>CAKAOJ020000113.1:0-1310000 GCA_916701645.2 Sebastolobus alascanus
GCAGTTCATTTAATAATTTTTTTTTTTTTTATAATTTTTTTTTTTTGCAATGTCATTATAAAACAATTTTAAACTCTTAACAGTTAATGCTCGGGGCCTATGAGACAATCTGAAAAGAAAAGCTATGTTTTTTTTATTGCAAACGTAGAAGTCCACAATGTGTATATTTCTGCAAGAAACCCACTCAAATGAATCTGATGAAAAATTCTGGTCAAATCAATGGGGAGACAAAATTCTCTTTTCACATGGTACATCTAGATCGGCAGGAGTTGCAATTCTATTAAATAACTGTCTGGGGGAAGTAAGCGACAACTAAATCTAGTGAGGATGGTCACTGGATTTTATGCGTGTTACATACAGATGACTCATCAGTGATTCTGGGAAATATTTATGGCTACTGCAACACTGTCCAAAACACAAACCTTCTCATAGAAGTTAAAGACTGTTTTACAACTCAGAGAAAGATATTCTACATAAAATGTGTTAAGAGGTGGTGACTGGAACATGGTTTTGGATGAGTGGATTGACAGATCCCCCAGCAAATTTACAGGTCCTCATCCTAACACTGTAATGGTTAACTTCTGCAACACTTTATGCCTTCATGACCAAACCATAGACAGTTTTCTTGGTTCAAACCAGACGCCATAAGTAAATCTAGAATAGATTACTGGTTAGTGGCAGATACAATGCTTAGTCAAATATCACACTGAAATATCTCCTGCACCACTTACCGATCATTGCTGTATTAATTTATCAGTAACACCTTTAATGCAGTCTGCAAGAAAAAGAGGGTATTGGAAATTCAATGCTAATCTTTAAAATACGATGAATACTGTAGTGGCATTAAAGACCTTATTCATGAGGTGTTACAGGATGACTCCATATCATATACTCAGAAATGGGAGTTTCTAAAATACAAAATTCGTCAATATTCAATCTCAAAATAAAACAGGAAATAAACTACAAAAACACAGGACCATGACACAATATAAGACTAGTGCAAGACCTTTTAGAATAAAGCCATCTAATAGAGGATAAAGGATTCATTTTATTCCTTGACTTCTACAAGGCATTTGATATGTTAGAGCATCAATTCCTGTTTAAAGTCTTACGTATGTATGGATTTGGACCTAAATTCTGTAACATTATAGAATCCTTTTACAATGACACAACTAGCTCAGTAGCACTCATTCAGGGTACCCCCCCTCGTTTCACTATCAATAGATTATTATAGATAAAACAAGGATGCAAAATTTCTCCATTCTTATTTATTTTGGCAGCAGAATTGTTGGCAATTCATATTAAAAATTCTGATATTATCAAACTGAATGTTTTCGATCAACAGATAATTAAAAAAAGTCAACTGGCTGATGATACCACCATCTTCTTGAAAAATCTAGAACAAATCCCAAAAGTCTTTGAATTAATTGATGTGTTTTCTAAAGCATCAGGTTTAGAACTTAATCACAATAAATGTGAATTAATGGCCATACATGATTGCAACCTCACAAAGGCTTATGATATTCCTATCAAACCTTCTGTGAAATATCTTGGCATCCTTATAACCAAAGATGTTAAAATCAGTGAGAACAATTCTTCAGTGTAAATCTAAGCTGAATATGTGGTTACAAAGGGATCTGACAGTTTTTGGAAGGACATGCTTAACTAAAAAGGAATCCTTAGCAATGGCTCTCTTCCCAGCTCTCCAAAAACACAAAAATCAGAATTTTCAACTCAAATGTAGAATCTATCCTTCTCTATGGCTGTGAAACCTGGAAAACCACAAACACAATCACCAACAAACTGCAAGTGTTCATTAACAACTGCCTCCGATACATACTGAGGATACTGGTGGCCCAGCAAAATTACAAATACAGACCTGTGGAAACAGACAAACCAGGAGCGAATCAACAACCAAATCAAAAGGAGAAAGTTGAGATGGATCGGGCATACACTCAGAAAACAAGAAACAAACATAACAAGACAAGCTCTGGACTATAACCCACAAGGAAAGAGGAAGCCAGGGAGACCAAAATGTATGCTCCCAAGGGGGCCAAGAGGATTAAGAAGAAGAAGTTAAAGTTTAAATGGCTAAAAGGTTTTCTGCTAAACAAAGATTGTATTTGGTATTGTCTCCCCAGAGGTTTGTTCAAACAAATGGGTGTTATTAAGTTTGTTCTTAAATGTGACTTTCAGATTGAAAAATTGCCAGTCAAATTGTCCTTATTTCACAAACAAGTATTGTTATGCTGGAATCTCATGTACACACACAATTTCACCCCACATCAAACCCCCATTTGGAACAACAGATATGTGTTATTTAATGGTAAATATCTCTACTTACAGCATTGGATGGATACAAATATCTGGTCAATAATTCATCTAATGAATGATCAGGGATACTTGCTGTCTTGGGAAAGCTTCTGCTCAAAATGTGATATAGTTTGCACACATGTTCAGTTTAATAAAGTGATCAGAACGATCCCTGTTCCAGTTAGACTACTGGTCCAAAACATAGATGAACAGTTGTGTGTAATAGACTTACATGTGCTTCAAGTTAATGGTCAGGATTTTCTGGATGCGCAAAACTCAAACAAATTGGTACGTAATCACCTGACCAACATACTGTACCCAATATGATCAAATAGAAACTACATCATCAAACTATTTTCAGACTCAGACATTAAGAAATGGAGATCTAACTATATCACTTTTCCTCTAAGCCCCAAGACAAAAGAAGTCCATTTCAAAATAATGACTAATATTTATCCATCCAATGAATTGCAAAGACTGAGATTTAATGTTGATCACAATAACTGCAACTTTTGTGAGACTGAGATTGAAACTACTGATCATCTGTTCTTCCTGTGAGATAAGTGGTCAGGGATCGTCCACAAAGTGCAACGCCGAACAGAGAAAAATATTCAATAACTTCAGTTATACAGTGTAGTACCACCAAAATTAGTTCACACATCAATGATCTCCTCATAGTTGTACTATAACACTTAGTATGGAAAAATATGCTTTTACATAATTTTGGTGAATTTTTAATGGAAAAATATTCAATAACTTCAGTAATGTACAGTGTAGTACCATCACAATTACTTCACACATCAATGATTTCCTCATGGTTGCACTACAACATTTAGTTTGGAAAAATATGATTTTGCATAATTCTTTTGAATTTTGAATGTGAAAAATATTAAATAATTTCAGTATTATGGAGTTTAGTATCACCAAAATCACTTCACACATCAATGGTCTCTTCCTGATTATACTTAATAAACTAATTAAGACATTTTGATGGCACTACACTTATAAAAGTGAAGTTATTGAATATTTTTCCAATTAAAAATTCACCAAAATTATGCAAAAGCCTATTTTTCCAAACTAAGTGTTGTAGTACAACTATGAGGAGACCATTGATTTGTGAAGTAATTTTGATGGTACTACAAACGTATATATAGGTATATATATACGTACAATAGTGAAGTTATGGAATATTTTTTACAGCATCTCTTTTCTGCGTTGCACTTTGTAGACGGTCCCTGACCACTCGTCTCACAGCCGGCTGCACATAGAGACCAATGTTATCTGTGGCCTGAGAGACCATACTGGATGCTGGAAAATGCTAATGTAGACATGGAACTACCGAACATTAAACACAGAAACAAGACAGCAGATCTAGTCCAGGAGTATTATAACCACAGATATAGGATGTACAGTGATCATGTACAGATTTTTACAGATGGATCAAAGAATCCACAGACAGAGGCAACAAGGGCAGCAGTGTTGATACCCAGTCACCAGATGGGGTTGAATAAGAGAACATCAGACTATTTGAGTGTATATGCAGCTGAACTAGTTGCAATTATGTTAGCATTGGAGTGGGCGGAGGAGATAAGGGAAGGTAATATACTCATCTGTAGTGACTCAGTTTCATCCCTGTTGAGTATTAAATCAGGAACATCAAAATATCACCAAGACATAGTGTATGAAATATTGTATACATATTCAAGAATAATCAGGCAGGGGAAGGACATAATATTCATGTGGGTACCAGCTCACTCAGGGATCCCAGGAAATGAGAAGGTGGATAAACTAGCAAAGGAGGCTACCATGAAAGAACAGGTTGAAAGAAACATACATCTATCAAAATCAGAGGGAAAAAGTATTGTCTGGAGGGAGGTCAACAATCAGTGGCAGCAGTTCTGGGACAGAGAGTGCAAGGGCAGACATTTATACAAAATACAAAATAAAGTAGGAGGGTTAAAAAGTCATGGTAAAAACAGAAAAGAACAGGTCATAATTAGCAGACTTAGAATTGGACACTGCCAATTGAACAGTTCACTACATATCATTGGAAAACACCCTACTGGTCACTGTAGCGAGTGTCGGGGTCATGGAGACTGTGGAACATGTACTCACATCATGCACAAAATATCAGTCAAATAGACGCAGTATGTTAGCAGGTTTGCAGAGGGTGGCACCAGTGGAGAACAGGGTGGAGGATTTACTTAGATGTGGGGACACGGTGGAGGGGAGAGAGGTGATTGTCAGATTCCTGATAAACACTGGATTAATTAAGAGATTGTAGTAGAGGAGGGGTAATGGGCGGATAAAACCAGAAGGAGGCAGCAATGCAACATAAAGGATGCCAGCTGCCGTAAAACCCCAAAGAAGAAGAAGAAGAAGACCAATGTTATGTGTCCAGCTCAGAGGACGGCTCGTTTTGATTAAAATGAGGTTGTAGCTCGTTGTCTAACTTACTATGGTTAGAAAGAGCCCTTGTTTGTATTATAATAACGTTTCTGTTATGAGTTATTGATCCAGGAAGTTTGAATCTGTCAATATCTTTCCAACTTTACCGAAGTGCATCATCTAGGGGGCTCCGTACATCAGCGATGAGTGGACTGAATGATGGGAAGAAGTGCTCTATGAAGTAACTAGTTACTAACTTGAGGGCACGAATTAATAAAAATGTTCTCCTAGGGGTCAAGGGGGAATGAACAAATCCAACAATGAAAGTCATCTGTCCGTTAGCTAAAGCTTACAGATGGCAAGATTTAGCCCGTGGTGCAGTCTGTTGATGGGAGCTCGTGCTGGATGTGTGCCAACTGTGCGGAGCTCAGCCGACGTGCGCTACAGGGAGAGACGCTACTGCGCGCACGGGAACAGCTGGTGATTTTGCGACTTTTTTTTTTTTTTTTTTAATTTTTGCTTTTCAAAACGGGCATCAAGGCGCAGATACAGCAGAGAAAAAGCCCTGCACTTATTCTGGAAAGTGAAGATGAAGGAGAATCAGGAGATGGCTAAGAGGGAATTGATCCAGTTTATAATTTGTAAGTAACTTATATTTGTTTTCAGCATATTTGAAATACAAATGAAAATATGGATAGATTTTATATTTGTACATTTGGTGCTCATTTGGGCAGATTTGTAAGTGGCTTGCATTTATTTCCAGGATATTTAAAATAAAAATGAGAATATATACATGGATAGTTTTTATATTTGTACATTTGGTGCTCATGGGGGCAGATAGAGTGTTTAAGATTTTATTCAAGGTATCAGATGATATTCCAAACACTGTAGCTATAAAGCAATCTCATATGTCCTCATATACTGTGTGAGATATGTGAAACACAAAAACACTTACTGGGCTGATATATATGATCTGATATTTCAAACCTTCAATATTTCTAATGATTTGTATTTGTTTTACAGTGGTGATGATGAGCAACCGGCTGCTGAAGGAAGCCATGACCCACAAGGCCTTCCTGACAGCCAAGTTGTGTGGAGTCACAGTAGCTGTCCCTCCTGCCACAGAGTGGCAATCTCTGATCAACCTGATGCAAGCAGGAGGGCCAGGTATGGACCTTAGACTTGTGTACACTGCAGGCAGACCAGGCAGGTCAATCAGACTACCACCTGGAAGTGTAAGGAGTGTGGTGTGGCCCCCTGGATCACTGCTGACAGGAACTGCTTTGAGGCATCGCACAGCTAACTTTTTGTCGAAAAATGGACAGAAAAACACCAGGACTTCTGTGTAAAAAAATGTAAATATCTTTTGATGCGTGTTGGTTAGAATGATATTTTTTTTCCCCCTGATTCCCAAGACTTGGGAGAACATTTTTCAAAAGCAAAAAAAAACTTGTTCCTTATTGTTCTCTGTGTGGTTTTAATACATTTTTGTGAGATTCAATTTCCGTTTGTTTTTTTCTTTCTTCTTGTCTTTTTGGTAATTTAAGTTATTTATACATTCATATTGATAGCCCAGTTTGTCCTGAAAAAAAGATGTGTATGTCATGATTGTGTATTACAGTGTTGAGATTCTACAGTAATTATTACAAAAAGAGACCAGGCGAACCAAAACTAGCAAAAAATGGCCTAGACCCCAAAGAGTTTCAACAAAGATTTAACAACAAATTTCACATCATGGAGTCTCCTCCCACACACATGTATCACACTCCTCTTCAGTTGATCAAAGTGATCGTCCAAGGACACATCATGAGATATTCCCCAAAGATCATGTAATGCACACTCATTGTTATCCTCATAGAGAGATGACTGCACTCATCCAATACCATTTGACTAGGATTTTAATTTAAGACATTCACAGTTACAATCATGCTTACCCTTAACTACAAAATGATGAAAATGTATGATTTCATTATGTATTATGGTAGTGGTGTCCAAACTATGTGCGACCAAACACCTTCATTTATATGGCTTGGGAGTTATTAGTCACAGGAAGTGAGAGTCGCTCAGCTGGGTGATGTGATTAGAACCATGGTAAAAGCTATTAATCGTTGGTTTAGTCGTGGGACAGTTATGGAGCGGTGATATTCTCTGAGAGCTGAAATTGAAACTGTTTTTTGCAAGAAAAAGGAAACAGCCTTGTTAAACTGAGCAACCCTGAGTGGTTGGCATTTCACATGCCTTCTGAACATGTTGAACAAAAGCTTGCAAGGAAAAGATGGGCTTATGTGGCGAATGTTTGCTCACCTGAAATAATTTTTTTGTGACGCTTTGACTTCATGAGAGGCAATTTCCAAACTCTGTGGGAAATGATCTACAGTCTTCCAATAGTATAACTAAGTATACAACTAACTGTATCACTCTGTTGTGGGAAATCAAAGAAATGTAAAAAAGGTTTTGATCCAGACCAATAATGATGAAATTAAAAGAACAACAGGCTGTTTTAATGATATTATAAATTAAAACATTGCCAAACATTGTATTTGTTTGCGGCTGTGGCTCTGAGGCAGAGTGGGTCGTCCACCAATTGGAAGGTCGGCAATTCAATCCCCGGCTCCTCCAGTTCACATGTCCGAATGCCCTTGAGCAAGATACTGAACCCAAGATTGCTCCCGAAAGCTGTGCCATCGGTGTGTGAATGAGTATTTAGATTAGATCCTGATGGGCAGGTTGGCACCTTGTAGACAGTCTCTGCCATCAGTGTATGAATGTGTGTGTGAATGGGTGAATGCTGACATGCAGTGTAAAGTACTTTGAGTGGTCGGAAGACTAGAAAGGTGCTATATAAATGCAAGTCCAATTACCATTTATGCCGCAAGTACTGCCCTAAAAAATCCCCCAATGGAATCACTGACATACTAGGAGTTTACAAGGAAGTGATTTTTGATTAATGTTATGCACTGTGAACTTCTTCAGCCCTAATCCAGGCGAGAGCCATACACCTCCACCTCACACAGACTCAGGAACTCTTCTCTTCCTGGGATGACTATATTGACGTAACGACCGTCCATCCCATTACACTCAAACCCTTGGACACCACCTGATGGGATACTTGTGATCACAGCACACCTGTCAGAAGAAACAGAAATCACACTGTTAAATCCCCAAAAAAGTTTGGTCTTTGTCACTTTAACAAAGGGCATTAAGCAGTTATAAAATGATACTTTAAACCATAAAACCAAATAAATGAGATAAAATATTAAATTATATAGTATAATATTGTCCAGGTGATATAAAATCAAACCAATTTTAAAATGGGTGCTTTTAGCTGACATTTAAAGCGCTTTAGCAATACGGATTGTAATGTAAACAGTCATTTATTCCACAGTTTATGTGCCATGACAGCAAATGCATGGTCACCCTTGGTTACAAACCTAGGAAATGCGAGAACTGTATGCACAGTGTCAGATAAAAAACTAGGCTACACTAATATTATTAGTATTAAACTATTTGTAGAATTAGATTCCAGTGGTGGCTGTGTAAGATTGTTTCAAACTCATGAGATCCAAACATTTCCAATAACTCCAGAGTGTTGCAAAGTCCGAAAGTCAAAATGTATTGATAAAACATAGTTGTAATAATTTCCAAAATTCACAACCTGTTTTTTTATTTAACGAAATAGTCTGCGTCAATCCATATTTGTTGGCGTTTAGCCTTTCAAAAACATTTTGACCTCGGTCAAAAAACTGTTAGCTCTTCCGCTTGCTGCACACAAAGGGAGGCACGCACTGACGAGTTATATTTATTAAAGAAAGTTGATTTAATAATGTGATGAATCACTTTATTCAAATTGAAGATTTTGTTCGAGTTTTTTTTGAGTGATGTCATAACATATGACGACAGACATTCGAAGCGTCTGCAGAATCTGTTTATAGAGATTATGACGTGTTTTCTTTACCTGTGATAGGTTTTTTACGTACTATTTTACTTAGATAATATACTTAATTTGATCCCAACCATGATGTTTTTCCTAAACCTAACTGAGTGGTTTTGTTGCCTAAACCTAACTGCGGCCGTTACGGTAGTTTTGTTGCGTGGTGTAAAAATGACACGTGAAAAGAGGCGCAATGACAAAAAGACTAAAAATGCGTTCTCATGACTCACAGAATGTCCTTGTAATGTCATGCTATGTATACGCCTTTCTATGAGATCAGGTTAAAACAAAAAAAACAAAAAAAGTCACATCAGGCTAGTTAAATGTGTTAGCATACTAACGTGCTAAGTAGCACTAAACAAAAAAAGTAAGGCTTAGACTGCTGGGAATGATAAAAGTTTTGCATGTATTGGGCATTAAAGAAGCAATGTAGCACTGACAGCTAGCGTTTGAAATGGGTAGGTACTGCAGTCCAAATTCAAAACATTGGAGCTGTGGCCCATCCGCTCCTCTGGTGTGATTGATGGCACTTAGCGTGTGTAAGCATCACGCCGTTAGCCACTGGCCAACAGCAGTAGTCAGAATCACTTCACCGGCTGTGTGTCAAATACTCGCTGTCTTGATAACCCAGCTGCACACGGACCACAGAGAGATGTGCCGAAGCTTTAAAGGCCGGGTAGAATCTAACATTAACATTATCTATGTTAATCCAGTTGGTTTGCTTGCTTCCATGGCTGCAGAAGACTGTTTGTGTGCCATTTTGTTTCATATGTGGCAAAGGGGTGTTGAAATGGGCAGTGGACGGGATCACACAGGTCAAAACAAAAACGGAAAGGAAATGTCAAAGGAGAACATACTGGTTGTAGCATTGTTGTCGGAGAAGCCAGTATTTCAACTTAGCATGTTTTCTAAATCTCTGACAACATATCATGATCATTTTATGATTTATTACAGTAAATATATTACAAATTGGTCCTTTAAGTATTGAACAAATTGAAATTTTGACTTGAACATGAATGTTTTTCCATCCATTTAGTAGATGAGATATTTCAGTCTGGACCAACCGCTCACGTAGCTAAAAATACTGATAAGAGCAGCAGTAAAATATGTTCTGCTGAAATACGAAATACAAATATATCTAAAGATGTAAGTGAAGAAACCAGGGATTTTAAATGAACAGGTTGTAAGCTACCTGGTATTGTTGTTGCCATAGTTTGCGAGAGAATCTCCAATGCGGATCTCAGCTCCATTGAGTCGATCTGCGTCTTCGTCTCGGTTGGTTATCTTAACAGAAAACACTTTGTGGGTTTTTTGCAGATCCAGTCGCCACCAGGGGTTGATGTTGTTTTTTGTGTGAGTGCAGGAGCCATCCTCCCAGTTGCTGTTAGGATTCCCATCTATGGCATTATATGCAGTGCCAAACATATACAGTGACGACTGTGAGGCTTTTCCTTGGAGTGCCAGGTTCTCTCCTGCAAAAAGAACACACCAACAAAAATGACCAGTGATATTTGGACTTCTTTGCAGTTATCATTACAACAAAATCACAATAAATTGTAGGTTTTCTTAAGTGCGCATGCAACATGTATGACTTCTGATGCGGATTTTTTTCTTGCAATGTTCCAATTTACTTTCTCCTGTGACTCATTAAGAAAATGTGATTTAATTTTGCAGTCATAATGTAGGATGTAGGATAAAGACAGGATTAACCACCATTTACAGTATGATTATTTATTTATTAGGAGGTTACATTTATAGTCCTAATCTTTCTACAAATACACTTATTAAAGTACAACTAAATATATCACTCAGCTGTGGCAAATTAAACTTTAAATGAAAAAAAAGGTGTTGAAGCATGCTGGCTACAGGCAGGATTAATCACAAGATCAATCAAACCATTTATAATATGATTCTTTCTTTAGTGAAAATGTAGCTTATAAGCACGTTGACTTAATATCATGTATCATATAGTTTTGTTTTTGGCTTATACCACAGTTTATAGAGAAGATGAAAATCACTGCAATCATATTCATGTAATAGCTCAAATTCGTACCAGTTGGGGCACGGTACCCATAGACTTCGACTTCGCAGAGTGCAAGGTACCCTCTTCCCGGCAAACGTACAGTCACATAACGTCCCTCCACACGATCAGTGAAAGTCAGAGTGAGCAACTTGCTTGAACCAACTGTACCAGCCCTAACAGAGACAGAGAAAGAAATCAGCACATTTTATACCAGCAGTCCTTAAGGGTTCAACGTGAAGAGGAAAGAAACATGTTTGTTGTGACTGAGTGAAGCTTTGTTTCTTGAAAGTCGAACTGAACATTTAATTCCCCTCACATTTTGTCTAAGGAAATATAAACTATAATGATACTACAGCTATTGCGCATACCAGTAGTTTGGATAAGTAGGATAAGAAAAAGTTTTTTCCAACATTTTTATGGAAACAGCATTTAAGCTTCAAGCATCTGGTTGGGTGGTTCCCATGGCAGCGGTTGACTGACGTTTGAGAGCCGACATTGGTAACAATGCAAATAAGTAAAAATCCAGACTTGAAACATTCTTTAATTGTTCCTATGAACAGAGATGCTCACACAAACCTGCACCAAAAAAGGCAAGTTTTTTAAAATGCAGGATATTTCCTTACACTGGGTTTGCGGCACCATTGTCTTGTAACGAGTTTCCAATGTGAACCTTTGCCCCGTTGAGCCTGGATTGACAGCAGTCTCCTCTGTTGATGATGATGACAGAGGTGACGATGTAGGACTCCAGCAGGTCCACTCTCCACCAGGGCTTGTCCTCTTCGTCAGTGTGGGTGCATGATCCCGAATGGAAATGAGATTCACGGTTTCCATCAATAGCATTGTAGGCAGCTCCAAATGCATGCTCATAACGGTTTGACTGGGTCGCTTTTCCACGCAAGGCCACATTTTCTGTGAATGAGACCGTTGAAATGCATATAAAATAAGATTGTTTGTGAATTGTTAAACTTAAATCAGTGTCTCAACTAATAACGTTTTTTTTTTTTAAATGCATTTTCAAATAGAATTTTAAATTCCATTATTTATTTATAAGAATTCATTAATGTTTTTTTAAATGATGTACGCTTATACAAGGATCACATCACATATATTCTCTGATCATGCTTACCATAAGTGATGGCTGAGCTTGGCTCCAGGAGGAGCAGCAGAAGGAAAACACTGAGTTTCATCATTCTGGTTGCGAGAAACATTTATAGACCATAATTAAAAATAATTATACTTGTTATTCTTCTTTATTACGGTTAGAAATGTGTAATATTAGAATTGTGAAGGAGTGATTATAATGGTAATGTTGGATGTGTTAGATTTCAACATTGATATAAGATTAAAATAGCACTGTATTTATCCAGAGGGAAATTATTGTGCAGCAGTTGCAGTGCAAAGTAGGAAAGAATACATAATATAGGTATTCAGTAGTGGTTCCATTTCTTAATTAGGATTAAGGTTCCAAGTATTACAGCTACTATTTGCTTCCTTATCCTGCAGAGGTGGCACATATCTACATGCTCTATAAAATATGTTGTAATATATCTGTAATATATTCTCAAGCAGTGAAAAGCAAGTTAAGAGATCAGGATTCTCAGAAATTGATGTATTAAGATAATCTGATGCAACAAGAAATTAAAAGTGTTACCTGGAGACCCCGACAGTCTGATGATTCAATGACAAAGAAAAAAAGCTTCCAAACCCCAACAAACTAATCAACTCCTATGCTCTTTATATGCATCTTGGTTGAACCATATCCAACCAATCATGAGATATCACATCAGATTCATCTTCAACACTTACCCAATCACATCCCGTTGGTTTACTGCATGCACATGAATTTCACTTCCCTATACTCGTGAATTAAATTTCAGAGGTTTTCCAAGCACTTGTCAAGACGTATGTAAGAATCTCACCAAGTACATTTACTCATGTACAAGAACAATTTTGAAGTAGTTTACTTGAGTATTCCCTTTTTACTTTATACTTCTGCTGCACTACACCTCAGAGGGAAATATTGTATTTTTTACTCCACTACATTTGTCTGAAAACTAAAGTTACTTTGCAGATTTTACAAACATAACATGATCAATTTATATTTTATATAAGTATGATACATTGTTATAGATCAAACTATCCAACAGTGTATATTTTAGTTCTTATATTAAAAGGTACAGTGTGTAGGATTTGGTGACATCTAGTGGTCTGTGTGCAGATTGCAACCAACATAGAGCCCCTCCATTCACTCCTCCCTTTCCAAGACTGTGGTAACATGAGCCGCCAAGTGCAAAACCTTGGTAACACCGTTCGCCTCGCTCAGAGGCCATCCTTACCATAATAACACTACTTTAGGAGCAACTGAAGTCAGACGGCGGCTGGCGGTATCATGGTTTGGCACTCTGCGGCTCACGTTACCGCAGCTTCACAAGCGTATCGGAGAACTATTCAGGTAACGTAAAAACATGAATGGCTCTCTCTAGAGCCAGTGTTTGGTTTATCCGTTCTGGGCTACTGTACAAACATGGCGGAGCAACATGGCGGACTCCGTGAAGAGGACCCGCTCCCTATGTAGATATGAAGGGCTCATTCTAAGCTAACGAAAACATGATCCTTAGTTTCAGGTGATTGTACACTAATGATAACATAGTTCTGAATATTATTTATTTCTGCTAATAGAAATGTTACACACTGTTCCTTTAAGTAAAATGTTGAATGCAAGACTTTTACTTGTAACAGAGTATTTTATAGTCTCTGCAGACTGCGGCTTGATTGAAATGGATCATTGCAGCAGGAGGATTGGTTGAGCATGGACAAATAATTTACAGTTCATCAACTGGTAAAGTATAATACAGAGTAATGACCAACTACTTCAGATCAGAGAAGCACAGATGTCACTCTGGTTATTTTGCAACAGCCTAATGCTCATTAGTAGTTGGTGCAAATGTCTGCCATCGTTGACACTGAAATAGCAGTGGAGGCCCCACCAAATGATATCTCTAACTTCCATGGAAAGCCATCATACCAAATATGCAGGAAATGATTGAAAACAATAGTATCCGTTGCTGAAAATGCTTAGTTGCAGATTTTTATTTTGCGCAATGTGCACATTCCCTGAAATGTCTCTGTTTTATGACATCCACAGTTTAATGTCTCAGTGTTTCAACATTTCAAATGTACTGCTACTTCTCTGTTTTTCTCTCTGAAAACACACAAATGTAATCCAACTCTCTCCAGTTTACTTGTATTTATACTGTAACTATGAATATTAAGGCTTTATGGTATTTGATATGTAATTACACCTTCTCTCTCACCACATTCTGATTATGGGCCAAAATATGATACTTACTGTGCCTCTTTTACAATGTAACCCATAACTTATTAGGATCAATTCATCGTTGATTTTAGATTTCTGGAAAATATTATATAATATAAAAATGATATATACTTATTCTCTCCTCCTTTGTCCTCATGGGGTTCCACACTTCAGCATCAATATAATATTACTGAGAATGCAAAGTATGCACGTTATCTTCTCGTCTCGTTTTTACTGTTGTTTCTCTGTGTTTATCTGACCAGGAAGTACAACCAGATTTATTCAGGATTTGACAGTAAACAGCAAGCACACGTGGCATATTGTTCAAAACAAAATGTAGCCTATAAAAGGAAAACACATAATAGAAGTGCATGTCTACATTGTTGCAATGTAGATTCAACTAATGTCGTAACCTGTAACCAGATTTTGTCAAAATCTAGTTTTAAGACCTCCATTCTTTCAGTTGATACCGTGCTTTTCTAAATAAACAGTGTGTGTGATCATGGTGATGAAGGAATATATATCCCAGTGCAACAGTGTGGCTCACTGATGTGTTTTAGTAGTTTTTAAACATCAATGGAGCTCTGTAGCACAGAGAAAGAAGACATATCAGGCTTTGGTTACAAAGACAATAGAATCGTTTATTTAGGTCTTTTCATTGGATTTCTGGACAATAATAGTCCAGGTACAATGGAGTCATCGCAAAAAACGCATTGTGGCAATCTTATTACTTTCTGCCATAACTGAATTATGTATTTTGCATCATATCTCCTGAACCAACCATGATACCCCTATGTTTTGATGGTCTAGGATTACAATGATACCATATACAACATCATGAACTGTTTAGGTGAATAGTTAATGGTGAATTCAGTGACATTTTTGAGAACGAAATCACAGTACACTGTATCTGAGAACCTCGGCTAAATTTTATATCATGTCTGTTGCATGCAAGTTGTGTAGAGTTTAAAAGCTTGATCCTTTTGTTCATTAACCCTGACAATACAGTGAGAGTAACAAATAGAACAGTATTCAATATGACCATAACAACTTAGCTTAAAAAAAATGTGTCAAACACAAAGATGTACTTCATACATATGTATTGTTGCTCTTTATACTACATCACCTGTCCTGGCTCACGATTACATTGATTACATACAAATTGACTGCGTGGGTCATATACTTGGGCTGTCAAAGCTGTTAATGCTAATTTGTTTTAATGCCACTAATTAATCATGCGATTAATCTCGATTAAATATTTTAATCGATTGACAACCCTATTATATACAGATTATAGTGCATTACTTTTCGTAGGTATAGCTATGAACAGTGTATGAGAACAGCCTGACCAAGGAGGACACTGTTGGGCACAAGCACTTGAGGTGGCACCAAATGTGCCTTCTCCAACAGACTGGGGTTGGATGGACCCAAGCGATTGGTGACTTAAGGTCAACTCTTCCACAGACAAGCCAGTCAAGCCTTGAAATTTTAAGTTGTGGCTGCAAGAAAGGCTAGAGGCATTGCAAATGCAAAAAAAGCCTCCTTAAAGTGCACAGCTCTGTGTCAATGTGGAGGAGACTGTGAGAGTGGGAGCCAGTGTGTAGAGTGTGTGTGTGTGTGTATGTGGGAAGTTGTTAGTGGTGAAGCAAGAGAAAGCGAGCGTGGCGAATGCGTGAGCAGAAGACAGAGTTAGTTTAGCTTTGATAATATGAAGTGAATGTACAGTGGAAGTTGCAGTTTGTGCAGTAATAAATGCTGTAGCTCCTCAAGACCAACAGAGGTTTGCCGTGCTTTGTTTCCCTGTGGCTGAGTGGAGTGACAGGGTTTAACTCCAGAGCGAGTAAGGAAATCAACTCTGGCCGTAGCAGAAAAAGTTAACAACATGGGATGTCCATTCTGGGCTACTGTTACGGCCGCCGGCCGTATTGATGTGTATTTATGTTGTCTATAAATTGTATTCAGGAATGGTGTGGCTATATTAATGAAGAGTGAGAGCTCTCGTCTGTCAGAGCATCTGTGTTAATAGGTACGGCTTCCAGTGGCTGGCCTTCGATGATGTCGCCGCTGAGGATTGGCTGAAGACGGCGGGTTGGCCTATTTAACTCCCCAGAAAACACCGCTGAGACGAGGTCGATAGCTTTCGGGTGTTGCTTCGGTCCTCCTCGGAAAACCAATCTTTTCATTCAGCATTGAGCATGTATTTGTAAAAGTATTTAAAGTAGTGACCACGTGTAGAGTGGTGTCGAGTGTGTTAGTTTTAGTATTAGCCATAGCCTTTGTCCTGTGTTTGATTTAGACCAAACATTTGTATCTTCAGTATTTGTATATTTTGTAAGTATATTTATTCCTTGTTGTATTGACCTCGGAGTCTAACACAAGTTGACTATTTTCTTTGAAAATATATTTATTCATGAAGCTGTAGGGGTGAATCGCCAGTTTATTTGATCTGTTTTTTTCCTGTTTAAGTTAAGGAGTTAGGTTTAGCCCATGTATTTTCGTTTGTTTCTTTTGTTATAGGGTTTAGTTAGAACTTGTTTGAGAAGTTGTTTTGTTTGTTATTTTGGCCTCAGATTCACCCTGAGCCTGTGCTTCCTTTGTTGTATTTTGTATATGGATAATTGTTTATTGTGTGCAACAATAAATATTCTTTGTTGCATTTCAAACGCCGTTTCATTTGCATTTTATGTTGCGCTTCCACACCCCTAGACTGGGGCGTAGAAACATGGTGACCCGAGAAGACCCGCTCCCTGTGTAAATGTAAATGGCTCATTCTAAGGTAACGAAAACACAATGATTTTTAGTTTCAGGTGATTGTACACTAAAGAAAACATACTTATTGTAATAGGTAGTGTATGGACGCAAATGCTGCACAAACATTGGCAGGTAACGTTGATAATGTCTTTTATTCACAGCGTACACAGGACAAGCAGCTACTTCCACCTCCCTCCCCCCCTCACTCCATCAGGCCCCTTCCCTCTCACTCCCTCCAGCTCCTTCACCCTCCCTCCCCGCCTCACTCCCTCAGGCCCCTTCCCCCTCACTCCCTCCAGCTCCTTCACCCTCCCTCCCCGCCTCACTCCCTCAGGCCCCTTCCCCCTCACTCCCTCCAGCTCCTTCCACCTCCCTCCCCCCCTCACTCCATCAGGCCCCTTCCCCCTCACTCCCTCCAGCTCCCTCTACCTCCCTCCCCCCCTCACTCCCTCAGGTTCCTTCCCCCTCACTCCCTCCAGCTCCTTCCACCTCCCTCCCCCTCACTCCCTCCAGCTCCTTCCTCCTCCCTCTACACACCCAGCCGCTTCCTCAGGTTCCTTCCCCCTCCACTCCCTCCAGCTCCTTCCTCCTCCCTCCTCCGCCCCCCCAGCCCCTCCCTCTACAGTCCAGCTCTCACCACCCCCTTTCTCTCTGGACCCACACCTGGTGACTTGGAACACAGACTACCTCCTTCATCCTTCAATATTTCTAATGATTTTTATTTGTTTTACAGTGATGATGAGCAACCGGCTGCTGAAACGCCCGAAGAGCATCCTCCCCAGCAGCAACAAGGAGCTCTGCAGAGAGAAGCAGGAGGAAGCCATGACCCACATTGCCTTCCTGCAGGAGCTGACAGCCCAGTTGTGTGGAGTCACAGTAGCTGTCCCTACTACCACAGAGTGGCAATCTCTGATCAACCTGATGCAAGCAGGAGGGCCAGGTATGGACCTTAGACTTGTGTACACTGCAGGCAGACCAGGCAGGTCAATCAGACTACCACCTGGAAGTGTAAGGAGTGTGGTGTGGCCCCCTGGATCAGTGATGACAGGAACTGCTTTGAGGCATCGCACAGTTAACTTTTTGTAGAAAAATGGACAGAAAAACACCAGGACTTCTCTGTAAAAAATGTAAATATCTTTTGATGCGTGTTGGTTATAAAGATAATTATTTTTCGCCTGATTCCCAAGACTTGGGAGAACATTTTTCAAAAGCCCAAAACCTTGTTCCTTATTGTTCTGTGTGTGGTTTGAATACATTTTTATGAGATTCAATTTCCGTTTAGTTTTTTCTCTTGTCTTTATGGTAATTTAAGTTATTTATACATCCATGTGACATCACTGCAGCCTACATATTCTGATAGCCCAGTTTGTCCTGAAAAAAAAGATGTGTATGTCATGATTGTGCATTACAGTGTTGAGATTCTACAGTAATTATTACACAAAGAGACCAGGCGAACCAAAACTGGCAAAACAAGGCCTAGACCCCAAAGGGTTTCAGCAAAGATTTAACAACAAATTTCACATCATGGAGTCTCCTCCCACACACATGTATCACCCTCCTCTTCAGTTGATCAAAGTGATCGTCCAAGGACACATCATGAGATATTCCCCAAAGATCATGTAATGCACACTCATTGTTATCCTCATAGAGAGATGACTGCACTCATTCAACAGTACCATTTGACTAGGATTTTAATTGAAGACATTCACAGTTACAATAATGCTTACCCTTAACTACAAAATGATGAAAATGTATGATTTCATTATGTATTATGGTAGTGGTGTCCAAACTATGTGCGACCAAACACCTTAATTTATATGGCTCGGGAGTTATCAGTCACAGGAAGTGAGAGTCGCTCAGCTGGGTGATGTGATTAGAACCGTGGTGAAAGCTATTAATCGCTGGTTTAGTCGTGGGACAGTTATGGAGCGGTGATATTCTCTGAGAGCTGAAATTGAAACTGTTTTTTGCAAGAAAAAGGAAACAGCCTTGTTAAACTGAGCAACCCTGAGTGGTTGGCATTTCACCTGCCTTCAGAACATGTTGAATAAAAGCTTGCAAATAATTTTTTTGTGACACTTTGACTTCATGAGAGGCAAATTGGTGACTCCAGTGCTGCACATTTCCAAACTCGGTGGGAAATGATCTACAGTCTCCCAATAGTATAACTAAGTATACAACTAACTGTATCACTCTGTCAAATTTTAAATGTAAGAAATGTAAAAAAGGTTTTGATCCAGACCAATAATGATGAAATTAAAAGAACAACAGGCTGTTTTAATGATATTATAAATTAAAACTTTGCCCAACATTGTATTTGTTTGCGGCTGTGGCTCTGAGGCAGAGTGGGTCGTCCACCAATTGGAAGGTCGGCAATTCAATCCCCGGCTCCTCCAGTTCACATGTCCGAATGCCCTTGAGCAAGATACTGAACCCCAGATTGCTCCCGAAAGCTGTGCCATCAGTGTGTGAATGAGTATTTAGATTAGATCCTGATGGGCAGGTTGGCACCTTGTAGACAGTCTCTGCCATCAGTGTATGAATGTGTGTGTGAATGGGTGAATGCTGACATGCAGTGTAAAGTACTTTGAGTGGTCGGAAGACTAGAAAGGTGCTATATAAATGCAAGTCCAATTACCATTTATGCCCCAAGTACTGCCCTAAAAAACCCCCAATGGAATCACTGACATACTAGGAGTTTACAAGGAAGTGATTTTTGATTATTGTTATGCACTGTGAACTTTTTCAGCCCTAATCCAGGCGAGAGCCATACACCTCCACCTCACACAGACTCAGGAACTCTTCTCTTCCTGGGATGACTATATTGACGTAGCGACCGTCCATCCCATTACACTCAAACCCTTGGACACCACCTGATGGGATACTTGTGATCACAGCACACCTGTCAGAAGAAACAGAAATCACACTGTTAAATCCCCCAAAAAGTTTGGTCTTTGTCACTTTAACAAAGGGCATTAAGCAGTTATAAATCATACTTTAAACCATAAAACCAAATAAATGAGATAAAATAATAAATTATATAGTATAATATTGTCCAGGTGATATAAAATCAAACCAGTTTTAAAATGGGTGCTTTTAGCTGACATTTAAAGCGATTTAGCAATACGGATTGTACTGTAAACAGTAATTTATTCCACAGTTTAGGTGCCATGACAGCAAATGCATGGTCACCCTTGGTTGCAAACCTAGGAAATGCGAGAACTGTATGCACAGTGTCAGATAAGAATTAGGCTACACTAATATTATTAGTATTAAACTATTTGTAGAATTAGATTCCAGTGGTGGCTGTGTAGGATTGTTTCAAACTCATGAGATCCAAACATTTCCAATAACTCCAGAGTGTTGCAAAGTCCGAAAGTCAAAATTTATTGATAAAACATAGTTGTAATAATTTCCAAAATTCACAACCTGTTTTTTTATTTAACGAAATAGTCTGCTTCAATTCACATTTGTTGACGTTTAGCCTTTCAAAATCATTTTGACTTTGGTCAAAAAACTGTTAGCTCTTTCGCTTGCTGCACACAAAGGGAGGCACGCACTGACGAGTTATATTTATTAAAGAAAGTTGATTTAATAATCTGATGAATCACTTTATTCAAATTGAAGATTTTGTTCGAGTTTTTTTTGGGTGATGTCATAACATATGACGACAGACATTCGAAGCGTCTGCAGAATCTGTTTATAGAGATTATGACGTGTTTTCTTTACCTGTGATAGGTTGTTTTACGTACTATTTTACTTAGATAATATACTTAATTTGATCCCAACCATGATGTTTTTCCTAAACCTAACTGAGTGGTTTTGTTGCCTAAACCTAACTGCGGCCGTTACCGTAGTTTTGCTGCGTGGTGTAAAAATGACACGTGAAAAGAGGCGCAATGACAAAAAGACTAAAAATGCGTTCTCATGACTCACAGAATGTCCCTGTAATGTCATGCTATTTATACGCCTTTCTATGAGATCAGGTTAGTTAAATGTGTTAGCATACTAACGTGCTAAGTAGCACTAAACAAAAAAAGTAAGGCTTAGACTGCTGGGAATGATAAAGGTTTTGCATGTATTGGGCATTAAAGAAGCAATGTAGCACTGACAGCTAGCGTTTGAAATGGGTAGGTACTGCAGTCCAAATTCAAAATATTGGAGCTGTGGCCCATCCGCTCCTCTGGTGTGATTGATGGCACTTAGCGTGTGTAAGCATCACGCCGTTAGCCACTGGCCAACAGCAGTAGTCAGAATCACTTCACCGGCTGTGTGTCAAATACTCGCTGTCTTGATAACCCAGCTGCACACAGACCAGAGAGACGGAGATGTGCCGAAGCTTTAAAGGCCGGGTAGAATCTAACATTAACATTATCTATGTTAATCCAGTCCGTTTGCTTGCTTCCATGGCTGCAGAAGACTGTTTGTGTGCCAATTTGTTTCATATGTGGCAACGCGGTGTTGAAATGGGCAGTGGACGGGATCACACAGGTCAAAACAAAAACGGAAAGGAAATGTCAAAGGAGAACATACTGGTTGTAGCATTGTTGTCGGAGAAGCCAGTATTTCAACTTAGCATGTTTTTTAAATCTCTGACAACATATCATGATCATTTTATGATTTATTACAGTAAATATATTACAAATTGGTCCTTTAAGTATTGAACAAATTGAAATTTTGACTTGAACATGAATGTTTTTCCATCCATTTAGTAGATGAGATATTTCAGTCTGGACCAACCGCTCACGTGGCTAAAAATACTGATAAGAGCAGCAGTAAAATATGTTCTGCTGAAATACGAAATACAAATATATCTAAAGATGTAAGTGAAGAAACCAGGGATTTTAAATGAACAGGTTGTAAGCTACCTGGTATTGTTGTTGCCATAGTTTGCGAGAGAATCTCCAATGCGGATCTCAGCTCCATTGAGTCGATCTGCGTCTTCGTCTCGGTTGGTTATCTTAACAGAAAACACTTTGTGGGTTTTTTGCAGATCCAGTCGCCACCAGGGGTTGATGTTGTTTTTTGTGTGAGTGCAGGAGCCGTCCTCCCAGTTGCTGTTAGGATTCCCATCTATGGCATTATATGCAGTGCCAAACATATACAGTGACGACTGTGAGGCTTTTCCTTGGAGTGCCAGGTTCTCTCCTGCAAAAAGAACACACCAACAAAATAAATAATAAACAAACAAACAAATAAACAAACAAACAAACACCAACAAAATTACCAGTGATATTTGGACTTCTTTGCAGTTACCTTTACAACAAAATCACAATAAATTGTAGGTTTTCTTAAGTGCGCATGCAACATGTATGACTTCTGATGCAGATTTTTTTCTTGCATTGTTCCAATTTACTTTCTCCTGTGACTCATTAAGAAAATGTGATTTATTTTTGCAGTCATAATGTAGGATGTAGGATAAAGACAGGATTAACCACCATTTACAGTATGATTATTTATTTATTAGGAGGTTACATTTATAGTCCTAATCTTTCTACAAATACACTAATTAAAGTACAACTAAATGTATCACTCAGCTGTGGCAAATTAAACTTTAAATGAAAAAAAAGGTGTTGAAGCATGCTGGCTACAGGCAGGATTAATCACAAGATCAATCAAAACATTTATAATATGATTCTTTCTTTAGTGAAAATGTAGCTTATAAGCACGTTGACTTAATATCATGTATCATATAGTTTTGTTTTTGGCTTATACCACAGTTTATAGAGAAGATGAAAATCACTGCAATCATATTTATGTAATGTCTCAAATTCGTACCAGTTGGGGCACGGTACCCATAGACTTCGACTTCGCAGAGTGTAAGGTACCCTCTTCCCGGCAAACGTACAGTCACATAACGTCCCTCCACACGATCAGTGAAAGTCAGAGTGAGCAAATTGCCTGAACCAACTGTACCAGCCCTAACAGAGACAGAGAAAGAAATCAGCACATTTTATACCAGCAGTCCTTAAGGGTTCAACGTGAAGAGGAAAGAAACATGTTTGTTGTGACTGAGTGAAGCTTTGTTTCTTGAAAGTCGAACTGAACATTTAATTCTCCTCACATTTTGTCTAAGGAAATATAAACTATAATGATACTACAGCTATTGCGCATACCAGTAGTTTGGATAAGTAGGATAAGAAAAAGGTTTTTCCAACATTTTTATGGAAACAGCATTTAAGCTTCAAGCATCTGGTTGGGTGGTTCCCATGGCAGCGGTTGACTGTCGTTTGAGAGCCGACATTGGTAACAATGCAAATAAGTAAAAATCCAGACTTGAAACATTCTTTAATTGTTCCTATGAACAGAGATGCTCACACAAACCTGCACCAAAAAAGGCAAGTTTTTTAAAATGCAGGATATTTCCTTACACTGGGTTTGCGGCACCATTGTCTTGTAACGAGTTTCCAATGTGAACCTTTGCCCCGTTGAGCCTGGATTGACAGCAGTCTCCTCTGTTGATGATGATGACAGAGGTGACGATGTAGGACTCCAGCAGGTCCACTCTCCACCAGGGGTTGTCCTCTTCGTCAGTGTGGGTGCATGATCCCGAATGGAAATGAGATTCACGGTTTCCATCAATAGCACTGTAGGCAGCTCCAAATGCATGCTCATAACGGTTTGACTGGGTCGCTTTTCCACGCAAGGCCACATTTTCTGTGAATGAGACCGTTGAAATGCATATAAAATAAGATTGTTTGTGAATTGTTAAACTTAAATCAGTGTCTCAACTAATAACGTTTTTTTTTTTAAATGCATTTTCAAATAGAATTTTAAATTCCATTATTTATTTAAGAATTCATTAATGTTTTTTTAAATGATGTACGCTTATACAAGGATCACATCACATATATTCTCTGATCATGCTTACCATAAGTGATGGCTGAGCTTGGCTCCAGGAGGAGCAGCAGAAGGAAAACACTGAGTTTCATCATTCTGGTTGCGAGAAACATTTATAGACCATAATTAAAAATAATTATACTTGTTATTCTTCTTTATTACGGTTAGAAATGTGTAATATTAGAATTGTGAAGGAGTGATTATAATGGTAATGTTGGATGTGTTAGATTTCAACATTGATATAAGATTAAAATAGCACTGTATTTATCCAGAGGGAAATTATTGTGCAGCAGTTGCAGTGCAAAGTAGGAAAGAATACATAGTATAGGTATTCAGTAGTGGTTACATTTCACAATTAGGATTAAGGTTCCAAGTATTACAGCTATTATTTGCCTCCTTATGCTGCAGAGGTGGTACATATCTACATGTTATTTAAAATATTTTGTAATATATCTGTAATATATTCTCAAGCAGTGAAAAGTAAGTTAAGAGATCAGGATACTCAGAAATTGATGTATTAAGATAATCTGATGCAACAAAGAAATTAAAAGTGTTACCTGGAGACCCCGACAGTCTGATGATTCAATGACAAAGAAAAAAAGCTTCCAAACCCCAACAAACTAAGCAATTCCTATGCTCTTTATATGCATCTTGGTTGAACCATATCCAACCAATCATGAGATATTAGATCAGATTCATCTTCAACACTTACCCAATCACATCCTGTTGGTTTACTGCATGCACATGAATTTCACTTCCCTATACTCATGAATGAAATTTCAGAGGTTATCCAAACACGTAAGTACCAAGACGTATGTTAATAATCTCACTAAGTAAATTTACTCATGTACAAGAACAATTTTGAAGTACTTTACTTGAGTATTCCCTTTTTATGCTACTTTATACTTCTGCTGCACTACACTTCAGAGGGAAATATTGTACCTTTTACTCCACTACATTTGTCTGAAAATTAAAGTTACTTTGCAGATTTTACCAACATAACATGATCAATTTATAAAGTATGATACATTGTTATAGATCAAACCATCCAACAGTGTATATTTCAGTTCTTATATTAAAAGGTACAGTGTGTTGGATTTGGTGACATCTAGTGATATGGTTGCAGATTGCAACCAACTGAGAACCCCTCCGCTCACTCCTCCCTTTTCAAGACTGCGGTAAAGTGAGCCGCCGAGTGCAAAACCTTGGTAACGCCATTTCAATCAGGAGAGACCCAGTATCGATTGAACCATAATTTATTACATGATGCATGATGAGAAGAATATTGCAAAGTCTTTGGCGCTTAGACTCCATCGTGACGTAGTATATAAACGGGGTAGTGATGCCGTGATGAGATTAGGTATATTCCCCCCTTGGAGTCCAGACACTGGTGGTGGTGGTGAAGGGAGTACTGAAGATCCAATGAAGGGATGTGGAGCAAGCCTGGGCACTGAATATGATAAAGACTGGAGGTGATGGGGTGGAGGCGGGTTGCATCGAGCCGCTCTGAATGGAACTGACGCTGCAGAGGAGAACAGTTTTAAAATTGATTGCAACGATATGATTGGCTCAGAGCGAGCGTGGCAGAATCTGTTTGGTTATTAAGAGTGAACCACCCACAGTCAGCTGATAGAGTAGGAGCCAGTAGAGATAAGAGAGACAGAATGGTTATGAATGAAAGAGTGTAAAGAGGGTCTTCCTGTCTGAACTTTCGCATAAGCTTCATTTACCTCGCTCAGAGGCCATCCTTACCATAATAACACTACTTTAGGAGCAACTGAAGTCAGACGGCAGCTGGCGGTATCATGGTTTGGCACTCTGCGGCTCACATTACCGCAGTTTCACAAGCGTATCGGAGAACTACAGTTGCCTTCAGGTAATGTAAAAACATGAATGGCTCTCTCTAGAGCCAGTGTTTGGTTTATCCGTTCTGGGCTACTGTACAAACATGGCGGAGCAACATGGCGGACTCTGTGAAGAGGACCCGCACCCTATGTAGATATGAAGGAACACAATTCTTAGTTTCAGGTGATTGTACACTAATGAAAACATGGTTCTGAATATTATATTCCATTTCTGCAAATAGATCCCTGAAATGTTACACACTGTTCCTTTAAGTAAAATGTTGAATGCAAGACTTTTACTTGTAACAGAATAGTTTTACAGAGTGGTATTGCTAACTTTGCTTCAGTAAAAGATTGAGTACTTCTTCCACCATTATTTACTGGACAACCTTCACGGCCTCTGCAGACTGTGGCTTGATTGAAATGGATCATTGCAGCCGGAGGATTGGTTGAGCATGGACAAATAATTTACACTTCATAAACTGGTAAAGTATAATTCAGAGTAATAACCAACTACTTAAGTTCAGAGAAGCACAGATGTCACTCTGGTTATTTTGCAACAGCCTAATGCTCATTACTCAAGACTTTATTGAATCATACTTAAAGGGTGTTTGTATGATTTGGGAGAGGTCATTTGCAGTGTACTCCTTAACCAACATGTGAGAAAAATAGCAGGAAACGGTGTCAGCCTTTCTCGATGTGCTTTTGACCTAGTAAGCGTTCAGTGGTTGGTGCAAATGTAAGGAAAGAATGAAAACAACAGTATCCGTTTATGCTGAAAATGCTTAGTCGCAGATTTTTTATTTGCGCAATGTGCACATTCCCTGAAACTTCTCTGTTTTATGTCTTCACCACTTTAATATCTCAGTGTTTCAATATTTTAAATGCACTGCTACTTCTCTGTTTTTCTCTCTGAAAACACACAAATGTAATCCAACTCTCTCCAGTTTACTTGTATTTATAACTATGAATATTAAGGCTTTTTAGTATTTGATATGTAATTACACCTTCTCTCTCACCACATTGTGATTATGGGCCAAAATACTAATAATAATTACTGTGCCTCTTTTATAATATAACCCATAACTTATTAGGATCAATTCATCGTTGATTTGGGATTTTTGGACAATATTATAGAATATAAAAATGATATATACTTATTCTCTCCTCCTTTGTCCTTATGGAGTTCCACACTTCAGCATCAATATAACATTACTGAGAATGATGCAAAGTATGCACGTTATCTTCTCGTCTCGTTTTTACTGTTGTTTCTCTGTGTTTATCTGACCAGGAAGTACAACCAGATTTATTCAGGATTTGACAGTAAACAGCAAGCACACGTGGCATATTGTTCAAAACAAAAGGTAGCCTATAAAAGGAAAACACATAATAGAAGTGCATGTTTACATTGTTACAATGTACATTCAACTAATGTCGTAACCTGTAACCAGATTTTGTCAAAATCTAGTTTTAAGACCTCCATTCTTTCAGTTGATACTGTGCTTTTCTAAATAAACAGTGTGTGTGATCATGTTGATGAAGGAATATATATCCCAGTGCAACAGTGTGGCTCACTGATGTATTTTTAAACATCAATGGAGTTCTGTAGAAGAGAAAGAAGATATATCAGGCTTTGGTTACAAAGACAATAGAATCGTTGATTTTGTTTTTTTCATGGATTTCTGGACAATAATAGTCCAGGTACACTTGTACAGTTTGGGCCCCTGAACATTTAGAATAGAATAGCAATAGAGCCATCGCAAAAAACGTCTTGTGGTGGCCGTGGTAGTCGTTTTACTTGCTTTTATAACCGAATTATGTATTCTATGTATCATATCTCCTGAACCAACCATGATACCCCTATGTTTTGATGGTCTAGGATTACAATGATACCATGTACAACATCATGAACTGTTCAGGTGAATAGCAATTCATTAACTTTTTTGAGAAGGAAATCACAGTACACTGTATCTGAGAACTTAGGCTAGCTTTTATAATATCATGTCTGTTGCATGATGGTAGTTATTCTAACCCAAACAACAATCTTTTCTTAAAGGTACATTGTGTAAAATCTGTAACGGCAGCTAGCGGTGGTGGTTGCAGATTGCAACCTCTCCGTGTGCGAAGCGTGTAGAAGAACTACGGTGGCTAATGTGAAAACGTGAATGGCCTTATCTAGAGCTGTTGTAAGAGTAGCGTAGGTCAATTGGAGAATTGCAGAGCCAGTGTGTAGAGTGTGTGTGTGTACATAGGAAGTTAGTGATTAGCACAAACACCAGCTGGAGCTGTGCTAGGGCATCAGGGCCATGCGACCCCTTACACTATAGAAGCAAGAGAGAGAGAGAGTGGTGGCGGTGGCGGTGGCGGTGGCGGTGGCGTTGTGTGAGCGAATAAGGGAGCTAGTGGAGCAGACGACAGAGTTAGTTTAGCTCTGAGAATATCAAGTGAATGTACAGTGGAAGTTGCAATTTGCGCAGAAATAAATGCTGTAGCTCCTCAAAACCAACAGAGGTTTGCGGTGCTTTGTTTCCCGGTGGCTGAGTGGAGTGATGGGGGTTCACTCTGGAACGCATGAAAAGTAAGATATCATACGGACCATTGTATGAGGATACGTTACCTTGGTACACTGCTCTTCTGAGGTGCTGCACCAGTGCATCCTTGATTGGGGTGATTTTCTCCATTCCTCTTTCTTTCTTTGTGAACAACTCAAGACGAGCTTGATCGATGTTGAGTTGGCTACTGGTGCGATCGTAGAGGTGAATTGTGAAGCGCTCCACAATGGAAATGACCTCCTCTTGAATGCTTTTTGGAGCCTTTGACAGAGCCATGAAGGCCTCTGTTGCCATGTCACAGGCATCCCAGGTATGCCGTGCAAATGCAGATACTATGTCACAGCCAGTGAAGGCATGGAGCACAGGAAGGGCCTTGGATTTGTCAGGACCCAGAGACTTGGCAATCTCATGAGCAGGTATGTATCTGAAGTTCTTGCCAGTCCCAAATGCCATCCATGGCTCTGTCCAGCTTGGACACATGTGCAATAGCTAGGACCACAACATCTGTGTCCACAGTGCGCAGGGTAATATTTTTAGCCTTTTCTTGCAGAATCTGCTGGAGTAGCATCCTTGTACTTCTTCATGCGTGCAAAGGGCAATCTGATCGTTTTTTTGTGGGTTAGATGATAGAACATTGGGTCTGCAACAAGCCCCCAGGAAGAGCGCTGGGCTTTGAGGCAAATTTTCGTACTTGTCAAATGGTGGTACTTCAACCTCCGTGTCCATCATGTGATGCCATTGGGCTCAAAAATACTTTTTCACATAGAGTTAGATTGGGAAAGAGACGTTTGTAACTAAGCGGATAATTTTGTTTGAGGTGAATCAACTTCCCAGTACGAACACTTAAATAGCCCTTATTTAAATCATTAGGTCCTAAAAGTTGTAAAATGCACTAATAGCCGAATGCAGAGTTATTGTTCTTCCTCCGTTCATGTGAATGAGACCCAGACCGAGGCTGGACCAAAGGCTGGGAGGTGGTGTTAAAGGAAAATGATACTGCGCCTGCTCTATGGGCCCAATGGATGCGGAAGATCGCCGCAAGATCCAGGTACTTTAGTACTTGGCTGTCGAGCCATTTTGGCTTCATGCTCCACTGAGCAACTCTCATAGGAATGAATGGGAGCCCACCTACAACACTCTATCCACTTCCCTTTATACATTCATGGTATGCAAGGGGAAACAACTTGTTTGGTAGTCGATATTTCCACAAAGTTCCTAGCCAGAAAGTGAAAGAGCTCTGTTTTGTTTTCATCCACTCTCAGGAAGCCTTTCCAGTTGGTTAGTATGCATGCAATATGCTTGAAATTGAATTTTGAATCTTCTCAGATACTGTGATTTCTTTGTAATACTTCTCACAATTTCACTGAATTCACCATTAACTAGTGTACACCTGAAGAGTTTATGATGTTATATATGGTATCATTGTAATCTTAGACCATCAAAACATAGCGGTAGACATCACCTTTTCTGTATTTTCATGTTTGGTTCACTAGATGTGATGCAAAATGCAAATTTGGTTATCGCGAAAAGTTAAATGGCCGCCACGAGACGTTTTTGCAATTGCTCCATTTCTGAAAATGTTCAGGGCCCTAAGCTGTACAAGTGTACCAAGTTTCATATTTTTATGAAAAAGTGAAAATAATTTTCACATATCACCTGGACTATAAGGCAAATACTAAATTTCTTATTCTTTTAACCCTTTTAACCTCTTGGTGCTGGAGTAGGATTTACTGTTTGCTTCTGCTGTTTGCATTCTGCTTCAATTAAAGGTTTGAGCTAAGCTCACGTTGATTGAATACACACTTCAAGATCATAAAAAGTTGCTGATCCCTGATCTCTTTGATGGCCGAAATGAGCCTTATCTACATACAAGGGCAAAGACAAGTCATCTGTGGTAAATCATCAATAAACAACAGCATGTGCCATGATAAGATGTGCACATAAGTATCCCTGTGTGGTGCACATCAAATCATATTCATTCATCAACACATCTTAAGCAGCTGCTCCTCATCTTTTTCTGAGTTTATGAAGTTAAGGTATGTGGTTCTAGTTGAATAATGATGCTTTCAATACACAGTTTTTGATGGTTATTTAATTTCTGTACGCTTACTGTGCACTGACAGTTAAAGTACAATAGTACAATGTTTATTCCTTCAGGGTAATTCTATTATTGACTCTTTGTCTCAACCAGAACAATGAAACACAGTTCAGTTCTGCTTTTGCTGCTCCATCTGGGGACAAGCTCTGTTTACACCTATCGTAAGTATGATCTGGCTATATCTGTGATATTTCTGTTATGAAACATTAAAGTTAAAGTGTATGTTTGAGCTTCACTATGCAGAATGATGTGTGTGCAGAGTTTGACACTAGAAGACTGCTTTCACATTCATCTGTGAGGGAGAGTTTCTTGTACTCTCCTTAAATCTCAGTTTAAGATGCGGACGTGTGAGCAGGATTTTGGGCATCACACCGTTACATGGTCTCCACACCAAAAATTTTCACCAGGATTTTTTATGTACAGAGTCAAACATACTCTGCTATAGAAAGATATTAACTATGAGCAGCTTATTGGTTGAGATATTTGTTTAAGCTTAAATCAGCTATAATCGATGTCTTTATGATAAAAATGTATCAAATGGCAATGTGACAGAATTATCAACTGAATCTGCAGCTCCCTTCGTCTCTACGAAGTGAGTTATAGTGAGTTTCAGCTCATTCTTTAGCTGAACATGACAGATCCCTAAAAGTGAAGCCAAAACATTAGTCGATGGTACACGTCAAATACATTTTTCCCAAAGATGGTTTCAATCGTTTTAGGTAGTTCGTATCACGCTGATCTACGTTCAAGTGTTCAAGTGGTGAGTCATGATTGATATCTGTGATTCTCTCTCGCTGAAAAGCTGCGGCCGTGCTCGGCTCGTGATTGGTTCGGGCGGCTGACCTCGATACCGCAGCTCCAACACCTGATCACTACTGCACAGACTCTGGCTCAAAATGACGTCAAAATCTCTAGATGGCAGCTTCTGTATCAGGGATATTTTGGCTTCACTTCTGTACAGTGGGAGGAAGTGGAGACGCGTTGTCCATTTTTATATACAGTCTATGGTCGGACCCACACCTTTCTGTTTTGGTTGACTCTCACCGCTCTCATAGCATAATTTTTGGCAGCAGCAGGCAGCTGTTTTCAGTAAACAAAAAGCTCTAAAAAAAGAGACAGATATTTCCCTCTGGAGTTGGTAGAGACCAAAATAGAGCTAAAAGAGAGTGAACATTGGACTTACATCCATCAGGTGGACACAAACACAACTCCTAATGAATGATCATGTTGCTCTGTAACTGCTGGATATGTAAATAAGCAACTGTTGGCAAACTAGTTCATCACATCAACTTAAAAGGTGGAATATATCAATGTTGTGTTCACAACTTGTTTCTGCTGCCCCCAAGGGGCCAAAAAATAGGTTGTTGCAGGTTTAGTACTTTACAAACATTTTTCCATCAAACACTTCAATGTATATTTCAACTGTCTCATTCACAGAAAATGTGGCCTTGCGTGGAAAAGCGACCCAGTCAGAACGTCTTGCAGACTTGTATGGATTTGCCTACAATGCTATTGATGGAAATCGTGAATCCAACTACGGGGCTGGATCATGCACCGCCACTGTTGAACAGACCAACCCCTGGTTGAGAGTAGACCTGCTGGAGTCCTACATCGTCACCTCCGTCATCTTCACCAACAGAGGAGACTGCTGTGCAGAAAGACTCGACGGGGCAGAGGTTCACATCGGCAACTCTTTACAGGAAAATGGGGCCGCAAACCCAGTGTGAGTGAACGTAATCGAGTTACAAGTCAAGTCAAGTTTGTCATTCCTCTCCGTACAGGTTATACAGAAAGCAGGAACAAAATATAGAGTCCCCGGGGCCATAGAACAATAGGAGCAGCAACTTAGGGACTACACTTAAAGGTGCTAATTCGATATCCAGAGCATTAATATAGCATCAAAAAACTATTTGCTATGTAAAGATATAGAGGAGTAAAATCTACCTGAGCAGAGAATGAAGTCACTCTCCCTCCGCGTGTGTTGTAATCCAAGCTTCTCCTTGCTTTGTTGGCATCGCTGCGCTTTTAGTGCATGTTAGTGCATGTTTGTGCCCCACTGGCTAGCTCTGCAATGCTCTCATACTCTGGTTACAGCCGATAACGCCGTCTGACCGAAGACGTCGTCTCAGATAAACACAGTTACCTCTCTCAGCATTTTTGCTGTTGTTTGCACTGTTTAGCGCTGTTAGCATCGTAAGCTGAGAGCAAGCCGTCGCCATGTTGAGAGCCGTTGAGAGGCAATAGAAATGCTCCCAGTCCCATATTTAGCACCTTTAAGATTAAAGTGTGTGACAGAGTGCTGAAGTGCATTATGTACGTCCTTTCAAGTACTGCCGTTATAAAACAAATGCATGCACTGCTTCCTCTCTCTCTTTTAGGGCTGCCGTAATACCTCATATCCCAGCAGGCAGGTCTTTAAAAATGACGTTTACCAGACTTGTGGAGGGACGTTATGTGACTGTGGTTCTACCTGGTTTAAATCGAAGCCTTACACTCTGCGAAGTGGAAGTCTACGGGTATCGTGCCCCAACTGGTGAGAACTGAATATGTGGCTGAAGCCACACAAGATGTGACTTTCTGGGTGATACCTCTGACTCGTTTTTTATACGGTTGCGGTCACACCAGAGTTTAAACTGCTTTCATTTGAATGAAGTAAACGGATGCATGCACTTCCTGTTACTAATAAATATTTCCTTTACAAAGTCATATCTATTTGAGCCAAATGTATGTTGACTCTAAATCTAATATGAGTATCACCAGCCAGCTGGTTTATTTTGAAAATGAATGAACATCTTAAAAATATTCATAGGCGATATAAATTGGTAAATCATAAGAGGAAACTGTAAAAAGTTACTGGGATTCTTGGTAGTTGCAGAAAACAATTTGCACATTTGTTATAAATACAAAACAATTAACACATGTATTGTTGCTAGCTGCTGGTGCATCCTTCAAGTTTTGCAGTGCTGATTCAAGTAAACAACAGGCATCTTCACAACTTTCCATGACCTCTCCATCCTTTACTGCAGTTTCTTCATATCACTGGAAAGGGCAACAATGTGCAAATAGTTGTGATTTTCAGTTTCAAGACATACACAGATTGGGGTTACTTTGTTCTGCAGAGAGTATAAAGAAAAACTAAGTATCAGTGCTGATGTTTGCAATTGTGTCCTTTATGCAGGAGAGAACCTGGCACTCCAAGGAAAAGCTGCACAGTCGTCACTGCATTCTACAGGCATTGCAAATAATGCTATAGATGGGAATCGTGCCACCTCCTGGAGCCAAGCTTCTTGTACTCACACAAAGGCCGACTTCAACCCCTGGTGGCGACTGGACCTGGGCAAAACCCATAAAGTGTTTTCTGTCAACATAACCAACACTGTAGATTCTGTCCCACAACGACTTAATGGAGCTGAGATCCGAATTGGAGATTCTCTTGAAAACAATGGCAACAACAATCCCAGGTAGTTTAATGCCCATTAACTAACATATTACTATAGCTAAAAGTTTGTGATTAATGGATAAATTTCATTGGCTTTGTTTGGAAAAAAAACAACTAAGAATATATGTTTGGCAAAACTTAGCAGTAACTTATATCTATCAAATTATTTAGTCCCTTATTTAGTCCATTTATCCAAGTGATCATTTGATGAGTTAAAGTATTTTCTTCCTCTGCTAGGTGTGCTGTGATCTCAAGCATCCCTGGAGGTTTTACCGAAACCTTCCAGTGTAACAGGATGGACGGTCGCTACGTTAACATCGTCATTCCTGGAAGAAGCGAGTACCTGATCCTCTGTGAGGTGGAGGTGTACGGCTCCAGAGTGGATTAGGTCTGAGGAGGTTCAAGATTCATATCAATGACATTTTACATTGCAGATGTTCAGCTGATGTTTTTGTACAGATTACTGTTGCAATCACAGCTTAAAGGAACAGTGCATTTAGGGGATCTACTGGCAGAAATGGAATATAATATTAATAATGTTTTCTTTAGTGTATAATCATCTTATAATATGAGTCTAATATGAGGTTTTTGTTACCTTAGAATAAGTAGTTTATATCTACATAGGGAGCGGGTCCTCTTCACAGTGCTGGCTGCCATGTTTCTACAGTAGCCCAGAATGGACAAACCAAACACTGGCTCTAGAGAGGGCTATTCACATTTCCGTGTCGGCCACCGTAGTTATCCTACACGCTTGGCACACGGGAGAAGTTTCAGTTGGTTGCAATCTACAACCACATAGCTAGTTGCCAAGTTCTAGCTTGTTAAACCAGAGCTACTCCAGTGAAAAAGTAATCCGACTGGACAAATGTTGTGAATAATGACTGACAGGTTAATATTTTTCCATTAGACATTTTAATGTGTATTTCAACCCTCTCATTTATAGAAAATGTGGCATTGTGTGAAAAAGCTGTCCAGTCAGACCATAATGGAGACATGTAAATCATTTTAATTCAGCCAATACATTAATGCATCCATCATCATCGTCAGTGTGTACAGAAATCAAACACATAGTTTTATTTTATATTATTATGGACCTACTCTCTTCTCCTTTGTTATGTGGTTCCACACTTCATTGTTTTTTTCCCTTTCAGCATCAATATTACATTACTGAGAATGCAAAGTACAAACATTATCTAATCAGACCAGGAAGTTGTGCCTTATATGATGTCAGCGTATCAGCAACATTAACATTGTCTTTTTTTACTGTTTTATCTCTGTGTTTATCTGACCAGGAAGTACAACTAGATTTATTCGGGAATCGAACGTTGACAGCCAGACAGTACACGTGGCACATTTTTCAAAACAAAAGGCAGCCTATAAAAGGAAAACACATAATAAAAGTCTACGTTTACATTGTTGCAATGTATATTCAACCAATGTCAATGAGATTTTGTCAAATCTGGTTTTAAGACCTTCATTCTTTCAGTTGATACTGTGCTTTACAAAACTAAGAATAGCTCTGCTGTTTGCATTCTGCATCAATTAAAGGTTCTAAATAAGCTGAATTTTATTTAATACACTTCACACTTTCTCGATGGGCTGCTATATACTATATATGTTGTGGTAATAATGTATTGAATCTGGAATCTACAATTACAAAACTAGCACCAGACAAAATCAAAGAAACAAAATAAAAACATAAACAATTGAACCCTGATCTGTTTGATGGCCGATATGAGCCTTATCTACATACATATTTGTTTTCACTCGTCTTCTCCTGTGTCTTGTTGTTATGGCTGTATGTTTTATAATGTTTTGTAGTAGCTGTTGATGTGGCAATAAAGTATTGAATCCTGAATCTACAAAATCAAAGCAATCATCTACCTATGCCTTATCTACATACAAGGGCAAAGACGAGTCATCTGTGGTAAATCAGACCAGGAAGTTGTGCCTTATATGATCGCAACGTATCAGCAACATAAATATTGTCTTTTTTTTCTGTCTTATCTCTGTGTTTATCTGACCAGGAAGTACAACTATTTATTCAGGAATTGACAGTAAGTAGCCAGACAGTACACGTGGCACATTTTTCAAAACAAAAGGTAGCCTATAAAAGGAAAACACATAATAAAAGTCTACGTTTACATTGTTGCAATGTATATTCAACTAACGTCAACGAGATTTTGTCAAATCTGGTTTTAAGACCTTCATTCTTTCAGTTGATACTGTGCTTTACAAAACTACGAATAGCTCTGCTTTTTGCATTCTGCATCAATTAAAGGTTTTAAATAAGCTGAATTTTATTTAATACACTTCAAACTTTCTCGATGGGCTGCTATATACTATATATGTTGTTGTAATAATGTATTGAATCTTGAGTCTGCAATTACAAAACCTAGCATCAGAAAACATCAAAGAAACAAAAGAAAAAAAGAAAAAAACATCATAAAAAGTTGATCCCTGATCTGTTTGATGGCCGATATGAGTCTTATCTACATACAAGAGCAAAGACAAGTCATCTGTGGTAAATCGTCAATTTTCAATATTTCCTTATTTGTTTTCACTTGTCTTGTCCTGTGTCCTGTTGTTATGGCTCTATGTTTTATTATGTTTTAATGAGTAGTAGCTGTTGATGTGGCAATAAAGTATTGAATCCTGAATCTACAAAATCAAAGGAATCATCTACCTATGCCTTATCTACATACAAGAGCAAAGACAAGTCATCTGTGGTAAATCATCAATAAACAAAAGCATGTGCCATGATAAGATGTGCACATAAATATCCCCGTGTGGTCCTCATCAAATCATATTCATTCACCATAACTACATTAACAACGGCTCCTCGTCTTCTTCTGAGATTATTTTGCAAGTCAAGGTATGTGGTTGTAGTTGAATAATGATGCTTTTAAATACACAGTCTGGACGATTATTTAATTTCTGTCTTCTTACTGTGCACTGACAGTTAAGGCTAAACACATGTAGTTTCTTATTTGCCACCAGTTATTCATCTTATAAGAGTTATTTCATTTTGATACACTTTGGATATCTAACTTCTGGAGCAAAGATTGTTGTAGGTCTGGGATAAATTTTATACAGTAATAATAATGTATATTCCTTCAGTGTAATTCTATTATTGACTCTCTTGTTTGTCTCAACCAGAACAATGAAACACAGTTCAGTTCTGCTTTTGCTGCTCCTTCTGGGAACGTGCTCGGCGTACACCTATCGTAAGTATGATCTGGCTATATCTGTGATATCTTTGTTGTGAAACTTTAGTCCCCCATGATCTGGCCAGAACTGCCTCTAGTGCTACATTTAGAAACAATAAGAGATACAGAGAGAGTTTTGAGAGCATGCAGTCTGAAAAGATGAGTTTTCAGTCTGCGACGGAAAATGTGTAGAGTTTCTGCTGTGCTGATGTCAATGAGGAGCTCGTTCCTCTATTGCAGAGCCAGGAAAGCAAACTGTTGTAATTATGTTGAATGATAGCCGGTCCTTGCTAGTGAGGGAGTAGCAAGTCAATTGGCATTAGCAGAGCGTAGTGGACTGGCTGGGATGTATTCACCGCACGGTGGGCAAGTTACCAGTGTCTTGAATCGGATTCGAGCAGCCACCAGGAGCCAGTGCAGGGTGTGGAGGAGCGGGGTAGTGTGGGAGAATTTGGGTAGGTTGAAGAACAGCCGAGCTGCTGCATTCTTGATGATCTGCAGAGGTCGGGTGGCACATGCAGGCACACCAGCCGGGAATATTTTCGGATGTTTGGTTTTAATTAGTTATTCGATGCTATAAAAAGGGGATGAGACGTCATGATTGATAGCTGTGATTCTCTCTTGCTGACAAGCTGCGGCCGTGCTCGGCTCGCGATTGGTTCGGGCGGCTGACCTCGATACCGCGGCTCCACCACCTGATCACTACTGCGCAGACTCTGGCTCCAAATGACATCAAAATCTCTAGATGGCAGCTTCTGTATCAGGGATATTTTGGCTTCACTTCTGTACAGTGGGAGGAAGTGGAGACGCGTTGTCCATTTTTATATACAGTCTATGGTCGGACCCACACCTTTCTGTTTTGGTTGACTCTCACCGCTCTCATAGCATAATTTTTGGCAGCAGCAGGCAGCTGTTTTCAGTAAACAAAAAGCTCTAAAAAAAGAGACAGATATTTCCCTCTGGAGTTGGTAGAGACCAAAAAAGAGCTAAAAGAGAGTGAATATTGGACTTACATCCATCAGGTGGACACAAACACAACTCCTAATAAATGATCATGTTACTCTGTAACTGCTGGATATGTAAATAAGCAACTGTTGGCAAACAAGTTCATCATATCAATTCTAAAAGGTGGAATATATCAATGTTGTGTTCACAACTTGTTTCTGCTGCCCCCAATGAGCCAAAAAATAGGTTGTTGCAGGTTTAGTAATTTACAAACATTTTTCCATCAAACACTTCAATTTATATTTCAACTGTCTCATTTAAGAAAATGTGGCCTTGCGTGGAAAAGCGACCCAGTCAGAACGTCTTGCAGACTTGTATGGATTTGCCTACAATGCTATTGATGGAAATCGTGAATCCAACTACGGGGCTGGATCATGCACCGCCACTGCTGAACAGGCCAACCCCTGGTGGAGAGTAGACCTGCTGGAGTCCTACATCGTCACCTCCGTCATCTTCACCAACAGAGGAGACTGCTGTGCAGAAAGACTCGACGGGGCAGAGGTTCACATCGGCAACTCTTTACAAGACAATGGTGCCGCAAACCCAGTGTGAGTGAACGTAATCGAGTTACAAGTCAATTCAAGTTTGTCATTCCTCTCCGTACAGGTTATACAGAAAGCAGGAACAAAATATAGAGTTCCCGGGGCCATAGAACAATAGGAGCAGCAACTTAGGGACTACAATTAAAGGTGCTAATTCGATATCCAGAGCATTAATATAGCATGAAAAAACTATTTGCTATGTAAAGATATAGAGGAGTAAAATCTACCTGAGCAGAGAATGAAGTCACTCTCCCTCCGCGTGTGTTGTAATCCAAGCTTCTCCTTGCTTTGTTGGCATCGCTGCGCTTTTAGTGCATGTTAGTGCATGTTTGTGCCCCACTGGCTAGCTCTGCAATGCTCTCATACGCTGGTTACAGCCGATAACGCCGTCTGACCGAAGACGTCGTCTCAGATAAACACAGTTACCTCTGTCAGCATTTTTGCTGTTGTTTGCACTGTTTAGCGCTGTTAGCACCGTAAGCTGAGAGCAAGCCGTCGCCATGTTTAGAGCCGTTGAGAGGCAATAGAAATGCTCCCAATCCCATATTTAGCACCTTTAAGATTAAAGTGTGTGACCGAGTGCTGAAGTGCATTATGTACGTCCTTTCAAGTACTGCCGTTATAAAACAAATACATGCACTGCTTCCTCTCTCTCTTTTAGGGCTGCCGTAATACCTCATATCCCAGCAGGCAGGTCTTTAAAAATGACTTTTACCAGACTTGTGGAGGGACGTTATGTGACTGTGGTTCTACCTGGTTTAAAAAGACTCCTTACACTCTGCGAAGTGGAAGTCTACGGGTATCGTGCCCCAACTGGTGAGAACTGAATATGTGGCTGAAGCCACACAAGATGTGATTTTCTGGGTGATACCTCTGACTCGTTTTTTATACGGTTGCGGTCACACCAGAGTTTAAACTGCTTTCATTTGAATGAAGTAAACGGATGCATGCACTTCCTGTTACTAATAAATATTTCCTTTACAAAGTCATAGCTATTTGAGCCAAATGTATGTTGACTCTAAATCTAATATGAGTCACACCAGCCAGCTGGTTTATTTTGAAAATGAATGAACATCTTAAAAATATTAATAGGCGATATAAATTGGTAAATCATAAGAAAAAAACTGTAAAAAGTTACTGGGATTCTGGGTAGTTGCAGAAAACAATTTGCAGTGCTGATTCAAGTAAACAACAGGCATCTTCACAACTTTCCATGACCTCTCCATCCTTTAATGCAGTTTCTTCGTATCACTGGAAAGGGCAACAATGTGCAAATAGTTGTGATTTTCAGTTTCAACACATACACAGATTGGTGTCACTTTGTTCTGCAGAGAGTAAAGAAAAACTAATTATCAGTGCTGATGTTTGCAAATGTGTCCTTTATGCAGGAGAGAACCTGGCACTCCAAGGAAAAGCTGCACAGTCGTCACTGTATTCTACAGGCATTGCATATTTTGCTATAGATGGGAATCGTGCTGGCTACTGGAGCCAGGGTTCTTGTACTCACACAAAGGCCGACTTCAACCCCTGGTGGCGACTGGACCTGGGCAAAACCCATAAAGTGTTTTCTGTCAACATAACCAACACTGTAGATTCTGTCCCACAACGACTTAATGGAGCTGAGATCCGAATTGGAGATTCTCTTGAAAACAATGGCAACAACAATCCCAGGTAGTTTAATGCCCATTAACTAACATACTACTATAGCTAAAAGTTTGTGATTAATGGATAAATGTCATTGGCTTTGTTTGAAAAAAAAACAACTAAGAATATACGTTTGGCAAAACTTAGCAGTAACTTAAATCTATGAAATTATTTAGTTCCTTATTTAGTCCATTTATTCAAGTGATCATTTGATGAGTTAAAGTATTTTCTTCCTCTGCTAGGTGTGCTGTGATCTCAAGCATCCCTGGAGGTTTTACCAACAGCTTCCAGTGTAACAGGATGGACGGTCGATACGTTAACATCGTCATTCCTGGAAGAAGCGAGTACCTGACCCTGTGTGAGGTGGAGGTGTACGGCTCCAGACTGGATTAGGTCTGAGGAGGTTCAAGATTCATAAAGATGATATTTTACATTGCAGATGTTCAGCTGATGCTCTTCTACAGACGTTGCAATCACAGCTTAAAGGAACAGTGCATTTAGGGGATCTACTGGCAGAAATGGAATATAATATTAATAACGTTTTCTTTAGTGTATAATCATCTTATAATATTAATCAGGTTTTTGTTACCTTAGCATAAGTAGTTTATATCTACGTAGGGAGCGGGTCCTCTTCACAGAGCTGGCTGCCATGTTTCTACAGTAGCCCAGAATGGACAAACCAAACACTGGCTCTAGAGAGGGCTATTCACATTTCCGTGTCGGCCACCGTAGTTCTCCTACACGCTTGGCACACGGGAGAAGTTTCAGTTGGTTGCAATCTACAGCCTAACTGCTAGTTGCCACCAGATCCTACACACTGACCCTTTAAGCTTTACTTGCTAGCTACAGATAGATGGGAGTTCAAGCTTGTTAAACCAGAGCTACTCCAGTGAAAAAGTAATCCGACTGGACAAATGTTGTGAATAATGACTGACAGGTTAATATTTTTCCATTATACATTTTAATGTGTAGTTCAACCCTCTCATTTATAGAAAATGTGGCATTGTGTGAAAAAGCTGTCCAGTCAGACCATAATGGAGACATGTAAATCATGTTAATTCAGCCAATACATTAATGCATCCATCATCATCATCAGTGTGTACAGAAATCAAACACATAGTTTTATTTTATATTATTATGGACCTACTCTCTCCTCCTTTGTTATGTGGTTCAACACTTCATTGTTTGATTTCCCTTTCAGCATCAATATTACATTAATGAGAATGCAAAGTACACACATTATCTAATCAGACCAGGAAGTTGTGCCTTATATGATGTCAGCGTATCAGCAACATTAAGATTCTGTAATTATACTGTTTTACCTCTGTCTTTATCTGACCAGGAAGTACAGCTAGATTTATTCAGGAATTGACAGTTAACAGCAAGTACATGTGGCACATTTTTCAAAACAAAAGGTAGCCTATCAAAGGAAAACACATAATAAAAGTCTACCTGTACATTTTCTTTGTCACCACATATAGTACACATTGAGAGCTTGTTGAGTGAAGTTCTTCCTGAAGCCCCTGTTATTTGTTTCGCTTAGACACATGCATTCATATCTAAAGGTACTTGGCTGACCAAACCGCCTTTTAAATGTATGCATTGCCCTCGCTGTGATAATATTATGCAAACTAATTATTTTGCCAATGTTAACACAGACAGAACTTATAAACAAAGTGATTTCATTAACTGCAACACTACTTTTGTCCTATACTGTCTGTCTCGTCCATGTATGGAAGGCTTTTTCTATATAGGCCAAAACTAAAAATCTGAGTACTCTGAGGGAACGCCATCAGAATTAGGAATTATCCCATGGCTTGGCACTTAAATTAATTTCACAATGCTAATGATTCCTTATTGCTCATAGAGGGCATTGAACACATTAACCCTTTTGACAGGAAGCCGACTACAGAAACTTAACCAGAGGGAAGCTTTTTGAATCCATCGACTGGATGCGTTAAAGTAACCTGGTCTCAAAGAGGAAATCGACTTCACGTTTGCCGTAAAAAAAAAATTCTCTGTATAGACTTTCCTGGCCTATGTTAAAACTTATATATGGGTACCTTCCATTTATGATGTATAAAAAAAATTCTGTGTAATATCATCTTTCGTTTTGTTATTTCATGTTTTCATTTTTTTCAATGTGTTTCACATGTCATGTTATTTTCCGGGTCATGTGATTGCCTCCCATTGGCTGCTGCTACTATATAGGTGAGGACAGTGGTCGAAACATGTTGACTTTTTAAAAAATGATTTAGCCATTACAATGAAGGCTTTTTTAATATTTCCTTACTCGTTACTTGTTATTATATTTTGGATTGCCTTTCTGTTTGTCTATGTTTATTTTTCCAAAGCACCTTCAATTTATGTTGTAATCTTACCTGAAAATATATATCTCTAATCTGTATTTTACTTAACATGTTGCAAGAGTAAAAGAATGTTACATTTACTGGAGTGTGTGTGTGTGTGTGTGTGTGTGTGTGTGTGTGTGTGTGTGTGTGTGTGTGTGTGTGTGTGTGTATGTGAGAGATGGCACCATCCAGTGGTGACACTATGCTGCTTGTTTTTTGTGCTGTATGCTTGTTCAGCGATGAATGGACTGAAATTTTGCTCATATGAGAGAGCATGACTCTCTTCTAAATTGGATCGCCATAGAATTTTCCTCATGAGGCATATAAATCCAGTCTGTGACACTCAGACCCAACCCTTTTGGTTGCTATTAAAGGGGACCATTATGCTTTCATGCTTTTTCCCTTTCCTTTAGTGTATTGTATAGTTTTTTGTGCATGTAAAAGGTCTGCAAAGTCACAAAGCTCCAAGTCCAGGCCAAAAGGAGTTACTCTCCCCCACAGAAACACCGCTCCTGAACTGCCTAAAATGCCTTGACTTAAGTCCCGCCTTTTCTTCTGTAACATGGTGATGTCACCAAGGAACACACTTTGCCTAGTGGCTAGTTTGGCATGCCCTCAAACAAGGCTAGTTAAGGTGGAACTGGAGTCCAAAGAGTTTGGTCCAGTTGACCAATCACAACTGTGGGCCAGCTGACCAATCAGAGCAGACTGGGCTTTTCGGGAGGCGGGCAGGAGCTCAAACAGAGCGTTTCAGACAGAGGGTGAAAAGAGGTGCTGCAGCACAGCCGGTATAAGAAAAATAAAGCACTTTTTGAACCAGAACATTAAGTAGAAACCCAAAACACAAGTATGAACCTGAAAATAAGCATAATAGGTCCTCTTTCAAGTATGTAGGCCTAGTTAGATTTTGGGGTGCAGACAAACTAGTACTATACACACACATAGAAACATGCGGCGGAGAGTAACAACTGCCTGCGTGTAGTTCCGTTTCTCGTCTCGTTCACTGGCCAGGAGCTGCACATGCAGTTGCTCAGGCACGTGACACGCTACTAAAACAAAACAAAACATGTTGGCGATGTGGAACTTTTACAAAGTGTGTAAGACAGATAATCGACAGGAGAAGAGCTAGATAACGTTCGCTGTTGCTAAGCCGGTGGGCAGCACAGTCCTGCATGGCTAACAGCTAACGTCAACGGAGGTTCCATTGAGTTACATTATCGTGTATTATCGCTCTATTCAGTAAAAATGGGGGGAAGGGCGGAGATAAATTATAACGTTATCATGATGCGTTCAAATGTGATAGAAAAATGAAATGTATTTTTTGCCAAGAAACTTGAATAAATACTGTTTGAAGCATGTTTTCACAGCAATATAAAATAGATATTAGAGAGGGACCTGTCTCACCTCCTAACACTAGCTCTAAGCAGCTTATAATACATCATTAAAATTACTAATGCCACAATTTTTTTTTAATCAAATCAAATTGTTATATAAAAATACAATAATTTATTTCCTAATCATTTGAATTGTGTGTTTTTATTCAAATAACCACTATAGATGACAATAACAATGTAAAAGAATAAAAGGTCTTTGCACACCAAGTCTGATTTTCGTATGAAATTGTTGCATGTTTAAAAACGTATACAACCTCACGTTGTGTCAATCACATTTACACACCGGCTCCCAAACTTTCATCCGTCATTAAAGTTTTCAGATCAGGTTAGATTTTCTGCGTTTTTCCGCATCCGTCAAATGGCAAAAGAAGGTTGTTTGACCGCTCAGAGCCACCGTCCGTGCATAAAGAAATAAAATAATACAGGGGTGCCCCGGTAGCTCATCTGGTAGAGTGGGGGGGAGTCCTTACCACTGTGGCCCTTTGCTGCATGTCATGCCCTCTCTCTCCCCTTTCACTAACAATAAGGCAAAAAAAGCCCAAAAAATAATCTTTAACAGAATACAGAGATACAGAATTTAAAGATATATTGTGGCAGGTGATTGCAGAACACATTGGAATCGGGCATGGTTGCAAAACAAAGGATGTAGGAAAGATTAGAAAGTTCTGATTGTGCTCTAGGCAAGGCAGCGGAACGATAGCTTCTTGCTAATGTCATACATTCATTAGCCCCATTTTGGACTAGCGCTATCTGTTGTACCCACGTAATTAATTCAGTTTTGTCTTGCCAATTTTTGCGACGAATAGAATAACAAAATGCATCAAACTCAGTGTGCAAGATTTCCGTGCGTAAGCCGGTATCAGCTGATATGGCTCATCGATGATCGTCCATAGGTATCGGTATAATAAATGTGATCGGGGCATCTCTACTCCAGATACCCAAATGTATGTGCACAAGCACTGAAAAAGTGATATTGTCACTGTTGTCATGATATGTCCCCTTCAAGTGTGAAAATACAGCTGCGTTATCTAGCTTAGCAAGACTGGAAGCTGGGGGAAACAGCTGATCTGGCTCTGATGAAATAAAAAAAAAACACCATACCATCACATCTAAAGCTCAATAGGAGATAAAACATGTTACAAACTGTTCCAACAGTGAATTAACCTGTATTAACCTGAATACAGGTTAAATAAAAACAAAGTGACAAGCTGTTTTTTTTTATAATTTTGATTTATTTCAGCAAAGGTGACTTTGAATAATCAAAAACACTTTCTTAAGATTAGGCAACAAAACCACTTAGTTAGGTTTAGGAAAATACAACATGGTTGGGCTTAAAATTACTACGTCTGTACAGTGAAAATATGACTTGACGTTGTGAACACGGGACATGAACGATCAGCTGATTGTAAAGTGACAGTGAAACGTAAGGCATGGGCAACAGTGGTCTCCTGGATGAAAGCTCTTTGTTGTTGGACACATCCACCTCCCCTCCCTCCCGCCCTGTGTGTCTCTTTCGCTTTTTATAGTACATCATCACAACACTTTCCCTGCGCATCTACTGTTGCCGCAGATTGGTTTACATTAATGGAAAGCTTGGTATGTCGCATACTGGGGCTAAAGGGTGCCTTGTGTGGTGGTATCGAACACTGACAGCAGTGAAGTGTCAGTATTTGACGCCCTGGGAGTGAGAATGGGCTGTTATATCTAATCCAGTCTGGAGCCGTACACCTCCACCTCACACAGGATCAGGTCCTCGACTCTTCCAGGAATGACGATGTTAACGTATCGACCGTCCATCCCGTTACACTGGAATGTTTCCGTGAAACCTGGAGGGATGCTTGAGATCACAGCACACCTAGCAGAAGAAGAAATTACTTTGTTAACTTATCGAATGATCAGTTGAATAGATGGACATTCTAAAAAGGATTACTCATTTTCATTTAGAGTTTTAAAGTTACTATTTTGATAAAAAATAAGTTACTGCTAAGTGTGACCCTCCTCCCACTGTCCTGGCCAACCTCAGCTTTGGGTCGTCAGCTTTATTCACCTGGGCCTCCCAGGATATAAAACCTGGTCCATGTGCTCACTCTGTCTCCAACCTTCCTACAGCTGACATCCACCCTGCATCATTGTCTTCGATTTTGCAGCTTCAACACCTCAAAAACACACATGCCACACATCCATGCACTGCTTGCATTGTTGATATTGCTGATTTCCACACACGCAGGACTGACGATGCTAACAACTCACGTGACTAACGACTCACGGGACTGACGATACCGACGAGTTACGTGACTAATGACTGACCTGATCAAATAAGTCAACGTTACTTTTAGTTTCACAGGAGATACGAACACCGGTCTCTTGGTTTAAAGTCTTGTTTGTTTGATCCATCCACCACCCTTCCCACCTGCCCTTAGCGGATTCTCATGCTAGAAATACTACGTCACTTGCTCCGACTGTCAAATAACGCTGCGGGTGGGTTTACATTGGAGTTAGTTGAAAGCCTGGTTCGTCACATACTGTTGCTAAAGGGTTCCTCTGTGCGTCGGTTTCCAATGCCGAGGGGCGCTGCCCAAATGGCGGTATTTGATGAGTTGGGAGTGAGAACGTGTTGGCTGTGGAGGTGTATTGTGTATGAATGTGATGTTTCAAACAAACCCAATGACATATCCATTAATCACAAACTTTTGATTGTAGTATTTTAGTTAAAGCTGCAGTATGCGAGATTGGCGCAAATATGATTTAAAAAAGTTATTTTTAGAAAACGGCCGCTATATCGTGACAGTAGTACATGAAACAGGTAACCTGAAAAAAATCATGTTCCTCTGTGTCCTACTGTGTCCTCCGGTGCTCCTAACGGCATCTGAAGGATTTCACTTACCGGAGGAAAACATGGTCCGCTGTCCAGCTGCGTCTATGAGAGCCGGCTGTCAATCACCCGCGAACTCCGACCAAACGGTCAAACTAGGCAGCGCTGATCAAATATGAATTAATATTCAGTTACTGTAATGCCTATTTCTCGCCTCAAATGTTCTCAGAATCATCTTGTAGTTACTGTTTAGCTGTAAAATTAGAGAGTTTGTGACTCGGCCACCATTGTAAAATCTGTTGAAGGAAGCCAAGTTCTGGTCACATGACCGGAGTACAGCCAATAGGAACGCTCTCTCTCTCTCTGAAATTACCTGTGATTGGTCAAAATCTGCCTTCACGGGCTAGATTTTTCTAAAGCCTGAAAACAGAGCCATGATGAGGAGCAGAAGTGTAGTTTTCTCTCAGACCACTTGAATTACAATATGCTGAAAGATTATTATGGAATTTTTGCCAAATTATGCCCAAAAATTGTTGCCTACTGCCACTTTAATGGACATTAAACTACCTGGGATTGCTGTTTCCATTGTTTTCAGGAGAATCTCCAATTCGGATCTCAGCTCCAATAAGTTGCAAGTGAAGAGCTATGTAGTTGGTTATGTTGACAGAAAACACTTTATGGGTTTTGCCCAGGTCCAGTCGCCACCAGGGGTTTAACTCTTGGGTTGTGCGAGTACAAGAAGCCTGGTTCCAGGAGGTGGCACGATTCCCATCTATAGCATTATTTGCAATGCCTGTAGAATGCAGTGATGACTGAGTAGCTTTTCCTTGAAGTGCCAGGTTCTCTCCTGTATAAAGGACACATTTGCAAACATCAGCACTGATAATTAATTTTCCTTGATGCCCTCTGCAGAACTAAGTGACCCCAATCTGTGTATGTCTTGAAACTGAAAATCACAACTATTTGCACATTGTTGCCCTTTCCAGTGGTAAGAAGAAACTGAAGTAAAAGATGGAGAAGTCATGTAAATTTGTGAAGATGCCTGTTTTTTATTTGGATCGGCACTGCAAAACTTGAAAGATGCACCAGCAGCTAGCAGCAGTAAATGTGTCAATTGTGTTTTATTCATAACAAATGTGTGAATCGTTTTCTGCAACTATCCAGAATCCGAGTAACTTTTGAGAAACTGTGTCTTCTCATTATTTAACAATGTATATCTTCAATGAATAATTTTCAAGATGTTTATTCATTTTCAAAGTGAGTCTCACTATATCACATGTTAGAGTTAAGATACATTTTGCTCCAATAGACACAACTTTGCAAAGGAGAATTCTATTAGTAACAGGAAGTGTCTGCAGTTTGTCCATTTTCTTCATCTAACTGTAAAGCAAGGAAATTCTCTTTTCCCTGGATTTTGTGGGTCCACACAAATCAATATAAGCCACCCCCATTTGCGATTAGACTGATCTTCCGCAATTTTTAATTTCATCCAAATCTGACTTCTTGCTACTCCTACAAATCTTGAGCAATCGTCACCAAATTTGGGACAGAACATCTCTGGACCAAGCTGGAAGAAGTTACATTTTTGGATTTTTGATGTTCTATATAGTTTTGCTATAGCTGGACCTCAAAGTTAGCTCAAATGCTGTGAGCAGGGCTTACTGTATATTAGAGAAAATGTCATGACTCCTGGACACTTTGTATTATTGCAACCACAATTGGTGGACATGTCTGAGTGATCATGACAAATTTGGTGCCATTTGGCCAATAGGTGGCGCTGTAACAGCGGCAAATACCAATAAAGGAAATATTCTTTGTCTGTCTTTCTGTGTATGCATGTATGACTGCCCTTCGCATTCTCAAGAATCGTTCATCCAGTCAACTTCACACTGGGCGGGTACAAGCAGCCATACCGCTGTTCTTGACAAGCACTTCTGGGGGCCAAGCAATCGGTCCGTTCAAGACGGGTATGCGCACCGGGCAGTCGCTAGTTCACATGAATGTAGTTCAAACTTTGCTTTGACCGTGGCTGTATAGAAAACGATGCAGAGGCAAGATCACATCTTGTGGTTTCAGCCACATATTCAGTTCTCACCAGTTGGGGCACGGTACCCGTAGACTTCCACTTCGCAGAGTATAAGGTGTCGTTTTAAACCAGGTACAACCACAGTCACATAACGTCCCTCCACAAGTCTGGTAAAAGTCATTTTTAAAGACCTGCCTGCTGGGATATGAGGTATTACGGCAGCCCTAAAAGAGAGAGAGGAAGCAGTGCATGTATTTGTTTTATAACTGCAGTATGAAAGGTATATAGCAACATAAAGTAAGAAATAAGACCAACACTTAACCTGCTGGAAAAAGAGTAGAGGCAGTATTTCACACAACAAATGCCACATGTTCAATGATTGTGGCTATCATTTAGTCCATCATCTACTAACTAATAGATCATAAGATGAGCTGCTTAAGGATCTGGGTGGCTTACGTCTCCCCAACAATTTCCTGGGTGAAACCCTATATTTAAGAAGTCATTACGTTCACTCACACTGGGTTTGAGGCACCATTGTCCTGTAAAGAGTTGCCAATGTGAATCTCTGCCCCATCAAGTTGTTCTGGACAGCAGTCTCCTCTGTTGGTGATGATGACGGAGGTGACGATGTAGGACTCCAGCAGGTCCACTCTCCACCAGGGGTTGGTCTGTGCAATAGTGGCGGTGCATGAACCGGCCCAGAAGTTAGATTCACGATTTCCATCTATAGCATTGTAGGCAGCTCCAAATGCGTTCACATAACGGTCCGACTGGGTCGCTTTTCCACGCAAGGCCACATTTTCTGCGAATGAGACAGTTGAAATACACATAAAAGTGTTTGATGGAAAAATGTTTGTAAAGTACTAAACCTGCAACAACCTATTTTTTGGCCCCTTGGGGGCAGCAGAAACAAGTTGTGAACACAAAATTGATATATTCCACCTTTTAAATTGATATGATGAACTTGTTTGCCAACAGTTGCTTATTTACATATCCAGCAGTTACAGAGCAACATGATCATTCATTAGGAGTTGTGTTTGTGTCCACCTGATGGATGTAAGTCCAATATTCACTCTCTTTTAGCTCTTTTTTGGTCTCTACCAACTTCAGAGGGAAATATCTCTCTCTTTAACTGCTAAATGCTCCACTATGTTCCCCAAGTAGTTGCTAACTGTGTCTGTCTGCTGTTTGCTGCTGAGCTGGTAGTATACCGTGGGTTTTTAGATCTTCTTGTTTTACAGCATCGAATAACTAATTAAAACCAAACATCAGAAAACATTCCCGGCTGGTGTGCCTGCATGTGCCACCCGACCTCTGCAGCTCATCAAGAATGCAGCAGCTTGGCTGTTCTTCAACCTACCCAAATTCTCCCACACTACCCTGCTCCTCCACACCCTGCACTGGCTCCCGGTGGCTGCTCGAATCCGATTCAAGACACTGGTAACTTGCCCACCGTGCGGTGAATACATCCCAGCCAGTCCACTACGCTCTGCTAATGCCAATCAGCTAGCTACTCCCTCACTAGCAAGGACCGGCTATCTTTCAACATAATCACAACTGTTTGCTTTCCTGGCTCTGCAATAGAGGAACGAGCTCCTCATTGACATCAGCACAACAGAAACTCTACACATTTTCCGTCGCAGACTGAAAACTCATCTTTTCAGACTGCATGCTCTCAAAACTCTCTCTGTATCTCTTATTGTTTCTAAATGTAGCACTAGAGGCAGTTCTGGCCAGATCATGGGGGACTAAAGTTTCACAACAAAGATATCACAGATATAGCCAGATCATACTTACGATAGGTGTACGCCGAGCACGTTCCCAGAAGGAGCAGCAAAAGCAGAACTGAAGTGTGTTTCATTGTTCTGGTTGAGACAAACAAGAGAGTCAATAATAGAATTACACTGAAGGAATACACATTATTATTATTATTATTATTATTACTGTATGAAATTTATCCCAGACCTACAACAATCTTTGCTCCAGAAGTTAGATTTCCAAAGTGTATCAAAATGAAATAACTCTTATAAGATGAATAACTGGTGGCAAATAAGAAACTACATGTGTTTAGCCTTAACTGTCAGTGCACAGTAAGAAGACAGAAATTAAATAATCGTCTAGACTGTGTATTTAAAAGCATCATTATTCAACTACATCCACATACCTTGACTTGCAAAATAATCCCAGAAGAAGACGAGGAGCCGTTGTTAATGTAGTGTTGGTGAATGAATATGATTTGATGAGGACCACACAGGGATATTTATGTGCACATCTTATCATGGCACATGCTCTTGTTTATTGATGATTTACCACAGATGACTTGTCTTTGCTCTTGTATGTAGATAAGGCATGGGTAGATGATTCCTTTGATTTTGTAGATTCAGGATTCAATACTTTATTGCCACATCCACAGCTACTACTCATTAAAACATAATAAAACATAGAGCCATAACAACAGGACACAGGACAAGACAAGTGAAAACAAATAAGGAAATATTGAAAATTGACGATTTACCACAGATGACTTGTCTTTGCTCTTGTATGTATATAAGGCTCATATCGGCCTTCGCACAGATCAGGGATCAACTTTTTATGATGTTGTTTTCTTTTTTTTCTTTGATGTTTTCTGATGCTAGGTTTTGTAATTGTAGATTCAAGATTCAATACATTATTACAACAACATATATAGTATATAGCAGCCCATCGAGAAAGTATGACGTGTATTAAATAAAATTCAGCTTATTTAAAACCTTTAATTGATGCAGAATGCAAACAGCAGAGCTATTCGTAGTTTTGTAAAGCACAGTATCAACTGAAAGAATGAAGGTCTTAAAACCAGATTTGACAAAATCTCGTTGACATTGGTTGAATATACATTGCAACAATGTAAACGTGGACTTTTATTATGTGTATTACTTTTATAGGCTACCTTTTGTTTTGAAAAATGTGTCACATGTACTTGCTGTTTACTGTCAATTCCCGAATAAATGTATTTGTACTTCCTGGTCAGATAAACACAGAGATAAAACAGTAAAAAAAGAGATTATTAATGTTGCTGGTACGCTGCCAGGTGGATCATATAAGGCACAACTTCGTGGTCTGATTAGATAATGCGTGTACTTTGCATTCTCAGTAATGCAATATTGATGCTGAAAGGGAAAACAAACAATGAAGTGTTGAACCACATAACAAAGGAGAGAGTAGGTCCATAATAATATATAATAAAACTAGTATTGAAAATTTGTTTGACACACTGATGATGATGGATGCATCAATGTATTGGCTGAATTAACATGATTTACATGTCTCCATTATGGTCTGATTGGGTTGCTTTTCCACACAATGCCACATTTTCTATAAATGAGTGGGTTGAAATACACATTAAAATGCATAATGGAAAAACATTAACTTGTCAGTCATTATTCATAACATTTGTCTAGTCGGATTACTTTTTCACTGGAGTAGCTCTGGTTTAACAAGCTAGAACTCCAATCCATCTGTAGCTAGTGAAGCTTAAGCTATGATTGCAACAGGAGTCTGTACAAGAGCATCAGCTGAACATCTGCAATGTAAAATGTCAGTATGAATCTTGAATCTCCTTAGACCTTAATCTAGTCTGGAACCGTACACCTCCACCTCACAGAGTAGCAGGTTCTCGCTTCTTCCAGGAATGACGATGTTAACGTAGCGACCGTCCATCCCGTTACACTGGAAGGTTTCAGTAAAACCTGTTGGGATACTTGAGATCACAGCACACCTAGCAGAGGAAGAAGTGACTTTGTTAACTCATTAAATGATCATTTGAATAAATGGGTACTCTCAGGAGGATGTCTCATTTTCATTTTGAGTTTTAATGGTATCTGATAAATATTAAATAAAGTTACTGCTAAGTTATGCCAAACCTATGTTCCTTTGATTATTTTTAATGAGCATTAATGTGTTCCAAACAAACCCAATGACAGATACCCATTAATCACAAACTTTTAGCTATCGTAGTATTTAAGTTGATGGACATTAACTTACCTGGGATTGCTGTTGCCATTGTTTTGAAGAGAATCTCCAATTCGTATCTCAGCTCCAACAAGATGTAAGACAGGATCATCGGAGTTGGTTATGATGACAGAAAACACTTTATGGGTTTTGCCCAGGTCCAGTCGCCACCATGGGCTGAAGTCTTTGCTTGTGTGAGTACAAGAAGCTTGGCTCCAGACGGTGGCACGATTCCCATCTATAGCATTATATGCAATGCCTGTAGAATGCAGTGACGACTGTGTAGCTTTTCCTTGGAGTGCCAGGTTCTCTCCTGCATAAAGGACACATTTGCAAACATCAGCACTGATAATTAGTTTTCCTTGATGCTCTCTGCAAAACAAAGTGACCTCCAGTGGGAAGAAGAAACTGCAGTAAAATATGGAGAAGTAATGGAATGTTGTGAGGATGCCTGTTGTTTATTTGGATTAAGACACATTTAGCTCAAATAAATACAACTTTGCAAAGAAGATATGTATTAGTAACAGGAAGTGCATGCATTTAGCCTGTTTTCAACGGTATATTTCAAACGGTGTGACCGAAGCTGTATAGAAAATGAGGCGGTGGCATCACCTAGAAAATCACATCTTGTGGCTTCAGCCACATATTCAGTTCTCACCAGTTGGGGCACGGTAGCCGTAGACTTCCACTTCGCAGAGTGTAAGGACTCGTTTTAAACCAGGTAGAACCACAGTCACATAACGTCCCTCCACAAGTCTGGTAAAAGTAATTTTTAAAGACCTGCCTGCTGGGATATGAGGTATTACGGCAGCCCTAAAAGAGAGAGAGGAAGCAGTGCATGTATTTGTTTTATAACTGCAGTATGAAAGGTATATAGCAACATAAAGTAAGAAATAAGACCAACACTTAACCTGCTGGAAAAAGAGTAGAGGTAGTATTTCACACAGCAAATGTTCAATGGGAGTGGCTATCATTTAGTCCATCATCTACTAGCTAATAGATCATAAGATGAGCTGCGTCACGATCTGGGTGGCTTACATCTGCCCAACAATTTCCTGGGTAAAACCCTGTATTTAAGAAGTCATTACGTTAACTCACACTGGGTTTGAGGCACCATTGTCCTGTAAAGAGTTGCCGATGTGAATCTCTCCCCCGTCAAGTCTTTCTGGACAGCAGTCTCCTCTGTTGGTGAAGATGACGGAGGTGACGATGTAGGACTCCAGCAGGTCCACTCTCCACCAGGGGTTGGCCTGTTCAACAGTGTGGGTGCATGAACCGGCCCAGAAGGCAGAATCACGGTTTCCATCAATAGCATTGTAGGCAGCTCCAAATGCGTTCACATAACGGTCCGACTGGGTTGCTTTTCCACGTAAGGCCACATTTTCTGTGAATAAGACAGTTGAAATACACATTACAGGTACAGTGTGTAGGATTTGGCGGCATCTAGTGGTGTGGTTGCAGATTGCAACCAACTGAGAACCCCTCTGCTCACTCCTCCATTTCCAAGAGTGCGGTAACGTAAGCCGCCGAGTGCAAAACCTTGGTAGGGCTTTTCGCCTCGCTCAGAGGCCATCCTTATCATAATAACACATACTGTAGGAAGAACAGAAGTCAGACAGCGGCTGGTGGTACCGCGGTTTTGACCTCTGCGGCTCACATTACCGCAGTTTCACGATTGTGTTGGAGAACTACGGTGGACTTCAGCTAAAGTAAAAACGCAAAAGGCTCTCTCTAGAGCCAGTGTTTGGTTTGTCCGTTCTGGGCTACTGTAGAAACATGGCGGAGCAACATGGCGGACTCCGTGAAGAGGATCCGCTCCCTATGTAGATATGAAGGGTTCATTCTAAGCTAATGAAAACACAACGATTCTTAGATTCTGGTAATTATACACTATTGAAAACATAGTTCTGAATATTATATTTAATTTCTGCTAATAATAATAATAATAATAATAATAATAATTTTATTTATATAATAGATCCCCAGAAATGTATCACCAAACATGTTAAAGGAACACACTTCCTTTAAAATGTTTTGTGATCTCCTGCAATAACTTATTTTTTGGCCACTTGGGGGCAGCAGAAACAGGTTGTGAAGACAACATTCACACACATCACCTTTTAAGTTGATATGATGAACCTGTTTGTAAACAGTTGCTTATTAACACATAACTAAATCTCCATTCGTCAGCACCCTAATTTTTTTTAGCTGTATCTGTTAGAAATCCCAGAGACATGTTTTAAGACATTTGTTTAGGCTCTTCCTCAAAAAAGTTCAATTAAGTTCAATATTTTTTTAATTTCAAACGTTTAAAGCTGAAGTAGGAGAGATTGGAGCAAATATGATGAAAAAAAGTTATTTTTATAAAACGGTCACTATATCGTGACAGTAGTACATGAAACAGGTAACCTGAAAAAAAATCATGTTCCTCTGTGTCCTCCGGTGCTCCTAACGGCATCTGAAAGATTTCACTTACCGGAGGAAAACAAGCAGTAAGAGCTGATCTGAGGTCCGCTATCCAGCTGCTGTCTATGAGAGCCGGCTGTCAATCACTCGCGAACTCCGACCAAACCGTCAAACTAGGCAGCGCTGATCAAATATGAATCAATATTCTGTTACTGTAATGACTATTTCTCTCCTCAAATGTTTTCAGAATCATCTTGTAGTGTACTGTTTAGCTGTAAAATGAGAAAGTTTGGGACGCGGCCGCCATTGTAAAATCTGTTGAAGGAACGCCAAGTTCCGGTCACATGACCGGAGCACAGCCAATAGGAACGCTCTCTCTCTCTGAAATGACCTGTGATTGGTCAAAATCTGCCGTCACTGGCTAGATTTTTTAAAGCCTGAAAACAGAGCAATGAGGAGGTGCAGAAGTCTAGTTTTCTCTCAGAACACTTGAATTACAATATGCTGAAATGTTATTATGGAATTTTTGCCCAAAGATGCCAAAAATATACTACCTACTACCATTTTAACTGTTGATATCTCCAGCTTCAATAAACATTCCAGTATGTACACTGAAGGCTTCAGGTTTCCACATCACACTTGTGTAAGTTACGTACTGGACCATGATTGGCTCCAAAGGCGTTATGATGTCACAAAATCACCTCATATGTCTTACAAACTGAGATTTTTACTCCTTCAGCAGATGAATGTGAAAGAAACCTTCTAGTGTCAAACTCTGAACACACATCATTCTACACAGTGAAGCTCAAACATACATTTTAACTTTATTTATTTATAACAAAGATATCACAGATATAGCCAGATCATACTTACGATAGGTGTAAGCAGAGCTCGTCCCCAGAAGGAGCAGATAAAGCAGAACTGAACTGTGTTTCATTGTTCTGGCTGAGACAAACAAGAGAGTCAATAATAGAATTATACTGAAGGAATAAACATTATTATTAATATTATTATTACAGTATGAAATTTATCCCAGACCTACAACAATCTTTGCTTCAGAAGTTAGATATCCAAAGTGAATCAAAATGAAATAATTCTTATAAGATGAATAACTCTAGGCAAATAAGAAACTACATGTGTTTAGCCTTAACTGTCAGTGCACAGTAAGCAGACAGAAATTAAATAACCGTCCAGACTGTGTACTTAAAAGCATCAGTATTCAACTACAACCACATACCTTGACTTCCAAAATAAACTCAGAAGAAGACGAGGAGCCGCTACTTAAGATGTGTTGCTGAATGAATATGATTTGATGAGAACCACACAGGGATATTTATGTGCACATCTTATCATGGCACATGCTGTTGTTAATTGATGATTTACCACAGATGACTTGTCTTTGTCCTTGTATGTAGATAAGGCAAACAAACAGAAAACTTTCACTGAAGAGATCGCTGTTTGTCCCGAGTGAAACGAAAAGTTAACGCAGTATTATGTAAGAAAGTCTGCTATAAGGGCGGTTGCTATTTATTTACGCTAATTACATTACGTTGTTACGTTATTATTTGAACAAAAACCATGATCTGTTTTTCTTACCTTAAAGTGGCAATCTGGCAGATTTTCATTTAAATAAATGTTGGTTTAAGCTCTGTCTATCGCTTAAAGCTGGGGTCTGCGATCTTGGAAAACTACCATAATTTGAAAGTCGCATCGCCTCAGGAGCTCCGTCTAAGCCCCCCCCTCCCCTCGAAACTCCTTATAAGGCAACGCCCCCCACACACATGCACGAGCACCGCCGCATCATAACTACTTCACATTTTTCGTAGCTATTTCATCACTAAATTCACTTCTGAAAAATGTTGAGGCGAGAAATCAACGGTGTAGATTTAGAATATTGACAGTTTTACGATGTTAGATGGCGAATCAAACATTTTCTCCACTGTTGTCGGTTTTAGAAGCTCCACAAACTGCCGGCACAGCTAGCTAGCTGCTGCCGGGATCGCCACCTCTCCACCCGGGCATTCACTCACACAGACCCCGCTATGAGCTGGAGCTCTCTCAAGAGACCGGTCTCGTAGACGAGGGGCTTTATTTCCTTGTTGACGGAGGGGGGGGGGCAGCAGCTCGCCGGAGAGCCGGCCACAGAGCAGCAGAGAGGGGAGGGAAAGAGAGAGATACCTGCTGAGACAACACGACCCTTTTTAACATTACTCTAATATCTGGAGGGAGATCAGTCCACTCGTTTGTTGCTGTAACTGAAAAAGCAGTTTGAGTAACGTAAATTTTGTTCGGCAATGTTTTCTATCCGCCGTCTCCCCTCGTTGATAATCCTGTTTGTCTGACTTCACTTTGAGCTGTTAGAATAAATAGTTTAAACCTGCAGTATCTTATAAAGTAAACTAACAGAACATAAACAACTAAATCAAAGTTGTATTTTTCGATAATATGGTAATAGTGGTACGAGTTCGTTCTCGTTGTCCGGTGTTTTAAGAGCTGAGTTTTCTCTTCCACTCTCCAGTGAACGTGCGGCGGACACGCGCTTTGAGTTCACGCTGGTGCACGCTGAGGCTAGAGTACGAGCAGGGAGGCAGGGAGGCATCTGATTGATTCTTTACAGCCGGGACGAGAGGAACTGACTGGTAGACGTTTTTACAGGATTACAGCAGCTACAGATGACGGATCTTTTCTGGTCTTTTTTCAGTGCTCATAAGAAACGGATTGCTGTCGGGGTGTAAAGACCATTTCAACCAATATAACAAAAAGTGTATACTGGATAAATCGCAGACCCCAGCTTTAAGGAGGTAACAGTGATTGAGTTTATAGATTGCTCCAGGGTTGACGTATTTTTCTATGCCAGCCAGCAAGATAGCATTGCACGGGTTCCCTCGACAAAAAGCCAATGGGATTTTTCCATTGGGTTTTGGATTATTGCAGAAAATAAACTCTGCCGCAAACACACGTTTTTGATACTTACACATTTTGTTCAGCAAGATAATCTCCACAAATGAACACCACTTTTATGATTTTTGAAGCGTAAATGCAATCGCCAGAAGTGAAAAGCTAACGTTATAAACAAACTACACCACAGTCGCATGAGCATGAGAATACACAATGAGGCTGTAAAAATGGACGAGTCAGCGTGATGACGTTTTGTATTCTCATTTAGCCATTTTTTAGCAACCGTCTTTTTTAAGACAAATAAAGGCTTCAAAATTCACGAGTGGGATATTTACTGACGGGTTTTATGTCGTAGAACAAAACATTAAAATCTCTTCAGCTTGTGTTAACCACAGAACTTATTTCAGGCATCTAACTAAAAACCCATTCAAAAAACTCATTGACTTCCAGACGAGGGAACCGGAAGTGCTAAAATGCTAACTCCTTTCTGGGTTTTGGGACTTATTCCTGTAGCGCTCTTTATGGCCCACTGATGAGTATTGCAATGAGGAAAATGTCGGGGAAGGTCTCTATCTCCCTGTGGACTCTCGAAGGGAAAAAATTCCCATGTACTAGATGACTTTCACCTGTGTCAGGGGGTGTGGAGGATCACATTAGGAACAAAAATGTGCATTGAATTGGTCGGATGGCACCTGGGCTTTTGTCCGGGGCTGTGGCACTGTGGCATGAGGGTGCAGTTCGCAACTTTTAGTGCTGCCGACAGGGAAGACATCAGGCAGGGGGTCCGTTCCTGTGTTAGGAGGAGAGGCTGCCTCCTTTAGGTAGAGAGGGATCGCGGACAAGTAAGTGCCTTTGCCTGGGCTTCGTGGTGCTGTATCATTGTGACTCGACACATCATCTCACGCCATCTCAAGCAGGTTGCCTGCCGTCACCGTTTGGGCATCCAGGCTGCTGCAAGTGTTTCTGTGGGCGCTTCCTGGTTCTACGAGAGACTCCATGTTTGTTCTACCACCCTTAGAGAATAGACACCCTTAGACTTCTCGCTTGTCCGTTGCTCCAACACGTTCTCATCCCAACTTGTCACATACCGCCACTTTGTCAAGCCCCTTGGCATCACTTTATTTTCGGCATCTGTAGTGAGGATTAGGAAAGAAATACTTGGTTGGGCTTAAAGCTACTACGTTTGTACAGTGAAAATGACACTGAACGTTGTGAACATGGGACAGGAACGAACAGCTAATTGTGACATGACGCACGGGACACAAACAGTGGTCTCCCGGATGAAAGCTTTGTGTTTGTTGGATCCATCGTCAAACCCTCCCGCCTGCCCGGAGTGTCTCTTTCATTCTTTAAACTACGTCACTCCCGGCGCACTTTCTCAGAGCGTTTACTGTTGCCGCGGATGGGTTTACGTTGTAGTCAATGGAATGCCCGGTGCTTTTCATACCGGCGCTCAAGGGTACCTTGTGCGGCGATACCGAATACCGACAGCCGTGACAAAGCCTCGGTATTTGACACCCTAGGAATGACAACGGACTGGTTGCTCACATGTCCTTTGTTCAAAGGAACCCTAAAGGGTGCGGCATTGACGCCAAGTGCCAATGCCCAAGCGTTGGTATTTGACGCCCTAAAAGCGACACCAGGCTGAGTTCTTACTACTGTATGTTCGCCTCTGCCCTTTTGGTTAGTCAAATTGTTGAATTCAAGTCTTTTTTGGGTGAGGGTACAGGCTATATCTGAGTTTTTTGTCATTACATGTTGGTTTTCAAGAATGAATTTTTTCTTCTAGTGTATTTTTTGTTTTTTTTGTTTTAGGCCTCCCCAAACACCATACTAGTTGAAGTGGAGTTTTTATTTAATTCCCAAAAATAATCTATCTCATGCTCTATGAATGTAATAAATTCAGGATGATTTAAACGGAAGTTCTTAAATCTCCATCTATAAGATTTTGGAAGTTTTGGGGGTCTGTCGTATTGTCGTTTTGAGAGGACAACGATCCGATCGACCAGATACCAGACCAGATATTTACATTCAGTAATCTTGGAACTTAGGGATTTTCTTATGAGTGTCAAGTCAATTCTGGAATATGTGTTATGTACTGTTGAATAGAAAGATATTTTTTCCATTTGGTTACAGAATGTAAATGCGTCAATAATCATACGGTCTCTCTTTTAATGCTTTTATTGCACTGCTTAGGGTGCATGTTTTCTTTGTTGATTTATCAAGGATGGGATCAAGCACTAGATAATAATCACCACCAACAATGCATTGACCATGTGAAGATAATGAAATATTGTATCCTTAAAAATGTGTGGCTCGCCATTGTTAGGCCCATAGATGTTCAGAAAGGGATATGGTTCATTATTTACATCACATTTAACCATTATCCGTCTTCCCACCATATCTTTATCGACGGAGTGAATTTTCAAAGACATTTTTTTATGAACTAACATGGCGACTTCTCTAGATCTTGAATTATATGATGAGTAAAATACCGCTCCATTCACTACGTAATTTATCATGCTTAATATCTGGGAGATGAATTTATGAGGAACCCTTGATGCATACTATCACACCAATATGATGATTCGTGTAGTCCCTGCAGCATATTTCTGCATTAAAACATTCTTGTTTATATTCATTAGTGGTTTCTATTGGAACAATTTGAATCTTGCATGCAAAAACACAAAGTTATTAATGGCATGTAATAAGTGTAAAGTAACTTCTTGTTATGTTTACCAGTAAGCTGTTATAACATTGCTGATAATAAAATTATTATTTTCCCACTAGTGTAGAAAGACTCACCAATCGCGAGGTGCAGCCTACGGCCACAGCACTGCAGTCTTGTCCACTTATTCAGGCTCACAGCTTTGGTTATGTTAGCCCCGTTATCGGTGGTGATGCACACTTGACGAGCTTCTTTTAAGTTCCATGACATGAGAGCATCCTTTAAACCTTGCGCGATTATCTCGCCCGTGTGATCATCCGGGAAGAAACTCGCTTGAAGGCAATTACTCTTCAACTCCCGGTTGTCGATGTAATCTACAGTGATACTCAGGTTCGTGATATAGTCATTTTATACACCGTGTGTGGGACAAGCCGCGATATATCGACTATATTTGATGTATCGCCCACCCCTACTTTGATGTTACTCTGCGCTTTTCTCATACCAGCTGTGCTGCAGCTCCTCTTTTCACCCTCTGTCTGAAACGCTCTGTTTGAGCTCCAACCCCCCCTCCCCAATCTCAAAAGATCCAGATGATGATAAAGGCAGTAAGATTAAGTATATCTTTGTTTAGAATATTTGGAGGGATCTTCACAGTTGGTGTTTTAGCCATAAATGGATGTTAGAATGTATAAGCGAGTTTGGTTTGAACATTGGTATGTTTGACAAAAGAGGGAAAATAACAACAAAATGTCTCCCCCCTCCCTTCTCTTCCCACCCACCCCATAGTAGAGAATAGCAGAGTCAAATTAACACTGCACGTATAATCCATTTTCTCTCAGCTTGCTAGCTAAGAGTAAGCTTGGAGCTTGGTTCCATACCATATACTGTATATATATATATATATATATATAAATGTTAATTTTCAGTTCGCAAAAAAGTTGGTCAATAGAAAGGAAATGTTTTCTTTTAATCATATCATATCCAGTAGCAGAAAAACAAAAGCAAAACCAACAGGTTACATTACAACATTAGTTGAACTAGTGCAGTGCAACAGTTCGGCAGATTGCTTGGCCTCCACTATCGTTGCTTGCAGCTTTCTCGAGAACCGCTCATCCAAACAACTTCACACCCGACACCGTGCTCCTTTGGGTTCTATAATACACCCGCCAAGTGTGAGGTTGATCGAATGAAAGGTTGTCGAGAAACCTGAAGGACATACATACATATATACATATATAGACTCCTTCCATTTTACTTAGATGTACATTGCAACAATGCAAACATGCACTTTTCTTATGCGTTTTCCTTTTATAGGCTACTTTTCGTTTTGAAAAATGTGCCAATTATTACGGTTGTACTTCCTGGTCAGATAAACACAGAGACAAAACAGTAAAATTAGGGAATAGTCATGTTGCTGATATGTCGCAAGGTGGATCATATGCATAAGGTGCAACATCCCGGTTTGACACATATGAGAATAAATGACAGTTGAAATATACATTAAAATGTATAATGAAAACAACATTAACCTGTCATCATTCATAACATTTGGCCAGTCAGATTATTATTAGTATTTTATTGCAGTAGCTCTAGTTTTACAAGCTAAGCTGCCATCAATCTGCCATGGTGAACAAAGATAAAAAAAACAGAGAAAAGGCCCCGATTTACTTCACTATATCAAGACTTTTCTGTTTTTTTATTCTTTGTTCACTGTGAAGGCATGCAAGAAAAACAAAGCTTTCTTCAAGAATTCAAGGTAATACGGGGCGAGTAATTTTGTGGGTGAAGTATCCCTGTAAGCTATGATTGCAACATGAGTCTCTACAAGAGAATCAGCTGAATATCTGCAATATAAAATGACATTGTTTTAAATTTTGAATCTCCTCAGACCTAATCCAGTCTGGAGCCGTACACCTCCACCTCAGGGAGGGTCAGGTACTCGCTTCTCCCAGGAATGACGATGTTAACGTAGCGACCGTCCATCCCGTTACACTGGAAGGTTTGGGTGAAACCTCCAGTGATGCTTGAGATCACGGCACACCTAGCAGAGGAAGAAAATACTCTGTTTACTCATCAAATGATCATTTGAATAAATAGATACTCTAAAGGTACTAAATAATTTGATAAATATAAATTACTGCTGAGTTACAGGCGGCAACCTCCGGTTCTGAAAAGTGAAGCCAATGAGGAAGTGTCTTAAACCTGCATTCTTTCTAAATAGCCAGCAGGGGGCGACTCTTCTGGTTACAAAAAGAAGTCTGATTGTATAGAAGTCTATGAGAAAATGAGCCTACTTCTCACTTGATTTATTACCTCAGTAAACATTGTAAACATGAGTTTATGGTCTCAATCGACAGTTTCAAGTCTTCTTCAATACAGCATGATGTTCATTTAGTAAATTATGGTCCCATTTAGAGTCAAATAGACCATAAAGCAGAGTATACTTTAGGGCGGGCTACCTTGTGATTGACAGGTCGCTACCACTGCGTTGTCCGGTCTGGAAGTTGCCTGCGTTTCCGTCATAAAACTTTAACCCTTTCATAGTGTGTTTTCAGGTCATGAAAGTTAATTATAACCCTTTTGTGTCACTTCTGGTTGCAAAAAAAACAAGATGGCGACAGCCAAAAACCAAGATGGCGATGGCCAAAATGCCGGACTCGAGGCCTCAAAACGGCAGTACACAAACCAAAGGGCGATGTCACGGTGACTACGTCCACTTCTTATATACAAGTTATGCCAAACCTCTATTCTCCGATTTTTTTTTTTAATTGAATATAAATGTGTTCCAAACAAACCAAATGACAGATATCCATTAATCACAAAGCTATAGTTGTAATACTATTTAAGTTAATAACTGTAACCTACCTGGGATTGTCGTTGCCATTATTGTCAAGAGAGTCTCCAATTAGGATCTCAGCTCCATTTATTCGGAAGGGCTCATCACTGTAGTTGGTTATGTTGACAGAAAACACTTTATGGGTTTTGCCCAGGTCCAGTCGCCACCAGGGGTTCAAGTCTAATTCTGTGTGACTGCAAGAACCCTGGCTCCAGTAGCCAGCACGATTCCCATCAATAGCATTATATGCACTGCCTTTAGAAATCTTTGAAGACTGTGTAGCTTTTCCTTGGAGTGCCAGGTTCTCTCCTGCATAAAGGACACAATTGCAAACATCAGCACTGATAATTAGTTTTCCTTGATGCTCTCTGCAGAACAAAGTGACCTCCAGTGGGAAGAAGAAACTGCAGTAAAATATGGAGAAGTAATGGAATGTTGTGAGGATGCCTGTTGTTTATTTGGATTAAGACACATTTAGCTCAAATAGATACAACTTTGCAAAGAAGAGATGTATTAGTAACAGGAAGTGCATGCATTTAGCCCGTTTTCAACGGTATAGTTCAAACGGTGTGACCGAAGCTGTATAGAAAATGAGGCGGTGGCATCACCTAGAAAATCACATCTTGTGGCTTCAGCCACATATTAAGTTCTCACCAGTTGGGGCACGGTAGCCGTAGACTTCCACTTCGCAGAGTGTAAGGACTCGTTTTAAACCAGGTAGAACCACAGTCACATAACGTCCCTCCACAAGTCTGGTTAAAGTAATTCTTAAAGACCTGCCTGCTGGGATATGAGGTATTACACCAGCCCTAAAAGAGAGAGAGGAAGCAGTGCATGTATTTGTTTTATAACTGCAGTATGAAAGGTATATAGCAACATAAAGTAAGAAATAAGACCAACACTTAACCTGCTGGAAAAAGAGTAGAGGCAGTATTTCACACAGCAAATGTTCAATGGGAGTGGCTATCATTTAGTCCATCATCTACTAGCTAATAGATCATAAGATGAGCTGCGTCACGATCTGGGTGGCTTACATCTGCCCAACAATTTCCTGGGTAAAACCCTGTATTTAAGAAGTCATTACGTTAACTCACACTGGGTTTGAGGCACCATTGTCCTGTAAAGAGTTGCCGATGTGAATCTCTCCCCCGTCAAGTCTTTCTGGACAGCAGTCTCCTCTGTTGCTGATGATGACGGAGGTGACGATGTAGGACTCCAGCAGGTCCACTCTCCACCAGGGGTTGGCCTGTTCAACAGTGTGGGTGCATGAACCGGCCCAGAAGGCAGAATCACGGTTTCCATCAATAGCATTGTAGGCAGCTCCAAATTCGTTCACATAACGGTCCGACTGGGTTGCTTTTCCACGTAAGGCCACATTTTCTGTGAATAAGACAGTTGAAATACACATTACAGGGACAGTGTGTAGGATTTGGCGGCATCGAGTGGTGTGGTTGCAGATTGCAACCAACTGAGTACCCCTCTGCTCACTCCTCCCTTTCCAAGAGTGCAGTAACGTGAGCCGCTGAGTGCAAAACCTTGGTAGGGCTGTTCGCCTCGCTCAGAGGCCATCCTTATCATAATAACACATACTGTAGGAAGAACAGAAGTCAGACAGCGGCTGGCGGTACCGCGGTTTTGACCTCTGCGGCTCACATTACCGCAGTTTCACGATTGTGTTGGAGAACTACGGTGGACTTCAGCTAATGTAAAAACGCAAAAGGCTCTCTCTAGAGCCAGTGTTTGGTTTGTCCGTTCTGGGCTACTGTAGAAACATGGCAGAGCAACATGGCGGACTCCGTGAAGAGGATCCGCTCCCTATGTAGATATGAAGGGTTCATTCTAAGCTAACGAAAACACAACGATTCTTAGATTCTGGTGATTATACACTATTGAAAACATAGTTCTGAATATTATATTTAATTTCTGCTAATAATAATAATAATAATAATAATAATAATAATTTTATTTATATAATAGATCCCCAGAAATGTATCACCAAACATGTTAAAGGAACACGCTTCCTTTAAAATGTTTTGTGATCTCCTGCAATAACTTATTTTTTGGCCACTTGAGGGCAGCAGAAACAGGTTGTGAAGACAACATTCACACACATCACCTTTTAAAGGGACTATATGTAAGAATCAGAATTTTCTTGTTCACAGCGACACCTGTGGCCGCAATGTCAACGAAAGTCGGCGTCCTGTTGCTCGCGCTCGCGCTTGTGCTCGCTCTACATTGACATGAACGAGTCTAAACAGTGAGGCGACACACGCCAGCTAACACACAATATCACTCTATATTTCACCTGCTTGGCAGTAATGTTAGCTGACCAGACGAAGGTTTCTCCATGAATCAATGCTGATCCTAGTGTAGGGGGGGGGGGAAGAGACACCGACACCGACACCCGGTCGGGATAACGTAACTCTCTGCGGAGCCCCGACACTTCACAAGACACGGGAAACCTCTGTTGGTCTGGAGGTGCTGCAGCAGTTATTTCTGCACAAACATCCACTGCACATTCACTAGATATTCTCAGAGCTAAACTAACTCTTCTGCAGTGTGTAGTGTGCGCGCGTGCACGTGGAGTTGGAGCGAGCAGAGCGGGTGAGAACGAGTGCGATGTGCAAGCAGGTAGAAGCAGGCAGCAGGAGCAGCGCTGCTGCGCGCTCGCGTTCCCACACGCGAGCGCGCATTGGACACCGACCCGGTATGATTTATGCGCGTGATAAGTTACATTTAGTCCCTTTAAGTTGATATGATGAACCTGTTTGTAAACAGATGCTTATTAACACATAACTAAATCTCCATTCGTCAGCACCATAATTTTTTTTAGCAATCACAGAGACATGTTTTAAGACATTTGTTTAGGCTCTTCCTCAAAAAAGTTCAATTAAGTTCAATATTTTTTTCATTTCAAACGTTTAAAGCTGAAGTAGGAGAGATTGGAGCAAATATGATGAAAAAAAGTTATTTTTATAAAAACGGTCACTATATCGTAACAGTAGTACATGAAACAGGTAACCTGAAAAAAATCATGTGCCTCTGTGTCCTCCGGTGCTCCTAACGGCATCTGAAAGATTTCACTTACCGGAGGAAAACAAGCAGTAAGAGCTGATCTGAGGTCTGCTATCCAGCTGCTGTCTATGAGAGCCGGCTGTCAATCACTCGCGAACTCCGACCAAGCCGTCAAACTAGGCAGCGCTGATCAAATATGAATCAATATTCTGTTACTGTAATGACTATTTCTCTCCTCAAATGTTTTCAGAATCATCTTGTAGTGTACTGTTTAGCTGTAAAATGAGAAAGTTTGGGACGCGGCCGCCATTGTAAAATCTGTTGAAGGAACGCCAAGTACCGGTCACATGACCGGAGTACAGCCAATAGGAACGGTCTCTCAATGAAATGACCTGTAATTAGTCAAAATCTGTCGTCACTGGCTAGATTTTTTAAAGCCTGAAAACAGAGCCATGAGGAGATGCAGAAGTCTAGTTTTCTCTCAGAACACTTGAATTACAATATGCTGAAATGTTATTATGGAATTTTTGCCCAATGATGCCACAAATATACTGCCTACTACCACTTTAACTGTTGATATCTCCAGCTTCAATAAACATTCCAGTATGTACACTGAAGGCTTCAGGTTTCTACATCACCCTTGTGTAAGTTGCGTACTGGACCATGATTGGCTCCAAAGGCGTTGTGATGTCACAAAATCACCTCATACATCTTACAAACTGAGATTTTTACTCCTTCAGCAGATGAATGTGAAAGAAACCTTCTAGTGTCAAACTCTGAACACACATCATTCTACACAGTGAAGCTCAAACATACATTTTAACTTTATTGATTTATAACAAAGATATCACAGATATAGCCAGATCATACTTACGATAGGTGTAAGCAGAGCTCGTCCCCAGAAGGAGCAGCAAAAGCAGAACTGAACTGTGTTTCATTGTTCTGGTTGAGACAAACAAGAGAGTCAATAATAGAGTTATACTGAAGGAATAAACATTATTATTATTATTATTATTACAATATGAAATTTATCCCAGACCTACAACAATCTTTGCTTCAGAAGTTAGATATCCAAAGTGAATCAAAATGAAATAACTCTTATAAGATGAATAACTCTAGGCAAATAAGAAACTACATGTGTTTAGCCTTAACTGTCAGTGCACAGTAAGCAGACAGAAATTAAATAACCGTCCAGACTGTGTATTTAAAACCATCAGTATTCAACTACAACCACATACCTTGACTTGCAAAATAAACTCAGAAGAAGACGAGGAGCAGCTGCTTAAGATGTGTTGCTGAATGAATATGATTTGATGAGGACCACACAGGGATATTTATGTGCACATCTTATCATGGCACATGCTGTTGTTTATTGATGATTTACCACAGATGACTCGTCTTCGCCCTTGTATGTAGATAAGGCATAGGTAGATGATTCCTTTGATTTTGTAGATGCAGGATTCAATACTTTATTGCCACATCAACAGCTACTACTCATTGAAACATAATAAAACATATAGCCATAACAACAGGACACAGGACAAGACAAGTGAAAATAAATATAGGAAATAACAGTTTAGCAGCTCATTGAGAAAGTATGAAGTGTATTAAATCAACTTAAGCTTAGCTATATCCTTAACTGAAACAGAATCTAAACAATAGTGGAAATTGTGCATTGTGTGTTGTGCAAACAATTTTGTCCAACTGTTTTTTCTCTTTTGCTGTGGTGCCCAGGCTGTATTAGGCCGGAATAGAAAAGGTAAGGGATCCAATCACAGCCTGATAGAACTGAAGCCTCCCGTCTCAATTATCTAAATGTCTTGGTTTGCCTCATGAAAAAAAAAATCTGGTGGGCCTTTTTGGCTGATGGAGATGGCGTTGTCCACTTCAGACAAGAGGAGATGGTGTAAACCTGCTCCACCTCCTGGTCTTGGATGGACAGAGGCAAAAACTCTCTGCAGCCAGGTCTGATGTCAGCTGACATACTGTATGATCCGTTCAATACGTTCATAGCTGAACAAGCTCTTATTATGTGTTTTGCTTTACCTTTTGTTTTGAAAAATGTGCCACATATACTTGCTGTTTACTGTCAATTCCCAAATAAATACCGTACTTCCTGTTCAGATAAACACAGAGATAAAACAGTAAATTTAGAGAATATTAATGTTGGTGATAAACTGCCAGGTGATAAGGCACAACTTCCCGGTTTGATTAGATAATGTGTGTACTTTGCATTCTCAGAAATATAATATCGATGCTCAAAAAGCAATCAATGAAGTGTGAAACCACATGAGGACAAAGGGAGAGAATAAACAAAGGCAGAGAATAAAACATAAATGTCTGTCAACAAACAAGGCACACAGTATAAGATTAGACAGAATATTAAAGGATAAACTAGGCAAACAGATGGAAAATAACTAATTACCTTTTCTCAAGTACTGTGCTAAAGTACAATTTTGAGGTAGGCCTACTTGTACTTTAATTAAATATTTCCATTTTTTGCTACTATACAGTTCTGCTCCGCTACATTTCAGAGGAAATACTGTACTTTTTACTCCACTACATTTATTTGACAGCTGGAGTTACTTTGCATATTTAGATAATTAATACAAAGTATAAAACAACTAATCGGCCTAAGCTAAATTATGATATAGCCTATTATTATACTGTAAGCTACCAAGCAGTATATAAATAATTAAAATTAGTTCCACATTTACCAGCGCTTGTGTATATGTGCGTATAATATAATACTAACAATGTTTTCTTTTTTATCACTCTCGAAAAGGACAACGTGCGGGCTCCGTGCGAAACACTGCTTATATTTCTAATTGCTTTTACATTTACATTTAATTTATGTTTCATAAAACAAATATTTTTGTTGAGCTGTGCAAGTGCTGAAACATTCTTCTCCTGAGTAGGGTTTTTTTTTTTTTTTTTTAAAGAATATTTTTCTTTTGAAAGAAGATTATATTGAAGGTTGTTTCATAAATTAGTACGATTACATTTGTACTCATTCAAAGACAGTGTAATGAAATGCTGAATGACTTTAAACAGCTCAGATTCCGTGGCACAAAAGGGGAATAAATAACAGCAAAAACAAAATAAACAAAAACATTGGTATCAGCCCAGAATTTTGCAATCGGTGCATCCCTACTGTATATACAGTATGTAACATAAATAGAATTGTGTGTGATTTGTTTTCTGATTTGTGCTTTTCTTTTTGGGAACTTTACATATCGTTGACCCCCCCCCCCACCCCGGACCTTGTTTTCCTCCGGTAAGTGAAATCCTTCAGATGCCGTTAGGAGCACCGGAGGACACAGTAGGACACAGAGGAACATGATTTTTTTTCAGGTTACCTGTTTCATGTACTACTGTCACGATATAGCGGCCGTTTTCTAAAAATAACTTTTTTAAATCATATTTACGCCAATATCGCCTACTGCAGCTTTAAATAGAGTTGTGCTCTTTTACTAAGAGGAAAACATGAAACATCAAGTCCCTCTAAAGTTATCTCAAATTTCTGTTCAAGTTGTTGAACGCATGATATCAATCATTTGACATAACTGTCTATCATGCGCATAAACTTCATAATTACATAACCTTTTCTCTGTGGAAGACAACAGAGGACTTCACATCATATCAACATGCAGTAAGAAAAGTCACCTACTTGCCAACGCCAACACAGCCGAAGCTCAGTTTTGCACTTGCATTTGCAACTAGCACTGTGAAAAGGACAAACTTTCCTGCAAAGAGATTTCTGTGTTGATTTTTATTTTGTTGATAGAACTGCAGCACTGTCAAGAGTCCATCAGGAGAAATTCATACACTGATGTCATGCAACTGAAACATTCAGAAGGGTATCTGATCTGGGTATGAAAGGGTATCTGTATATCTTTGCACAAATAGTAAACATTATTCACTCTCTTCACATTGAAGTACACGTCAACACACTCCATCAGCTATGTGGAAAACTAACAGTAATTTGAGTAATAGTAAAATAATAAATAGAATACTTATTGTTTATATATACATACAAATCAAATCATGCACCTGAAGTCTATACAAATGTTCGTGAAGAAGTCATCGGTTTGCTTCCTCTTGTTCATCAGTGCTTGCACTTCCTTTTTTCCTAACAGTCATGTCAACTGTCAAACATTTGGTCGAAATTCCAGGTAAAAATCTTCTACACCAAAACCGACAGCTTCCTCAGTGCAAAAATGGTCTCATCAGCAATGAATGATGTGATGCTTGTACACTATTTACATTAAATTATAGACCTTTTCAAACTTGTATTTCCTGTAGCAAGTAGTTTGTTAATGTGGTAGCTGACAGGAAGTACACTTGGACCAAAGCTGTTGCCCTAGCAACCGAATGGCAATGAAGAGGCCTATAGTCAGACTTTGTGCCCACAGCCAAACAGTTGGACCCAGGTGAAATCATACACCACACTGTACCACTGTGCATGCATACAGTGAACACACACACACTACAGACGTTACTCAGCACATGCACGTCTCACGTGAGTGCCCAGTCAGTGGAACCGCAGCCTTTGCTCTGCCACAAACAGTTTCTCTTCCTCCTCAGAGAGCTGGTTTCCTTTCACACTGTAGGAACATGATCAGACACCATCAGATATTGATTCACATACAAAACACATTTATGCATTCAAAGTATATACAGAAAACACGGAAATGGCTCTGATGCTGTGAGGGGTTTGTGTAACTAATTACTTCTACATCTACTACAGTGAGTAACTAAAATTCAATTAACAGACAGTATAGAGTACGGTCTAGACCTGTTCTATATGAAAAGCATCTCGAGATAACTTTTGTTATGATTTGATGCTATATAAAATTAAATTGAATTGAAATGAATTAAATCATAAGGCACGTGAGCTCCCCAATGCACCACCATAATCATAATAATCATAATAGTACATTAAATATAACTATTTTTCTTTAACAATTCCAACCCAAATTGTCATTTAAGATACATTCACATGAATTCAGTCTACAGTTGAACATGAAGGGCTGACTGCACATATCCAGACAAGTTTTGGCGTACAGTGGTTGGAATAAAAAAGACAGACTAATTATCTCTGTAGAGAGTGACATCACCTGGTAGAGAGGGCTAATTCAGTATCCTGCTTTTACCAGAGGATGTTGTTGTTTCTACAAAATCATTTTTTAAAGAAGAAAGCTCATGATTTTATCCACGGTAATATACTGCATTATAAATTAAACCTGTAATGTTTGACCACTGGAGGGCAGAGCAAAGGCAACATTGACATATTAGCTTTTAAGTTGATATGTTGAACTTCCTAGCAAACAATGATCATTCATCTTGAGTTGTGTTTGTGTCCATGTGATGAATGTACATCCAATATTCTCTCTTTTAGCTCTGTTTTTGGTCTCCACCAACTCCTGAGGGAAATATATGTCTCTTTAGCTGCTAAATGCTCCACTATGTTCACCAGCTAGTCTCGGTGTCTGTCTGCTGTTTGTTGCTGTGCAGTGGGTTTTTTAGAGTTTCTTCTCTGAAAACAGCTGTCTGCTACAGTAGTGCCGAGATCGAAAAGTGGCCGATTGTGTGCCACTGTGGTTCAGAGTGGTAAGCCGGTCCCTGGAGCGGTAAGCCGGTCCCTGGAGCGGTAAGCCGGTCCCTGGAGCGGTAAGCCGGTCGTGTTCCTCCACCATATACCGTTTCCTAACGGCAGGTGCCGCTTAAAAGTGGTAGGCCACTGTCAGACTGTAATACCAGCACCGGCTCCTGATATATTTTCTCTTTTTTAACAACATAGAGCTGTAAATATAAATATATAAAGTAATTTGATACTTGCCGATGTACCCTGAAGCTAATAATAGAGCTAGCCTAAGCTAACATGGCTATTGTTTGCCTAGCCATCATAACCAGAAATTTAGAGCCATCTATAATACTTGTATTACTTTTGGCATGTTTAATAATAGAAGGCGATCGTACATTATATAAAACTCCACATTGCAGAACATTAACATATGGCATATTATCTATTATTCCGCATATATACTTTGAAACGATAAGCAATTATCATTGTGGCATAAGCCGTTTCTACCGGCATATATATGATAGACGTTGGGGTATTTTCTCACTATAATCTATCTTTGAAGACTAAGATAGAGGATATACCCCGATGTTTATGCCAATCATATTTATGTCGGTACAAAACGGCATATGCCGCTGCAGGGAGTTAAATGCTGTGAATTTATAAATGTAGATCCCCTTCCTGGACGACAGGCTGTATACCTGCCTCTGCAGACTCGAGCCAATAATGGAATTTATCAGGTGTAATCAATACATAAAAACACACATTGTCATTTCAGACTATCCAAAGATAGATTATGGTGAGAAAATACCTGACGTCTATCATATCTATGCCAGTAGAAACGGCTTATGCCACAATGATAACTGGTTAATGTTTCAAAGAATTTATGCTGATAACAATTAATATGTCATATGTATGCCTAGTTAATGTTAATGTTTTATTTATGTGTGATCGCGTGTTATTATTAAACATGCCAAAATTAATAAAAGTATTATTTGGTTAGTTGGCTCTAAATTTAGTCAGACTGGCTACAGTGGCTAGGAGGCTAGCTCTAGCCTTAGGGTTCATCGGCAAGAATCAAATGACTTTATATATTTATATTTACAGCGCAATGTTGTTAATAAAGACAGAAAAAATATCAGGAGCCGGTGCTGGTATGACAGTCTGACAGTGGCCTACCACTTTCAAGCGGCACCTGCCGTTATAGGAAACAGTATATGAAAATATCGATTATAGATGAATAAAAAAAGTTATTTTTATGAAACGGTCGCCATATCATAACCTGAAAAAAATCATTTGCCTCTGTGTCCTCCGGTGCTCCTAATGGCATCTGCAACATTTCACAGACTGGAGGAAAACACGCAGTAAGAGCTGATCTGAGGTCTGCTATCCATCTGCAGTCTATGAGAGCCGGCTGTCAATCACTCGCGAACTCCGACCAAACGGTCAAACTAGGCAGCGCTGATCAAATATGAATCAATATTATGTTACTGTAATGCTTATTTCTCTCCTCAAATGTTTTCAGAATCATCTTGTAGTGTACTGTTTAGCTGTAAAATGAGAAAGTTTGTGACGCCGCCGCCATTGTGAAATCTGGTGAAGGAACGCCAAGTTCCGGTCACATGACCGTGGCACAGCTAATAGGAACGCTCTCTCTCTGAAATGACCTGTGATTGGTCAAAGTCTGCCTTCACGGGCTAGATTTTTTAAAGCCTGAAAACAGAGCCATGAGGAGGTGCAGAAGTCTAGTTTTCTCTCAGAACACTTGAATTACAATATGCTGAAAGGTTATCATGGAATATTTGCCAAATGATGCCAAAAATATACTGACTACTGACACTTTAAACATCTATATATCACTGTGACATTAAGGTGAGCTCACGTAACTTTTATAAGAAGAAATGACACCTTCCCCCTACAAATGAAAAGTTGAATATTATTATTACTTAGTCTGGTATGACAATAGCTTATGGTGGATAATGTTTGCAAAATTGACATACATATTGATATACAATATATGATTTTGTCAAGTAAAGTCTAAAGTCATCAAATTTGTGACTGGAGACTGACTCGAGTCCAAGTCATGTGACTCGAGTCCACACCTCTGGGTTTAAGTATTTAGAATTATCCTGTAATTGTCACAGGTGGCTGCTGTTCAGCAAAGTTACATAGTCTCACTTTAACTGTGATAAAATATTTGTATTTTCTGTCTTTTTTTTTCCCTGAAATCTTCTATCATTTTGATGCATGGATAAAAGTCAGTGTTACCACAGAAAGACGGCTACAAAACAGCAACTCTGTGAAAACAGTTGGTCCACAGCATTTGGAGGCCATTAGAGAAATCAAAGGCCTGAAAGTCACTGTGAATTATACATGATCCTCACCATATTTCTTTAATTGCTGTGTTGTGAGTAAGAGCATCAGCGAGATGTTTGATCCCATCCACGGTGAACTGGTTGCTGATTAACCTGCAGACATATATACAGAGCAGGTGACTTTCTGACAATCAATGTCTGACCAGGGTAATCAACAGGCCTTTACATCGTGTGAGTAAATACAGTGTGTTCATGCATGTGTGTTTTCTTTACCAGAGGTGGATTAAACCTGTTTTCGCTTGGACCAACTCAGCCAAGTGTGGAGCTGCATCATCAGTCAACTCATTCTGCACCAACCTACAACAGCACAGACATGTACTTCTATAAAGAGTAGTTGCGTTTGAACTGTGAAAATCACTTAAACTGAGCGACCTGCCTACCAAAATATCCTGAGCGTGCTGTTCTCTTTCAGAGCTTCCGCCAGGCACTTCCCACCTTTAGATGTGATGCTATTGGCTGAGAGACTAGAACACAGAAAACACAGAAATGATTTAATCAATGCGTTTAAATCAGCAGGTTTTCATTGTCTTTGTAGGTAGCTGCCTTCTCACCTGAGGTTGGTAAGGCTCGGGTGGTGTCTCAGAGCTCCTGCGAATGCTTCTGCTCCCTCGTCGCCGATGCTGTTCCCCCACATTCTGCAAGCGAAGATATCAAAACCGTCATGAACTGAGCTGCATCAGGAAGCATACAAACACAAAGGGCCTGTCTTACTTAAACCCGCAGTATCCTCCAAGAGATTTCTTTTTAGAAATTAGTAGGGCTGTCAACCGATTAAGATATTTAGTCGCGATTAATCGTATTATTGTCCATAGTTAATCGTGATTAATCGCACATTTTTTATCTGTTCAAAATGTACCTTGAAGGGAGATTTGTCAAGTATTTAATTCTCTTATCAACATGGGAGTGGGCAAATATGCTGCTTTAAGCAAATGTATGTATATATTTATTATTGGAAATCAATAAACAACACAAAACAATGACAGATATTGTCCAGAAACCCTCACAGGTACTGCATTAAGCATAAAAAATATGCTCAAATCATAACATGGCAAACTGCAGCCCAACAGGCAACAGCAGCTGTCAGTGTGTCAGTCTGCTGACTTGACTATGACTTGCCCCAAACTGCAAGTGATTATCATAAAGTGGGCATGTCTGTAAAGGGGAGACTCGTGGGTACCCATAGAACCCATTTTCATTCAGATATCTTGAGGTCAGAGGTCAAGGGACCCCTGTGAAAATGGCCATGCCAGTTTTTCCTCGCCAAAATTTAGCGCAGGTTAAAAAGCCTTAGAGTGTTATTTAGCCTCCTTCGCGAAGAGCTAGTATGTCAGGATTGGTATCAATGAATTCCAGTGATACCAATGATACCAGTATCTTATAGCTTTAACACTGATCGATTATGTTAATGCATTAAAGAAATAAGTGGTGTTAAAACAGATTTGTGTTAACGTGTTATTATTGTGTTAACTTTGAAAGCCCTAGAAATTAGATATGTTTTCATGCTTTAAAGCTGCAGTGGGTAGAAATGGAGCCAATTTGATTAAAAAAGTTATTTTTTTAAAAACGGTCACTATATCGTGACAGTAATGCATGAGACAGGTAATCTGAAAAAAATCATGTGTCTCTGTGTCCTCCGGTGCTCCTAGCGGCATCTGCAAGATTTTACAGACCGGAGGAAAACAACCAATCAGAGCTGATCTAGAGTCTGATGTCCAGCTTCCGTCTATGAGAGCCACGTGTCAATCACTCGTGAACTCCGACCAAACGGTCAAACCAGGCAGCGCTGATCAAATATTCTGTTACTGTAATGCCTATTTTTTGCCTCAAATGTTTTCAGAAACATCTTGTAGTGTACTGTTTAGCTGTAAAATGAGAAAAATTGTGACTTGGCAGCCATGTTGAGATCTCTTGAGGAAATACCAAGCACCGCCCACCAGCCAGAGCACAGCCAATAGGAACACTCAATAGGAACGCTCTCTCTCTGAAATGACCTGTGATTGGTCAAAGTCTTCCGTCACGGGCTAGATTTATAAAAGCCTGAAAACAGAGCCATGAGGAGGTGCAGAAGTCTAGTTTTCTCTCAGAACACTTGAATTGCAATATGCTGAAAGGTTATTTGATGCCAAAAACTCGTTGCCTACTGAAGCTTTAATTTCACATTTTAAAATGCACACACACGCCCATCAAGATTAAACAAGTCAAACAACTCCTCTCTAATTTACGATGCATTATTCACCAAATGTTTTTGTCCTGTCAAGAATTGTGCGACTTACTAAATCCTGATGGACGTATTATAATGGTTTGTCAAATATGGGGTCAATTTTTAAATATATATATATTTTTAAGATAACATGTTACGCATGTTTTGTGTGACTTGAGAGATAGTAATAAAACAATGTTTTTGTCACAATCTGAAACATTCCTCCATTAATGCTCTCTCAGAGCCTCTCCACAGCTTTAATGAGCACAGCGGGATACCAACATCCTGCATTAAGTGATCCAAAACAGCAAAGAGGTTTTACAGCAGGGAAGTCTTACCCTACATCAAATATAGAAGTGCTCCTCTGAATTGCGCTGGCCAAATACCTCCCACCAACACTTGTGATCTTGTTTTTACCAATCCTAAGGACAAAGCAATGTCAACATCAATTTAAGAGACATACTGTATGACCACAAAATGTTCATTTCACAGTTATTATAATTATTATTCTAATATTCTAATTTTATATTGGTACAAGTTAGAAACATACTTGACAACTCGCAGCTTTGGGCATTCCTCAATTATCTGAGCCACTAGCTTGGCTCCAACATCTGTGATGTGATTGCTGTAAAGCCTGAGGACAAAAATACAGATTAAGGCTCAATATTCTGTTCCACTCTCAGAAAAAAAAAAACAGAATTGTATTTTATGGAGCACCAATACTTGTTTGCCTAGCCAAAAATATAATCATGTACACAAGAGACTAAAATGTAGCTTTGAACAAAACAGTATTTAGAAATATAGTACACTCCCCTTTTACCCATTGGTTCCTCTTTCTTCCAAATAAAATGTGCCAGTTCCCCCTGCACTGCAACTTCGTGCTGTTGCTACTAAAGGCTCGGGGCATACAAATCTGCAAATATTTGCTTCACCTCTCATTAACTTCCGTTGAAAACCATGAACCAAGCACACAAATGAATAAATAAATTACTAGTGCATAAAGCAGAAGGGCAAGCCACAGCATTTTTTTGTAGTCCTAAACAGAATACTCCTGTTAGCATGCAGGGCTATAGTCTCCACACCTGACAGCAAAGAAGTTATCTACACTGACAGTGTGTATTAGCAAGTAACTTAAGTGTGTTCCACTATACAAAACTCCATATGAAACATCAAACTCTCCACAGCAACTGAAAGCTATTGTTTAACTAAAAACCCAGTGACGGATATGAATAAAACTTTTCATGTCATGTCGAACATGGATGTTATGTATAACTATGATGATGACCATTTAGGGAAAAGCTGCTTTCTCCAAAGTCAAGAATGACCTTTCAATCCAACAATATAAGTCAACATGGACAAAATCTGCTCAGAAAAATTAAAATTTGATCTATAATTCCGTGAAAAGTGGGAAAACTCAGACTTGGCAAACTCAAACTGGGCGATCGAAAGCTCGACAACAGCTACTGAGTGGACCTACATTCACTCAAGTACTCTATTAAAGCTGGGGTCTGCGATTTATCCAGTATACACTTTTTGTTATATTGGTTGAAATGGTCTTTACACCCCGACAGCAATCCGTTTCTTATGAGCACTGAAAAAAGACCGGAAAAGATCCGTCATCTGTAGCTGCTGTAATCCTGTAAAAACGTCTACCAGTCAGTAAAAATGGTCCCGGTTGTAAGGAACCAATCAGAAGCCTCCCTGCCTCCCTGCTCGTACTCTAGCCTCAGCGTGCACCAGCGTGAACTCAAAGCGCGTGTCCGCCGCACATTCACTGGAGAGAGGAAGAGAAAACTCAGCTCTTAAAACACCGGACAACGACAACGAACTCGTACCACTATTACCATATTATCGAAAAATACAACTTTGATTTAGTTGTTTATGTTCTGTTAGTTTACTTTATAAAATACTGCAGATTTAAACTATTTATTCTAACAGCTCAAAGTGAAGTCAGACAAACAGGATTATCAACGAGGGGAGACGGCGGATAGAAAACATTGCCGAACAAAATTTACGTTACTCAAACTGCTTTTTCAGTTACAGAAACAAACGAGTGGACTGATCTCCCTCCAGATATTAGAGTAATGTTAAAAAGGGTCGTGTTGTCTCAGCAGGTATCTCTCTCTTTCCCTCCCCTCTCTGCTGCTCTGTGGCCGGCTCTCCAGCGAGCTGCTACCCCCCCCCCCCCCCCCTCCCCTCTCCGTCAACCAGGAAATAAAGCCCCTCGTCTACGAGACCGGTCTCTTGAGAGAGCTCCAGCTCATAGCGGGGTCTGTGTGAGTGAATGCCCGGGTGGAGAGGTGGCGATCCCGGCAGGAGCTAGCTAGCTGTGCCGGCAGTTTGTGGAGCTTCTAAACTCCGACAACAGTTGAGAAAATGTTTGATTCGCCATCTAACATCGTAAAACTGTCAATATTCTAAATCTACACCGTTGATTTCTCGCCTCAACATTTTTCAGAAGTGAATTTAGTGATGAAATAGCTACGAAAAATGTGAAGTAGTTAAGATGCGGCGGTGCTCGTGCATGTGTGTGGGGGGCGTTGCCTTATAAGGAGTTTCGAGGGGAGGGGGGGGTTTAGACGGAGCTCCTGAGGCGATGCGACTTTCAAATTATGCTAGTTTTCCAAGATCGCAGACCCCAGCTTTAAAGAACAATTACTTATACTTTACTTGAGCATTTCCATTTAATGCTACTTCTTGCTTCTACTCCACTACATTTCAGAGGGAAATATTGATGTTTTTACACCATTAAATGTATTTTACAACTACAGTTGCTAGTTACTTTTCAGATGGGATTTTTAAAGACGAAACCACTGGTTCCCAACTTTATTGGCTTGTGACCAATTAGAAACCTGGGGCCACTTTTCAGATGTCTATGACTGAAGGCCAATTCATACTTTCCGCGTCCGTGTGGGTCCGCTTTGGTCTGCGTGACGTAAATGTCAACATCCGCCCATGTCCACGAGAGTCCGCACGGACCCAATGTGGACGTCCGCCTGCAGCCCAAAATTTGTGACCACGCAGACTGTACACATAGAAAGTGTGCCGACTGCGCATGTTCCAGTTTAATTCCACATTCCACTCAAGTCCAAGTCCGCAACTGTCTGCAGAAACAAGGAAAGTATGTTCGAGCCTCTGATGAAGACGCTGGTGTCGAAACGTTAGTCTTCTAATAAAGTTGATTGCCTTAAATCCATGTGCTCCAGTGTGCTTTGGACCTGGTCTCCGAAGTCTCTCCTATGTCCGAGCCTTTAGCAGTTTCAAAGATTAAAGTCTAACAAATGAACACAGTAGCAGAACTTCTTTACTCCGCCATTAATCATCTCATGACCCATCAGATTGATCTTGTGAAAGGCTTTGAAACGAAAACGCAGGTTTGAATGGGGGTAGAGCGTTTGGGCTGCGGCTGCATCCGCAGGGGGTGTCGAAAAAAAACACAGCGGCCGGAGGCAGAAAAGTAGAAACAGAATCAACTTTTGGAGAAACGCAACCCGACGTTATGCTGTGGTGGCCAATCACGTAACCGGCGATCTGGGCTGTACAACCCAGCCATGAGGGAACAAAAGATGTTAATCTGTGCAGTTAATGGGCCATTAAAGTGACTCTCCAACACCGCCGCACAACCCTGCAGCGAATCGCCACAACGCCTGATCGTCTGAATGCAGCTTTAGGAGGGACCCAACCTCTAGGTTGGAAATCACTGGACTAAACTATCTAACTGCATCTAAAGTAGATAAACTAGATCCACCTCGAGCCCCTAACCTACAACAGTAAAACTCTGCTTATGCATTGATGCATCAGTATTAACAATCTAATAATGCCATATATAATGATATTTCAGTCACAGGGGACATTTGTCTGTAAAAAAAGTACTTTTGATACTTTAAGTACATTTTGCTGATAAAACTTCTGTACTTTTCCTTTATTAGGATTTTGAATGCAGAACTTGTAAGGTGAGGTGAACATGTATTCTTAGATTGTTGTACTGGTACTTTCACTTAAGTAAACAATCTGAATACTTCTTCCACCACTGGTCTGGTTCATATGTATCTTGGAACAATTGCCAAATTTACTCACCCCAAGAACTCCACAACTTTGTGCTTACACAGCTCCTCTGCAAGAACCTCAACGCTGCTGTCTGACAGGTGATTGACACTCAATCTGAGGACAAGCAGTTTGATTAGTGTTTGGTTAGATGAGTTATGACATCAGTCTGAATATCCCTCAATGGAAATTAGAAGGTAGTTAGAACATGTTTATATTTTTTACCTCACTATTGTCATCTTACAAAAGGAAGGCTTCAGCTGCTTCACCCCATAGTCACTGATGTTGTTGTTGTCCATGTCGAGGCCCAGGACCTTCTGACGGTGCTGCAGTACAAAGTTCAGTGCGGTGCAGTCACCTGAGTACACGTTACAGTAACCAAGCTTGATGATTCCAGCTGTGATGCCTTTCGCTGTCATCTGAGCGATGTCTTTGCTCCCTGTCTCAAAGATGCACCTCAGCATCCACAGGAAGTTGGGCAAAACATGAACGATCCTGCCAATGCCACTGTTGTAGTGGGGTAAGCCATGGAGATGGGACTTTACACTGGTGGAAAGGTAGGATTTTAGTAAGGCCCGCTTTTTCTTTAATAACACAGGAGACACCAGATGCTCCATCAGGCCGGTGTGAGCCTTGGACAGCAGTCCACTCAAGAACAGATTAGTGAACTGAAGGTGTTCATTAGTTGCAAATGGCGTCTTTTCACTGGACTTTGAGGTGCCACTGATGCAGAAGTCAAAAGGCAGACACGTTGGTTCTCTTTTCCTGCTGCACTCGGCGAAGAACTTGAGGATGGAGCTGGCAGCAGCCTGCTCATCCAACACTAGAGCAAACGCTGCCAGGAAAGACTGGAGGGTGATATGGAGGACTTCAAATGCAGCAGGGCTTCCACTGTTATCATTCTCACTGACAGGTCTAAGAAAGCCCAGGGTCAGGTCCTCCTCTGTCAGGCCACACGCAGTGATCTCCTCTTGGCTGCAAATGAAGCTGCCTCTCTCCATACCCTGAAGTGCTAGATTGGCAAATGCTGCGAGAGGCCTGAGTCCTGCTTTGAATGTCTCAGAGACACACCGAGTGCTTTTCTTCAGCAGAGATGGCGCAGGTGAGGCTGAGCGGCTGAGGAACACCTCGGACAGCAGGAGGAAGATGTCCGTGAGTGTGATGCAGGTTTCAGGCAGGTGAAAACTATCATGCATGGTGTGCAGGTGCCTAAAGCTCTTGAATACAATCCAGCAGAACAGCGGGGTGGAGCAGAGGCCGCAGAGGTGGGGGCTAGCATCCAGCTGAACTGACACCAGATCTCGTTGCTCCTGCTCCTTAAAGTGCAGATCAATGTAGGTCTTCAGATGAGCTGGGGAGAACCCCCGCAGAGCCACCTTCTTTCTGATCACCCTACTCTGGATCTCGGTCCCTGTCCGGGCCGTCAGCACCTTCTGGGAGCCCTTGAGTAGTTTCCCACAGAGCAAGCTGATGAGCAGCTGGAGGGGGTGTGCCTTGACTTCTGGTGACACCACTTCAGGAACATTCATCAGGTCATTCATCTGAATCTCATCATAGCCATCAAATGTAAAAAGAACCTTCTCAGGGAAGCGCAGGATGTAGTCAAACACCTCATTATCTGGATCGTGATCTGGGTAGCAGTTGTATTTGAACAATAGGTCTCTGAGGGAGATCTGTTCTGTGTCCTTGAAGATGCTGAACATCCTACAGCGGAACTTAAAGAAGAAGATGGCGTCCGTCTGCAGCTCTTTCTTGGACCAGAGGTTCTGGAGCTTCTGCAGGAGGATGGATTTTCCCACACCGGCATCCCCCATCACATAGATGGTTTCACCTTGGGGATTGAAGACCGCATGGTCTCCTACGAGCTGGTCCAGACTCTCCAAGAAGCCCAAACTTTCATTGCAGTCGTTGAACAGTTCCATCAGTGTGTCAGTGTATAGGTCCTCCAAACGGGTCTCCTCTCGCTGGCCGTATGACATGATGAAGCAGGTGTCCCGGCTCATCTCATGCCTCAACTTCCCACAATACCTGCTGACTTAAAGGAGGCAGACAGTGAATTATAAGGTCCAGGGATTCAGTTTTCTATTTAGGACGAGACTCATTTTATCCAACCCAAAAATGGATGTTGTTTTTTTGTGTTTTATCTTTCTATCTTTTATCTTTGCTGCAAACTAAATTTCCCTCAAGACGACTAAGTTAAAATTTACCACTAAATTCTTAAAAACCTTATTCAAGTATCACGGTGACTTTGCTTCCCCCATGTGGAATATAGCCTGATACTGGGCCCATGTGTATTGTTACACACTTGTATTGACACAGGTATACCTTGCCCATAGTGTGTTCACCAGTTTTAGTGGCAGGTAGAGCAGCATTAATTTTTAAGAATGATAAGACAGAATCTTTATGATCCCTGTATGAAATACATTTAGCAGTGGTGACAGGATTCCAGTTTTTGGTGGGCTATGGAAATGTGCATTTTTTTTTGTAATTGTTCTACTGATTGAATAAGTTTAAAATATGAAAGGCTTGGTGTTTAATTCACAATTATTTGGACCAATAGAGGACAGGTGCATGAACATACCAGATGGGATGATTATCTAAAACAACTCATAACCATACAAATAAAGGAATAACATTCTTTGCAAAAACTATACAAAGGACTGGAGCAAAGCACAGTGAGAATGAGAGGGAGTTAAAGGGGTCCTATAATTCTTATTTTCAGGTTCATACTTGTATTTCAGGTTTCTACTAGAACATTTAGTTTACATGCTTTAATGTTCAATTTTTTTTTTTTTTCTCATACCAGCAGCACCTCTTTTCACCCTCAGTCTTAAACGCTCTGTTTGAGCTCCTGCCCCGAAAAGCCCAGTCTGCTCTGATTGGTCAGATGGCTCACTGTTGTGATTGGTCAACTGAACCAAACCAAAGGCAAAACACCCTTACATGATGTATATGAAGCATAAAAAAAGAACATCTTGGTGGCATAGACCAGCATTAGTGATTATAATACTTACTGGGATCTGTGTTGACCACTGTCATCAACGTTATATCACTGCTTGGGTTGTAGTTGATCTCTTTCAACCATGGCTGGAGGTCTATATACGCATCACATACTTTATATATGACGTACATAAAGTATTCACAGGCCTCCTCCCCTTTGCATTGGACTAGCTCCAAGATTTTGCGCACCTAGAAAATAATCACAGGAAAGAACGTCTGTGTTGGTTATAATTTCACAAACTTACTTTATTTGGGATTTTTAACCAATAAATATTTTACAGAGAGATAAGACAATGTATTTTACATGTTTTTTTCATGAATGAAAATGAAACAAATGGCCTTTTTTTTAACAGATGTCTTTGGTTTTCCTGCCTGATCTGTCTTGGTGGCAGTTCGCTGTACGATCTCAACATCTTCTTCACAAAGGAAGCCAAAGGCCAACAGGTTGTCCAGGATGCATTGAATACTCCTCAACTTGGACACCAGCAGCTCCCTGTGGTAGGTGAGGATGTTAAGGCACGACGCATTGGCTTCTTCTGTCTGACCCATATTTACTGCAGAACAGTCACCTGTGTGGGATTACACATGGGCAGATTATGAGACGATGGGTTCCTGGGCACAGACATGCAAAGGGCCCCACCACCTCTCTTACATAGGAGCAAGACACACTTTTCATAGTCATCGTGAGTCTGTTTGTGGTCTCTTTGTGGTCATTTTCCGTTCAGTAATCCATCCATGGATTACAGATGACAAGGAGCCATTTAAACATTTTGCTTTACTCTCTACACATCCCCAAATTACAGTAAGACCAGCCACAATGATAATTCAAGACTTCTCCAAAGATACAGTCTTTACACTGATATCACAGATATTGTAAATGGACTCACATACCTAGTGATAACTGCACAAATCTGCAATTGTGTTTTGATGAGTCCAGATAATATTGTTAGATGTCTGAATAAGAATCCTCATAAGAGAAGTACATGACCTGAGTCTGAGGCAATAAATCTATAAAACACCGCCCATCAGTACTGGTTATAATGTGTTTGCACTGGCACTTGTGCCAAAAAAAAGTACACAAACAGGAAATACACAAACAAATCGCGTCTGAGGAGAAATTCGTTTGATTGACAGATGCCTCGAAGTTGTATAATGTCCATTTTGACAAGTCAATGCTATAAATATCTTAAGCTAATTAAGTCGTAAAGTAATGACCAATATTTGTACATAATTCTCCCTCTTTTGTGCCACAGCTGTTTCCTAAATCTTTTAATGGTCATATGCCTCAGTGAAGAAACGGTTATGTTATATGTAAATCACTCACCAACTCCTCCCAAGTGGTACTCCTTAGTCCTAATCAACTGTCAAAGCGAACTCATCCCCCCCTCTCTGCGTTTAGCACTGTTAGGTGAACATAAAGTTACAAATATGGAAATAACCGCTGCTTGTTGTGTCATCAGCATTCGCTACATTAGCTGTTTGTTTTGTATCATATCTGTAAACTAACTGTGTTCCAGTAGAAACATAATGCGACATAACAACTGAATCTTACCATTGTGTTGTGTCCACACCAATATGCTGTAAACACTGCACTTTAAAATAAAACCCACACGCGTTAAAAGGAACTAACTCTTGTTAATGTCCAAAGTGCCCAGTAGGTTACTTTGTGTACACTACATCTACTGTCTACCCGATAGAAGCAGCCCGCTGACTGACGCTGTCTGTTGGAGGAAGTGAAAGTAGTCATTTCACACAATCTGATCGTGCTGCATTCAGGTCCCCACGGAAATATAGGAATTACAATAATAACAGGTATTTCTTATTGAATAATAATACTATACAAAAAAATAAATAACTATTTACAGAGCCAAGGAGTGTTTTCATTTTATTTTACTGTTAATTTGTTGTGAAAGATCTTGTGGCCCTGTCTTTAAGACACTGACCATGGATTGTAATGTGGTTCGAGTCTAACCCACGGATGTGGTGTGCCTGTACCAAACTAAGAGGCAGCTGGCTCATCCAAAAATCAGATGAATTTTTTGTTATAGCCTTACTAAAACAAGTTACTATTACTAAGTAGACAGCCATTATTTGCATAACGAGGCAGAAATACATAAAGAAATGTAAAAAGAACGGTGTATAGAAATGTATAAATAATAATAAATTAAGGCTGCAAAGGGGAAATTGTGTAGGAATAAATACATAAATACATTAAAAAAAATTACATACATTTAAAAATAAATATAAAACAAATAAAAAATAAGTGCAAAAATAAATGAATAAATAAAAAAATAAATGCAAAAATAAATAATTACATTTTAAAATCGATAAAAATCAATGCATAAATAAATAAAAGTGAAAATTAAACAGAAGAGTAAAATAAATAAGGGAATTAATACAAAGATAAATAAATAAAGAAACAAATTAAATACAGAAATATCAATTAATTAATGGCTATATTTATTTTTGATATTATTTTTGCTACATTTGATGACATATTTATTTATTTATTTATCTATTTATTCATTTGTTTATTCATTTATTTTTTATTTTGGCAGGTTCCATCCTCCATACCCTACACACACATTTAGCAGGAAAAAAAAGTCATGAACATTCGTTGCGTGAGGCCGGGACCGCCCTTGGATCATGTGGCACACAGTTTTTCTGATGCACACCGACAGTTTTTTTTCTGGCTACGCTAGTGGTCTAACCAGGGACATTTGCTGCATATGTATCTCTCTCATTTCCTCTCTGTGATAAAGACGAAAAATGCCCAGCCATACTCATTATTTCAACTGATAGTATGCTCTACTGGTGCATGTTCTTAAATAAATTTGTGGAACTTTCCTCACAGTCACTGACACACAGAAACCCTGGAGCCAGTCAGTATTATTTCAACATGGGAGTATTAGTTTCTGGTTCTCTGCAAATAACTTCCCATAAGTCCACATCATTGTCTGCTGTGTCCAACAACATTTTTTCGTCCCGGCCCCCTAATAGTTTAATATAGTATTTTTTTTCGACTATTTTGTTATATGCATATGCAACTTACTGTAACTTTTGTTACAATAAATTGGGTCCAAATCAGATAACTCTGAATATTTCCTGTTCTGAATATCTTGATTAGCTCTACAGCTATGCCATAACTACATCAACCTACAATCGTCTAGAGTGCAAACTCTGCAGTAAGTCCAATTGGAATCTTTTGGATACTTGTTTGACAGTATAAACTAGATCTTTCACTATGGAATACTATAATGGGTGTAAAAGTACATTTACTCTACTTTTATCACATATCCATATCTACTGATCTATAATTAAGTATTGTGCAGGCAACCTCTCTGCTATTTTAATTGAAATTCACAGACTGATGTGTATTATATGAAAGATAAAAGTCACTAACAGGAGGACAGAAGTAGTTTAGAATTGTCAGTAAGGGTGGTTTTAAGTGATTATAAAACAGCAAATTATAGAAGAAGAGCGATCAAATATTTATATTATATTATATATAATTTTATTTTGCTTATTAGGTGTGTTAGAATGGACTTCCCTGCTGTAAGGCTATAAATTGCTGTGGATTCATTCAGGATGTCACTCTTCCACATCATCTACACAGCAGCAGCACATGGCTGTCATGGAGAAGAATCCCTATTCCTCTTCAGCATCGTCCTCTGGGTTTTGACTGTGGCAAAGCACGAGGTACGTTCACCACTGCAGGTGACGCTGTGTCATTTGTGCCAGTTCATCCATTGTTATTGCCAGTGGTGGTCATGCAGCTGAGGCTGGTGGTCCATCATCAGTGCCAGAGTTGGTTTTATCATCAAACCAGTGGCAGCTGATTGTGAGGAATCTGAGCTGGAGGTGGGTGCTCCATAGTGTGAAACTTGGCTGGAGGTTACATAGCAGCTGCTTTCAACTGATGAGTCCTGCAGTGGGTACACTTTCATGTTCACGTCGGATGATGTCACATAAGGGCCTTGGTCAGTGTCCCTGGGAAAGTGTCTCATTGATAAATCTTAGATCCCAGCATTCAGCAGGTGATCATCGGGCTGACCCTGCATCTGCACGACTACTCTAATGATATGCACCCCTGGTACAGGTGCTGGTTCAGGTACATGAAGGCCAAAATGCAGGAGAGAGACCACATACCGACAGCCTAATCCATTGGGAGACCCAAGATGATCTCGGGGGCCCGGCAACCAAGGGTCTGAATGGTGGTGCCACTCTTTACTGTGGAAGCTGGAGTGTAATAACCAAAGTCAATCAGTTTCACCCTGAAGGAATGCAGCCGATGATTAACCAGCATCACATTGTCTGGATCGATGTCTGCATGCACCAGACCGACGCTCTTGGGGGCATTCAGAGCCACCAGCATCTGTTGTGAGATTACTTTCTCTCTCTCTTTCTCTCATTAGGTCATGCAGATTTTTGTCCAGCATTTCCAGAACTAGACACATGTGACCGTTGTGTGTAAAGGGTTAAAGATGGCAGACGGCTCTTTTTCACCAGCCCAGGTTAAAGGTTTCCGTACAATCTTGACCGCCACGTTTTCGGCACCAGGTATTCACATGATTTACCAGACACAATGTTATTCCCATGTTCTCTCTCTCTGTATGGTGACGAGGATGACATTTTATTTTAAAAGTCAAAAAATTTCCTGTTAGAGCAAGTGTGTTCAATTCCCTCATGGTTACCCGTCCAAAAGGCTTAGAACCCAATTTTAAGGTTGTTAATTCTTAGCAGGTTGATTACTACGGTGACAAAAAAACTTTATGAAATGCACTAAACAGCTCATTTAAATCAGATACAAAATTAAAGTAGCAGAAGTGCTAGAGAAAATTGGAAAAAGAAAGGGAAAATCTGAATGTATTTTTTATCTCTTTAAGTGGAAATTTAAACCCAGGAAAATCATGAAAGTGTGTCGGGGAATATATTCACAACAATGTTCTGTCCGCAGACTCTCCGGCAGGCTCGCTCTCTGTCATTGTGGAACATGGAAATTCTGGCTGCTGGCACCAGGCTACGGGGTTTGCTAACTGTGGTTTCCACGTGCAAAAAGGCTCGTGGGCACAGGGGTCCTTGAGGGAGTTCCAGGGAGTCCCCAGAAAAATGGGGAATAGTTTATTTTCACTCTTACACTGAGCCCAGAGTAAGAGTCATAAGAGTGACTATTCTGATCGGTTTCACTTCCTCCACTGTAGTTGACAACTATTGAGAACCACTGCTCTAGGCTATACTATTATTTTATTCTACTCGTCCTATCTTTCTCTATTATTTACCCAAACTCTTGTTTTCTACTTTGTTTCACCACGTCTCACCAGTGAGCTTAGCAAGCAGTCATTTTGGGTTCTCAGTAGTCACACACTTGTCTCCAGGAAAATGCACTTTTTTTGTTTTATTCGGTGAAGTCGCTCAAATGTATCTCTCATCTGGGAGTTTTACTTTGGCAACATGTTCTACCAGTGTGTGGGGGCAGTACTGGATAGAGAGACAGATCTTTATTGTGTATCATTGGTGGCAGGCCCATATGAAAGAATATGAAGCTGCTGTGTTCAAGTTGCTCCGCTACTTCTGAGTAGGGGAGACCGGGATCGGCTGGCAGACTTTTCACTCGTATTTCTCCGGCATAATTTATGTTAGAATATTTTAACCAGAAGCAAATGAAAGGTCTCAGCTATAAATAAATAAATATGTTTTAATGTACAGAAATGTTTCCTAAAATTAAAAAAAATTAGGTGATTTGTGGTTTGGTTGGCACACAATGTTAAAATGCTATAGTTAAGAAAAATGGAAAAAAAAACATTTTTTAAAAATAAATAAAAACAATTTGAACAGTTAATTCAAACAAGAACCGTAAAACATTAGCATTTAATGAAATATATATTTCATTTCATATAAAATATCATCCCGTTTTTAAAAAACATTTTTAATGAAATCACCAGTAGGAAAATTGATTTACCTTTGCCACTGACCATTCAAAATAATAATAATTAACTAACTATATAAACATTTTTTTGAATCTTTCAAAATAGTTTTTAAATTCTCAAAATACCCCAACAAAATATACATTAACAGTTATAAGCTAGGGTTGGTAATCTTGAGAAACTAGCAAATTCTGTTTTAGGACTAGGTCGTACAATCCCTTGTTGATTTGCACTCCTGAGATGTGAGGTGGGTTGGTACAGACATCTGAGGTGTTTCCAGGTAAGAGTCATGGTGTTGTCTATGGGACAGAAGGGTCAAAAGCCTCATTGGAGTCATCAGGTGGGAACCCTCCTTCTCTGGTGTTTCGATGAAAGGCCCACGACACCTCCAAAGGGCTCATCGGCAACACCTGGCGTCCCAGATGTGCCCCCCTCTGCTTTTAACCCTTCTGCGCCACAGATGCTATTTTGGGGCCCAGGTGGAGTCTCTCCTCTTCACCCACAGCCGCCGGCTTGCCTGTTCAGCTGCGCTTGAGAGGGCTTTAATGGCTTGGCGTTGGGCTTGGCCTCGAATTCCCAAATCCTTAAGCAGCCTGGTAGTTGTTTTACCCACAAAGCCTCTGCAGCCGTCTTCCACTGGGCAAACCTTGGCTTTCCAGTCACGTTGCTCAGCATCAGCTGCCAGCTCAGTGTACTTAAGGCTCTTTCGTTCGTAAGCCTCCTCAACAGCGTCCTCACAGGGCACGGTCAGCTCTATGATGCACACCATCAAGACTATACTGTATACTAGATTTTTAAAAATGATCCTGCCAAAAAACCCAGCCCGGTGTTGCCAACTCTTTTCTGATGAAAGCAGCTAGCAGCTCTATCTCCAAAAGTCCCTAAATCTAGAGAGAAAGTCACCAAGTAAACAACACTGACAGTCCGTCCTTTCAGGCCTCCCTCCAAAGACACTCCCCCACAATTATCATTATGAACATAAACAACCAACATGGCTACTGTAAGTACTCACAGCTGTCAAGCTAGCAGCTGGTGGAAGACTCTGGTGACCCTCAATGAGTGCACGGGCAGAGTGCACGCAGGCTGGCAGGTAGACGGTCCAATCATTTCATTTGGGCCGAATGAAATGATAGGACGGGTTTATTACAGTCCTGAGACAGCCACAGTTACCAGATTTTTCTTCTTTTTTTTTTTGTTAGAGCATTTGATTGTATTAATTGCTGTCAGGATATAATGAGAATTTTAACAAATATAACAAAAACGTTTTTGAAGATTACCAACCCTATGTGCCAACCAAACCCGCTCACATTTGACCCAACTTTGGGATGAAATGATTTTAGCCAGCTACCATCACTCATCACAGACTTTCAAATGTTATATCAAAATGTAGATGATTCCTCTGTCTATTCACTAGAAGCAACACATTTGAAATATTTCAATCTAACAGTTTTATGTGTTTAGTCCACAGACCACTTTTTTTTTCTTTTTCTTTTTTTTACTTTTGAGACTATAAAACTAAAATGTTAACCAAAAACGTTAGTGACTTTCAGATGTTTTATATAGTAGCTGAGTGCAGGCAAGAGAGCAAACATTTTGATGTTCCATTTTTTTTTCTGTGACCTTCAAATGACCAGAAAATAGCTGTGTGCCAACCAACCTCAGTCTCCCCTACCCATATCCCATAAGTTTGCAGCCCAGAGCTGGACTACCTTACAGTTTTTCTCAATATTTAGACACATTTTCTGAAAGCATACCTCATATTCTCAGAACTCTACACACATACAAAAACTCACACACAAAACCCCAAACTCCACAAATCTCCTGCAAAATCAACATTCAAAACAATGTTGTCTTCTCAAAAAGATATTTTTCGTTCAAATGACACACACACACACACACACACACACACACACACACACACACACACACACACGCACACACACACATTATCCAATGAATAGACATTTCTAAGAATGATGTGCTCAACAGAAAACTCTATGATGAGCGGAAATCACTATTATGATAATCTTATCAGTAGGCCTTTTGCATTTTCAGTGTTACTCTACATACTGTACGTACAGGAGCCTGTTGTATGTTGCATATTTTCATACTCAAATATAAAAAACACAAATACAAGAATAGGATGTGTTTTTATTCTAAAACACTGTATACATCGCATCAAGCACAGTTGGTTTTGGAAAATGTTCATACAAAACAAACAATAGAAGAAGGGCACTCTGAGGGTGGCAGACATCTGTCGAGGCCAAAAATTGTTTTTTCGTGAGTCAGAGCCGCTCCAAAATGTAATGGGTTCTTCCTTGGCCCATGCTACACAGTTCCACCAAGTTTCATGAAAATCGGGCCTGTAGTATTTCCATATTTCTGTCGACAAACAAGTTACACTGAAAACATGACCTCCTTGGCGGCGGTAAGGACAAAATAAGCTTTCTGCATATAGTGTAAGGAAAAAGAAAATGAGGCTGCATCCTGTCTTCTGTTTCAGTCTGGCTACAGCACGTCATCAACATCACAGCTAATGTTCTCCCTGGTCAATACTGTAAATACTGTGTATAGGTACAGTAGGAATATAGTTCCCAATCTCATACATATGAAACATACTTTCTGTTTACAGTACTATGGTCCATTTGCAGTAAGACAGTCATCGTCAGACGTAATCATTGAGTATTGTATTGATGCAGTCAGAGTCGATTTCTTACCTTACCTACCATGAACCTGCTTACGGTAAATTTGGTTGCACTGTCTGCACAGCCTCTCTCCTATGTTGGCATCCATTGCTCCAAAACACAAGAGCTCACCTGTGACCCTTTTATTGCTAAAGCTCTGATTGCTAATTGAACAACTGTGCAACATGGGTTTGTCCATGTGAGGATTCAAGTGGATAGTAGGGAATGTCAGTTTAGCATTTAGAATGGGAGGGTGCTCCAGGTGAACACAAGCTATTTTATTCATGAAGATTGTGCCAAATGTTAGAGAATTGTGTGTAGTGTTTTGAAAAAAGTGTGGTTTATAACTAAGAGTGTAAAGCAGTAAATGTGCTTGTAGTTTAGCAGAATTGAATTGGTTCAGGGGGTTGATACATGAGTTACAGGTTGTGGTCATTGTGTCTCAAATACCAGAGTTAGTGTGTAAACAGTTGAGAAAAACTGTAATATTTAGAGAAACATTACCCTCCACCTTCTCTTCCCCCCTCCCTCTCAAACACAGAGCGAGGGACGCAGCGTTCAGTCCGTCTCTGTAATTGTCTCAGTCCAAAAGTCAAAATCTATTGATTTTTTCAATAAATTTTGACTTTTGGACTGGGATGAGATGTAAGAATTTCCAAAATTCACAACATATTTTATCCAACGAAATATTCTGCTTCATTCCATATATGTTGGCGTTTAGTCTTTCAAAAACAACATTTTCACTGCGGTCAAAAACTGTTTACCCTCCCACTTGCACCTGTACTAACGGGACATTCTAGCAGCAATCTAACAATACCATAAATTACATTTATATGACCACAAGAACACAAAATCATATTTTTCGCAAATATTTAGGGTGATAACGTCATAAAATATGATGATAGACATTTTAAGCTTCATTCGAAACCCTCAATAGAAGCTTTGAATGTAAAAAATAATGACATTCGGTAGGCTACAGTCCTGTGACAAAGCATATCTTGCCTTTGGGTTCACAGTGAATGCGGTGGGAGATATGACAATATGAGACCCACAAATTAAGAAGACAAATTTACATCATAATCACGCCAATAAAATAGTGGTTTAATAAAGTTTAAATGGAAGTTGTGGTTTTCTGTTTACACATCCAAAATTACAGAAAGAATGGTGGAAGGAATGTTCATGATCTTGATGTTGTTTCAATACACAAGTTAAACTTGGCACTTTTTTTCCTCCAAAAGGGGAATGATAGAAAAAGTTTGAGAACCACTGGTCATAGTGATGAGCTCAGGAGCTTAAGAGTTCAAAAGTCTTACGGCCTATGGTATGAAGCTGTCCCTGAGCCTGGTGGTGCAGGACCGGATGCTGAAAATACGTCTGAAAGACTAATTAAACGCCATAGCATTCGAACAATTAAAAAGAAAAAACGTAATAAATGAACGTGAACTAGTTAATTTGTGTGAACTGAACTTTGAGCTGGTTCTTATGAAGTGTGAACTTGCACATCACTGGAGATTCATCATCATCGTCACACTCCACAGTTTCTAGGTTTTGCTTCAGCTGAAGTTCAGCGCTCTGGAGAGACATGAGAGCAGCAATCAGAACTGAGCAGGCTTCAGTTCCCTTTCTTTGCACAGTGTCAATCACGTCTCGTGTTTTTTTTCTTCTTTGGATTTTGTTATGGCTGACTGCATTTCATCGTTAGTTTCAGACACACTCCTAACAAACTGTGTCCGAACTCAGAAAAGCTTCTAGTCAGCTGGGACGCTGCCCTCTGCTGGGACGCTGTCCTCTGCTGGGACGATGCCCACTGCTGGGACATTTCTCTGTGGAATTTCCCCTCTTGGATCTAGAAGATAACCAGGGAAAAATCATTTTGTAACAATCACTTTTAAACAGAGATCTCTTAGAAATTGATTTTTAAATGTAGATTGTATTATATTCGTCATATACAGTACATACAGTTGCATACATGAAATTTGACCTCTGCATTTAACCTATCCTTAGGATGCAGTGGGCTTCTGTAAAGTGCTCAGGGAGCAACTTGGCGTTCAGTGTCTCGCTCAAGGACACTTCGACATGTAGCCAGTAGGAGCCAAGGATCGAACCGCCAACATTGCGGTTAAAGGACGACCAGTCTACGCAATAGTGGAGCAATGACGTGCTGCAAATTACATGTAGCCTAAACAAAGAATGATATGAGATGTGGAGGTCCCTGAATGTACATAAGAGCCATACATATCTATTCTATTCTAGTGTATCACTGGTGGAGTGCTGCTGCAGGAGGGTGAAGTCTTTACCTTTCAGTGACACGTGGCGTTTCCAGACTTCTTTGCTCTCTTGGTCCTGGACCATCACAGTCACTTCCTCTGTGTCCGTAGTCAGGAAAACTTCAAATGTTGGAAAGAAATTTGCTCCATTCTTTAAGTGAAATTGTTCCACCTGAACCCCAGAAGCAAGAAGTAAAAACGTTTACTTTCCTGATTGTGAATCTACATGCAACCAAACTTGTATTCATGATCATTCTGTTTATAAGCATTAGAAGTGTAGAAGTGACTTGACTCACATCAGGCTGTATATGGAAGCCCTCGGGACACTGGACACTGTAACGTTGACCAAAGACGAGATGACAGTTGGAGGACATCTTGATGTACTTAGAACGTCCTTGTTGGACGGCAACCTTAAGTAACAGGACATTTCTATTAGTTTATGCTCAGATAGTCAAGGTAATTTATTGCACATTTAAAAACCACAAATTTTGAAACATGCTTTACAGAGAGATGCGAATTACAGTCAATTAAAAACACAAGTATGAGAATATACTGTAAGTAAATTAATAAAAACATAGAATAATTGATTCTGGATAAAATTCCCCCAATTCCAAGCACCGTCTCCCATTTTTCTTTAACCAGAGTAGCACCAGGCTTATTATTTTCCGTTGGAAGATAGAATTGGGAGATAGATTTTGCAACTATCCTTTTTTTGGCCTCTACAGATCCACTGAACTGTGACCAGATGAATTGTAAATATCTGTATAAGTGTGTTGCTGGAAACATGTAGGAATCCCTCAACTGTTGGAGGTTTCATCATCATACAGGTCACTAATTATATGTTTGCGTAATTAGTGAGAAGGGAAAGTTCTCCTCCATATTTTACCAGACTGCATTATAATTGGATTGTTTGAGTAGTTTCTCACATTTCTATTGGTAATGCAGTCTGAAACAAGTCAGATTTAATATGTGACTTTCTATTTGCATCCATGAGAGCGATTCTTATCTTCCAACCAAGTAAAATAATGATTTCAATTAGGACAGCAAATAACACACCTGCAAATCCAGAAGCTGTGAACCTCCTCTAGTTATCGGTAAATAACTAGAGTTGTTCTTTTAATTCTTGGAATTAAGCTAGTTCACAAAAACTAAATTATTGTATTTTTTGAAAAGGAAATATGATACAAACACATAAGTATTTGAAGTTCATTTCAATTACATTTACTCTGCCTGTAAGACTTCTCGGCAGAGTGATCCATCTCAGGAAGTCTTTTTCAGTTTTTTGTGTTGTGTTTACTATTAATGCCATCTGGTGGAAGTATCACGAATCACACTGGCAGGCAGAAATACACACAAGAGAGAATCCAGGGAAAAAAAAGGGACGATCAATCTGAAGATGTACAGTTCAGATAGATTTTGATTTTCACCACAGCACAAGAAGGTTTGATAAGAGGAGCACAGTGTGAATCGTCTTTTTTGGAAACAGCTGTGGCTTAAAACAAGAGTTTAGGCTGATGGTGAGCACATATGACAGACAGCTTTACCTCATGCAAAGGGATGTTGTCCTGCAGCAGAAATACATCGAGTACTTGTTTCGTTGAGCCCATGGGTCGGAGGAACAGTTGAACTTGGCCCTTTACTGGCAGCGTGGTCTTCAGAAACCTTCGAACGACATCCCAGACCAGGCCAAAGGCAGAGAGGTGAGGGACCTTCACGACCACATGAGTGTCTGTAATCTCCAGCGGCTCCAAGATGCTCACACCATCATCAGTCATGTGGACGACAGACAACAGGCCATCAAGGAGCAACGCTGTGAAAGCAAAGAGATGTTAAACCTTTGTATTACTGCTAAAACAGGTCAACTCTTTGCAATTTTACTAATTTATTTCTTAACATTGTATACAGCCATGTCTTTACCATCCTTTGTTTCACAGTGTGGGAGGTGGAGCTGACAGACGGCAGCATCCTCAGAACACTCGATTTTGAACAGCGACCCTGCAGCCTTCTTGCCAGTTGGTTGGAGGAGGCTGTCATCCCATATGACAGTCTTGTACAGCAGCTCTGCCTCCTGGGCCATAACAAACACCAGTCCAGTCAAATCACACTGGAACACACCTGGACCAGGACACCTGAACCTGTAGGATGTACTAATGTAACAAGCATAAATTGGCCTGTTAGTCACAACATCTGTTTTCACTGACAGGTGTTCATGTGCAGGGATAGTGATTGCGGTGTATAACACCCAGGGAACCAATCCACTCTCTTTTAGGTTGTTTTCAGATCTGTTTGTTTGCCATGTTCTGATTCAGGGACTATTTTGATACAATTGTTGCATTTGCTACATCTCCAAGTCATTACAGTGACTTGGAGAGCTCCATGAATGAATTACGTACGGGGTTTTAATGGTAGATTATTACTATTATTTACAAATTACCACACGTTTCTTAATCTTTCTCTGTCTAAAATAAATATAAATTACATTTATAATGACATGAAATGGCCATTATGAAAGGCAAACTCTATGTAGAAAGAAAGGGCTGACAGCAGCAGCAGCAGCAGCAGAAACGCTGCTGGTGTGAACACCCGACGTGTGAATCACGCAGCCGTTCAGCGAGGCAGCCGCCACATGCTCCTGACGTTCCCTGTGTGGATAAAGTGTCAGCCATTGTTTTACTGCTTAGTTTTTCATTTTACATAAGAAAGTGGCGATAACCTAGGCAACTAGTGTAGTAATAATAATAATAATAATAATAATAATAATAATTTATATAACACTTGTCAAACTTAAGCACAAAGTTCTTGAAAAAAATCTAAATCCCATGTAAGCCCCCCATATGATAAAATTAGCAATATGAGAGCACATATATCAAGCAGCACTGAGCTCATATATAAAATGGAGGTGCAAGTGCAAAATACGAGAAATAACTTGAGTCTCCAGCCGCCACTGTGAACCATGAAAGACGTTGGAATAGTGTTTTGTCATTTTATAGGACTACCTGTATGAAGTGTCAGTGTGTTCAGGTAGGAAGGATAATGGAGCCTGGAATAAAGAAAGGCACAAAGTTAGTTATTTTAATAGAAATCGGGTTCTATTCAGTGGTGAAACCTCAATAAATATACTTCACGCTGTACAACTGCTCCTCTCTCACCTTCTTGTCATCCTTGTTCAGGTTCGTTTTCACATCCATTTTGATATTGGAGTCCTCTGATGGAGCGAAGAAGTGAAAGAGAAAGAACAATAATGAAAACTTGAATGAGGGTAAGAAACACTAGCAGCCAAAATTCTTGAATATTTTCCCAACAGCTAAATTGCATTTAAACTGGACGTAAATACATTGTGACTAGACAAAACGACAGTTAGAGATATATCTGTAATTCAGTTCTGTCTATCCTAAATAACAGTTACAGATATCTCAAACGTCATTATGGTCTCTGGCACCATCTGTTTTTGCACTGTCCCTGTTGTCCTGTTCAAGTTGTTCACGTGTATATAATTTTCACACTACTGCTATCGCACATATTTTATTTATAATTTATTTATAATGCACATATTTATTTACCTTCTATTTACCTTTATAACACAATTTTACTAGTGTTCTTATCCCTTGGATATTTTTTATTCTTATTTATTGTATGCCATGTCCTATTCTTATTTTATGTACTGTCTTTGTTAGAATTTGTGCTGCTGTGAAACTGCAATTTCCCCACGGGATAAATAAAGTGCTATCCTATCCTATCCTATTATGACTAGTCAGAATTGTTGTGCGTGACGTTGCTCATGCAAGGCTTCTGATTGGATATTGGCCCAAACAAAGCATCTGAACAGTGTCAGCGGAAGCTTTTGCTACCTTGGATAGTTCGGTAAAGTTGGAAAGATATTCACAGATTCGAACTTCACGGATCAATAATTCATAAGCGATACATTGTTAAAACAACATTCGAAAACATCACTGATTTCATATCGGATGGATATTTTTTTGACAGACAGCTTAACAGACTAAACAATTAGATATAAACTTACTGTACTCTACTGGGTTTTCTTTACTGTACTCTACTATTTCTTTATTGTACTCTACTATTTCTTTACTGTACTCTACTGCGTATCTTTCCTGTACTCTACTGTGTATTTTCCTGTACTCTACTGCGTATCTTAACTGTACACTGACAGACAGCTTACTAAAAATGAATTAGAAAAACAGCAGCAGATGAATCACTGATGAGAGTAACCGTGATAAACGATAAACACTCACCCTGCCTCAGACTCTTCTGCTCCTTCTGCTCTGTCCTGTGTAAAATGGAGTCTGAGCTGTCTGACTTTCACTTTGCTTCCTTCTTCTTCTTTTTTTGGGTTTTACGGCAGTTGAAGTTTGCTTCCTTTTTGCACCTCCTATCTTTGTATCAGAATCAGCTTTATTGGCTAAGTAGGCCATGTGCACTGTACACATACATTTAAGTAAAACTACTAATACCACACTGTAAAAAATGCTCCACTACAAGTCAACATCCTGCATTCAGAACTTTACTTAAGAAAGTATTAAAGTAGCCTATTATCAGCAAAATGTACTTAAAGTACTTAAAAGTAAAGGTATAAATGTTTCAGTAAAATGTTCCCTGTCAGTGTTTTACTTATTATATCTGATGTTTCTGGCTCAATATTACTGCTGCATTAAGGTGTATGTTGCATTTTAACTCCTTTATATACTGTTGGCTAGTTTAATCTACAGTAATGCATCATATTCTATAAGATCATCATATGTTTGTAGCATCTCTGTCCTGTGAGAACCCCGTATCTGATTATTACACGCAAATGTGTGCAAAGTAAACCCATTGCCACTTTACCTGCACCGTCCTGGTACACTTTACTTCTACTTCTATTTAACCTGTTTACATCTCTGTATATGTTCATAGATACCTGTTTATACCTGCACACAACGCAGTATACGTTTATTTATTTTATCCTGTCTACATAACAGTTAATTCATCTTACCACAGTTCATATATAAACTTCTACATTATTTTTTATTATTTTATTCTTTTGTCTTATCTCTTGGATTTTTTTTATTTATTTTTTTTTACTTGCGATCTCTTTATATTCACAATTTTATCTCTTACTTTTTTAACAGTTTGTTGTAGTATTGTTGGAGGGAATCTGTGAACAAGAATTATATTATATTATATCATATAATATTATATTATATTATATTATATTATATTATATTATATTATATTATGTTATATTATATTATATTATATTATATTATATTATATTATATTATATTATATTATATTATATTATGTTATAGTATATTATATTATATTATATTATCTTATCTTATATTATATTATATTATATTATATTATATTATATTATATTATATTATATTATATTATGTTATAGTATAATATATTATATTATATTATATTATATTATGTTATATTATATTATATTATATTATATTATATTATATTATATTATATTATATTATATTCTTTTATATTATATTATATTATACTATATTATATTATACATATAACATAATATACATATGAATACTTGAAATTTGAAATAAGACAGAAGGGGGCGGTAGTGTAACGTTAACGTGTTGGATCTACCATTAACAACACGAAGAAGGAAAACGTCATCAGCCCTTGGTCCAATCAGTGGAGCGCCGCCGCAGTAAGCCCCGCCCCCCCCAGAGAAACCGCCATCATGAAATTAAAATCAAGAAACTGACGGATGAGACGCAGCAGCTTCACAACAAGGTAAACTTCTCACGGCTTCTCATCTAACGTGAGCTAAGTGAGAGTTTGGGACATTAGGGTCACATTCATGCGGAGTTTGTTGCGTCATCTTGTAAATGGTTCTTATCGTTGTTTCTCTCTCGGCTGTGAGTGAACGGAACATTAACGTGATGGTAGCTTCAGTTAGCATGCAGCGGCTAGCTCTATGGGCTAGCAAACGTTGGTTTGTTTTGCTGTAAAATAGTTAACAATGGTTAACTGAAAGCAACAAACAGCGGGGTGGTACAGAGGCGGATGTGGAAGTTGTGATTAGAGCCTGATAGTGAGCTAACTTAACGCGCAATAAGCTAACAAGTTTGCGAGGCTTTACTGTAAAGTTACAGCGCGCCAATCCGCGCGGATGTTTATTGTGACGTAATTAAGACACAAAACAGCAATTGCATCTGTGCCAGACACCATTTGAAATTCTGTGGTTTTTATGTTCAAAAGCCCCTACCTGGTAAAACACGAGTTCACAATGCTTCATTCTCAAACATCACGAGTTATTAGAAGCCGAAATTACTGTACGTCTAATAAACTAAACTACATTTAAAGTGGCAGTAGGCAACAATTTTTTGGCATAATTTGGCAAAAAATTCCATGATAACCTTTAAGCATATTGTAATTCAAGTGTTCTGAGAGAAAACTAGACTTCTGCTCCTCCTCATGGCTCTGTTTTCAGGCTTTAGAAAAATCTAGCCCGTGACGGCAGATTTTGACCAATCACAGGTCATTTCAGAGAGAGAGAGCGTTCCTATTGGCTGTGCTCCGGTCATTTGACCAGAACTTGGCTTCCTTCAACAGATTTTACAATGGCGGCTGCCTCACAAACTTTCTCATTTTACAGCTAAACAGTACACTACAAGATGATCTGAAAACATTTGAGGAGAGAAATAGTCATTACAGTAACAGAATATTGATTCATGTTTGATCAGCGCTGCCTAGTTTGACCGTTTGGTCGGAGTTCGCGAGTGATTGACAGCCGGCTCTCATAAACTGCAGCTGGACAGCGGACCTTGTTTTCCTCCGGTAAGTGAAATCCTTCAGATGCCGTTAGGAGCACCGGAGGACACAGAGGAACATGATTTTTTTCAGGTTACCTGTTTCATGTACTACTGTCACGCTATAGCGGCCGTTTTCTAAAAATAACTTTTTTAAATCATATTTTCACCAATATCGCATACTGCAGCTTTAACTAAAGAATATGTATATGCTGTTGAAAGACCCGGAAAATGCGAGTAAGTGGACTGGGTTATGACGATTTTGTAAAACAAAACTAATCACGTTATTGCGCAAGTTGGCTGTTTTTTTTTTATTAAACTGGCTGATTTTTAATAGAATTTTTACATGACGCTGTCACACAAGATGCATATTTAACCAATCCCACAGGTTAAGATAATATAGATTCTGCAGCATTGTGACTACATTGGTACTGGGACGCACCTCACATTCAAGTGTGTGGGGATATTTTTTCAACGAATGAAAACAGATCCATAAATCTAAATAGTATAACATTTCATGCACATATATTATGATTTATTTCTGTGCATGCAAGATCAGTGTTGTTGTTCTTAATTCATATCTAGATACAAGACTGCATGGACACTTAAGGCAGTAGCGTTTGACTTTGTATTCATGATCATGTCTGTAAAATGCATTAATTACCAGACCAGCATGGAGGGGTTACGGTGATGTAAACATGTATATTTTTCTCCTGTTAGGATAAATTGATACTCGGACAGACTGAGGCAGTGTAGATATGAGTGACGTGGCGGAGGAAGCGATGGACAGCTCTGCGGTGTCAGAGGAAGAAGTGGAGGACCAGCAGGAGACGTCACAGGAAGACCAGTCAAGTCCGAACAAAAGCAGCTCCAAAATATCTGGTAAAGTAAAGGAGATGGTTTACTCCCTCTGCTCAGTCTTTTAATCAGAAACTAAAGTAACACCTGACACTGATGAAATTTCTGGCGATACAATACGTATCACTGTAAGCAAGGCAATATATTGTGATTTTTTTTTAATCTTATTTTAGGAGAACACACCACCATATGCATAAAGTTTACTTTTTTATACAATGAGATATGGGATCTGAATTTGCATTTATCACAGTCCCTGTAAAATCCAACATCATAGCATCTCTTTACAAATGAAATACGGTATTGACTTATTTAATCTTTGCATGTAAACTATTAATTAAAAATCTATAGTGTTTTTGAGAATCGATACAGTATCACGATACATAATATTGCGATATTCGTTTTTTTCCGATATTTTCTTATACCCCTATACCAGACCCAGTTTAACAGTGGCGCCATACATTTTGACACAAATCGTTGTCCATTGAGCTTGATTAATCCGCTAACCGGTCTAAACAATTAGCTACAGTTGAGCTGACAGCAACTGGTGCGCTGCCAAAACTTTCCAGATAAAAAAAAGGTAAATTTTGTCAACGTACTCGAGGCAAATTATGGGCCGAAAAAAAAACGGAAGGAGGAGTTTCACAAACACATCGAAAATCATGGAGGTTACCGTAGGAATGAATGAACTTACTTCTGATTCGCATACGTACACAGAGCTATGTGGAAATGAGGTGTTAGTCTCGTACATGACGGTACCTATGGTACCTATGGTACCTGCGGTACTGTAGAAAAACAAGTACCATGATGTTTTCAGGATTTTGGCATTGACTTGGTACCGAACTATCTGTTCACATGAAATCCCTAGTAATACCACTTTGACGAACACACAGGGATAATTCATTAACATGCTTTCAAACCATGTTTGTGCCGTTCATGCAGGGTTTTGTCACTTGTTGAATCTTGGTTGTCATAGTTTATAAAAGACCAGGTTCCTCGGCTGTGGTTCAATATACTTTGCTGTTACTACAAAGAATTGAACCAGACTTAATATATCTGCTAAACAGAGTTGTTGACTTCAGTTCATTAAAGTTGGTCGCTGCAATAACTAGGGCTGAGCGATGAATCGTATTTTCATCGTCATCGTGATATGAACAACCGCGATAAACACATCGCAAAAGGCTGTCTGAAACCCGATGACTAAGAAAAATCATTATATTTAGGGATGGTTACCGAAACCCGTTATTAAACGGGCCGTGGAATTAAAGAATGTAGTAATTAATATCATGCTGCACCCTCTTCCTGCTCTGTGGATGAGCTCTCCACACACATCAACACACACATAGTGAAGTCAGTGAACAGCTGATCAGAGAGGCCGCGGTGGAGACGAGTTGATGACAACTACGCTCGTTATTGTAAGTAAGGTCAATAAAACTTTGCAAATGTAAAGCCAAGATACGTTATCATTACATCTGTTCAACAAGCGTAAACTTGATGAAACGGTTAAACATGTAGGAAAGCAATATTTCAATCTGCTCTGTCCGCAGTCTCTCATCCACCGCTATGTTTACACAAGTACAGCGCGTTTGCTCGGCGGCTAACAGTAAATTGTAAACACGTGTAAATTATTTTGTTGAGTTGTGAATGACTTTAGTTCCCTCTAGTAAGCAGTGTTCCAGTGTTTGTGTCCGGGGAGTTTATTGTGAAGGGAGTAATGGCAGGCATGAAGCAGTAACACGCTGTTATTGATATAGGGTGCAGACTACGGAGCCTTCGTGTTATTAATTTATTACCTACATAAAGTGTAGGAGCAACGTAACCCTCGGCTACACAGGCTTAAACAAAGGCTGGCAGTAGGCTGTGTAGCCTAACTGTTTAGGTTAGCTGTTGATGTCATGTATCTTACTTGTAAACTGATCTGCTGGCTCAACCAGCGTTACTTGCAGTGGTTCACATCAACAGAGGGATGAGGACAGAGGACAGGAGGAATGACTGATACTGACTGATGTCTGTGTTCTTCAGTCTTTCTAAGTTTCACCGAGTATTTTCATGTCAGGATATGATTTATTTTATTAACATTTTAGATTGTTTCCAATGAGATATTGAGTTTATATAGTGACTTTGCTGTTGTAAAAAGTACTGTTGCTGCTCTAGAAACAACATTTAGCCTAGTTATAGTTAAAATATATGTATAACGATAGCTAATATGTACACTTCAGTATTTGTTTATTTATCGCAAGTCATGTTGTCATCGCCATATTGAACAATGTTATTGCACCTCATGTCGTTATTCTCTTTCTGTTGTTGCTGCTACAGGTGAAATCATTGAGGGCAAGCGGGCAAAGAAGACAGTCGAGAGGCTCGATTTTCAGGCACCAAAGCAAAAGGAGAAGCTCAAGATTGGAGACGGTAAATGTTTAATTATGATGACACAACTTTGATTTTTGTGTCTTTTTAAGTATTAGATAGCTGGATATGAATATTTGTAATTGAAAGCTGAGCTTTCCAGGAATATGCCGATATGAATGAAAACTGTCGGCTTGTTTATTTCCCATATTTTCAGGTAGCGGCGATAAATTAGGAGACATTCCACGTACCGGTCACCAGATCACCAAGATGAAGCCAGCTGACCTTAAACCTCTGCACGCCATTATGTTCGACAGACCAGGAAAGGTACAAACATCTGGATGATTTAAGATTAACCAACATGGAGACAGAGACGGTTCAGTCGGTGGGAGTGAAGTTTAGTGGTTGAGTCTAGTATTTTCTTATTTATTATATAATTTATTACTGAGATCATCAGGCAAGAGAGACTTTACCCTTCAAAACTTTCTATGTATGCACAGTGGGAAAAATTTGGGCTGTAGTTCAGATCGGCAGGTTATTACTCTAGTCTTTTTAATTTTGATGAAATCAGGGTTGAGTTTCTACCTCTGCTGTAGACAAAATTACTACAAAAATACACATTTGCAGTGAAGCAGAGAAGAATAACTTTTATGACACCAATTTTGTTTTTCATCAGATGGCCACATTAAAGAAAAACCTGCGTCTGTTTAACGGCTTTCCTTTTGACGCGGACAGCGAACAGTACACCAAAAAACGAGAAAAACTTCTCAAGTAAGTTTCTGGGCAGAGACACTTTTCCTCTTCAGGCATCATGTGGAATCAGAGAAGTGATTTTAGGTTTCTTGTTCCTAAAGATAAAGATGGTAAAGGGCATCTGATTTCAAGGTGAAAAGACGATGATGGTGAAGTGCTGTCTCTAACTGATAATAATAAGCACCGTCTTTTCTTTGTTTTCGAATGCAGGAATTCAAATTTTACCAACACCAAACTAAAGGTTGTCTGTGGTGTTTTGGATTTGGAGAAGAAAGGAACCCACTCAGATCTGGTCGACAGGATCCTGACTTTCCTCATCGCACCGAAAAACAGCGGGAAGGTGAGCTCGGCTCAGCGAATCACTGTTTCAACACAGAGCAGTTTTTAGTTTATTATTTTGTCTGTCTGCCCCCTTATGCCTAGTTCACACTACATGATTTTTGATTTTTCGCTCTCCGACAGTTTTTGGAGGTACCTGACAAAAGCCCCAGATAAGAGGCAAATCGGCGCTTGCTCGCCGCTCGCACATTGGCGCTTGATCGTCATGTGTGAACTGCTCAAAGACGCGAGCCAAGAGGCTCGCCAATGCCTTGCAGACACATTCCAGATATCTAGCATGCTAAATATCTGGACTCTGGCCAAGAGTTACAGCCAATGAGATCCCAGGACACGGGTTGAGGGGAAACCTGGGGGAGGAGGGGTCGCCTGTAACAATAGGAACTTACTGTATGTGTTGCATTTGCAACACGGAACAAAGTTGTTGTTACACCCAGAGGAATAAATAGTAAAAAAGAGTGTGGAACACGTGCCAACAACATCAGCAATGTGTCTCGCCAATGGTATCACGTCATTTACCATATTTCTCGCAGGTGTTTTTGTGACAACATGTAGTTTTGATTTTATCAGAACGACTTCAAGACTCCCGATTACAAGACAGCAAGTTGTGTAGTGTGAACAGTACAGCGATCTGCCGACTTTGAAAGTCTTGTAGAGTGAACTTGGCTTAAAGGTTCCTCTTAAACAGAAGTTTGATAAATATGAACCCAGATGTTGAGCACAATGATCACTGGTTTTTCCTATTCTTTTAAAAATGGTTGAACTAATTCTCTTAAATTAGTGAACAAATAGACTTTGTGTAAATCAACCACAAACTTGTGCTTCATTATTTGTCCATTAGGAAAGTTTTAAGAGAGAAATGTTAGACCTTGAGGTTTCCTCTCCTTCTGGAAGTAGCATCTTCATTTACGCTGTTTGTCCTTTGGCAGCGTCTGCCCGTGAAGAAAAAGAGGAAATCAAAGAAGAAGCTGTCAGGTGACGACTCAAAGGCCAGCACCAAGAAGAAGAGCAAACCCAAACCCAGGAGCTCGTCGTCCAGTCCCAAGAAATCCAAAACAGGAAGCAAGTCCAAAGCCATCGTCATGGACTCCAGCAGCGACGAGGATGACGATGAGGAAGATGAGAAGGCGGGGGCTTCAGCTGAGGCTGAGGGATCAGATGCAGAGGACAAACCATCAGAGAAAGAGGAGGACCACTCTGACAAGTCAGAGGAGTCTGCAAACGGAGAAGAAGAAGAAGAAGAAGAAGAAGAAGAAGAAGAAGAAGAAGAAAAGGAGGAAGATGAAGATGATGAGGTAAGGTTGTCTAGTCTGAGCACAAAACTGGGAACTAGTTTTTCTGATAAATCTAAAAAAACAAAAAACAACTGGAGCTGAAACGATGATAAACTGATTAGTCGATCAACGGGTCGATCACAGGCATCCTGACCGACTTTACTTTTTTTCAGAGGCTATAGTAGCTGTAGTTTTAGAGCGAGAGTGAAGCTGGATAGCAGATATCATATGAAACTAGAAAACCCAATGCATCTATTGGTACCAACCAGGTCATACTAGCTTGTTGGAAAGGAGACTCAGTAACGCTCCAAAGTTAGGCTACATTTTAGCGAGGAAAAACTGGCATGGCCGTTTTCAAAGGGGTCCCTTGACTTCGGACCTCAAGAGATGTGAATGAAAATGAGTTCTATGGGTACCCACGAGTCTCCCCTTTACAGACATGCCCACTTTATGATAATCACATGCAGTTTGGGGCAAAAAAACATGCAGATTTTTGAATGCAGTATAAATGTGTTATTTTCACCTATTCCAAAATGGTATATCTGAATATTTCTGCATACTGGGGTCCCTAAACAGTCTTGGAATTACATAAATGTGTATCACTGTATAGCTGAGACTCTTATGGATCCAATGAGCCCAACTGTATTCATGTGTGATGATGTTAGTCCCCATAGTAGCCATTTCATTGTAGTGAGACCATTTTTTTTAAACTTGACCTCTCTGTATAAAATGACCTGTGGTGACCTCTAGGATAATCACAGCCTCATGAAGCTTTACAGCCACAAACTAGAGACCTAGAGCATTCAGAGGATGGATGGCTTTCCTAAGTGCTCCCCATCCAATCCAATTCTTGCAGAAATCTCCAAATGTCAAAAGTTTTTGATAGCAAATCACGGCATGGCTTTTTCTATGGTGTTCCTCAAGGTCTTGGTATCTTAATGTGGTATTTTGGAGGGATTATTGATCATTTTGATCAATTCTCGATTTGGATAAAAAGTGGTTAAATTTAGCACCAAATCTGTGTAACAAATGGTATCAACCCAAAAATTGCTGCAACAACTTAAGAGACATAATAGAGCATGGGGATGGCCATCATATAATTCTATCATGTTTGAAACCCTTATACACATTCACAATTTATTTTAATTAATTAATTCATGTTTATTTCTGATTAATGACTAGAACAACTTGACACACAGTGCTGAGCAGCATCTCAAATTAATCTCCAGGTTCCCAGCTTTCAGAGGATGTACACCACTTCTACTGTTGATCTGCTATCTGCCCCTAAAGACCCCCTGTACCCCCCTTAAAAAAAGACAAACCGACTCTATTGTGGGTCTCAGAAGGTTAAACTGATACAGATTTTCTTATCTGCTGCCCCCGTCCACAGCAGTACATTGCTTTGCTCCCGTGCTGGTACTCCTGTCTATTTCTCCAAACTCCATCTACTGTAGGTAATACACTGACTATGGAGAAGTACCTCATACAACTCAACTGAGAAACATCCAAACTATCCCTTTAAGTGATTTGTTTTCAAGCAAAAATACCAAACATCCCTGAGTTTCTTTATTTTGTTTGTTTATATGATTGTAAACTGAATATCTTTGTGTTTGGAAAAAACAAGACATTTCAATTGTGATGAACATTTTTAATTCTGTTTTGACATTTTATTGACCAAACGAGAAAATAGTTAGCAGATGAATTGATAATGAAAACAATCGTTGGTTGCATGCCTTATGCAAGATGTACAATACAGATTTTTTTCCACGATTCTCTATACTAATTCGATACCACAGTAAAAAACAAAAGTAAAACAATAAACCCCATGTACTTAAACATCCACTCCTTTATTACCGTTTGCATGCTGGTTTTTGTTGGGAAGTTAAACAGTTCATAATTCCCTCTCTATTGTTTACGAGATTACATTTGAACACATAATGATTATAATATTAATTTTTACTGAATAGAGCCTGAACGCATAATGTAAACCAATGGCACCTCACGTTAAGCTCTCGTCCTGCCGATTTCAACAGATTTGTTGTTCACAGTGTAGCATTATCAGGGAAAAAATAGGGTGCGTCCCTACGTACGGTACTGTCAGGTAGTCACGTTTACATATTATGTTGGTATACGAGTAGCGTAATGTAATGTGTACATAGTGAGTGAGTGGTCAAGTGGGGAGACAGGTGGTGGATCGGTTACCTCCGCCGGTGATGCCGGTTTGGGCCGGGCCGGGCCGGGCCGTTCACAGCCGGGGACAGATGTAACGGGGCACCGTAACATTCTAATACCGTCACCATAATCACTAGTTCTCTTAATTTTTAATTACCGGTATGCTTTATGGTTGTAATGTTCCCCCGAGGAAGAGTAGGCTACAGGGCAACACGCAGACCTGTCAGGCGCACCGGTTTGAACAATGAAAATATTTGGTTGCACTCGACAGATTATGCGACCAACATGGTCGCACTCTGGAGCCCTGGATGTTATAAGTATTTTAAATCCAGCTTTGTTTACTTCCATGTTTAGTAGCATCACTGCATCGTAGGACTGCATCACGCCACCCAAAACAAAAATGGGGACACGCTCATAGAAAAACGGATACAATGTAATGAGCTGGTTGCCTTGGCATTTTCAGTCAGTTCAGTTTTAACATTAATCCACACACATTTTGTTCCAGTCTCCCAAATCAAAGTCAGGCAGAGGGAAGACGGCTTCCAAGAAATCGGCACCAGTGAAAAGACAGAGGACACCAGCGAAGAAGACGGGTCCTCCTAAAAAGAGGGCGAAGAAAGAAGTTTCAGATGAGTCCGAATCTGACGCCAACAGTGAAGCTGACAAGAAGGTAAAACTCAAAGTCAAATGCAATTTAATGTTTAAATGGTCTAAAATGCTCACAAGGGCATAGAATTTAATTGAAAACATATCCTGATTCAGATATTATTGTTCCAGTTCTGTACACCCATAAGCTTTATTCTGATTTACACCCTGTATTTCCTGCTGTTTTTTGTGCTGCTACTACTGAGTTTTCTACATCCACTTTTTTTCATCTTAAAAGCTTTTTGAAGTTCGTCTCTCAGAAGTCTTGTGATGTTGTTGAACTGATGTTTGTCTTTTGTTTTACAGCCCGAAAAGAAGAAATCGTCTCCAGTCAAACCTGCTCCCAAAACCAAGAAGGCCGACAGTAGCAGCAACAGCAAAAACAACGCAAACACAGGTGAGGTCATGCTAATCAGGGTTGCACAGGTAATTATAAGTATTATTTTAAGATAACTGTTTATATATTGACTATGTGACCAAAACAACTGTTCAGAAAAAAATAATTTTGATAAAGGTGATCTTGGGTGACAGTCACTGTAGAGAAAAACTGATTTGTCTGACATACAGTAAAATGGAAAATACTTACAACATAATTTTAGTTCCTTTTAATGTAGATTATTGTCTATTATTTACACATTAATGCACAAAAAAGTTCAGTGTCTGAGGCAAAATCTGTCTGCAGTGGTTGCGTTAGACTTTCTCGTCCGCATTTTGACGGACAGGGTTGTAAGAATTCCCTCAATATCTATTATTACCCATCATTTTCATTTTCATTTTTTATTGATAATAATGCCGACCTTACACCAAACGACTTTTCAAGCGAATTCACTGTCGCACACATATTTCCAATATCAGAATAAAATCACAAGTATTTTGTTAGAGGTGCGGCGCGCTCCTGCGATCTTGTTTGTTTAGTGAAAGGTGGTCATAAAACTCAGTCCGAGCTGTCTTAAGTCGGTCTTTTTCTCGTCTTGACGTTCCGATAAAATCAAACAAGTTTAATATTATAGTAAGTTCAATGACGCGTATATTGTCAACAACCAATAGGTGCGCTCTCTCCAGCACCAACCAAAAAAAGCAGCAAACGGGGGAGAAAGTAAACATGGAGAAACTGGTGGAGTTGTGGAGTGAACAAGAGTGCCTCTCTGACGTGTCCTCCCATTTGTAGGAAGGAAAAAAGCGTTAAGTGGTAAAAGTAATACCACACTGTGGATAGTTACATTTTGAATGCAGGACTTTTACTTCATAATCATAAATCATAAACCACAATATCACTATATATTTGACATGCTTGGCAGTAATGTTGGCTTACCAAACGAAGGTCCCTCCATGAATCGATGTTGATCTTAGTGTTAACTTTTCCTGATTCAGCCTTCCGACCGTGGTCAGAAGGAAGAGGGGAGACGCCGTAATTTTGGTCTCCTGGGCCGGAGTCGATAACATTACTCTCTCCAGAGTTAAAGTGGCAGTAGGCAGTATATTTTTGGCATCATTGGGCAAAACTTCCATAATAATCTTTCAGCATATTGTAATTCAAGTGTTCTGAGAGATAACTAGACTTCTGCACCTCCTCATGGCTCTGTTTTCAGGCTTTAAAAAATCTAGCCTGTGACGGCAGACTTTGACCAATCACAGGTCATTTCAGAGAGAGAGCGTTCCTATTGGCTGTGCTCCGGTCATGTGAGCGGAACTTGGCGTTCCTTTACCAGATTTTACAATAGCGGCAGCGTCACAAACTTTCTCATTTTACAGCTGAACAGTACACTACAAGATGATTCTGAGATTATTTGAGGTGAGAAATAGGCATTACAGTAACAGAATATTGATCCATATTTGATCAGCGCTACCTAGTTTGACCGTTTGGTCGGAGTTCGCGAGTGATTGACAGCCGGCTCTCATAGACAGCAGCTGTACAGCGGACCTTGTTTTCCTCCGGTAAGTGAAATCTTTCAGATGCCGGAGGACACCGGAGGACACAGAGGAACATGATTTTTTCCAGGTTACATGTTTCATGTACTACTGTCACGATATAGCGACCGTTTTATAAAAATAACTTTATTTAATCATATTTGCTCCAATCTCGCCTACTTCAGCTTTAACCCCCGTCAATCCACTCAGCAGCAGGGAAACAAGACACATTTCGGCACAAACTGCAACTTCCACAGAAGAGAAAGCTAAACTAACTCTCTTCTGCTCCGCTGCTCCATCGTTCTCTCACACACTCGCCGCCTTGCTTCATCACTCACTCCCACAACACTAGTTTTCGTCCGACGTCGGTCACATTCCTGTTTTGCAAAGCGGGCTTAATTTAGGGATGTGCATTCCAAGCAAAATACTATTCAATAATCACTTGGAACTAGTCAATGATTTTTCGAAAATCGCTGGACTGAGTTGTGGTGGGATCTGGTCGTTTGTTGGCTTTAGCGGGCTCCATTTCTAACTGAACGTTAGCTATGGTTGCACACTGTTAGCCCTGTAGCGGAACTGAAGAGAGTAAAGGCACTCGCGAGCGCGCATGACATCACATCCGTTGGAATGCTAAATAAGCTGTAGGTGTAAATCTAAATGTATGTGTTAAACCTGTGATAGATAGATGTGACATTTTTTGAGATGGACGACTTCCAGACTGGAGTTTGAGGAGCATGCCCTCATTTTTCTCTGTGCCTTTCGATTTTTCCCTGCAGCAGAGGACAGTTCAGACGACGATGAGCCGCTCATCAAGATGATCAAGAAAGCGCCGACTAACGAGCAGCTGAAAGAGACGGTGCAGAGTCTGCTGAAGGAGGCCGACCTGGAGGAGATGACCATGAAACAGATCTGTCAGAGGGTAAAGAGCTTCCTCTTCTTTACACATGCAGGACTGAGACGGGAGATAGTCACACTGACTCGTGCATTAAACAGTCTAGATGTTATATGTTATTATATTGCATATTCTTATAAATTGTATTAAGAATAAATTAATCATTTATTTTGTCTTGTGTGTGTTTTAGGTGTTTGGCACCTACCCAGACCATGACCTGACCAGCAAAAAGGACTACATCAAACAGACCGTCAAATCTGTGAGTACACACACACACACACACACACACACACACACACACACACACACCCTTCACAGTGCCCACATTAAAAAAATCTAATTCATAGATAAAGAAAATATTTAGTTGCTGCCTCCCCTGCATGGAAATTGTGCACCAGGTCCCTTCTGAACAGTGTATGAAGGTAGTCAGAAAAAGTCTCTCTGGAAGTACCTGGTATCCTAATTTCAGCTGCAGACATGTTGAGAATTATGCAGTTCCTGCTGGTCTCCAGCAGAGGTCTATAAAGGAGAAGAAACGGACAAAGGCCCAATTTCAGTCCTGCTCCTGCACCCTCCCACTCTGTGATGGAGTGAACTCTGTTTGTAGTCACACTCAGCTCAATGAAGCACCCTTCTTTAAGGTGGAGGGTATAAATACAGCGGCAAGCTTTGGGTCGAACTTCCCTCTCTCCGGCAAGGAAACTATAAATAAATATAAGAATCAGAAATACTTTGAGATTAATTTGAGATGCAGCTCAGCTCTCAAGATGTCATAAATCAGAAATAAAAATTAATTAATTAAAACAAATTGTGAATGTGTATAAGGGTTTAGAACATGATAGAAGTATGTGATGGTCATCCCCATGCTCACTTATGTCTCATAAGTTGTTGCAGCAATGTTTGGGTTGATACCATTTGTTACACAGATTTGGTGCTAAATTTAACCATTTTTTACCACTCGAGAATTGAGAAAATAATTAATAATCCCTCCAAAATAGCACATTAAGACACCAAGACCTTGAGGAACACCATAGAAAAGGCATGCTGTGATTTGGTATCACATTTTTTTGGACATTTTGAAATTTCTGCAAGAATTGCATTTTTCGGTTATTGGATGGCAAGCACTTCTGTTCTGGAAAATGCTCAGAAACCCCCTTATTGTCAATCTAGCTAGTAAAGCCATCCATCCTCTGAATGCTCTAGGTCTCTAGTTTGTGGCTGTAAAGTTTCATGAGGCTGTGATTATCCTAGAGGTCACCACAGGTCATTCTATGTAGTGAGGTCAAGTTTTAAAAAATGGTCTCACTACAATGAAATGTCTACTATGGGGACTAACATCATCACACATGAATACAGTTGGGCTCATTGGATCCACAACAGTCTCAACTTTACAGTCATACAATTTATGTAATTCAAGACTGCTTAGGGACCCCAGTATGCAGAAATATTCAGATACACCATTTTAGAATAGGCAAAAATACCACATCTATACTGCATTCAAAAACTGCCGGATTTTTGCCACAAACTGCATGTGATTATCATAAAGTGGTCATGTCTGTAAAGGGGAGACTTGTGGGTACCCATAGAACCCATTTTCATCCGCATGCCTTGAGGTCAGAGGTCAGGGACCCCTTTGAAAATGCCCATGCTAGTTTTTCCTCGCCAAAAAAAGAGTTTGGAGCGTTATTTAACCTCCTTCCCGACAAGCTACTATGACATGGTTGGTACCAGTGGATTCCTCAGGTTTTCTAGTTTCATATGATGCCAGTATCTTTTACTAGCAGAGAGACAGAATAACGACCGAGCCCGCCAGCGTGCCATCAGATTTTTAAGAGGTTAATTATAGAAAATATCCTCAATTGACAGAAACATATCAATATATAAAAGGTATTCCAAGTTTTGTTTTTGTAGAGCAGAATGTATCCGTATTGCTCATCCTGACGTTGACGTGTAAAAGTGTGAAGATTTGTTGTATTCTTGTGGTGACTCATAGATATTTATGTTTGTCTGCACAAATACAAAACTGTATTTGTTATTATCACTTCATGCTTCTTTAAATGTTTTCTCATAGCTCATCACATGAAGATCCGAAGAAGAATGAAGTCAAACATCGTGGGAAACTTCAGTTTGAATGTCTGAAAAGCTCCTTTTTCATTAGTTTCATATCAGTTTGTTTTCATACAAAACAGTTTTATACATGATTGTGTTTTGTTTCTATTCATGTGTGACTTGTGTATAGATCTTCAAATTAACTCAACAGTGGTCGTCATCATTGACAAGTATAATGTTGCCTGGCAAAGTTATGATTCATGAGAAAAGAAAACATTTATTTTTTACACTTTCAGTGATCAAATCTAAAATGTTGTAAGTCGACTTTTAGTCGTCATGTTTAGGCAGCAGAAGAAAGTCAGAGATTGTCTTTATTAAATCAGATCTTTGCTTTTGACTCACAGGACTTCACATTTTTATTTCTGGATTAAGATTTGTACATAATGTTTCTAATTAGGTGAAGCTATATTTGATTAACACACGTTAACTCATTATTTTGTTAACTCTGGAAACTTTTTTTCTGGAGTTTTGTTTGTTTCCTTTGGTTGTTTTGCTCTGTCCAACTTTAATTTACAATTTAAAATCCTCCATTGAGTTGTGATGAGTAATTTACCTGCTGATGATTAAAATTGTAACTTTTTTGAAAAAAATTGTCTTTATGTGGTTTGAAATTTGTGTGCAAAACATTCGCTGTGTAGGATTCACCAGATTTGCGACATGCAAACTGCTATGTGCAAGAACATTTTCCTTTCACTTATTTTGACACATTTTACTTGTGACCTGCACGAGCATGCGAGAGCCTCGACGACTCAAATGTATCTGAGCAACAGTCTTTTGTGAAACTGCGGTTGCCTACATTTTTGATCTACATGTCAGTGTTCACAAATCACTGTTGTGAAACGAGACTGGTTGGGAAATCTGGGGAATTTTCTCTGGAAATAAGAGAAAATAACTTCTATAATCGCAGTTCTGCTTTGTTTTTTTTGTCTGAAACACTGAATCCGTTCACTTTAATTGCCTTTGTGATTCTTCTGTCAGGTTTCCAGTTGACACCTACGTAGATTAAATTCTATTTATTAAATATGAATATCAGTTATTGAAAGATTTGAAAATGTGAAATTTAAACCATGAAGTCTGTTCACTCCTGGATGCAGAGAGGAGAATCCTCAGGTGACCTGATTTGTTTATTTTTGTCGCAGTTTCCGTTTCAGCAGTGGTAAGTATATTTACTCAAGTAACTGATGTAGTTTGCTTAGATTTTATTAAGGATCCCCATTAGTTGGTGCCATAGCAACCAGCTAATCTTCCTTGAGTACACACAAACATTAAGATACCATACAAAAACAAGAATCAAATCCTTTAAAACTAGGGCCGTCAATCATTTTAAAATAGTTAATCACACGTTTTATCTGTTCAAAATGTACCTTAAAGTATTTAATACTACTAAGGAATCCATTGGTACTAACCATGTCATACTAGCTTGTCGAGAAGGAGGCTAAATGACGCTCCAAATTTAGGCTTAATGTTAAGCACTGTTAAATTTCTTTGGGATTCCAGATGGATATAATACTTTAATCTTGATATTGATGGTTTACTTTTTGTCATCATTGCAGGTTAATCAGTATGAGATGTTTGTGGTTTGCTGATGAGAAGGAGCCACACTTACTGAAGATGTGTTTTTTCAACATCTTGCTTATTTCCAGGTCAGTTAGAGGTGGTTGTGTTCCTCTGACGCTAAAATAGCAGCACTTTCTGTTTTGGTTTGCATTATATGATGTTGATTTATTGTAGCACATTGTTTATTGTAGTGTAGCTGTAATCCACTGTGAGTTGTGTGGTTATTGAAGAAAAATGCACATCACTCCACGGTGTGCATTGTTTTTCAAAAAGTGGATTATCCCTGTTATACCATGGCCACCAGCCAGCAGTGGTGGAAGAAGTACTCAGATGTTTTACTTCAGTAAAAGTAGTAATACTAGTAGTAAAAGTCCTACATTCAAAATGTTAGTATTAGTATTTACATCAAAATATACTTAAAGTACCAAAAGTAAAAGTACTCATGCAGAATAGTGTGTGTTATCGTGTTAATGTGTTCATCGCTTTGTATACTGCTGGATAGTTTAATCTATAATCATTTATTAGTTGGTGATATTTTGTATTAATAATCTAAATATGCAAAGCAATTTCAGTTACCAAATAAATGTAGTGGAGTAGAAGTATAAAGTAGCATAAAATGGAAATACTCTAGTAAAGTACCTCAAAATTGTACTGAAGTTCAGTACTTGAGTAAATGTACAGTACTTACCTTCCACCACTGCTTGCCAGCAATGACGAGATTTTTGTTCTAGATACGTGTATTAGTCTGAAATACTGACGAAGGGTATTCTCTGTGACCATGGTATTTGCTGTAATATCTTCTGCCTCTGATTTTTATATTTCAGCCAGCCAAACAAACGGCAGTCTGCAAACCCAGAACAAACGAGCTCTGCACAGAACTTTATTCAGGTCAGTACAAACAAACACACACTGCTGGTTTGATCCCCAGTCAAAACACGGGGCTCTTTTTCACTGAAGTGAAACTAACCTTTAATCCTAATGCAGGGATGCAGAAGTGCAACATCGAGTGAAAACGAGATACAAACAAATTCAAATTGATTGACAACAAAAAAACTAACTGAATCTTACTTTGTTGAAATGATAGCAGGTTATTGGTGACTGGAATCTCTTTAGAGATACACTATGATGAGCTTTAGTTAATGATAATTTCCCCAACATCATGTAATACACATCTAATGGCACTATATAAAAATATCAGAGGTTTTTCATACAGTATGTTAAGACATTTTGAGGCTTTTTCAGTTCATGAATCTGAATTGGAGAACCCATTTTTGTCCCATTGACAACTCCGTAACGTTCGTCCCATTGGCTGCTCAGGATGGTTCAGTCCACTGGTGGTTAAGAGGTGAGGAAGGCGTCCGAGCAGAGAGATGTGCAGAAAACTGTCTTATAACTCCGGCGTCACAGGTTTGATTCCCAACAGTCCGCACTGCTGCATCGCTGCGTGATTGACCTTAAACCGGTAGATGTGAAGATCATTTAATTGTACCAAAAGGGGCTTCTGTGATGTTTTCCAAATGTATTTAAAAAAACAAAACGTCACGGAATTGCAACTTTTTATTTAAAAACAAAAGGGAAACATTTGTATATTTACAGAGAACTTGCTGCACCCAGATTTTAACATTTAAACTGATTCCGTAGCTTTGTAAAGCTAGCTATCATTTAGCAAGGTGTTCACTAATATTGCAAGTTTAAATGAGCCCTGCCACAGTTCATCTGATTTGCAGAAGTCGCGCTATATAACACCTAGCCCCGTCTCATCCACTGTCCTGTCTCATCCACTGTCCTGTCTCATCCACTGTCCTGTCTCATCCACTGTCCTGTCTCATCCACTGCGTGGGAAACAACCCGGACGTTTCCACGGAAAAGCGGCTATATTCTCCTTTTTAACGGAGGTGGGGAAGGTAACCAAACTTACATTTGCAAAACCAAGAAGTCAGTCTTCATCTTCGTAAGTATTTTCTCTTGTCAAATTGAAAAAAATACATCTTGAAAGCAATTCCAACTAGAATGGCACTCGGAGAGCGAAGACCTCCGCCAAGGTGCGTGACTTTAAAAACAGATCACAGCTCACAGCTGGCGGTACCGTGAGGTGGTCGGCTTATTATTAACACGGTGTGTTTCCGTGTAACGACTCGGCGGATGCCTCTCTCATTCAGCAGCCTTGTTATGTCTGTATAACGTTACACTACGTTGTCTCTCATCCCGTCATCTATCGCTTTTTTCTTTCTCACAGCGGACGGCCAGCAGCCGCCGCACCATGATGTCTCTCCACACATCAACACACGTATCTCTCTGCTCTCAGAAGAAGGCGGGGTCACGCGTCATCAACACATCATCAGTTGCACTGCACATGTGTTATACCCTGTGGTCTTAATGCACAGGCTGATCGGAATCTTTAAAAACATTACTGAATCTGGATCATGATCCGGATCGCCACCAAAATCTGAATCTAATCTAATTTCATTCAAATCCATCGCAAACTTTTGGAGTAATCCTGCTTACAGACAGACAAACCAACAAACAAACAAGCCAACGCCATTGAAAACATGGTATTCACATGGTATTTTTCAGCTTTACAAGAGAAAAGACTTCAAGGATGAAGTCTGACAGGTTGTTTTGGCAAATGTATATCTGGTTAAATTTCCCGCCTCTGTTAAAGAGCCACGCACAGCCGCTTTTCTGTGGGACCATAGAATACAAATACATTTCCATATACGGCCAGGGCCGTAACAGGGACTCCCCAACATATCTAAATAGAGTGCTCCATGGATGAAGTATTTTTGTATGCCAGTCAGGAAGTTAGCATCGCCCTGTTTCCCTCAACAAAAAGCCAATGGGATTTTTCCATTGGGTTTTGATTACTGCAGAAAATAAGCTCTGCGGCAAACAAACGTTTATGATACTTACATGTTTTGTTCCGAAAGATAATCTTCACAAATGAACACCACTTTATGATTTTTGAAGCGTGAATGCAATCGCCAGAAGTAAAAAGCTAACGTTAGGCTATAAACAAACTACACCACGTTCGCATGAGCGCAAGTATAGTCGTCGTGATGATGTTTAGTAGTCTCATTTAGCCACTTTAGCAAGCACCTCCTTTTTAAGACACATAAAAGCTACAAAATTCACAAGTGGGATATTTATTGATGTATTTTATATCGTAGAACAAAACGTTAAAATCTCTTCAGCTTGTGTTAACCACAGATCTTATTTCAGGCATCTAACTAAAAACCCATTCAAAAAACCCATTGGCTTCAGGACGATGGAACAGGAAGTGCTAAAATGCTAACTCATTTCCGGGTTTTAAGACTCATTCCTGCAGCACTCTGTCACACCTGATCCTGGGCTGTCAGCAGTGGAGCACTAAAGGAAGAATTATCTGCTGAACTTTTGAAGTACGACCTCTGAGGCGGCAGATTCAAATCAACTCTAAAACGACCCAAACAATCACTTTCTCTGTAAAACATATAACAGACTGGATCTGGAACACACAATATAAAGTTAATATTCTTGTATTTGCATCTCTCTGCTCCTTCATTTACAGTATGCTCCAGCCCTTCATGTGTTCACTTTGACTCCTGGTTCTGCAGGTTTCAGACCAGGTTTTTACTTGCACACTTGTCCTTCTCCTTCCTTCAGTCTTTGCGGGGTTTTTTTGTGCATGTGCGTGGTGAATGTGTAAGCGTTTTCCTCCGTGTCGTGAAGTCTGAATCCTTCCAGGTCTCTTTTGTACAGAAATGAAAAACAACCAGGAGGTGGCGAGTCCTCTGAACAGGTCTGCAGCAGGATGACGAGGACCTGAGACGTCTGTGGAGATACCTTCTCTACTTTCTTCACTTCCCCTCCTCTGTTCCCTTCTCTACTTTCCTCCCTTACACCTTCTGTTCTTACCTTCATCTTTCCTTTCCTCCTCTCTATTCCCTTCTCTCTTTCCTCTCCTCCGTCCCCTCCTCTCTGTCCTCAGTCGTCCTCCTGTCTACGGTGTTTTGTCATTGGCTGTCGCTCTCTCCCAGTAGCCAATAGGTGGTCATCTTCCCTTTGCCCTTGACGTCGATGTCTCCTCTCGACTCCAGCTGGAAGCAGTTGAACTCCAGAAGGACGTCGCGAGTCGCCGCCGACACGTGGATCTTCAGCGCTGCACAAACACACACAGGTACATAAGTTCATTTCTACATGTATTTTGAAAACTTGCAGCGTGCGATATTTATGTTGTAGCAGACTCAGTTTTAAAGCTAGAGTGAAGTTACAGATATATGAAACTAGTAAACCTAAGGAATCCATTGGTACCGACCATGGACTGTCGTGAAGGAGGCTAAATAACGCTCCAGATTTAGGCTAAATTTTGGCGAGGAAAAACTGGCATGGCCATTTTCAAAGGGGTCCTTTGACCTCTGACCTCAAGATATGTGAATGAAAATGGGTTCTATGGGTACCCACGAGTCTCCCCTTTACAGACATGCCCACTTTATGATAATCAAATGCAGTTTTTTGAATGCAGTATAAATGTGTTATTTCAGCCTATTCTATAATGGTGTTTTGAATATTTCTGCATACTGGGGTCCATAAACAGTCTTGAAATTACATAAATTGTGTATCACTGTAAAGCTGAGACTCTTGTGGATCCAATGAGCCCAACTGTATTCATGTGTGATGATGTTAGTCCCCATAGCAGCCATTTCATTGTATTGAGACCATTTTTTTAAACTTGACCTCACTGTATAAAATGACCTGTGGTGACCTCTAAGATAATCACAGCCTCATGAAACTTTACAGCCACAAACCTAGAGCATTAAGAGGATGTGTGGCTTTCTAGCTAGATTGAAAATAAGGGGGTTTCTGAGCACTTTCCAGAACAGAAGTGCTCGCCATCCAATCGCCAAAAAATACAATTCTTACAGAAATTTCCAATTGTCAAAAGTTTCTGATAACATTTTCTACGGTCTTCCTAAAGGTCTTGGTGTCTTAATGTGGTGTTTTGGAGGTATCTTTGATAACTTTGATCAATTCTCGATTGGTAAAAAATGGTTAAATTCAGCACCAAATCTGTGTAACAAATGGTATCAACCCAACAATTGCTACAACAACTTATGAGACATAATAGAGCATGGGGATGGCCATCATGTACTTCTAACATAATGTTCTAAGGCCTTATACACATTCACAATTTATTTTTAATTAATTAAATAATTAACTCATTCATGTTTATTTCTGATTAATGACTAGAACAACTTGACACAGTGCTGAGCTGCATCTCAAATTAATCTTCAGGTTCCCAGCTCTCAGGTGATGTACACCACTTCTACTGCTGACCTGCTATCTCCCCCTAAAGACCCCCTGTACCCCCCTAAAAAGGCCTAAAACAGGTCTATTGTGGGTCTCAGAAGGTTAAACCAGTTGTTTCTGATTAGCATTATTTTGTAATGGCTCAAATTGATAAACTTGATTACATTTGTTAATCAGCTGAGAATCTCCCAGTGAAATGATCCTGGTTGTCACATCAATATATTAATCTGATCATTTTACTAGTGTTTGGTGCAAGTGGTGCTCATGAACAATGAGGTGTAAACATCAGCTGTTATTAGCTGTTTGTGACTTTTTATCCAACAAAAGGAAAATCTGAATTTGTATTTCTGCATTTATGAGAAATGTAGTTATTTGAAGTTGTCTTTGTGTCGACCACAGTTCAGTGCATTTCTGACCTTCTCCGCTGGACTCCATACGTGACGACGTGTTGACGGTGTCGCCGAACAGACAGTAACGTGGCATCTTCAAACCCACCACTCCTGCACACACCGGACCTACAACACACAGTCTGAGTAAGTTCATGCATCCATCCTGAAGTAAATAAGGTGGAGCTCAAACACCAATCTGTACCATACTTCTTTTCATCGGTTTTAGTATCAGATGTAAAACAGCACTTGCTTTTGTTATACAGTGATTTTTGGTTTGATTTTTATCCAGTTCTAAACAACCTACACATAACACACAACAAACAAGGTGTTGTGCATAAAATGTAAGCAGAATAAAAACACTAAAAGTTCATATTTATTTCCACAGTGGTCCTGACCACAACACAGACTGCTGTGCCCCAGCTACGCTACTGACTCAGTTGTGACATGCAGATTTAATTATAGTACATTATTACTACTTATATGAAAGATTAAAAAAAATGGCAAGCTGATCCAAAAGATCCATATCATGAATTATAGGCATTTTTACCCGACTGCTGCTAAATAATGACCCCTATTAGCAATGTTTAACCATTTTATGTCCTCGTCCTTGTAATTAAAAAATGTCACATATCGTCTTATTTTGTACAATCTGTAAGTACATTAGATTATAGTCAAGCATGACATTTTCTTACAACAAAAAACCAGGGCTGTCAAAGTTAACGCAAATTCGTTTTAACGCCACCAATTTCTTTAACGCATTAATGCAACTTGCGATTTTTATGTTGTAGCAGACTCAGTTTTAAAGCTAGAGTGAAGATACTGGTATCATATGGAACTAGAAAAGCTAAAGAATCCATTGGTACCAACCATGTCATACTAGCTTGTCGCTAGTATGACATGAAGGTTAAATAACGCTAAATTTTGGAGAGTAAAAACTGTCATGGCCATTTTCAAAAGGGATCCTTTGACCTCTGACCTCCAGATATGTGAATGAAAATGGGTTCTATGGGTACCCACGAGTCTCCCCTTTACAGACATGCCCACTTTATGATAATCACATGCAGTTTGGGGCAAGTCATAGTCAAGTCAGCACACTGACACACTGACAGCTGTTGTTGCCTGTTGGGCTGCAGTTTGCCATGTTATGATTTGAGCATATTCTTTATGCTAGATGCAGTACCTGTGAGGGTTTCTGGACAATATCTGTCATTGTTTTGTGTTAATTGATTTTCAATAATAAATATGACCCCTATTAGCAATGTTTAACCAAATTATATCCTCGTCCTTGAAATAAAAAATGTCACATATCGTCTTATTTTGTACAATCTGTAAACAGATTAGATTATAGTCATGCATGACATTTTCTTACAACAAAAACAAACAAACAATGAAAGCAGAGAACATTGTGTGTTTCCTGAACATGTTTTTGTTGAGGTTGTACATGGTCTGTATATTCTCACCGCTGTGTATTCCTATCCTCAGTTTCAGCTGTTGTTCTGATCGGTGGCAGATCTTGAAGGTTCGGACGGCGTCCAGCAGGGCGAGGGCCATGCGGGCGATCTCTCTGCCGTGCAGCTTCCCGTTCCTCACCGGCAGCCCCGACACCACCATGTAGGCGTCGCCGATGGTCTCCACCTGAGGGCGCAACGGGACCACAAACAACGGGTTAGTGTCTGAGAGGAACACCAAAGCCCTTTCACAGTGCACACATTTACTATTTTTGGTCTGTTTTCTTATTTAATACATCTGTTGTCATAGTACATTTACTCAAGTATTATACTTGTACTTTATTGACTATTTCCATTTCATGCTACTTTGTACTTCTCGTCCACTACATCTCAGAGAGAGATATTGTATTTTTTTACTCAGCTATATTTATGTGACAGCTTAAGTTACTTTGCAGATTACGATTACAAATAAACAAACATATGATAAGCTTATAAAATGTAATACAGTATTAAGATTAAACCACTGGTTTCCAAACTTTTTGACCTGTGACGTCTTCTAAAAAAGCACCAAAGAGACATTTCCCCTCAAACTTCTCACATGGTTTCATTTCAATAAACATTTGAGGCCCAAAGAGCTAAAAAAATTAAATAAATAAAACAAAGATTAGAGACAGGTCCAGAAAATAAATACAACTTATTGTATCAGAACTTAGCTTCTTCTCTCCCATTAATCATCTCCCCTCCGATTTATCTGGTGACCCTTTGGAAGGGCCCGACCCCTAGGTTGGGAACCACTGGACTAAACTAGCTAACTGTATATAAAGTAGATACAACAGTAAAAGGCTGCTCTAACATTGATAATTAATTATTAACTATATAATTAAGTCACATAGAATCAGATATCAGTCGCAGGAGACATTTTACTGCAGTATAACTACTTTTACTTAGGTAGGATTTTATCTCAGTTCCACTCTGCTGCTGTTATTTTTGCTACATTTCACATAGAACCATAGAACCCATTTTCATTCACACATAGTGAGATCAGAGGTAAAGGAACTCCTTTGAAAATGGCCATGCCAGCTTTTCCTCGCCAAAATTCAGCATAAATTTGGAGCGTTATTTAGCCTCCTTCTCGACAAGCTAGTTTAATCACGACTAACTATGGACAATCATGCGCTTAATTGCGCTTAAATATTTGAATCGATTGACAGCCCTAATAAAAACACACAATTTAAATGTTTATGAAATAAATGAGTGTATTTTTATTTAAATATTTAAAGAATTGCTTTGATTAAAAAAAAAATCTTGGCATTAGTAGTTGTAATTATATATTATAAGCTGCTTAGAGCTAGTGTCAACAGGTCATAATTCCCTCTTTAATATCTATTTTATATTGCTGTGAAAACATCTCCTTCAAACAACTGGATTTATTCAAGTTTCTCACCAAAAACTACATTTTACAAGATAAAATAGTGCTTGAACGCATCATAATGTAACGCAACCTCCTTTGACATTGGCTGTTAGCTCCGTTATTTAGCCAGGCAGTACTGTGCGGCATGTTTTGTTTTGTTTTAATAGCGTGTCGTGCAACTAGAAAGCATTAAGGCCGATCTCCTGATCGCATATTTCTACTGAATATCGGCTGATAATGATCGGCAGTCGATCAATAGGGGCTCCCCTAATTTAAAGGTGTTTGTGTCTTTGAAGCTTACGGTAAATGAGTTCGGAGTCCTAAAATCCAGAATGATTTGAGTCGTTGCTGACGTGCACACAGAGCTGATTGTTCTTTTTTTAGCCATAAAGCTAGATAAACTAAAATAGTTTGTGTTGATATTGTCACCTTGTAAACATCAAAGTTGTCGATGATGGCGTCGAAACAGGTGTAGAGGTCATTCAGCAGAGTCACCACCTGCAGAGTCACAACATTCGGCTGTAAGCATCACTGGAGTTATTGATACAGATGTTTGTGATTATAAAAGAATAATTTCTTGCTGAGTGTGAGATGAGAAGATATCACCCTCATTAAACAAACAAGATATAATATCAGTGAGCTTTGGAGGTATATTTTTGAACTGCGGTGAGTCAGGCAAGCTGTTTCCAGCCTTTATGCTAAGCTAGGCTAATCCCATCCTGACTCCAGCTCTTCACAGATAACTGTTAAGCACCATTAGCTGAAACACATAAAAATGAACTGTGCCTATAACTATATAATAATAATAATAGTGACTCTGCTCACCTGCATCGGTGTGCTCTCTGCAGAGATGGCAGTGAAACCCACGATGTCACTGAAGTAGATGGTGACGGAGTCAAAGGCCTCAGCTTGAACGGTCTCACCTCGCTTCAACTGCTCTGCTACTGAGCTGAGGGGAGAGAAGTTTAGAGAGAGAGGTTTAGAGGGAGAGAGATGTGGAGAGAGATGTTTAGAGGTAGAGAGAGAGAGGTTTAGAGGTAGAGAGAGAGGTTTAGAGGTAGAGAGAGAGAGGTTTAGAGGTAGAGAGAGAGGTTTAGAGGTAGAGAGAGAGGTTTAGAGGTAGAGAGAGAGAGGTTTAGAGGTAGAGAGAGAGGTTTAGAGGTAGAGAGATGTAGAGAGAGAGGTTTAGAGGTAGAGAGATGTAGAGAGAGAGGTTTAGAGGTAGAGAGATGTAGAGAGAGAGGTTTTGAGGTAGAGAGATGTAGAGAGAGAGGTTTAGAGGTAGAGAGATGTAGAGAGAGAGGTTTTGAGGTAGAGAGATGTGGAGACAGAGGTTTAGAGGTAGAGTGATGTAGAGAGTGAGGTTTAGAGGTAGAGAGATGTCGAGAGAGAGGTTTAGAGGTAGAGAGATGTGGAGATAGAGGTTTAGAGGTAGAGAGAGAGGTTTAGAGGTAGAGAGATGTGGAGATAGAGGTTTAGAGGTAGAGAGATGTGGAGATAGAGGTTTAGAGGTAGAGAGATGTAGAGAGAGAATTTAGAGGTAGAGAGATGTGGAGATAGAGGTTTAGAGGTAGAGAGATGTAGAGAGAGAGGTTTAGAGGTAGAGAGATGTGGAGAGAGAGGTTTAGAGGTAGAGAGATGTGGAGAGAGAGGTTTAGAGGTAGAGAGATGTGGAGATAGAGGTTTACAGGTAGAGAGATGTAGAGATAGAGGTTTAGAGGTAGAGAGATGTAGAGATAGAGGTTTAGAGGTAGAGAGATGTGGAGAGAGAGGTTTAGAGGTAGAGAGATGTGGAGAGAGAGGTTTAGAGGTAGAGAGATGTAGAGAGAGAGGATTAGAGGTAGAGAGATGTGGAGAGAGAGGTTTAGAGGTAGAGAGATGTGGAGATAGAGGTTTAGAGGTAGAGAGATGTGGAGATAGAGGTTTAGAGGTAGAGAGATGTGGAGATAGAGGTTTACAGGTAGAGAGATGTAGAGATAGAGGTTTAGAGGTAGAGAGATGTAGAGATAGAGGTTTAGAGGTAGAGAGATGTAGAGAGAGAAGTTTAGAGGTAGAGAGATGTATAGATAGAGGTTTAGAGGTAGAGAGATGTAGAGATAGAGGTTTAGAGGTAGAGAGATGTAGAGAGAGAAGTTTAGAGGTAGAGAGATGTATAGATAGAGGTTTAGAGGTAGAGAGATGTAGAGATAGAGGTTTAGAGGTAGAGAGATGTAGAGAGAGAGGTTTAGAGGTAGAGAGATGTGGAGATAGAGGTTTATAGGTAGAGAGAGAGGTTTAGAGAGAGAATACTATGACTTATTTCAACATGATGTACTATGACCTTTTTATGATTTTTCGACATAGGCCTACTATACTATGACTGTTTCATGACAAACTCTGTTTGCCGCTGTCTAGTAATAAATGATTTCTTACACTACACTGTTATGACTACACATTATGACTTTTTTCGACATACTACACTATGACTTTTTCGACACGCTATACTATGACTTTTGTATGACTTTTGTAGACGCACTATATTATGCCTTTTTGACTTAGACGTACTGTACAACGACTTTCTTATGACTTTTTCGATATGATATACTATGACTTTTTAATGACTTTTTTTCAACACACTATACTATTACTTTTTAATGATTTTCATGACATACTAAATTATGACTATCTTTTTACTTTTTTGACATACTATACTATCACTTTTTATGATTTTTTATGACATACTATAGTATGACTTTTTGACTTTTTTTCGACATGCTATACCATAACCTTTTAATGAATTTATTTGACATACTATACTATGACTTTTTATGATTTTTTTTTTTTTTTAACATACTATACTATGACTTTTTTGGTTTATCATGACATATTTGGTTTACGACATAGGCCTACTATACTATGACTCTTTCATTACATACTTTCTGTTTGCCGCTGCCTTTTAATAAATGATTTCTTACACTAAACTGTAACTTTTATTCTTGTATTGTATCTCTTATTCCATTTTAGCGTTTTTATTTCTATTCTCTTGGATTTTAATGAATGTTTCTAATTGTGTTTAAATGTGCTTTCTATAATGTGTTTCTTTTGTACTTTGTCTAGATGTTTTTAATGTTTCATGTAAATCGCTTTGGATTGCTTTGTTGCTGAAATGTGTCATATCAAATAAACTTTCCTTTAATTGCCTTGCTATACCACGACTGTTTATGATTTCTATGACATACAATAATAGGATTTTTTTCTAATGATTTGTTTTATGATTTACTATACTATAACTTTTTATGATTTTTTGTATTACATACTATACTATGACTTAAATGATTTTGTATCCTATGTACTTAATATGATTTTTTTAATGACATACTCTACTATACTATACTATACTAGACTTTTTAATGATTTTTTTTTATGACATACCATACTGTCACTTTTTTAATGACATACTATACTATGGATTTTTTGATGCCTTTATGATGTACTATACCATTACTTTTTTATGTTTTTTTGACATACTATACTATGACATCTTCCGACATGATATACTGTGACTTTTTTCGACATGCTATTCTTTGACTTTTTTTTTACCTTTTCTTCATAATATACTATGACTTTATGACTTTTTTCGACATGCTATTCTATGACTTTTTTATGACTTTTTCTTCATAATATACTATGACTTTTTTTCGACACACTGTACTATTAATTTTGTCGACATACTTTACTATGACTTTATGACTTTTTTCGACACGCTATACTATGACTTTTGTATGACTTTTGTAGACACACTATATTATGCCTTTTTGACTTTGACTTTTTTATGACTTTTTTGATACGCTGTTATATGAGTTTTACTTTTTTCGACGTACTGTACAACGACTTTCTTATGACTTTTTCGATATGATATACTATGACTTTTTAATGACTTTTTTCAACATACTATACTATTACTTTTTAACGATTTTCATGACATACTATATTATGACTATCTTTTTACTTTTTTGACTTACTATACTATCACTTTTTATGACATACTATAGTATGACTTTTTTTCGACATGCTATAACATGACCTTTTAATTACTTTTTTTTAATAAACTATACTATGACTTTTTAGGATTTTTTTAACATACTTTACTATGCCTTTTTATGTTTGTTTTTTATGACATTCTATACCTTTTAATGACTTTTTTCGACATACTATACTTTGCCTTTTTATGTTTTTTTATGACATTTAATTATATTTAAATGTGCTTTTATAATGTGTTTCTTTTGTACTTTGTCTAGATGTTTTTAATATTTCATGTTAATGGCTTTGGATTGCCTTGTTGCTGAAATGTGTCATAACAAATACACTTTCCTTGCATTGCCTTGCTATACCACGACTGAATTTATTTTAATAATTTTTTTTTAATGATTTATTATACTATTACTTTTTATGATTTTAAATAACATACTATACTCGACTTTTTAATGATCTTTTACAATATACTATGACTTTTTATGATTTTTTTGACATACTATGCTGTGACTTTTTAAATGCTTTTTTTATGACATACTATACTATGGCTTTTTTATGACTTTTTATGATGTACTATACTATGAATTTTTATGTATTTTATGACATACTATCTTATGACTTTTTTTATGACTTTTTTCAATATAGTATACTATTGCCTTTTATTACTTTTTTTCGACATGCTATATACTATGACTTTTTTTGACATAATATACTAATATATTTTTTTCTGATTTTTTATAACATACTGTATTATGACTTGTTTATGTTTCTTTTATGACATACTATACTATGACTTTTTGTGACATACTATACTATGACTTTTTTATTACTTTTTAAAGTCATACTATACAGTAGTATATGTAGTACTCACTGTGGTAGTATTTGGTACAGTAGTACTGTAGTAGTATATGTAGTACTCACTGTGGTAGTATCTGATACAGTAGTGCTTCAGCCTTGCGTTTCTCCTCATGATAAGCTTGTGTTCGTTCCTCAACCAGCTCCTCCAGGTTGTTGGCGTACTGCTCCATACGGGACAGCAGGTTGTCCAGGATGTTGGTCCTTGACTCCCTGAACACACACGCACACGCACACGCACACGCACACGCACACACAGTAGTTCAGTTTATTTTATTTTGACTCAATCACACATACACTGTCCTGCTGCCCCAAATACTCACTAGCGTACCAAATGTGGATTCATCCGCCGCTGAAAATAGTCCCCAACAAATGCACTATTTCCTTCTGTTTGATAAAAGACTGCAGTGATCAGCTGTTTTAGGAAGTTGCTGAATCTTTAAAAAAAATGAAATTATATATTTGTGTTTTTAAAGATTTACATCTTCAGTAGGAACCAATGGGCCTGGAGCTGAAAGCCACAGGCAGGAAGTGGGTAAGTATTGAGAGACGGACTAAAAACATGTCTTTTGTTGAAAATAAAAATAATCCTTTTAAGGGATGATTTGAATAATTACTCCTCTATTCTTAAACTTAAATGTCAGTCCTCACTGCTGCAGTTTAGTTTATAGTTCGAGTTTCAGTCCATGTTAATAAACAGTGTTCATAATTGTTTCGCATTCTGATTTAAATACATTTATCTTCTCCAGCAGGTCATGTCTTATTTCTGCTGTTGTCATGTTACAACATACTGTACATACGAGTTGGTAAATATTTGTTTATTCACTGTAAAAGTATAACACACGTAGCTTCAACAAAAATGATCACAGTAACTAAATAAACATTATAAATGATCATGTTTATGTCGCCTACAGCTTCATATTTGGAGAAGATAATGAAGCATGTTGCTTTACTTTCATTCGATACTTGCATATCATGTGCCCTGCACTCTTGTGGCCTGAAAGGTGCTGAAAAATACTCAATATATTCAATAGATTTAGAAATCCAGGTGTGGGTATACTGAGGGAAAATAACACTGGAACTTCCCGGCACTACTTCCGGGATATTCATGTTAAGATACACCTCTCTCTTTGTTGTCAAAGCACTCACTTGTTCTGTTTGCGCAGCAGCAGCCGGATGTGGTTGAACTCTGGTCTCTCCGTCGGCTCCTCGGCCCAGCAGCGCTGCATCAGCTGACCTAGCTCAGGACTGTGACTCTGGGGATCGATGGTCGGTCTGAGGCAGGGCCACTCGCCCAGAACCACCCGATCCACAATCTCTGCAAAGTGAGGGAGAGATATATGAACGCTCCTCACAAGAAAATGCAATTCAGTCAACTTTAAAAGAACATATATACAAAGTGATTTTAACAGATTCAATCCTGTCTTAGCTTTCAGCCGCATTTCACGGTCTTCTTCAGCAGATGGAGATGGTTCAGATGATCTTACAGTGTTTGGGGGGAGCGACCAGAAATAGATGGATGGATGGTTTTTAAACTGTGTGGTGAAAATGAGAAGAAAAGCAGCCAAACTGGACCGAGGAAGAGAAACTGCTGCCAAAAGAAAGAAAAAGATGCGAATTATCTGACTAGTCTGAAATAACAAATGTGGACAGAAATAATAAAGTAGTTTCCTTGGGAAGTGGTCTTCCTTGTTTTAAATGCGACATCTTTGATTAACTCCTTACAGCTTTGAAGTCCATTTGAGGATAACATTTTTTTTATAGTCGAGTGGAGTTAGACTCGGACAGACTGTTGTTGTAGCAGACAGACTCGACAGAAACAAAGTAAATCTCACCAAAAGTAGTTAGTCTTTCCAACAATCCCCGGTTATTCGGTTACAATAAACCCTTATTTCACCTATTTTTCAGTCGGCCACCCACTTCTAAATCCCCTCTGATGCGCATCTGCGTTATACATTGTTTGAGGGAACTATAACGTTAGGTAACTGGACGCAACTATCACTAATGTTTAGATGCTAACGTAGCTCCTCAGGGACTGAAGCAGTTATTTTTCCTCATTTTGACAATCTAACCGGTAACAACACATTAGTTAACCCCCCGAGACCCGCGATCCCGACTGATCCTGATCAATCCCGACCAACTTTGCTGTCTTTCAGAGGCTGCAGTCTTTGAGTTTTAAAGCTAGATACAGATGTTATATGAAAGTATAAAATCTGAGGAATCCATTGGTACCAACCATGTCGTGTCAGGAAGGAGGTTAAATAACGCTCCAAAGGAAAAACTGGCATGGCCATTTTCAAAGGGGTCCCTTGACCTCTGACCTCAAGATATGTGACTGAAAATGGGTTCTATGGGTACCCACGAGTCTCCCCTTTACAGACATGACCACTTTATGATAATCAAATGCAGTTTTTTGAATGCAGTATAAATGTGTTATTTCCGCCTATTCTAAAATGGTGTATTTGAATATTTCTGCATACTGGGGTCCCTAAACATTCCTGGAATTACATAAATTGTGTATCACTGTAAAGCTGAGACTCTTATGGATACAATGAGCTCAACTATATTCATGTGTGATGATGTTAGTCCCCATAGTAGCCATTTCATTGTCGTGAGACCATTTTTTTTAAACTTGACCTCACTGTATAGAATGACCTGTAGTGACCTCTAGGATAATCACAGCCTCATGAAACTGTACAACCACAAACTAGAGACCTAGAGCATTCAGAGGATGGATGGTTTTCCTAGCTAGATTGACAAAAAGGGGGTTTCTGAGCAGCTTCCAGAACAGAAGTGCTCGTCATCTACTCGTGGAAAAATGCAATTCTTGCAGAAAACTCCAAATGTCTAAAGTTGTTGATACCAAATCACAGCATGGCTTTTTCTATGGTGTTCCTCAAGGTCTTGGTGTCTTAATGTGGTATTTTGGAGGGATTATTGATCATTTTGATCAATTCTTGAGTGGTAAAAAATGGTTAAATTTAGCACCAAATCTGTGTAACAAATGGTATCAACCCAAAAATTGCTGCAACAACTTATGAGACATAATAGAGCATGGGGATGGCCATCATATACTTATATCATAATTTTCTAAGACCTTATACACTTTCACAATTTATTTTGATTAACAATAATAATATACCATAATAATTAATTAATTAATTCATTCATGTTTATTTCTGATTTATGACTAGAACAACTTGTCACATAGTGCTGAGCTGCATCTCAAATTACTCTTCATGTTCCCAGCTTTCAGATGATGTACACCACTTCTATGTGATATCTACTGTTGACCTTCTATCTCCCCTAAAGACCCCCTGTACCCCCCTAAAAAAGACAAAAATGGGTCTATTGTGGGTCTCAGATGGTTAATGTTGTAAGGACTATGGCTTGTTGGTAGTTGTTGGTATTGTTTAAATATGCAGAATTTATTTTATGTGTTATTGTTGTTCAGACGGCTAAGCTAAGACAACTAGCGAGTGAAGCCGGGCGCTTACTGTCAGACTCTGTAATTTATCCGTTTTTTCCACACTAACTGGCAACTAGATCGCTGACGACACAAAGATACCACATGATACCAACGTCGTTATACTATTGGCTCACAAGCCTTGCTAGAATTGGGAGCCAAACGTCAGATATCCACATTTTAAAATGATTAATTCACAATCATAATGATTTGTTTTTAGGAAAAGCCGTACTTTTATGCAGCACCTTTCTAAAAGCTCTTTGGATGTATTATTTATTAAAAAATGATTCGTCTACATAAACATGTTATCAGTAAGACCTTTAAGGCCTAAGTGTGCTAAGTTAAACTTAAACTAACTTTCAATCTCAATATTAATGCTGAGTTTTAGGTGAAATCTTTTTTTTTTCCATAATTCCTAGAAACACACTTCATCTATATCTCTGCTCTCCCTCTTTCTGTCCTCTCTGGTTTGGAAACCGAAACTTTTCCATGTCAACTTTAAGGTTTGTCAGCAATTTCAACCACGAGCCTATTTTAAATAAATGAGGTCTTCAGAGAGGCAGAGTGCAGGCTGACGCCTCTGAAATTGTTCGACACTTCAAGTCCTGGAAAGTGTTTGTGGAAAGCTGGAGAGGAAGAAAGACTGCTGGGTGATCGAAGCGTCGTCCAGCTGGCAACAGGTCGGACAAAAAGAAAAAGATAAATCTTTCTCTTTTCACCCTCTCAGTCACACGGTCTCTCTTTTCTCGGACTTCCCTCCTCCTCCTCTTTCAGGGTGTAATTGTTAGTTTCAGTCGCGTCGTGCTCCGTCTCTAATTCCCCTCATTCAGTCGCCAACACGACTCAATCGCTCCAAATTCCACCATCTACCCGCCGCCGACCTCTGCTATGTTCGCCACTGCTCTCACCGCTTCCTTCCTCCCTGATCGACAACTGATTATTAATTTCACTAATGAGGTAGAAAAAGCAAAATGAAACCGCTCTGCCAAAGCTGCTTCTTTGATGTTTTCATTTAAAAAAGAAAAAAAAATTATTTGTGATTTAGATATTTTCTTGGCCTTGTTGCCATAGTAAATATTGTTTTGTTAAGCTATTTACTTGATATTTACATGTTTGTCTTTTTAACTGAGTTTTCAATTGAAACATTGACTTGATATTTTGTGGAATATTAGACTATCAATAACTGATTCTATTGTCCTTGTCTTCATTAACAGATGTATCATTTAGTTTTTTCATTTAAAGGGACTGTTTGTAACTTCTTACACGTATAAATCATTGCATGTCGGTGTCCCATGCGCACTCGCGTGTGGCTACGCTGTTCAGACTCAGATTTCAACGCAAACTACACGGAAGCACCAAAACCGCAAAGTTATATCTAGTGAAGCCCGTCTTGCAAAACAGTGTTGGCCGCGGTCGGAGGACGCGGGGGAGACCGTAGTCTCGGTCTCCAGGGCCGGAGTCTCTGCTCCTCTACCTGCTTGCCTTCACTCACACACTGCGCTCGCTCTTTCGCTCCAACTCTCACGTGCATGCGCGCACACTAAACACAGCAGAAGAGTTAGTTTAGCCGTGAGAATATCTAGTAATTGTACAGTGGAAGTTTGTGCAGAAATAAATGCTGCAGCCTCTCCAGACCAACAGAGGTTTCCCGTGTCCTGTGAAGTGACGGGGCTCCGGAGCAAGTTACGTTATCGTCTCCGACCAAAACTCCGCTGTCTCCCCTGTTCCCTCCGGCCGCGGTCGGGGGACTGAGGCAGGAAAAGCCAACACTAGGATCAGCATTGATTCATGGAGAGACCTTCGTCTGGTCAGCTAACATTACTGCCAAGCAGGTGAAATATAGAGTGGTATTGTGGTTTTAGCTGACGTGTGTCACCTCACTGTTTTGACCGATGCTTGTTCATGTCTATGTAGAGCGAGCACAAGCGCGAGCAACAGGACGCTGACTTTCGTTCACTATACGGCCACAGGTGTCGCTGTTAACAAGCAATTTCTGATTCTTACATAGAGTTCCTTTAAGGTTATGAAAATATTCCCAGTTTGGATGATTATTATCTGATCTGGTTCCCTTACAACCATTTTTTGTTGTTGAAAGAATTTAATCATAATCTGTCTGAAAAAACATTTTTCTATATATTTTCCTATATTAATTTGTGTTGTACCTACTGATACATAATTGTCATTCTAAGGATTTTCTTTTTTAAATCATCAATGTGGTTATTGTCTCAGGCGTTTGAGATTTGGCTTCCTTTTTGATTGGTTGTTGCAGCCGGTGGCTTTAGTATAAAGATGTGTTGCTTCACATTGTGTCCATGACCAAAACATATTGTCTCTAATAAAGTTATGAATTCATCCTTTTTTCACATGATTTCCTTTTCTCACGCACGTCTACAAGCTGTGCACTAACACTGAGTTTGAAGGGTTAAAACTGAGACTTTCAAATTACTGATGGAGAACCATCAGGCTGCGTCTCTGTGGACAAACAGCTGTCTGACAAGCCAGGACAGACATCAAAAATATATCCAAATAAAGAGTCCTAATGAGGAGAAATCCCACGTAAAAAGAATGAAACAAACAAACATCCTGCATGCTTTGTGTGAATAAAAATCAAAGGTTAGTTGTAGAGATGTTACAATACCATTTATTCCTTCCTGATACCAATTCCAATACCTGAACTTGCGGTATCGGCCGGTACCGATCCGATACCAGCGTGATAAAACGGAAGCCTTACATACTGGACATATCCCCGCTTTACCTGTTGGATTTTCCAGTGTGAAATATTGCCAAATGGTTGACATTTTCCTCGCTCTGACTACCGTTACCGTCTCCACTAGCACAGCACTGTTGTTGTTTGCTATCGTCACGTGACAAACTACCTGCAATCAGTTCTTCTTCGTTGCTCTAAAACAGTAGTTGCCAGTGGCAGCCATGATACATCCAGGGCGACAGCACAGTGAAGGCTACTGTTTTGAACGGGGTGAAGAAGTGGAATCGGTATCAAAACAACTCTAGTTAGTTCTTGTGAAATCAGGAGAATTTGCTGTGATGAAGCCCCGTCTGACTTCCTTCACTGAGCGCCTGTTTCTGGGTTAAAACTTGTAGCAGATCTATGGTTTTTGTTTGTTCTTAGAGATTCATACTTTGGAAATCTGTAGTAAAAGCCAATCTCCAAACCAAATTTTCATTCCAAAAGACATCAGCCTAATCCTGACTTCAGATTGGTCCTCAATTGGAGGCCGTCTCCCCCCAAAAAGAAACAAACTAAGAAAGAAAAATGAGGAAAGTGGACTCTCCAGGATGATTCTGATTCTGTGGTTTGGCCGACAAAACAAACAAATCCTTTAAGCTTTTTATATCATTTTTCAAATCTCTAGTTTACTCCTGGATAGACTGTTTTCAGTGGAACAAATGCGTTGCCAGCATGTGGCTACTAAAGTGCCAACATAAAACCCAAGAATATGTGTTTTTATAGGCTCTGTCTGTTCAGTCTATTTATTTTCTGAAAAACAATTTCTTTTCTTTTTCTGTAAACTAATTTATCTTCAGCACGAAACTGGCCGGTAAGTGTGAGTCCAGTATATCATTTGTTGGTTGCTGTTATTATTAAATTGAATTGCAGTCTCCGCTTAACCAAACACCACGAACATTTATTCTGAAAATACAAACGGGTGTCCAGACAGGAAGAGACGGGGTTCAGCAGGTTTCTGTCTTGACCTCAGTAAAGTTTCTTTATCAGCAAATAGTGCTGTTAATGCTGTTCAGGTCGGTATCAATCATCTGATAAACAACACAACCTCCAGAGGCCCACTAAACCTGAACAAGGACCTGAATACGAATACTAAAAATGTTGAAAAACAAAAGAATTCTTCCAAAATAAATTTAAAAAGAAACTAGAATTACCGCCTCACGGTTGTTTGCCTCCGCCAACAAGTCAAGTTACAGTTTACATCCAAGTCTGTCCAAAATGTCACCACATCATCATTTTATCCTGTTAGACATTTGTGTAAAATTGTTATAATTAGCATATGAATTCTTGAGTTATGGCCAAAAACGTGCTTTGTGATGTAACAGTGACCTTAGACCACCAAAATCTAATCAGTTCATCCTGGAAAATCCAACTTTGAAGAAATCCCCTCAAAGCGTTGCTGAGATGACACGTTCACGAGAATGGACGATAATTCCTTCGGCCATGGCTTATCGCCACTGCGGAGGCATAAAAAGAAAGAAACTTTCAGAAAATGAAATCCATTGCTGAACTATCCATCCATCTTTCCATTTCCTGATTTATATCCACGTCCATGTTGCAGTTCAGGCTTTACAGATTTTCACAGAAAACTACCTGCTGCCAGAAGACAGTTCAAACCACATGAACCTCTGGTGATGAGGACGGTGTCCACAGATTCAAAATGTAGGACCTGATCCAAAACAGATGCGTGAAAAACCTACCTGAACCTGATCTGTGTAATTTCTAGGGACGCACCGGCCGTGCAATGCAGTATGGTAGCGTGGCGGCGCGATTCGAGAGATGGAGCGTCACAATGGCCGTTCCGAATTTGCATAAAGTTGAGGTCTAGTCTACTTTATGCAAATCATGGGCGTCCGACGCGACTCCCCACCTCTTGAAACTCCCGAGAATCTTTTAAAATAAACGTTGTTGGAAACGTTGTTTTCAGAAACACATTTCGGTGAACTATTTTCATGATATAAGAGAAGACAGTTTCCAAACGAGACGCCATGTTGTTTCCGGTTTGAAAGCTGGGAGCAGCAGCCCACGGAGGGAAAGCGTTCCTCCAACCAGGTGCCGAGTGTGTTGTGTCTAGTGGCAGCCCATCAAGCGTCAAATGCTCGGAAGCGGCGCGTCCCCTCGCGATAAAAAACGCCCCGGTGGACACGTACCATAAGTGCTGCTGCACTCTGCTGACCTGGGACTGGATCCCGGTATGGGGGACAGACTGCTGCACGGGCTGCACGGCACGGAGGATGTTCCCACTGTAACGTACTGGGTGCTGCATCACCCCTTGTTGGACTGTCAGGCTTCTAGTGACACACATTATGCACACGCGACGTTCGCTCATCCAAACCAAAGTGATTGTTTTTAATAAATCTTGTAGCCGTTGTTTTACTGCTTGATTTTTCGTTGAACATAACAACGTTCTTGTCCCTGATCATTCGCCGAGACATTGTAATACTCCACACAGACAAAACACATGCGCACAGCATCTTGCCAGAGTCGTGCCCAGCCAGTGGCTTCTTCTCTGAATCAGCAGCTGGTTACTGTTGTCAGAGACCGACCATAAATAACAGACACAGTAGTTAACAAGGCGAATATCGGCCGATACCGATGTTCGGCCAATAAATCGGTGCATCCCTAAAAATTTCGTTTTTGAAAAAAAAGACACCTGAACTAGGAAGGACTAAGTCAGGATAATTAGACCCTGAAAAAGCCCCCAATTATATTGTTGTGATCAAGTGTCCACAGACTCTGTAAAGCTGTGTCCTACCTTTGGGGCTGAGTGGGTATCCCTCCAGGTAAAAGGCTCCTCGGCGCAGCGCCACCTCCTGGAGGATGATGCCGAAGCTGTAGACGTCTCCTTTCTGAGTTCCCTGAGGAGGAGAAGACTCCATCCTGAGCAGCTCTGGAGCCATCCACAACCTCTCTGCAGCAGGAGGAGAGGATTTATATATTTGGATAGAACAGTTGTAGTAAAATGGATAAATGTCTGAAACGGCCACTCACGGGCGTAGTAGGAATGAGCGTCTTTCCCTGAGTCGCTCTCGGATCGGAAGCTGGACAAACCGTAGTCTGTGATCTTCAGGACGAAGCGGTTGTCCACGACACAGTTGGACGACTTGAGTTTACCATGACAGATGATGACGCTGTTGTGGAGGAACAACATGCCCTGCAGAGAGAGAGAGAAATAGATAACTTAACATATTATCAGGTACGTAGGATATTCATTAGAGACAAATAAAAACAGCATAGAAGAGTGTAAGAACAGATGTGGAAGACAAAACATGAATAAATTAAATGTACCTTGACGATGTCATTGATGAGAGAATATTTGAACATCCAGTCCAGAGTGATGCTGTCGTTCTCCAAGATGTCCTGAAGACACAGAATACAGACTGTTAACAGACAGACAGGTAAACACTGGTAGACAGACAGGTAAACACAGGTAGACAGACAGGTAAACACAGATAGACAAGACAGGTAAACACAGGTAGACAGACAGGTAAACACAGGTAGATAGACAGGTAAACACAGGAGGACAGACAGGTAAACACAGGTAGACAGAAAGGTAAACACAGGTAGACAGGCCGGTAAACGCAGGTAGACAGACAGGTAAACATAGGTAGACAGACAGGTAAAACACTGGTAGACAGACAGGTAAACACAGATAGACAAGACAGGTAAACACAGGTAGACAGACAGGTAAACACAGGTAGACAGACAGGTAAACACAGGTAGACAGACAGAACACACAGGTAAACAGACAGGTAAACACAGGTAGATAGACAGGTAAACACAGGTAGACAGAAAGGTAAACACAGGTAGACAGGCCGGTAAACGCAGGTAGACAGACAGGTAAACACAGGTAGACAGACAGGTAAACACAGGTAGACAGAAAGGTAAACACAGGTAGACAGGCCGGTAAACGCAGGTAGACAGACAGGTAAACACAGGTAGACAGACAGGTAAACATAGGTAGACAGACAGGTAAACACTGGTAGACAGGTAAACACAGGTAGACAGACAGGTGTACCTGCAGACTTCCTCTGGGACAGTACTCTGTGATGATACAGGTGTTGGGAGGGTCAATGCACGCTCCAATGAACCTGGTCAGATGTTCGTTCTGAACGTCTCGCATCTACACAAACACAAAATATATAAATATAGCTAAACTAAGCTAAACTAAGCTAAGCTAAGATAAGATAAGCTAACCTAAGCTAAAATAAGATTAGATAAGATAAGATAAAATAAGATAAGATAAGAATCTGAAGATGTGAACCATCAGACGCTCACATGTTTGAGTTCAAACAGGACCTCCCTGTTCAGCTCGATGCGTTTCTTGTTGGTGTATTTAATGGCTGTGATGTTTCCCTGGAATAACGAAAAGAGAGAGAGAGACATCACTGGGTTGCAACACACTAAACTTAAAACCTTTAACTCTAATCCTAAACATAATCCTGATCCGAATCTCAATTCGAACTATAAATCCAAATCCTGGGGAAGTCAGGAAACATGCAGGTCTATCACAAAAGTAATGTTAAAATATGTTTTCTTACCCAAGGAAACATTTAGAGATTCTTCCTGCAACTAATAGGCCATTTCCTTAACTCAGGGTAAATATATGTTAAAGTGAAATTTTAAAGTGGAAAAACAAATGGGCTTTTGTGCCACCAACTTCCTGAGATGTAAAGTGCATCACTTCCTGTGACAGGAAATAGCTTTTAGCCAGTGTGAGTGTTTTGAACAACTGATGAAAGATAAACAGGCTTTGAGGAGCTGCATGTAGTCGCAGTAGAAGAGAGAACAGACAGTTCACATTCAGTCTGACTTGTTATCAGCAGAAAACAGGAAAAGACCTCACTGACCTTGTAGTATCCAGTCTTTGCAAACACCTGCAGGTTTCCATCTCCAGTCATCAGGGAGCCGTAGTTAGAACCTCTCTGGAGACAGACACAGGTGGTGTAAGAACTATTCTATTTTATTTTCTATTTCTATTTCAATTTTCTAAAATTATTATTTTTTAGGACTTACTATACTATGACTTTTTTAGGACTTACTAAACTATGACTCTTTTGCAACATACTATACTATGACTTTATTTTTAGGACATAGTATACTATGTATTCTATGACTTTTTTAGGACATAGTATACTATGACTTTTTTGGGACATACTATACTATGACGTTTTTTACAACATACTATACTATGACTTTTTGTTACGACATGCTATACGATGACATTTTTAGGACTTACTATACTATTACTTTTTTCGGACATACTGTACTATACTATGAATTTTTTAGGAATTACTATACTATGACTGTTTTAGTAATTACTATACTATGACTTTTTTAGGAATTACTACACTATGACTTTTTTAAGGACATACTATACTATGACTTTTATGCAACATACTATACTATGACTTTATTTTTAGGAAATACTATATTGTGACCTTTTTGGGACATACTATACTATTACGTTTTTTACAACATAGTATACTATGACTCTTTTAGGACATAGTATACTATAACTCTTTTGGGACATACTATACTATGACGTTTTTTACAACATACTATACTATGACTTTTTTTAGGACATGCTATACGATGACCTTTTTAGGACATACTATACTATGACTTTTTTAGGACATACTATACTATGACTTTTTTAGGACTTACTATACTATGACTTTTTTAGGACTTACTATATACTATGAATTTTTTAGGACATACTATACTATGACTGTTTTAGTACATACTATACTATGACTTTTTTAGGACATACTATACTATTACCTTTATAGGACATACTATACTATGACTTTTTTAGGACATTCTATACTATGACTTTTTTAGGACATACTATACTATGACTTTTTTAGGACATACTATACTAAGACTTTTTTAGGACTTACTATACTATGACTTTTTTAGGACTTACTATACTATGACGTTATTAGGACATACTATACTATGACTTTTTTTTTTTTACAACATACTATACTATGACTTCTTTAGGACTTACTATACTATCATTTTTTTTTTAACGACATGCTATACTTTTTATGACAGTGCAGTAAAATGTTCCCTGTCAGTGTTTTACTATTATATATTGGTATTTCAGGATTTTACTGCTGCCTTAAAGGGACTATCTTGTTCACAGCGACACCTGTGGCCGCAATGTCAACGAAAGTCAGCGTCCTGTTGCTCGCGCTCGCGCTTGTGCTCGCTCTACATAGACATGAACGAGCACCGGTCTAAACAGTGAGGCGACACACGTCAGCTAACACACAATATCACTCTATATTTCACCGTAATGTTAGCTGACCAGAGGAGGGTCTCTCCATGAATCAATGCTGATCCTAATGTTGGCTTTTCCTGCTTCAGCCTGCCGACCCGGAGGGAACGGGGGGAGGGACACACACCGACACCTGGTCGGGATAACGGAACTCGCTGCGGAGCCCCGTCACTTCACAGGACACGGGAAACCTCTGTTGTTCTGGAGGAGCGGCAGCATTTATTTCTGCACAAACGTCCACTGCACATTCACTAGATATTCTCAGAGCTAAACTAACTCTTCTGCAGTGTGTAGTGTGTGCGCGTGCACGTGGAGTTGGAGCGAGCCGAGCGGGTGAGAACGAGCGCGGTGTGCAAGCAGACAGCAGGAGCAGAGCTGCTGCGCGCCCGCGTACCACCACGCGAGCGCGCATGGGATACCGACCCGGTATGATTTATGCGCGTAATAAGTTACATATAGTCCCTTTAATGTGTATGTTGCATTTTTACTGCTGTAGATGTTTATAACTTCTTTATATACTGTTGAGTAGTTGAATCTACAGCAATGCATCATATTCTATAAGATGATCATATGTTTGTAGTGTCGCTGTCCTGCCAGAACCACGTATCTCTTAAAAGTCAACTTTTCATGAAGCCAGAAAAACAGCCCTGTTTTCAGCTTTGTGACAGATGCATTTTCCAGCTGATCCAAGAGGCTTATTAAAGAGTTTATTTAGCTTAAGTAGGAGGAAAATGCTCTGAAAACATAAAGGAGCACTTCATCCTCCAGTTCATAACAAACATAATTAAAGCTGTCAGATAAATGTAGTGGAGTAAAAAGTACAATATTAACCTCCTCTGAGATGTAGTGGAGTAGAAGTATAAAGTAGCATAAAATGGAAATACTCACGTAAAGTACGAGTACCTAAAATTTGTGCTTTTGTACAGTACTTGAGTAAATGTACTTAGTTATCTTCCACCATTGGTGTGTGTGTGTGAGCGTGTGTGTGTGTGTCTGTGTGTGTGTGCTGACCAGTGACAGTGTGATCCTGCTGCCGCTGCGCAGCACCTTGTCCAGGTTGCTCATCTGGATGTCATCCCAGGAAATCCTCCAGAGCTGAGCCACCAGCTCCTTCTCCAGCTTCATCCTCCTGCAGAGAGAGAGAGAGAGAAACACACACACACACACACAGGTTACAGACCAACTCTGTTTCAAGCTAAAAGCTTTAAAAGGTTAAGGTTAGTTAGGAAAGGCAGTCTTATATTGAAGAAGTCATCGCTAACTTGAAGCACAAGACAGGACATGTTGACATATCATGTACATATGTAACCAAAACCACCATCTGTCACAAACCATAACCAGGTGCTTTGAGCAGTGGTGAAAAGTAACTAAGTACATTTACTTAAGTATTGTACTTAAGTACAATTTTAAGGTACTTGGACTTAATTATTTCCATTTTCTACTACTTTATACTTCTACGCCACTATACTTCAATGGCAAACACTGTACTTTTTACTGTACTACATTTATTTTAGTTATCCGATTAATAATACAAATTATTATCAACAAACAAATTATGTAGTATTAAATTAAAAGATAAGATCCATTGGTGGAATTCACAAGCTACTCATTAATAACAAAAATTAGCTCTACCTTTATCAACTGCAACATTAAAGTAATGTACATTTTAATTTTAATGCATCAATAATTATAATTAAATAATATAATATATGTTATTCTGAAATGGGCCATTCTGTATAATGCATACATTTACTTTTAGTACTTTAAGTATATTTTGATGCTAATACTTTACAAATACAAATTTTAAATTCAAGACTTTTACTTGTATCAGAGTTTTCCTACACCGTGGTATTGCTTGTTTTACTTAACTAAACTGAGTACTTCTTCCACCACTGGCTTTCAGTTGCCTAAACTGAACCATAAAGGGGATTTACTGTTGTATTAAACTTCTTCACTAAGCTGGAGGGCCCACAAGAGACTAATAATAGGAAGAAGAATAATGGCCAACATAAAAGCAAGAGAGGCTGCGATTTTTAGTCTCTAGTATCACAATCAGAATCATCTTTATTGGCCAAGTACGTGTGCACATACAAGGAATGTTTCTGTTACCTCTCGCTTTGGAAGCAGAAATAATCACATCCAATACTACATTTGAAGCAAACTGATTCACTTAGTCACTGAGATTCCTGACTGGTTTGTTGCTTGGAAAACTCAGGATTTTTAATCAGTGCTTCATGAAAGCAGTCATCTAAGATAGTTTAACGAAAACAGACAGCAGCAGCTCTCACCTGTAGATGAAGATGGTGATGGTGAGGGTCATCATGAAGATGAAGAAGATCACGATGGAAACCATCTGATGGATGGTGACTGTCTCTGTCAGAGAGAAAGACAGAGTTTTTAATAACCTCTGCATCCACATTCTGCATAGAGAAATCCCTGAATTTAATACACTGATAATACGACATAAATATGTTATCAACCATGAATGAATATTAAAATATTAAAGGTATAGGAGAGGTCAGGGTTCATAGGAAACAACTGTACTAAAAAGATACTGAATTACACAACGATTGACAAAAGTAAACGTGTTTTGTCCACTGACTTGCGAGGCAGATGGGGTTGTCGTTCTTGAAGCCACAGATGGGAACATCAGAAGGAATAACTCCACCCAGCCAGTGCGGTGTTGTTCCAGGTATGGCAGTCAGCTGCTCCTCTGAACTGTTATACACACAAATTATCTGGAATAAAACAAACAAAAAATTACAAGACGATATAAGATGTTTGGTTTAAGACTTGAGTTCATGTAAGTCAGAGTTTATGCAGATGACACTCTTCTTTGCCTTAGGTATTAATGAGGTATTAATGCCTGTTGCACCTGTCAATGTGCAGTGGTGGAAGAAGTACTCAGATCTTGTTCTTAAGTAAAAGTAGAAATACCTAAGGGTAAAATTACTCTACTACAAGTAAAAGTCCTGCGTTCAAAATCTTACTTAAAGCAGCAGATGGTAGAATTGGAGCAAATATGATTAAGATATATAAGGTATGATATTTAGCTGTTGCCACAAAGTTTGCAGTTCACTTCCCTTCCCTTCAAATAATTTAAGGCCCAAACAACGAAAAATAGCCACAGACCAAATGTACAAAAATGTACCAAATGTGCCATATTGTGTAAGTAAAATTTGATTCGATTTTTTTAGTGATTTAGGTGAACTGGCCTTTTAAGCCCATTGTGTGAGCTCCAGCCAGTTACCCAAATGTAGTTCAACATGTATTTTAAATGTATTTTTCTATGTATTATGTTGCAATGTTGTATAGAGATTTGGTTGGACCTAATGTTTTTATTTTTATTACTTTATTTTTATATTGTGCATTGAATTTTAAAAAAATTAAAGCAGCAGTGGGTAGAATTGGATTAATATGATTAAAAAAAAATCATGTGCCTCTGTGTCCTCCGGTGCTCCTAATGGCATCTGCAAGATTTCATAGACCAGAGGAAACAACCAATCAGAGCCCAGCTGGAGCCTGCCGTCTCTGAGCAGCTGTCAATCACTCGCAAACGCCAATCAAACTGTCAAACTAGGCTGCGCTGATCAAATATGAATCAATATTATGTTATTGTAATGCCTATTTCTCGCCTGAGAAAGTTTGTGACATTGCAGCCATGTTGAGATCATTTGAGGAAATACCAAGCACCGCCCACCAGCTGGAGCAAACTTTCTCATTTTACAGCTAAACAGTACACTACAAGATGTTTCTAAAAACATTTGAGGAGAGAAATAGGCATTACAGTAACAGAATATTAATTCAACGCTCCCTAGTTTGACCGTTTGATCAGAGTTTGCGAGTGATTGACAGCTGTCTCTTTTGAATGAACAGCCAATAGGAACGCTCTCTCTCTGAAGTGACCTGTGATTGGCCAAAGTCTCCCGTCACGGGATAGATTTTTTAAAGCCTGAAAACAGAGCCATGAGGAGGTGCAGAAGTCTAGTTTTCTCTCAGAACACTTGAATTACAATATGCTGAAAGGTTATTATGGAATTTTTGCCCAATGATGCCGAAAACATTCTGAAAAGTACTCATTAGGCAGCAGAATGACCACTATTTTGCATCACTGTGTAAGCAGCATTTTACGTTGTAGTTGGTCAAAATTATTAAGCGTAATTATTTGTTTTAACTTAAGTTTAATTAAGTAACTTTAGTTTAATCTATAAAAGATATCCATAATGTAGGGGCAACCCTGTCTCCATCCAAATTACATTCCCATACAACCAAACCGCATTCTCAATTACGTTTTGAGGGAAAACTATTTTCTCCCGGATTACAGTGGCAGTTTTAAACATGTGGTTAACGTTGTAAATTGAAACAAAACAAAAAAAAAATAACAAAAATATTTGCTAAGATTTAGTACCACGTCATAGTTTGGCTTAAAATGACTATGTTTCAACTGGCTCCCCACAAGGGTGCGTGCTCTCACCCTTGCTATTTATCCTTTACACTAATATGTGTCAGAGCACTTTTAAAAACCAAACTTTTTTAAAGTATGCTGATGACTCAGTGATTGTTCATCTGCTTCAGGGCAATGAGAGCAGCCATGGCCCTATAATTGATGACTTTGTCAAATGGTGTGAGGAATCATATCTGCAACTTAACACATCAAAAACCAAAGATATGATCATTGATTTTAGAAGACATGCCTGTAAACCTGAAGTCACAACCATTAAGGGTCAAACTGTTGAACGTGTGCAATCATATAAATACCTCGGGACTGTCATTGACGCTACACTGAACTTTGAGGCAAATTGTGAAGCTGTGTGCAAGAAGGGGCACCAGCGTCTGTTCTGCCTAAGGAAGCTGTCCTACTTCCACATCGGAAAAACCATGATAACGTTATTTTATCGTGCTTTTATTGAGTCTGTTTTATCCTTTTCTCTAGTGTCATGGTTTGGTAAAATGCCTCTGAAGGACAGAAACAGACTGAGTCAGATTGTTAAATGGTCCAGTCGGCTGATTGGTGAGTCACATCTGAGTTTAGAGTCCCTGTATACCAGGCAGTTACAGCGGATAGCCAGCTATATCTCAAACGATGACTCTCATCGTCTGTCTGGTGAGTTCCAGCCTCTCCCATCTGGTCGGAGGTTTAGGGTCCCAAGGTGTAGAACAAAGCGCTACAGGAACAGCTTTGTACCAGCTGCAATTGTTCATTTAAATAAGTCCTAGCAACATTTGCACATATTTCTGGAAAGTTTATCCTTTTGTCGTTTTTTGTATCTTTTGTCCTGATATTTCAGTGTTTTTTTTTTTTTTTTTATATTGTTCTTGTGGCCTTCTTTTTGCAGGGTCCAGATCCCAGTAAGCCTTTGAGTACTCTTTGTCATGTTTTTGGTGCGTCTGTCTTTTGTCTGCGCTCTACTGCTTAATCTATTGTCAATACAGATGCCATCCTCTATTTTTGCTGCAAAACAAATCTACCTACGGGTACAAATAAAGTCACCTGAACCTGAACCACCTGAACCTGTTTGTTACATTATTTAAGCTACGGAGGTAAATTAAACCAAGTCAACATCGACTTTTGGAACACGAACAGCGGTCCGCTGGGTTAAGGTCCTATGTTGGTTTGACCCATCCACCACCCAGAACTATCATTAGAAACACATGTGCGATACGTCAAAAATAAGCGTAATCTGCCACACAATATGTTTCCCTTGAAATGTAATTCACAATGCAGTTTTGTTGTATGGGAATGTAAGTTTAGGAGACAGGGTTGTGTAGGGGTGTCACCGACTAGGAATTTACATAGTCAAATCTGATTGGTCAAGTCTTGCCTATTGTCAACTGATTGTGGAATCATGTTTTGGTTTTTTTTTCACCCATTGTAGCGATCCACAGACAGAAGGGAAAAGACATGGAAGAGAAGGGACAAGCTGCGAACAGCTGTTATATGCGTCATAAACAGCTGTTTCTACGCGCCTCCCCCAGCTGATTTTAGAGAAGCGTTCATAAATTCAAGAAATATCTAGAACTCTGCTAGTGGTACGTTCAAATGTGAGTGCTCTGATTAATAAATGCATTCTTTGATTTTGAAACAGTAGTTGTTATTTAGCCTTTCTGAGGCCATCGCCAAGATGCTGCTCCGATGATCCCGTAAATTTGGATAGTGCAACTTAGTCTACATGGCGATTTATTCCTGCACATTAAAGCTGGGGTCTGCGATCTTGGAAAACTAGCATAATTTGAAAGTCGCATCGCCTCAGGAGCTCCGTCTAAACCCCCCCCTCCCCTCGAAACTCCTTATAAGGCAACGCCCCCCACACACATGCACGAGCACCGCCGCATCTTAACTACTTCACATTTTTCGTAGCTATTTCATCACTAAATTCACTTCTGAAAAATGTTGAGGCGAGAAATCAACGGTGTAGATTTAGAATATTGACAGTTTTACGATGTTAGATGGCGAATCAAACATTTTCTCAACTGTTGTCGGAGTTTAGAAGCTCCACAAACTGCCGGCACAGCTAGCTAGCTCCTGCCGGGATCGCCACCTCTCCACCCGGGCATTCACTCACACAGACCCCGCTATGAGCTGGAGCTCTCTCAAGAGACCGGTCTCGTAGACGAGGGGCTTTATTTCCTGGTTGACGGAGAGGGGAGGGAGGGTGGGCAGCAGCTCGCTGGAGAGCCGGCCACAGAGCAGCAGAGAGGGGAGGGAAAGAGAGAGATACCTGCTGAGACAACACGACCCTTTTTAACATTACTCTAATATCTGGAGGGAGATCAGTCCACTCGTTTGCTGCTGTAACTGAAAAAGCAGTTTGAGTAACGTAAATTTTGTTCGGCAATGTTTTCTATCCGCCGTCTCCCCTCGTTGATAATCCTGTTTGTCTGACTTCACTTTGAGCTGTTAGAATAAATAGTTTAAATCTGCAGTATTTTATAAAGTAAACTAACAGAACATAAACAACTAAATCAAAGTTGTATTTTTCGATAATATGGTAATAGTGGTACGAGTTCGTTCTCGTTGTCAGGTGTTTTAAGAGCTGAGTTTTCTCTTCCACTCTCCAGTGAACGTGCAGCGGACACGCGCTTTGAGTTCACGCTGGTGCACGCTGAGGCTAGAGTACGAGCAGGGAGGCAGGGAGGCTTCTGATTGGTTCCTTACAACCGGGACCATTTTTACTGACTGGTAGACGTTTTTACAGGATTACAGCAGCTACAGATGACGGATCTTTTCCGGTCTTTTTTCAGTGCTCATAAGAAACGGATTGCTGTCGGGGTGTAAAGACCATTTCAACCAATATAACAAAAAGTGTATACTGGATAAATCGCAGACCCCATCTTTAAGGAGATTGATTGAAAGCACGAGTTATTTTCAAATTTTTATTAACAGTATTATTAATAGGCTGATATTTTTACCAAAATAGGCCATATATCATGATTTGTTGGGAGAAACCAAGCAATTCTATGTGAAGTTAGACATTCAGCACCACCACGTAGCCAGAATGGAATGATCTTTTGTTTCATAACCGCATTTTTCTGCCACTGCGAAAATACAACTGTGAGATTGGCAGTCGAATCGTCCAATAGTCGACTCTTCGGGGTCACCCCTACTATAATGCATCATATTTTATAAACTGAGCAAATATTTATGGAAATGTAAAATGCATCAATCCCTGTGCTGCAGCAAAGAGCTACCATAGTGTTTACAACAGGAAGTGGAAAAGCTTTCAACACTCCCTGCCTACCAAGTAAAAGCCCTCCAGGGAAGGTTAGGGGTTATTCCCCCACCACTGGCAGTGGTGGAATATAGGAAAGTATTGTACTTAAGTCCAATTTTCAGGTACTTGTACTTAAACCGAGTATTTACTCCATGCCAGAACTTGCCTGGGAGCCAGGTGAATCTGCAAGCTCATGTTTTATTTGCTCTGGCAGATGTGTCTGGTCCCCCTCCGCTTAGGACAGATTTCCAGCGGTCTGAGATGTGACGGGCCAATCACAAGCATTTATCTAATATGGGGCGTGTTTGAGATGAAGACCATAAAGAGGAGCGCTGCTGACGCATTTTCGAAAACAATCAAGATGGCTGCAGCTGATGTGGAACTTCAGTAATGAACAAACCGGACGGTATATTTTCTCTAAGAGAAGAACAGTCGACCGCATTAAATCTTTTCTTGAGAACAAAGATGTGCTTGCTGTACTTCCGACAGGATTTGGCAAAATTTTAACCCCCTGAGGTCGACGCTGTCGTATACGACAGGAAATTACTCTAATCACTATTTTTAGATTCGGGATCGATCGTATTCCTTTCAGACGGTTTGTAATCCAGCTTAGAACAACAGTGTTTTTTCAGAGACTTCATAACAGTAATAAATCCAACAATGGGTTAACTTTGACAGCCCTAATAAAATACAATTCATTCTTTTCTAATAGTAAACCAGTGGTTTCCAGTCTTTTAGGTTTTATGTCCCTTGTCACATGTTTCTCCAGTCCATAACAGTGTGACTTTAACCAGGGCTACACTTCAGTCGGCTGGACCCGAGGTGGACCTGAACCTGAGCTCCTGGAGAATTCACAGGAATACAGACACGACAGATCCACCCTTCACACTGAGACACAGAGAATGACAGAAACTATTAGAAAGTGTGAGGGAGGCTGATGAAAAGAGAGGTGTGATGGTGGTGCGGAGTGTTGGTGAAGGTCGAACTACATCTCACCTCTTTCTCGACTGTAGCCTGATGCTATTTTGAGGTTTTTACTATTCCAAAAACATTTCTTGTTCATGATTAAATTTTCTTCCTTTTCAGACTTCTTCCAAAACAACACAAGCACCCCAATCAGACGGGATTAATAAGTGGGCAGTAAAACATTTGTCCTGCGTCTCAGTAAATGCAGTTGAAACGTTTCGGACAACATTTTAGCCATCAGAAACTTACCGACAAGAATAGTCGCACACGCAGTGAAACTAGAGTTGAATAAACCTGTTTTCACAGCAGATATTTTGACTTGTCAAACACAGGTGCAACTAATAACATTATCAATTGCTTCATTGCACTGCAATAATTCCTGGAACAGAAATTATAGTCAAGGCTGTCGGTAACTTTAACTTCCCTTAACTTTAAGTCAATATTTTCCCTGTGTTTTCATGATCATATCACTTTAACAAATAACATATAATGGAATTGTTTATTGGGCTTTCCAAATAAATCGTAGTAGAGTTTAAAATTAATAATTTTACACACTAACGTCACTTAAACATTTCTGTTAAAAGAGGCTTTATTATAGATAAATATGAATACAAAATGTATGTATGTGCTCTACTGCCTTATCTTTGATTGATGTTCAATAGCTAATTTTAAATGATTTTTACCAGAAAAACATGTAGAGGTGTTTGCAGTCTTTCTGACGCCCTGAGTCATACCTGCAGGTCTTCCTCTCAGGCTGCAGGCCCAATTCACACCAATCAGAGAGCAGAGCAGTAGCCTTTATGAAGTGTGGGAGGCAAAAAATGCTGCCAATCTCTGCTGCTCATAAAGCCTCATTGTTATGAACGTACGGTGATAATTAACAGACCTCGATGAACAACATTTTTATCAACATCTCCCTTCTCTCCTCTGGATTTTGGCAGTCTGAAGATCTTGTGTAGAGAGATTTCAGTGAGTAAATAAAAACCTTAATATTGAGAGGGACAAAAACTGGATTTTAAAAAGTGAGAGGGGCATGTCCCGCCATTCCCAGTGGACATTATGCCCTTGATTATAACTACGGTCATTCATTCCTCCAGTGCTCCTCCTGAAGGGACAAGTCGAAATATCTAGTGGAAAAGGTCTGTGAAACTGAATTATTTTGGAACATAATAACGTAACATAACGTAATATTATAAGTGTGCTGAAAACCAAACAAGTACTAGATGAGATTAAAATCATTGACCAGCAAATGTAATATTAATATTTATTCTATTTATATTAATATATAGATATCTATTATTTAAAAAATAAAATATAATTAAAGATTAAAATATATTATTGTTCACCTGGAAGGCGCTAGTGTTGGTGTCGATCATGTCCCACAGAGCGAAGTCCGTCTCTCTGTCTCCGTTCTCGTCCAGGTGGACAAGTCCTGTTACACCTGAGGAACATGAGTGAACATACAGAGTTTAAACAAACATGTCTGAACTAGATAAAGACCAGCATGGATACTGATTATGATACCAGCTAGCTTTAACTAGCTGGAATGCTTACACACTGTGGTTTGGTTTTTACATCGGGTTGTAGTTCCTGAAAGTTTTACATGCTGTTTTTTCCCAAAAAGCACACACTTCTATGGCATTGTCATTGTTATGTGGTAAAACAGACGTCTAAAATATTCTGGTCTTAACTTCATTTTGAGAATGAGGGTGCTGTAATTTATCAACTTTAATCATTTTTTTTTTTATTTGTGACTAAATATAATTAATGAAACATTATTTAAAATTTTTCTGAATCTGCTCTTTTAGGGCAAACATTTCCAGAAGAATTAAATGTTCAGACGAAGGCTGTAATATGTGTAAATAATAAATTAATAATTTCACTAGTAATAATAACTTTATCCTGCTGCGTAAAATGTAGGAGCATCCCAACAGGGACTCTGCTCCTAAAACCTGAATGATACCCGACTTTAGGCTACAAATAACACAGGAAAGCACTTTAACTATTAACACTAAACACACCAACTTAACCCTATAATGTTTCAGTTGGAATATTATTGGAGTATTATAGGCCTACTATAGAAGATGCATAACCCAAATATAATAATATAGCAATAAAATCACAGCTGATTATGACTGACACAGTATAATATGCTTAAAGAAATAATGAATAAAAATAAATAAGTCAGCTAGAGATTGCTGATACCGGCTGATACACACACCAACATGTGAATAATAGGAGTACTGGCACTTATTTTTTTCCACTTCAAACCCTGAATGTAGTTAATGTGTTCTGACTTTGTCGGACAGAAATGTTGCATGTTAGCCGAGCTCGGGGCCTGTACTGTACCTGGAGGTGTTGGAGTACACTGGCTCTCGACCTTTGTTTGTCTGACGTGTCCCCACAACCCTATGACCTTCATCGTCTTTTTCCCAGTTGGTTTGGTCCAGATTGTATTTCTACCAGCTTCAGAAGCTGGATGTTTCAACCATTCATCCCTAACTTTTTTTCCCCTTAAATCATAATTTATTTTTTTTCAAATTAGCTGAGCTACTCCACAATCTTTCCACATACGCCCAGGTGACTGCAGAAGGACAAAGTACCCCTGGTGTGGCAGCGTGAGCAGCAACCCCGACAGCAAGCTCTAATGCACCTGGGGTTCTCGACCCCCCCACTAGGGGCCGACAAAGCTTCATGGAGGGTCTCAAGGCATTCTCGATTTTAAGAGGTGTAAAACAACTTTTTTCAAAAATACACAGTTGGCCTATATCTCAGCATTTCATTCATTCCTGTGAAAAAAACTAAATGAAATTGATATTTCTGAAGTTTGGATTATTAATCAAAGGGGCTAAATGCCAGATCGGGAGCATTTCTATTGTATCCGCGCAGCTATCAACATGTCAACAGCTGAGCAGCTAATGGAGCTAACAGCGCTAACAGTGAAAGCAACAGTGTTAACATGGTGGGGTGGTTGGGGGGGGACCGGGGGGGGGGGGGGGGGGGGGGGGGATTGACTGCACCTCCTCTGATTTATGGATGGAAGAAATGTAAATAGCCATAAGAGGTTAATTACAGCCAATTAGCAGTTAGGCGGTGATTATGTGTGTGTGTGTGTGTGTGTGTGTGTGTGTGTGTGTGTGTGTGTGTGTGTGTGTGTGTGTGTGTGTGTGTGTGTGTGTGTGTGTGTGTGTGTTAGGTAAGGGGGTGGAGTGTGTGTGTGTGGGGGGGTAGGTTGGCTATTAAGACCCATCTCCATAGAAACCAGGCAATTAGGGATCAGGAGTGAGCAGGCAGTGATTGGTCACACATGAAGACGAGTAGTAAAATATAAAAACATCAAATGAAGTATAGTATAGTACAGCATGTAATATAAGAGACTTGTTACTTACTATCAAATAGAATTATTGTTGTTGTTGTTAATGTAATATGGATATACACACGACATAAACATAAGATGCTTTATTGTCATTGCATGTTAAACACGAATATTAGGGCTGTCAAAGTTAACACGATAATAACGCATTAACGCAAATTCATTTTAACGCCACTAATTTCTTTAACACATTAACGCAACTTGCGTTTTTTAGGTTGTAGCGAGCTCAGTTTTAAAGCTGAAGATATTGGCATCATATGAAACTAAAAAACTTAAGGAATCCATTGGTACCAACTATGTCATACTAGCTTGTCGAGAAGGAGGCTAAATAACGCTCCAGGTTTAGGCTAAATTTTGGCGAGGAAAAACTGGCATGGCCATTTTCAAAGGGGTCCCTTGACCTCTGACCTCAAGATATGTGAATGAAAATGGGTTCTATGGGTACCCACGAGTCTCTCCTTTACAGACATGCCCACTTTATGATAATCACATGCAGTTTGGGGCAAGTCATAGTCAAGTCAGCACACTGACACACTGACAGCTGTTGTTGCCTGTTGGGCTGCAGTTTTCCATGTTATGATTTGAGCATATTTTTTATGCTAAATGCAGTACCTGTGAGGGTTTCTGGACAATATTTGTCATTGTTTTGTGTTATTAATTGATTTCCATTAAATATATACATACAATTTCATAAGCAGCATATTTGTCCGCTCCCATGTTGATAAGAGTATTAAATACTTGACAAATCTCCCTTTAAGGTGCATTTGAACAGATAAAAAAATTGTTTATTAATTTGCTATTAATTTGTGATTAATCGCAATTAACTATGGACAATCATGCGATTAAACATTTTAATCGATTGACAGCTCCTAATATATAGATGGAACCTACAAAAGGAGGAAGGGTCATTATGTCAGGTTGGTGCCAAGCCGTTAGCATTCTACATTGATTGTAATAGATCATCTTTGTTATCAGTAACTAACCAACCATCAAACTGTTAATGATATTTAATACAATTCTGGAGTGCTAACGGTAACTAGCTCTCTCCATAATGTTACCAGTTCCAAAATTAGAGTGCTGTCATGATGACGTAATGACCCTTCCTTCTTTTATACAATTCTTGACCCGAAACAGGAAATAACCTGAGACACATTCGTGATGTATACATTTACTGTGAAAAGTGTGAAATGGTCTATAGAAAGACAGAGAGAGAGAAAGAAAGAAAGAAAGAAAGAAAGAAAGAAAGAAAGAAAGAAAGAAAGAAAGAAAGAAAAAAAGAAAGAAAGAAAGAAAGATAAATGATAAATGATAAAAATAAAATAAATTCACAGTGTATGAGCTGGTTTTGTTCTGACGGTGATGTCAGGAGGAGGCGGGTTCAGAATGAGGTGGCGAGCGGCGATCAGGTGTCTTTATGTCACAGGATGACATTTAGAGGAGTGCTTCATGGACGGGGGAGACGCGCTCCTGCCGCTGAAATGTCACAAGCTCTGAGAGCTTATTAAAGTCATAAATATACCACGCACGCACACATACATTGAACCATGGGAGACTGTTATCAATGACCTGTGAGTTTTATGTGTTCCTGTTAAATGATGCATTGCTTTACAGGAATGATGTGTGTGTGTGTGTGTGTGTGTGTGTGTGTGTGTTTGTGTGTGTGTGTGTGTGTGTGTGTGTGTGTGTGTGTATGTGTGTGTGTGTGTCACTTATCTGCACCTGCGGCAGGTTTTGTCCACTTATGTCATTTTTAAAAATATGATAATAATCTTTTTCTTAATTCTTACATTACGAGATGTATTATTGCACCAATACACTTCAATCATTTGAGGATCTAAAAAAACAGTATGATTCACCTAAGACTCACTTCAGTGGAGATATCTTCAACAACACCATGTATTGCAAAAAATCTTTGGGTCAAATTTACATTCTCCAAGGTCAGCAGATAAGTTACAGAAAATTCTCCAGAAATACGGAGGGAATAAAACTGTTGTGGCCCTTGAATTTGTCTGGGAAAGAGATTTTGGTGTGTCATTTGGTGAACATGAGTGGGATGAGATTTGCAGCAACTCCTGAATAACGTCAAGAGATCTGAGGGTGAGGCTTATTTAATTTAAAATTTCACATAGGTTATATAGACTTGGTTTAAAGGATTCTGCAACCTGCTGGAAATGTAGTGGTGATGAGGGTACATTGGTACATGTGCTATGGACCAGCCTCCACTGCTGTGGACATGCCCCAAAGTCCATCGCTTCTGGATGAAGATTCACTGCTTCATTGCTAATGTCATAAAAATGCAGTTTGTATTCTGTCCAAAGCTTTATATATACTAGGAGACAATAAGATGATATCTGCTTTTCCACAATCCACGGTGTTGTCCAGTCTGGGAGTTGTCCGTGTTTTCGTCTTACAACTTTAACCCTTTCACAGTGTGTTTTCAGTTCATCAAAGTTAATATTAAAGGGACTATTTGTAACTTATCACGCGCATAAATCTTAACGGGTCGGTATCCCATGCGCGCTCGCGTGTGGGTACGCGAGCGCGCAGCAGCTCTGCTCCTGCCTGTTTGCACACCACGCTCGTTCTCCCCCGCTCGGCTCGCTCCACCTCCACGTGAACGCGCGCACACTACACACTGCAGAAGAGTTAGTTTAGCTCTGAGAATATCTAGTGAATGTGCAGTGGATGTTTTTGCAGAAATAACTGCTGCAGCTCCTCCAGACCAATAGAGGTTTCCCGTGTCTTGTGAAGTGACGGGGCTCCGCAGCGAGTTACGTTATCGTCCCGACCGGGTGTCGGTGTCTCCCGCCCCCCCCCGTCTCTCCCCCCGTCCCCCCCCCCCCATTCCCTCCGTTTCCTCCGGATCGGGAGGAAAAGCCAACACTAGGATCAGCATTGATTCATGGAGAGACCTTCCTCTGGTCAGCTAACATTACTGCCAAGCAGGTGAAATATAGAGTGATATTGTGTGTTAGCTGACGTGTATCGCCTCACTGTTTAGACCGGTGCTCTTTCATGTCAATGTAGCGCGAGCATAAAGCGCGAGCGCGAGCCACAGGACGCTGACTTTCGTTGACATTGCGGCCACAGGTGTCGCTGTGAACAAGCAATTTCTGATTCTTACATATAGCCCCTTTAACATTTTGGTCGCCTAAATTTTCTTATTCAGCGTTTGGTTGTACTTAACTCCACCCTCTCGTGTCACTTCTGATTGTAAAAAAACAACATGGCGACGGCCAAAACGCCAAACTCAAGGTTTCAAAACCATAGTCCAGAAACCAATGGGTGACGTCACAGTACAACCCGATATCACACCAAAGCATGTAACAGACCCGCATGTCCACCAGAGGATAGCACGTCAGGGTCATGTTTTGCCTCGCAAAGGCGTGAATATTACACGCGTGTATGAAGGTGCAATACCAGCAGGGGGCAACAAAAACACTTCGTTAGGCTTAGAAAAAAATATAATGGCTGGGCTTAAAATAAGTATGTCAACTAAGTAAAATCTCCTGGTTTAAAGTCCTGTGTTTGTTGGACCCATCCACATCTCCTCCCTCCTGCAGTCTCTCCCTTTGTATTCTAGATCAACATCTCTGAGCATAGCATATTTACGTGGATGCATTTTCATTGCAGTCAGTACAGACTACATGGCGTACACATGACACAGCAGAAGTAAGAGCAACATTTTACACCTTATTACACACTTTTGTGTTGCACATTACTTTGTCATTCACATGCTTTTTCATGTGAGTGGGCTGCACAGTGACTACGTCCACTTCTTATAAAAAGTCTATGCACCACACACACAATTCATCCGAAAACACGTATATTCTCTAAAATCTTGTTCTGCATTTACAAATCTGTCCCTGTGCTCTCCCACCTCACACTACAGATTGATTACCACTTGCCCCCCCCCCCCCCCCCCCCTGTCAGAGTCAGTGAATGGGAGCCGGAGTAAAGCCGGTTCATACAGATTTCAGTGAGGGAGACGAACAATCGAAGCAGCTGCAGGAACAGAAGAAGCCGCGAGGACAATTTGCTTCAGGCTGCACAGAAGGAACAAACCACAGGGGCGTGATGATGGGCTCTCTAATTGCAGTTCATCATGAGTAGAATATCTTTCAGAAGAATAAGCTGGTGGGCTTCAGGTGTCCTGCTCAGTCAAGTGCTGACACAGTTTGAAGGCATAAAAAAGAGAAAGATTTGTAAAAAAATAACAGGCAACAGCAGTCGGTTCACGCTAGGAGGTTATTCTCTACATGCTGTGATAAATCAGAAGACACTGCGGCAGGAACAAGTCCTCCAAATTAGTGTGTAATTGAAAATATTGATATTTTTAAATATAAATAGTCTGGCTTTTATGTAGTGTTTTATAGTTTTATAATTTTATAATTTTATGGTTTTAGTTTTAATACTTATTTTATTTATCATCATCATTATAGTGTTTATTTTACTCTATTTTATTTAATCAGCATTTTATTGCTGATCATTATTATCTCTTTCATTCTATTTTCTTTTATTAAAATTGTATTATTTTAATACAATCTGCTTATTTTGTTTGTAGTTTCATAATTTTTATTTCATTTATTTTTATTGTTAATTTTATTTCCTTTTATTTTATTTATCTTTTATTATCTTAAATACCCATCTCTTATTGCTTCCTTATTCAATGAACTTTTATATTGCTTGTTTTGGTGTGCATTAGTCTCTAAATCCATTTTTTAACACTCTATATTTTTGTCAATCGTCTGTCCAGCACTTAGAATTGCACTTCACTTGTTTGAAAGATGCTATATAAATAAAGTTTGATTGATTGATTGATTGATTGATTGATAATAGACCCGCCTGTCCATCAGAGAGCAGCGTGTCAGTGTCCCGTTTTGCCTCGCAGAGACATGAATATTACACGCCTGTATTAACGTGCAGTACCAGCAGGGGGCAACAAAGCCACTGATTTATGTTCGGGCAAGAAAACCACTTTGTTAGGTTAAGGGAAAACGTCACGGTTGGGCTTAAAATAAACACATAAACTAAGTAAAACACGTACGTGACAACCGTCACTACAAAAAAAAACGGAACCAACATGGCATAAACCTTTTATGCGAGAAATAAGCCACGCAGTTGCTGAATCTGTCTTCATTTTGGATCGACTACGTTTAGTTTAAAAGTTTCTCGGGAGTTTCCAGAGGCGGCGAGTCGTGTCGGACGCCCGTGACTTGCGTAAAGTCGCCTCAACTTAATGCAAATGAGGAGCGGGCGAGGTGACGGTCCGTTTCTCGAATCGCGCCGCCACGCTACCAGGATGCATTGCACGGCTGCTTACATAGACAATGAATGGGACGCGTGGAAAGGACGGAGCCTCTGGACATGTACCATTAGAGGCTGTGACGTCATCTAAAGGACGTCAATGATGTCACAGCACTTCCTCTTTTGCTTCTGAAAGACAACAATCATAATTCACATGTCCAGTAGACGCTCCTGTCAGCTGAATCCAAACAAAGGTCGTTTTAAGGATGGGAACGAATGATGAATGCTGTAATTTGTCTCTCGAGAACAGGTCTCTGTGGGTCGGTGCATTAAAATCAGTGCAGCTGACCTTGATGAATACAGCCATAGATCTGCTGTAATATTCCCAATCCATCAAACACGCTGAGAAGTGGCTGTCCATTAGTTAATGGAGCGGAAACGGCAGAGAGCGAGCTGTAATCTGATCTCCCTCTCGCTCCTATTCATGGTCTGTACAGCCCGCCTGCCTCCTTCCTCTCATGTCCTATTTGTCATGGCTATAATCTCAGATGAAATCTTATTACTCTGCCTTCCTATCCGTCTCTCTCATTCACGCCTTTTCCTTCTCTTTCATTCTCCCTACTTTTATATCATTTTCCTTTTTCGGCTCACTGTGGCCTATCACCCTCTATTAACTATTAATATGCATGGATGAGGATTAGTTTCTGTGCGGAGGCAGCATTGGGCAGGATCAGACAGAGAATAAGTAGAGAGGGTAACAGAAAGCTGTGATTTCCTTTAAAGCCAGTAAATTAAAAATAATAATGTCAGTTTTGACTTAAAATAAGCAAAAAGAAATACCAAGAAGATGAGGTGTTCTTGATCCATCACAATCACAGACTGTATATAAAGATGGACGACATGACAGCTCCCCCAAAGTGAAGCCAAAACATCTGGATCGCCCCCTGGTGGCTGGCTGCAGTATGGGTCATAAAGCCCGCCCCCTCCATGTTAGTGGATGGGACATGGGCCAAACTAAAAAGTCAAAGTACACATCAAATACATTTTTCCCAAATATGTTTTTTGTCATTTTAGGTAGTTCTTATCATGCTGATGTTTGTTCAAGTGTGCATTTTACTGATAACTTTAGTTTTAATAAGTTATTTGATGCTATAAAAAAGTGGTGAGATGTCATGATTGACAGCTGCTCTGAGTGAAGTAGTCACAGCCGGAGGCTCGGGAATTGTACGAGAGAGGAGATGTAACTTCCCGTAACCGTGATTGTCTGTTTCAAACATAAAGTGTATATAAGCATCTTCAGACTGTGGTTCATACAGTCACTGTTTCTTTCACAACAGAATTGATCCCAACTGCGTCTGTTTAATAGAATTTACTTTAAAACAGAACCAGTACAGGTCTGTTTTTAGGAGCCTGTTTTGGTCCTGAAAGCTGAAACCTGTTGCCTAGTAACCAGGATCACCTCATCCTAGGTTTATCCTGCTTATAAATCAAAGATTAGAAAAGGCTGACAAATCTCATTGTAACATCTGTGCTCTTTCATCACACAGCGTCAGATCAGACTCAGTGACTGAGCAGGTAAACAGGTTTATCACACCGCAGCATGGAAACACAATAATAATCTATGGCAGCAGGGAGGAGACATGAAGCACTGTTTATAAATGACTGTCTGACAGTCTGTCTGCTCTCTGCTGTCAGCTCCCCCCTTTCTTTCATTTCAGATGTCAAAATCATTTCTGAAGCTGGAACTCGTCTCAGGGAACGACCAAAACTGTTTTCAATTGTGTCTTTTAGTGTGACCGAAAGCTGGCAGTGATCCTGGAGGTTCATCTGAGGGAGGACACCCACATGACCAAGATTCACAACAATCAACTTTTGTCATCAGTGTTTCGAAAAAGCTGAAACAAGTTGCTGTGATTTCTGTCCACAATGAGGTAAATGAGTACCTACCTATTACTGTACTAGACAATAAAATCTGAGCATCTCGCCATTTTACAAAACATTGTTTGGTGAATAACATCAGTCATAGAATAATTTTCCTTAGAATAAAGCCTGAAATCCTCAGGATTTATTACACTTTTTCAACTGCAAATTTTGCAGTTTGTCAACATCTGTTTTATCTAATAAGATGCAGTTTTCACTCTGTTCATGTCAGAGTTTTCATTCACATATCTTGAGGTCAGAGGTCAAAAGACTCCTTTGAAAATGGCCATGCCAGTTTTCCTTACCAAAATGTCGTAACTTTGGAGCATTATTTAGTGTTCTTTCCGACATGCTAACATGGCCTGCGGATTGTTAAGAGGTTTATACTTTATATGATAAAAGCTTGATGCTTGACGTCCGTGTATCGATGCAATATTGCCACGCAAAATATGGCGATACTATGCCATATTGTTTTTTTCCCCCACCCCTAATAAAGACACACAAGTAACTCCATAAGTTTGGCTTAAAATGACTACGACATTGAAACAAAATACAACAAAAACGCAACAAAACTACTTGTTTAGGTTTAGTAAAAAATAACACATCATGTTTAAAGAAGACCTATTATGCTCATTTTCAAGTTCATACTTGCATTTTGGGTTTCTACTGGAACATGTTTGCATGCTTTAATGCTTAAAAAACACTTTACTTTTCTTATATTGGCTGTGCTGCAGCACATCTTTTCACCGTCTGTCTGAAATGCTTTGCTTCAGCTCCTGCCCCACCCCCTCGAAAAGCCCAGTCTGCTCTGATTGGTCAGCTGCCCCACCGTTATGATTGGTCAACTGAACCAAATTCTTCGGACTCTGCTCTAGCTCTGCTCTAACTGGCTATGTTTGAGGGCGTGCCAAACTAGCTGCTAGGCAAAATGTGTCGCTTGGTGACATCACATCTGTGAGGCTGTGAATGCTAACATTAGTGTGTTAACATTCAGGCTGTTTTCATACACCGTTCATAGCTATACATAAGTAAATGCACTATAATTTGTGTACAGTATATCCAACGAAATCAATTTGTATGTAATCCAGGAAATCTTGAACCAGGTAAGTAAAAGAGCAACAAACACCACGTCGGGAGGAGGTCGGGGTGGATGGGTAGGTCCAAAAACACCAGATTTCGATCAGGAGACCGGAGTTCGTGTCCCGTGTGAAACCAGAAGTCAACATTGATTTGTCATGTAAATACGTACTTAAGTTACGCCACTTCCGGAGTTATTTTAATCCAAACCGCAATCTCTTCCTAAACCTAGCGAAGTTGTCTCCTGTGAAGACGGACGTTTATTTTGAAAAGACTGTACGCATGTAACAAGTGGAAATTGACATGCGTTGATGGACATTACGTCGAAAGATTTTCGTAAGATATCATACGAACCGTTGTATGAGGATACGTTGTAACATCCTCACCTCCTGGTAATGAGCTTGATGGGATGAGACTACTGTAACTCACTGTATTCCTGTCTCACCCAACACAACCACTCCAAACTTCAACCAGTTCAAAATGCTGCAGCAAGACTACTCACAAAATCCAACAGAGTCCACATAACACCTATTTTAGCATCTCTACTTCGGTTACGTGTACGTTGTAGAATTGACTTTACAATTGTAATTGTAAAGCAACTTTTAAAGCACGGTTGGGGTTGGCCGCTGATTATATCACTGACCTACTGACCCCTTACGAGCCTGAATGCAGCCTGAGATCCTCCAGCAGAGGTCTTTTAGTTATTGCATAGGTCAAGGCTAAAAACCAGAGGAGACGGAGCCTTTGGAGTCAGGACGACTCTGGAACGACCTACCGGAGCAGATCAGGCAGGCTAGCTCTGTTTTGTCTAACAAATCTCTTTTAAAAACACACTTTTTGCTTTCTCTTAGTCGGTTATTCTTCTGCCTTTATACTACTTGTTGTTACTGTGTTTTAGTACTTCATACTGTACCTTGCTTGTAATTTTTACTGTATCAACTCTATTTTTATTTAATTGTTAATCTCTCTTCCTTTTTATGTCCTTGTAAAGCACTTTGTAACTTGTTTTTGAAAAGTGCTGTCGATTGCGCTAGATGAAAAGTCAGGGGATCACCAAAGTTATAACGATTCTTCCTCTGGAGAAAATGATTATCCGAACCAAATTTCTCTTTGGCAGTCCATCCAGTAGCTGTAGAGATATTTCAGCTTGGACCACTTAATTAATCAGTTAATGGAAAATAGTAGATTGATGAAGTTGATGAAAAAATAATAAGTAGTTGGAGCCTTGTTTGAATTTTAGCTTTAGCAACCTTTTCAAAAGTTGTCTAAATCGGTCTTAAAGCAGCAGAGGGTAGAAATGGAGCAAATCTGATTAAAAAAAGCTATTTTTATAAAACTGTCACTATATCCTGACAGTAGTGCATGAGACAGATAATCTGAAAGAAATCATGTGCCTCTGTGTCCTCGCAAACTCCGATCAAATGGTCAAACTAGGCAGCGCTGATCAAATAAGAATCAATATTCTGTTACTGTAATGAATATTTCTCTCCTCAAATGTTGTCAGAAACATCTTGTAGTGTACTGTTTAGCTGTAAAATGAGAAAGTTTGTGACCCGGCAGCCATGTTGACATCAGTTGAGGAAATACTAAGCACCGCCCACCAGCCGGAGCACAGCCAATAGGAACGCTCTCTCTCTCTGAAATGACCTGTGATTGGTCAAAGTCTCCCATCAAGGGCTCGATTTTTTAAAGCCTGAAAACAGATCCATGAGGAGGTGCAGAAGTCTAGTTTTCTCTCAGTACACTTGAATTACAATGAGCTGAAAGGTTATTATCGAATTTGTGCCCAATGACGCCAAAAATATTCTGCCGACTGCAGGTTTAATTGTCAGCTGGAAAGCTATCCAAATGTAATTATCGGCCTGGAGCAGAGCCCTCATCACAGCTGCTACAGAGACATGGCGACGCTGCCATGATGCTAACAGAGGCTGTGTAAAGGCCACGCAGTGATGGATGTCCACGGGGGGAGAAAAGAGAGACGGGCAGACAGGCAGAGATAGGAGCGCAGAGATCAGCAGGGTGGAGGAGGGACAAGGACCAGATCTCCGGATGAAAGGCAGGAGGCTTTTCACACAATTACATTTCAGGGCTATTTTTGGGGGGTCTGTTCCGCTGTCTTACAGGGGCTTCTGACAATGAGACGAGGAGAGAAGAGACATCAGTAACGAGGGGAGATGGATGAGAGGAGACACAAAAAACAACAAAAAACCTGATTGAATGACAGAAATGAGACAGAGAGAGAAGAGGAGATCCAAAAACATGACAAAAGAGATGGAAAATGAAGGACAGTAACTGAAACGCTGACAGAGTGAGAGTGAAGAAGATTCACTTCATCTTCAGCTGTTCACACAGAAGGTTGATAACAAAGTAAAGGAGAAATTTAAGTTATAATCTGTGTAGCTTTGAGTTCACTCACACAAATTATTTAACCTCAACCGAATTAAACCAATTCTTTCTAATAATATTGGCTGTGTCATGTAAACGTATTATTTCAAAATGGTGTAAAATGATATGTATTTAAGTTTTAAGGCCTTCACACACCTGTTTTTTGTGATTAATTCACACATCAATACATATTTTTTTGAAGTGTTGTTTTTGTCATGAGAACTTTCAAACAGAACGAGAATATTACGCGGGGAAAAAGAAAAGTAATCTTTCTTTGAAACAAGGTGGATTTTTCTACTGCAAATAAAGGCAGCAACCAATCACATTGTGCAGAACGCACATGTTCAAAACAACAAGGAGGCTCTGTAGTTCGAACAAGCAGTGAGCAGTATACCGGTTTCATCACGGTCACCGGTGTCACGTTCGGCCACGACATGGATTTTGCAATGCGGTCATTACCGGGATAAACACACACGTTTTGGTTTTAGCGCACATACACGAGGGAGATATAACACCCGATAAACTACGTCACACCCACACAGGTTGTCTATAGTTACGTACAGGCTACTGCCTTTCCATTTCGTCACGGAGCCTTTTGCTTTTCATTTCGGCGCCCATGTTAACAGGTCAGAGCGGCCACACAGCCCGGGTGAGCTGCTGCGACTCGTACGCGTGTGGTGTCCACACAAGACAGCATTGCTGCTGCCAAGCTGCTACTGCCAGCTCCTAACAGATCGTTTTCACTGTCTATTTTTGCTGAGAACTGAACGCATCACGCGGAAAAATAGGCGACACTCTGCAAATCTCTAGATGAGCCGCCCGCAGCCGAGCCGTGCTGCTCACCATCCATGTGTCTTCTGTACAGTACAGGTCCAACAGCGTCTGCTCCGGATATTTTCAAACTCTTTCTTCATGTGGGTTAAGATGTAAAAAGTTAGGCCAGCTTTCTGTTTCTTCAAAGATGTAAATTCTCTTAAATGTAATGGAATTCCCAGTTTGGCTGTGGTGAAAAGAGGTGAAAAAAAATTGAAATAATAAAACAACAGTAAATATGGGAAAAAACATTTATTTTTCCAAATATTCTTTATAACTGAGATCCAGGTTGCTCAGCAATTGGCTAAAGTTCACCCACAACTCAAAACAAAAGCATGGCTCTTACTATTAACTCTGAATGAATCACATTACATTTAAATGACTCCTCCCAAAACACATTCATGCCTATACCTCATTTTCAATCTTATTTGGAGTTAATAGACACATCTGTTTTTTAAAAAAAAAATATTTCCCCGCAAAAACAAAAGAAACACTGTGATGTAATTTTTGGGTGATATCTCCCACCCCTAGACTAATCCAAAACGGCAAACTTTCAACCTTGACAAAAACAGTTCCCGTTCTTACCTTTCACAATAAAAGCCCTAGACATATACACTGCGTAACTGTTTACGCAGAGGCAAATTCACTCATTTCACTAACTAAACTCAATAAAATAGCTCACTGTAGTTTAATCTAAGCAGTTAGCTCAGACAGACTGCTCTGGCTCAATATGATCCCGGTAGTTGGTCCTCTGCCTGCACAAATCTATTCAAACATTTTATATATTTCTAAACATTCGCAGGAAAATATTTCGCATTTTTGTGTCATTTATTTGTCACGCCACCGGTGTGTACAGGTCTTAACTCATATGTTAAATTCATGAAAATACCTCAACAGGTATTGTACACACATATCCACTTTTCCTAATTACACTCATATTGTACAAAATTATAATCCCAATTACGCTGTGATAAAATTGCTGCGTGGATTACTTTCAGATGTAATGTTTTTTAGAGTGAATGAGGCATTACTTTTTATGAAGTATATACAGTATATAAATATATATATATATATATATATATATATATATATACATACAGTATATTAGGGCTGTCAATCGACTAAAATATTTAATCGCAATTAATCGCAAATTAATCGCCCATTTTTTTACTCTTATCAACATGGGAGTGGGCAAATATGCTGCTTTATGCAAATGTACGTATATACCTGTATTTATTATTGGAAATCAATTAACAACACAAAATAATGACAAATATTGTCCAGAAACCCTCACAGGTACTGCATTAAGAATAAAAAATATGCTCAAATCATAACATGGCAAACTGCAGCCCAACAGGCAACAACAGCTGTCAGTGTGTCAGTGTGCTGACTTGACTATGACTTTCCCCAAACTGCATGTGATTATCATAAAGTGGGCATGTCTGTAAAGGGGAGACTCATGGGTACCCATAGAACCCATTTTCATTCACATATCTTGAGGTCAGAGGTCAAGGGACCCCTTTGAAAATGGCCATGCCAGTTTTTCTTCGCCAAAATATAGCGCTAAGTTTGCAGCGCTATTTAACCTCCTTCGTGACAAGCTAGTATGACATGGTTGGTACCAATGGATTCCTTAGGTTTTCTGGCCTTTTTTTAAGCCCGCTACAATCGCAAGTTGTGTTAATGCGTCAAAGAAATTAGTGGCGTTAAAATGAATTTGTGTTAACGCATTATTATGAAGTTAACTTTGACAGTCTTAGTATATACTGTATATGTTCTGTGTGTGTGTGTGTAGCGTGAAGGGGCTACAACTTACATTTCATCATGCAATCCTGTGTTGTAAAATGACAAATAAAATTAACCTTGAACTGTACGCAGAGAGGCGGTCGGGTGTACGGAGCAGGATTGTGACTCCAGAGATTGGGGTTTGCACCCAGAGTCACGTCTGTGTTCAGGTTTAGGCAACAAAAGCACTTTGGTTAAGGGTTACGGAAAGATGGTGGATTGAACAATTAAAGATCCATCAAAAACGCCAAAGGGTAACTTAAATTAGATGTTGAATATAATTAAATGGTAATTACAGTGAGAATAATGTGCTTTAAAGAAAAGCTTCATTTAAACCAAAATAAACATTCATTCATTATTTAATACTGAAAACTTTATTCTTCATTTATGTTTAAGTGTATTTGCCTGTAGACTAACTTGACATTTTTGCATGTTCACTAAAGCTCCTTGAGGTTACCATATCAATCACTTGTAATTAATTAAAGTGGCAGTAGGCAGTATATTTTTGGCATCATTGGGCAAAAATCCATAATAACCTTTCAGCATATTGTAATTCAAGTGTTCTGAAAGAAAACTAGACTTCTGCACCTTCTCATGGCTCTGTTTTCAGGCTTTAGAAAATCTAGTCCGTGATGGAAGACTTTGACCAATCACAGATCATTTCAGAGAGAGAGCGTTCCTATTGGCTGTGCTCCAGCTGGTGGGTGGTGCTTGGTATTTCCTCAAGAGATCTCATCATGGCTGCCGGGTCACAAACTTTCTCATTTTACAGCTAAACAGTACACTACAAGATGTTTCTGAAAACATTTGAGGAGAGAAATAGGCATTACAGTAACAGAATATTGATTCATATTTGATCAGCGCTGCCTAGTTTGACCGTTTGGTCGGAGTTCGCGAGTGATTGACAGCCGGCTCTCATAGACAGCGGACCTCAGATCAGCTCTTACTTTGTTTGTTTTCCTCCAGTCTGTGAAATCTTGCAGATGCCGTTAGGAGCACCAGAGAACACCGGAGGACACAGAGGCACATGATTTTTTCAGGTTACCTGTTTCATGTACTACTGTCAGGATATAGCGACCTTTTTATAAAAATAACCTTTTTTAATCATATTTGCTCCAATCTCACCTACTACAGCTTTAACTGGAAATTTACCAATTTAAAAACTGTCTCCATTTTCCCTCTAGTTAGTTTTTCCAGGACACTTCTTGGAAATGATTTGAAATGATGGTTCTGTAGAAAAAAGCGACATCTATGAAAACAGGACAGCCAATCTAATTGAACTCTGGCCATTCATTTTTTAGAGTACCTTATCATGGACCACAAGGATGGACAATCTCACAAATTCAAACTTGTTTCTTCAAGCTGCATGAAGCAATTCACTAAACAAATGGAAGTTTGTTTTGGTGGAGGTTTCTTTAACGTGGAGGTCACACAGAGCGGTGACAGCAGAGACACTAATAGATGAAAAACAAAGAGGTGGGGAGCAGGACAAATAAGCTGCGTACACATATCTGACCCTGCAGTGTTTTCGTGAGGACTCAAGCTTCAGATGGTGAGGGGACACATGATAGAAAAAAAAAAAAACCTGAGTGGAAATGTGGCAAATTCAAAAAAGAAATCGATATATCACAAATGTTTTGTTTTTTTTTCTGTTTGGCTGAGGTGGAAAAATTGGTGTATCGATAAAAGCCAGCAACAGAAACAGACTTGGTGAATAAATCACTCCACTGAAGAGACTAAAAATAGCTACAAAAGAAAACATGAGATGTGTGGAGCGAGACTGTAACCTTCCTCACATTAATCAAAGTATTCTCATACAACGGTTCGTATGATATCTTTCGTTCATTTTCCACGAATGCCCAGCAACACGTGTCAATTTCCGCTTGTTACATGCTGTCTTTTTAAAATAAACTTCCGTCTTCACAGGAAACAACTTCTTTAGGTTTAGGCAATAAAACTACTTAATAAGGTTTCGGAAAAGATTGTGGTTTGGCTTAAAATGACTCAAGAAGTGGCGTTATTTCAGTTATGTACATTACGTGACACAAAAAATCTAAGTTGACTTCTGGTTTCACACGGGACATGAACAGTGGTCTGGTGTTCTTTCAATCTACCCCGACCTCCTCCCTACACATGCACATATTGCACATATTACCCAACCAGTGATAAGAACAAATAACAAATTGCGCAACCCCTCATCATACCATTGCATGAAGCTGTTGCACAACCCCTGCAGCCTCAAACAACATGATTTAAAGGTACAGTGTCTAGGATTTGGCAGCATCTAGTGGTGTGGTTGCAGATTGCAACCAACTGAGTACCCCCTACTGTAGAAACATGGCGGAGCAACATGGTGGGCTCCGTGAAGAGGATCCGCTACCCATGTAGACATGAAAGGCTCATTCTACGCTAACGAAAACAACGATTCTTAGTTTCAGGTGATTATACACTAATGAAAACATAATATTATATTTAATTTCTGCTAATAGTTCCCCTGAAATGTTACACACTGTTCCTTTAAAAAGGTTTATTAGGCACAAATGAGTTTTTAAAACTGTTAAGTCACGTTGTGTCCTCTTCTTCTTCTGCAGTGGTTTAATGGCACCGACTGGAGAATCAGCTTCACCAGCTGTTCATCTCCATCAACCAATGAACTCATATTCACACAACAGAAGAGGCCAGTTTTCTGGCAAATCGGGTCAAATTTAAACACCAGTCCTATTTTTACCTCTGAAATAAAACTGAGACGTGAGTAGTGATCCAGAGATCTGGAAGGAGGCTGATAACGTCCCACTCCTTACAGGACAAAAGCTGAATCAACACTGAAGCGATGAAACATGTCAATCATCATCCAGGAAGTGTGCTATTGCTCACATTAAATGCCATCAATTCTCTCATTGTCAGTCACCGCTTTCCTCCTCCACCCTGATGACCTCTTAACCTTCAAAATAAAACACCACCTCAACTCTGAGGCTCAGCCAAGCAAACAGCACAGCCTGCACAGAGAGAGCTCCAGAGACAGAAACCCTGAGACAGATCAATCAAAGCTGCCGTCCATCTCGGACAGATCAGGTGGCGACAGCTCGTCGTTGGCTGAGATGACGAGAGTGTCGTCGGTGTGGGCGGGTGAACGAGTCTGACCTGCCTGAGGATGGAGAAGCTGTGAGTTTGTGTGTGTGTTTTACATGTGTGATTTGTGTGTTTTGGAGTGGTTACAACAGAGGAAGTTGGTGGAGTTTCGTGTCATTCATCAACTGGATCTGCAAGCTGAACTCACCTCTGACGCACAGAAACCTCCCTTCATACCCACAATAACAAATGTGGGTTTAAACTGGCCACACATCTGAAATCACTGCAGTACGTCTAGTTCTCAGTTCGGACTTGCTGAGATACATTCAGCCGTTACAAAATCCACAACAAACCAACCTCAGACAGTCCAAATTAAAGTGATTTTAGGGCAGCTGAAGGAGGAGTTTCCTGCTCTCAAACAGAGCCACGTGCCTCACACCTGCATCTTATTAATAGACTCCTGAACGTAGCACAGCATCAGGATAAAGTGGAAACAATTCCTGTGACATTTCCTCCTGCAGTGAACGGAAATGGGCTTCCAGAGAGCTGAACATGATCTCTGCTTTCTGTTGCCAGCAGGAACGAGACGAGGAGGAGGCCGAGCGCTGCCATTTTCTTTCCTTCCCTCTCCCGTTACCTCTCCAGGATCCTGAAGAGAAGCAGAGGGGAAACACCATCCCTTTCCACAAGAAGCCAAAAGAACCAACCGACATGATGCGTCTTTTCCAGGCTCAGTGATGTGAAGCAGCCTGCTCATATTCACATTTACATCAGCTCCTTTTTTACAGCTCTGCCTGGAGCTAAGTGCTGTCTTTTTGTCTTTTCTTCTCTGCCCAACAGCATCTAAATAATAATAATAATGTCCTCTAAACACACTGACATTTATAGCGACTACACTGTAGGCCAAAGTTTAATATATCGGCAACACAAGTTACCTGCTTGCTACCTTGTCGACCAAGGAGACAGATGTACTTCCTGAAAAAGCTCCACATTTTAAAAATTAATATTATTGATAATAAAACTGCCAAATGCAACATTCTCATCCAGTGCATTATAAAAAAAATGCCTTTCAGCTGATTAGCTGATGCTAATCGCACTTCTGTTGGATTCCACTAGCATTTTGCCAACAGGTGGAATCTGTGTTGTTTGTATTGTCAAAGGTTTTGACATATCATGGTGTCTCCAGTAGGAGAAAAGTTTTCTATTGTGTCCACTGGATGCAGCAGCTGAATCGCGTTAGTTGGCGTTCCGACCGAAAATAGCTAGAGTTGTTTCGACGAGCATGTGAGTCTCTGCAACGATCCGATGTCACCTTATCATATTATTTATCAGCTCATTTACACTACGCGGCAACAACAACTCGTGTCACTCACTGCCCGATCCGTACATCCTGCCCGATCGGTACTGAGCATGTGCAACTCTCAACAGAGATGAGAAGGAAGAGAGATGACTCACTCGTTAGCTACTTCCATCATCAGCTCTGGGAAAAACGATCGCTGCGTCTGAAATCGACGATGGAAGTAACTAACGAGTGAGCCATCTCGCTTCTTTCTCATCTCTGTTGAGAGTTGCACATGTGCAGTACCGATAGGGTAGGTGCTAACGGAGAGTGTAACGTTAGCCAGAGAGCTAACACGAAATGTTAGCAATTTGGCAATATTTTATACTAGATAACAAAAGAAAGTTCTACAGCGTTCATTCTCTGTATGTATATGTTCATGTTTTACAAATGGTTTAACCTGAATCAAGCTATACAACAATGATAGCAATCTTATCACATCCACAACCACAATAATAGTATATATATATTTTTTTTTTAATTTTAACGCACTGGTATTGGCCAATACACAAGTTCAGGTATCAGGAAGAAAAATATAGTCTCAGGACATCTCTAAAAACTCAAAAAAAGACAAAGGGCTGCTGCGTTTGTGTGGCTTTTGTATGTGAACTTCACACTTCAGTGCGACGCCATATTAGGGCCATTGTAGGTAAAAAAAAAAAATAATCATGGAGCCGGGGGAGGGGGTTATATTCTGAGAAAAAACTCACAAATTTACGAGATTATAAAGTCATAAATTTACGAGAAAAAAACTCAGAAGGTCCTGAAAGATACATATACTGTACATGTTTTCTTTCATGTTCTTAAAGTGTTCTTTTATGAACCCAAGTACTAATATTATAGAAGTTACAGGAAAGGGACAGACGAACAACTTCTATCTTTGAATACACGAAGGCTCGTGACTTTTATTTCAGCACAGCTAAAAACCAACCGTTGAGAAGACGTTAATCTGAACAGATGACGGGAGACTTTGGCCAATCACAGTTAATTTCAGAGAGAGCTTTCCTATTGAGCGTTCCTATTGGCTGTGCTCCGGGTGGTGGTTGGTGCTTGGTATTTCCTCAACTGATCTCTACATGGCTGCCGGGTCACAAATTTCATAGCTAAACAGTACACTACAAGATGATTCTGAAAACATTTGAGGAGAGAATAGTCATTACAGTAACAGAATATTGATTCAGATTTGATCAGCGCTGCCTGACCGTTTGATCGGAGTTTGCGAGTGATTGACAGCTGCTCAGAGACGGCAAGGCTTCAGCTCGGCTTTGATTGGTTGTTTTCCTCCAGTGTTTGTTTACAGATTACCTTCTTATGCACTACTGTCAGGATATATTGACCGTTTTATAAAAATTACTTTTGTTAAATCATATTTGCTCCATTTCTACCCACTGCAGCTTTAAGTGGTCGTACTGGGAAGTTGATTTACCTGAAAAAAAAGGATACTCTGATTTACAGAAGTCTCTTTACACATCCATGGCCATCGACTCATTGCCGTTTTCAGTCCAAAATGGCGGCAACGCTGCCACAGCGCCATCTAGCAGCTGTTGTCAAAACAGCACCAGAGTTTTATCTCTTTGCTTTTCTACTCTTTGGAACAGTGCGATGCATCATTCGCTGAAGTTTCAGCTAAATCTGATCCATGAGAGCAGGAATATTGTCCTGACAGATGGTTGGACAGAAGGACTGAGATCGAACTCAAAGTCCCTCAGTGGACTTGTTTCCAGTAAAACTGTCCAAAGAGATGTTTAAAGCTAAATTATAAGCATAATGAAAGCTAGATGAGGCCACAGAGTCAATTCCTGCCATGTAAAACACATATATTTAAATCTCTGCAGCGAATCGTAACATTTTGCTCGTTCTGTATGAACCGACAGCCTGTTTGTGATTCACAATTTAATCACTTTAGTAGAGAAAACTCTCCAAAGAAACTCCATGTTAAGTGGTGAGGAAGTGAGGGGTCAAAGGTCACAGCAGCCTGACAGATGGATGAAACAGTGAGATGACGGAGGATCTTGTTGCATGATACTGTATCACTCCTCCTCCTCCTCCTCCTCTACCCTTCTGGTCTTATTTATGGCTTTTGTTGTGAAAGAGCAAAGTGGGACTGAGATGGTGCAATAACAGTCCAACAAATTGAAGTAAATAATTTTTCAAATACCGATAATAGAGCGAATCAGTGATGTAACATGGTGTGACAGATTCACTTGGTGAAACTGCTGATATCATCTGGTTTGTGTTTAATGAATCAAACAGTGATGGATGACGCTTTCATCCAGCTCCCCTTTCTTCTTTGCTATGCCACTATTTCCTCTGACAGCAGCAGGGTTTGGGTGGAGGTCAGAGGGCAGCACTGTAAAGATAAACCGATACTTTTGAAGGTAAAATGAGGCATGAATCTCTGCAGAACTCTTTACTGTAACAAAACCCAGACCTCTGCACGGGAAGCGAGGTATATTATATAATAATTGTACCTACAAATCAAGCTACTTCTGTTGAAGTGAGAGAGTCCTGATGGCTTTGAATCTTCCACTCCATGTTTACTTTATCCTTTGCACTGTACGGGCCCTTTCAACGATATATAGTGCATGGCGCAAATGCATTCAGGACGTGTCCAACTCCACTTTTACTTGTTAAATGGTGCATCTGGGCGCAAAGTGGCGCAAGGGGTTGAATTTAGTCTCTTAATTAATCATAGGTGTGTTTTGGGCGTAACATGAATTAAACCAATCAGAGTGTCACCTCCCGTTTCCTGGAAAAGCCAGGTGCACATGCAACGGGCGCATTGCTATTGAAAAGGCAGATTCGGCAAATTGGAGAAGCGAGCCATTCTCTGTTGAGGAAACGGATCTATTCGTGTGTGAAGTGAAAGTACGCTAGCAGATGTATGTGGTGCTCGGCTGGTGGCTCCTCTGCCTCCACCGTCTCCCAATCCTCTGTCCCATCAACAACTCCATCTGACAGCATATGAGCAAATGCACCGATAACCTATTTAACCGGTGCAGGCGGCACGGGGGGGGAAATCATCAATATGATAATAAGCACGAGGCTAAATATGATAAACATCTATTGATGAATCATGAAAACTGTATAACTCGATGCATAACTCGAACCGGCTGAGTGGAATCCTCCGGAGCTGCATAACGCACGGGCTTACAGTCGGGCGCTGCCGGAGAGGCGGTGCGTAACGCATGGATCCATCAACCTCAAAACGCTGCCGTTTAGGGGGAGAGGGCCCGCAAACTTTGAAGTAGCCTACGTCTACACTCGCATGAGAGGAGACGCCACAGAGGCGTGTGACCACCGTGATCTCTCTGGTCACGGCGGTCGCGCTGAGAGAGCGCTTAGAGAGCGCTTAGAGAGCGCTGCAGGTTGAGCAACACAGAAGGCCTATGTAGACGCATCTTACTATCTGAATAATGTGCCCTTTAAAAAGCAGGAAAATACTGCGCCAGACTTTAGACCAGCTTTTTGTTGGTCAATGGCACAAACGCTAACCCTGCTGCTCAAGATAGCAAAGCACCAACAAAGCACCTGACCACACCCCATTTAAAAGACCAACTCACAAATGGGCACACAGATGGGCGCAAGTACATTTGCTACTTACACAACGTGGGCGATGGGCGTGAAAATGACCAACTACGTCAGTCTAAAACTAGCAATGACAGTTGTGGTGCGTGCCGCTTTGCACCGGGTGTAAGATAGGGCCTTGAATCTCATAATAAGTTATATTATTTTATTTTATTATGAACTCAGTGTAATTAGATAACTTTGTTATTATCACTTTCAGAACTTAAAATCATGAGTTAATTTAACTAAATGCCCAACGGATAGTTTACTCATTAACTCAAGTTCTTTAGAAACATTGTTAGCTTATTCGCATTATCCCAGCATGCCTTGCATTACGATTAAACTTGATATGAAAAAGTTGCATGATGGAGGTTTTTAACACATGATGTATCTGAGAGGAGTTGCGTGGTCTTCTCTCTGATCAAAATGAAAACATTAAAAACCGCAATGAATGATACTGTCAGAATCAATCATATTTATTTATGGATCAATGCAGACTGATTTACTGACTTTTTTTAAGAGAGAAAAACAAAAAAAAATAATATTTTTTGTTTTTTTTTGTGTGAAGGAACGACATTGCTTCACTTTGCAAACTTTGGATCCACCTCATCACACCACAGATGCCACTGTTAAACACTGCGGCAATGTGAGCCACAGAGTGCAAAATATATTAATTATATTAGTATTTATTAGGGCTGTCAATCGATTAAGTAGTTTAGATTAAGTACCTTAAAGAGAGATTTGTCAAGTATTTAATACTCTTATCAACATGGGAGTGGAACACGGTTTTGATGCAACCTTGTAAAGTGAGGTAATGTTTTTTCCTCGACAAAAAAAAAAAGATTTTCTCGCAAATTTGTGAGTTTTTTTCTCTGAATATTACCCCCCCCCCCCCCCGGCTCCTTATGTTTTTTTAACCTACAATGGCCCTAATAAGGCGTCGTACATTACTGTGCCTTTGCGTCAAGTATTCAGTTTGCTCTTGTTGACAAAATCATCAAGGTGGCACCAGATTGACATTAAATACCAAACTGTCGAAGCGCTCCATGAAAACCGTTCCCTGCATGTAAACCTTAGACCTTCTCTGTCTCTAACAGCTGCAGACGAATGAGTTTTTATTTCCTGCCGAGCTTATATCAGAGCAGAACATACTGTACATTCTTAAGAGGTTGCATGGAAAACTGGCATTCACTGAGGGTGCAGCGTTGCAGATATGAGCTTTAAGATAAGCTCTCTAAAGAGGGAAATACAACACAATGAGACCAACAGAAGCCAAGCCAGAGAGAGGGGGGGGCAGGTCTGAGGTTCAAGGTCCAGATTTATCACAGATCTCAGAGTCACACAAACTCAGATTTTAGAATTAATTATGAAGCTTTTCAGAAGCTTGTTAAATACAGACTCAGGTCGAAGAAATAAAAGGAAAGATATAGTAATGTGTTTGTTTGTTTTTTTCATTCAAATGTAAAAACATTATACAACCCACTGCCCAACATTTTCCAAATCTCTTCCATCTGCTAACAGGTCTGTTGATGGCCTGGATGGGGTGGCCCAGGGGCATTTCGGTCTGAAAAGAAGAACTACCACCTCACGGTTGTATGCCTCCGCCAACCAGCCAAGTTGCAGTTTATGTTCATGTCTATCCAAAATGTCATCACTTTATCATTTTATCCTGTTAGAGATTTGTATGAAATTGTCATAATTAGCTTATGAATTCTTAGTTATGAGAGTTATGGCCAAAAACGTGTTTTCTGACAGTTTGGTCAGAAACATGCACACCAGTAGCCTGCTGGAGGTCATTTTGTAGGGTTCTGGCAGTGCTCCTCCTGTTCCTCCTCGCACAAAGGAGCAGATACCGGTCCTGCTGCTGGGTTGATGCCCTTCTACGGCCCTGTCCAGACCTCCTCGTGTAACAGCCGGTCTCCGTGCTCTTGAGTCTGTGCTGGGAGACACAGCAAACCTTCTTGCGACCGCACGTATGGATGTGCCATCCTGGAGGAGCTGGACTACCTGTGCAACCTGATTGGGCTGCAGGTACCGCCTCATGCTACAAGTAGTGACAACGACACTAGCAGAACACAAAACTAGAGAAGAATTAGTCAGGAAGGATGAGGAGAGAGCTGCTATCTGTGGCCACCACATGCAAAACCATTCCCTTTTAGGGGGTTGTCTTGCTGTTGCCTCTCCATTGCACCTGTTGTCACTTTCATTTGCACCAAAGCAGGTGAAAGTGATTCACAATCACTTGTGCTTCCTTAAGGGAAAGATTGATATCCCTGAGGTTTAACTGACTTGGTGTTATACTGTGATGATTCAGTGTTCCCCTTAATTTGTTTGAGCAGTGTATATACAGTATATACAGTATATCCCAGGGAGGGATACATTTTTTGGTAATGGGAGGAAACCGGAGAACCCGGAGGAAACCATGCGAACAAAGGGAGAACATGCAAACTCCACACAGAAAGGCCAAGCCCAGACCGGGCATCGAACCCTTCTTGCTGTGAGACGTCAGCTAACCCAACCGGTCAAGGCAGAAGGCCGCCCACCCAGAGCCGGGTTTTGCCCATGGTTTCTACTCGTTAAAAGGGAGTTTTTTATTGCCACTGTCGCATAAGAATGCATGATCATTGGGAATCTCTTGTTGGGTCTTTAACTTATTGAGTACGGTCTAGATCTGCTCTATATGAAAAGCATCTTGAGATAACTTCTGTTATGATTTGGCGCTATATAAAAATAAATTGAATTGAATTGTATTGAACCACTGCACCACCGTGCCACCCAAGATTTTAAATCTGAATTTGAACACTATTTTTCTCAGTCGTCTTTCCCACAGGAGCGGAGCAGGACACACAGACAGCATCACCTTGTGTCCTCACATATAATAGCCTCAGCATCTCATAATGAGTTTGACCTCAGTGTCAGTATCATTTCATTCCAGTGGGTGTCACAGCTCTCAAGTGGTGAGCAATCATTTTGGAGTGACGCTCCTGTTAAAACCTCCAGCGTTAATTGTGCTCAGGTGGAGTGGTTTGTGTCACAGCTGTAGATAATGAATCTCCATCTAAAGACTCCAAGACAACAAAGTCAAAGCAGGTATTTTTCCAGATACAGCTGACGAGAAACACCAGCTGTTACATCACGAAAAGAGACGACGTGAACAACATTTCTGCATGTTTAAATGCTCAAGGAAAAGTTCTCTGCTTTCTGTCATGAGTCAGAGTGAATTAACCTTCTAACACAACAGAGCTACGGCCCGGTACATGAACCAACAGCTGACAACAAACATGCTAAATATTCACTTTCCGCAATGGAACCACAACACACAGCCTCAAGTTCAGATTAATTTCCAATGTTGGAAAAGTTACTGTTTACTTATTACTCCTTGAAAGTAATAATATTACTTTACTTGGTATCAAAAGTAATTACTTACGTTACTCGTTATATTACTATTAGGGCTGTCAATTGATTAAAATATTTAATCACGATTAATCGCATGATTGTCCATTATTAATCGTGATTAATACCAACTTTCAGCACATCCTATTGCAGAAGGAAGTATGGATGAATTTTGCTTCGCCACTTTATGGTGTGAAACTGAATCTCTGGCAGCTTTGAGAGGTTAATCGTGCTCTTTTGATAGAGGGTTTAGAAAACGGTGGGGAAAGAAACGGATATTTTGCACATGATAATACAGCAGCAACATCCATAGCCATGCGCACCATAATTCCCTGTTTCACAGACGTCCTCCTTCTCAGTGACTAAACTATCGCCCAAGACATGAAAAAACACTAACAACACAAAGAAAAAAGGATTTTAAAGGAGCAGAAAAGAAGCAGGAGTAAAATTAAGTTACCCTAAGACATAAAATCGCACAACAACGTTAAAAAATGCACTGACCGTGGAAGGTTCGATTCCACATCCTCTTGGTGACGACTTTTCCCGGAGGCCGGCCGGGAGACATGGACATGGTCTCGTTCAGAGCGTGAGTGTAGAGCATCAAACCGTCATAAAATCCTCCGGCTATGATGTTCATCTGGAAGAGAAAAAGAAAGGAAAACTGAGAAACAAACTAATATCCTTTTTATTGTTGTCTTTTTCTTATAATTCCTCCTTTTCATTCACTCTTTCCTTGTCTATGAATCACTTAAGAATATTTATGTTTCGATTACTTTCTGTCATTTTAAATATAGAAACTAGGGCTGTCAAAGTTTACGCGATAACGCAAATTTGTTTTAACGCCAGTAGTTTCTTTAACGCATTAACGCAACTTTTAGGTTGCAGCGGGCTCAGTTTTAAAGCTAGTGAAGATACTGGCTTGGCATGGAACTAAAAAACCTAAGGAATCCATTGGTACCAACCATGTCATACTAGCTTGTTGGGAAGGAGGCTAAATAATTCTCCAAATTTACGCTAAATTTTGGCAAGGAAAAACTGACACGGCCCCTTGGCCTCTGACCTCAAGATGATATGATAATCACATGCAGTTTGGGGCAAGTCATAGTCAAGTCAGCACACTGACACACTGACAGCTGTTGTTGCCTGTTGGGCTGCAGTTTGCCATGTTATGATCTGAGAATATATTTTTATGCTAAATTCAGTACCTGTGAGGGTTTCTGGATAATATTTGTCATTTTTCTGTGTTGTTAATTGATTTCCAATAATAAATATATACAGACATTTGCATAAAGCAGCACATTTGTCCGCTCCCATGTGGATAAGAGTATTAAATACTTGACAAATCTCCCTTTAAGGTACATTTTGAACAGATAAAAAATGTGTGATTAATTTGCGATTAACTATGGACAAGCGTGATTAATCACGATTAAATATTTTAATCGATTGACAGCCCTAGTAGAAACAGCTTGACACAAGTATGTTTTTGTTGTATGATTTTTGAAGTGTGAATGCAATCGCCAGAAGTAAAAAGCTAACGTTGTGCTGTAAACAAACTACACCACGGTCGCACGAACGCAAGTTTAAACGAGTCTGTAAAGGAGGACGAGTCGGCGTGATGACGTTTTTGTCTCATTCAGCCACTTGTTAGCAACTTTTTTAAAGGACCAGTGTGTAACAGTTCTTTACTGTATAATCACCTGATAATAAGAATCGTCATGTTTTCATTAGAATGAGCCGTTTATATCTACATAGGGAGTCCGCCATGTTGCACCGGCATGTTTCTACAGTAGCTCAGAACGGACAAACCAAACTCTTTTCACGTTTCCTGCTTGGGCCAGAGTCGATAACGTTACTCGCTCCCGTCGCCGCCGCTCTCTCTCTCGCGTCACCACTAACTTCCCATGTACACACACACTCTACACACTGGCTCTGCTCCAATTCACGTTTTCGAGTCGGCCAACATAGCTCTGTATGTATTTTATATCGTAGAACAAAATATTAAAATCTCTTAAGCTTGTGTTAACCACAGACCGTATTACAGGCAACCAAAAACCCAATCAAAATAACCATTTTATCAAACCTTTATTTAACCAGGCAAGTCAATTAAGAACAAATTCTTATTTATAATGGCAGCCTGGCATTGACTTCAAGATGAAGATGTTTTAGGACTCATTCCTGCAGCATTCTATAGTTAGTATTATAAAGATAACATCATCATGACAATTTCCCGCTCTAAATAGCTCATTACTGAGACGAGGACCAGTGAAAATAGTCGTCTGGTGATAGAACAGGTCTATGACTCTGAAATCGACTCTAATTGCATTTTAATTGCATTTGAAACGGGGACCATTAACAGTTCAACTGGCAGGACCGACCAGTCCACTCAAAACAAAGTGTCTCCATCACTTAGAGTATAATCAATGCATGATTACCCACAATCCTCTCTGATACTGGCTGCCTGTAATGATGGTGATCTGGGTGTTTGAGTGGAGAGTTTAGATAAACAGCAGGAACGAGTCAGACAAACACAAGTACTTTTCCATAGTCATTGTATTACCTATAGTACTTTGGTGAATTCGAACTAACCCCTGAAAACACCAAAGTCGCACAATAATCCTGTCTCCTACAAAATTATCTTCCCATACAGCTAAACTGCGCTCTCAATTACGTTAGTTTAGTTTAACAGTTTAAAAAGCGTAGTTAACGTTGTAAATTGAAACAAAACTAAAAAATGCAACAAAACTACTTGGTTAGGTTTAGTAAAAAACACAATAGTTTGGCTTAAAATGACGATGGTTGTTACTAGGTCTGTCAATCGATTCAAATATTAAATCGCGATTAATCGCATGACTGTCCATGATTGAGCACGATTAATCGCAAACTAATTGCACATTTTTTGTCTGTTCAAAATGTACCTTAAAGGGAAATTTGTAATACTCTTATCAACATGGGAGTGGGCATATACTGTATGCTGCTTTATTAAAATGTATGTATATATTTATTCTTGGAAATCAATGAACAACACAAAACAATGTCAAATATTGTTCAGAAACCCTCTCAGGTACTGCATTAAGCATAAAAAATATGCTCAAATCATAACATGGCAAACTGCAGCCCGACAGGCAACAACAGCTGTCAGTGTGTCAGTGTGCTGACTTGACTATGATTTGCCCCAAACTGCATGTGATTATCATAAAGTGGGCATGTCTGTAAAGGGGAGACTCGTGGGTACCCATAGAACCCATTTTCATTCACATATCTTGAGGTCAGAGGTCAAGGGACCACTTTGAAAATGGCCATGCCAGTTTTTCCTCATCAAAATGCAGTGTGAGTTTGGAGCGTTATTTAACCTCCTTCCCGAAAAGCTATTATGACATGGTTGGTACCAACGGATTCATTAGCCCGCTATTACCTAAAAATCGCAAATTGAGTTAATGGTTTAAAGAAATTAGTGCAGTTAAAACAAATTTGCATTAATGCGTTATTATCGCATTTTTTATCTTTGACAGCCCTGGTTGTTATGTTATTGAGCTACGGACGTAAAGTAAAATAAGTCGACGTTGACTTATAGTTTCACACGGGACATGAAGAGCGGTCTCCTGGGTGGAAGTCTTGTGTTTGTTTGACCCATCCACCGTGACCTTCTCCCTATGCGGACTTCTGCAGACTATCATTACAAATGTTTTTGTGATCACTTGGGCAACGATAACCTAACGAGATCGAGGCGGCTGCATTTTTTAGAGCCAGGCACCGCAGTTGCTCTCAACCAACTGCAAGACCCAGGGCATGATGGGAAACGCCTGGCTGTCGCCTGATCGAAGAGCTGATTGCCTCTTAGTTTTGACAGTAAACACCACGTGTTGTAAAAAGTCACAACTTTCTGTGTTATTATAATATTTAACACTAGATTGTAGGCTATTAGTCTCATGTTGTGCAAGGAAGGTTTAATCAGTTAACAATCACATCTTGTGTGGTTGATAATAATAATAATGAAGGATATTTATATAGCACTTATCAAAATGAGTGCTCAATACAAAGTGCTTTACAAGGCAGACTTAAAAATAATAAAGTATAGAATCCAATGCCAGATACACGCACATTTCCACAGATATTTACAACACATATAAATAAATCCGAACGTGGTCTGCAAACTACAAGTAGCCTACAGATCGGATCCAACAGGATATAACTATTCCTGTGACTTCCTGTAAATTCTTTGAAGGCTGCTGGAAACGGCTGGAAACTGCCCGACTTGACCGCAGCTTTTTGTCCCCGTCCCTGCTGCTGCCGCCTGATCTCGTCTACTTTCCAGGTGAGACGCAGTTCATCTCCAACGAGCCAAATGTCTGGTCCAATTATTCTACCAGAGTTAGCGGGTATTCCCTTAAACCATCAACTTTCCTCTGAAGACCCTGAAGGTCAGACAGCAACTCTGTGACCTGTGCCAAGTGATGGGCCTTTATTTAAAATAACCGACTGATGACACTGGCTGATCATAGTATTTAAAATCAACCAATGTTGGCACGGTGCTGTGAGGAAGCAGCGTGAAAGCCTGGTTAATGGTTAAAAACATAGAAGCCTGGAAATTACAGAACCCATGCTGGTTATGTCATCCCCCCTGCCTGATTACATTTAATGAGAGTTCTCCAGAGTGCAGGCTGGACACGGATAAATGAGGACGACCAGAAAAATGCTTCTCGGAAGAATTTCCACATTTTTTCCCCAAAAAGTAAAAATAAGTAATCGTGAGAGAACTTCTGTCAGGGTGAGCAGAAGACTCTGAAGTTCGTTATACATGCCTGTACAGGTAAAAGGTCGTCTGTAGTTTAGAAAAGTACATTATGATCATCATGTCACTGTTGGTTGTGTTGTTTTTGCTGCCATCTGTTTCCTTTGATGTATCCTGTTTCTCCACAGGGATCACTGAAGTGTCATCTTATTATATGTTGGTGTGTGTGTGTGTGTGTGTGTGTGTGTGTGTGTGTGTGTGTGTGTGTGTGTGTGTGTGTGTGTGTGTCTGTTAACTACATTAGTGTCCCTCAGCCGTCTGTCTGCTGCTGATTAACAGGCTTCACAAAGCTGCCAGACAACCTGCCACACACACATCTGGTGCTGATAAGGGACAAACTGGAGGCCCGTAATACAATTGAGCCGCTTACAGCATTAAGGGGCTGTACACATGCAGCGTCTAAAAACGCATAGAAAACGCCGGCTGTGACGCTTCTTTTTTTTCTTTCCAATGTGCTTGGGAGGTTGCGCTCCTGTTGCGCTTGCCGTTGCTAAGCAACCAAAACCTGCGTGCTGCGATGAAGATGATGATGAAGTTGCAGTAATCAAAACAAAGATAATTGGATTTCCAGCACCGTCAATCCCTCACAGTGGCTTTACTGCTCCATTTCTCTCTTTGTCAGTTTGCCTGACCTTTCAACCGGATGTTGTGCCATGCACGGACAGAAAGGGTGAAGTAGTAAAATAGTCCGTCGGACAGATCGTAAACCTCTGGGTAGCCCTGAACTAAAATGTTTAACTTCTCCTCCATATATTTACCGTAGACGGATATATTTACGGAAGGAAGAAAAGATATCTGCCGGCTGTGATTGGTTATTCCTCATCACATGACATGCAGTGTGCTCTGCAGCATTCCAAAAGTTGAACTATTTTTATCTTGGGAACACTTGCGCGCCACAACGGCGTCGCTCTCACATTTGAGCGTGCCTGCTGCGCGCCTACATTGACAACAATGGATTTGAGCGTGCACAATACGCGGCATGTGTACGACCCCTAACGAAAGTGTTGGGTAACCCATATTGAGCTGATTGCTGTAAAAGAACAGTTCAAAATCCAGGATGTGTTTAGCCTAGCTTAGCACAAAGGCTGGAAGCAGGGGGAAATTGCTAGCCTAGCTACATCGAAAGAGGGGAAAATGCACGTTCCAACAACCTTATTGTTTCCTTTTGGATGGAGTAAGACTGTCCAGCCGATTAGTGTTGCTTTTAAGTTTTGCTTTCACTTTTACTACATAGTGGGTGTAGTAGGCCCCTAATGACACACATCTATGGTGCTTATTCACCGATAACACCTATATTTAATGGCCTGATAACAGTCGAATCGGGTGGACTGTTCTCCAAAGCACAGTCTTCTCTTTGAAGGAACGGTGAGTAGGATTTAGTGGCATCTAGTGGTGTGGTTGCAGATTGCAACCAGCTGAGTACCCCTCCGCTCACTCATCCCTTTCCAAGACTGCGGTAACGCAAAACCGTGGTAACGCCGTTGGCTCGCTCGGAGGCCATCCTTACCATGATAACACCACTTTAGTAGCAAAGGAAGTCAGACGGCGGCTGGCGGTAGACCGGTTTTGCACTCTGCGGCTCACGTTACCGCAGTTTCACAAGCGTGTCGTAGAATTACGGTGGCCTTCAGGTAACATAAAAACGCGAAAGACTCTCTCTGGAGCCAGTGTTTGGTTTGTCCGTTCGGGGCTACTGTAGAAACATGGCGGAGCAACATCCCTATGGAGCAACATCCCTATGGAGCAACATCCCTATGTAGATGTGAAGGAATCATTCTAAACTCTCCAAAACACGAATCTTAGTTTCAGGTGATTGTACGCTAATGAAAACCTAGTTATGAATATTATATTCCATTTCTGCAAATAGATCCCCCGAAATGTTACACAATTTTCCATTAACAAAAAATAGTCTTCCAACCCTTTGCTTCATTATTTTGTTTCAAGTTGCTGTGCTTTCATGACATTAAAGATTTTAACTTTCTACCAAAAAAGTTTCAAGTCTGTTGCACTTCTGCCAACAGCAAGTAATGACGTCACAGTGTACCGACACACCCTGAAGTACACTTCTACATCACAGCCACAAGCAGAGGTGGAAGTTTCTTAAGAAAATAGATTGGAAAGAGGCAGCAGCTGGACCAGATGCATAAAACTCTGTGTGTACAAAGACAGAAATATGCATATTGTTTTAATCTGATTAAAAACGCTGTTTTACGGGGAGGTTATGTACCAAACCATTTCTTGGCTGGGAGCGGAAACGTCCTGGAGCCTCAGGCCGGTTTCAGGTTGTTTTGCAACTGCTCAGAGCCAAGAAATAGTCCGACATACAACCCATCGTAAAACAGTGTTTTAGAACATTTGTTCTTTGCACGGGTTAAAAACCAAGCTATTACATGAGCTTTAGAGGTGCCAGTAGGCGGATTTTGTTCCCTTTGGACAGAGCCAGGCTAGCGGTTTCCCCCCACAGTCTCTGTGCTCAGCTAAGCTAAGCTAACATGCAAATATGGTATCAATCTCCTCACTAACTTTACGGCAGAAAGTGAATCCCAAAATGTTGGTAACACTTTATAAAAACCATCATTTATTAATGGTAAATTGATAGTTAATTAAACATAGTTAATATTTATTATTTATTGTTAACAACAAAATACTTATTGTTAGTAATGCTATAATTTATGTTATTTTAACAGTTTATTGTTGCACACATTATAACATTTTATATATAAGTATATGTTAATGATTAAGATACCATTTGTAAACTTTAAAGAAATTGTTTGTAAAACATATACTGTATAAACATTACATGTACAGATATTTGTAACACTTTCTTAATGGTTAATAATTGGTTTGTGAACTATCTATAAACATTATTTGGATGCTATTATAAAGTTGCAATCGATTATAACACCTTGTTAAATGGTTAATTTAATATAAAATGTATTTATTTAATACTCATATCATTCTTTGTAAAGAATCTATAAATATTATTTAGATAGATAGTTAATACTTTGTCAGTGGTTAATAATTGGTTTCTGGCCCATATGTCTTTGAAATCGTTTTTAGATGTTTTACAAACTATTTCATAAAGGTTTACAAATCATTTGGTAATCATTAACAAATACTTAATACAGTATAGAAAATGTTATAAAGTGTACAACAATAAACTGTTAATAGATAGTGTACAAATATAATCAGAATGTAATTGTTCGTCTCTTATCAGCTATCATACAATACAGAATTTATAAATTATTTAATTTTACACAAACTAATGATAAAATAACAGTAATTATAGCATTACTAATAATTAGTAAACATTATTCTCATTTCATTGTTTGTTAACAGTAAAATAACTATTAACCAAGTTTAATAAACTATCAATTTACCATTTATAAATGATGGTTATTATGAAGAGTTACCAAAATGTCTAACTGTTAATTGATAAATAAAAGTCGCACAATCAGTTGAAGTGGCTAACAACCTGAATAAACAGTGTTTTATTATTAGATTATCTGTCATCTTTTTGTTTCATGTCCACCCCATAAACATCCCAGGATCACTTTAGAAAAGTATGTGTGCTGCTCTGCAGTCTGTGTGAGCTGCACACATTCTCACCAGCTGTTTTTTATATATATTTATAGGATGTTTTTGTCCGTGTGCATCGTTTACACATCTGGCTTCAGGTTTCGGTTTGTTTTTTCAAGCTTTAAACTTCCAAACTGTCAGTAATGTGTGAGACATCGCACACACGCACGCACGCACGCACGCACGCACACACACACACACACACACACACACACACACACCTTGGATGTCAGGGCTCTGTGCATGAACTCAAGGACCTCCTGTCCTTTACAAAATACCACAATATATCTGTCAGCCTACGTCACACGTTTTATGTATAGTCATCCGTTTCATTAGAATTCCCTCCCCCTCTGTGTTTCTGTTTACCAGCGAAAAATCTGCTCTCTGCTTGTAATCACACGGAGGAGTGAACTCACAGATTACTGGACACACTTCACACACATCCCATCATCTCTGGGGACAAGGTGTTATTGCGTTATTGCAAACTGTTAAACTGGCTAAAACAGATCCTCCACGACGGCTGATTTGTTTGTTTAACACAGAGAGTAAGTGATACTTGAGTAATTGATACTTGAGGGATATGTATGTTGATAATCTAGATTTTTCTTCTTGTCAAACCAACAGTGATTGTATCTACTAACAAGTATTGTGTGATACATCTTCTTCCTCTGTGCCATTGAGCTCCATTAAAAACACATCAATGTGCCACACTGTTGCACTCATGGATATATAAAGAGAACTGGATACAGCGTTGGAGGCGGGCTCCCGTTCATTCCTATGAAAGTTGCTCAGTGGCTTATGATGCCAAAAGGGCTCGACTTCCGACTGGAAAAGTACCCGGATCTTCAGGCGATCTTCCGCATCCATTGGGCCCATAGAGCAGGCGCAGTAGCGTCCGCTCGGTCACATGGCTCGGTCACGAGGTCACAACCGTCACGCTGTCGTCACGGCTTGCTAACTCCGCCTCCCAGCCCTCGCTCCAGCCTCGGTCTAGGTCTCATTCACATGAACGGAGGAAGGGAAATAACTCTGGATTCAGCTATTAGTGCATTTTACAACTTTTAGGACCCAATGATTTAAATAAGGGCTAATCAAGTGTTCATACTGGGGAGTTGATTCACCTCAAAAAAATGATCCACTGAGTTACAGACGTCTCTTTCCCAATGTAAGTCTATGGGAAAAAGTCTTTTTGGGCCCAATGGCATCACGTGACAGATACGGAAGTTGTAGTACCGCCGCTTGGCCACTACTGAAATTGGGATCAATGACCGGCGCTCTTCCTGGGGGCTTGGTTGCACTGGGCGACATGTTCCTTCACCAAATGTGGATCAATCCGCTGTTGAAAATAGTCCCCAACAAATGCACTACTTCCTCCTGTTTGTTTGATAAAAACTACAGTGACCAGCTATTTTAGGAAATTACTTATTAAACTTGAACCAATGGGCTTGGAGCTGACAGCCACAGACAGGAAGTCAGACAGTATTGAAAGACGGACTAACACTGTGTTGGTTTTGGCCTCTAATGGGATCCGTTGAAAAACATACAATATTGCCAGCCTTTTTTTTGTAATTTTTTTTATAACATGGTCAGTCTGTCTAACACTTTGCTACAGAGCAAGCTATCTTCAAAACTACATGTCAGATTTCCATGAAATTTGCTATATACAGTATGTGTGTTCCTTGTTCCCACAGAGGAAATCCTATGTCCCGTCCTCTAGAGCCACCATCAAGACATGTTATGAATCCCAAGAAGACAAGTATTTTGACCTCTTTTCTTGCAACACAATAAAATGTGCCAATCCTGAAACAGGAACGAGAAGGAAAACAAGATGTCCCGCCTCCTCTCCAGAGTTTTGTTGTTATTATTTAACACCATGTCATCTTTATTCCAGGTGATAAAACCAGCAGCACTTATCACTGTGTTGTGTTGAACAGATCTGGGATTCTAGGTGTGAGATCTGTGTTGTCTCTGTTTTTTCTTCTTGCTTTTGTTTCTCTTCCCATCTCTGCCTCTATCGATCTGTGTGTGTGTCGTGTTCAACCTTTGTGCAGGACGAAGTGACAGGATAAGATCAGCAGACTAAATTAGCTTCTCTAAACTGAATTGGCATCCAGCTGCTCTGACAGCTGACAACACTAATTACACATTTGCATAATAATGTCTTTTTTTCATCTATACATCGTTGATATCTTCCAGTGTTGAGATTGTCAGGTGCATTATGTTTAATAACCCTATTTCCTCTGTTTATATTGACTCATATTTGTCTTTGCCCACCAGGCCTGAGGATGGGGACGTTTGTCTGTTCAACACTGATGTATTTGTAAAACTCTTGCCTTTTCCTCTATTGATGTGATCAACTGCATTACTAACAAAAGAAGCAAAACTTCTTTACTTGACTTTTTATATTTGCCACTGTCTGAATGGTCTTTCATGATTTTAGCTTGTAGAAAGTCCTCTTTACAAATAGATGTTATTTAGTTTAGTACATGGAAAACAAAACACTGTCCAATGGTTCAACCACACTGACAACTGAATTCTTGACGGTACTACTTGGCTACCCCAACCGTCATCACTTGATATTGTTCTCCTCCCACCTCCAGCTTCATCATTCCTGAACACACCATTCAATGCCTGTATGGTGGAGAAAGAAATTAGAAACACTTGACATCATGTATAGCAAATTATTTATGTAAATGGTGAACGTGCTGCAGAATAATTTGTAAATGTTGACAAAACTTTTCAAGTTTTGAGTTGTTGTTCCGACTTAAGCGGGCATTCACATGAATTTTACCAGTCGGGAATTTATTTCTATATTACAGAATATTCCGACACTACCTGAATGCAGCACAAATGCCCTATCACGCAATGTTATTGAAAATGAAAGAGCATTGCCACGTGTCAACAAATGGAGCTGTGATTAGGGATAAATAATACACCACACAGTTGTACCAGCAGGGATACATAGTCTACAGTAGTGCACAGACGCCGTTTCCATGGTTGCCACACAGCACCTGGCGTTTACTCGTGGAGCGCTCGTCTGCATGAGGAGCGCAGTCAGCCCCCGCAGATCAAAGTACGCAGGCAGAGTGACGCTCCCCATCTGAAAAGACCTTCATGTGTGTACAAACAAACTGAAACAGAACCTCCTTGGCGGAGGTAACTAACTGGATGTTGACCTGATGTTAGCAGATGTGTTTTCTTGTTGGAAATGTGATCGTGAGTGACGAGTTGTATGTGGGTTTTGGCCTACTTTCAATCACCACTGTGTTACCTCCATAGGCGATAGATAGACATTTATTTAAATGAAAACCTTCTAGATTGCCACTTTTAGCCATATTCTTACAAATCATTTAAAGTGAGAATTAGAGTGAGAAATACAACTACTTTCAAAAACAGGTCCTGTTTTTATTTTTTTTGTGAAAGGTACACGGTCGGTTGAGGGAAATACAAAAGGCTTTTTTCATTCAAATACTGTATATTTTATATTTATGCTCATTGTGTCCAATCACCAGCACACACACACACACACACACACACACACACACACACACACACACACACACACACACTCACCAGTGAGTCCTCTATGGTGTAGTTAAACATTTTCCTGGCGTCGGTCTTCAGGTTGTTGACAAACTCTCTGTACTCAGAATTTTGGGGCTCTCGGTACGTCAGGATCTTCACACTCTGAAAACAGGAAGAGAAAGATTTTTAAAATAACCGTTGCCTTCCTGATAAACACAGACTGATCACCACGTACATGTTTTATAAGTTGTAACTATAAAACGTATAAAAGACAACAAGTTAACAGAATGAGTGGGGAATTAAATGGGTGTTTCCTCATGTTCTCTGATTGCATTTGGAAGGGAAACAGGAAGAGGAGTTGCTGCTCTGTGTTTACACCTGATATCATCAAACTGTGTGATATTATTGACCGGTGAAAAGTGCCAAGGCATGCCAGGCGTCAACAAGAAGGCATCTGGCCAACCTGCAGCAGTCAAGGTCAAAACTGGTGTTCAGCTTTGGTTTTAATATTTGGCATTTTGCCTGTGAGATTTTGCCAAATACACTTCTTATGAGGTATATGGCCTGATTATGCAGGGATCAGATTACACAATGGTTTTGTCTTTGGAGATGGTCACTGTGTCAGATTAGGCGGCCATAAAGTCAAGGCCAAGAGACATACAGTACATCAGACCAGCAACACGTCATCCAGAGTAGGCTCTCATGACCACAACCCCGTGTCCCTCATAGACGGTAACAGAGTAAACAGCAGAAGTTGAAACATGTTTCCAAACTTCTACTTTAAACAAAGCAGTGATAGTAATGACTGGGGGTGAAAAAAAAAAAAAAAATAGATTCACCATGTAATGCAGGTTTTTATTCTACGATTTTGAAATCGATTTTTTTAATGCCAGAATCAATATCGGGAATGAGGGTCTGCGTAGATCAGCTGGCTGGGGTCTTAACCAAGATCTTTAACCAGTCCTTGTCTCAGGCTGCCGTCCCACCCTGCCTGAAGCCCTCCACATCGTCCCACTCCCGAAGAAGAACACCATTGACAGCCTGAATGACTACCGTCCAGTAGCACTATCATTATGAAGTGCTTCGAGAAACTGGTCCGGACCCACATCGTCTCAAATCTCCCACCCAGGCTCGACCCTCACCAGTTCGCTTACAGAGCTAACAGGTCCACGGAGGACGCTATAGCCGCAGCACTCCACTTTGCTCTGTCCCACCTGGAGCAGCGGGGGCGCTATGTGTGGCTGCTCTTTGTTTAACACCATCCTCACCAACAGACTGGTGACCAAATTGTCAGACCTGGGAATATCTCACTCCATCTGCCTCTGGATCAAGGACTTCCTGTCTGATCGCTCCCAGAGGGTGAGGGTAGGCCCCCACATCTCGTCAGCCCTCAGCCTCAGCACCGGCTCCCCTCAGGGCTGTGTGCTGAGCCCCCTACGCTACACCCTCTACACCCACGACTGTATCCCCACCCACTCCAGCAACAGCATCATCAAGTTCGCTGATGATACTACTGTGGTGGGGCTCAACTCTGGGGCGGATGAGTCCGCATACCGGGACGAGGTGGAGCAGCTGTCAGTGTGGTGCTCAGACAACAACCTGGTCCTGAACACTACCAAGACCACGGAGCTGATCCTAGACTTTAGGAGGAAAAAGATGGGGACTGTGTGGAGAGGGTCTCAGACTTCCGGTTTCTGGGCGTTCACATAGAGGATGACCTGACCTGGAGCGTCAACACAGACACAACACAGCTATCACCAAGAAGGCACAGCAGAGACTGCACTTCCTGAGAGTACTCAGGAATAACCAGTTCACACAAAAACTGCTTGTGTCCATTTATCGTTGCTCCATAGAGAGCATCTTGACATACTGCATCTGTGTGTGGTTCTCCAGCTGCACAGCGGCAGACAGGAAAGCGCTCCAGAGGGTCGTCACCACAGCCCAAAAGATTATCGGCTGCTTTCTCCCCTCCCTGGAAGATCTGTACAGTTCCCGCTTTTTCAGGGAAGCAAAAAATATTCTCACGGACCAATCTCATCCTGGACATTCTCTCTTTGAACTGCTGCCCTCAGGCAGACGTTTCAGGACATTGAAAGCACGGACAAACAGATTAAAGATCAGTTTTTATGCCAGAGCCATATTTACACTAAATACAGCAAAAACTTGAACATCTTGTAAATATTCACTGTGCAATAATGATATGAGTCGCGCAATACATGCAGAATGTGAATGTCTTGTGTGTGGTATGTGTGTTTTTATTATTATTATTATTATTTATTTATTTTTTTTATAGTTTTAGAGGCACGTCATTGTTTATGTTTCTTGCACTTTTTAAGGATTGCATTTAAATTTCGTTGTACTTGTACAATGACAATAAAGATATATTCTATTCTATTCTAATATATTTGCTTCATTTAAGTCTATGCCGAGGTAGAAGGAAGTTACCGCTTTTATTGTTGTAGTCTGAGTAACGTGACGCCATATCCGTTCCGTATGCGTCAAAAGCAAAACAAACAGCAACGAGCCACAGTGTGCTGAGCCGAGAAAGTTGAAAACGGCGGAGAGTCTGCTCGGATACGACCTGCACCCTCACATGTTAAATCCAACGTGGAGTTAATGACCCAAGCTGTCTCCCTGTATGTTCTGCATGTCTTTATCAGAATTCCTTCCCTATGAGAAACCGGCTGAATGTTGCTTCGCTCTGTCGACCTGTTGTCTCTCTAAACACACTGATGTTATTTGAGTGCAGCTCCTCTGTTGTCTTTTGTCCTGGTGACCAGTGATCCACATCACAGCCCGGCTCATCCTTCATCTTACTCAATCGTTATTGACCACAGACAGGCGGTGCTTCACTCTGCTGCACACTCATTCTGCTCTGTTAGCAGCAATGCTAACCATGCTCTGCTGCTGCTAATGTCACATAAATAATAAGTGAACAACACTTCCCTGAGAAGTGTAGTAAGTCAAATATGAAGTCAGATTAAAGCCCTGCCTCTGTTCCACTTAGGGCTGGTTGATAATTCAATATGATAATTTATAGGGCTGGGACAATACACCATATCTCCAGAGTCGATACTATCACGATACTTGGGTGCCGATTCGATATGAATAGCGATTTTTAAGTATTACGATCCTACAAGTATTGCAATTCGTTAACTTTTTTAACACTAGACCATGGGATAAAGTTGAATCATACACTTCGCTTTTACTTTGGAAAATATCTAAATTGATAGAGTAGAAAAGTTTGATTTTCAGCATGTATGTAGTCAGAGATGTCCTGAAGTCAAATATATCAGTCATTGTCAGGAATTATTTATTACATCTTTTTCCAGCAACCCAGAAATCATAGAATAAAGACATTTCCCTCACAAATTAGTGGTATTTTCTTTTTAACTTATAAGGGACATGTAATGTTTTATACTTCTGGTGAATATAATCCAATCAATCTTATTACCATATATGTATTTTGTATATACAGTTCCCTTTGTTAACACCTTATTTTGAAAAACGGATGTAGTCACACATGTATACTTCCTCTAACTTCTCCAAGTCCGTCTCTAGCTCTCCCGTCAGCTCCGTTCTCTTCATACATCCATGCTCAGCTCCATCGGGGCCGTTTGAATGCATTTAACATAAATGTCAGTATATGGGTGCTCTACAGTTGTAGCGTCGGCCCATTTGACCACAGAGATGAGAGTGACGTCTGGCTTGACCGCATGTTACCGTAATACGATAACGTTTCCTGTCCTTGACAGAGTTAGCATGCAGCTTTAGCCGTGATGTCTAACTCTGCCTTTCCTGTCAATGTGTGAAACCCAAAGTGTTTTCATACTTTACTGGATGTGTTGTGTTTACCACTTTGGGTTTAACATGTGAGGGTGCAGGTCGTATCCATGAAGACCCTCCACCGTTTTCTACTTTCTCGTTCCAGCCGGCTGCGGTTTGTTTCGGTTGACGGATAAGGGATAGATATGACGTCACGTTACTAAGACTACAACAATAAAAACGGCAACTTCCTTCTACCTCCGCATGGATTCAAATGAAGCAAAAATATCGATTCTGGCATTAAAAAAAATCGATTTCAAAATCATAAAAAAAGAAATTGCGATACAAAGGTGAATCGTTTGTTTGTAACACCCCAATATCGGAAATGAAAAAGTGGTATCGAGCCATCCCTAGTTCTTTCTACAGCCACTCTCACTACAAAGTCTACTAGGATATTTCAGGGTTTTTGTTTTGGGGTTCAATCTTTTCATTATGAAAAGCCTTTGAGATCATCGTGCATGTACCGTAAGTGTCGAGTCATGAACTCTAGTTTCATGTAGGTCTGTTTTTCTGGTCTAACACTGTATGACAGTCTATGATTGTTCTGTTTTCCTGTTTCTCCTGCAGTCTGGAGCTGCAGCGAGGAAATTAATCAGTCTAAAGAGAGAAGAAAGAAAGAGATGGAGAGAAGATGGAGATGAAGGAGGAGAAAAACATTCAATTTGTCATCTGCCTGCATTGCTGTGTGTGTGTGTGTGTGTGTGTGTGTGTGTGTGTGTGTGTGTTTGTTTGTGTGTGTGTGTGTGTGTGTGTGTGTGTGTGTGTGTAGAGGAGGGTCAGTGGAGACTAAAGCCAATTTCGAGTACAAAAGAGAAGTAGATGGAGGTGAGAGAGGAAACACTTGAGAGAAACCTGGAAAATCAAATTTCCGTAACCGACTGACGTCAAACTCTCAGAAGATCCTTAACCCCTCGCCCTCCAGACTGAGCTACACTCAGCATCGGTGAGAGCTCTGTGTCTGTCACTAAACTTGACCTTTGACCCTCCTGTGGTGTCGGGAAAACAATATTTCACAGGAGAAATTCAATTTACCTAATAGCCTTCTTTTTTTCCTCCAATAAGAAGTATTTAAACAGAGATAAAATCAGTATAATTCAGACACCAAATGTATTATTTATATTTGAAATAGTTTTGTCCCCAATAGAAGAAGAGAGAGTGTTGCATGACAGGGGAGAATACTGTTGAACTTGGATGTTTACCAGTATGGAAAAGCGTCCGATCATTGTTGAACCACAACGGTGGAACTGGGCTCTAAATATTGAGTTCATCTGTTTTTCTTTGGGCTGGAAGAGGTATGCAGACATATTGTAAATCCTGTTTTTGTGTGAGCCAACAAGTCCCCAGAATTAAAGCTGAAGTAGGTGAGAGGAGCAAATATGATTAAGAAAAGTTATTTTATAAAACGATCGATATATCATGACAGTAGTGCATGAGACAGGTAATCTAAAAACAAGACTCGGTCAAAACCGAGTATATGGCTGGACCGTATGGTCAATTCTGTGAATTTGTAGCTAAATTGTTACACAAATAGTCAGTGGTCATATCTATAATGTTTTGTGAACAGTTTTTTTCACTTATATCTTAATGTTTGATTGAAAGCCAACTTATAATGAAGCAAATGGCATTCAGTAATAGTAAATGGTAACATTTACTAGTCAGTATATTATACATTTTATACAAGGTGAAAAGGTATTAGCATGACATACAGTATGCAAGGTTAAAAGTATTTCAGTTTTTTATAAAAGCATGTGTATCAAACGCATTCATCATATAAGTGATGTTCAATATATACATACTTCACTAAAGTTTATCAGCGTTGAGATATCCCCGCTGTCATCACTGACGTTGTTGCTGCCGTAATTATTGCTAGATGGAGTGTTAATGGAGCAGCTGCAATGTTAACGTAGCCTGCCACTGATCGATCCGAACTCCGTTCAGAAAACAATCATTTTAAAAGTTGTTTGCCTGTCGTCATGGTAACAGACCCGACAAAGCATGAATTCAGACTTTTTACTAATCAGCATCATTATGTAGTTATTTCGGCACACTTTGATCCGTTTACAACAGCGTCGCTGCCGTATTTATGCCTAGATGAAGTGATGTTGAGTGTTGACTGAGTAGCTGGTGTTATCATAGCCTGGCATTGATCGATCCGAACTCCGTTCAGAAAACAAGCATTTTAAAAGTTGTTTGCTTGTTGTGTTGCGGACAGACTTGACAAAGAATGAATTCAGACTTTTTACAAATCGATATATTTATGTTGTTATTTCGGCATTATTTTGATATGTTTATTGCAATTAAATCACAGCACAGTCTGTTTATTTTGGGTTCATACCGCAGTAGCGACGTGTGGCTGCTAGATAGTCAGTTCATGGCGGAAATGGAGGAAAGCGAGGAGAAAATTTGCGAACATAACGTAACTTAAACGAACATAAACAATAACACATGCACAACAACAGCTCTATGTAATGTTACATTGAACCGCTGACACGCTCCCCAGAAAACGTAAACACAGAACTGTTCTCCGCCTTTTCATTTCGAAAGAGCAACGACCAATGAGGTCCAATGAGGACCAATCCTGTAACTTCATCACTCAGTCAGTCAGTCAGTCAGTCAGTCAGTCAGTCAGTCAGTCAGTCAGTCAGGGACAGACTTTTGCGTCTGTAGGGCTGGCCCTCTGCGGTCCGGCCAAAAATCACGTGCCTCTGTGTCCTCCGGTGCTCCTAATGGCATCTGCAAGATTTCACAGACCGGAGGAAAACAACCAATCAGAGCCGAGCTGGAGTCTGCCGTCTCTGAGCAGCTGTCAATCACTCGCAAATTCCGATCAAACGGTCAAACTAGGCAGCGCTGATCAAATATTAATCAATATTCTGTTACTGTAATGCCTATTTCTCCTCTCAAATGTTTTCTGAATCTTGTAGTGTACTGTTTAGCTGTAAGATGAGAAAATGTGTGACCCGGCAGCCATGTTGAGATCTGTCGAGGAAATAACAAGCACCGCCTTTCAGCCGGAGCACAGCCAATAGGAACGCTCAATAGGAACGCTCCGTCTGAATAAACCTGTGATTGGCCAAAGTCTTCCGTCACGGGCTAGATTTTCTAAAGCCTGAAAACAGAGCCATGAGGAGGAGCAGAAGTCTAGTTTTCTCTCAGAACACTTGAATTACAATATGCTGAAAGGTTATTATGGGATTTTTGTCCAATGATGCCAAAACATTTCTGCCTACTGCAGGTTTAAGTCACAAACAAGTCCGCAGTATACCCATTGGAAATACAGACAACTATCACTGGATTGCTTTGATACTGAGGAAAACTTAAAAACATGATGATTCTCAGGCAAGTTCTGTTAGCGTCTTTTTTTCTATAATTTCTAAGAGTGATGATATCCTCGGGAAGAGTAAGTCACACTGAATCTAAAAATATGTTTCATGTCTGTGTTCACATTTCACTGAGTTATGAAGAAGAGAAGGAGAGAGAGTTTTGCCCCTTATTAACCTCACGCAGTATCTTTCCTGGATTAAATCTGGATTTTGTTATTAGAGAGAAGTAATGTGTAAAATATTTAGGTAGCAGGCTTCTCACTTTTAGCAGGCGCTGCTCGTCACGTTCACCAGCAGAAGTGACGTCACTGGCAGCAGATTATATCAGCAGTCACTAATTAACTTTCATTCTGTAACGGCTAAAATGAAAAGTCTGTCTGTCGTCTGGTTGAAGTGCGCTCTGGTGAACAATAAGGTACAGACGTCAGTGGGCTCCAGCTGTTATTTCAATGTGTCACATACACTCAGTAAACACTTTAGATCCTCTGTTGCTCAGCTCAGCTCATTTTCTAGTTGGAGATGTAGTTTGACTGTTTCTTCCTTCTAACACAACAAACAGCGATTATTGACAGCATGTGAACTGATGACTGATGCTGCTGTTTTTCTGCTGAGGACTGGTGAGAGCGTCCTGATGTCCTGATCTGGTCGTCCACTTTTATTTCTATTTAGAGTACCGGATACATGCTCCAAGAAGCTGCCCTCTTTCATTCCATTGAAAGTTTTCATTATTATTGGACCTCATGGCTCAAATTGTGTTTTAAAGGACAGGTTCACAATTTTTCAGGTCTGTCTGAAAACAATAGTCAGGTCCCAGTTTGAGCACTGAAACAGCTGTAATTATTCCTCCTGTTCATACTAGACATTAAAGGGCAGGTCCACCTGCGTTATTTTCCTTTACTTTCAAATGGAAACGCCCACGCAGCCATTGCAAAAAGCAGTGACCCAGGTTACTACAGTAAGCTAATCAATAAGGTTATGGATAGTGTGAATGTTAGCACTAGCTGAGTTAATGTTAGCTGTGCTAAGTTTGGAAATAGTAAAGGGTTGGTTTGGATTTTTTGAGTTGGGGTTGTATGTGTACTCCTGTGTTCTGTCAGGTAAAATTACTGTTTTTGTCAATGGGAGTCTGGTGGCTTTGAAGACAGCGATATAACGGCTTCAGTTCAATTTGTTTGTGTTATTGTGTGACTTTCGGATCCGAACTAACGTGGTTAGCTCAGGGCTTGAACCCTAATAAACCGGCACAAATTCAATAGAACCCTAATAAACAATAAAGAGTATCAGGAAGGAGCAAAAACCAAATACACAATGCCAGAAATGTAAACAGGTAACAGTAAGGTGCAACCAAATCAAATCAAATGGGCATTTTCCAACGTTGCAGTCTTCTTACTACGAAATTCCCATCCCTCTTTGTGGAGCTGTGGTGGAGATAAAGTCACTCACTTTTTTTTTTTTTTTTTTAAATCGAAAGTTGCAACATAACAGCTGAAGGCTCATATCTGCTTCAGCTAAACCTTTGACTGTATTTTAACACAGAACAAGGACTGTGGATTTTGACCTCCATCATTTACACTAGTAGCATGTAAGGAAAAGATCTCTTAATGTTACAGCAAGCAAAAACGTTTTTATTGTTCATACTGGCACCTGACAACTGTTTTAAGACAGACTTGAACAATTTTGAACCTGTCCTTTAATATGAACGAAGGGAGAGTTGGGTCAGAGATGATCTCTAGTTGGGAGCCCGTGAAGCCCATTTAGTGTGTGATGTTGGGCTAAACCTGACTTGACTTGAAAGCTCATGTGTTTATCTAAAGTTACAGAAACTGGAGTGAGATTCATGCAGAGAATTAATGTGTGTTTTGTAAAACTCTGTACCTGGAAGGCCTCCCTGGCGACGGCGTCTTCCTCATCCCCGCGGGCCCACGGCTGTCTGCGTTTGGAGTTCAGACTGTCCCCGAACACATCGACGTAGAAGAAGACGTACTCCTCGTGAGGAAGATCTGCCTGCCGAAACTCAACCATCAACTTCCTGAAGATGTCGGGTGAGCAACAGACGAACATCACTGTGAAAAAGGAGACAATCATTTATATTGTGGTGAAACAGACATAGACAGTGTTGACTGGTAACTTTAACTTTCCCAACACATGGATTAGAATAAAGCACAGTCAGAGTTCACTGAAGTGAAAGGTCTGAGTCAACAACTACTTTGAGAAGAATCAACTACAAGTCCTAGAGATCACTGTGATAAGAAACAGCTCATCAGAGAGCTTCAGATAGTGTTGCTGTGTGCCTCAGGATGGCTGAGGTCAGAGGATGAACTCAGTGGATAAATTCAGCCGCTATGGTGCAGCGCTCTGAATATGTTAAAAACAATAACTATGATGTTAAAGTGCAACATCAGACATTTCAGACATTTTTATACAAAGTACCCGATTCCAGGGGACCAAAAGTAATTAAGAAAACTCAGAACCCACTTCCTGCTTCAACTTTACTATTTGGAAATTGTTTGACGTTTTTTTTTTTTTATCCAAGCTAGCAAACCAGGATAATATCACCAAGAAAGAGAATTAAAAGAAAGGAGTGAGCTACTTTCACTAGCAGCCAAACATGCCTACGACAACCTATCTCCAGCACCGTGTCAGAGAGCTTCACTGGTATGACTTGGGCTGCAGTCGAATAGTCTTTTTTACTTAGGAAGGTTCCTAACGGAGTGAAATGACCCGGAAGTATCTCAGTATCGGCCGTGATAAGAGCTGGTCGAATCCTCTAAATGGTGAAGAAAGGTGCTTCAACGCTTCCTTTGTTATCTCCTTTAACATAGGATACACTGGACCATCCTTTAGCAAAGGAAAGGAGAGAATAACATCCCACAATTCTTTGCGGCCGCAACATTTAAAGCGACGCACCATTCAGCCGTTCATGAAAAAACAAACAATATGCTTATCTTACATAATATGAGTGGACAGTGACAACCATTTCGTTTCACTTTATTTTTAATTATTCATTTTGAACATGTAACAAATAAGTAAAAAAAACAAAAAACAAGAATAACAATTAAAATGAACAGTAAACATAAACTGTCAATAAACAAATAATCAACATAAATTAATATTACACGTCCAAAAAGGAGTAGGAAGAAGTACAGCCGACACATGGCCCTCCCCCTTCTCTACAATTCAAACTATTAACTCAATATTTATCATATGTTCGTTTTTTATTTCAATTCAAGCCTTGATAATGAAGTAATATTTATCACTAGTTGTCCATGTTAGGTCAGATGATCCTTTCTTATATATTGTGTATTGTGTTGTATAGTGTTCCAGCAGCAGATACCTGCGGTATCTCTCTTTCACACACCGCGGGTGAAGCAGCCTGTCACTGAAAATGCTAAACGGGGTGAACATGCGCCTTTTGTGGTCCATCTTCAGAACATTGTTCACCACGGAACACCCGCATCACTAACATCCGCCACAATCGCACCATAATTATGGAGCCTAGTGTAAGTGCAGTGGGATCCTCTCAACACAAGTCCTCATGAATTCTCCTTCACATCTTTCCTTGACCTCATGACGTTTTCTATCGGGGTCAAGGAAAAGTGGTTAGAAAAAAGACATTAGGACGTAATTATTTGTCTTTTCGACCGCAGCCTTGGATTACAATCTGCTCCTTATTCCCTCCAAACACTTGTCATTCATCATCATGGCACAGCTTTATAATTTGGTGCAAAAAAATTAATATAAAAGAAAATTTAAAATGAAAAGCGGCAACTCACTTTGTACATTTCCACTCGTGAAAAACAAGCTTGGTCTGCAATAAAGAAAATGTATACATGTTTTTCCCGCTGTGGCTGCTTCTCCCTCTTTACGGGATTTTATATTTAACAGTTTCATCTTTGTTTCTTCCATCAACATTTTGTTTCTATCTTCTGCAGGTTTCTTACATTACGTTTTTTTACTCAACCTACAACCCAGTCTTGATATTGGTGCAGCTTACCGGGGGTTTACAACTTGCAATGAGCTGTACGAGGTTCAGCTGGCGTCTCCTTTTGTTGTTGTTGGTCATCTTCCACACAAACTTCTACTCCTACATCCTGGGACATGTTCCTGATGTGTCATGGACAGTTGCTTTTCTCCACCATTACAACTTTTCTCCTTTCATCCACCTCTCCCGTCTTCCTTCCTTCTTCTGTCGTTTACCAGGTGGCTCAAAATGACTGAGCAGTGGGCCAAACAGAATCTTCTTCACCTCATGACAGAGTGTCTTTGCCTCAGATGGATTTATTCTCATTTTTCAGCTTCACAACAAGCTTCTCTGCAGGCATCAACACTGCTTTGGTCTCCATGTTGAGAGACAACAGACTGACTTCTTTTTGTTCATGAACAAATGACGGCACAAGAGTCACTCGAGCAGCTGATCAAGCAGTTATTTTTGGTCTCCTAAAACGGGCATGTTATGCATCTAATTCTGACATGGTTCATCTGAAATGATCTCATTACTTCCTTATAAAACCAAATGTTGGGGGCGGGGCATCAGACAGTCTTCAGTATGAGCCAATGAGCTTGCAGTTATGGAGAGAGAGGTTGTTTGATTTGATAGGACAGACAGAGAGACGGGACAACAACTGTTTAAATAATTGTGATTGGTTGGATTTTTTTTACACCCAGAAGTTCCAATTCATGAGATGTTTGAATTAAAGTGTGGAGAACAGACGCTTTAGAAAGCACTGAAGGCTCCTGATGAAGAGCTTGGAGTTTCTTATGAAAAAGTCCACCATACTATCTTCAGGTAAAATAAATGAGCTGCAAATAACCTGCAGTCAGTGTCTGAAATTAACTTTTTGACTCATCAGCCAAGGGGACTGTTAGATGAAAAAATCCACCGGACAAAATAATAAATTGCCTTTTGGTGTCACAGTTACATTGTTTCAGTACATTTCATTGAGATAATAAGGTATATACTTAGAGAAGAGGCCAGAACAAAATTTAAAGCACAAAAATGTAAATATATTGACGGTTAATCAATTCAAGCCTGAATACTAGGGTAGGGTGGAATCTATTTCTTCATACCTTCCTGACATTTCACCAGGTATAGGCTACTTAAACAATAAATCCCATGTACTTCAACATCCACTCCTTTATTACTGTGTGCATACTGGTTTTAAACTTAAATTAACTTAACTGGCTCTTGTCCTGCCGATTTAAACGTGGATTTGTTGTTCTCAATGTAGCATTATGAGGGAAGGTCTTGGGCCTCACTGCCTCAGCTGTCCGGGCTGGACCCACAGCGGGACTACGATGCAGCGGCCCGACATGCTGCTTTATTCCGTATATAACATACTCTCATTGGACTGACAGGCTTCTAGTGACACATAACGCACACATAAGGTTCATTCACATCCAGACCGCAGTGACTGTTCTTAAGAAATCGTGTTGATAGGGAGTTTACAGCATCCCAAACACATTTTCTATCATCCCCAAGACTACAGGATGCCGTTAGTCTCGACTTGGTAACGAAGGAACATTATTGGTTCTCAGAGAGACACAGAGAGCAGAGGAACGCACCCGTAAATGACAGCAAAACACGGTAGAGACTCTCAGTGTAACCAAGCATATTTTTTTATAACATGACTTTTTATTACTATTTTGGTACAAACGTTTACTCGCCAGTGTGGCAGATAGCCTTCCGAGATTTATTAGCCAAACAGAAAATCTACCCGCATTCAGTTAAATATTATTTAATATACATTATACACAAAGTTGCACCTGACACAGTGCGCTGTGTGCGATCACTGTTCTGATTCTCCTGCAGTTACTCACTGACGTTTTCTACCGTTTTTTTTTTTTTTTACTGTTTTAATAAATCTTGTCTGATAATGATTAATTAAGAAATGTTAATTCACTGAGTCATGATTTTATCCGTCCATGTCTGTTTGTGTATAGAGCTCCAGTCATTGATTGATTTGACATGTTAGATATGCTTATATGAGACATGTGAAGGTGTCTTGTTGCCATTTTGTGACTCAGATATGCAACCGGTGCATTTGTGCACTGGTGACACTTTGCATATATATACAAGCACACAAATGGATGCAGAAGGAACAACGGAGGGAGACCACACTGCAGCCTGCAGGTGACAGAGAGTCTCAGGTGGATTACACTAATGCAGTCTTTAATCCAATTTTATTTTCAAATCCAATCTCAGCCTCTCCAAGAGTGGGAAACCAGATGTGTAATTAGTTTTCATGGCAGCTCTGTTATCATTACATCAGATATTTAATATCTTATATTCAGAATTTGAGCATTTCTGTAACGTTAACTTCTCTCACAGTGAGCACGCAGAGCAAAGCTGTTTTTCGTGCTGATTTATACCATGTTAATCCATTGTTTGGCCTCGTCAACCGACACAGAAAATGACAGGAGGGCGCAAAACTTATAATATATCACATTACATTTTAGTTTTAATGTAAAACACATATTTAGGAAATAAGGAAGGAATAATAATGACACCCGGACCTTTGCATTTACACCTGCTATTCATGAGCATTCTCTGGACTGTGATCAGACCTCAATATGCAAATCTGTAAATCAGTTAAATCAGTCGGACCACTTCTAGATTTGACCAAATCCGATCACATTCTAACCACAATGTCTTCTGCATGCATGCACACCTTCTCTGTCCAAACAGGAAACCAAGAAACAGATCACATGTTAATAAAAACTGTAAATAAGGTAAATATTATCAACATCAACACTATTACAACTGGTGACGGAAGAAAGCAGTGAACTGCTTCAAACATCATCAGTCACAAGATTTATGCAGATCAAAAGCCAAAGGTCCAGACGTCTGCTTCAGAATAGTGAAACAAGCCTTGCAGCACCTGAATAACAACATCACTAACTAAAGGCCTTTTCACACTGAAGGAGTGAAAGGGCCCTTAGAGGCATTGTTTCATTTCAAATCTAACAATGGAATTAGGGAAGCACCGATCCGATATCAGATATCGGTATATATTTATTTTATTATTATAGAATTAGACAAGTTTAGAAGATTTTTTACCAAGTTGCTGGTGCACGATTTATTATTTTCGTAATTAATAACAATTCAGTAAATTTATATCTATGTATTTATTTGTTACATTTTGTTATACACTTCCACACAGTCAGGCATGTGAGCATGCCCGAGTGGGACATGGGGCATGCTCACATGCACGAACATGCACTAAAAGCATGCGCAGCGCGAAGGCAACCAACATGTGTCATCCTGCTAAAATAGACAGACTGCTGCATAAGAACTTTTTATATGGCGGACGGAACCTGCCAAAATAAAAAATAAATGAATAAATAAATAAATGACTCAATAATGAATAAATATGTCATTAAATGTAGCACAAAATATTATAAATACATGTAGACATTAAAAATGGATAAAATGTGACATAAATTTGTATTTCTGTTTTAATTTGCTTCTTTATTATCCCTCATTTAAATATTATTCTGTTTAATATTCCCTTTTATTTATGTATTTATGTTTTATTTATTTTTAAATGTATGTATTTATTTATTTATTTATGAATTTATTCCTGCATGATTTTCCCTTTGCATTTCACCCCTTATTTATTTCCCCAAACTTATTTATTTCTGTATTCTTTTCTTTATACAGTTCTTTACACATTATATCAATTAAATAATGGTTACATTTATTTTTAATACTAATTTTGCTAAATTTAATGACATATTTATTTGTTAATTGAGTCATTTATTTATTCATTCATTTATTTCTGATTTTGGCAGGTTCCGTCCTCTATAACAACACAGTTCACATTTGAGGGAAAAATAAATTGGACTTTCCACTAAGATGTTTCCTCTTTAAAGCACAAACCCAGAACTGCAGGAGCGGTCCTGCAGTCACCAAGATGTCCTTTCTACAACCAGACTTGAAAATAAAGATCCACTTAGGAACAAATGTCTCTGTTGCTGCTTCAATGTCTCTGTTTGCTCGGCTGTGAAATGAGTCCTCAGTGTGTTTGTGAATGGATGCTGTTGATCTAAAGTGAGAGGAGAAACCAATAGTCAATAACAACATGGAGGACACCCAGAGTGACTCAGACAGCTGGAGGCGAGACTCATTTGTCATAGGGGACATCAATGGGATTTAGTGTGTGTGTGTGTGTGTATGTGTGTGTGTGTGTTGTTCTGAAAGGCCTCTCTGAGGCTCTTAGCTGTTCTTGTTACACTGAGAAAAATCCATTGAGAGTCTTCAGTAGCTGATATTTTGTATCAGGACTCAGACCGAATCCATATGATACTGATAGAGTTTATCGGTAAAAAGACACTGTGAGGCTCTCAGGTTGCTAAATTACGAATCCGACTATGGCAAACGTATGACCCGCCCTACTCTGCCTCTGATTGGCTAGTACTCATTGCCAGAGCCGGATCTACGCAGAGGCATTCTAGGTACATGCGGGCCTCCTTGCCACTAGGGGGCCCAGACATCATTTTGTGCTAAACATGCTCTCTTTGTTTTAAATGTAAAATAATTTCCACAGAGTTTCAACATTCACTTAAACACTACTTGTTGTTTTATTCTTGTGGTAATGCATCTCAAGTGGAGATCGATTTCACTGCACTGTGTTACAATATAATGCTAATGCAGACTCCTGGAGCTTTCCATTTAATCACAATTATATAATAATAATAACTATAAACTTTATTTCTATGGCACAATTCAAGCATACAACACAAAGTGTTTACTTGCAAGCAAAGAATCATGCAATAAAATAGGATTAAGTTAAATTAAAAAGACAAGATAAACTAATTGTTAAGTAAAAGATGTGTCTACAGATTTAGACGTCTGACTTCATGTTCACTCCTGATTTGTTTTGTAATAATTCAGCGTGAACTGTTTTCTTTTGGTTCAGATCGAACGAATGAACTGAATTACAGGTGTGAAGGAGAACTCAATAAATTCAGGAATGAACTAGATAGATTACAGATATTTCTATTTGTCCTCTGCTGATGAATTTGTTTATTAAGTGTTGGAGTTTAAGTCTTAGTTACAGAGATGGCTTTAGTATTGCTCTCCTCTCTGTTTCTCGGATGCTGAGGGTCCAGACTATCTTGGCTTCCTCCCACATCTGAGTCTCTGTGTCAGAGCTTCAGGAAGTCTCCAGAGGCGTGATGACATTCCTCCGGCCTGACGTTCCTGTCCCACCGCCTCTATTGTTTCAGGCTTTAATAACCTCTGTGCAGGAAGTGAACGGTGAAACCACAGAAACCACGCGGGACTAAAAGCTTTCTTCCGATTGATACTGAGCGCGGAACTCTCTCCCTGCCGACGAGTTCACAGTCTGCTGAAATCTAATCGCTGCACTTTGTTCCCCTCTACCTGCACTAAAAATACTGATCTAAAAATATGCACTCTGCATGTTGTGACCTCTCCTCTCAAGCTCTCATTTCATTACCAAACATCATCAAACTTTATTCATATTCAGGGACAGTTTGCCTCTATATCAGCACTGCCTCGATTCACATTTATATTTCACATACAGACACCGTCTGCACCAGAGTTCATGAGGTTAAAGCCCCAATTCAGAGAAAAGCCATTCCTGCTTGGCTGTCCACTGTCTATCTGAGTGCATGTTTATTTAGTTAATATTTTACTAAAGCAACTATATGCTACTAACTTTCTTTTAGTAGCCTAACCACACGTGGGATGCAGGAAACATTGCCACTGAACATAAACCGGCCATCAGTCACTTTGTCCTCCAAAATGTGCAAAATAATTTAGTAGTATATGAATGTAATTTTGAGGAGACAGAGTGGCCCACTTGGCTCTAGGGAATGTCCATCAAACAAGCATATTTCAAGCCCAGGCCCAGTGAGTAGTGATGTCACGATACCAGAAATTTAGTAGACAATACCAGTCAATTCGATACCACGGTAAAAAAATAAATGTAAAACAATAAATCCCATGTACGTCAACATTTGCATACCGAGGCCTGTACTACGAAGTGAGTTCAACACACCCAGGGTATCTTCTCGGTATCTGGCTTAACAAAAGAGATCCCGCTAAGCGGTCCTACGAAGGTGTTTATCAACTCGGTAAGTCAACCCAAGGTTTCTCTATCTGGCTACGAGCACGTTCACATGAACGGGGCGGTGCTTGCAGCATCTGACCAATCACAGACATGGACAAGTCTACTGACTTGCAGACAGACAGGCAGAGCGGCACATTTTACAAAGGAAGAGCAAACTATATTAGACAAATACGAAGAAGTTAAACATAATCCAGACTAAAAGTAACACAGTTGACGCTGCCAAATGCAGGAAGGACAGCTGGCAAAAGAAAAAATTGTCGATGAATGCGTAAATTAACAGATTTATTAATTTAACAGAATACTCAAAAGTCAGATATAGTCGTCTAGATGGGGCAGTGATATATAAATAGCTTTTAGAAGTGTAATGGATGAATAGATTACACTTCATTATCCCCTTTAACAATGAAGTGACCTGAGGTGTGAAACGGACTTGAGAGCAAGTAAAAAAATAAAAATAAAAAACATAATTCAAAGCTGTAAGCACCCACAGCATACAGCCAGCTGTCCATCCTTCATTTGTCAGTTTAATCTGTGTTGTTTTTACTCTGGATTATGACTGTAACTTCTTTGTCTTTGTGTAATATTATCATACGATCCCCGCACTGAGCTCTGATTGGTCAGTAGACGGTGCTTTCACACAAGTTGATCTCTTATCTGGAACATAACCTGCTCCGGAGCAGGTTTGCGGTTCAGCATCAGTTACCATGGCGATTTACACCGGTAAGAACTGATCCACCTTCGTAGGACGGAAAACCCAGGGTTAACCCTGAAGTTACGTCGATAACCCCAAATCCTGCTCCGTAGTACAGGCCTCTGGTTTTTGTTAGAAAGATAAACAGCTCATAATTCTCTCTATTATCTATTATATATTTCTGTGAAAACATCTCCTTCAAACAACTGGATTTATTGAAGTTTCTTGCTAAAAACTACTGTGGAGGGAGGGCGTGGTCGCTGCTCAGCTGCAGGGGAGAGAGGGGTGGAGCGGCTCAGGGAGCAGTGCTCAGGTGTGTGTGTCCTGCACGGAGCTACAGCTAACGTTAACTAGCTCGCGTCCTGCCGATTTCAACACAGATTTGTTGTTCACCATGTAGCATCATCAGGGAAAAAACTGGGCGCGTCGATAGTGAGTTTACTGCGTCCCGAACACATTTTCTATTATCCCCGGGACGACCGGGCACCATCACCATTCACCGGAGTACCGTCACATTTTCAGAATTTTGGCATCGACTTGGTACTTAAGTATTGATTCTCGTGACATCCTTAGCAGTGAGAATAACTAACAAGAATAACACAAACTGTGAGACACATAATTTTTTGACGTGTATGTGCCAAAACTTGTCATTTCTCTCTGGTGGACAAACTATGTGATGGAGACACTGACCTCAAACATTATCTGACATTTTCTATACGCTGATATGGATGTATCTGCAATAAGATAATAGAGTTATCAGTCTAGCTCTAATTAATAAACAGACTTTTTAATAAATGTATAGATTTTTAAAGAACACAGGCTGGTGACTGTGTATAAGTGTCTGTATGAATGTGCTTTTTGGTCGACTGGTTGTCCTTTCTCATTTGGTGATGAGGGGGTTGTTACATTATCTGATGATGTGACAGGATGAGTCGTTAAGACTGCTGCTGCGTCAGGTGGACTAAGTGCCAAAGGTCAGAGTGCAGACACGACCCTGGAACCAGGAAGAGCTGCAGGAGGAGCCTCGAACACGGCAGACCTCCCCTTGACCTCTGACCCCTGCACACTTCCTGACTCACACAGATGTGCTGAGATGAAAGAAGAACAGCTTCCACTTTCCACTTACAGTATGACAGCTCTGGAGATGAAAGGATTTTGTTTTGCTCGTAACAGGCACCAGAGCTGCACAGATTGGACCGACAGATACAACAAACCCTCCTTGAACCTGAACATCACACTCTTTAATTAACATCTGTTGTAACAAGTTTAAAAATTTAAAAGAGCAACGTAACTTTGGATCCAGATTTTTCCTCTGTCATTAGTGAGTGTGTCTCTGACTGCAGTTTCTCTCATTAATCCTGAGATCTGACTGAGTCTTCAGCTCCATTTAAAAATCACAGAATTAAGCCGTTACGCAGATGCCCTTTCTTCATACGAGGGGTGACGGAGAAGAAAAGCAAAGGTCGTGCAGGAAATAGGATGTGCTTCTCTTCTTAATCTCCTTTTTGTACCTGTTCACTCATTTATCTCAGTGAATCTCACGCATTAACTTTGAAAGTGTCAAAATTTCAAGATGATTTAGTTTCCTCACAGCCAGAAGATTCAATAGAGACGATAATAACTTAACTTAACACATAAATAAGGAAACAGGACCGCAAAGAGTGGTTTTAAAATGACCAGAACAGTTCCAAAACGCATACTATCCCCAAAATATTGATCAGAATTATATCATTTGAATCCAGGATGCTGTGACGAGCAAAATCTAATTCACCTCTTATACTTTTTGTACAATAAAATGCATTTCACGATGGCATCATGCCGAATGCACCAACACTGTCTATGAAGACCAAGGCCCACAATTGTGGCCAAAGAAGAATAAATATAATAGGAATAATAACAGTAATACACTCTACATGCTGCGATGAGTTTGTTTTGTCTTCAGGCTTAGTTTTTTTTCCTCTTCGAGGAAAATATGTGATTCAGAATGATAATACAGTAACCAGTCCAGCATCATCACCTTTCAACCTTATGTTGAATATATATGTGTGAGGATGCTGCAATGAAATACAGAGCAACTAAAGTTACGTAGTAACAAGTATTCAAATACTTTACTTAAAGTGGCAGTAGGCAGTATATTTTTGGCATCATTGGGCAAAAAATTCCATAATAATCTTTCAGCATATTGTAATTCAAGTGTTCTGAGAGATAACTAGACTTCTGCTCCTCATCATGACTCTGTTTTCAAGCTTTAGAAAATCTAGCCCGTGACGGCAGACTTTGACCAATCACAGGTCATTTCAGAGAGAGAGAGCGTTCCTATTGGCTGTGCTCCGGTCATGTGAGCGGAACTTGGCGTTCCTTTACCAGATTTTACAATGGCGGCGGCGTCACGAACTTTCTCATTTTACAGCTAAACAGTACACTAAAAGATGATTCTGAAAACATTTGAGGTGAGAAATAGGCATTACAGTTACAGAATATTGATCCATATTTGATCAGCGCTGCCTAGTTTGACCGTTTGATCGGCGTTCGCAAGTGATTGACAGCCGGCTCTCATAGACGGCGATTGGACGGCAGACCTCAGATCAGCTCTGAATGGTTGTTTTCCTCCGGTAAGTGAAATCTTTCAGATGCCGTTAGGAGCACCGGAGGACACCGGAGGACACCGGAGGACACCGGAGGACACCGGAGGACACCGGAGGACAGAGAGGCACACGATTTTTTTCAGGTTACCTGTTTAATGTACTACTGTCTCGATATAGCGACCGTTTTATAAAAATAACTTTTTTGCTCCAATCTCGCCTACTTCAGCTTTAAGTAAAAGTAGTAGTACCACAGTATAAAAATACTCCATCACAAGTAAAAGTCCTGCTTTCAAAATTCCACTTTAAGTGGAAATGAAACATTCAACCAAGTTAAGCTGGTTTACTAAATGGATTTCCACTCTAATGAACTATTATATAACAAACGTGACAAATATCAGCATTTAAAAGAAAAAAGAAGATTCCGTGTCATCTTTCGTGGCAAGAGTGCCGCCATGTTGCAGTACTCTAGCCTGTGATGTCACATGGTTGGTTGGCTCTAGTTACACAGATACAACGGTAGGGACCGTGAAAGACAGAGACTGAGGAGGCATTTCGGTCCTGTGTCTCCTCAGTCTCCGTCTTTCACGGTCTCTACCGTTGTATCTGTGTAACTCAGCCTAGCCAATCAACCGTGTGACGTCACAGGCTAGAGTACTGCAACAAGGCAGCGCTCTTGCCACAAAATATGAAACAGATCTTCTTTTTTCTTTTAAATGCTGACATTTGTCATGTTTATAATATAGTTGTTCATTAGAGTGGAAATCCATTTAGTAAACCAGCTTAACTTGGTTGACTGAATCACTTCCACTTTAAGTAAAAGTACAGACGTATTAGTACAAAATGTACTTGAGGTATCAAAAGTAAAAGTACTCATTATGCAGAATGACTACTGTCCGTGTTATAATATGATATTACTGGATCATTATCATTGATGTATTAAAATGTAAGCGGTACTTTAATATTGTCATCGGTCAAGGTGGAGCTCATTTTAACTATCTCATATTAGGGCTGGTACGATACTCCTATCTCCCGATTCAATACTATCCCGATATTTGGGTGCAGATTCAATATGTACTTTGGATTTAACATGTGAGAGTGCAGGTCGTATCCACGTTTTCTGCTTTGTCGTTTAGGCTCACAGCGGTTTGTTTTGGTGACAGATACAGAACGGATATGAAGTCACGTTACTCAGACTACAACAATAGAAGCGGTAACTTCTTTCTATCTCCGCATAGACTCAATTGAAGCAAATATATCGATTCTGGCATTAAAAGAGCTATTTCAGAATCGTAAAAAAATAAATCGCAATACATAGGTGAATCGATTTCTTTTCCCACCCCTTTATATACTCTTGGTACTTTAATCTGTAACAGTGGATCTTATTTTAAAAAGTGGTGTTTTGTTTGTAAAGTAACAATAGCTCTTAAATAAATGTAGTGAAGAGAAAAGTACTATATTTTTCTCTGAGATGTAGTTGAGTAAAAGTATAAAGTAGCATAGATGGAAATAGAAAGACATTAGCATTTGGGACATGCATGTAAACCTGCAAACAGACTAATGGGGTAACCCTGGGTTACAACTTCCTGTGTACATACTAATTATGTTCGGCAATTACACTGAGGCAACAGAACACTCTACTGTTAATCTACTGTCAATGAAACTAAGCAAAGCAACTGAATGCTGATCAACATTTTTATGTTGCTGTACTGATGGAACTAGTTCTGTTGAAATGGATGTTATGCTTCATCTATCAAGACAACAGGTAAACATGGAGCAAGTTTTTGTATCAAAAGCAAATTAAAACAGGAGCAGATCAGGACACGGCAAGACGTCTTACTAAAATATGATCGACTATACCTAAATACTTCTGATAAAATCCTGCCTCTCTTACGGTACGTTCACACCAAGCGCGAAGCGAACTTTTCGCACGGCACATTTGCATACAAAGTCAATGCGAAGAGGCGAATAGATTTGAATTTGCGCCGGGCGACGTTAATGGCGTCAACTAATCGCCCTATCAACAAATTGTTTCATCTTGAAATAATATTATAAACACATCATTAAAAATGTGCATTAACCAAAGAAAAGTCCTTCACATAATGGCTCTGAGGTGTGAAGTCTCCAGACTACACTGCTGCCACACAACGAGGAAACACTCACTGCTTTGTCTCGCCAAAATAAAGGTCATGAGAAATTTCACTGCTTCTAACCTTTTACACTCCTCTCCTTGTGTGTTGTTATGGTGAATGATATAAATGACTATTTTCTAAAGCACTAATGAGATGCTGTGATCTTTCCCAGCTCACTGTGCACCATACCTTCATTACTTTAATGCTGGGTACATTCAGTTCTCTGCTATTTGCATTTGATTTGAAAGGAAAAATTAAAATCTCAGGGTCATTAAAGCTGCTCAGTGAAGTGTCAGAAGTCTCCTTCTGAGAAGTATTGATTCAAAATATCTATCTGCAAAATCACACACACACACACGACCCACATTTAAGAACCTTGACCTTGTTTCTGTTGAATGTTTGTCACTTTCATTCTAATAATTAATAATTGTAGCCTACATTATAGGGCTGGCAAAGTTAACGCGATAATAACACATTAACACAAATTTGTTTTAACGCCGTCTTTAATGCATTATGGCAACTTGCAATTTTTAGGTTGTAGCGGACTCCGCTTTAAAGCTAGACTGAAGATACTGGCATCTTATGAAACTAGAAAACCGAAGGAATCAATTGGTACGCAAATTTGTTTTAACGCAACTAATTTCTTTTATGCATTAACGCAATCAATCTTTTTCGGAAGTTGTAGCGGGTACAGTGAAGCTACTGCTATCATATGAAACTAGAAAACCTAAAGAATCCATAGGTACCAACCATGTCATACTAGCTTATACTAACTTGAACGCTCCAAATTTACGCTAAAATTAACTTATTAATAACTTGCGATTTTTAGGTTGTAGCTGGCTCAGTTTTAAAGCTAGTGTGAAGATACTGACATCATATGAAATATAAAGATATAAAGAATCCATTGGTACCAACCATGTCATACTAGCTTGTTGCGAAGGAGGTTAAATAACGCTCCAGACTTGCGCTAAATTTTAGCGATTAACGCAATCAATTTTCGGAAGTTGTAGCAGGTTCAATTTTAAAGCTAGAGTGAAGATACTGGTATACTGGTATGAAACTAGAAAAACCTAATGAATCCATTTGTACTAACCATGTCATACTAGCTTGTCACGAAGGAGGCTAAATAACGCTCCAAACTTATGCTAAATTTTAGCAAGGAAAAACTGTCATGGCCATTTTCAAAGGGGTCCCTTGACCTCTGACCTCAAGATATGTGAATGTAAATGGGTTCTATGGGTACCCACGAGTCTCTCCTTTACAGACATGCCCACTCTATGATAATCACATGCAGTTTTGGGGAAGTCATAGTCAAGTCAGCACATTGACAGCTGTTGTTGCCTTGTAGGACTTCATGTTAAGATTTGAGCATATTTTTTATGCTAAATGCAGTACATGTGAGGGTTTCTGGACAATGTTTGTCATTGTTTTGTTTTGTTAATTGATTTCCAATAATACATATATACATACATTTTGCATAAAGCAAGCATATTTGCCCACTCCCACTTGTTGATAAGAGAATTAAATACTTTTATCGCAATTAACTATGGACAATCATGCAATTAATTGTGATTAAATATTTTAATAATAAACATATTTGCCCACTCCCATGTTAGTAAGAGTATTAAATACTTGACAAATCTCCCTTTAAGGTCCATTTTGAACAGATAAAAAATGTGCGATTAATTTGCGATCAGTCGTGATAAACTATGGACAATCATGCGATCAATCGCGATTATATATTTTAATCAATTGACAGCCCTAATTTTAAGCTCTTAGTCTGATTCCCTGTACACACAGTCAGTACGTACAGTATGTTACTAGATGGCTAACACCTACCCCTAACAAGTGTAGGCTATATGTACATTCAGGCCTGCAAAGTCCAGCAGGGTGAAAGAGGATATGCTTTTTGAAACCATACCACTGAAGGTCTGGAGATAAACCTGCGATTACTGATGTTTTGGCCGCTTTGGGGCGTGTGAACACGTCCTGTTTCCGTTTCAAAATAAAAGCCCTCTTTTTTTTCTGTGGACAGAATCCCTTCATTTGTTAACACAAGGCTTTTATTCTGAAATATTTGCAGGACAGTGTTGTGAAAAATGCAGTGACCAGTACTGGCTTTTAATTGTGGATTATGACTACTATTTACAAATGAAATTACCATTATGAAAGGCAAACTCTGGCGGTAGCAGCGCAGCCGCAGAAACGCTGCTGGTGTGGACGCCACACGCGTGTGAGAGACGTAGCTGTTCAGCGAGGTAGCCCTCATTCGCTGCTCAGCCGGCCTGTATGGCCTGGGCGTATGACTCAAACTACCCACACATACGCTGTTAAACTAAAAAACTTCACATGCTTTTTCCACGTGGACACTCAAACTGACACACCGCCTCACTGGAGCATAATCATTTGCTATTGCAGAAAATCTCGACTTCAGCTCTGCAGGAGGCACACTCTGAAAGGTTTGGACCTGCATCAAGTCTTTGTGTTTGCAGGGATTTCTGTAGAATGGACGCAGTCGTTAAGAGGCTGTTTACAAAACAGGAAGTGGTCATAATGCTCCCCTGCTGACACAGCTGGATCAAAGCCAGAATATACAGTTCAGATACAGGTAAGAAGTAAATATAACCTCTGAAAACATCAGAGGGCTCTGTAGTTCTGCCTTACCCTCTTCACTTCTTTTTAGGGCTGTCTATTAAATATTAAATCGTGATTAATCTCATGATGGTCCATAGTTAATTGCAATTAATCGCAAATTAATCGCACATTTTTTATCTGTTGAAAATGTACATTAAAGGGAGGTTTGTCAAGTATTTAACACTTTATTATTGGAAATCAATTAACAACACAAAACAATGACAAAAATTGTCCTGAAACCCTCACAGGTACTGCATCTAGCATAAAGAATATGCTCAAATCAAAACATGGCAAACTGCAGCCCAACAGGCAACAACAGCTGTCAGTGTGTCAGTGTGCTGACTTGACTATGACTTGCCCCAAACTGCATGTGATTATCATAAAGTGGGCATGTCTGTAAAGGAGAGACTCGTGGGTACCCAAAGAACCCATTTTCATTCACATATCTTGAGGTCAGAGGTCAAGGGACCCCTTTGTAAATGGCCATGACAGTTTTTCCTCGCTAAAATTCAGCATAAGTTTGGAGCGTTATTTAGCGTCCTTCGTGACAAGCTAGTATGACATGGTTGGTACTAATGGATTCATTAGGTTTTCTAGTTTCATACCAGTATACCAGTATCTTCACTCTAGCTTTAAAATTGAACCTGCTACAACTTCCGAAAATTGATTGCGTTAATGCGTTAAGGAAATTAGTGCCGTTAAAATGAATTTGTGTTAACGCATTATAATACCTATTATATACCTATTGTATATATGTATATATATAAATACACATATATATATATATACATACATATACATACATATATATATATATATACATACATATACATACATATATATATATATATATATATATATATATATATATATACTGTATATATACACATTAAGCAGCTTACCCTCGGCCAAGTCTTGTAGGCTAAGGGTGCCTTGCATCACAGTTATCCACATTTTGACCTTGAAAAGGAAGAAGAATGTGTTTGTGTTTGTTACTTCAGGGCTGAAAGCATGCTAACAAGATTCTGGGCTGTGTGGATCAGCCTGCATTTGGCTGCTTTAATCATTCAGAGGTTAGGTTTTCTAGTTTCATATGATACCAGTATCTTAACTCTAGCTTTAAAACTGAGCGCGCTACAACCTAAATCTCACAAGTTGCGTTAATGCGTCAAAGAAATTAGTGGCGTTAAAATAAATTTGCCTTAATACGTTATTATCGTGTTAACTTTGACAGCCCTAATTATTTTTGATTATTGATGATTATTTTACTTACTTCATGCTTGTTTAGTTGTTTTCTAGTGAATGCTTCTTTACTTCCTGCATGGTCTCAGTTTGCTGTGTGTTTATTTAAAAGGAAACTAGAATTACAGCCTCACGGTTGTATGCCTCCGCCGACCAGTCAAGTTGCAGTTTACATCCATGTCGGTCCAAAATGTCGGACATGTTGGACATTTGTGTGAAATTGTCATAATTAGCATATGCATTCTTGAGTTATGGCCAAAAACGTGTTTTGTGAGGTCACAGTGACCTTTGACCACCAAAATCTAATCAGTTCATCCTTGAGTTCCCTCCAGGCGTTATTGAAATATCGTGTTCACGAGAATGTGAATTTTCATGATTTTTCACCAGATTTGTTGGTCAGTGCAGCAGGAAGCTTGACTGATACTGTACAGGAGTTATTTTTACCTCATGATCTGATATTGAAGTCTGGCTCCTTGTGTGAACTGACCATCTTTAGTTAGCTAGTCACTAGATACTGCATGTAAAACGGCTAAGACAGCTTTTCAGATTTTTGTCAATAGCTTTTTATTTTATTTTTTCACAGTCAAAGCATCTCTACTTTCATCCTCCAGCTTTTAGCGAAAAATTCAGCGATATGGTCCAATGCAATTCTGACTTGTACTGCTGAACCTCCTGTTCTGTTTTCATAATTCACACACTAAAATCACTCTGGGAAAATATGTTTTATTTTGAGGTACTGCCAAACACATTCCCAGTTCTGAATTGATGTGTTTCACATGATCTCCACTCTTTCTGTTTTGTTTTTGTAACTGATCACAGATCTAAATGTGGCAGAAACGCCCCGACTGACTGCCTCCAGTGAGTCTTAAAAACATCTTAAAACCATTTGGTTTACGGTTCCCAAGAGCAGAGTGTCTGTACACCAAACACACATATCACAGAACAGGAACTGCCTCAACAGACGCTTCCTTCCATCAGCGGTAACATTGATTACTAAAGACAGACAGGATGGAGGGACAGACTCAGAGACAGTCCACTTAGACATTTAATCACTTATTGACAGACTGAAGAGAACTGTAGAACATTTGGAAAATAATAACATTTGAGATTTGCTTCAAGCTTGTATTTGATAAAACCTCTAAAGATGCAAAGTTTACTCTCTTTTCTCTGCAACAGTTTGTAACAAGTTGCTTCTCCTTAACGTTCTGAGACCGAAGGGAACGACATCTTAATAAGGAGTGTTTGTTTTTACGTCTCTTTATTACCTCCATGCATGCCTGACACAGCTAATTGGGTCTGCTTGCTGCTGTCAGTGAAATGTGCAGCCCTAATGTTCCTGTGCATAATGTCACGCTGGATGCTGCTTCATAAGGTTGCCTCTCAGGCTCTTTAATTAGATACTTCTGTGAGAGAAATGAGAAGGCTGTCGGCTTCCTCTTCCTTTACTCGGCCTAATCAGAGCGGGAAGTCGGCAGTGAAGAGACGACCCACTGAGCTGGAACAAACCACCTCCTCCTCCTCCTCCGTCACCACCACTTCAGCATCATTATCACACTGTAACTCAGCATTAAAGCTCTTACTACATATATATAGGCGAACATTTTCCTCTCAGCTGTGATGGATGTATCTGTGGCGTAGTGTTCTGTTTGAGCTCTTCAGTATCACAGACAAGAGTGGGAAAAAAAGTAAAAGTAGAAATACCACAGTGTAGAAATTATCTGTAAATAACTAAATGTCACAAAAGTAGTTTTGTAACCTAAACCTAACCATGACCGTTTCACAACATTAACCACACGTGAGCGTTCTCTGCGCTCCTCCGTTCATTGAACCACCGTGACCAGAGAGATCACCGCCACCGCTATGTCTGCAGTCAGCATCTCCTCTCCTCATCTCTCTGTGTGCAACATATCCTCATACAACGGTTCGTATGATATCTTAAAAAGTTATTCCTTTTTCATTCGTTTTCCTACGAAAGTCCAACAACACGTGTCAATTTCTGCTTGTTACATGCATACAGTCTTTTCAAAATAAACTTCTGTCTTCACCGGAAACAACTTCCTTAGGATTAGGCAAAAAAACTACTTGGTTAGGCTGAGGAAAAGATCAACGTGGTTAGGATTAGGCAACAAAACCACTTAGTTAGGTTTAGGAAAAGATTGACTTGGTTAGGATTAGCCTACAAAACAACTTAGTTATGTTTGAGAAAAGATCAACTTGGAGAGGATTAGCCTACAAAACAACTTAGTTATGTTTGAGAAAAGATCAACTTGGAGAGGATTAGGCAACAAAACTACTTAGTTAGGTTAAGGAAAATATTGACCTGGTTAGGATTAGCCAACTAAACTACTTAGTTAGGTTTAGGAAAAGATCGACTTGGTTTGAATTAGCCAACAAAACTACTTAGTTAGGTTTAGGAAAAGATCGACTTGGTTTGGATTAGCCAACAAAACGACTTAGTTAGGTTTAAGAAAAGATTGACTTGGTTAGGATTAGCCTACAAAACTACTTAGTTATGTTTGAGAAAAGATCAACTTGGAGAGGATTAGGCAACAAAACTACTTAGTTAGGTTTAGGAAAAGATTGACTTGGTTTGGATTAGCCAACAAAACTACTTAATTAGGTTTAGGAAAAGATCGACTTGGGTTAGGATTAGGCAACAAAACAACTTAGTTAGGCTGAGGAAAAGATCAACGTGGTTAGGATTAGGCAACAAAACTACTTAGTTAGGCTTAGGAAAAGATCAACTTGGATAGGATTAGGCAAAAAAACTACTCAGTTAGTCGTCTCTCTCACTGAAGCTACAATGCCTGTGTGTTTCGTACTGGGATGTGCTCACACCAGCAACGGGTCTCGCTCATTCTTTCTCTTCCCGGCTGATAAAAAGACCAGGAGTCCCTGGATAAAACACATCAGGTAAGATAACATTATGTTTGTGCGTGGTCGTAGCTAAGTTAGCTAGCTAGCTAGTGTTGGTGACGTATGTTGTGCGAGACGAGAGATGTAGTTCACTGAGCGGTTTCACACAAAACTAAATGATACCTACGACAAACTGAGACTTTCTTGACTTGCAAAATTATCTTTTAAATAGACAAACATCATATGTGTGATTCATGGCGCAATTCAAACGGGATCAAAGAAATATTTATCTCACTGCGTTGACTACCGTTCATATTTTTTCCAAAACAAGGTCCCATGGGTTCCACCAGAAGGGGCAGGACTTCGACTCTCTTTGGGGATTGACTCGCCTTTGGAGCCAGCCTCAAGTGGCTATTTGAAGAACTGCAGTTTCTGGCATTTCCGTGTTGCCTTCATTTCTCAGCACCGGATGTTGGGTTAAAACACATGGGAGATATTGAATGCTGATAAAATGTCTCTTAATTTATCTGTAAAAATGAGAAAGTTCTCTGTCCAGAACATCATTAGATACTCAGAAAAATTTCATAAAAAGGACTGAAAGAAACCTGAGAACTGAAAGCCTGGAGCAGGAGCTCAGCTCTCCCTCTCGCTCTATTATCAACAGTTTTATATTCTCTCAGTCTCAGTTCAGGAGGTTCACCTCCCGCTGATGGAGCTGCTGTTGCCACAATTAGAAAGTATGAAGACACTGAGATGGAGGAGAGAAGTTCAGAGAAAGATAATCACTCTTTTTCCTCACGTTTAGTTTCCCCTCAGCTGATTGTCCTTCACCCCCCCTCAGAGGTTTCCACTTTGGTCTGCAACTTCACACACGATGACCTTTACAGTATTACAGAGCAATTCCAGCCTCAAGATCCAATTACTACAACTAACTAAAAAGAGTGGTGAACGCTGTTATAAACGTATATGAGATTTCTGCCTCTGGTCTCAGGAGTAGTTTTTGATCTCAGTCCTTAAAGTCTCAGTGGACTTTGGCAAAGTGCGCTCTGCTTCCTCTTCAAATGAAACCATTGATAATTTGGGCAAACGCTTCAGCCGTTGGTTCCTACTGAAGACGTAAAGCTTAAAAAACACCTCATAAATAATAGGGGTGGGGAAAAAAAATCGATTCACCTATGTATCGCAATTTTTTTTTTTTACGATTTTGAAATCGATTTTTTAATGCCAGAATCTATATATTTGCTTCATTTGAGTCTATGCGGAGGTAGAAGGAAGTTACCACTTTTATTGTTGTAGTCTAAATAACGTGATGTCATATCCGTTCCATATCTGTCACCAAAACAAACCCCAGCCAGCCGCAACGAGCCGCAACGACAAAGCAGAAAACGGTGGAGGGTCCACGTGGATACGACCTGCACCCTCACATGTTAAATCCAAAGTGGTAAACACTACACATCTAGTAAAGTATGAAAACACTTTGGGTTTCACACATTGACAGGAAAAGCAGAGCTAGACATCATGGCTAAAGCTGCATGCTAACACTGTCATGGACAGGAAACGTTATCGTATTGCGGTAACGTGCGGTCGAGCCGGCCGTCACTCACATCTCCGTGGTCAAATGGGCCGACGCTACAACTCTATAGCACCCATATACTGACATTTATGTTAAATGCATTCAAACGGCCCCGATGGAGCTGACTATGGATGTATGAAGAGAACGGAGCTGACGGGAGAGCTAGAGACCACCTTGAAGAAGTTAGCGGAAGTATACATGTGTGACTGCGTCCGGTTTTCAAAATAAGGTGTTAACAAAGGAAACTGTATGTACAAAATACATATATGGAAATAAGATTGACTGGATTATATTCACCAGAAGTATAAAACACTACATGGCCCTTATAAATTAAAAAGATAATGCCACTTATTTGTGAGGGAAATGTCTATTCTTTGATTTTTGAGTTGCTGGAGAAAAATTAATAAATAATTCTTGACAATGACTGACATATTTGACTTCAGGACATCTCTGACTACACATGCTGAAAATCAAACATTCTTACTGTATCAATTTAGATATTTTACAAAGTAAAAGCCTCTATAAGTGTATGATTCAACTTTTACCCATGGTCTAGTGTTAAAAAAGTTAACAAAAACAAAGAAATAAAAATAATTTGTAGTATCTAATCAAGCAATACTTGTATAATCGGCACCCAAGTATCGTGATAGTATCGAATCGGGATATATGTGTATTGTCCCAGCCCTGATAAATGTATAGTTTTATTGTTAAAAAAGGCTCAGTACCTTCCTAAAACGGCTGCTCACTAGTTTTTATCAAACCCTTTTTCCTCCAAAATTAGCGCATATATGCAGGTTTTTTAAACTCAGGGAAACCTGCTAAAAATAGAAAATAGACTCCTTTCCCATTGCCAGTAGACGGGTATGCCTTTCTGTTTTTTTTGTTTTTTTTTCTGGCGTCACGTTCGATGTCACAAACGCGCAGGAAAACAGGGTTAGTAAACAGTGGAAATGTCACGGTGGTTACTTCTTTTTTATGTATGTTACTTATTCAGCCTTTTTCAAACTCTCACACCAGACTTGGTGTGAGAGTTTGGTGATTGTTGGATCAGTGGAAAGACTAACAAAGACGGTTTTGATGAGATTTATTTTGTTTCTGTCGTGTTTGAATGAAGTGTGTTTTTACAATGATCAGCGAGGTAAAATTACTGTTACTTTCAATGGAGTCTGGTAGCTTTGAGAAGCGCATATAAGGGCTGTTTCTTTTCGCATCTAACTCGGTGAATTACGGGTTTATTTTGACCAAACCAGAGTTGGTGATTGTTGTGGAAATGTTAAAGCAGGTTTAAGTGTTTTTTTACACCAGCAATTTTACTTGAAACTGTGTCTGACCCACTCTACTCAGTCTGCTGCTGTACTTCATACACATCAGGTGTTAAACCAGAGAAACACACCTAATATAGACGTATTTGCTATAAGCAGAGTTGTTGAGTTCCAGTTAAAAGTGGTCACTGGAGATTCAACATGGCAGACGGTGCAGGTCTCATTATGTAGTTACTTAGCATTCCTTTTCTTTATTTGGTCATGTTATGAAACATTAATGCAACAGCATGAACCCTGCAATCATGTTGAATCAAGTCTGAGACTGAAAGATTGTTTCGCAAGCAATATTTCATGTTTATAATAATCCTAAAATAATTCCACAGTGTAGTGATCCTGTGGTTCTTATAGAAACCTCCTGTGCGTGCTGTGTTCAGGATGCTGTAAAGGCCCAGAGGGATGAGCAGTAGATAAAGAGAACCAGATGAGGTTTGGAGGATGTGTAATGCAGGTTGGTCAGAAGTGGCAGCAGCTCCACTTCACCGTCACATGTTGTACATTCGCTGAGCGTACAGTCCATTTGGCTGCTCGCCCGGGGCCGAGGTATCTCACCAGGGGAGTTAATTGGCTGAGGCCGAAGCTGCGGGAGGACAGAAAATATAGTCGCACTGCGATCTCTGACACCACAGCGTGTTGTCATCTGCTTTACGCTCCCTTCAGAGTCCCTGAGGGCCCTCCTGCAGAGGAAGATCATGACCCACCAGAACAACAGCCCCCCGTCTCTGGCCTCATTTTCAACTAGCACACTATTAGTCCAGCCAGTCGAGACATCTTTACTTTAGTGCAGTCATTCCCACAGGATATTTTATTAGGGTCGTCAAATAAATTTGTAGAATGTTTTCAATAGTCATTCATTTAGGATTTATATCTGCTAGGGCTGTCAAAGTTAATGCGATAATAACACGTTAGCGCAAATCTCGTTTTAACGGAACTAATTTCTTTAATGCATTAACGCAACTTGCGATTTTGAGGTTGTACCTGGCTCAGTTTTAAAGCTAAAGAGTGAAGATACTGACATCATATGAAATATAAAGATATAAAGAATGCATTGGTACCAACTGGACAATATTTGTCATTGTTTTGTGTTGTGAATTGATTTCGAATAAAAAATATATACATACATTTGCATAAAGCAGCATATTTTCCAACTCCCATGTTGATAAGAGTATTAAATACTTGACAAATCTCCCTTTAAGATACATTTTGAACAGATAAAAAATGTGTGATTAATTTACAATTATCTATGGACAATCATGCGATTAATCGCGATTAAACATTTTAATCGATTGACAGCCCTAATATCTGAAGTACACCTTTGTGCCACATGGAGGAGCCTGAATGTTCGTATTGTTCTGATAACTGTAGCCTTGAATTTAATATGAAAGGCTTGGATACATTCTGTTAGAGTTACAGATGAGAGGAATGAACTGCAATGAACCGCTGGCTGGCTTGCTACTGTAAGGAGCAGGGATTAGGTTTTGTAGATAACTGGCCTTCCTTCTGGAGCCGCCAGAAATTCTTACACATTTTGAGACAGTCTCTCTTGAAACTCTGTCTAAGCTGGTCTCCGCTTCTAAACCTACCACCTGCCTCCTCGACCCCTTACCTGCTGAACTTTTAAAGATCTATGGCCATGGCTGGGACCTACATTGTTGAATATTGTCAACTTGTCTCTTACAACTGGTATTGTTCCCAATAGTTTCAAGACAGCCATTGTTAAACCTCTACTTAAAAAAACACATCTGGACCCAGGGTCTCTAAATAACTATCAACCAGTCTCAAACCTTCCATTCTTTTCTAAAGTTCTAGAAAGAGTGGTGTTTCAACAACTTTCTGACCATATATTATTTAGTGATCTTTTCGAACCCTTTCAGTATGCCTTTAGGGACTGCCACACCACCGAAACTGCGCTTACTAAAGTCGTAAATGATCTGCTCTTGAATATGGATTCAGATTCCACCTCTGTACTTTTATTACTGGATCTAAGTGCAGCTTTTGACACTATTGATCATCGTATACTCCTTGACCGATTAGAAAACAAATTTGGCAGCTCTGGGCTTGCTCTAGCATGGCTACAATCTTATCTATCTGAAAGAACACAGTGTGTCTCTTTTAATAATACAACATCAATATTCTCTGAGGTGAAATATGGTGTACCTCAGGGCTCTGTTCTTGGCCCTCTGCTCTTCTCCCTATACATCGCACCCCTTGGCCAAATTATACGTAGTTATGGAATTGATTTCCACTGTTACACTTATGACACACAGCTGTATTTGCCGATAAAAGCGGAGGATCGATCACAAATTATTAAATTAGAGGCCTGCCTGTCTGCGGTGAAAAACTGGATGTCAAGTAATTTCTTGCTCCTAAATTCGGACAAAACTGAGATGCTGGTTATTAGATCTGCTCGACACAGACATCAGTTTGATCAGGTAACAGTAACTCTAGATAACTGTGTGATATCCCAAAGTTCAACAGTTAAGAATCTTGGCGTCATGTTCGATTCAACTCTCTCTTTTGATCAGCACATTAAAGACATTACAAAGATCGCTTTCTTTCACCTACGCAACATCGCTAAAATCAGGTCTTCTTTATCCATTGCCGATGCAGAGATTCTAATCCACGCCTTTGTATCTTCCAGACTGGATTACTGAATGTTTTGCTCTCAGCTCTGCCTCGTTCTAGTACCAGAAGCCTTAAAATGGTTCAGAACACTGCAGCAAGAATCTTAACTAAAACTAGAAAATTTGACCATATTACACCAGCTTTAGCTTCATTACACTGGCTCCCAATCCATGTTAGATAAGATTTTAAAGTGCTTTTGATGACCTATAAAATTGTAAATGGGTACGCCCCTTCCTACTTGTCTGATCTACTTAAATCTTATACTCCAACCAGGACTCTCCGCTCTCAGAATACAGGGCTCCTGTCTGTCCCCAGAGTGAAAAAGAAGTCAGCAGGCGAAAGGGCCTTTTCCTATCGAGCCCCTTTCCTCTGGAATAACCTCCCTATAGACATCAGACAGTCTGACTCTGTGGAGGTCTTTAAATCCAAACTCAAAACCCATCTTTTTGCCCTAACTTTCAATTAGTTAGCTGGTGGGTCGGTCTCAGTCTCAATGTATAATTTCAGCCTAGCAGTCCTGCCGACGAGAACATTATTAATTTTAAGCCGCTGCCTCTCTATAACCCTCTGTTGTTTATGTCCCACAAGCACTGCTGTGTGCTTCGCTCCCTCTCTCTCTCTCCCCTCTCTCTCCTTTGAATCAGGCTTCTCCGTGATGGACCATCAGTCGCTCTGTGACATCGCTCTGACTCTCTGGTGGTGCCTCATTCCACATGAGAGACCTGGACCTCCGTTCTGCAGGAGATTTAGCCTCTCTAACAATTTACCTCAGTCCAAGGGGGCTTATTGGCATGGGTAACATACGTTTATATTACTAAGCAACTGTCAATTAAAAACTAAAAAAATATGGTCCTCTCTCTAGGTTCATGGTAGAGAGGAGGTTGTGTTGCACGGGCTCTATCTATCTTGATGTGGAGAGGAGGTCATGTTGCTCTGGCTCTATCGATCTGGCGTGGAGAGGAGGTTGTGTTGCTCAGGTTCTACCTATATGGCATGGAGAGGAGGTTACATTGCTAAGGCTCTATCTGGCTGGCGTGGAGAGGCGAGGAGGTCGTGCTGCTCTGGCTCTAGCGGTTTTGACGTCGAGAGGAGGTCGTGTTGCTCTGGCTCTATCTGTTTGGCGTCGCCTGGAAGCTGCTTGACATCCTCCTGGATCCACCTTCTCACATATATTCACATTATATGTATTCATTTTTGTCATGAATTGTCTGTTGTATTTTCATTATGTTGTTACTCTGTACACACAACATCTATTGCACGTCTGTCCATCCTGGAAGGGGGATCCCTCCTCTGTCGCTCTTCCTGAGGTCTCTTCCATTTTTTCTCCCTGTTAAAAGGGTTTCTTTGTGGTTAAGTTTTTCCTTAGCCGATGTGAGGGTTGCACTGTCAAGGACAGAGGGTGTTGTATCCTGTACAGATTGTAAAGCCCCCCGAGGCAAATTTGTGATTTTGGGCTATACAAATAAAATTGATTTGATTTGATTTCGGAAATGAAAAGAAGGAGATAGCCTGTTAACTTTGAAATAACAAACCAAATGGCTGGTTTACCTGTTCAAGATAATATAGGGTGATGCGGAAATGGCAGTAACTTATAGTAGCTTATTGATTAAATGCTGGTATCGGATCGGTACTCGTTATCGGCCAATACCCACAGTCAGGGTATCATATCGGGACTGAAAAAGTCGGATCGGTGCATCCCTAAAAAATGTAATACTAATGTTGAACAACACTAAATGTTAATGCTTATCTAATTAACCAGGAACCAAAACACAGGACGCAGGAGCCATTTCTGGACTATTACCTCCCAGAGTAAGATAAGTGTAAATCCATAACCGCAGCGTGGTGGGACGGGAAGCAGCCTGACAGTTTATCAGAGTGACTCAAGGTCCATTCATGCATATCTGCAGCCTCCAGGCCTCTGCAAAAGCTGGGAGGGCTGGTGGGGGGTTGACTCATGTAAAATTCAAGTTTCTTACTCAATACATAAATATCTGATTAGGCTTCACTTTCCTTTTACAAAACACAACTCTTTTTCTACATATTATTAAAATAATTTATGTGTCCTTGCTGCACGCTCACATCATATCATAAGATACATGCTGGAACTATCTCTTGTTGACAGTCGGTGTGCAGCTTCCTGAAGTCTTGTCATCACAGTGAGGTTGTTAGATTTGGTACAGAGGCCAAAACCAAAACCTGTGCTCAGCGACAGTATCTGACAACCCAAGCTATTAACCGGAGACGCTGCACAGAAGCACTGGGCGGATATATATATATATATATATATATATATACATATATATATATATATGTATGTATATATGTATATATACTGTATATATATATATATACAGTATATATACACAGTATATGCAGCCTCATCGATAAGTAAGTGTTTCCGGTGGCAATGTACCAGAAGTTAATGTCATTACGTGTACTGAGACAATCTGAACCAACTGAACTTTAGTGCTGATGTCTTCAGTTCTCAGTCCAGCTTGACATCACTGCTCTCGCTGCAGCAGCCCGTCTCTCTGCCTGGATAAAACCTCCCGTCTTCTCCCGGCTCCTCAGCTCTTAGATTCCAGCGTATTAATCTTTAACTACTGCCAGATGGACGTGAACCGCGGCGAGGAAGAGGAAAAGAGGGCTGAAGGCCCTGTGGGTAGATTTGTTCAGGATGATCGACTGCCCGCTTCGCTGCCATGACGACAGGAGATGGCGCGGTGACATCACCCGCTCCTGTGCGGGAAGTCGAGCTCACAGAGAGCGTGATGTCAGCGGGTGCTTGAGCTCCGAATAGGTTTCCATTGTGAAATAAAAATTGTGGCTTTATGAGGACGATGCAATGTAATGTCACAATTTTACGAATCTTGTACACAATATAAATACGATTTTAGCCTGACAGGCATGTTGGTGTATGAATGTCTTCACTTGTAGTTAAAGGGTAACTTCAGTATTTTTCAACCTATTTTCCCATGTTTTTGTCTTCTAAGTGACTAATGGGCACAACAATTTCTGAAATTGGTCCAGCATTGAGAAGGAAGCAGACGGCAGCTGCTAAACAGGCTGTAATGTAATAGCTCAACTCCTCGGCGTCACTTTACGTCCACTTAAAGTGCTTGTTTTTGCCACTGACAGGCTCATTGATTGTTATTAGAAGTGTCTGACAATATTCTGGAAAGGACCCTACAGAGAAATAAAACGGTTACTTTACCTTTAGCTTGATCCGGTCTGTTTGTTGTTGTGTCATGTGACTTGTTGCCGGAAGCCAACGGTGGAAACGTGAGTGAGAGTTGGAGAGAGGAGTGCCAGTGTTGTCAGAGTTTGTTGTGTTGGACTACAGAAAGCATAGCTTAGTGTCATAGAACATAGAACCATGGAACCGATTTTAATTCACATATCTTGAGGTCAGAGGTCAAGGGACCCCTTTGAAAATGGCCATGTCAGTTTTTCCTCACCAACATTTACCCTAAATTTGCAGCGTTATTTAGCCTCCTTCACGACAAGTTAGATACGGTATGGTACCAATGGATTCCTTAGGTTTTGTAGTTTCATATGGTACCAGTACCTTCACTCTGGCTTTACTCCGCTACAACCACCGAAAGACAGTGGCTGGGTCTGCCGGCAGATTTTTAAGAGGTTAATTAAAAATCGATACAGCATTTTGGAGAATCAATGCAGTATCGCAAAACATAATATCGCAACGCTCATGTGTATCGATATTTTCTCACACACCTAATATTTATTCCACAATGTGGATGCGACGCAGACTTCTCCTGGAGCGAGACAAACAATAACAAACAGACTGAATCAAGCTAAAGGTAAGAAAACCGTTTTATTTCTCTGCAGAGTCCTTTCCATAATGTTGCCAGACAGTTAACGCACCCCTGTCAGTGGCAAAAACAAGCACTTTTAGTGGACGTAAACTGACGGTGAGAAGTTGAGCGATTACATTACAGCCCGTTTATCGGCTGCCGACTGCAATGTTCTCCCCTTAATACTGGACCAATTTCAAAAATTGTTGTCCCCATTAGTCACTTAGACACAAAAACATGGGAAAATAGGGTCCAGGTTGAACAAGGCAAAAGTGAGCATGGCTCACATAATAACCCTGCTCACAGCTTGACCCTTACTAAAGTAGGGCCAAAGGTTTTGCCCTTTTGGAACTAATGGAACGACTTCTACTCCGGAAACAAAATTGAAGTCGAAAAAATCGACTAGACCACATTGTCAAGCATCATACCAAATTTGAAGTTACAAAGTTAGATAGTTTCCAAGTTCTGCTCCAGAAACGAAACGGACGGACGGAAGGACGTTTTTGATTTTTAAACGCCCGACTACTTGTCGCAGGGGTATAACAATATTAAAGGTAGTAACTTAGTGATCTGTACTTACAGCCTCATGCTAGCTTACTATATCTAAATCAGTTCTACAGAGAGAGATTCACAGATTTAACTGGTTTATGGATCAAAAAAGTGCATGACCTCAGTGTGGTGGCTTCGACCCTAGACCACCTTGAGGTGACTGGAATTGACGGTTTATCGTGTACATAATAGTTGCGTGAAAGTAAAGAACATCATTGTTAAGACTGTTAGAATAGCTGTGTGTGAATCACAAAGCATAACAAGTCTTTAGTCTTCTGATCTTCTGAGAAATGACTTGGATCTTTGTATAAAAAAGAAATAATTTTCCACTTTTCATCAGCAAAAGGTTAAAATCATTTTCCTTTCAGGATATTGTGTGTCACTCAGCTCTGGGTTCAGTTTCCTTGGCTTGATGTCCTTTAATGGTTTAATTTTCTCCACCCTCCGTATGTCATCTGAGACATAGTATAATGTTTTAATATGAAAGCTGTCACTTTATCTTGATGATCACTTTGTCAGCTCTTTGACAGCATGTCAAGTAATCAAGGCCTGTTTTTTTTCCTTCAAGACTGAAAGGACACAAAACACACAGTGTGATTGTTTGATAAATGTGCAATTACGAACGTCTGATGATTAGTCCGGAGGCCTCTCGCATCGCTCGTTGTCTTTGTTCCCGCTGTGATTTAACGCCTCCATCAGCGCTCTCACACAAAGTGTCTTTATCAGTGATTGTTGAGTAGCCTCATTCTTCATTTGCCGCCATGATCAGCACAGATTACAGAGTAAACACGTAACGATGACAACTGTAGGAGCTTCAGAGAAGCACAACTCAGCAGGAGAATAGATTTACAGAGTGCACCCAACTACACAACATATTCTCATACAACGGTTCGTATTATATCTTATGAAAAGTTATTCCTCAGTTTTCGTACATTTTCCTACAAATGTCCAGCGTCAATTTCGGCACCAGTCTTTTCAAAATAAACTTCCACCTTCAGAGGAAACAACTTGGTTAGGATTAGGTAACAAAACCACTTAGTTTAGGTTTAGGAAAAGATTGCGGTTAAGTTACGCCACAGAAGTTTCCAATCTTTGCTGAACAAAAGTTTTGTGCGAAAGGAATTAAAGGCCCGTCCCATGTGTGCCTGTCCCAAATATACGCCGGTTGAGTTCAGTGATTTAAGTAAATAAAAGCCCGGGCTATTAATTGCAGTTTTACTGTATGTTTGTTGGTAAAACCAAGTCAACATGGACTTATTTAAAATTTTGTTATGTAGCTTCCGTACTTTACTAACGGCAGTTACGTAACAAGCGTAGTTATTTTAACCCAAACCAATTTTTTTTCATCTTATACTTTTATTGCATAAGTAAACCTAAAAACCAAGTTAACATATGTTGGAAGTTTATTTTGCTGTTGGTCAGGACGGCATTATCAGCTGTAACCGCCGTATGAGAGCAGTGCAGAGCAGCGGTGAGCTAGCCAGTGAGGCACGCTCACATGCACTAACAGAGAGAGAGAGAGAGAGACTTCATTCTCTGCTCAGGAAGACATTACTCCTCTATATCTTTACACAGACAATAGTTGTTTGATTCTATATTAATGGTCTGAATATCGTATTGAGCAGTGGTTCCCAACCTGGGGCCCATCACAGGGGCCAGTGCCAGGATTTGTCTGCTCTGAGGTTGTCAAAATTAAATTTACACATGTATAACTAAAATCATAATAACACACTGACTGGATCATTTATACAAAAGTCTTTTTTGCTACTTGGTAGGCCACATTATGTTTAAACCCATTTCTTCTGCAGAGTTGCAGATAAAGATCAGGCTCCACTAATATTAGTAGTATTATACTATTAGTAGATTTAGATTCCAGTGGTGGCTGCGAAGGATTGTTTCAGACTCGTGTGATCCAAACATTTTCAATAACTCCAAAGCGTTGGGAAATAAGTCAACATTTATTGAAAAAAAAATAGATGTTATAATTTCCAAAATTCACAACAAGTTTTTAATCTAACGAAATAATCAGCTTCAATCCAGATTTGTTGGTGTTTAGCCTTTCAAAAACAACATTTTCACTGCGGTAAAAACGGTTTGCTCTCCCGCCCGCCGCACACAGAGGAAGGCACTGACGAGTTATGATCATTAAAGAAAGTTGATTTATTAAAAATACATTGAATTGAATGATATAAATGGATTTGATTAAGTTCTGATTTGCTTTGATAAGGATTTTAATGCCTGAGATGAAGCTTAGCGAAAGTATCACCCTTCCATCAACACGCTCACACCTACTGGCAATTATTCTCTAGTATTAGTGTAGAGGCGGTTACCGATTTCATAAACATGTCCAGATTAAAACCTTTCAGAGTAGCCAGTATCTATATTATCAACAGCTGGCTGCTGGATAACAAAGTTGTTTGTTGCAGGGCTGGAAACTGAATCCGTATTACGTAACATCACTCAGAGGGACGCATGGTGGCTGAAATGAGTCATGGTTGGCATCGAGGTGCCTCTTGTAGAAAAGTACCTGTGAAATGTCTCTGAGATTGTAATGTTCCTCTGTGGTTTGGTACATATGAAACAGGATGTTAATGAAGAGCTCAAAAACAGCTGGACCAAACACTGAACGACGCAGACACTGAGTCTTAACAGTGTTGGCATGTTTAGCCACAAACTTTACCAAAGCTCAGTCTGTGTGTTGGGGCTTTTTTCTTGTGATGTTTGTAATCTGACAGCCAAACACACACCGCTCCGACCCACGTAAATGTGCTGCTGGTGGTGCTGGTTAGATAAGACTAAGATCTGCTGGTGTAGCATGTGTCTACATGTTTCTTTATATGTAACGAGAATCACTTTGTGTCCCAGCAGTTTAGGATATATAATTAAATAATGCATGCATGAAATTATGAACACTCATGCAGAGGTTATAAATTATTCATGCATTACTTGTCTACCCTTGGGTCCTGGTCCAACGCTGCCTGCTACAATATGTATGTTACGATATGAGAATGGGTTGGACTTGACATGTAGCCAAGACATCTTTCCCAAACCTTAACTGAGTGCTTTGGTTTGCCTAAACATAATATATTGCCAGGAGACTGTATTATATAGGAAAACAAATGAAATACATTGACAGTGAATGTTTTGCAGGTTCATTCAATATGAACATTTTGGTTTATACCGCAGTGGTTCAGGCATTTTTTATAGTTTTTGCAGATAACACGGTACGCGATGTTACTATTCGAACCCTTCATGATTTGAAAAGGTTTAAAAAGTCTATTTTGTTAGCATTCAAAAAACTACACTTCCTGTGATGTTTCTAAAGCATGTTGAAGCCCATTTTCAGGTACTTATATCGGTATCGGTTCAAATGTGAACAGTACCCAACCCTATTGATCATGTATAATAATTGACTGCTATCCACACCAGAAATGTTCTACTTTGCCAGAGAAGTACTGCTTGAAACAACAGCTTCTGACCTTTTTGTTGGTTGAAAATTGTAAAATAAATGCAGCCTTTTCTGGTAGAACTTTATAATGACCATCATTTATAAATGGTAAATTGATAGTTCATTAAAATTTAGTTAATAGTTATTTTACTGTGAACAAACCATGAGATTATAATTAATAATATTTACTAATTATTAGTAATGCTATAATTTGTTATTTTAACAGTTTATTGTTGCACACATGATAACATTTTATATAGTTTACAGTATATATAAGTATTTGTTAATGATTATGAAATGATTTGTATACCTTGAAGAAATAGTTTGTAAAACATCTATAAACACTACATAGATAGATGGACCAGATATTTGCACTTTTTTGCAACACTTTGTTAATGGTTCATAAACATTATTTGGATGGCTATTATAAAGTTGCAACTGATGATTATAATATCTTTTTAAATAGTTAATAAAAACTTATTATATATCAAATATTTTCATAGTTGATACCATAGACTGTATAAAATATGGACGTAGCCTCCGTGACGTCGCCATCTTGGCAGTGACGACACATCTTAACTCCCAGCAGATCTAAAAATGGGCAAAAAGGTGGATCATCGTTGGAGCTGAGGCGGCCCGGGTGACAAAGCAGATCAGACAGCTAGTGACCTGAGACGGCACCCACCTGTCACTCAAAGCGCCCACACCCTCAATTATGCCTAACTTTAAGCCTTAATATATTTTAAACGGGTGAGTTGTATAAAAAATTCACCCCCGTACAGTTGCCATGAAAAGGGAAATTAGCTATAGAGACCAAAACAGTTTCTCGCTTTTGGAGCCAGCCTCAAGTGGTCATTCAAAAAACTACAGTTTTTTGCACTTCCGTGTTGGCTTCATTTGCTTGGTTAAAAGACATCCTGAAGCCTTTCTGTCAACACACACTGATGCCAGGAAACGCACTGAAACGCATTCATCTACATTATAAGAGCTGCATCAGATGTTCCTGACTGGCCGACTCTGTCTGGATCTGAACCAAAACGGCCTTTAAGGACAGAGAGCAGACTGCCAGCACCAGGACAGTGATGGATAGATTTCTGCTGCACTGATGCCAACGCATTATACAGCGTTTTAGCAGCAGCAGATAAACCTGGAGAGGCTGCCAGGCTGCTGGCTTTGGGTCCATTTGTGTTGGTGTGTGTGTGACAGGAAGCAGACGTATGGCAGAGGGTGGACTGACATAATGAGTGTGTTAAAGAGACAGGAAGTAAAGGTACATACTGCTCATAAACAAGGCTCCCACTCTACAACAAATAATCTTCACAGATATGTGAAGTGGAACCGACTAAACATGTAGAGGGCCCATGTCGCCCGTTAAAAGTTTGTCTTCATCTACATTTTTTAAGTTTATGTTACTAGTGTACTTCTGATCTCGATCATCAAAAACAAAAGTAATATCGTCAATTATTTTATTTTCCTCTGCCCCGCCTAAATGCGTGCGTCCAAAGAAAAATACAGCTCGACCTCAAGAAATGTAACAGCCTTCTCACTCTTGGTTAAAACTATACTGACACTACAGGTCAGCATTCACCCATTCACACACATTCACACACATTCATACAATCTGCCCGTCAGGATCTAATCTAAATACTCATTCACACACCGATGGCACAGCCTTCGGGAGCAATCTGGGGTTCAGTATCTTACTCAAGGGCACTTCGACATGTGGACTGGAGGAGCCAAGGATCGAACCGCCGACCTTCCAATAGGTGGACGACCCGCTCTACCTCTGAACAACAGCTGTCAGTGTGTCAGTGTGCTGACTTGACTATGACTTGCCCCAAACTGCATGTGATTATCATAAAGTGGGCATGTCTGTAAAGGGGAGACTCGTGGGTACCCATAGAACCCATTTTCATTCACATATCTTGAGGTCAGAGGTCAAGGGACCCCTTTGAAAATGGCCATGCCAGTTTTTCCTTGCCAAAATTTGTATTAAGTTTGGAGCGTTATTTAGCCTCCTTCCCGACAAGCTAGTATGAAATGGTTGGTACCAATGGATTCATTAGGTTTTCTTGTTCCATATGATGCCAGTATCTTCAATCTAGCTTTAAAACTGAGCCTGCTACACCTGCAAAAACCTAAAAAACGAAAGTTACGCTAATGCGTCAAAGAAATTAGTGGCGTTAAAATGAAGCTGGGCTTTACGTGTTATCGCGTTAACTTTGACAGTCCTAATAACAACATCATCGCAGCAGTTTAAGGAAATTTGCAACCCTAAAATAAAGTATTTTGCTATACATGACTTTTATACAATTTAAAATGCTTATATTCTATCTTTAAAGGATCATTTCAACTAGAGGCCGGGGAAGAAAGAAGGTTTCTTTTCTAGCTTTTGCCTTCGGCCTATAGAGCATAAATAAGATATGAACAATCATAAAGGAAATAAAGTTTTATGATGTTTTCCCTCTCTCGTAGTAAAAGTATGACACAGTACCACCACAGTAAATGTGTTGATGTAGTTATTCATACATGCTGCATTTAGAGGGGAAGAGGTCCCAGTGAGACTGTAAATACACAGGGCCCAGATGTTCGTGCGGTTACACTGTATGATGCAGTCTGTCCATTTATGTAGATAAGCACTGAGACCATTTCCTGTCAATTATAGCTGACTGATGAAGGCACTTAAGTCTGGAAACTGAACTTCCTTAAACACTGCATGACTACTTAAAACCAAACATTTACTAAACAAAAACACAAAATATTTCAAGAAAATGTGATATTAATGGTGCAGAAAAAGTATTTTAGGGTTCAATATTTGAATAAATAAAAGTATATATCTTAAGAGAAGACTTGGAACAAGCATCTACAGAATAATATAAGTGACACTGGCTTACAATGTGGAAAAATGCTAAAAGCTATTTACGTTACATTTTAAGACGATCAGGAAAATAATTAGAGCTCAAACTATAAAGCAATAAGTCAAATAATAATTATTATATTTTACTTTCATTCACCAGAACAAGCCAGTCAGTATCTATACTGCTTCTCAGGGAACCTAGGCTGCATTAATAAAAACAAGATTTGCTGGTTCAGGTTTTTCAAACTTGAGGATTTGCTGTTTTTCTCCGTTTCATATCATTGTCAGAATAATTAATAAAACTTCTCCCGTGTGCCAAGCGTGTAGGAGAACTACGGTGGCCGACGCGAAAGCGTGAAAACACGAATGGCCCTATCTAGAGCCCGTGTTTGGTTTGTCCGTTCTGGGTGAGGCGGGTGTGATTGCAGCCGCAGAGGGGCGTTCCTGTAGAGCTTGACAGGAATACCCACTGTTTTGATTGGCTCGTGTGTTACAGGAATTCCGGCTGTTATTAGCTATTAGCCTACCGTACCGTCATAGTAATGACACAAAAAATGGCAGCAGACAAAAGTGAACCAAGAAGAGCTTTATTCATATGTTATGACTCGGTCAATAGTTTGTGTAGATGTGAGGACATGTGGATGCTCATGGTGGCAGTTCAACATTTAGCTACCAGCATCGTCACATTATTAGCATCAATGGATGTTGAATTGCTTGGTAGAAGCTAGCTTTGTTAAGCTAGCAAGCTATCTAGCATTAAGATCGAATTGGTACAAATTACCTATATTAATGTACACTTAGCAATTAGTTAGCTATAGTTGCCCCACTTGTTTCATCAAAGTCACATATAATGGTAAAATGATTTGAGAAGTTGATAAAATGTGAGTTAAATCATACTTAGAACTGATTACATAGCCATAGTCACTGGGCAAAAACATAAAATCAGTAGCTACGTGGGCGTCCTGTCATGCTCGACAGGAACGCTAATGTGTAAACAAGAAATCACCTAGTTACGCATCCATTTCAGTTACTGCTTGCTGGTAACATTGACAATCCAGAAATGTAAGCCTTCATTACAGTTTGACAGTCAGTCGCACTAAATGAGAATCACCAGTTAACTGGAAATGCTTCACTTCTCTCATGGTCTCCAGTGAGCTTTTATATAGTCATTCAGCTATCCACTCTTAATTAGCATCCGTTAGCTGTGAGAAACTATCTGAACTGCAAATTGGCTTCAGTTAATGAGGGCAGAGCTGATTAGTTTAGAAGCAGTCCTGTGAAAGATTAACTACTGTCAGTCTCTGGTATCTCTAATTAGTTTCTCTTGTTGAGGCTCAAAGTGAATATTTTCAGTCTGTTTTCTACACGTAGTCGTCTGTCTTTCCATGAGAGCAATCAAGCGCTGAGAAGTCACGATGCCTCTCTCGCCCCCTTGTCCTAATTGGTCGGGCTGTTATTGACCTTAAAAAGTGGCGGGAGGTGACAGGCCAGAGTCCTCAATCAGCTGGAGGGCTGTTCAATCACAGAAAGCATCTCTGTAAAACTCTTGATTCCTCCACTCAAAGGAGCACTCACAAAGTTTGACACTAACTTTTGCATCATTTGTTCGGACTGGCTGCTTTTTCAAACTGTCACATTGCCTCTTGCGCTGCTGAATCTTGTGTACAACTATGAAATAATTCATTGAATCTTAAAAGGGTTTCAGCCTGAATTTGAGACCCTTGTGTACTATCATTACCTTCAAGAGCTAACCATCCATTTTTCTGAAAGATAAATCCCTGGTCATCTTTCAAAACTTCCAGATTAATCTGTACACAATCAGGATTATCAATCAAGAACAACTGTTTGTGGTTTTAGGGGGAATTATATGCTGTAACTATTTCTTGATTAATAATAATGTATCCATCCGCCAATCTGCAGCGCAAGCAGCAACCTCCGGGAGTGAAAACTGTAGTTCATCGAATGACCACTTCAGGCTGGCTCCAACAGCGAGTCAATCCCCATAGACCCCCATGTTAAAATGGCCAACTTTACAGCAGAAATAAAGCAACACATTCTAGCTCCCAACTCGTCAAATACCTCCGCTTGGTCAGTGCCCCTCAGCATCAGAGACTGAACCACGAGGTACCCCTCGAGCATTACTTTCAGACGTGTCAGGGACAGCGTGTCAATATACGCTCGTCACAAAACAAACTTCCGTTTTCACAGGAAGTTAGGTCTACGCAACACAATCAGATTTAGGAGACGGTCGTGTTTGACATTAACTTCACTGAGTAACGGCTCACGTGACTAGCGACTCACGGGACTGATCGGACTAATGATATTAAACGAGTCACGTGACTAACAACTGACATGACAAAATAAGTCAACGTTTACTTTTAGTGTCACATGGGCCACGAACAGCGGTCTCCTGGTTGAAAGTCCTGTGTTTCTTTGTTCAGCGTTCGGTTGTGCTAAAAGACACTCTCTTTTTTTCTGGTAGGTACATTACAAACAAGCTTGTTTTTCGCTAGCCAAAATTAGCATCCCAATTAATATCACAGTAAACATGAATTGCGGATGCACATTGATATCCAAGCTAGCTAACGCTAATGTTAGCTGCTGATTCAGTGTTTGTCATGGTAATGGTACCTGCCCCCGCCGGGACTCCCTCTTCCCCAGCTCCACCCTCTCGTCCAAATATGGTCACTTCTGATTCCAAAAAAACAAGATGGTGACGGCCAAAATGCCGAACTCGAGGATACAAAAGCGTAGTGATTATATTGTATAGTGATTATATCCACTTTTAAAAACAGTCTATGGTGCAGCGTCTCTGCCTATGGGAAAGGTTGCCTGATACGTAGTGTGAGCACTGTTTTGGTTTCGTACAGCCACGGTGGTACCAAACCTGGCAACCTCACTGATATAGGAAGAAGCACACAGTTACTACGCCCAGAAACAAGAAATAGAAATAGATCCCCTAAAACACTCTTTTGATGCAACAGGCAGAGCGAGGGTCTATGAAAACATGTATGAATCCCAACCTGCTGACTCACTGTGGATGCCATTGGACTTCTTTAGGACTCACGATACCAGACAATCCATGAAGTCTTGTAAATAGTGACCCTGAAAGATCCCCGGTCTTTGCAAAATATTATAGTCAGTGACTAAAAAAAACAAAACACAATGTCTTCAGATGTGAGAGGGTGTCAGACTTCAGTCTTTTAAAAGTTTTTTCAAAGTCCCCTAGTGTATGATAGGCATTACATGTCCTGGATTCGGACAAGCCAATCACAACTGTTTATCTACAGACGTATGGGGTGCCATGTGGGGATAACGTGCTGTTATTGGTTGAAGTCTTCTAGACGGCTGTGTTTACAAGCACACAAATTCTGCAACTTCGGCTGCCCTGAAGACTTTGAATTGGTTCTGCTATGCAGTTTTTTTAAAATTCTATAATTGTTTCCACCCAGTTTTAGCAACGAAAGCACGGAGACTGTCTTCAGTCTCTAGTTGAACGACGCATTTATAGACTGACTTGTGAGTCTAGACAAAAGGATGCTAATGTCCCACGCAGTGTTTGCTTAACCTTATTTTATCCAGCAGATGTGAACAAACTGCTTTACGTACATTTTCCAACCTGAAGCCATAATCCGTATTGAATAATGGAGCTCAGCAGAAAGTCAACCACTAAAATTGAGGAGTTTAGGGTTAACTGCCTTGCTCAAAGGCACTCCATGTTCAATTGTTCGGGCTTTCCACACTCAGTGTCAGGAAAACATTGACAGTGATGATGCTGCAAACACACTAACTGTTATTACCTCCGCCAAGGCCAAAGGCCTTGGGCCAAGGAGGTTATGCTTTCACCGGCGTTGGTTTGTTGGTTTGTTTGTCTGTTAGCAGGATTACTCCAAAAGTCTGTGATGGATTTGAATGAAGTTTTTTGGAAGGGTGGGGTGTGGCACAATGAACAATCCATTAGATTTTGGTGGCGATCCGGATCATGATCCGGATTCAGGAATTTTTTTAAGAATTACGATCAGCCTGTGCATTAAGACCACAGGGTATAACACATGTGCAGTGTGACTGATGACGCGTTGATGACGCGTGACCCCGTCTTCTTCTTTCTTCGAGCAGAGAGATACGTTTGTGGATGTGTGTGCGGGAGCTGCTGGCCGTCCGCGGTGAGAAAGAAGAAAGCGATAGATGACGGGATGAGAGACAACGTAGTGTAACGTTATACAGACATAACAAGGCTGCTGAATGAGAGAGGCATCTGCCGATACGTTACACGGAAACACATCGTGTTAATAATAAGCCGACCACCTCATGGTACCGCCGGCTGTGAGCTGTGATCTGTTTTTAAAGTCACGCACCTTGGCGGAGGTCTGCGTTCTCCGAGTGCCATTCTAGTTATATTTGCAACCTTCTGTAATAAATTACCTTGTTTTGAACACCTGCTGTTCTTACATTCTCTCCTGTATTTCATGAAGAACATTATAAAAAGGCGGGGAATTCATAGTCATTGTCTGGTGTCAGCATTCACCTTTCTGCATATAATGCTGAGAAGGTGTCACTGAGTTCTGAGGGCTGGGAGGTGGTGAAGTTTAATCTGTGTGTGTGTGTGTTTTTGTGTGTGTGTGTGTGTGTGTGTGTGTGTGTGTGTGTGTGTGTGTGTGTGTGTGTGTGTGTGTGTGTGTGTGTGTGTGTGTGTGTGTGTGTGTGTGTGTGTGTGTGTGTGTGTGTGTGTGTGTGTGTGTGTGTGTGTGTGTTTTGCAGCAAAGGTGGAAATGTTTTCCCCTCCTGTCGCTTCTCAGTGTGACTGGAACATATGGCTTCGCATTAATGAGACACAAATCAGTCTGAATATGGATCAGGTGTTCCGCTGGGCTGGAAAACTTTTCAGTAGGTCATTGCTGTTAATTGGTTGTGTCCACTTTGGCTCCTCAGGTCAGCATCAACTATTTCACCAAAAGCTTCACCGTACAATCAGTTGCAAATTCACAAAAGAACTGCACGGCTTCTAGCGCCGCTAAAATCTGCACAGATAAGACGAAAAGAGGCCGTGTAATTCTCAAAGCCCCCGCAAAGGATGAAATGTACTCCTAACACCGCTGCCAAGCAAATAGCGCCTCGGTGCTCCTGTGCTATTTGCATGTATTTAAATTAGGTAATATGCAGACATTGCAAAAACAGTTAAATTGACAAAGATCAGCGTTAATACGCAGTCACAGTGAAATTATTTACATCTTCAGAGAGTTGCTGGCAACTGAAGAGCATTCTACAAATTAAGAGTTTACAGCCACAAGAGCGACTTAGGTTCAAATGTGTAAAATAAAACAATTACTAAACTTCCTGTTAAAAAACAACACAAAACGTTCCCTTCTATAGGAAAACATTGAACATCTTTACTCCTATAAAGGTATATTAGCAACTAGGTCTCAGCTCACTACTACACGAACATTAGCATGGCAGCATTCCATGTGCCAACAATTAGCACTAGCACAGCTGAGGGTGATGGGAATGATTTGTGTGCTGCAGGTATTTGGTAGGATTATTGACAAAATTAAAATTTTAACATGACGATGGAAAAGTCAGGGGATCACCAATGGCAGTAGGACCTACATTTCAATCAATTAGCAGGATTACAATTTTAAAATACATTTTAAAATAACAAACAACATACTACCATCATGTACATGCACACACATTACAACACTTTATGACACAAGTCTCACACAATGGCCTCTAACGTTTGGGTGGACATTTCCCCAGTCCGACCCTGGTCTGACCCACCTCTTGACCTGGGTCGCGATGCTGAGTCAGTCAACGCGGATAAACCCTTTCAGACACACAATCAACCCTGGTTCAACCCTGGTTGAGTCCTCGGTGTGAAAAGGGTAAAAGTGTCATAACCGGTGGACGGAAAGGTGCAAACCCAAAAGATACACAAAGCAAAAAGTAAACAGTTAACGGTGAGGATCATAAATAAACAGGTTACGAGTTGACTACTAATAGAGTAGAACTATGTAGAGTCTATGATATACGGAGAAGTGAATGAAAGACTGATTTCAGACGGCCTTCATTTCTTCCATCAGCTTCTACATCCATTAGCATGAACCTCCTTAAAACTACAGCATTTACTTACTGATATTTTCAAAAACAGAAACAGAGTCTTAGTGAACTGTCGCACTCTTTCTACGCAGCTTTAAGAGTCACTGCATGTTTGATTAAGTAGACAAAAGGCAGGGACACAAGGTAAAATTAGCTTGAGTGTGTTTGGCAGGAAATACCTACGGATCTGATAGGCCGAATGTAGTTTCCATATAAGGCGGCAGGTTCCTGACCTCTGTTAATAAATGCCCTGTTGGGAGGTTTTATGCCTCTGTGGGAACCGGAGAGGGAAGCTCATTGAGAGCTGGTGTGTTTATTTTTGCATGGTTTACAGATTAGTACACCTCCGCAGATAGAGGAAGCAGGAGACTGTGTGGTGAATTTATGCCTCTATTACTAAACTTCAGCACAGTGACAGGACAGATTTTATTACTAAAGCTGAGCTTAAAGCGGTAAAGTGCTGCTTCGCTTTTCCTCAAAGTTGTTCTCACATGTTTTAACCATGTTTCACTTCCTTTGTTTTCATTTTCTCTGATTAAATATCAACTCTAGAAACCATTTTTCAATTTCACAAATTGTCATATTTTCTTTGTAAGTTTTCCATGTTGCTACAGCTTGCCGCTATTTGCATGTCAAACATAAATCCAGCGCTGAATATATCTGAATATATGAATTATTTGTCTCATTTAAAATGTTTGCCTTTGTTTTCAGTTCTTATTCATTTAAAAAAAAAATTCAACTTGGAATGATTTCAGTGTTGAGGTTCAAGAAAGGTTTTGGGGCTGCAAATATGATTACTTTTTTTATGAGTTTATACTCAGAATATTTGAGCAATTAATCGATTAATTGTATGATCTATAAAATGTCAGAAAATAGTGAAAAAAGCCTGAAGCCCAAGTGATGCCATGAAATGTCGTTTTGACAGCCCAAAACCCAAAGATATTCAGTTTACGGTCAAATTAGAGAAAGAAAAGCAGAAAATTCTCACAATTGAAAAGCTGGAACTAGAGAAATAGATTTCAGTGATTAACTGATTATCAAAATAGTTGCCGGCTACTTTTCTGTTGATCGACTAATTGATTATTCCACTACTCGTTTAATTCAACATTTCTCCCTCTCCCCATTCAATATTCCTATTTTCAATTCAATCTTTAAGCCTTTACTGTTTTTCAGAGGCTGTAGCAGGTTCAGTATTAGAGCTAGTGAAGATACAGATATATCAAACTATAAAACCAAAGGAATCCTTTGGTACCAACGATGTCATGCTAGCTTGTCGGGAAAGGAGGCTAAACAACGCTCCAAAGTTAGAGTAAATTTTGGCGAGGAAAAACTGGCATGGCCATTTTCAAAGGGGTCCCTTGACCTCTGACCTCAAGATATGTGAATGAAAATGGGTTCTATGGGTACCCACGAGTCTCCCCTTTACAGACATGCCCACTTTATGATAATCACATGCAGCTTTTGGAATGCAGTATAAATGTGTTGTTTTCACCTATTCTAAAATGATGTATTTTGAATATTTCTGCATACTGGGGTCCCTAAACAGTCTTGGAATTACATAAATTGGGTATCACTGTAAAGAGACTCTTGTGGATCCAATGAGCCACATTGTATTCATGTGTGATGATGTTAGTCCCCATAGTAGCCGAAATGGCTACTTTGGGCTAACTAACTAATTGTATTGAGACCTATTTTGTATAAAATGACCTGTAGTGACCTCTAGGATAATAACAGCCTCATGAAACTGTACAACCACAAACTAGAGACCTAGAGCATTCAGAGGATGGATGGATCAAACTAGAGACCTAGAGCATTCAGAGGATGGATGGATCAAACTAGAGACCTAGAGCATTCAGAGGATGGATGGCTTTCCTAGCTAGATTGACAATAAGGGGGTTTCTGAGCAGTTTCCAGAACAGAAGTGCTCGCCATTTAATTGCCAAAAAATACAATTCTTGCAGAAATCTCCAAATGTCGAAAGTTGTTGATACCAAATCACAGCATGGCTTTTTCTATGGTGTTCCTCAAGGTCTTGGTGTCTTAATGTGGTGTTTTGGAGGGATTATTGATCATTTTAATCAATTCTCGACTGGTAAAAAAAAATGGTTAAATTTAGCAACAAATCTGTGTAACAAATGGTATCAACTCCAAAAATTGCTGCAACAACTTATGAGACATCATAGAGTATGAGAATGACCTTACCACATACTTTGATCATAATGTTCCTATACACATAAATAAATAATTTTAATTCATTCATTCATTCATGTTTATTTCTGATTTATGACTAGAACAATTTGAAACACAGTGCTGAGCTGCATCTGAAATTAAACTTCAGGTTCCCAGCTTTCAGATGATGTACACCACTTCTACTGTTGACCTGCTATCTGCCCCTAAAGACCCCCTGTACCCCCCTAAAAAAGACAAAAATGGGTCTATTGTGGGTATCAGAGGGTTAACTGTGAACTTTGTTTTTTTCTACCAAAAATGTACAAACGGGCTGTGATATGAAGCTGTATAGGTTTGATTCTGTGGCATTGTTGGGATTTTTTTTTGTTGCTGTTTTGAATTCTGAGTGTTTTTGTCTCTTAATAAATAAAAAAAGAGAACATCCGCTGTGCACGTTGCTGCTGAGCACCTTTCTCCATTCTGGAAATGTGCTGCATCATTCACTGACTTTTCCACTGTGTCCTCGGGGCAGAGCCATTTACAGAGCCGAGCTGTTGTCTGGCCTGTGGACGCATCGATTGAGCTCATATTTCTGCAGTGATGGTGCCCTGAGGCAAGGAGCAGGAGCTAATGTCTGACTTAACCTGAGCTGCCCGGCTCGCTCGCAGGGGCAGAAAAAAGAGATGACAGTGATAGGCAGAAACCATGACGAGCAGACAGTTTGTATAACTCTGTTCACATGAGCTCAGAATATCTGCTGCAGCTGAATCAACAAGAAAACACACTGCTGTGCTTTCTGCTTACAATGAGGACTTGCTTATTTTGTTTGTGTGCATGTGTAATAATGTGCATAGGCAAGATAAAAAGCTTTATTGCAGTGCATGCTTACTGGATGCTATAAGATAAGATAAAGACTGACATGCTGTGTGTGATTCAGGCTGTAGTTACTAGGTGAGAAGAACCTAACATCTCCTAAATGTCAGATTTTCAGGAACTGAGCTACCTCTTTATTTATTTTTAGCTTGATTACCATGTGTTTATCCACAGACTGCACAATTTACTGTAAGTCCGTTTACTCTAGACTCTTTTACGACCCCGATGTCTCCAAAACTAGCATGTCAGGTTGCCACAACACATCCAAACTGCTTTGTCAGAAATACAACAGAAGAAGAACAATTGTTTTAGCTGCTTTCAGAGATGATTCATTTGCATTCAGTCAGAAATCATCTTAAGTTATCTGCTTCTAAAATTTATGACAAGAATTTGCTGTGGACATTGATTGTACACAGAAAGGATATATATATATATACTGTATATATTAGTATAAGCTTTAGGGTTGGGAAATGTAAGGTGAAAATCAAGAGGTTTAAGCAGTTGGTGCTTTAAAACTGGAAAATGATTTCAGTATAGAAGATATACTCCTTTTGAAAATGCTACATATAGTATTCATTTAGTGAACCCTCTGCCCTTCATATCAACATGCTCGTCCGTGATAAGCATCACAACCTCAGGTGTTTATTAGATGTACGGCTCTGCTGCACTTTGACCGCTCGTCTCCTGCTGTGTTCTCATTCTGTCGCTCTGCACTTTGCTTTTTGTGTTTGTCGTTTTTATCTGAGCTGAGACTAATTCCTGCAGCCCGGACTTAGCGGAGAAGAACTGAAGTGAAACACAAATTGAATTTTTATGATAAACCTGCTGCATCAAAAACACACGAGTGCATAATTATAAAACAAAACGTTTCTCTTTTAGATGTTAGTTTGAACAATGCAAGAAGAAAGGGCGGTTAGAGGACAGCAGTCTGAAGGAATCTTTGCCTTTTGGATTGAATTACTGGAAACAGGAGACGCTGAGAGGCTGAGACGAAAGGGATAAATCGATTCCATTTACAGACACAATCAATAACAGGCTTAAAAGAGCATTGTTCAATAAACACAGCTGATTGATCGGTTCAATAACTACACATATCGCAGAACTACAGACATCCTGGTATTCCCACCTCGATCATATTGATGGATAAAACACATAAAGGTCTACTAAGTGGACCTGATGAGGAAATAGTTTGTATATACTGTATGGTGTTATAAAGGACAGCATTAAAATCAGCTGATCGCCGTCTACTGTCTCTGTATCATTGGTTCATTGATGCATCATCTGTGCAGCAACCAGTTGACTAGCAACATCCAGTCACATTCATACAAATGTTGTTGGTCGCCTTTATACACTGTCACTTCTCACTATTACTCTGCTGATTCTTAAAGCCAACGCTACTTGCTGCAGGAACTTTCATTTTTCTGCATTTTCTTGTCCACAAGAAGCTCCTGAGGTCATTTCTATTGGCCCAGAAACTGCAGTTACTGATGGGTCAAATATAAGGCTCAAAACTACAAAAACTTGAGTTTGTGTGTGATTCATTAGGACTATAAGAACGGCTGGATGAAAATGTATTTTAATGTTAATGTTTAAATGAAGCCAACTTCCTGAGTAGTCTGATAACACATCATAGAGCAATTGAGAAAGCAAAGGGAAAAATGAATTGAAACTTAAATGCCGTTACTAACTGAAGCAGAAAAACAACCAGAAAAAAACACTCAATCAGCAACAACTTTCATTATCGATTGATCATTGCAGTCATTCTTCAAGCAAAATTCAAAACATTTGCTGGTTTGATTTTCTCAAATGAAAGGATTTGCAGCTTTTTGTTGTCTCTCTCTCTCTACACATATATATATATATATATACTGTATAGTAAACTGAGTAATAAATCAATATTAGGGGTGTAAGAAAATATTGATACACATGAGTCTTGTGATATTATGTTTTGCTATACTGTATTGATTCTCCAAAACGCTGTATCAATTTTTAATTAACCTCTTCATAATCCAACGGCCCACCGACGAACCTGGCCACTATTCTGTCATTCGGAGGTTGTAGCGGGCTCTGTTTTAGAGCTAGAGTTAAGACACTGGCAACTAGAAAACCTGAGGAATCCATTGGTACCGACAATGTCATACTTGCATGTCGCGAAGTTACGCTAAATTTTGGCGAAGAAAAACTGGCATGGCCATTTTCAAAGGGGTCCTTTGACCTCTGACCTCAATTACCTGACCCCCTTTACAGACATGTCTACTTTATGATAATCACATGCAGTTTTTTTGCAAAAATCATGCAGTTTTTTGCATGCAGTACAAATGTATTATTATTATTTTTTTTACCTATTCTAAAATGGTATATTTGCATATGTCTGCATACTGGGGTCCCGAAACAGTCTTAGACGGCATAAACTGTATATAAGAAGTGGATGTAGTTACCGTATCGCACCCATTGGTTTGTGGACTACGGTTTTGAAACCTCGAGTTCAGCATTTTGGCTGTCGCCATCTTGTTTTTTGGAACCAGAAGCAACACAAGAGGGTGGAGCTAAGTACAACCAAACGCCGATTAAGACATTTTTAGGTGACCAAAATGTTACAATTATCTTTCATGAACTGAGAACACACTGTGAAAGGGTTAAAGTTCTAAGACGAAAACACAGACAACTCCCAGACTGGACAACGCCACGGTAGCATCCTGTCAATCACAAGGTAGCCACGCCCTAAAGCAGAGGTCAGTAATGGGCAGACCACAGTCGGACGCTGTCCAATAAATTATTGCAAATTACTAAATTCGACGGGGCGTTTCTGTTTTAACCGGCGCAGCTTTTCTAGCCTTAACAGCACTGGTTTAGCGGCTCAGGAAACTCACAAACCAATTGCATGCATTGTAAATCTTCTCACGTGATGCAACTCAGCCAATCAAATGTGTGCATTCTGATAAGCATTGCAACTCTAGTCAGCGAGTGAGATACACACACACAGGAGAGACGAGACGACTGACAACAGTCGATGAAATTAAGCAGGTCAGATAAGTGGCGTGCTCTAAAAAGAGAAAAGTAGACTATTTTTAGGAGATTTTCTTTAACTGGACCTCTTTGAATTTTAACTGAATACCCCTGCCCTAAAGCATACCCTGCTTTATGGTCTATTTGAGTCTAAATGGGATAATAATTTACTAAATGAACATCATGCTGTATTGAAGAAGACTTGAAACTAGCGATTGAGACCATAAACTCATGTTTACAATGTTTACTGAGGTAATAAATCAAGTGAGAAGCTCATTTTCTCATAGACTTCTATACAATCGGCTACTAGAGGAGTCGCCCCCTGCTGGCTATTAGAAATAATGCAAGTTTAAGGCACTTCCACATTGGCTTCTCTTTTCAGACCGGGAGGTTGCCGCCTGATAAGCATACTTGATTTTCAAAATAAAGTATGGTACATACTATGGACCATAGCCAAAATGTGTTCCAAACAGACCCAAACAGAGAGAGAACAGCAATACATCAGCTTTGTAGCTGAGTGGTTCAGACACATGACCATATACAGTGACCACAACATGCCCGTTTCATCTCCATCTGAGGATCTTTGTTGCATTTCTTTGTTCGCTCTCTCTCACCTCCTGTTTCCCATCAACCTCGACTGTCACTATCAATCAAGGCTAACAATGCCAAAATACAGAAAGCAAAGCTAGTTACTTTTCCTGCAGTTCATACTCTGATCAGAGTTGATATAGTTTGCTTGGATACACTTGTGTATTTAGATCTTTTCTCACAGCAGACTCTCTGACATGTCATAGCAGAAAAAGCTCAGGGTGTATTTAATAACATTGATGCTGGCTGCAGTTCCTGGTAATGTGCGTGCTGGCGCATTGAAATAGCTTACTGGAACTGAGCCATTGTTAATGTCTTTAATTCCACCTGTGCTTTACCTCCTGTAACAAGTCAAAATTTCTGCTGTTAAAAAAAGGTCTATTAGACATATTCACACATAGGCCTGATGACCCTGAGGCCCTGTCTGCACGTATACAGATATTTTCTAAAACATCTACGTTTTGGCCTCTTGTCCACGCGCAAACAGAGTCTTAGGCTTTAGGAGTTTTTGGTTTTGAAAACGCCTTCTCAGGTGCAGATTTTAAGGAGACATTAAGCAGCAACTCCACCTCGTCATTAGGGCTGCACGATTATGGCCAAAATGAATCAATATGGAGTTCACGATTATTCATAGATTTTAGGGACAAAATATTTTGCAATTTCACATTCAAATAAACAGAGCATTCCAACCATTAAAATCTAAATGTTATTCTTTTACTTTGTTATTGTCATGGTTATTTGCATAAAAACACACAATCCAAATGATTACTGTATTTCATTTAACTATGATTAAGAAAAATCTTGGCATTAGTAGTCCTAATTATACAGAATATCATAAGCTGCTTAGAGCTAGTCATTTGTACTGAGTAGAGCTTGAACACATCATAATGTAACCCAGTGGAGCCTCCATTAACTCAGCTCTTCAGCTCCGTGCTGTCGGCAGACAAGCCGGTCGCTGTGATTACTCTGAGCAGCATCTTGGGAATGAATTACAATATAAGTGTCGCATTCAGTTAGTTGTTCCAAATGTTTTTAGGGTCGTTCCTCCACGGCTTAATTTGGTCTTACAGTTGTTACAAAGTGCAGCTTTGTCTTTTTCTCTCACACTGAAGATCTTCCACAACAACAACATGTTGTGTGTGTGTGACGTTACTGACTGTGCCGCTGTGTGCCGACGTAAAACCATCATGTGGCGGCTGCACGCGTGTGACCGGCAAAAAATCCGATAGAGACAGAGACAGAGACAGATGTCCGGCTGAGATTGGCTGCTTCTCTAGCTGTTAGTTTCTCTAGCTCTGCGTTTGATTCATGCAGCAGAGTTTTCAGTGAGCGGAACACACATTTTACACGTCACTATCGCATTCGATGATTTTCTTTTAATTGTGGGAAGCCAAAATCGTGATTAATATTTGATTAATTGTGCAGCCCTACTTGTCGTCAGTCCACACGAGTCACATTTTGGTTTCACCATAGCACCTTGGGCCGTGTACCTAAAGATGTTAAATAAATAGGTATCAAATATGTATGAATAAAGAAATAATTAGCCACTGTTATTTAACTCTTGTTTGATTTGTTAATACATTACCACCAAACGAAAAAAAAAAAAAGCTCACTACGCATGCTCAGAATCTTCTTCTCTGGTATTTGATGTAACGTTGATGTAGCCTTTTGCGCCACTTATTGGCCTGGCGAGCGTTTGGAGTCGTTTTTATGTTCTAGTGTAGACGGAGATATTTTGTAAAACGAAGGTCGTGTGGAAAGGTTTTTTTTTCCTCAAACAGAGAGGGAAATTTTCAAATTCCAAAAATATCCGTATACATGTAGACAGGGCCTGAATATAGGGTCTCAGTTACTAGGAACCGAGTGGACTTGTGAAAGCATCTAGCTTGTAAGATGCAGAGGAAACATCTCACAAAATGTTTTAGTTCCACAGTAATATACTTTGAGATGAACTGCAAACTAAATGTACAATGAAAGTGACCAACATTTACTCTGGTGACTCACCTCGGCCGTCGTTCTGAATGTCAGAGATGATCTGGGAGTAGTTGACTGGCTTGTTCTCTTCGAACACTCTGTCAACGCGGGTAATGTTGATGCTCTTCAGCTCTGTGTACAAACCCTCCACGGCAAAGTAACATGGCCGATCGTCCACCTTGTTGTCACTGAACATGAGCATCACGTGCTCCCGCCAGCCAAAGTGCTCGCAGATCCGCAGGGCAAACTTCCCGAGCTTCTTGTGGGTTGGTCCTGTGTTGGTGATGGACGGGTAGACTCCGCCGTAAAAAGCGACGGCTGGGGCACCCGCCGTAACCATGGGAACGTCCCAGTGGGTGGTGAAGAGGCCAACAGGGGAGGAGGTGTAGGAGCAACCAGGCCCGATGAAAGCCCACGGGTCGTACGCAAATTTAAGGTCCACAGCCATGAGCGGGGCGATGGACTCGGAGCAGATGCCGTCCTTGTCTTCGCTGTTCTTGAAAGCGTAGGTGAGGTGGTAGTCAGGAAGCAGGGTGTGGTCAGCGTTGACGTTTTTTACGGCTCGCTCCAGGGCGGGACCGATGCGAGGCCAAGCCCACGGGTAATCTGTGTTGCTCTGTGGTAAAATGACAGCCAGCGTGATGTTCTGTTGCGCCCGGTGTTCATGGTGCCCTCGGGTTTGACGTCTCAAGCTGCGGTGTCGAGATGATCGCCCGGTGACCGGCTGTAGGTCGAGCAGAACCAGCAGAACCAGAAGGAGAGCGGTGCCCTTCTTCCAACAGGCCATCCTCCAGCCCAGCAGGTAGTCCACTTCCACCACAGCTGAATAATTTATCTTCGTTAACTGTAGACACACACAAGGGAGACATTAACTAAACATGCAACATGAGGTCCTGTTTTCTGAGCATGAGGAATGATGCCTACTTCCTCCTGTAACTAAAATCTAATAACATAGTCAGGACACGGAGACCTGCTTTGGTTAGTCATGGTCGAATTCACTGTAATCATTTTGTCTACGTCAGTCCTGAGTGGCTTTTGTGAGTTTGGGGCCATGGTGAGTCGTGAGAGAAAAACTCCCCGAAGCTACAAAATGAGAGGACAATTTTCCTGGCAGACCTGCCCACCTCATACAACACAGAGTTAGCGTATTACACTGAAAGTGATGAGTGTTTTCAAGTCCAGCCTGCCCTCATGAGCATCTCAGACTGGGGGAAACACTTGGTCATCCTGTAATAAAAAATATCACAAAAAACTTGAAATATATGCTCCAACATTTGATATCCACCTAAGAAAGGACAGATATAATGACAGACTCAGCTATGTGAACTGACTGATGAAAAACTTTTTGTAATGTATGTTTTGAAAATGATGCATCCGAGAAATATGTCATAATTAAAGCTGACAAATTCAACCACTGATTTAGATATATTCCAATTATGTACCTGTCTGTATCTGTACTATTCAGTTGGTGTTAAACAAGAGGCAGTGGGAGTCACCAAGATATTAATTGTAATTAAAAGTAAAACAGTATTACCAAAAGGTCACTTTAATTAATTTAAACTGTGGTTTCCACTGACACAGAACGGCATACAGAGACTGTATTTGAGCTGCAGACACCTGAATGTATTTGGTTCATATTATATTGCAGGAGGACAACCGCTCAACCTGTCTTAAAAACTTTGCTAAGGTGCTGGAAAAAAGAGGACAAAAATGTAAGAAAAGTCAAATCTAAGTGTGCGGATATCTTTTCTTACGTTCATTTTATATTTAAAGCACTATGCTATTATTCATGAATTGGAAAATAATGGGATCTGAATTTGAAAAATAGTGTTAATTACTAATAACTAACTAATTACAGGAAGGTTGAATTTTAAGTAGTACTTTACTCTTAATATTTAGATTTTTGCACATTTTACTCTGCTGGCTGTGGTTTATATTATTCTGCAGAGAAAAATTTTACAAACACACTGCTATGGCCAGCTCATAAAATATAATGCATTGCAACAGATGAGACCTGGACCTGCTACAACATTGAAATACTGCTGCAACAATAAATCATCAATTATTGAACAGTCTTTAGCAGAGCCTGGATTTTTGAGGCCAATGCCAGTTATATTTGAGACTATAAAAACAATATATCGGTTATATATTATTTATATTTGTTTTTTAACATTAACACCTTAATTTTTATTTTGACCACAATATGTAGTAAGCGGGACATTTTACAAAAAAATAAACTTGTTTTGACAATTTATCAATAAGGCTTTAATCTGTAAGGGACCATTCTGTAGGATGACTCGACTACTTTTAATTTTGATATACTCATACTCATTATTGTATAGAAGTTTGAAAGCATGACTCTTAGTGTAGGCTATTTTACATCAAATTATTGCCTCATTTACATAATGACTACATACTAATTCCATCACTGCTGATAATAATAACCATAATAATGACATCTTATTTAAGGCTGCACGATTTTGAAAAAATATCTAATTGTGATTATTTTGACTGATATCGCAATGGTGAAATGATATGCGATATTAGAAGGAATGATCATTTTTATATCGTTATTCTCATTGTCATTGAAAAACATTTAAATGATTACAGTGTGTTTTTTTTGCAGGGATCTGTACCAAACAAAGATGTTTTCTTAAAGCTTCAGTAGGCAGAACGTTTTTGGCATCATTGGGGAAAAATTCCATAATAACCTTTCAGTATATTGTAATTAAAGTGTTCTGAGAGAAAACTAGACTTCTGCACCTCATCATGGCTCTATTTACAGGCTTTAAAAAATGTAGCCGTGACGGGAGACTTTGGCCAATCACAGGTCATTTCAGAGAGAGCGTTCCTATTGAGCGCTCCTATTGGCTGTGCTCCGGCTGGTGGGCGGTGCTTGGTATTTCCTCAACAGATTTCAACATGGCTGCCGGGGTCACAAACATTCTCATTTTACAGCTAAACAGTACATATCAAGATGATTCTGAAAACATTTGAGGAGAGAAATAGGCATTACAGTAACAGAATATTGATTCATATTTGATCAGATTTTCTAAAGCCTGAAAACAGAGCCATGAGGAGGAGCAGAAGTCTAGTTTTCTCTCAGAACACTTGAATTACAATATGCTGAAAGGTTATTATGGAATCTTTCCCCAATGATGCCAACAAATTGTTGCATACTGCCACTTTAAGGTGGGCATCTTACCCCGAGCCTCCATACATTACTGCATCTTTGTAAAGGACAAGCTGCTCTAAAGCATCAATTCCCTCCAGACGGAAACATGCAGGGTCAAACCTCTCAGATGTAAATCAATACATCCTATAAATATGATATCACTTAGAAAATGGACTTTCTTCTCCTTACCTCAGTGGGTGTCTGGTTTCCTCTTCATGTTCTCTGTAAGTTTTTGGTGATTTTAAACTAGCTAACCACCCATGCCCACACGTGGAGTTTTCCGTTACTGTGACAGCTCCTCTGTCTCTGTGGATGGAAGAAAAACGTCCAGAGAAAATGCCCGATTTGACACGTTTTATCGTCGAAAAATGATTAAAGTGAACTCTCAGTCGATGTATACTTTCCCCGGCAGTCCTTTAGGAAAGTAAGCTTCAGGGAAAATCGCGTTTGAAAGTTTAAAAATGCGTTATTGTAAAAAAAAAATATCCCATGATTCAAAGCGTGTCCATCATCACACAGACTGACGTTAAACGTGTTCACCTGTCAAAATGTAACCACCGGCGTCCTGTCACACCTTCACGTGGTTCAAACTAGTTTTAGAAACCGACAAGAGTGCGTTCAAAAAGTAATAATCCACGTTATCCACCATGAGTGAGGACTCAACGTCAAACCGGTCAGTTCCAATTCAGATTAAATGGAATCCTGCAGGTGAAGAACGTTAAACACCATTTAGAAGCTTTCTGCTCCTACAGGTGAGTATTCGGCTCCACTTCATTCGTTTTTAAATCCCTCCGCAGGTGAATTAAAATGTGAGATAAACTGTGTGTTGTTGTTAGTGTGCTGCTGTTTGACTGAGAGAGCGGACTGACTGAGTGAGTGCGGTGTGTCTGGGCGGATAGCTGGGAGAGAGGAGGGGGGGAGGAAGGAAGGAAAAGTGAGAGAGGAGAGGGGAAGGGAAGAGCATGGAAAGGTGGAAAGAGAAGGAAAAGAGTGGAACAATTGACGGAGATGTATAGGAAAGAAAGGAAGGAGAGAGGAAAGGAGGAAAAGACGGAAAGGAGATAAGGAATTTTAGTTTAGTTTATCACTGCATTAAATTAACTGGACAGACTGTAGCTATTACCAATTACCTTATTTTACTTTTATCGATTTATTTTCCATCTTATTTTCCGTTAATTATGGAATTCTATCCTTGTTTTATGTTCATTCTGTGTCTATTTTCCTTTATTTAAAGTGGCAGTAGGCAACAATTTTTGGCATAATTTGGCAAAAATTCCATAATAACCTTTCATTATATTGTAATTCAAGTGTTCTGAGAGAAAACTAGACTTCTGCTCCTCATCATGGCTCTGTTTTAAGGCTTTAGAAAAATCTAGCGGTGACGCAGATTTTGATCAATCACAGGTCATTTCAGAGAGAGAGAGCGTTCCTATAGGCTGTGCTCCGGTCATGTGACCAGAACTTGGCTTCCTTCAACAGATTTTACAATGGCGGCGGAGTCACAAACTTTCTCATTTTACAGCTAAACAGTAACTACCAGATGATTCTGAGAACATTTGAGGAGAGAAATAGTCATTACAGTAACAGAATATTGATTCATATTTGGTCAGCGCTGCCTAGTTTGACCGTTTGGTCGGAGTTCGCGAGTGATTGACAGCCGGCTCTCATAAACTGCAGCTGGCAGCGGACCTTGTTTTCCTCCGGTAAGTGAAATCCTTCAGATGCCGTTAGGAGCACCGGAGGACACAGTAGGAAACAGAGGAACATGATTTTTTTCAGGTTACCTGTTTCATGTACTACTGTCACGATATAGCGGCCGTTTTCTAATAATAACCTTTTTAAATCATATTTGCGCCAATATCGCGCACTGCAGCTTTAAAGCACTGTGTGTGCATTTCTTGTATGAAAGGTGCTATTATTATTATTATTATTATTATTATTATTGTTATAGGCTAGTTAAAGTTAAAGTTAAAGGTCAGTCACATATCGGTATTTCTCTGTCCAGTATACAATATAACAGTCTCTGTCAGCCTCTAGCAGTGTGTTTCAGAGTCCTGCTCAATCCCTTTGCCCCCATTATGATTTCCTCCCATTACATTTTATAGCTGTGTTATCTTCCATGAGTGCAGGTTGAGGATTATCTTGTTCCATCATGGCTGTTCCCTTTACAAGCATTCTTCAGATCAATAAAACAAATGCCAACACGCAATTAAAAAAGGAAGGACAGTGTTGCTGCTAACAACCCTGTGTAGGCTAGTCCACCCGCTGGCTTTAACACTATCTGCATTTGTAAAGAATGGGAGATATTTCATAAAACATTCAGGTAACACGTTTACCTTGATAAATATCATGTCAACAATCTACTGCTGTAGCCTCATTTTTACCATACAGACATGAACCTCCTAAATGACCACAAGAACCACTACAGGGCCCCTACAACTTCCTCGATGACTACAAGAACCACTACAGGGCCCCTAAAACCTCCTCGATGACCACAACAACCACTACAGGGCCCCTACAACCTCATCAATGACCTCTAAAAGCACTACAGGGCCCCTAGAACCTCCTCGATGACCACTAGAATCACCTAAAGTACCAAAGAACATCCTAAAAGACCTACAGAACCTCCTCATTGATTAAAACCTACTAAAGAACCAATACAATCACCTAAGTCACCAAATGAATGTATATATTGTGATGTTTTAGTTTTGTCTTATGTTGTTTTATTGCACTAGTTGTATCTATGTTCTAACGTCTTGTATCGACTTGCCTTCTGTCGCTGCCTCTTGGCCAGGTCGTCAGTGTAAATGAGAATTGGTTCTCAGTTGACTTATCTGGTTAAATAAAGGTACAAAAAACAACCTAAAACCCCATTGATGACCACTAGAGCCTCATAAAGTATCAAAGCACATCCTAAAAGACCTCCAGAACCTCCTTAATAACCACAAGAAGCACTACAGGACCACTAGAATCTCCTAAAGTACCACTAAAACCAACTACTGGACCTCTAGAACCTTCTCAATGATTACTAGAACCTACTAAAGGACCATTACAATTATTGACCCCTACCTCCAACGGCCATTAGAACGTCTTATTGGACCCCCTAAGTAAAACCCCACAGTAAATGTCACAATTCAAAGGAACCAATACAGACACATGCAGGGTGGTTGAATTACAGGGACTTCTGTCTAAGGCTACAGTTCAACAAGGGGAAGCAAGGAAGCTGGTCACAGACTGGCAGCAGGTCAACAACACAGGCAACAGGCAGATGTACACAGCAAGAACAGAAGTAGGATACTGACAGGCAGGGATTGCTGAAACATGCTGGCATGCTGCAACACTGACAACCTGGTCCTGGTCCTGGAGCATAATGAGGGAATTTAGGTTTAGGTGTGCAGTGAGGAGCAGAAGTAGGTGACTGTCAAAGGGCAGAAGACTCTGGGGACATCTGGTGGACCAAAGGGGGAACCACAGAGCCTGGAAAGTTCCTTAGAGCAGTGGTTCTCAACCGTTTTCATGTCAAAGACCCCTTAATTGGTTCACATTATGTCACAGACCCCCATTTGATAAGATTTCCATTCAGAGACCTCCATCTGAAAATATTTTGGTCTAATATTTTAGACCAGAATTCTATAGTTGTCAACACGGTGGAAGTGAAACCTATGATCAGAATAGTAACTCTTATGACTTACTCACATTGGACTCACTTCTATAGTGAATTAAATACTGAAAATAAACTATTCCCCATTTTTCTGGGGGCCCCCTGAACTCCCTCAAGGAGCCCTGGGTCCCCGGACCCCTGGTTGATTTGTCTCATGTAATTGATCTTTTTTACTTGTGTTTCCTTTTTTGTTTGTTTTTTTGCATATTGTAGTAGCATTGTTGGAGGGAGCACAAAAATGTCATTGCCAATAACTGCTCCACTGTAATTGTTGTGCATATGACAAAGACATTCAAGACTTGAATTGATAAAGACTTGAATTTTTATTCTGAACCACAAATGTCAACCTCATGGTGGTACCAGAGTAAAAGTCAATGAATCAGAAATCAAGGCTCAAAGATCTCAGGAGGTTAAAAGGAGAAGAAATAATCTGTAAATTCAGACAGATCCCTCCTTGGACGGCTGGAGGTGAGGTGGTAAAATGGTAAAAACAAAGTAACATTTAATAGAAACATAAAGGACAAAAAAGCCAATATAATCGAGTAAAACAAATCAGAAAAAGTCAGTGACAACAGTATAAATTTTCTGATCCATCAATCTTCTCTTCTTTGCTCCAACATGGTTAGATGTTATTAAACAGAATGAGAAACATGAATATGAATCTATACTAATAGTGAGGTTTGATATTAAATAGGCTTTAAATGTTCAGACTGAAAGGTCACTCAGGGTGATTTAAAATATAGGAGAACCATTCATCCTATACACCGCTGTAGGCTAATAAAAAAAAAAAATATCACACATTTTTATTACTTTTTAAGTTAAAGTGCAATACAAGTGGGCAAAGTGAAAATAAATAGTGCGCAAGCAACCTACAAATAGAGCAGTACAAGTGATCGACTTGAAAAACAAAAAAAACAAACAAACAACTGATACAGCAAAGGACAAGCCAGTGAACTAGAATCACACTAGCCAGAAAGGAAGTAAGTGTGTGTGTGTGTGTGTGTGTGTGTGTGTGTGTGTGTGTGTGTGTGTGTGTGTGTGTCTGTGTGTGTGTGTGTGTGTGTGTGTCAAAATAAAACACAAGGTGTTGGGGGGACAGCAATAACCTATGGAGCCCCCCTAGACCCTTAGGAGAAAATATAATTTATTCGTTCCATCAAGTTAGTAACTCGTTCCCTCAAATTAGGGACTCCAATCTCAGACCTCCTATGTGTCGAACATCTCAATTACAGTTTGGTTTAATTTACCGAGGTTCAGTGAGATGGAACGCTCTGCCACCTCATATTTTAAAGTTGTCACCAGAACAATTTAAGAAAGCTGTTAAAGGTTTGTTTATCTCCCCAATGTTTTCCTTATGGATTATCTCTGTAAATTGCTTACTGATAATGAGTTTTTACTGATGATATTATAATGTGAATCTTAATTCCATTTAACTTGTCTTTGGAATGCATGTGATGCTAATATATTTTTCTTTTTTTCTTCTCTCTCTCTTTACTATCCTTTGTAACAATTTATTCCCTTTTTAAAATTGATTAAGGTATGCACTGGAGAGTGCCCTGATCAAGCCCCACCGAGGTTTTTTTGCACCTCTCCATCACATTTGTTGTTGTTTATGTAATCTCTACTTGTTCCTTTTTTATATGTGTAAACAAATAAAAATCGAAAAAATCTTGTAAGTCGTTCCCTAAAGTTAGTAACCCGTTCCCTCAAGTTAGTAACTCAAGTTACTACTTCATAGTGTACTTCCTCCAATCATTCCAGACAGTCAAGTCATTGACTTCGGTAAAGTTGGTAAGATTTTGACAGAGTCAAGCTTCCCGGATCAATAACTCATAAACGAAACGTTGTTAAAACACAATCAACGGCTCTTTCTAACCATAGTAAGGTAGACAACGAGCTACAACCTAATTTTAATCAAAACGAGCCGTCCTCCTACCTGGACACATAACATTGGTCTTCTTCTTCTTTGGGGTTTTACGGCAGCTGGCATCCTTTATGTTGCATTGCTGCTTCCTTCTGGTTTTATCCGCCCATTACCCCTCCTCTACTACAATCTCTTAATTAATCCAGTGTTTATCAGGAATCTGACAATCACCTCTCTCCCCTCCACCGTGTCCCCACATCTAAGTAAATCCTCCACCCTGTTCTCCACTGGTGCCACCCTCTGCAAACCTGCTAACATACTGCGTCTATTTGACTGATATTTTGTGCATGATGTGAGTACATGTTCCACAGTCTCCATGACCCCGACACTCGCTACAGTGACCAGTAGGGTGTTTTCCAATGATATGTAGTGAACTGTTCAATTGGCAGTGTCCAATTCTAAGTCTGCTAATTATGACCTGTTCTTTTCTGTTTTTACCATGACTTTTTAACCCTCCTACCTTATTTTGTATAAATGTCTGCTCTTGCACTCTCTGTCCCAGAACTGCTGCCACTGATTGTTGACCTCCCTCCAGACAATGCTTTTTCCCTCTGATTTTGATAGATGTATGTTTCTTTCAACCTGTTCTTTCATGGTAGCCTCCTTTGCTAGTTTATCCACCTTCTCATTTCCTGGGATCCCTGAGTGAGCTGGTACCCACATGAATATTATGTCCTTCCCCTGCCTGATTATTCTTGAATATGTATACAATATTTCATACACTATGTCTTGGTGATATTTTGATGTTCCTGATTTAATACTCAACAGGGATGAAACTGAGTCACTACAGATGAGTATTTTACCTTCCCTTATCTCCTCCGCCCACTCCAATGCTAACATAATTGCAACTAGTTCAGCTGCATATACACTCAAATAGTCTGATGTTCTCTTATTCAACCCCATCTGGTGACTGGGTATCAACACTGCTGCCCTTGTTGCCTCTGTCTGTGGATTCTTTGATCCATCTGTAAAAATCTGTACATGATCACTGTACATCCTATATCTGTGGTTATAATACTCCTGGACTAGATCTGCTGTCTTGTTTCTGTGTTTAATGTTCGGTAGTTCCATGTCTACATTAGCATTTTCCAGCATCCAGTATGGTCTCTCAGGCCACAGATAACATTGGTCTCTATGTGCAACCGGCTGTGAGACGAGTGGTCAGGGACCGTCTACAAAGTGCAACGCCGAAAAGAGATGCTATAAAAATATTCAATAACTTCACTGTTATACAGTGTAGTACCACCAAAATTACTTCACACATCAACGGTCTCCTCATGGTTGTACTACAACTACAATTGGTTTAGTTTATACGGACGTTTGCCCGTTACAATGGTCTTCATGGTAACGATACAAGAATTCTTTTTTTAAAAATAAGTATTGTAGCATAACCAGGGCGAGACCATGTGTGGAGACATTTTGGTGGCACTACACTTTATAACCATGAAGTTATTGAATATTTTTCCCATTAAAAATTCATCAAAATTATGCAAAAGTATATTTGTCCAAACTAAGTGTTGTAGTACAACTATGAGGAGACCATTGATGTGTGAAGTAATTTTGATGGTACCACACTGTATAACAGTGAAGTTATTGAATATTTTTATAGCATCTCTTTTCGGCGTTGCACTCTGTAGACGGTCCCTGACCACTCTCTCACAGCCAGCTGCACATAGAGACCAATATAATGTGTCCAGCTCAGAGGACGGCTAGTTTTGATTAAAATTAGGTTGTAGCTTTGTTGTCTACCTTACTGCGGTTAGAAAGAGCCGTTGTTTGTGTTTTAACAATGTGTCGTTTATGAGTTATTGATCCGGGAAGTTCAAATCTGTCAATATCTTTCCAACTTTACCGAAGTTAGTTTTTCTGCAGTCGTGTCTTTTTTCCCTGAGACACATTCTTTAATTATTTCAAAAACCACGTGCTGATCCATATCCATCACCTTCAGTTACACAGCAGCATCGTGCTTTTTTTTCTCTCATACACAGCATCGTCCTCATACGCGCTCTTACTTTGTAAATGGCAACTTCCGGTCGCAGAATATGAAACAACGGGCGTTTTTTTTCGTTTCTGTCTTCTAGTGATTTTATTTTTTGTTTTTAGAAATAGAAAATGAAAATCAACCCATTTTTTAAATTTAGTTCATCCCTTTTTGACCCTGATAAAGAAAAACGCCTTTTATTTCAATTTTATTTTTTGTATTTTAAAACGAAAATCCAATAACTACTCATTTTTTGTTTTTTAATATCCGTTTGTGAAAGGAAAATCGAATGACCAAAAGATACACCGACCATTTTTGTTTCCAAACGAAAAACGAAAATACCAAATTCAAAAAACGATCCAATTTTGGTTTTTGCAAGTTTCTTTCTGTCATTTTTACATAATTTTTTCTGTCAGGATTGGGGTAATGGTAGAAGATAAATAGTTTAAATAAATGCAAAAATGAATACATACATGAATAGATATATTTTTGTTTTATTATTTTCATTAACACACGAATGTCTTTTATCCCAAAAGTGTGTGATCAATTACAGGGAGGATGTTATACAGAACTCTCATGTACTTGACACTTTTCTCTCTCACATCCTTACTATGGGGTGTTTTTTTTTATGTTGGCAGGTGTGAAGCACTATGTGGCTAGTGACGACACACCTGACACTTCCACCAGAAAGGCTGTAGCCTATCCAGACAGAGATAAAAGAGAATAACTGTTCATTCTGCACCCCGCGTGTCAGTATTGCAAATATATGTCGCTTTTACTAGGTAATCTGTACCAGTATATAGCTAAACTATAATGCATTGCTGTAATATAGTTATTGTGATGTGGTTCTGTTTTCACCCAGTAGAGTGTACCATAGGACCAGTAGTCTACTTCATCTTCCCATGCTCCAGACTGGAGTCCAGTTGGAGCCACATACATAGAAAGGATGATAGAAGGCTACTGTAGCTTATTTGAATAAGATTATTTCACAATTATTAAGCAGTGAATAGGTTCACAAAGCTCTGTAATCTAGCTCTCAAAAGACACAAAGGTACACAATCTTTTTTGTTATTTCTCCAGGCATGGGCAATGCAGAGCCTGGCAACTTCCGATTAAGATAATCTATTGTACTTTTTTATCTAAAAAGTGTGTGATGAACATTATCAAGCTAATGTTCAATTTTATAGCTGTTGTTCATTGTTGACTACATTACGTAGCCAACACAACCTATGGAATTTATCAGTCCTGCGACATTACATAGTCAACAAATAAATCTGCAAACGTGGTATTGATCATATCATATTGAGGGGCCGTCAGCTTTTCTATTTAGTTTGGAGGGAGATTCGATATCAGTGAAGTCAGTGCATTTTATGAGTGACTTCTGTGACGTTACCCACCGCAGGGGTCAGAGGTCATCACTCCTCAACCCCCAAGGATTTTTTTTTTTTTCAAAAAGTTCAGCAGGCAAATACTAAATTTTAAAACATTTATAGATGAAAAGTCAAGTCAATAATCATGGTCAATGATAAATAAGTATGGTTGATCAGCATGTTTGTCAACCTTCAGACATCATAGTCTAAAACAATGATTAATCAGCCTTGAGTTCACTTTAAAAAAATTGAAATCAATAACTTCTGTTTGATGGTTTATGATGCTTTTCAATCATTTCTAGCCTATTTGGTAGTATATGTAATTTAGTTAATTGTTGTGACAACAATAAGAACTTTGTTCTACATCATAATAATGTTGATTTTTTAACCAGCTTTTATGGCATTAATGCCAGCTAGACAGAATAAAGCTCTGTTTGTCATGACGATAGTACTGTACTGAAGGCCTTTCCTTTACTCTGGTGACTCTCTTTACAGCCATCTGAAGACAGCAGGTATCTGTTAAATCTGCATATATACATGGATGAATGAGTGAATTCTGTCCACTGATGGCAAGCGGAGCAGCAAGGGTATAAACGAGCCTCCAGCAGGCCTAATGAAGTTTTCAGATGACGACAGTATCAATGACAATAGCTGTCCCCTGGACCTTTGTTCTGAAGGAAATGCACAGATGTCCCCATAGGTGTTTTAAGTACCCCAGAATGATAAAGGAACAATGTAGTTTGCCCGTTTGTTGGTACGCTAATAAGGTCATTTTGAAATAAAATCACATCAGATGTATTAAGTGACACAGAAGTGATCACTCTGTCTTCCCAGAAATGTCCAGATTTTTGTTATATACATACGTGCGTCCGTCTCCAACACGCCTGTTGATGTGCAGAAGAAACTGTATAGAATAACTAATCATAACGACATGTTTGATGTGCAAATAAGCACGGAGGCGTTCTGTGGTTATTTTACAACAGTCTGATGCTGGTTGAACAAAATGTAATTGCAGCTTAGCAGTGACATCATCACTCCAGATACTGTAGATTTAACAGATACCTGCTGTCTTCAGATGGCTGTAAAGAGAGTCACCAGAGTAAAGGAAAGGCCTTCAGTACAGTACTATTGTCATGACAGACAGAGCTTTATTCTGTCTAGCTGGCATTAATATCATAATCGCTGGTTGAAAAATCAGCATTATCATTATGTAGAACAAATTAACTAAATTATATATACCAAATAGGCTAGAAATGATTGAAAAGCGTCATAAACCACCAAACAGAAGTTAGTGATTTCAGTTTTTTAAGTGAAATCAGGCTGATTAATCATCATTTTAGACTATGATGTCTGAAGGTTGACAAACATGCTGATCAACCATACTTATTTATCATTGACCATGATTATTGACTTGACTTTTCGTCTATAAATGCATCAAAATTGAGAATTTCCCTGCTGAACTTTTTGAAAAAAAAAAAAATCCTTGGGGGTTGAGGAGTGATGACATCTGACCCCTGCGGTGGGTAACGTCACCGATATCGAATCTTCCTCCAAACTAAATAGAAAAGCTGACGGCCCCTCAATAAGATCTGATCAATAGCACATTGGCAGATTGATTTGTTGATTATGTAATGTCACAGGACTGATAAATTCCATAGGTTGTGTTGGCTACGTAATGTAGTGAACAATGAACAACAGCTATGAAACTGAACGTTAGCTTGAACATGTTGTAGAATGTGAAGTTATTAGTAGCCTACTCTGAAACGGTGAACAATAATTTGGTATCGTGAGGTGGGGACCTCTGCTGGAAAGGACCACAAAGGCGATTTCCACATATAATTAATTAGGCTTTTAATTCACGCCGCACAACTAAATGGTTCATCACACACTTTTTAGATAAAAAAAGTACAAGACATTACCTTAATCAGAATTTGCCAGGCTCTGCATTGCCCATGCCTGGAGAAACAACTTAAAGGATTGTGTACCTTTGTGTCTTTTGAGAGCTAGATAATAGAGCATTGTGAACAAGTGGTTATTATGGAATTTTTGCCCAATGATTGCCTGCTGAAGCTTTAAAGCCTTAAAGCTTTTAACCAATGGTATTTCCATTTTTCCCTTTTTAATTACAAATGAATTTCCTATTATCCAATGATACCCAGATCCTTTGTCAGAACTTTTAGTGTAGTATTCTTTATTATAGCATACCAAACAACCAAACAACAGACCAAAACATACAACAAGACAAAAACCGAAATCTGAGATAAAATAATATTTAAAGCCTTTCATGTCACAAAATTAGGAATGTTAAAAACTCACACGTTGCACAGTCTCAGTCACAATCAGAAAATTAAAGTCATCATGTCAGTGCACCTGACGTTGTCTCCCTACACACACATCCATGTTTCACACATTTCATATAATCGTGCAGCACATTTCCCCTTCCTGATGTCCGAGGAGAGAAAAAAGTTTATCTTATGTAATAGTTTTATCACAGAGCCAAATCTCTTCACTGAAATCCCCTGCCCTCGGTTCAGGTTAAGTGAGATAATCTTCAACTAATCTAGCTATCACTGCCTTTAATCTCTTAATCCAGTTTTTGCTAAACTATAGATTAGATCAAGTTTGCTGACAGGTATCAAGGCCCCTTTTTGTGGTTTAAAAAGCACTTTGGAAAGTAGATATCACCATACAACCCCAAGAAAACCCCCAAGAAAGTGGGCTGCATTGTGCAGCCTGTATACCAGATTCAACACCAAATAAATCTGTTGTATTTACCTCTGATCACTGGTTACACTGTCGGCTACATGCTGCGTCTCAAGCTGGTAAAGAGATAACTATTAGCTCTGTGGGCAGATATGCATCGTGCACCCTTGTCTCTGAGTAATAATAAAGAATTTTATCAATTAGGGTAACTCTCTTTCAGTACAAGACATTTTAGAAGTCCCCTTTGTGAAGTTAACTCTTGTTATTCTGTAATAGTATACTAAAAGTATGTATCAGTGTATTCCAGAGTATCTCCAGGCCATAACTTTGCGTCTCCCGGGGACATGGGAGATTTAATTTTCAGGTTTGAAATATGCCTTCATTCATATTTTAATCCCTCTTTGCTCTTGAAAATATAATACAATAAATATTTCAAAAAATATTTTCTATTTGTGTGCTGAGAGGCCCAAATTAAAGGTTTAAAAGCCTGGTTTATTATAACTCATTTTGTTCACTGTGATGTGGTGGTAAAAGGGCATTTATGGGAGCATAAATTCAATAGATCAGATAAAAAAGGACTTCTACAATTGCTGTACATCCTGTGTAAATATAGCCTCCTTCCTAAACTTCCTCCATACACCTACATCTCTACCCCTTCATCTTCACATTGTTTATATTCTCCAGATTCCTTCATCGTGAGCAGCTAGTTGCTCTTGGTCTTCAGCTCTGCCAGCTTGCTGGTGACAAAGTTCCACTTGAAGGATGTGTCCTCGCTCCCTCCTCCCAGCGAGACGTATTTGGAGAAGCTGTTGTTGCTGCTCCGTCCTCCTCCTCCTTCTCCTCCTCCTCCTTCACTCTCCTCTCCCTGAGGAATCTGCCCATCCTGGCTCTCCTCCCCTCCGGCCTCCGTCACCCCCTCCTCAACCTGACCTGCTGCTGCCTCATTCGCTGCAGCGGCAGCGGCTGCAGCTTCCGCCTGCTTCTTGGCAGCCCAGTTGGCCGCAAAGCTATCCCAGAATGCTGTGCGCTTAGCGGGTCGAGGAGGCTCCTCTGGCTTTACTGCAAGTGGACTGAGGATTCAAAGAAAGAGGGGTCACTTTAGGAGGGTGCTTTGGCCTGGAATTCACCATTTCAACAAAGTTCACTTTTAGATTTAAATGTAGTGCTCTACTCATTAGTTAGACTGGCTGATAGTAAGTAGATTGCAGTTTAGTGGTACAGTGTGTAGGATTTGGCCCCATCTAGTGGTATGGTTGCAGATTGCAACCAACTTTTCAAGACTGCGGTAACGTGAGCCACCGAGTGTTAACGCCGTTCACCTCGCTCAGAGGCCATCGTCACCATAACAACACTACTTTAGGAGCAACTGAAGTCAGCCACGGTTTTACTCTCTGCGGCTCACGTTACCGCAGTTTCACAAGTGTGTCGGAGAACTACGGTGGTCTTCAGGTAACGTGAAAATGCGAAAGTCTCTCATTAGAGCCAGTGTTTGGTTTGTCCGTTCTGGGCTACTGTAGAAACATGGAGGACCAACACGGTGGACTCCGTGAAGAGGACCCGCTCCCTATGTAGATATGAAGGGCTCATTCTAAGCTAACGAATACACAGCGATTCTTAGTTTCAGGTGATTATACACTAATGAAAACATAATTATGAATATTATATTCCATTTCTGCTAATAGATCCCCTGAAATGTTACACACTGTTCCTTTAAATCAAACAAGCATTTCTTAGAGACAGAACTGCTCTGAAGACAGAAACAACAAAGATAAGTTGGAGGACAAACGGGTTACAAATATGGTTTGACTGCAATTTGACATTTTGGGAAATACATTTATGCACTTCCTTTCGGAGAGATAGATGAGAAGATCAATTTTTTCTTTCATGTCTGTCCATTAAATATGAAACTACAGCCAGCAGCTGGTTATCTTAGCTTAGCATAAAGACTGGAAACAGGGGGAAACAGCTATCCTGACTTTGTCCAAGATAACAAAATCCACCTACCACCACCTCTAAACCACAACCTGTCATTTTGTGAACTTAGATATTTGTACAGATATACTAACCAAATATACTGTGTTAATTAGTGAGCTTTAGAGGTGCAGGTAGTCAGATTTTTTTTACCTTTGGACAGAGCCACGCTACCTGTTTCCCCCCGTTTCCATTCTTTATGCTAAGCTAAGCTAACCAGCTGTTGGCATTAGCTTCATATTTAGCAAACAAAGAGTGGTATTAATTTTCTTATCTAACTGACGGAAGGAGAGCGAATAACTATAGCGATTTTTTTTCCCAAAATGTTGAACTACTGCTTTTAATGTAGTCATTTACAGTAAATGCTGTAAAGACAATATCTAACCTAGAAGTCTATTATACTTTGACTTTTCAACCAAATTTAGCTCAGATTGGCACCAAATCAAAGCTTCAATTTATAGTTTTAGTTATATATAGTTATTATTTCCTTTTTTGTCATTCAGTTTGTCAGTGATCTAAATACTATAACTCCAGTTTAACTAAATCTACAACATTATTTTGGCCTTCTTAAACTCTGAATAAATATCACAGAGAGAAACTATAAAAAATACCCCACAGTTTCATGAACCAGCCCTATTTTACCGACACAAACGCCACAGATGGTACAAGGTGCAACAACGACATCCGACCAGATAGAAAGAGGACAGACGTTAACAAAAGAGAAAGATTTCCACTCACTGGTCGGCGACTGGCGGGCTCTCAGTCTCCTCTAGGAGCTGGTGTTCATCGTCTTTGTTGAAGAGAGATGATAGCCTGTTCCAGCTTTTAGTCCCGGCCCCCTGCATCTGGACACACAACCAACCACACACACTGGGTCAAAGGTCAAAGTAGGTATACATTTAGCTGGTTTTAGAGGATCAGTCGAACAATGGTCTTCTGATACTTGTAGAAGGAGACTTTTTAAAAATGATTTTACAACCATGTTATTATGATACTCCTCATTACTGACACAACACTGAAGATGTGGGATACATTGAACGTATGATTACGTCATAAACTGGATTTGTCTTTCTAGGGTTCACATAAATATGTTTCTTGAATATAAAATGTCCCAGACGATGTTCACATACTTTCTTGGCCAGCTGGGATACAGCATTGGGTCCCTCATCCTCCTGCACGGGACTCACATCATTCTCCACCTCTGTGACCTGAAACAGCAGGAAAAAAAAGACTGAATGGATGTACCACACCTGTCCACACAGCAACGTCCGGATGTTAGTACAGATGCAAAGGATTCATGCACATTATTCGCCATCTAGTGCATATTGTGGATACTACAACCTGTAGAAAACCCAGAACAAGACTTAAAGCTGCAGTAGGCAGTATATTTTTGGCATCATTGGGCAAAAATTCCATAATAACCTTTCAGCATATTGTAATTCAAGTGTTCTGAGTGAAAACTAGACTTCTGCTCCTCCTCATGTCTCTGTTTTCAGGCTTTAAAAAATCTAGCCTGTGACGGGAGACTTTGACCAATCACAGTTCATTTTATTGAGAGAGCATTCCTATTGGCTGTGCTCCGATCATGTGACCAGAACTTGGCGTTCCTTCACCAGATTTAACAATGGCGGCGGCGTAACAAACTTTCTCATTTTACAGCTAAACAGTACACTACAACATGATTCTGAAAACATCTGAGGAGAGAAATAGGCATTAACGTAACATAATATTGATTCATATTTGATCAGCGCTGCCTAGTTTGACCGTATGGTCGGAGTTCGCGAGTGATTGACAGCCGGCTCTCATGGACAGCAGACCTCAGATCAGCTCTAACTGCTTGTTTTCCTCCGGTCTGTGAAATCTTGCAGATGCCGTTAGGAGCACCGTAGGACACAGAGGAACATGATTTTTTTCAGGTTACCTGACTACTGACACGATATAGCGACCGTTTTATAAAAATAACTTTTTTTAATCATGTTTGCTCCAATCTTGCCTACTTCAGCTTTAAAAGCGCAAGAATATAGAAGACAGAAACTGCTGGAGCCTGGCAGCTTTGGATATTGTTTGATTGTTTTTAAATAGTATTTCCACATCGGTGTATGTTTTGACTCGAGGTCACAGTGATACACTTTAGTTGTCTCATATTTCACAAGTGCGCGTGGAGCAATGTTGACTCAAATAGCAGCTCTGCACATCCCTCCCAATGGAAACTATCTCTCCAAACACACACACAGATCCACTGGTATCACCAGAGACCACAGTTTGAAGCTGTCGGCTGCCCCCCCCCGCCTCCATGTCAGTCAGTCGGTGGAATGCCAACTAATCCGTTTGTCCAGCTCCGGTGCAGGATTGAGTTTCTGAGTCCTCCAGAGATCTGGGTCAACGCAACACTGTGTCTGTTTCGTTGGGTCCAAACCCTGGATGGAGTACAGGTGTTGCTATGAAAACCAGCGGCGGAAGTAGTAGTAGTCCAGATACTGAAGTACAAGTACAACAATCTCGGGCATGGTAAGATGATTGACGGTGCAGGAAAGAAGAAAAAAACAATGTTCTGCAACTCAAATGTGTATTAATTTATTGGAGTTTTCTCTAATTTTTCTCTTTTTTTTGGTGAAATATTGGAAACTTTTACCTCTTTCAGCCTCGGACAAGCATTCAAATGAAGAGGAAATGTCTGTACGGGGTCACCAGCCAAAAAGATTGGGAACCACTGGCTTAATCTTCAACAATACACTGTGTTTTATAATCTTATTATGTTAAAATCTTAATCTGAAAAGTGTACAATATAAGTTACAATATTTCCCCACTGATATGTAGTGGGGCAGAAGTATCATAAGAAGTAGCATAATGGAAATACTATCTCAAAATTGTACTTCGTATAGAACTTAGTGGAATGTGATACTTAGTTACTGTCCAACACTAATTACATGCCTTGTAATGTTGCCTTGATGTACAGTACTTCAGTTACAAGCTGCTTTATTGGGGCTGTGAATACATCTCTGCTACTGGATTTCATCTTTGACACTGGAAACAAAAGATCTGCATGCCAATATACACAAGAGGAAGTATCGTGTAGGCCGAACTTCTGCCTTAAAGTTCCCTTTGCTCTGAAAACAAAACAGCCTGGCAAGCTCATCTGACCCTGTGATGAATAAAAAATCAGCAAACAAAACCTGGTGACTTTCTGACTTCTGTTCCAAATGGCACGTCAACTTTCTGACACTTTCATATATGAATCAGTAAGATGGAGAGAGTTACCTCTTCAGGAGTGTCCTCATCATACTCAGGGTTGATAGTCTTCAGCACTTTGCTCTTATATACTTTCCACATTGGATTCATCCTTGCACAAATAGATACTCAACACTCAGGCGCAAGAGCTGTGAAGACCTCTTTATGCCTCTGTGGTCCACCCTCCACCAAGCCTCCGCTTCCAGCTTCAGCTCGTCTCAGTTGGGCTTCAACTTTGACCTCTTTCCATGCGTAAAAGTTCAGAGTGACTCAGTATGGCGCAAAGAACCAGTTCAGCACCGAGGCCCGCACTGTTTCATAGCATTCCTCCTGCTCAGATTGTGTCCGTCTCGTCAGGTAAAACAGAGTTGACAGCTGCTTTTCGTCCCCACAGAGTGTCTGAACAGGTAAAGCTAGGAAGCTGTGCTGTTCGTGCATGAGCCCACGCAGGTGTACACACACACAAAATTCAGCGTCACGGTTCAGAATCCCTGCCTTGGTTACCTGGAAACAGGTGTGGATTTCCTCATGCATATTTCAGAGGGTCTCTTTCCCAGAGCCAGAGGTCCATTGTCAGCTAGTGTTGGTAGACTGGCTCCTGTAACCCACATGCACACACACACACACACACACACACACACACACACACACACACACACATGCACATTATTGATATGGTTATGCTCAGATGGAATCTGAATGATTTTTTTTATGCTGCAGCAGCTCACTGAAGATAAAACCCTCCTTACTAATTAGCAGTTTCCATCAAAGTTGGTCTGAACTAATGTACCTCTGCAGACATTTTTTACAAACATGCATTAATTACTTGTAGTTTGATCTGTAACTCCCTATGAATTCACTCTGTTCACACACACACACACACACACACACACACACACACACACACACACACACACACACACACACACACACGTTCATCTGCCGTTTATTTATAGAAACAGTTTATATCATGTCACCATACAATCCCACTACCTGTTACCTGGCCACTTCCTTCCAAGTCCTCCTCTGCTCTGATTGGTTGCTGCAGCACATCAGTCGAACACCAATCAGTTTCAGGTACACTGCAAAGGTTTTTTTTTTTTGTGACTGGTTGCTTGGCAACCTGAGAGGGCCGGCGAGTGTCGTGTAGATAAAGAGAGATGTATAAAGTTTTGATGACTGATAGGGTTTCACTAGCCACCCACAACAATACAGCTGAGGACAGACACAGTTTTTGCCTAAATTCACATAAGAAACAACTGAGTTTAATGTCAACTATGATTAAGAACTAATTATCTCTCCTATTGGAGCAATGATTAAAGTTTTGCAAAAACTCTATATTGACTATAATAATAAGAATGTATCACTTGCTCTAGATTTATGTAAAGCTAACCAGCCTTGATGATAATCTTGATTAATCAGAGAAGTCTGATCCAACTTGTCCTATGGCTCTCCTGTTCCTGGGTCTGATACCACACAGTTGGACAGTAATGAATCTGTAAGGTCGGGCAGAGCCATAAGATCAACATGAATTATGAATGCAGTTCTATGCACACAGACTGATGGAAGTCTGTTATTTGAAGAGCAGCCAGTTTGGTTGTGGCCGGAGCAGCTCACGTTTCAGAGTGGAAAAGACACACCCAAGTATTTACCCGAGTTAACGAACCACCACAGCGAGGCAGAGGATTGTTATGGAGGCAGCACGGCTTCTTTAATCACATACATACTCTATGTCTTGTTATAAATACAAAAGGGATTATATAACACAACTGTTAAATAACAGAAGATGTAAATCACCGAGTATTTTATCACTAAAATAAACGGAAAAGTTTTAGAGCATTATGCCATACAGGATTTCTGCACACACATAATAGTATTAAAGAGTAGAACTACTAAATTTGGAGCAAGAGACAAATATTCTGTTTAATGAAAATATTTTGTTACTTTTTTTCACTTCATACTCATAAATGAATTAAAGGCTGAAATGTCGTTGTGTGTTGTGATGGACACACCTTGCTCAGATTTCCCCACTAAGCCCTGCATTCAGAATAATAGGCCCTGTTCACAGCAGCCATTCTGACATGTCATTGCAGGGTTTACACAGGTGTAATATGGTGCTTTCAAATGGGGTCTGTTTACCGTGTTTACGAGTTGGGAAGTTTCTGAAATTTCCGAGTTCACGACTTGTGACGTGTTTTTTCGTGTTGACAGAAATGGTGGAAATTATTGAAGTTATTTTTTGGTGCATAATAAGTTAATATATTGTAATTTTAGCTGTATATTGTTTTTCTTCGTAATTTTATAATAAGTCTGAGGAAAATGTTGATATTCCCAACAGCCTCATCTTTCTTCTCTGTCATTATACCTTTGCATTTACTGCATTATGTTACCCACTTGCTAGCTTGCTAAATTGTTAGCCTCTTTGGCTTCTAGACGCCGACAGTAACGTTAATATTGTCGTTGCTTAGCAGCGGTGTTCTCATGACTTAACCACTTGAACGCCAAGCACATTATGTACACGACTTCCCATGTTGTAAAAACGAGCTCACGAGTTTCACTTGAGGGCTCCAATAGTTAAAATGAATTATGGTCTCATTCTATTTAGTGTCACAGCCATTCCAATGAGCCAGCATGCACAATACCAGAGCTCTGGCACACCTAAATGGAACAGGGCCATAATTAATGTTATTAATTACACCTGTGTTTACCCTGCAATGTAAGCCTGTGTGAATGCACTAATAGAGTCTGTGTGTTACAATGTGTCTTGTAACTGGTTAGTCAACAGCTCCACCCTGTGGTTTGATCCGGTATGTCAGTAACTGTAGGAGTCACTACAGTGTGTGTGTGTGTGTGTGTGTGTGTGTGTGTGTGTGTGTGTGTGTGTGTGTGTGTGTGTATGTGTGTTTGTGTGTTTTCATGTCTGCATCAGCATGCTGCTGCAGGAATGAATCTTGAATTTTTTTTTTGTGATGGTTTTTTGGGCGATACAGATTCTGGCCCGGGCCCAGTTCTGATAGGCACGGCCCGTCACTTTGGTTAAGGCTGATGTAGGCGAGATTGGAGCAAATATGATTAAAAAAAGTTATTTTAATAAAACGGTTGCTACATCATGACAGTAGTACATGAAACAGGTAACCTGAAAAAATCTTGTGCCTCTGTGTCCTCCGGTGCTCCTAACAGCATCTGAAAGATTTGACAGACCGGAGGAAAACAAGGTCCGCTGTCCAGCTGCCGTATGAGAGCCGGCTGTCAATCACTTGTGAACTCCGACCAAATGGTCAAACTAGGCAGCGCTGATCAAATATGAATCAATATTCTGTTACTGTAATGCCTATTTCTCTCCTCAAATGTTTTCAGAATCATCTTGTAGTGTACTGTTTAGCTGTAAAGTGAGAAAGTTTGTGAGGCGGCAGCCATTGTGGAATCTGTTGAAGGAAGCCAAGTTCCGGTCACATGACCAGAGCACAGCCAATAGGAACGCTCTCTCTCTCTGAGATGACCTGTGATTGGTCAAAGTCTCCCGTGACAGGCTAGATTTTCTAAAGCCTGAAAACAGAGCCATGATGAGGAGGAGAAGTCTAGTTATCTCTCAGAAAACTTGAATTACAATATGCTGAAAGGTTATTATGGAATTTTTGCACAATGATGCCAAACATATACTGCCTACTGCCACTTTAATGTTGATAAGGTTGTGTTGATCATCGATGATTATCAACACAACCAAAAAACATATAGAAACCAAAAAATAAGTAAGAAAACTAAAGGACAAAAACTCGTTAACATGTTTTCCCTATTTTCATTGCAGCCACTTGTTTCATTTAAATTTAGTATGAAAATAAACTTGCAAGGACTTTTTAGTTTGCCAGACATACAGTAAGTAATCCATTACAGTAAACATTACATTTGTTTTATTTCTTTGTCAAACTGAAGCTAAGTTACAAGTGGGAACAATTTTGAAATTTTGAAAACATTTATTGGTACAGTCAGGGATGCTCTCTTTGACATATTTTCACTTTGGTGAATTACAGTACATGTTTCAAATTTCTGCAAGTGATTGTTGTACTGTACTGAAACGAATGGGAAGCGTTGATTCTCACTGAAAATTCAACTATCTACTTCCACATTCAGATCTCATAATTCAAATTCAGTTCTTGCAATTCAGTTTCAGTAATCGAAAATACGTTTTCTCATTTCTGCCACTTTGCATTTAATCCAGTAAACAAACTATCAAAACGTACATGGATGTACACATATAACGTCTGCACTATACCCATAATGCTTTGCAAATTACAGTAAATAACTGGAAAGATGGTTTGTGGTAAGTTTATTGGGAATTTTGTGGTATTTAACTGTAAAAAAATACAGCAAAGGCTAACGGTGTTCCTTTCCACCATTAATATGAACCTAAGTCCATGCTAATGTCCGTGGGTGCCTGAGATCATATCGGTCCATATGTGCATCAGGTGCATGTGATACTTCTTTTTTTGGTGTTGTGTTATTAGCTTTGACTCCCTGTTTGACCTCTAGGGGGTGACAGAGAAACAACCCCGTGCTCCAGTGTTGTGCTTCAGAGATGTGGAACAGAATGTGCAAGACACACGAGTGCATGTATATGTTTATCATATACATGCCTGCGTGCCACAGTGTCAACGTGCAGGCCTGTTCAAAGTCACCTGAGAGATCCACAACTGCTGAACCTCCTCAGCATTATCTCTCAAACTATATTAGGTCATTTCAATGTAAAAGCACATGAGCGCCGTGCTGGAGAAAGATCCTTCCCAACAGAAATAATGAAGATTTTGGATCTGTGGAAAATAATCCTGTGGACAAAAGGGAAGAAGGATGAAGCAAATCAATTCAACCTCTTTTGTCACAAGCACAGCGGGGAGCACTAGGTGGGGGATGTGGATGGAGGGGAGAGGGTGGTAGTCTTTGCTGACCTCTCACATGGCAGACGGGTTGTCCAATAAATCGATTCCATTATCCAGGAATGTAACCAGAAGAGTGTCATTAGATAAACCCATTGTGGCATGAGTGTTAAACAGACACACGTTATCATTGAGCTGAGCTTTGCACTGGTGTCTCCCACCAAGTTCAGCTGCATTAATCCACATGAAATGCTGACTCATATACGGAAACTTCGATTTTTGTAAAGTACATTCTCAAAGGAACCCTTTTAGTGGTATTTAGATCTTTTGTTTACATAAAAGTAGCAATAAAACAGTGTAAAAATACAGCATTACAAGTAAGTCCTGCATTTGTAATTAAGTGCCTAAAAATTGTACTGAATTACAGAATTTCAGTAAATGTACTCAGTTACTTTTCACCAATAAATTTACAGTATGTAAAAGCAGCATTTCGATGTAGTTGGACAAGGCAGAGCTAATTTCAACTTCTTTATATGTTGTCAGGTAATTTAAAGGTGCAGTGTGTAGGACATGGTGACATCTAGCGGTGTTGTTGCAGATTGCAACCAACTGAGAACCTCTCCGCTCACTCCTCCCTTTCCAAAACCGTGGTAACGCCGTTCGCCCTCGCTCAGAGGCCATCCTTACCATAATATCACTAATGTAGGGGCAACGGAAGTCAGACGGCAGCTGGCGGTACCACGGTTTTACTCTCTGTGGCTCACGTTACCAGTTTCACAAGCATGTCAGAGAACTACAGTGGCCTTCAGGTAACGTAAAAAACGTGAAAGGCTCTCTCCAGAGCCAGTGTTTGGTTTGTCTGTTCTGGGCTACTGTAGAAACATGGCAGAGCAACATGGAGGACTCCGTGAAGAGGACCCACTCCCTATGTAGATATGAAGGACTCATTCTGAGCTAACGTTAACACAACGATGCTTAGTTTCAGGTGATTATACACTAAAGAATACAGTTATGAATATTATTCCATTTCTGCTAGATCCACCGAAATGTTACACACTGTTTCTTTAATCATAATTATGCATTAGATTTCATTAGCTCATCATTGGTTTTGTGTGTAAAATGTTCCTCTCCAAAGTAACAAGTACTAAAACTGGAGTAAAAAGCACAATATTTGCCTGTGAAATGTAGTGACGTGTCTTAAAGTAGCATAAAATGGAGACACAAGTTACACTAGTTACATTCCACCACTGCCTGTTGTTTCTGTGAGTGCATTCATGCTGGTGAGTAAAATACCAGTAAGCCATCATCTGTGTGAAGTGTACATGCACTCACAGGTCAGTGCGGGTGAACCAGGCGATCGTCTTCCATAACACATCACACTCATTGCTAATTTGGAGTGGAGCGACTTGGACTGGACGAAGAAATTCCACCTGTGTGCGTGTGTGCCTGGACTATATGAAGCTGATACATGGGTAAATGCTTACCGACAAGACAGAATGTTGCCACCCTAAAATAGACATGGCTAGCTATAGCCATAGATGAAAACTCAACACAGTATGAGCCATGTGTTGAATGAGTACAGGGCCTGCTGAACTTTGCTCTATTTACTCTGCTGTGTGTCCTGAGTGAAATACTGTAGTGTTGAAGGTCAAGGCCAATGTTCAAGTTAAAATCGTCTTTCAGCTATGAGTGGATTGATCAGTTTGTTGAGTCAGTGGAATTTCAATATGCAGGTCAGTAGGTCAGATTGTTGGACAGCTGTTTGGCCTGCTGTGTGCATGTACAGTATGTGGTTTGGCTTATAATACAGAAAATTCAATGAATAGTTTGACATTTTAATACAAACACTTATTCACTTTCTTGCCGAGAGTTAGATAAGATTGAAATCATTCTCATGTTTGTACGGTGAATATATAGTCTGTACATAAGAAGTGGACGTAGTCACCGTGACGTCACTCATTGGTTTGTGGACTGCCGTTTTGAAGCCTCGAGTTTGGCATTTTGGCCGTCACCATCTTGGTTTTTGGCCGTCGCCATCTTGGTCTTTTGCAACCAGAAGTGACACGAGAGGGTGGAGCTACGTACAACCGGACGCTGAATAGGACATTTTAGGCGACCAAAAAGGTTATAATTTAACTTTCATGAACTGAGAACACGGACAACTCCCAGACCGGACAACACTGTGGTAGCGACCTGTTAATCGCAAGGTAGCCACGCCCTAAATCATCCCCTGCTTTATGGTCTAGTTGACTCTAAATGGGACCATAATTTACTAAGTGAACATCATGCTGTATTGACTTGAAACTAGTGATTGAGACCATAAACTCATGTTTACAATGTTTACTGAGGTAATAAATCAAGTGAGAAGTAGGCTCATTTTCTCATAGACTTCTATACAATCAGACTTCTTTTTGCAACCAGAGGAGTCACCCCCTGCTGGCTGTTAGAAAGAATGCAGGTTTAAGGCACTTCCGCATTGGCTGCACTTTTCCGACCCTGGACTTGCCCACTGGGTAAACATGACGCTATGCTATGCTAACCAGCAGCTGGGAGAAACAGCTAGCCTGGCTCTGTCTGATGGTAAGACACATCTGCTTGTTGAAGGTAGAGTTTGTCATTCTCTCCATATAAAATATTCAGCATACAGGGGAACAAAGAACAGGGAGTAAAGAACAGTGTTCATCTCATTTGTTTAAAAACTTAAGTGTAAAAATGAAGTTGTGGTTTGATGTGTGGTTATGTGCTGCACTATTTCTTGGCTAAGTGCATATTGTTACCTTTGGACAGAGCCAGGCCACCTGTTTCTACCTGTTTCTACCTGTTTCTTATCTTAGTTTAGCACCTGTTTTCAAGCCTGTAGCTTCATATTTAACAAAATCAGTTTGCCTTACTCCGTCCAAAGGTAACTTGGCTCCTAGCCAAGACATACACATAACTAATAAACATATGACGTGTTATTTAGTGAGCTTTAGGGCTGCCACTTCTATAAAGGGAATTGTGGACTTTGATATATTGCTGTCTAAGTTTTTTCACTTTGACTCGACACTGACCTACTGTTCACACGAATCCCTTCTCCATTTTATCTTGAATGACCTTTTAAACGTCACTATTTTTGTGGACTTTAGTTGGTATATTCTGTGTGTTCTCTTCGGGTCAGATGTCAAGCAAACATCAGACTTCTGCAGAAGTCCAGGTCCGTCCTCTCCCACACGTTAACCTGTCGTTTACCTGTGTCCATCTCAACAAATACCCGCAGACAGCCTGCGTTTTGGTTCGCTTAGAAACGGTCCGCACCAGGGGTTGAACCACACCAGAGTTTGATTAAAACAGACCAAATGTTGGCTTGTGAAAGCGCCCTTAGAGTTTTTATGACCATTGGACAGAGCCAGGCTAGCTGGTTCCCCCCGTTTCCAGTCTTGATGCTAAGCTAAGCTAAGTGGGTGCTGGCTGTAGCTTCATATTTTCCTTTTTCACCTGTATTTATTCAGGGGAGTTTCACTGCCTGTTTCACGCCTTTTTCCTGATCACATTCACACACTCACAGGCCCAATCCCAATGTCCAACCTCACAAACTCAGACTTTGAGGTGCGTTCCCGCAAAGTCTGTGAGGGTTTAGTGTCTGTCTCACTGTCAGAGCCCTTTGAATTCTGGAAATTACCCACAATTCATAGCTTTGTGAAGTTAACATGGTTACCAAGGTTACCAGAGGCGTAAAAAAACAAAAAGGGTAAACAAAGAGGACGGCATATGGGTGTTCAATTTACACAGAAACATTAACATTAAGGATTAAGGATGGAACATCAACAATGGACTATATTACCTTTATTCATCAGCCAGTTCTTTTTAATTTTGCTGAATGAAATTTGGCAAGACAAGTAAATAGATTTTTTGACAGTTACCTCTAGTCTCATAAGGTAAGAGCCTAGAAGAAACTCAAATAGGTAGAAAAAAACATAAAATAAAACCCACAATTGGCATCGTCAAGGTAACGTGACATGTTGCCACAAAGTGCTGCCCCATTCATATTTATACCATTTCAGGCACTTGCAGCCTCTCAAACTGAACTATTCACCAGGTGATGTGAGTTAAGTCCCTGAGGGTTCAGGGTTTAAGTCCTCAAGGGGGACATTGGTATTTGGCCACACACTCACACACTGTCCAGTATAACCTGCATTTAAGATACCTGCATGGGCCTTTCAACTGTGCAAACACAAAACATGTAAAGACTTGAAACATAACTTGGACTTGCAAAACATGACTTACGAGCATCTCTGCTTTTTAATTCCTGAAAGTATACTTTGTATACGTTAACTTATAGTACTTAGCCAATTATTTATGTATTACGTAAAGAGACTTGCTCCTTTTGCTATTTGACTTGATGATTTGTGATTTGATTTAAAAAATGAATAAAATGTGTTGTTCTCACATGCCCCTTCGGTAAACGGTTGATCCAAAAACTTTATGAATTGAAGTAAATTCATATAAAAACATCCATTTACAAACTCTCACACACTTTAACAGGCTACTCTATCAAAGTAAGCACAACTACAAGCCAAGTATTCTTTTCTGTAGGCCTATAAGGCAAGAATACTTAATTATACTTTTCTTAAGTATATCTTGATCAAAAGATTAAGTAAGTAGGCCTATAAGCCAAGTATACTTAGACTTTTCTGTATACTTCATTATAAGCCATGTACACTTAAGTTAAGTATCTCTGGTATCTCTGATAAGTACATAAAAAGTAAACTGAAAGTATACTCTCTTAGTATACTAATAGCTAATAGTAAGTATACTAATAGCTCACTTGAAAAAACTTTATTTTGGTAAGGGTAGGTCACACATTTTCACACTTGCGCACACAGCACCTTATACACTTATTTGCACACTATATGGACATTTATATTATTATTTTATTATATTGTATTTTATTTTACTGTATTTTTAATTTCTCTCACTGTTTACTTGTATTGCTATTATGCTGCTATGTCGAGGAGCCGAAACAAAAGATATGTATATTGATGTGAAACAATGAAGGAATCTTGATCTTAATCGTTTCACTTTCTGCTGTCTGCCAGTCCGAGTGATTGAACCGGTAACTTTTCAGTCACAAGCTTGCTTCTCTAATCTTTAGGTCACCAGCCTAAATTTAGACACACATGATAGTGCCTGCTTGTGACCAGTTGAATACAGTATATATACTGTATGAGCTGTTCAATCACAAATTGATTTTCTCCTCTAATCCCCTCAGATTGTTTCATCTGTCGGAGGTCTGAAGAGGTAAAACTTTCCAGTATTTCACAAGAAATAAGCAAAGATTAGACAAAAGTCAATGTAAGTATCAGAACAATGATTTTTGTCTGTTGTGTCCTATTAATCATGTTTTGATGTCTCAGAAATATTTTTCTTCCCCAGGTTAGAACCTACTGTTTATTTCCAGTCTTAATTAAGCATTTATCTGATCCAGTGAATGTTCATAAATAAGGGACAAATTGGGGCGGCGCTGCAGAGAAATATTCCCCTCTGTGGGATTAGGATTAGGGTCACAATCTGTGTTAGCCCAAGTGAAACCACCAATATTTCTCCTCAAAATGTCACTTTATTCAACAACAATAACAACTTTTATGTATTTGTTTTGTTTCGTTAAAATGATGACATGCTTTAAAAAGGAGTCAGGTGAAAGTTTGACCACGTGCAGTTTGTTTATGCAAATAAAAGTCCTACAATGTAAATGTAATGTCACATGGTTTGCTGGAAAGGTGTGATCTCCATCACTTTTAAAATGGGAAAACATATTTGCCTGTAAATCACCTTAATTGTGATGGAAAAATACATCTTAATAAAATCACCTGTAAAAGTAACAATGGACACATGACTTCTGTCTATGTCCCTTACCCTGCATCTGTGTTAAGGTGTGTGTGTGAACACTCGTGTACATGCATGTGACTGCACGTGTTTGTCTCTTTGTGTACACAAACGCATGTTTAAACTGTGCACGTTGCAACAAATCGTACATCCCTCTATGTTCTTCTCATGTTCTACGAGGACCTGCTGACGTGTTTATTTTTTAGCACCGTCGCTTCTTATTGTGCCAACTGTTACTGTTGCGTAACGCACAATAAAATGCCCATTCACAGCTCTTCTTACCTCCCAAGATAGATAGATAGAGAGAGAGAGAGAGAGAGAGAGAGAGAGAGAGAGAGAGAGAGAGAGAGAGAGAGAGAGAGAGAGAGAGAGAGAGAGAGAGAGAGAGAGAGATAGATAGATAGATAGATAGATAGATAGATAGATAGATACTTTATTGAAATTTAGGCATCCAGTAGCTTAAACAACACGTCCCAACAGCAATATACCTTAAAAAGAGATAAAGTCGAATAGAATAAAGTAAAATAAAATAAAAATAAGATAACATAAGTACAGCAGTGAAGTGACAGTGTGCCAATGGTAGTGCAAACAGTGCAAGAGTACTGAATATAGTAGTGTTTATTATAGTGTATGATACAGTAGTGTAATGTAATAATATAATAGTAGTATAGTATGATAATACAAGAAGATGTAAGAAATGATATGAGAATATATTATAAGAAGATATAATAATAATAATAATAATAATAATAATAATAATAATAATAATAATAATAATAATAATAATATATAGGTGTAGTATAGGTTAATACAACAATAATAATAATAATAGTAATACTAATGATGGTACTATATATATATATATATATATATATATAATATGAATGAAAGATATAGTTTCCAGCAGTCAAGTACTCAGGTGAGTATGTAAACAATGTAAACTACACAAACAACAACCAATATGAATACAAATAGCATCAGACTGGATTTTACTGTTGTTATGTTTCCATCAGCATCTTGGCTTCAGACTCTGGTTTTACAAAAGAACTCTCAAGGTTATTAGTCGCAACTTCCCTAAACACCTACGCCAGAGGACACTGCTGTACTCTTCGTTTTATTACACATCTGCTCAATATCTCATCTTGTCTGAGGTACCACTGTGTCTTTTGCATGACTTCCCCAAGAATGCTTTTAAAGAGAAATACTGCTCATTTTAAGAGTTCATGTGCTGTTATTATTAACAACAATAACAATCCAAACTCAACATCAATGTATCCAAGCTGTCATTTCATGCATTGCTACATGTACACATTACTCCAGTTACTGTGAGATCAACACAATCCTTCCACCAGCATCACAAAGTTTCTTAAGTCGTAACCTCTGTGTTGACTTTGAACACACACACACACACACACACACACACACACACACACACACACACACACACACACACACAAACACACGCACACACAAACAAAACTTCTCCTCACACACACGTTATCCTTCCAAAAGAGGCCACGACGACAGGTCGATCTGTAAGTAAACAGTGAAGCATTCCAGTGACAGACTAGAGACATAAAACAGATGATTAAATTAGATTTTCAGAGAAAGGATGGAAGAGTTCACTGACTAGTTCCATTCAGCTTAAGCAAACCTGTTGTGCTTAGATCAGAGGATTAACATGAATCAAATATTCTTGTTTTTCATGAGAGTGTTAGTCAATGTTGATAGTAGGACAAGAAGCTTTTCCAACAACAAAAGGTAAACTTAAGACGACAAAGTACAAAATATACATTTTTTTTTTTTTTAATCACTTCTTTGTTGTTATTTCAGGAGACTTTTTATAAGCATTCTGAATAGAAAACACAGCCGATAAATGGATCAGGGTTCTACTTTTAGCCAAACAAATAAAAATAAAATATCATAAATCTCATCTACTGAACAGAATTTTCTTGAGGAACACTCAAATAAATGGACTTTTGCAATATAATAACATCGATAACATATATAAAGTTATAATTCAAAAACCACCTTGAATGTGTTTTGGAGGGTCCCAGGGTGCGGCAGGTGAACCTACAGTTTAAAGGCCTCAGGATGATATTCATATTCAGACCTGCTGTTGTTGTGAGGTGTTGGAACTCAACACAGAGATGATACTCCAGTTAATGCTGTTACCATCATCAAAAGGCATGCAGTGGTCTCATCAATTCAAGGACTATCACGTTGGTTCTGCATGTTTTAGACCATCAACTATAAACCATGTAAACATTACTGTCATTTTCCAAAGCACACCATATATTTTTATTTGATTCCATTGCGTTGATGGAGCCATTGGTTTCCATTCAATTGCGCAGTCATACTACATAGACTATGCAACCTGATCTCATGGGAATGCGTATAGATAGCACGACATTTTAAGGACATTCTGCGTGTCACAATAATGACTTTTGGGCTTTTTGTGTGTCATTTCATGCCACGCTGTTACTGTGAAACGGCCGCAGTTAGGTTTAAGCAACAAAACCACAAGGTTAGGGAAAAACATCATGGTTGGGCCTAAAATAAGTACATAATCTAAGTCTAAGTAAAATACGTATATAAACAACGAAACGCCAGTTTGGAAATACAATGTCACTAACGTAATGCCAAAATAACTAAACAACACTTTGGGACACGAACATATTCACATGGATGTGTTTATATTGCAGTCAGTACAGACTACATGGCATCAAATGAAAAATTGATATGTCATTCATACACCATTTGGTGAGACCGGGCTGGTAATGGGACTGAAAAGTAGAGTGAAACTTAAAATGAAAAATGTTTTTTTGTCAACAGCAATTGTTTTCTTGTCAATATAGGTTTTTAGCTACGCTAGCAATGGGCTCTAGGGTCAATGCTGTTCTGTTAGTTCACCATTTTGGTCCATACATAACAACATCCAGTAGATGGATGCCATGACATGTTACAGACATTAATGGCACTCAGAGGATAAATCCTAAATCCCGTGACTTTCTCTCTAGCACCACCATGAGGTTCACTTTTTTGGCTCTGAAATGTCTCTACAACTACTGGATGGATTACCATGAAATTTGGTTCACATGTTCATGTTCCCCACAAGATTAAGACTAACTTTAGTGATGACCTTTCCTGTGGCACCATCATCAGCTCAAAACGTGTCCAATATTTTGGTGATGACCAAATCTAACAAACACCTGCTAAACTAATGACATTCCCATCAACCTCAGCTATGCTTTGCGTTAAGTGGTACGTGTTAAGCAAATGATTGTATGCTAACATGCTAAACTAAGATGGTGAATGAGCCTGATAGCCTGCTGACATTAGCATTTAGCTCACCACTGTGCCTCACAGAGCTGCTGGCATGGCTGTAGACTTGTAGTCTTGTTGTGATACAGAAGCTCTCAGTTACAGTATGACTGTAAATAATAATTGGACTGCCGTCTTGCTTTCCAGGACTATTAACCAAGCTATAGCCGAGAACAGAAAGTTGTATGTGCGTAGTGTCAATGTCTACATCTGTGGGCAACCTCTGGGTCTGAGAAGTGAAGCCAATGCTAAAGTGCCTTAAACCTCCATTCTCTCTAATAGCCAGCAGGGGGCGACTCCTCTGTATAGAAGTCAATGAGAAAATGAGCCTACTTCTCACTTGAGTTATTACCTCAGTAAACATTGTAAACATGAGTTTATGGTCTCAATCACTAGTTTCAAGTCTTCTTCAATACAGCATGATGTTCATTTAGTAAATTATGGTCCCATTTAGAGTCAAATAGATAGATAGATAGATAGATAGATAGATAGATAGATAGATAGATAGATCTTTTCCAGCATCACAGTTCCATAGTGCAAACATATTAGTAAAAACGGCACAAGTAAGTAGTACAAAGTCAATATATAAAGAAATATACCAGATATAAAAATACCAGGAGATGAAGAAAACTGTTAAAAATGAATGTAGTGCAGGGTAACAACTGAGATACAGGACTATTAAAAATGTGAATATAGTGCAAACAGTGATATAGTGCTGGATAATAAAATATAGGAGACATAGAGACCAGGGGATTAAGTAATGTCAAATATGGGATATTATGCGGGATAAGTAATAACTGAGTTTTTTAAAAATAGACTAAAGTGCAGAATAAAGCTGAACATTGTTTGTAGAATACAGTAAAACAAGTCTATAAAAAAAACAACTACAACAATAGACCATAAAGCAGGGTATGCTTTATGCAATTTTAACATTTTGGTCGCCTAAAAATGTCTTATTCAGCGTTTGGTTGTGCTTAGCTCCAGCCTCTCGTGTCACTTCTGGTTGCAAAAAAACAAGATGGCGACGGCCAAAATGCCGAATTCGAGGCTTCACACAACGCCAGTCCACAAATCAGTGGGTGACGTCACGGTGACTTCGTCCACTTCTTATATACAGTCTATGGTCTACCTGCCATGAACGTTCTGCTGTTGCAGTTTAGTTCCTGCATCTCTGGGTGGGGACATTTTGGCAACATGACACGGGTGGAGAGGTCAGAGGTCATACAAATTTACAGGTAAACACAGACAAATAACGCCTTTGTATTCACGTGTGTTTCTGTGTTTTGTGTCAAGGAGGTGCCCCTTCAAATCCCAACCCCTTCTTTACCCCTGTGTATGTGGTTGTGTGCTCCTGCATGCACTAATGTTCCGGATTTAACCTGTTCAAACCGGCTGTGAAGTGTTGACAAGTAGGTTTTTACTGCACGGCTGGAGGCAGTTCCCCCAACAGCAAGCCCGTTGTCTCGCTCGACAGGAATTTAAAGTTCATGACCAAGAAGGAAACACACATACAGGCTCACAGAGAAACTATGATGTTGTACAGATGTGACAGACTCAGATATTCAAAGATTCAAATGCAAATGCATACACAGGGCTCCATATTATAAATATCACAGTACCCGCACTTAATGTTACCATGTTCTATGTTACCATGGTGGGTTTTTGGTTTTGATCAAAGCAGAACTTGTTGCCACTGATCGACTACTTTAGAGATCATAAAAAAATAAACTTATTATTAAATATTAAAAATATTTAATCGCGATTACTCGCATGGTTGTCAATAGTTAATCGTGATGAATCGCAAATTAATCACACATTTTTTATCTTTTCAAAATGTACCTTAAAGGGAGATTTGTCAAGTATTTAATACTCTTATCAACATGGGAGTGGACAAATATGCTGTTTTATGCAAATGCATGTATATATTTATTATTGGAAATCAATCAACAACAAATATTGTCCAGAAACCCTCACAGGTACTCCATTTAGCATAAAAAATATGCTCAAATCATAACATGGCAAACTGCAGCCCAACAGGCAACAACAGCTGTCAGTGTGTCAGTGTGCTGACTTGACTATGACTTGCCCCAAACTGCATGTGATTATCATAAATTGGGCATGTCTGTAAAGGGGAGACTCGTGGGTACCCATAGAACCCATTTTCATTCACATATCTGGAGGTCAGAGGTCAAGGGACCCCTTTGAAAATGGCCATTTCTCCTCACCAAACATTAACATGGTTCCTTAGGCTTTCTAGTTTCATATGATACCAGTATCTTCACTCTCGCTTTAAAATTGAGCCCACTACAATCTCCAAAAGAACAGTTGCGTTAATGCATTAAAGAAATTAGTGGCGTTAAAATGAATTTGCAGTGATGTATTATCGCATTAGCTTTGACAGCCCTAGTACAAACTCATAGAAAAAAATGATCTTCATTCTTACTTCATAACCAACACCTTGTGATGTTGACTTTGACTCTCTGACAGTTGACTTTCTAAAAACCCCAGAGCGACGTACACACTGAGCATGCTCAGTAACGGCACAAAACAAAGACGAAGAATATCGGAGAAGCAGAGAGCCTACTGTAATGAAGTACACAGTCTGCATGCATGTGTGTGTTAATACAGACATGAGCACACTCTTTGTCATGTAATACATGTAGGCCTACTGTACATGACAGAGCCTGTGAACCATGTTATGCAACAGAGCCAAATGGCCTCAGCAACGTCCAGTCACAACCTCCCATCCTCGCTTTATAGCATCAACTGTTCACGGCGGAGCACGTACAACTGCCTCCTCCCGTCCTCGCCAATCCTCCAGCTCTGATCTTAATATATCAATTAACGGACAGCTCTTTTGACCAATGAGGAGCCACTTTGGTCCAGAGCAAAGTTAACATGCGTGCGGGGGGGCTGTAAATGTCCTGGTGCAGTTACACAGTTTACGATCAGCATCCAGACGAAGCGCCACGCTGACCTGATTTGTATCAGTGAAGAAGAGAAGGGGCTGCTACCAGGGGAAGGTTATCTCTTGCCTCACTTCCACTGCACGGTTCGGCTCAACAAATTTTTGGTTGCAGTACTTTTCTCTATTTTGTTTTCCACTGCAGATAGTACCCAACTATCACACTCTCTAGATCCTCTCATCGGCAACCAACCAGAGAAACGTCTGCACTTTGTCAATTGTACGACGTAGTTTTGGCGGCTGACATTTTTTATAATGTTGGTCGCTATTGAAGTTTGCTTGGCTATTTAAAAACGGCGTGTTTGTACAGGATGTCCCGTGTCGCGCTAGTGATGATTCTCTCTGACCAATCAGTGGTCCCTGCAGTATTTTAACTCCACCTTCTAGTATCGGCTCAGCTCGCTTGGAAACTCGATCGAGGTGATACCAAAATAAGTACCAGGTAACAGCCAGGTACTATCCGCAACTTTTGCTAATGGAAAATTTTAAAAAAGAACGGTTCCGAGCGAGTCGAGTTGAGTAGAGCTGACCATGCAGTGGAAATGCAGCATTAGTTGAGGGGATTCAGGGGGACGGAGGGATGAGATGAGAGGATTAGAAAGTTACAGCTATCATTCAACTCTGCATTCTCTTTATATCAGTCCTGGAAGTGGAGCTCTATAATCAACACAGTCGGCAGAAATTTTTTTTGGCATCGGACGTTTCTGCAAACCACGAACACGTTGAATGGCAACGTTTCTGAACCAAAAATACATTTCAGAAATATGTTTCATATCAGCCTCGTATCACGCTTGCAGAAACGCAATGCCAGGTGGTTAACGTTGTGGGATTGGTTAGGTTTAGGCAACAAAACTACTTGGATAAGGTTAGAGAACAGATCATGGTTTGTGTTCAAATAATAATGTAACAACATAAAAACGTAACAACGTAACAAGGCAACAAAATCACTAAGTTAGGTTTAGGAAAGAACTACATGGTTGGGCTTAAACACTGGACGGGACACGAACAGCGGTCTGCTGGATGAAAGCCTTGTGTTTGTTGGACCCGCCCACCTGGTGTGCCTCTTTTCGCTATTCAAACCTTGTCACTCGTTCTGACCGAATGCAAAAACGTCGTCATTCAACGTATGCCTGGGGCCTGTTGTTTTACAGATGTTTTACCAGTCAGTGATAGCCAGTGCCCTCTTCTATGCTGTGGTGTGCTGGGGAGGCAGCATTAAGAAGAGGGATGCTGCACGGCTGGACAAGCTGGTGAGGAAAACTGGCTCTGGGATGGGCATGGAACTGGACTCCCTGGTTTCAGTGACGGAGAGGAGGACCCTAAGCAGACTGTTATCCATCATGGACAACACCCACCACCCCCTTCACAACACACTCACTCAGCAGAGGAGCACCTTCAGTGGCAGGCTGCTGTCTCAGTCCTGCTCTACGGACAGACTGAGGAACTCCTTTGTCCCCCGAGCCATACGGCTGTTTAACTCCTCACAGCAAAGGAGGGTTTAACTGACTAAGACAGACACACTGCATTATATTATACTATTACATTGCACTACTATATCATACGTTATAATATACTCTGCTATATATTAATATACTCTTCATATTTGCACTACTATTTGCACTATTTGCACCATTGGCACACTGTCACTTCACTGCTGTACTTACTTATGTTATCTTATTTTTTATTTTATTTCACTTTATTCTATTTGATTGTATCTTTTTAAGGTGTATTGGTGTTGGGACTTGTTGTCTATGCTACTGGATGCCTAAATTTCCCTCGGGATCAATAAAGTATCTATCTATCTATCTATCTCTATCTGTTTCACCAAAGCAGAATAAAAATATCCGGGATAAGAGAGAAGGCGAGGCTTAACCTAGTCTAGTGAATTCACCCTGGCTTGATTGGTTTCACGTAGCAAAGCCAGGCTGAGGAGGAGCGACTAGGTTGAACCAGGTGTAAGTAATTCTGATAGATGCGCGTTCACAGCTTTTTTCAATAGACCACGAGATCGATCACAGATTCATTGATGCTGAAATGGAGATGCCGCGTTCCGCATACTTCACACCAAGTGAGCAACGGCTTATAATGGAAACTTACGAGGAAGTCAAGCATGTAATATGCAAAAAAGGAAACACGGCCGCTGTCATAAAACAGCGCAAACAAGCGTGGCAGACAATAGCGGACCGATTGAATGCGTAAGTGGCTTAAAACCAAACCTCTGCTCTTAACGTTGCCTTAAAAGTGAGCAGTGGAAGTTAATGTTAGTCAGGAAATGTACCATTAAGATGAATATATATATATATATATATATACACACCTCCTATCAATGTTCATGCAGAACAAACGTGAGTGGACAAAAGAGGTCAAGAACAAATATAAAAAGATTTTGCAGGCTGGTAAGTGTCTTGATAAATTGTTGATTACAATGTATAAATTAGAGAGGGCCTGCTCACATTTTTATTATTATTATTATTATTTTAGCAATTAAAAAAAAGGCTCATGTGTCTGGCACTGGGGATGGGCCACCAACCTCAGAATTCACCCCAGCTGAGGAGCTGGACCTCGACTTGAACCACGGGAGGCCTGTGTTGGAGGAGATCCCTTGGGGGACAGCCACTGACTCTGTCCCACCTACAGTAACTGCCCCCTTCATATAAGGTACATTATTGCAGTACTAAGGCATTTAGAAAACAGTCAACCATTTATATTCTTTGATTTGGACTCTCTGACATTGTCCTACAGTTTCTGGGAACACAATTACTATCGTCGAGCTACCAGAGGAGAACCTTGATCCAGTGCGTATTATTCATTAAAGCATATAGGCTTGGCACCTGTCAACACTCAACACTAAGTTCTCTTGAATGTGGCAGGGTGAGGGCACTTCTGCAGCAGACGATGAGGAGACCTTGTCGGTGGACTCCAGAAGGCTAGAGGTATCACGTCAATCTTGTGGAAATACTTTAGTCCATAATGGATATGAAGTCAGTGATGTGGTGCTCATAAAAAATATCATAATTGTAACAGGACCCAGATGCTGTGCAGCCTGAGAGGCCTGACAACGTAGTAAGTATTATCTGTAGGACATCCACACCATACATAATTCCTGCTGTGCTAATTGAAATGTGTTTTACAGAATTCACAAACTGTCAGATGCCTGTACAGCACACACTTAAAAAAACAAATAGAGTTGGCAGAGCACAAAATAAAATATCAAAAAAGAAAGCTGCAGGACGTGGAGTTGGACATGGAGATTAAAAGAAAGACTCTGAGGAAATTGGATATGGAAATCCTAAAACTAGAAAGAAGTAAGTGATCATTTCAATGCACACCATAAGCATGACTGTAACATAATGTATTAATCATTGTTATTTTTTTCTCTCCCAAGCTCTCCGCGGACAACTGATTATGACAATTAATCTCAATTTGTGTGGTATGTGAAATAAAATACATACACGGAAGTGTCAACATTCATGATCCTTTATGGTTTAGGAATACATGAAAAAGCAATATGTTGTGGCAGAAAACGTCACTTTCTTTTTTCCTTTAACCACTATTCCACTTTCCTGTTGTTTTTTTACCACATGGAGTGCGGGTGCAGTGTGTGTCAGACTCATAGCCTTCTTTCCAAAAGAAATCAAGGGAGAGTATTCACCGTTCACTGTAGCTTAGAATTTATTGCAAAATAATCCTACACAATAACTCAACTAAAAATAATGAACATATTGGTCTCTGACCAGCCTGCCATTAATGTTGTCTGGAAACAATGCAGCATTATCCCAGTCCATCTCCAAGGCCACTCTGGGAGCCCTTTCCTTCCTGAGGCAGGCAATGTTGTGGAGGACAGTGCAGGCAACAATAATGTCACAGGCCCTGTCGGGGGTGACCCTCAGGTGGTGAAGGCACTGAAAACGAGTCTTTAAATGGCCGAATGCCATTTCTATTCGGGCCCTTGTTCTTGCATGGGCAAGATTGTAGGTGTGCTGAGCTGCTGGCTGGGGATCTGCGGATGGAGTGAGAATAAATGTGTGACAGGCATAACCCTTGTCCCCCAGCAACACGCCAGAGAATTCACCTGAGAACACAAAATGTATTCATTACAACCACATAAATAGCAGTCAGTAAAATTTTGACACTATCATAATATTCAACGTGCTTAATCAAGACAAATTGTGTGGCTTACCTTCTTATAGTCTCTGGTAAATAGTACTGGCACGAAGATGCGGGAGTCATGGACCGAGCCAGGCCACTTTGCCTCCACATTACTGAATACACAGTCAGCATCACAGATCATCTGAAACAATAAGATGTAAGGTAATTTATTGCAGAAAATTAATTAATGTAATTAACAGAAACCATAAGTCATTCTTACCTGAACATTGATACTGTGGTAGGATTTTCAGTTCACAAAATCACCTTCATGTGCTCCTGAGGAACGTTTCAGTTTAACGTGTGTGCAGTCCAGCGCACCAATCACATTAGGGAAACCTGTAACACAAAATAATGTAGGCCATACTGTGACTGTTGTAAAGTAACCCTTTTTTTTGTAATCTGGAAATCATATTACCGCCAATTTTGTAAAAATCTTCTTTAATGTGGCACGTTCTTCTGTGGCCAGGGAAGGTGATGAAGATATGCAAAATGCCTTTCAAAGCCAGATACACTTGCCTGATGGAGCGGCAAATGGTGGCTTAACATGTTCACCAAACCTCTCACAACAGTATGAACGGCAGTCTTCATACACACAAAATAACTAACAAAGACTATCACATACATTATTATACAAATAATAATGGTCACAATGTTAAATAACTGTCAAGAAAACACATTGTTTTCCGATCGGAGTGACTGCTGACTGAACAGATAGGGCACCAGGATAAACTGAGCCTGGCTGTTAGCCTGGTCTGGAGCAGGCTAGCTGCACAGAATAAATCTTTATGGTAACTTATGTGCCACTGCTTTCGTGAAACCGAGTCAAGGCTAAACTGAGCCAGGATAACCGGAAAACCCCGGCTTAATCCCTTATCTTGGTTTGGTGAAACAGGCCTCTGGTTTGCTGAAACGTACAATGCCAACATTTTTGTCCTGGCGACTGGGCTGCTTTAACAGCTACTGATGTTAGTGGAATTTTATCAGGTGCCGGATGAGTTGTAGATACAGCAGTGAGTGACAGAAAAAGACATGGGCGATTAGCTAGGGATATCACACAAGGAAACACTCACTAAGAACATGAGAGCGGCATGAAGCATTTACTATCACAGTAGCTGAAACAAGACTGGAGGGAAAGCCAGGGTTTAAATACTGTGGAACTGATGAGTGGATTGCTGACAGGTGTGTGCAGAGCAGGGAGCCGGGAGAGGTGACGAGCTGATTGATGGCAGGTGTGCAGGTAGACTGGGCCCAGGTTGATGGCAGGACAGGAAGCCACTCACACACACTCACACAGACACAAGCAGGGGACATGGAGGACAAGAGGAGTGGGGAACACAAGGGAGAAGGTGGGCCTTTCTTAAACCAGACCCTCCCCGCTCCCTCTCCGTGACGGAGTGAACTCAGTTTGTAGTCACACTCCCAGCTTAATGAAGCACCCTTCTTTAAGGTGGAGGGTATAAATACAGCAGCAAGCTTTGGGATGAATTTCCCTCTCTGACGGAAACTGTTGTAACGTTTCGTAACCATGGTTTCATATCAAACGGTGCAAAAGTTCACATGGTGCCTTCAAATGAAACTCGTGAGCTTGTGTTTACAACATGGGAAGGCATGTACACGATATGCTTGGCGTTCAAGTGGTTAAGTCGTGAGAACACCGCTGCTAAGCAACGGCAATATTAACGTTACTGTCAGCGTCTAGAAGCGACAGAGGCTAACAATTTAGCAACCTAGCAAGTGAGTAACATGATGCAGTAAATGCATAATGACAGAAGAAAAAGATGAGGCCAGACATATTATAAAATTACGAAGAATTACAATATAAGACTAAAATTACAATATATTAACTTATTATGCACTGAAAAATGATCTTCCAAGGCCTCCGCCATTTCTGACAACGTCAACAAACACGTCACAACTCGTGAACTCTGAGCTTAACTTTCTACTTACGAGGTCGTGAATACCACATGAGGGGGGCGTTCATATGGACTCTTCTCGTGAACACGGTAAACACGACCCCATTTGAAGGCACCATAATACCTTTCCCTTGCCATTGAGCAAGACATTTAACCCACAATTGCTCCCATGTGACAAATGTGTGGCTAATAGTGGAACACCGTGGCTCCCACCCTGAATGCATGGCTGTCAAACAGACAAGCAAATGGATTTTTTTGCATGTTCTATGATTGTAAATATCAGGATAATAATCTCAGTGATTGAGGAGTCAACAAGTATTTTAGTGTATCCACGGAGCGATTCCCAGAAAAGGTGCTACTTCACAGTGTGCTAGTGATAAGATTATAGATACTTTAGTTAGTTCTAGTTATGAATTGGTCAGGTCAGTTTGACCGATTTTTCTAAATGAAGCAGTTTAATTTCATAAAGATTGATATTAAAGACTGAGTCATTTGAGGTCAACAGGTACACAAAGTGCCTGTAGCCAATAGGTGAGTGCTGTATCATGTCACAACTCATACAAGATCCTGTTTACAGCTGAAAAGTAGGTCACATGGCCCGAAGGTATACCCTTGCACTGATATACGTCAACGCCTGATGATGACATGTAGCTGGGAAAGGTAACAAGGCACTCCTTCCCTCAGAATGACAAACATTTGGGTCAGACATCTTCTAACCGAGAACTGCACTGCTGTGTTGAATGAGGCAAAAAAAGTGTGTGAATACTAGAGAGTTTAAATTAAAATATAAAGAGAAGAGAGACGAAACTGAACATATATATAGAGAGGTGAAGTCCTGCCCCTTCTGGTGGACCCCATGGGACCTTATTTTGGAAGAAATATGAACGGTAGTCAACGGAGAGAGATAAATATGTTTTTGATCCTGTTTGAATTGCACCATGAATCACAAATATGATGTTTGTCAATTTAAAAGATAATTTTGCAAGTCAAGAAAGTCTCAGTTTGTCGTCGTATCATTTAGTTTTGTGTCAAACCGCTCAGTGAGCTACATCTCTCGTCTCGCACAACATACGTCACCAACACTAGCTAGCTAGCTAACTTAGCTGTGTTCCAACGCACAAGTGTAACTTTATCTTACCTGATGTGTTTTATCCAGCGACTCCTGGTCTTTTTATCAGCAGGGAAGAGAAATAACGAGCGAGACCCGTTGCTGGTGTGAGTTCATCCCAGTAGGAAACACACAGGCATCATAGCTTCAGCGAGAGACGTCGTTACGCCACTTTTGGGTGGGTTGTCTTTATAATTACATATTTTCAGTCTTATACTTCAACAGTTTTACAACAAACTGTGACTTGGACTTGCAAAGTTATGTTTTAAATTGACAAACATATGTGCGATTCATGGCGCAGTTCAAATGGGATAAAAAAAAAAAAAGTTGTCTCCCGCCACTGACAACCATTCATATTTTTTCTGAAATAAGGTCCCATGGTGGTCCACCGAAAGAGGCGAGACTCCCACACGCACATTTGTGCACATAAATGCGTTAAATGCCAACACCTGAAGCTCTCAAACAGAGCGGGGCATAGATCTTTATGATTCATAAATCTGTGAAAACATCTTATATATAACCAGTTTGTCCAGAGAGACCATCTCAGAACACTCTATCTGCTCATGACAGAAATAAGACTGAGACTCTGTCATTTCCAAACCACCGTCTGTTCCCACAGCCGCTGGTATTCTTACAAACATCCCCCACCGATACAGACAGGAAATCAGCAGCTCACTGTCCCGGCTCCTCTCATGCAGCAGCTCAGCAAAAAATGTGCCCATGAAAACCCTGCTGGATGTTGAAACAACATTCTCAGGCTTTCATTAAAAGAGTGGTCTGACCTGATTTTAAAAAGGGATGATTTTGACTCATGTTACAGTGGGATCATTTTTCCACCACCAGTCTATATCACTTGTTGGACGTAACTATTTTACTCAAAACAGCTGATTTATGTGAATTCTTCAAATAATCTGAGTTACACTGAAAACTACTGAAACTTTACATTTACAGACTTGATAAAAGACAAAAAGAGTTGATAAGATGCTCACTTTTACATACAGTCTAATGATGAAACCATAATCTTACGTGTGAAGTTATTTTAGTTTGTTTTGGTCTGGTGCTGCTTCCCAATTTTGATCCCTTACTGGCAAGGATGGCGTCCAATAGATTAAATACTCTGACACTAACATACATCTGAAAATGAAATGTGGTATAGATATATATATAACCTAGATTGTTGCATCATATTGTTTTCATGACACGCAAGGCACAAACTTGCGTGACAGTGCTGAAGAGTTGTGGTTTACTAAGTCACGACTTCCTCCTCCAGTGATTTCCATTTAAGCTTTCTTTAGTGCTGACAGAGGAGATAGATAAAGCTTTGCAACATATTCTGCAAATGATTCCCTCCATGTGTTTCCTGGTGGCATGGCGAAAGATGAACAGAAGGTAGTTTTAGGTTGTGTGACAGAACATGAACTGTGTAAGATTATAAAAAAGAAAAAACACCCTGTTGATGAAGTTTAAACAAGACTAAGAGTCTACAGCATGCTAGCGGCTCTGTGAGGTTGAGCTAAATGCGAATGCCAGCATACTGTACATGCTTACAGTGGCAACGCTAACAATGTTTATCATGTTCGCCATCTTAGTTTAGCGTGTTGCTAAAGTTTTTTAGCACTACAGCTGGAACATCATTAGTTTCATCACAGAGTGGTGCAATCGCAAGAAGTAAAAAGCTAACGTTATAAACAAACTAGACCATGGTCGCATGAAATCAAAGTCACGTCACCACCACTAAGCTAAAAGCGGACTAGTGTTCGCCGTGATGACGTTTAGTTTAGTATTTACTGATTTAGTTTATGTCGTAAAAACAAAGCGTCTATATATAATCTCTATTTCAGGCAACCGGATGTGCTAAAATGCTAGATCATTTCCAGGTGTTAGGACTCATTCCTGTAGCACTCTATTAATGGTGGACTGACCGACTGACCAACACTGCCAAGTGAATAAAGTGTTATTGAAATCTATACAACAGGCCTATGTAAAACGTGTCTTAAAGTATTCATGTCAATTTTTTTGAATGTCATTTTTGTTGATATCTGTGGTGGAGTGGCAATGCCATGACCTTTATAACCTCTTGGCCTTGAAGAAGGTTATGTTTTCATCGGCGTTGGTTTGTTTGTTTGTTTGTTTGTTTGTCTGTCTGTTAGCAGGATTACTCCAAAAGTTTGCGATGGATTTCAATGAATTTTTTTGGAGGGGTGAGGTGTAGCACAATGAACAATCCATTAGATTTTGGTGGCGATCTGGATCATGATCCGGATTCAGGAATTTTTTCAAGGATTCTGATCAGCCAGAACATTAAGACCACAGGGTAACACATGCGCAGTGTAACTGATGACGCGTTGATGGCGCGTGACCCCGTCTTCTTCTTCTGAGAGCAGAGAGATACGTGTGTAGATTTGTGGAGAGACATCGAGGTGCGGGAGCTGCTGGCTGTCCGCGGTGAGAAAGAAAAAAGCGGTAGATGACGGGATGAGACAGCTCACAGTACCGCCAGCTGTGAGCTGTGATCTGTTTTTAAAGTCAGGCACCTTGGCGGAGGTCTGCGCTCTCCGAGTGCCATTCTAGTTCATTGTGGTTGTTCTTTTTTTCCAAAATATTCATAGAAAAAGTGACACTACAGCCCGTTCTCATTGTGGTGTCAAATACCGAGGCCAGTGGCCATGACAAAGCCGCTCCGAGAGGAAAAAGAGAAACAGCGGGCGGTCGGATGGGTCCAACAAACCCAGTTTCATCCAGGAGACCACTGTTTGTGTTCCTGTGCGTTAAGTTTCACTTTCACGTTACAATCAGCTGTTCGTTCGTGTCCCGTGTTCACAACGTTCAGTTTCCTATTCACTTTACAAATGTAGTAGTTTTAAGCCCAACCACGTACTATAGTGGTTTTGTTGCCTAATCCTAGCGTGATGCCAAGCGGGGGCGCGAAGCCAAGGCGAGGCGGGACGCGACGCCAAGGCGGGGCGCGACGCCAAGGCGGGGCGCGACGCCAAGGCGGGGCGCGACCAAGGAACGGTATGTGACGAGTTGGGGTGAGAACATGTCAGACATTGTTCTCACATTAAACAGTTAGTTACAATACACAGTATTTGGGCAAGCAGTCGCAGTGTAAAATCTACATATTCAACAATAATTGGGTGGTTTTGTCTGATATCTATCGCCGCACACTTTCCTTTGTCTGTTTGTTCTGAATGTTTGACATCAATTAGCAACAGCCACAAAGCAAAATGTTCATCACCCCAGTGGAAAATAAACCTTTGAGCCCATAAATAGAGAAACAAACAGCCCTTCGAGTCCAGAGATAAGCCGCTTTTCAGTAAATCCTAATCAAAAAGAAGCCATAGGGAGATAGGAAAAAAAATCAGAGTGAGATTAGGAGACAGAACATGGCGGCCTACATCACTGACCTGGCAGTTTAAAGGGCTGAGATACAGAAGCACTAACAGCTATAGCAAACCTATAAACTACAGCTTTACTGTCAGGTTATCTTATTTAGCACATCGCCTCTCACTTGTTTGGGGCATGGCTGGTTTCCTATGGCTCATAAAAATGATTTAAAAACAAAACATATTTCATGACAGTCTTGTAAAATAGACTTTTAGTTTATTTTTTTTTAAAGTAAAAGCCTATTTTTTTTTTATAAGATTGGAGGCTTTTTTGTCGCAGCAGATAAAAGCGGATGCTGCTGATTTTGCTGCAGGGCGGCGGTGTCAGAGCTGAGAAATGAGCCATGATTTAAACTTCCCTCTGCTCTTTTTATCGTTTATCATCATACAGCGATTTCGGTCATTTTTCGTGTGAACGACTAAGTGCAACACTATGAATACCACCCACGAGAGACTATCTGAAAATATGCACCATTATCCCTATATATTACACGGCTTTGTTGAATACTCAATTCTGATTGATCAGTCAATCATGACGCTCTACGGTCTGTTATTTGATCTCGGACTCTGGAGGACCATTTCTGTGTCAAATAATTGATTTCTTAAGTAAGTAGCCGTGTGATAAGTGGGATAATGTACAGCTAGCGGGTCATTGTTAAATAAACCACGACAGGGTGATGCAGCACACCGTCGCAGAGCTTTATTTCACAACAGTGACCGGCTTGCTGTACATTACCCCTTACATATAAACAGCCACACGTCGTATGAACTAGTTCTTTTAACCCTCCCTTATACGCAATCCTGTGAGCGATTCCTGACCACTGCAGACCGGGAACATCCCACAAGAGCTGCAGTTCTGGAGATGCTCTGACCCAGTCGTCTAGCCATCACAATTTGGTCCTTGTCAAAGTCGCTCACATCCTTACGCTTGCCCATTTTTTCTGCTTCCAACACAAAGTTCAAAGTTCAAAATGTTCACTTGCTGACTAATATATCCCCCCCACTGCCAGGTGCCATTGTAACGAGATAATCAATGTTATTCACTTCACCTGTCAGTGGTCTTAATGTTATGGCTGATCAGTGTATGATGAAGGGGAATATGAACTAATACGTATATCTTTTCAGCAGCTTATGACAAGACAATAGTTCATAAAAATAAACAGAGCAAATATTATATCTTAATGTCTTTATTGAACAAAAAGCAGCAGCAAACATTAAATGGTTCACACAGGAGGGGGGGGGGGGGGCAAACACTTCATCCCCAATGAAAAGAGGTTTATACATTACTGTTTGACAGAAAATAAAGCTAAAGTGCTAATATGGATATTTCATTATTATACAGCCTGTCAGGAATAAGTCTATATCTAACACACAAGATGAAACATACGGAAGCAGCAGAGTTTCCCACTGTCAAACAGATTCATCATGCACACACAGGTTGAGCATATTTCTCCTAATTGCTCTTCGGAGAGATTTTGAAAATGAAAGGCGACAGTCATCTGAGAATGAGCCTCACAGTCCGGTTGGTGTTCACACCTGCAGCTCAGAATTCCACCCATTCCTGAATAATTCCTTCCTAAAGGCCTCCTTCACAAACATCTGCAGACCATCTCACATGGTTTCGACTGTTAAGGCCACCTCGCTCCGAGTGCAACCCCTTTGTGAGAGTTGGTTAGGTGTTAAAACTAAATAAAACAAAGGGAATGGAGCCCCACTTCCATCCCAGATAACGATCCTCCTCACCCACATTCCCCACCGATGACCTTATCCCCATCCCTTTGTCTCTGTGGCTCAGAACCAGGCCGATTTCGGTGACGCATCGCCGGTTAGCCAATGGGCGCCGTTCGTTGAGGGTTGTGTCCTCAGCCTGCGCATAACTGAGACGGCAAAGTGAGTTTTTTTGCCCAGTGATGTGGGAGGAGGGAGGGCGATGGGGGAGGAGCTTGCGGCGTGGGCAGAGGGGCACGTGGCGCCCGATGAGGTCCCAGCCTGTCACAGGGCATCGCATCAGACTGTGAACAGGCATGCGCACTTTCTAAACCCCACGCCCTGTGAGAGGAAGGGAAGGCGTGCAGAAAAGCAATCTGCCTCAAACCCGTCTGTGTTGCAGGGGAACACGGGAATCAAGTGTGTTTTTTTTAGTTCTTGCACACGGATATACCCAATGTTACTAAGGAAATACAAGTCTATAAAACCTGGAGAATGTTCCATAAATACGGTTAATAATCAACTCTTATTGTGGAGGACCGATCTCACCAGAACTACATGTTCTTTGCCATCCAGAGACGTCACATTAAGGCATCTTCACAAGCTCATCAACCAAAACAATCTCTTCCAACGCCCCATTTGCTTGAGCTTTAGAGCTTCATCTCATTACTTGCTAAAAAAGATCTATTATGTGGTCTACTTAGAACTAAAAGACTTGATGAGCATGTTCTCCTGTTCACCTTGACCTTCATTCCCCACATGCCTTTATTGCATGACTCTTGACACTCGAAGCCATCCTTACACAACCCTATTTTTGCAAATTCACTGTAAATTTGGGCTTGCGTGAGCAGAGGGCACACTAGCAGGTCATAAAAAAAGAACCCATACTTCATCATCCTGACCACTTCCTGTTGCGTGCAGATGACGCCACAGATTTTCTGATACAGGAAATACTGTAGCTCTGCAGGCTCCCAGTGTCAACCGTTCAAACTCAACTCAGCGACGGTTCATATGTCACTAAACATTCACTGTACATCTCGTTCAAAATATTCACAGCTTTATTAAATCTTTACAAAATAAAGTAATACATTCATCCATCAATAAAAACAAGATAGACTCATTATTTTTGCTTCGATTAAAAGTCTGCACACCCATGCAATGTTAAGTAAAGTTAAATGTTTGCATTGACATGTAGATATTTTCAGGAAGGGTTCTTAACCAGGGTGCTTATTAAAGGTCGTCACACATCTTACTAACAGGACTTCATTTGATTTATGTTAAAACTGTGTGAATTCACAGCGAAAAAAATAACACCATAAAAAGTAGTGAGTATTTTAAGTCCCTTTCCGGATCTAAATTTTTAAAAAAAGTTTCTGCACTTTTGCGCAAATATTCACTGAATCTCTGACACCTGACGGATAAATTTCACAAGTATATATATATATATAATGACAGTTTGTGAATACAGCTGCTGATCTGTCTACAAGGCTCTGCAAGGTTCTCTCGTGAAGGAAAATAAAAATACAGAAAACTTTAAGGGTTGAGCTACTTTTCCTCCCCTTTAACAATATTCTGGGCCTGCCATCACTTCATTACAAGGTACATCTCAACTGCAGTCAGCCTTTCCCTTACTGTTCATTTATTTAACCTTATTTGGACAAGTTTTGAGCAAAATTCACAGTTATACAAGAGTTTTTTCCCCCCTTTTGTAGCTCAGAACAGTATTGACAGCGTCTTGCAAGCATGTACCTTTGTAACGACTAATGGTCAGACCCAGTTGGCAGTCAGCTGATTTTGATCACCCACCCAAACCAGTCCATAAAACCAGTCTTATCCACGACCCCCAAGTGAGCCATCCCCAAAACCCCCTGAAGGTCCCGACGACAGAAAGTATAGAAAACACTTAGCAGCAGCCCTGAAGTCTTTAAGCGTGGTGAGTGAGGGATCCCAGAAATTCAGTGTCCGAGTGCGACCGTGAGGTCAGAAAAAGTGTTGCCCTGGAAGACACTGCTGTGTCTCTGCGTCTGCCACCCGCCTCGCAACCATCCACCTCCTTCCCTTCTCATTGGCTCATCCATTTATCTCCGATCGAAGTAGTCGAGTGTCTTCAGGGCGCCGGCTGGGCCTGGACCTTCTCCGTCATCTGTTTGGCGCTGTAGTAGGACAAACTCAGGCCCATGATGGCCAGCATCATGGCTATCTGGTTGACGGCACGGTCTTGTGGCTGCGTCTGCACCTCGCCGGCGACTTGCCTCTGCAGAGACAAAAACAAACAGGACAAAAAGGTCAGAGGTCAGCCAACAGTCGCAAACAATGAGCCATTTAAAACGTGTTTCTTGTCAACAAAGATGCTGATCGGCTAAACCTTTAGAAAAGCAAATATTTTGTCCTGGGAGGCTTTTCTCTTTAAGACCAAACATCTGTAACTTTAGCTCCACAGCCCTCGGCCATGTGAGCAAACCTTTGGCAAGAACGGTTATTAAACATTTAGGAGGGGGAGAGACTTTAGCAAAACGGGAACACAATGTTCTGTGCACAAAGTGGAGTATAAGGAGCACATCATGCACCCGGAAACAGCTTGTATTGTATAGAATGACTGCCTACATTGGATCATGCAGACTGTGTGATTTCTAAATGTACAGCTCCTCCTCGCCCCCCCCCCCTATGACCCCTGTAGGGCCCGGAGCAGTGACATAAGAAGGTCAGCATTTTAAAAGCTCAGGTATCTGAGACCTGCCTGCACTCCAAATTACCCCCGTCATTTAAAGAACGTATACATACACAAACACACAACACTTGTGAGCAAAATGCTAATGTTAAAGGAATACTTTGCTCACAAAATGACCATTTGTATATCAATTATTCATCTCATGTTGCCTCGAATTCTTGAAGAAAAATGTGTTTTTCTCGCATGCCTCCGCAGTGAACGGAGAATGGGAATGGTCATTTTGCGGGTGAAGTATTCCTTTAATGTTTTCAGAGCCAATAGCAGGTTTGTCGACCATTAAAAAGGTATTTTTGGAACCCTTCATGATTGTGGTTTTATTTGATAGATATTGTCGTCAACACGGAAACATTTCCAGCAGCCTTTTAACATTCAAGTGCTCATCTATTTGGTCCATGCCAAGTTGTGAAACCATAGACTGTATATAAGAAGTGCACTTAGTCACCGTGACGACCCCCATTGGTTTGTGGACTGACATTTTGCTCGGTGTGAATTTGATTGTCTGAGGAAATGTGGCCGTGAAGCACAAATTCATAAATGGCATACAAAGTCTAACCATGTTGAAATCTTTGTCAATTCAAACCAAAGAGCTATCTGTATCTGTCTATGTGCAGAATTTAAATCCACTGTAAAAAGTAGCCCTTGGTAGTAGAATCCCCACAACACTACTCAGCATTAACAGAGAAATTTACTGTCCCGCCAATGCGTCAAATCTTATGTAAGAGCTAGTCACTTTTCTCCGGTCTGTTGAGCTTTTGAGTCGATGTAAAGCCACATTAGAGGACAGCCTTTGTTTCCACATTAGTGTAAATAAGCGAACAAAGACTTCACATAGTGGTTGAGACATATGATGAGTGGATTACGATGACAGCGGGAGGAACAAAAGAAACTTAGGAGGAAATGATGTCAGTGATTAGTGTCACCCCTAATTCTACTGGTGATGAAAGCGGATTGTGGGTCACAGTACAGCACTGGGCCCCTTGTCTGAACACGTTTCAGATTACCAGTGTTCATGCCTCTATAAGCAAAGGATGAAGACCGACTGTGACGGACACGTTGACAGCTAAAACAACATTTGCAAAAAGTGAGAATGAGGCAAGAATTTAACTCCACATTCCTCCTACATTTGGCTCGGTGGAGATTAGAGATAATGTGCAATTATAAAGCACCCATCATTCATTTTCCTCATCAGACACATCACATCACATCAGAGTATGCATCATATATCTCATCCATCATATGTACACTGTGGTGAAGCTGCACGTACCTGGAGGAGACGGAAGTATCCAGGTGTCAGTCTGCCCAGTCTGATGATCATGTCTGTCGATGTGGTGTGAGGTGGGTCGAAGCGGAGGGAAGAGCTGGGGCGGCTCTCGAGACCTGCAAAGAAAAATGGAGAATTTACTCAGTAACGGCGCAGCAATCGGACAGAAAAACGCTAACCGAGAATAAAGTTATCGACATAGAAATACAGCAGGAAAACTAAAATATCCACCAGAAGTTGCATCTCCAAAACACATGAAAAATGTAAAAAGGAAATGTAGTATCCAGGCAACTTCTACAGAAGCATTCGATAAAATCTACTTTCCTTAACAAACTTGTAATTTTTAGTACTGCTGCCGAAAGAGAACATTGCCATCGACCATCTGATCCATGCATGAGGAAGGAAGGAACATCTCTCGCCTGCAGCCGTGGCATAAAAAACTTCCATGCGCAGATCCGACATGATCGCCATGTCAAGAAACCCAACATATAAGTGCTTATATCATTATCTTAGATCTGACCTACTTGCCATCATTTCCACCCGGAATGCCCCTCTGTTATTAAATTATCATGTTTGAACAACCAGAGCAACAGAGCTTCTATTCATGCTGCGCCATAAACTGACGCAGCAAAGAAAAGAACCATTTCATTCATTCACACATGAACAATCCCATGTGTGATTGTTGGACACTAATTGTTGAGGAAGAGCACCAAAGACAAGCATATGGAGGGATGGATGTCCGTCCAACCGTGGGTTTAAGAACAAAAAAAGTACCCAACGGGGAGAAGCCAAGATTTAACATTTTCAAACTGGATCATCTTTACTGGTGCAAGGATGGGGAAAGGGTCATCTCAAAAGGCATCCCAGAAAGACCACATGAAGCAGATGAGGTTGTGCATTAGAAGACACAAACCCCCAGGTGTTAGCCTTATAAAAAGACAAGGGAAGTCACGTTCAGCTGGGATTGATAAGTGCATTTGTCATCAAGGTTCCAGGGAAGAGGAGGAGGAGGAGGATCAGGTAAAACATGTGTGAAGCATTAACATGCCAACCTGGTTGGAGTTACACCCCTTACGAGAAACAGAATTGGAATCCAAGCTTTCAAAGTTGCTTCTTATTCGTGAAAAGTTGGTCTAATTTGTGAAAACCAAACCGGTTCCTCACCTTCTGGAGGCCCTTTTGATCGCAAAAAAAAGAGCCTGAAACAGACCGGCAGGATTTCCTACTTCCCCCAATCACGCTGAAAATCCCAACAGATGCCAAACAGAGTGATGAACTTGAACTACTGAAAGCGCTTCTGCATTGTGCTCCGCCTTTTTATACAGCCTCGCTCTCACCCAACCAGATCTGCAGGCTCGCCTTCAGCACACGCCCACTTTCAAAAACACATACACGTTGTCGAAACGCATTACTCTCAGTGGGTTGCTTTCCCAAACACAACCCTTCCCCCTCCTTCCAAAACAGGAAAAAACCCTTTGTGAACTGTCAGATATGATTTGCTCATTTAGTCTACGTTAAATAAGGATAGTGCAAACAAAACAATGCAGCCTTGCAAGTGCCTTCTTACAGCAGCATGTCAGAGTGTAGGGTTACATAACCAGCCTGATGTGTCCATTTAATCTCAAACTGGAGCAGAAATTAAATGTCACAGACCTCAGGACGGTTCACCAAGAACCGGACAAACATCCAGATTAGAAACATGGGACAATAAAGTTCCTCTTTTATAAACATTTATTTATTTTAATTGTGCGTTTTAAATGCTCCAATGCCTATCCATGTTATATAATCTGTTTCCGTTTCACTGAACTAATAGTTGCAGTTACCCTCCATGGATGTTTGAATGACAGACAAACCAGTTGTTAACATCACGCAATATGATTTTCACGCAGGCGTTGGTTCTTTGTTCAAGTGCTGCAACTGAAATACAGCATCACAGGTGACATCAGGATATTTGGTCACACCTTTAACAAACATTCCAAGAATTTTGCTCATATTCAAAACATTGGCTCCAAACTGGCATTTGAGCCACATCAATAAGGCGTCATCTAAGGTTTCCAATTTCATTGTCAAGCAAGAACCAACAAAGTAAACTCATTATTGGAAGTCTTTACAGCCCTATGATTAAGAGACTAAGTCAAAGCTTGGTATAGGACTCCAAGCAAGGCTACTATAATCGGATATAAAATAGCTTTTAGGTGGTGTCAAAGATTTAACCTGCACAGCTGTGTTTGTGGAGGCACGTTAGGAGAAAATAACAGTCTAATGGTGATGCGGGCTCGTTGCCAACCAGGTTCAATAAGACAGGTAAAAGCTCAGGGAATGGAGTTTCATCCACACTACAACTCACCTTTTATGTGTTTTAAACTGAAACTAAAATTGGAAATCACTTGGCTTCAGCGTTGCTGTCTGAGATCTTCTGGTCGTATCTAGAAGGTAACCCGCAAATTGCGAAAACTTGAAAAAAAAAAACCTCTCGTGAGATTCGCTGCCCGACGACCTATCCTAACCTTAACATCCAAGGTCAATGCCTAACCTGAACAATCTCGCGAGAGTTTCCCTAATAGCTGGTTACCTTCTAGACACGACTTTTTCTTCTGCAACAACGTACAGTTCCTCATGTTCATCTAACAAACCCAAGCTTCATAGACCAGAAAAGATTCAGGTTGTTAGACAAATGTTCAATGAATAATAAAGAAGAGAGCATATTGAGACACATAACTGGATCTAAAATGGCACCTTTTGTCTTCCGTAGTCACTCAGCTGGCTGTGTGGATACTACAGATCATTTGAATGCTTGCAAACAGAGCCTACAAACCGCATGTCGGCTCAGGTTATCGCCTGCTCTGAACTTAAAATGGAAATAATCATCTTGTCGGCACACAAGCCTGTGAAAACAGTTGTATGATGTTCTCTAAATGGAGTTTTAAAAAAATGAGTCAAGTTTGAAAGATAACCCTGATGATGCCTTCAAGACTATCTCACTTTAGGCTTGAGATTTAAAGTTTTTAGCAAACAGCCTGCGGTGTAGGGTTTGAAAGAAGCGGGCATGGTGGGTCTAATAAAAGATGCTACTGAGGTGCATTATGGGAGTTTTTGGAGCTCGACCCACACTAGAGACTCAAAGACAGGATATCTTTGACAATGTTTTTTTACTAGCTGCCTCCACAACTATATGGAGGTGCAATAATAAGTCACTGGAGTGTAAATGCTATTATTAATAATAATAATAATAATAATAATAATAGTTTACTTTGGGTTTTCTGCGATTGCCTTTCTTAATTTACCATTCTTGTCCATTTCAGCCATGCTGGGCATCACTGGTAAAAAGCTATCCAGCTTGTATATTACATTTCTGAATCCGACAGTATTGACTAAAATATTTCTTTCTACAAATGTAAACACTTTAGTAGAAAAAACATTATTTTTTATGGAAATATTGGGGACTCAGACAAGGACTGAAACGGAGATGGTCAGGTTAATATTCTGCAGGATTTCCACTTGGTGATATGTCTCAAATGTTTGTGTCAGACCACGCCAAGATGATCTTAATCTTCTGTCTGGCACAGCCAATTAATCAGCTGCCAGAAAGGATTTTCTGCATTCAATGTTTAGGAGTGGTTCACTTCATGCTTCGGCAGGAGTCCAGATGAGTCACCTGTGAACTATTGAGGTTTACCTGAAGCGAGAGGGCGTTTCCCCACATGTGAAGCACTTCTGACCACGTTTCAAAACACCAGCTGCAGACAGACTCGATGAGGAACACGCGGACTGTATGTTGAGACATCTAGGGCTGATGCTTGCTTTCTAGAAGAACTACGTCCTGCTTATCTCCCAAAGTAAAAAAGCTTCTTAATTTTCAGTGAAACAAAACTAGTCTGAAGCGGATTTGTAGAAAGAAGACAAAGTAAAATGTCTTTTCATCGGGAGAGGCTGTGGAAGCCCAAAGAGGGTGGGATCTGAATTCAATTCACTTCATCACTGAGATTGTTAAAAAAAAAAAAAAACCTGGAGGATGTCAATCAGCCAGCAACGGGCACAAAAACATTGACTGGGTACATTGTGTACTTAACTCCAAACAGCCAATGAAATATCATCAGCACTCCCTTCCTCCTCTCTTGGTCCCGCCTTCCCCTTTACATCATCATCATCATCATCACCAGCCTGACTGTCTAGTCGTGCATCGCTCCGCTTCACCGCCTGGGCATGGCATGTACACGACTGTTACCATGGTTTCTCTGCGCTATGTGCACAAGCTTTTGTGATGCAACGCTGTCACTGGCAACTACTGAGCAGAAGCCCATCGGTGTCTCTGGCCCTGTTCACACCTGGTATTAACATGCGTCTCCACATGCGTCTCGAGTGACCACTTGTGATCCGATCTCACTTCCCCGCTCTATATGCAAATAAACACGTAGTAAACACGCAGCTGATACAGCGGACGTTGTGACGTAATATTACATGATTGTCAGTAGTAATATCCTACATATTCGGGAATTCTGGTACATTGTATTAACATCAAAATAAAAGGTTATTGTACCGGCGGTCTCCGGGGATCTCTGCGCCGCCGGCACCGCTGCTTTTGCCAGACAACAGCAGGACACACAGCTCCAGAGAGCCGGGGAGGACAGAGAACAGGCAGGCGAGCGGACGGACGGTCGGGTGTCAGCTCCGCACAAAGCAGCGGAACAAAAACACCGACACATCTCCGACAGTATGACAATAATAACTTTGCGTGCCTAGACTGATAGTCTGTAGATATGTAGCCTATAAACAAGATATATTTTAATAAAATACAGTTGTACCGACAGGATACAGTAGAGCACAGAGGCTGTTTCCATGCTGACAAGCGCCCGTGTCTGCCTGTTTATTCACCTGAGGAGCACAGTGATCCGGCGGATCATCAGTTGAGTAGGCGGTCCTTAATGTGGCCCAGGACACATTCATGTACACACTGCTAAAAGAATGTGGCCATATGTGGCCCAGACCACCTCTGAATGTGGTCTGAAAGATCCAATCTCAACGCGTCTCGAGTGTGTTCACACCTGTACTTAGAGCTGTGCACTTGTGATCCGATCACTGAGGACGCGTGTTAATACCAGGTCTGAACAGGGCCAGAGAGTTTTCAAATGAGTTTTGAAGTTTTAATATTCAAAGTCCATCACTGCAAAAACATACTGTGTTGCTACAAGAGGTGTAACCGTAAACAGAGGTCAATGTTCGGTTCAATCCCCGGTTTAGGAGTCATGGTTCAGTGAGAGTTCGGTACAGCAGAAAAAAACAAACGTGCAAGTATACGTCAGTAGTGCAAGTGTCAAAGAAATACCCGATCCTTCTGCAGGAGACCGAGGCAGCATTTGGCCCACTGGCAACTTTGGTAAACTATTTTCATTATGAAAATGAGGAACATTTCAAACACGTCTGTATTACACTGTATGGACACTGAACAAACACTTTCCCAAAAGGCAACCGGTCACAATAGGCTATAAAACTGAAAAGCATCTCAAATGCATAGAATAAAAAAATAAAAACTTGTGCATTAGGACGAGTGCATCAATTAGTTCCACCTTGGTAAATGCCAATTACTTCTGTAATTGTTTTATCCCGTTCTGCTTTTGCGTCTAAAGGCTGCTTGAAAGCAGCGGGGATAAGGAGACGGGTTTGCTTTCTCCTCGTCCCGATCGGCACGTCTGGTGATGCCTTTACGCATGCTGGACGAGTTTCCATTCACATCCCTACAACGACGGAGCAACACCGACACACCATCGTCTTACATATCAACAATTGGCCCCACAACACTCTCTCCACGGCTGACCGGGAACACCCGTAGGCGGGTCTTCCAGCTCTGGCGTTTCATTTGCGCTCACATAGTGTGACTGACAATCTTGTTGTGCTGACCTCAGCACATGCTGCTAACAGCGTACAGCTAAAAGTTTGCACGTGTGAACTTTGGTTCCGCATTACGTGCATCAATCTGCATACCGTGTATTCTGCGTGCGGCTGTAACGTGACGGTTCAGCACGAATACGCAAACCGTTACAGCTCTAGTCGCTACACACTATTCACACTCACAAAAACACTAAGATCTGAAGACACTAAAGAGTCGTGCTGAATTACGTAGAAATTTGTCACAAATTAGGGCTGCAACCAACGATCATTTTCATTAGTAATCCGTCTGTTATTTCTATGATTAATCATTTAGTCTACAAAACGTCAGTAAATAGTAAAAACTGCCTGTCGTAAGTTCAGAGCTCAACGTGACGTCTTTCTGTTGCTTCTACTTTAGTGTTTTTGCTTGAAAAATTACCTAAATGATTATAAAAACAGTAGTTTATTAATTTTCTTTTGATCGACTAATCGTTTCAGCTCTGCAAGGGTAATTTAAGGGAAGGTCAGAATCCAAATTATTTTTTTCCCTTACTGGCCGATGTACTCAAGGTGTTCATGACAATGTAACCCAAGACATGACCTCCATTTAGGCCCCAGCTGTGATGAAGCCAACATGGCTGACACAAAGAAAAAGTTGATTTTGGGAGAGTACCAGATTAAAGAATGAAGCTTCGTCACTTAAATGTGCCAGATCTCAAGCTTGTGAATTAGCATTAAGATAAACTGTTTGCCCACCTAATGTTAAAGTCCCCCACTAAGCTGACAACTTAATGTAAATCTAATGGAGGAGGGAAAGGGACCCAAAGAACAGACTCTAATCCGACCTGTGGTATGCAGATGGCAACAGCTGACCAAACAGCAGTAAAGAAACAGGTAAACATTCTTGGCTTTCTGTGCCATTTGAAATACATTCATGTCCATTTAAAGGAATCAAATACCAAACATCGATCTTCACCATTTGAAAATGCAATCTACTTTCATCTTTTCACTCCCGAGAGCGGCTGCACCAGTCAGCTCTCAGTCTCTGCTGCCAGGGTACATAATGTACAGATGACATGCCATGCTCACAGGGACTCCACATAAAGCTCACATAAACACTAACTGACTATATAGACACACTGAATGCAAATAAATCATTTTAACATTAGTCCAGTTTTAATATTTCAGGATTTTTGGATGCAAAAAAGCAGCAAAACAACAGACATTTAGCTCACACTTGCAATTGTCACCATGAAAATCTTCATTAATAGACACAAATTACACAAAGAAAATGATGCCTAATGGACATTTTAAATCATAGTTGGTACCAAATGAACAGCCACACTGTCAAATCAAAAAAGGACAAGTTGTTCAAGAAAACAATACAGCTCCAATATGGTCCCAGTCAGCTGCAAAATACCCCCAAATAAACGCTCATGTTGTTGTCAATTATTCAATTAATGATGGCAAACCTTTGCACACCCAGCTCTTTATTTGAGGTGTGTTCCCTTTAAATTCTATAGTTCAAAAGCCACGAGCCGACTCCTTATTTTGGACCAGAAAAAGCTCAACATAACCGTTTTTACGGGTTTTTTTTTTTTTTTTTTTTTAAAACCTCTTCAAGACCAAAAATAATTCAGGTTTTAAATGAGAAAATAAAGCTAACAAACGCCACATGAACACACAGCCTAACACAAAGACACAAAGACACTTTGCTTTTTTTCTTTTGAAGTGTTGCAAAAGCAGCTGTGGCCGCTTGTTCCTCACCGGTTACTAGTTTCTCTCTTCAGATACACACTTGTATAAGAGTAGTAGTTGGTCAGCAGAGTGCTTACCTGCAGCTGCACCGGGGTTCTGGACGGGTTCGGACGGGTTCGGGTCGCTCAGTCTGCGTTGGGGTGAAGAGTACAACGTGTTCACGATGTAAAGTCTTTATAGGAGGCCGGCCGGGACATGTTCTATATGGAGGAGGGGGTGGGGCACTCCGAGTCCTGCAGCACACACAATACATGCCAGTGTGCATGTGAAATACATGGACCCCCACGTCTGGGAGGAATGGGCTCGTCCACGTGCTGCACTCACATGTTAGTGGTACATGTTTGTCTCTCTCCTCCCTACTGTAGGTGTTTTATCATACCGTGAAACACCAACACAAATAGACTACCCGCACATGTCATGTGTAAATATGGCCTGGGAAAAAAAAAGCCAAAAATGCATTTGTTCAAAATTAAGTTAAATTTTAAGTCAAAGAAATATAAAAAATATCATATATCAAAGCAGGTGTGGAAAACTAAAAAAAAAAGATTAAGGTTGCTTTTTGGAAAAAAAAAAATGTAGTTTGTGTTTGGCATTAGTTACTCAAATGCTACTGGACTAAAGATCTAGGAAAGGGAGCATTAATTGCAGATATACAGAAGTGTTCGTTGTCCACATTTGAGGAAACTTAAAGGCAGGGTTGACGTTTTTATCCAGTATACACTCTCTGTTATATTGGTTGAAATGGTCTTTACACCCCGACAGCGATCCATTACTGATGAGCTCTGAAAAAAGACCGGAAAAGAGCCGTCATCTGTAGATGCTGTAATCCTGTAAAAACGTCTCCCAGTCACTGCCTCGGGGCCCGGTTGTAAAGAACCAATCAGATGCCTCCCTGCCTCCCTGCTCGTTCTCTACCCGTGGTGTGCACTAGCCTGAAATCAAAGCGCGTCGCCGCCGCAAGTTTCCTGGAGAATTATTCCATAATAACCTTTAAGCATATTGTAATTCAAGTGTTCTGACAGAAAACTAGACTTCTGCACCTCCCCATGGCTCTGTTTCCAGGCTTTAAAAAAATCTAGCCTGTGACTTTGGCCAATCAGGTGCTTGGTATTTCTTCGACTGGTCTCAACATGGCTGCCGGGTCACAAACTTTTTCATTTTACAGCTAAACAGTACACTACAGGATGATTCTGAAAACAATTGAGGAGAGATTTGATCAGCGCTTCCTAGTTTGACCATTTGGTCAGAGTTCGCCAGTGACTGACAGCCAGTTCTCATAGACGGCAGCTGGACGGCAGGCTCCAGATCAGCTCTGATTGGTTGTCTTCCTCCGGTCTGTGAAATCCTTCAGATGCCATTAGGAGCACCAGAGGACACAGAGGCACATGATTTCTTCAGATTACCTGTCTCATGCACTACAGTCAGGATACAGCGACCGTTTTATAAAAATAACTTTTTTTAATCATATCTGCTCCAATCTTGCCTACTTCAGCTTTAAAGGTGCAGATTCAGAATGTAGGATTTGGTGGCATCTAGTGGTGTGGTTGCAGATTGCAATCAACTGAGTACCCCTCCCCTCACTCCTCCCTTTCCAAGACTGCGCTATTGTGAGCCGCCGAGTGCAAAACCGTGGTAACGCCGTGGTATCTTGCAGGACCTTGGCCTCGCCTACTTCAGGAGCAACGAAATTGAGACAGCGGCAGGTGTTATCACGGTTTTGCACTCGACGGCTCACGTTAGCGCAGTTTCACAAGCGTGTCGGAGAACTGTGGCATTCAGGTAACGCTATAGAGCCAGTGTTTGGTTTGTCCGTTCTGGGCCACGTTAGAAACATGGTGGAGCAACTTGGCGGACTCCGTAAAGAGGACCCGCTCCTTATGTGGATATGAAGGGCTCATTCTAAGCCAAACGATTAGTTTCAGGTGATTAAAGAAAACATAATTATGAACATTATATTCTGCTAATAGATCCGCCGAAATCCTACACACTGTTCCTTTAAAACCGTGTTTTTGTAGATGTTCTGGAGCTTTCATATCACTCAATCTTCCTCAGCAGATGGAGTTGCCCAGCCAGTTGTTACAATCACAAATGTTCAAATTTCCATTTTCTCAGAGCACTTGAAGAGCTTGTCGTCCATGTTGGCTTAAAAATAATTTCTTTCTGTCTCAATTTTCAAGCCAATATGGACGAGAAGTCCTTGAAGTGATCCGACTTTTCAAAATATATCTGAAAAAGTTAATTCTTGACCTTGAAAATAGTAGTTGACAAAAACAATCTCCACTCAGTGCCTGTTCAGGAGCTTTAGGGGCGGCAGTGGCTCAGTCCGTGGGGACTTGGCTTGGGAACCGGAGGGTCGCTGCTTCAAGTCCCTGCATGGACCAAGTACAGACTGAGAACTGGTAGCTAGCTGGAGAGGTGCCAGTTCCCCTCCTGGGCACTGCCGAGATGCCCTTGAGCACGGCATAGGACCCCCAAACTACTCCCCAGGCAGCTGTGTAGTAGCTGCCCACTGCTCCTGATATAATAGGATGGGTTAAATGCAGAGACTGTGTGCTTTGCTGTGTACAATATCTGATTTACATTTACATTGATTGTATCAGTCACACAATCTTGGAGTTTGCCAGTTGTCATGGAAATATAGATGCTCAGATTTCCATTTTGACTTCTCGTCCACGATGGTTCAACAAAATAATTAACAAACAGGTTCGCACTTGAAAATGCCACATTAATCCTCTAGAGACAGATGATTAAATAAAAACAGACTGGTAAACTGTGGCATTTAGAGGCAATCATCCACTCGGTTGCTGGTTCGGTTCCCTCGCTGAACCCCAAATCGCTCCCGATGGTAAGGCCTGCACCTTGCATCAGTATGAGTGTGTGAATGAATAAACATTATATTAATGTAGTCCATTTACAACCTTCATCCTAGAATCAAAAGCCGGGTTTCCACCTAAAGACTTTTAGTCCCTGGAACTACTTTTCAAGGAACTAAAAGGTTCCTTCAGCCCACCGTTGTCTGCGTTTCGACCGCGGTCTAAAGAGCTGTGAAGATTAGGCAAATTAGTCCGCTGGCGTATGAAAAAGCAACATGACATGAGACGAGGGCTGCTGGTGGTCACAGCGGTAAACACACTCTGCAGCCTGCAGAGTGTGTTTACCTGTTTACTCTGAAAAACACGATGATGACGATATTTAACCTACTGCTGCATGTATTTACTGATACACGTTAGATGTGATGAAAGAAATGCAGAGGAGGAAAATTAAACCAAGAGCGTCTGTCTCCACAGTAAATTATCTGTTGAGTGTTTGATGGTTATTTATTTGTGCTTTAGAACGTAACCACGAACCGAGAACACTTCTTATTTGCTCTGTAATTTATATGCCTCGCAATGTTCTTCCAATTAAAATAAAAAAAAAAAAAAAAGTAGAACGTAACCGCCCTGAAGCAATCACAAATAACTTTTCTTTCTCTCATTCGCAGCACTGCGGCGCTGTCTCCCTCTTCTAACGTTAAAGCTCGATCTCTCTCTTTTTTATCCCTCTGTCTTCTTTTTTAATGAGACGGGAAGCCGACAGCAGAGCCTAACTTTACTTTAATGTTATCAAGCAAAGAGAAATGCTCTCCCCTCGTCCTAAAATGGCACTAAATCAATTCTAGAGTACAGTTGAAGCAGCGGCGCTGTGTGTGTGTGTGTTTCACCAATCAGCGAAAGGTCATCCCTTCTAACTCCGCCCCGAAAGTTACGGTACTTTCAGAAAGTACTACCCCCTGACCAGGAACTTTTTCCGGGGTAAAGACCCTGTGGTTGAAACGCAGCGACTTCCTAGTTCGGGGGGAAAGTTCCTGCGGTGGAGACGGGGCTAAAGGATCAGCACTAACCTACCTAAACTTACCACCTTTGAAATGAAGATCCCTACTGTAGATCAGCTTGGTACGCCTCATGTCTGTTTACTTTTGATCATCTAGGTATTGTGTTGAATTAAAAGGTTTTTTGGGACCATGGATGAGAAACCAGCATCACTTTTACCAGAAGCAAATAGAATATTTGAACTAGACAGGAAAAAAATGTAAATGCCATAGACATATTGTCAAGGTGACTGTAGGGACTTTTTGGATGGGGTCAGCGGAAATTATATGCATTCTTAACCTGGGAGAAAAAAAAGGATTGTGTCCTCCACACTGAAGCTACACATACTGCACAGTGAAACACAATTTATACTGATACAAGTAGGTGATACTACTCGTCCATGTTGGCTTAAATACAATCTCAACTTTTTGTCAGTTTAACATCAGTCTAGTGCGTGAACGTAGTGTTAGGTATTTGTCCCGGCAGTTTCCACCATATTAATTGACCTGTATGTGTTAGCTGTGCTGTGTTGCAGCCTCCTCCCTGCCTGTGTCACCTCTGACTTGCTTCTCAAGGTGTCACCTTCCCATCCAGCTTCACCACATGTGGAGTGACATGACAGTTATGTGATCTACAGTATGTGGTGGGCATCATACTTTCTCTCCTAGTTTAGGAATACATATTAACCTAACCAACAGAATAAAGGATAACAGATATTACAGTTTCAACAAAAATATGGGAATTAAATACCAGAGCAAAATATCAAAATATGTATAACAAGGAAAGTATATCTACATCCAGAAAAAAAAACACAAATTGTGTTAGAGAGACCTTTCGTAACATTTAACACACAGCTTTAGTCTTTACAAAAGATTGGAGGATTTCTTGAAAGATCCTTAACAGCGTTTCTTGCACTGCTTTGAGCTGTACTTTCACCTCATTGTGTGCTGCATATTTCTTTTTAGTTAAAAAGTTACATTTGACCCATATTTTCCACATGATTGCCACTGCTAAAAGATAGGATGTTGAATACACCGATAAGCTATAAAACAGCAGCACCCTCAATGATACGAGCGAGCAGTCTGGTTAAAGGTTTCCAAACAAAACGCGTCATATTTGACCGACTTTCACAGGGTGGACAAGTTCCAGGAGAGAGAGAGAGAGAGAGAGACCAGCAGAGAGCTGGAATAAAGACCAGCATCTGATCTGGGAGCAGTGATGCGACACCGCCCTCTACTGCTGCTACAGAGCAAAGACACTGAGGGCTCTCCAGAGCTGGGGAGTCAACAAAGTAAGCTACTTTGAACTCAAATACTGATGATTATTATTGAATTATTTATGCAAGGATACATCGGTGACACTTTATAATATCCATCATTTATAAATGGTGAATTGATAGTTCATTAAACTAGCAACAAACAATGGCATAATTCATGTTTATTCATTTTTAACCCTAACCCTAGTGCTATCATTTGTTATTTTATCATTAGTTTGTGTAATATGAAATGAATAATTTAGAAATGATATATTGTATCATAGCTGATAGGAGACAATAGCAATTACATTCTGATTACATTAGTAAACTATTGACAGTTTATTGTTGCATACATAACATTTTATATATATACTATATTAAGTATTTGTTAGTGATTACCAAATGAAGAAATTGTTTGTAAAACATCTATAAACATTACATTGATAGATGGGCCAGAAACAAATTATTAACCATTGACAAAGCATTAACTATATACTATACTATGTATATATATATTTTCTTCTCTTCATATTACACAAACTAAAGATAAAATAACATAAATTATAGCATTACTAATAATTAGTTAACATTATTAATTATCATGTCATTGTTTGCTAACAGTAAAATAACTATTAACTAAGTTTAATTAACTATCAATTTACCATTTATATTATATCATCTATTATAAAGTGTTACCGATATTTCAATTTTGTGAAACTTAATAAATCCACTCACATTGTAGTTCAGCGTCACTATAAATTGAGATTAACTGCCCAACATGCACCTGAACAAACTACAATATTAATATTCTACTTGATGGAACAGTAAATTCAGACAATTCAAAAAGACCATAAATACAGCGTGCTGCTTAATTCCGTAGTTTTGACAAAGTGATGTTTCAAATGCACAACCTTTTTATGAAAGTTTTTGCTTTTATTTGGTTAAAAAAATGTATGTAATGTCCAGGAAAGTTCTGTCTTTTCACTTTAAGTGAACAAGCTTCCACTGTCAAGTACATTCATATAGAAGAAACCTAGTATTTAAGATTAAATTCTGTTGTCAAAATAAACCAACAAATAAGCAGAAAATAAAAACTGGGCCACTAACCTAAACCCTGAGCGGTGATGAGGAGAAAAAAATATAACACATCTTGGTTGAGAATTATCTTAAAATGGATGTCCTGCCAAGATGGAGGAGCCTACTTCCATTTTCCTATTTCTTCAATGATGTTTATATGTCACAACAAAGTAACAGCAAGAAGACATTTTGACAATTTTTATTCAAGAACATTTAGATCAACCATTAAAGTCAGAAAAGCTTCAGTCAGGAGAGAAACATAACTTAACAAGACTTTCCTTCATATGACAAGGTTCACATCATACATGTTTTTGGGATGTATCAGTCTTTACCTAATAACTGTATTTTTCTGTGGTATTTTTCACTGACTGGAACTTGTGTCAACATACAGTGTTTCAAAACATTTGGTAAGCAATTTCTTATTAGTTTAACATTAAAATATAAGGAGATAAATGGACAAGTTCCTACTCTCCTGCAAATTTTAACAATATGCTTTAGCTGCCTTATAATGTTTAAAATTAGATTCCAACTTGTTGGAAAATATCTTTTACTCAGCAGTTTAAAATAAAAGAACAGGATTAGACAAACTAAAAAATGCCACGTCTACAAGATATGGACGGTAATCTTTTTTAAATGGATATAAAATGGATATGAATGTGACAAACTTTTGTTACATCAAGTGCAAGCCCAAAAAACAAACCTATAAATGACATTTGTAATATAAAACTTGGTAAAAAATACTAATTTAAAACTGTACAATCACCAAGTACACAGAGTGAGCACATCGACCGTTATTCAGTTGGCTTCAGTGGCTTCGGCCTTTGGCTCCTGGGGACAGAAGATAAGAAAGCAGCACGAGCGTGTTATATACATTGCTTGTTTCGGCAGTATGACCGAAATGACTTTAATTTCATCTTATTTGGTATATTGCAAGTTGTTATAGGTTTTGCTCATGATCACACCCATATGCAGATGCACAGTATCCAAAGATATCTGCACTTCTTCAGTATTAGGAAAACATTTTTTTAAGCATTTGTGCCCTCAAATTAATACTTCAAACACTCGAATTAGTTATTTGTGTTCTCAAATTAAGTTAAATAATAAAAGGAATTCAAGTTAAATGTTTTGTGCTAGGCTAGCAGCTGTGTTTTGGTATTTAGAAGCCTACAAATACTAAATTCATTTCTTCATATTAATATTGCTAGCTTATCTCATTCGTAACATTTGTTCTCGTCCCCTGAAAGATAGGTTTGCATAATGTTATATTTGTTATACATAGTTTAAAAACAGTGTGTTGTGTTAATTTGCTCACATTAATTATTCATTAGTTAAACGGCACAAATTACCAGCAAAAAAAGATAATAAAAAATATGTTGTGCAAATTTTATCCCCTAAAAGAAACAAACCTCAGCCTTGGTGCTCCCGTTTTCGGTTGATTTGGCCTTCTTTGCTTTGGATGCCTTCTACAAACGACATAACAATTGATTACTAACAGATTAGAGCTCTCCAGCTAGAATACAATCATCACGTTTCACATTAATGAAGATAAACAAGTGTACCAAAACATCGAAATTGTTCCCCAAAAGGTCTTTTCCCCTTTTCGTTCTAGAACTAGGCCACACTTAATTTCCCTTCAAGGACCTGAAGGCCATGAATCAGTTGCACATGTGACATACAGCATACAGAGATGTTCTGTTGAGATCAGCTAGTTTTATCAGTTTCATACTTTTGCGATGTGTTTTTTCTTAGGTTCCGCAGGTTTAGCCGTTTGTTGCTGAAAAACAAGAAGACATTTCAATTAGTATTTAACAGTAGATTACACAGAAGAGGGCTACAGTGAAAAATATTGGCTGGTGACACTGAGCTTTGTGACCAGCTCTCAAAAAATAATCCCTCTGTTTAATATTGTAATTACAAAAGAAATTTGATTTTGATGAATTGATATAGCGTAGCATGTTTGTGCAATGCAAATAGACAGATGCTGTGTTTATGCTTATTTAAATTTCTGGATGAGGAACAAGAATGATCACAAAGCAAAATAATAGTCCTTTATTATTGATTAATTGTGTTTCTAAGGAGCTTACCGTAGCCAGCCGCGGGGACTTTCTTCTGTCCTATTGAGATAGGAAGAAAATCTTCAGTAATGGTTGCTGATGTAACTCATTTGCCTGATTTTTAACACATGACCCAGACTAAATATGATATTCACAGCCCTAAAGTGGGCATTCCTGTCAAAATGGCTTAAAACAGAAAACTAAAATCTAATAAAATTACACTAAAAGCAGCATTTAAACACAAATCTCAGTTATAAATCTATTGAAACGTTGTATAATACTCTTGCAATAACAGAGAATCGATAGATTATGAATAATATAAACAAATAGGGTTATTTATACAAACCTCAGGGGCGGCGACCTGAAAGACAAAGGATAGAAAAACACAATATTAAAAAGAAATATTGAAAACCAGTATTATACATGACAACTGAAACAGTCTTAAAATCACGGAATATCAACATTTCTGCAGGCATGATCTTGTACTGTCAGAAAAATAAAACCGCACAAGACCTAGATAGGATTTTTGGAACGTCACAAAGAACTTCCCGCGCATATTTGAATTCAAATATCTCGTCACCATGACACCACCTTGGCGCCCTGACAGCTTCCTTTGTTTTGTATTAGTGCGCGCCGACAGACAGCTGTTGGGGAAACTGATAAGATTACTACCATACTAATCTGTAAGCGTGTAATAAACGCAGCCAAACAAAAAGCATGCAACGAAGTTGCAAAACGAATTTAAATTACATTAGAAAGAATTTTTTTTTTTTTTATTATTGTCTTTTTTTTTTTTTTTAATGTCTAATACACAATTTTATACCACATGCTGTGCAAAATTAATCAAACAAAAATATTCATAATTGAGAAAAAAACAAAAAAACATTTCACATGGATGCATTTGTTAATTTACTGATAATGCAAGTTGTAATGTAACAGTGATGTTGGTTTAATTCCAACTGACTGACATGAGACCTGTTTTGAATCATCATGCATGAGCAAGCCTGACTTTTCCTATTCAAAACAGCATGAAAAAAATATATAAATATATAAATAAATAAATAAATGTGACCTCCCCTCCCCCAACTCCTTCCTCAATTCTGCAAGTTGTGCTTGGAACTTACTTTGCTTGCTAGATAACAGTAGATCACGAGTTAACGCATTGATATTGACCTGAGAGCTGCACATCTACAGGGTGGATCTACTTTCCTCCCCCAACCTGCTGCCGCGGAGGGAAAACACGAAGACAGCGCCATGTCAGAGCTGCACTTGTCAAGAGCCCTCTGGCGCAGGGCGTGAAAATATCACTAAGTACGTTACCAGTCGTGTTTATTCGGTTGGGATATATTTAACCTTCCTACTTAGGCTACAAACTTGTATTTTCGAGGAGTAGTAGTTTGCCCGCCCAGCTTCTCTCCTGTCGGAGCGCCATGGCGGTTTGTTAGTGATGATGACGTTCCTCTGATGCAGCCTAACGGTCACCTCGAGTCAACACGGAGTTAAATTCAAATAAAAATAATAATAAATCTTACCTTCTTTTTCACCATGTTGCTGATAGTAAAATGAGCAGAAAAGCTCACAAAAATAGAACCTGTAAAAAAAACAGATTTTTTTTTTTTCTCGGAGAGGAAAAACACAACAACCGTCCGGTCGCTGCGTAAAATGGCGAATGTTTAATGCAAACGAATGTTTTTGTAGTTTATACGGTGAAAATATAAGAACGGAAACCGGTTCGAACCAGTTCTGTGTTTCCGTGGCTGCCATTGGATGCGAATACGTCACGTGATCCACAGGCGCCGCCCCATTGGTTAAAGAGGCAGCCTGGTGAAATAGTGACGAGTGACGCGGGGAGGCGCTGTAGTGATGCATTCTGATTGATCAGGTTATCATCGAGAATAGGAACTCTGTAAAAAGACAAAAAAGTAGGTCCACTTCTCTGCATTTACCTCATTGGCGGAAGAAGTACTTTAACTTAAGTAAAAGTTTATTACTGTTTATTTAATTAATTCCGCACACTACAAAAAAAAACTTCTCTACCTCTGTTCTTATCCTGCATTATATTCCATATCTGACATTTCTTAATATTTATATCTCCTATACTTAATCACCCAGCACTATATCACTTTCTGCACTACATTCACTTCTTCTTTAAATAGTCCTGTATCTCAGTTGTTTACCCTGCACTATATTCATCTTTAACAGTTCTTCTGCACATTGCATTTTTTGTTTTATACTCTGTATTACTTACATGTGTCTTGTTACTACTTGTGTCGTTTTTACTAACATGTGTACTACTCACCTGTGACGTTTTTACTAATATGTTTGCACTATGGAACTGTGATGCTGGAAACTTGAATTTCCCTCGGGATCAATAAAGTTATTATCTATCTATCTATCTATCTATCTATCTATCTATCTATTTATTTATCTGGTTTGCTCAATATTAAGTAAAGATTTGGTATTCTTGACTGATAATTACTTTATATTTTGATAAGGATAACTATATCAGTAATTAATTTATGTTTCTATATGACAGAGATGAAAGGTAATAATTATAGTTAAACAAGTTTAGGAAAAATAACTGAGATTATATGTTTAGCTCAATAAGGACGCTAATGAATGAGTTATGGAGAAGGGGTGGGATTAAATAAGTTTGTACTTCTTCTCACTCCTTTTCGAATATGTAAACCAAGGCATAAAGTGTTTGACAATTTCTTTTGCTTATGATTTTCATTGTATGTGGATACTGCTTTTTTTCTGGCAGTCAACTTGTTGTATGATGATTCTCTTTTTTTTGTATTATTATTATTATTTTACATGTTCGAAATACATTTTGAAATGAAATGAATGAATGAATGAAAAGTAGCGATGCCACAGTGTAAAAATACCCCTGCATTCAAAACTCTAGGGATGGGCATTGGAAATTAGCAGTAGCTATAAATGCTGTGACACATTGCATTTGAAAACTATTGTGCAATTCTCCATGTAAATGCATTTGTCCCTATCAAATAAACATTAAATGTACAAAGGTATTAGTATCAAAATATATACTAGTTTTCAAATCACAATTTTTCATGCAAAACAGGTGATCAGTTATATCCAACTGTTTATAAAATAGTTAAAATTAACTCCACCTTGACAACGTTAAAATGCTGCTGACTTATTAATGCATTAGTAATAATTAATTCCAATGATTTACACATGATAAATAAAATACACTAAGAGGGGCCATTTAGCTTTTTAGTACTTTTTGATACTTTGCTGCTAATACTTATGTGCTTTTACTTGTAATTGAGTATTTTTATACTGTGGTATTGCAAGCAATGTCACAGTATAAAAGTGCAGAACAGGTGATTAGTTTATAATGTGATGCAATGTTAGAGATTAAACTTACCAACAGTATAAAAAGTAGTTAAAATTAGCTCCACCTTGACAACATTAAAATACCGCTTACTTGTTAATGCATTAGTAATAATATTCCAATAATTTATATATGATAAATAAAGTACACTAAATGGGGCCATTTAGCTTTTTAGTACTTTTTGATACTTTAGGTACATTTTGCTGCTAATACTTATGTGCTTTTACTTGTACCTGAGTATTTTTATACAGTGGTATTGCTACTATTATTTGAGTAAACTATCTCTCAATAATATCAATATGTCTTCCTTTATTGTATAAAAGTAACATCAGTTGCATGAAGGTTGCCTCTCTGAAAATAACATTTTTTGTTAATATTAATATTTCCTACAGAAGGACATTCAAACAGCTAATTGTAATAAGTGGATTAAGAAGATGTTTTGCAGTTTGGATGTAGAAAAACTGACTTATAAGTAGGAGATATAATTAAAAATGGACAATTCTTATCAAGTCTTCTGTTTTTCCCAAATGAACAAAAACCAATAAACATAGTGTTGAAAAATATTTTTTTTTTTTTTTTGTTTCTTTACTTGTGTTAGATCGCTGAATGGGAGTCATACCCACCTTTATATGCACTACAACATTACAACTATTGACTAAATATTTGCTTTGAACAAAATAGCAACTATATACAATCATACTGATTTAATATATGCAATTAATTTCTCAATTTAAACTGTATCAATTAGTGGAGAGGTCCAATAACTATCCAACAGTTACTAGTAGAAATGAAAGGTTTAGATGATATGGCTGTATGGGCTGAATGCTTTCCAGTTGTAGAAAGGCTTCAGTAATCTATGGGGGAAACCAAATACAGTAGATTGGTTGAGATGCTATTCATCAGCAGCATGGACCTTAGAAAAGTGATATTTTTCTGATGCACAAGTTAAGACATTACATACCAACATATTAAAAGCCAGATGAAGGCAAGAACTGAGACAGCCATAACATTGGCATGTGATACGTAAGTACAAAGGACTGAATCGTACATCATTTAATCATATCTGACATACATGAATCACTTTATTCTGTTAAAGAAAGCTGGTCAAAATCTAGTTATGTCATCAACATCACACTCAACAAACACCACTTTCTTTGGGCCACAACAAAACAGAAAAACTGCACTGACTTATATTAATCTGGACGGCTGCTTTGGGAACGTTCCCTGGCTTTCACTCATATAATTTGATCATCCAATCAATGGCATGCGTTTGACTGACAATTTACACAGTTACTTAACTACATCTTGACCAGACATTTCCACGTATTAGACTTTTTTTTTTAAAATCTACAATCATAAATATCAATTATTCTACAGCCCCATAGGGGTAAAATTGCCATCTCGTTTTGTACAAATCAGTAACCCAATGAAACCATTCCCAGTTACTGTTCACTCTTCCCTTTTCCACAGAAGCCCTTTTGGGAAGAGGACCGGAGAGGTTTCATCCCCATTTCAACATGGGGTTTTTTTTGCCTCGGAGCCTCCCTAGGCCAAGACGGCGTCGCTCCATAGGTCATTAAAGAAAGAGTCTCTCTTGTGCTTCAGTGCGTCTAGGAAGTCCTGAATCCGTTCTTCCCGGCAGGTGGTGTAGAGCAGCAGTGCCTCTTGTCTTCTCTGGGCGTCGGCAGGCTTCCCATTCCCATGATGCTGCAGGTGCTCCGCTGCGCAGGCGCGATCCTCCTCCAGCTGCTGTAAGGCCTGATGCTCTCGATGGAGGTCTCTGGCTTTCTACAATACGACACACAACCTTATTTGTTTTGGTGACAATGTAGATGTATATTGAAATCACAATACTGATTACATTCACAACAGACGGTACACATTATGTGACAGATGGTAGGCAACACAAACTGTTTTACCAAGTAATACTGGTCGAAGTTATTTACCTCGTCTTTGAAAAAAGAAATCTATGCTTTTCACCAACTAAGCTGAAGTCATAAAGACGAGGTAATAAGGTTATAACAGCCTTTGCTGCTTTACAACAACGCATGCAAAAGTTTATCAAATTTTTCTAATTTACGTTTTGCGCCAGAATAACAGAGAGTGACATTCTGTAGTCAGACAAAATAATACAAACATCTTACAATACATTAACCCTGCAGTAAATATCCATTTGATAAAGCTGGCAATGTTTGCCGTTTGTTGGAGTTGATGAGTCATTTTGAGACAATACTTGATATAGAAAATATCCCATTAAGTATATTTCAATAATATTAATAAATATACCTGTGGCCAGTTATTCCTCATTTGCCAAAACAGTTTTCCTGCTTTTGGATCCTCATGATTTTTGATGTTTTCTCCCCTTGCCACATTACATAATGTTGTGGGTGAACCAAGCAGTCACACAGCCAATATTTACATAGGACTCTATTTGTGAAGCTACCATTGTAATACTGACTATTAGGTTAAATACCAATCAGGATTAAATAGAGATCTGATAGTGACCGATTTTACTGGTGAGTTTTCAATCAACATAATGGCAACCTACTGAGGTTCAAGGAGGCCAGATAGACTCTGTGTCTGTATGTTTTTCCTAAATTTCTGGTACATGTTTAACACATTTGCTGCGTTTATAAGTGATAAACGGAGCAAATGTGTTAAACATGGCAAGGGCAAACCAAAAAAAAAAAATCATGTGCTGTATTCATGTGTCGGCATACGGCAAAAACAGGAAAACAGCATGGGGAAGTGAAGTCACACAATCTCTCAAAAAAGACAGCGGAGTGCAGTTGAATCAACACCTTTGACAGGGGTAACAAAAAACAAACATCATGGCCCTTCTACAAAGCTTTATTTGCTGAAAGTAGAGCTGCAACGATTATTCGATTAGTTGTCAACTATTAAATTAATCACCAACTATTTTGATAATCGATTAATCAGTTTGTGTCATTTTTTAAGAACAAAATTCTAAATTCTCTGATTGCAGCTTCTTAAATGTGAATATTTTCTGTTTTTTTTTTTTACTCCTCTATGACAGTAAACTGAATATCTTCAAGACATCAAGACATTTGAAGACGTCATCTTGGGCTTTGGGAAACACTGATCCATATTTTCCACCATTTTCTGGCATTTTATAGACCAAACAACTAATAAACAACGATTAATCAAGCAAATATTTGACAGATTAATCGATAATGAAAATAATCATAGTTGCAGACCTAGCTGCAAGGCCACTGTATTCTGAGATGTTCTTATTTTGCCAATCTCCCTGTAAACCCTCCGAGTCCGATATTGGTGACGACAAACAATGTGTGTCCCAGTATAGACCTTACCTGAATGGATTTGTGATTTAACTGATATTGGAGGATGGCTTCACACAGGTTCCAGAAAGAGTACTCCGGCCACAGAACTGACTGAAACACTAGACAGGAGTGGGAAGTCTGCAGAGTGGAAGATAAAAGAAAATCAACATAAAAGGTCCAGAGGAGAAGCTGGAAAGTGATGGACATTATGATCAACTATTTGCGTAATGCTGTCTATCATAGATTGCAACTCTAATTTGGTGGATAATACTTTGTTGTTGAAGGCAGAAAAAAAGATACATTATAGAAATCATAAACAAAACTCTCTGAAAACAAATAGCCTGCATTTCCTACGATCCAAACATGTACGGTTGATATTAAAGGGAAATACAAAAAGAATCCCCTGTATTTGGTTACAGTCTTAATGAGGTAACAGAGTCTGCCATATGTTGCGTTTCAGACAACTCAGACCTTGAAAATGTCCGACGTTCTTCTTAAAAAAGTACAATCGAACGCCACTCAAAGTCAGAGTTCCTACTTGCAAATCCAATTTCCCCGACTTCACAAAATGAATGGTAAAAAGTAAAAAAATGCCAGAAATATGTGGAGGCTGCACTGCTGAGAGTTCGATTGTGTGTACAGCCATGTTTTTTGTTTATGTTTGTCGTTGTGCACCCAGAACGCTTGGAGGTTGGAAGTTGGAAATTTCAACTGGGAAAATTGCAACGCCTGTGTTGTCTGGAATGCAGCAATAGCTGCCATGAATTAAAGGCAGGGTTGACGATGTTATCCAGTCTACACTATCTGTTATATTGGTTGAAATGGTCTTTACTGCCCGACAGCGATCCATTACTGATGAGCTCTGAAAAAGGACCGGAAAAGAGCCGTCATCTGTAGCTGCTGTAATCCTGTAAAAACGTCTACCAATCACTGCCTCGCGGTCCGCTTGGAAAGAACCAATTAGATGCCTCCCTGCTACATTACAGATAAAGGCAATGACAGACAGGATGTGATCACCACAAAGTCTTACTGGGAAAACAAAAAGTAGACTCTTCTACATCTGACACATATTTTCAGCTCTTGCAGATATTTTTTGTTGGCATCAAAGACAAATTCGGGGCAATGTCCACATCGACTAGAATCTTTGTTTAGAATCATGTTTGGAGGAGAGTACTACTTTGGTGCTTTCAAAGTTAATAATGATAATACATTATTTTTTTGGCTGTCAAAGTTAACGCGATAATAACACATTGATGCAAATTCATTTTTAAAGCTAGAGTGAAGATGCCGGTATCATATGTCATACTAGCTTGTCGCAAAGGAGGTTAAATAAACTTACGCTAAATTTTGGCGAGGAAAAACTGGCATGGCCGTTTTCAATGGGGTCCCTTGACCTCTGATTAACTATGGACAATCATGCGATTAATTTTAATTAAAAATTTTAATTGACTGGCAGCAGTAATTTATTTATAGAGGACTTTTCATAGTACTCAAACACACTTTACACAAGTGAAATGAGATCTCTCATCATCATCATTTTCCCATGCAGTCATTCTCATCCTCACCTGCCAAAGAAGGAAGTCGCTGAGTCGCACCTCTCCAGAGGTGCGGATGAGCAGATCAGGATTGGGAGAATTATTGCTGTACAAACACTCACTTAGCAACGCCTCTGAAACATCACTGAGCATGACAGAACACAAACACAGTGTGTTAGAGCAAAAGATCCCCAGGTTATCTTTTTATATTCTATGTCGCATTATGGACGTTGGCAGGATATCCACACGATCGACTCTGTTATTGTCTTTGCCATGTTTTACCTTGCTTTGATCAGGCCCTGCTCCACCCCCCAAGCCATTTCTCTCACCGCGTTGGTGATTTCATATCTTGATGTGTAGGCAAAGCACACATTCAGGAAACATCTGCAAAACAAGTATTTGTATATCTGTGGTCATTTATAATATATAACATAAATCTGCTTACGTCAGTTTGGTGGTAAAGGTGGTGAGATATTAATGATGAGGGTCAGAGAAGCAGAGGTATAAATGAATAAAACATTTACTTATTGTGCGCCTTGGTTGTGAGCACAGCTTTGGCAATGAGCTGCTGAAGGTCGAGTGGCAACATATTCAAGTCGCCCAGCACCCGGATACACACACCATGCTTCTCCAGATTGTCCCTACAAGAGACAAGAGAGAGGTGTGTGAAAAATGAAAAGAAAAGCATGAAGAAGAACAGGGAGAACAAGAAGACTTCCCCATTTAGACATGGCAGCTGAAACATGTCTGTCTGCATTTCCCACCCAGGGAAACACAAAGGTGTCTACACAGAGTAGTCAGTTAGTGCAGTTTCCCTGAAGCAGTCTGCAGTCCAAAGTCCTGCTGTATAAAGCTGGTTAGTCAAGTGTTGGTGCTCAACACTAACACTAACCAAGCCATCCTCTTGGTGGCAGCAGCCTTGTAGATACTAATAATGGTTGCAAGACATCTTGATACACAGATTGAAAATGTGGAATAGTTACATAAAATGTTAATAAAATGTTATTGGTATCTGGACTAATCAAGATTAGGGATGCACCGTTACCGGATTGGATATCGGGCCGATACCGACTTGGTGACCATGGGGCCGATCTATCAAATTTAGTTCTATACATTATATACTGGAATTTTAATTCCTGTTTAAGTTTTGACCAATTTGTTGCTGCAGTTAAAAGGCTTACACTTGAATTGTAATTCCTGTTAATTTTGAAGATTTTTTACCAAGTTGCTGGTGTACGATTTATTATTTTAATAAGAAATAACGAGTCAATAAATGTATGTCTATGTATTTATTTGTTGCATTTTGTTTTACAAAGCTAAGAGAGCAATGTTTAAGTCAAGCCTGATGTTGCCTTACACATAAAAGGATGAGCGATACCCAAAGCCCAGGTATCGCTATCGGGACTGAAAAAGTCCGATCGGTGCATCCCTAATCAAGATTATGCCCAATATGTTTCAACAATATGACGGATTATTTTCTGCAGTGTTATAGCCATAGGGAAAAATGGAATTAAGAGGCGAAGTGGGCAAAGCTGAGTGTGACAGTTACTCCTGTCAGTCAAGCAAATATGCTCCAAAACAAGCCAGCCTTTCTTTGCTTTTAATAAAACGGTATTTTCAAAAATTGCCTCTGAGGCAAACATTTGAACTATTGAAGTTCAGCTTCTGATACCACAATGAGAAAGCATTTACAGACTCTGTATTTTCAATGAGCGATCGGCTTCGTTAACAAGCTACAAAATAATGATGATGACAAAATGGTTATTTCTCAAAACTAGGGCTGTCAAAGTTAATGCGGTAATAATGCGTTGACGCAAATTTGTTTTAACGCCACTATTTTCTTTAACGCATTAACGCAACTTGTGTCTTTTAGGTTGTAGCGGGAATCATATGAAACTAGAAAACCTAAGAAATCCATTGGTTCCAACCATGTCATATTAGCTTATTGAGGAGGAGGCTAAATAACGCTCCAAACTTGTGCTAAATTTTTGGGAGGAAAAACTGTCATGGCCATTTTCAAAGGGGTCCCTTGACCTCTGACCTCAAGATATGTGAATGTAAATGGGTTCTATGGGTACCCACGAGTCTCCCCTTTACGGACATGCCCACTTTATGATAATCACATGCAGTTTGGGGCAAGTCATAGTCAAGTCAGCACACTGACACACTGACAGCTGTTGTTGCCTGTTGGGCTGCAGTTTGCCATGTTATGATTTCAGTATATTTTTTATACTAAATGCAGTATCTGTGAGGGTTTCTGGACAATATTTGTTATTGCTTTGTGTTGTTAATTGATTTCCGATTATACATATATACATACATTTGCATAAAGCAGCATATTTGTCTACTCCCATGTTGATTAGAGACTTGACAAATCTCCCTTTAAGGTACATTTTGAACAGATAAACAATGTGCAATTGATTTGCAATTAATCACAATTAACTATGGACAATCATGTGATTAATTGTAATTAAATATTTTAATCGACTGATAGCCCTCATTTATTTATAGTGCACTTTTCATAGTACTCAAACACACTTTACATAAGTGAAATGAGATTTGATGATTTGTTATGCTAAATGCAGTACCTGTGAGGGTTTCTGGACTATATTTTTCATTGTTTTGTGTTAATTGATTTCCAATAATAAATATATATATATATATGTTTGCTGAAAGCAAGCATATTTTCCCACTCCTATATTGATAAGAGTATTAAACACTCGACAAATCTCCCTTTATGGTACATTTTGAACAGAATAAAAATTTGCGATTAACTATGGGCAATAATGCGATTAATCGCGATTAAATATTTTAATCGATTGACAGCCCTACTCAAAACTCAAGAAATTAGTCATTTGTAAAATATTCCTTGTTGCGGTAAAACCTGAAGAAGTGTGTCAATCCAAGACTAGATTTTTCCTCTGCCAACATCTAGTGGTCATTTGTGGAACTGCAGATTAACACGTGGTAGTTGTTGTTGGTTAAAAAAGTGTTTTTGGACATCTATATTTGCACTAGGGCTGCACTGTGGTGCAGTGGTTAGCACCATCACCTCACAGCGAGAAGTTCGCAGGTTCAAACCCGGCTTGGGGCCCTTCTGTGTGGAGTTTGCATGTTCTCCCCGTGTTAGCGTGGGTTTTCTCCGGGTTCCTCCCACAGTCCAAAGACATGCAGGTTAATTGTTGACTCTAAATGTCCCGTAGGTGTGAGTGTGAGTGTGAATGGTTGTCTGTCTCTATGTGTCAGCCCTGTGATAGTCTGGAGACTTTACCCCGCCTTCACCCAATGTCAGCTGGGATCGGCTCCAGCCCCCCCCCTGACCCTGCATAGGATAAGCGGTTACGGATAATGGATGGATATTTGCACTAAGGAATACAGTTATAGTATAAATAGAGGCTAAATCAACAGGTGTAAACTAGATATTCTGGTGTTTTACAAAGAAGAAGTCAGTATCAGCCAAACTAGCAATGGAAATAAGTGATGTTGTACCCTCCTATTTATAAGTCAGCCTTTCTTCCTCTTGGCCATTCTGGCATCAGTCCACAGTATATCTTAACTCAATGGCCAAATTGTGTTAGTGTCAGTGTTGTCGTATCCAGTTGCAGCAAAAATATATATATATATATTTCTTAGTGTGTGTTTTTAAATGTAACTGTGAACTGTGCTTATTTAAAAGGTGGTTTGCAAACATTCTTGTAACAGTTGGCTACTCACTAACCATCTGAAGCCCAGTTCATTTTTGCAATTTTTTCAGTCTTGCAAAGACACTTAACTTACTTTAACTACACAGCAGTCGCTGCATTTGGTTCCCCTCGACTTTACTTTAAGGAAGCTGTGAATCATGTGATGTAGAAAATCTGACTTGTCCCACAAACAACAGCAAAGTGAAAAAGCTATTTTAAATCCTCAACTTGAAACTCACCGTTCCTCCAACAGCTTTTCAAATTTCTGCCTGGCCAGCTCCATCAGCCCGTCCACCTCGTTTTTAGCGCGCTTGAAGTTCTCGATGCTGAAAGCGTACACGGTAACCTCTTGGATGTTCAGATGCTTACACCAACGTAATGTCTGGTGTGGAGTAAGGGACAAAGGGTTACACATTACATGAGCAACCTATTTTATTTTATTTATTTTTCTATTTTATGGCCAGGTGACATGTGTTTCAGAAGCAACCTCACCTCTGCCAGCTTGTTGAAGCCCTGCATATGCCCTTCCTGGCGCTCCATGTTTTTCTTTCGTGCAAAGCGGCGGTTACCATCCATGATGAAGGCCACATGTTTAGGCATGGGTCCAGCCTGGGAGACACAATGCAGATCAGACACTCACAGAGACATTAAGTAATGTTAATAATTGTGATAATATGCTAAATATTCTCTGGTTCCACCTTATAAAATGCAAAGATTTCCCCGTTTTTTCAGAGCTTTCAACTGCATCTCGCGGCCTTCATCAGCGGATATCGTATGAGCGACCTCTAGCCACTGATGGAGATTGTGAGAAGCAGTTGAAAGCTGTCGAAAAGTGATTCAGTTTTTCCAAAAACAAGCAATTTAAAGACGTCAACAGGCCTTTTTCTCAGAAGACATTTTGACATGTCACAGTAGGAAAAGAACAGGTACAAATAATGAAAATAATGATGTCTGAATTCCATTTAGCTGCTTTGATTTCAGAATCCAGGTATTGTGCATGCTGATTTACTGTCACTCTCACTGGGACGCTTGAATACAACAGTGCCATCGTTAGCGTTATTAGTTACACCTGTACTTTTCCCACTATGATGAGTCAACTGTGAAAATGGCCTATTCTGGCTCTTGGAAATTGTTATGAGCATTTTGCGCTATTTTCTGACATATTATGGATCAAATGATTAATTGATGAGTTGAGAATGTGATCAGCAGATTAATTGATAATGAAAATAGTCCTTAGTTGCGGCCTTGAGTGGTGCGGATTGCAAAGTAGCCCTACTTTGTGCCTCTCGTGTATCACCATAACATTCAAGTCACAGAGCTAAGCATCACAATTTTTGAAAAACTAAATAACTGGTGATCTTTGAAAAACCCAGAAGGTTGTTTAACAACACTGAGGCTGAAAAAAACACTTCTCTGGAGGTATTTATATATCAAAGACGTTTCTGACCATCTGGATGAAAAAAAATATTCTATCTGCAGCATGATAAAAAGCCAGAAATTACATCTCCTTAGTCGTTTTGTGCTAAACAATAAGTGATATTAAATGCAACATAAATATAGACAAACATAACTAACACTAAGATTATTTTTTTTTTGAGCAAGGAAATTTAATTTCCAGGTACTATGTTTGTTCAGATTTGGAAAACAGCGGCACAACTTGAGACATTAGTTAAACATCTTAGATCACTCAGGGAAATGGGAGGGTCTGAATATTGTCAAAAAAGAAATTGCTGACATTTAGACACACGTGTGTGTGTGTGTGTGTGTGTGTGTAATAAAAAGTTGTAGACAAGCATAACTAACATTAAGATTTTTTTTTTTTGAGCAAGGAAATTTAATTTCCAGCTACTATGTTTGTTCAGATTTGGAAAACAGCGGCGCAACTTGAGACATTAGTTAAAAATCTTAGATCACTCAGGGAAATGGGAGGGGTCGAATATTGTTATAAAAGAAATTGCTGAAATTTAGACACGTGTGTGTGTGTGTGTGTGTGTGTGTGTGTGTGTGTGTGCAGACATACCAATTTATGTTAAGGTATATTGTATATCGATATGCATGTTTCTATATTATTGTTTGCACGCTAGGTATTGTTATGTACATGCACATTTGCAAATTTGGGTCGGGAAAGTGAAGCAGCGCTTGCCCCTCCCTCATTACCACCACTGAGGTGCCCTTGAGCAAGGCACTTAACCCCAACCGCTCCAGTGGAGTTGCTCAGTGGCCAGCAGATCAGACTGTGGTTGTACTGGGCAGCTTCCAGGTGTGAATGTGTAACTGTGTGAATGTGATAAGGGCGTTCCTGAAAAAGAGAGCATTGCTCTCAGTGAACCTCCCCCTGAATAAATAAAGGTAAAAAAAAAAAAAAAAAATATATACCATGAACCAATTAAGGTTAAATTGTTTTGGAACTATATCTGTATACATGTTCTATTCTGTCAACATGGACTAATAAAAAGTTGCTCACAACATTTTTTTTTATTGTGCAGTGAATTGATTCTTTCATCAATGATTAGAGCAGTCTTTGAGTATCCTAGAAATACTGGTTATCTCCGGAAGTGCGGTTGATGTTGGGGTTTTTAAACATAGCTGGGTAGCCTATTGCTTTTTCGTAAAATCTGAGAGGTACATACACAGAGGTAGATAAGAACACACAGATTCAGGCTTACCTTCAGGATATTGGCTGAGATCTTCTCCAGCAGGTTTAATTCCCCTTCCCTGATCCACGACATGGTCTAAAAACAGATGATTAAAATGGTTTTAAAAAGTGTCAATTCTAACAAAATCTGAGATGTCACATGCAGCCAGTGTTTAACTGCCAGCCTGGCTCACGAGACATGCAGTGAAGTGAGCTGCTGTGAGGCTATAAAAGATTATAAAAGCACAAACAGAGTCACACCTCGTCCAGTAAACACCTACTCTCAATGCAAACAGCTTCATTCATTCAAACTATTCACCCACACGCTGTTCTTCACACAATTACTCTCATTTTTATCCCATTTTCAGAGAGCTTCCAACTCACAGCTTCTTACGCTGACGACCTCTTCCGCATTGGAGGGAAGTGACGTAGGCGAGCGGTGACGACTTCCTGTCAGATGGTTAGTAGATTTTCAAATCATGTGGATGAACTCAAAGCCCATTCTGTGCTTTGACAGTAAATATCCTCAATATTTACTGAAGCAAAATTATAAATACAACAAAATAATTGTCTTTTTTTTTATATATATATATTTATTGTTATTGTTGTTATTATATATATCTTGTTCTAATTGTTTATCACTATTATGTAGTCATATTATTTCTTTATATTAATTTTGTCTCTAGGTGGAGGCTTCGGATAAGCCCACTGGGTTTTTTGCCTCTTCCTGCACTGTATATTATTAATTATTTATTTTTTTTGTTATGATGTGTAGTATTAAATTGTGCAAAATAAATAAACATAAACATAAACAAAACATAAACATAAAAAATACTCAAGTATTTGTATATATATTGCAAGTAAAAGTCTTGATTTAAAGTCTTATTATGATTAAAGTACACAAGAATTATCAGCAAAAAAAAAGTAAAAGTACTCACAATGCATAGGCCTAAAAACTGTTCCTCTGAGTGTTATGGGTCATATAACTATGTATTACATTATTGCATAATTAGTATCACTGATGCATTAATGTGCAAGTAGAATTTTGCTATTGGCTAGTCAAGGTTGAGGCAATTTACTACTTTCTATCTTGCTGGGTGGTCTATAACAACAAATCACATTTTATAAGTGATTATATATTTTTTGTGTAATTTCTTAATCAGTAAATAATCTAGTACCTGCCATGGTAAAAAGTTACAATATTTCCTTCTGAAATGTATTGACGTTGAATTATAAAGTAGCAAATAAAAATGGAAATACTACTCTCACAAATGTACTTATACCTGAGTAAACGTGCTTAGCTACTTTCCACCACTGCCATACTCATATTATATTTTTTACCTATTATTAGCTTACTTTTTTTTTTTTTACTAGGATGGATTTTATATCATGAATTTTAAATAGGTGGATATATGAATAATATATGCAGACGAATTTAATGTGCAAGTAGCCCAAAGTGTTCAAAATTGTGTACATACATTTGACATTATGTAATAAATAATATCATGAATTAATATATAAATGATCACTAGATCAATCAATCAATGGAAAATGTATCAGCAACTACTTTATGTTGATAATCAAATAAACATTGAGGTCATTTTTCAAGCAATAATACAACACATCCCCAGTATCAACTTGTCAGATGATAGTAAATCAATAATATTTTGGACTGTTAGTCAGACAAAAATTGTATTGGACACTTTTCTTCTTTTTTCCCTAACAGTTTATAGACAATCGATTAATGAAGAAAAAATAATTAGCTGATTTCATTTTAATTATCATGAAATGCTATTTCAATCTGCTTATGTTTACAGTAACATAATGTATTGTAGTTATTGCTGGATATGAAGAGCTGTGGTGATGTCCAAGACAGAGAGAAACACAATTTAATGACCAGCAATAAGAAGAAAGAAGAAGAAAGAAAGGCACTTTTATTAATCCCCGAGGGGAAATTCAATCCCTTCACTCTGTTATTTTTACATATACATAGTACACACACATGCACAAACAGGACCTATATACATGCATTAATGGAGAGATGTCAGAGCGAGGGGGCTGCCCCTGACAGGCGCCCAGAGCAGGTGGGGGTTTGGTGCCTTGCTCAAGGGCACCTCGGCAGTGCCCAAGAGGCAAACTGGCATCTCTCCAGCTACCAGTTCACACTCAGTACTTGGTACAATAAACTAAAGTTTTAAAATGTACTGAATTATTTCACGATTTTATGATTACATTTTTGTATGTGTAGTTATTCATATGATGATTTATTTAATAATATCTTGTTTGTGAGCCTGTCCTCTCCTGACACTTGCTCCATATTTGCATATCTGCAGTGTAGTTCCTCCTTCAGCCTCTGGGGTGTGACAGCAAGTTCATCAACAGTTTCCTTTGCACTTTCTAATGGCAAAGAAGAAGTTTTTTTGGGGGGGGGGGGTGAGGGGCTGGCCCTTTTTTGTTCCGCTGGAGAATCCTGCTTGAGCGGTGAGCAGCAGCACAACAGACCGACGAGGAGTCACAGCGCGTCGGACAATCGGCCACATCACGGCGCGCCTGGAGGAAGCGCGCAGCCCCGCGGAGGAAGAGAGGTCAGAGATAAGAGATAAGAGAGGATCATCCTCCAGCTGCACCGGTAACGATACTACCTGCAGGGTCACCGGGCAGACAGGCTGCTCTGCGGGTCTGGGGGGTTCTGTAAGGGGCAGGGGGGGCGGGGGTACACCGAGAGAGGAGAAGACTACAGGAGGGGGCTGGAGGTCTGAGACGCTTCCAGCCTGAAGGGGCCGGCGGTTCGGCCACAGCACCCCGGACGAGCTAGCTTGTACCCCGCTGCAGCTAAGTGAATGGGATGGAGCCGGGACCGTCTGGCGCTGGTAGGTTTAATTTTTTTACAATTTATTGCTTTTGCATGTTACATCCCGATGCACGAGTTATGGCTGTAGATATTGGAGAAACGGGGCACCGTAGCCTGGCCTTAGCGTCAGGGGGGGGGGGGGGGGGGGGTGCAGAAGGATGCAACCCCGTCTGTTGCATTACAGAGGGAGAGATGGAGGGGGCTCTCCTGCAGGCTGCATGCACACCACTTTGTAGAAAACGTTATTATGTATCCAGATTTATAGCCACAGACAAACCCTTTGGAGCGCGGACAATATCCCCAGCCATGCGCGGGGGGGCAGGGAGGTCGTGGGAATCTGGGTGAGGAGGACCGAGTGAAGCAGCGCTTGCCCCTCCCTCATTACCACCACTGAGGTGCCCTTGAGCAAGGCACTTAACCCCAACCGCTCCAGTGGAGTTGCTCAGTGGCCAGCAGATCAGACTGTGGTTGTACTGGGCAGCTTCCAGGTGTGAATGTGTAACTGTGTGAATGTGATCAGGGCGTTCCTGAAAAAGAGAGCATTGCTCTCAGTGAACCTCCCCCTGAATAAATAAAGGTAAAAAAAAAAAAAAAAAAAATATATACCATGAACCAATTAAGGTTAAATTGTTTTGGAACTATATCTGTATACATGTTCTATTCTGTCAACATGGACTAATAAAAAGTTGCTCACAACATTTTTTTTTATTGTGCAGTGAATTGATTCTTTCATCAATGATTAGAGCAGTCTTTGAGTATCCTAGAAATACTGGTTATCTCCGGAAGTGCGGTTGATGTTGGGGTTTTTAAACATAGCTGGGTAGCCTATTGCTTTTTCGTAAAATCTGAGCGGTACATACACAGAGGTAGATAAGAACACACAGATTCAGGCTTACCTTCAGGATATTGGCTGAGATCTTCTCCAGCAGGTTTAATTCCCCTTCCCTGATCCACGACATGGTCTAAAAACAGATGATTAAAATGGTTTTAAAAAGTGTCAATTCTAACAAAATCTGAGATGTCACATGCAGCCAGTGTTTAACTGCCAGCCTGGCTCACGAGACATGCAGTGAAGTGAGCTGCTGTGAGGCTATAAAAGATTATAAAAGCACAAACAGAGTCACACCTCGTCCAGTAAACACCTACTCTCAATGCAAACAGCTTTATTCATTCAAACTATTCACCCACACGCTGTTCTTCACACAATTACTCTCATTTTTATCCCATTTTCAGAGAGCTTCCAACTCACAGCTTCTTACGATGACGACCTCTTCCGCATTGGAGGGAAGTGACGTAGGCGAGCGGTGACGACTTCCTGTCAGATGGTTAGTAGATTTTCAAATCATGTGGATGAACTCAAAGCCCATTCTGTGCTTTGACAGTAAATATCCTCAATATTTACTGAAGCAAAATTAGAAATACAACAAAATAATTGTCTTTTTTTTTATATATATATATTTATTGTTATTGTTGTTATTATATATATCTTGTTCTAATTGTTTATCACTATTATGTAGTCATATTATTTCTTTATATTAATTTTGTCTCTAGGTGGAGGCTTCGGATAAGCCCACTGGGTTTTTTGCCTCTTCCTGCACTGTATATTATTAATTATTTATTTTTTTTGTTATGATGTGTAGTATTAAATTGTGCAAAATAAATAAACATAAACATAAACAAAACATAAACATAAAAAATACTCAAGTATTTGTATATATATTGCAAGTAAAAGTCTTGATTTAAAGTCTTATTATGATTAAAGTACACAAGAATTATCAGCAAAAAAAAAGTAAAAGTACTCACAATGCATAGGCCTAAAAACTGTTCCTCTGAGTGTTATGGGTCATATAACTATGTATTACATTATTGCATAATTAGTATCACTGATGCATTAATGTGCAAGTAGAATGTTGCTATTGGCTAGTCAAGGTTGAAGCAATTTACTACTTTCTATCTTGCTGGGTGGTCTATAACAACAAATCACATTTTATAAGTGATTATATATTTTTTGTGTAATTTCTTAATCAGTAAATAATCTAGTACCTGCCATGGTAAAAAGTTACAATATTTCCTTCTGAAATGTATTGACGTTGAATTATAAAGTAGCAAAATAAAAATGGAAATACTACTCTCACAAATGTACTTATACCTGAGTAAACGTGCTTAGCTACTTTCCACCACTGCCATACTCATATTATATTTTTTACCTATTATTACCTTACTTTTTTTTTTTTTACTAGGATGGATTTTATATCATGAATTTTAAATAGGTGGATATATGAATAATATATGCAGACGAATTTAATGTGCAAGTAGCCCAAAGTGTTCAAAATTGTGTACATACATTTGACATTATGTAATAAATAATATCATGAATTAATATATAAATGATCACTAGATCAATCAATCAATGGAAAATGTATCAGCAACTACTTTATGTTGATAATCAAATAAACATTGAGGTCATTTTTCAAGCAATAATACAACACATCCCCAGTATCAACTTGTCAGATGATAGTAAATCAATAATATTTTGGACTGTTAGTCAGACAAAAATTGTATTGGACACTTTTCTTCTTTTTTCCCTAACAGTTTATAGACAATCGATTAATGAAGAAAAAATAATTAGCTGATTACATTTTAATTATCATGAAATGCTATTTCAATCTGCTTATGTTTACAGTAACATAATTTATTGTAGTTATTGCTGGATATGAAGAGCTGTGGTGATGTCCAAGACAGAGAGAAACACAATTTAATGACCAGCAATAAGAAGAAAGAAGAAGAAAGAAAGGCACTTTTATTAATCCCCGAGGGGAAATTCAATCCCTTCACTCTGTTATTTTTACATATACATAGTACACACACATGCACAAACAGGACCTATATACATGCATTAATGGAGAGATGTCAGAGCGAGGGGGCTGCCCCTGACAGGCGCCCAGAGCAGGTGGGGGTTTGGTGCCTTGCTCAAGGGCACCTCGGCAGTGCCCAAGAGGCAAACTGGCATCTCTCCAGCTACCAGTTCACACTCAGTACTTGGTACAATAAACTAAAGTTTTAAAATGTACTGAATTATTTCACGATTTTATGATTACATTTTTGTATGTGTAGTTATTCATATGATGATTTATTTAATAATATCTTGTTTGTGAGCCTGTCCTCTCCTGACACTTGCTCCATATTTGCATATCTGCAGTGTAGTTCCTCCTTCAGCCTCTGGGGTGTGACAGCAAGTTCATCAACAGTTTCCTTTGCACTTTCTAATGGCAAAGAAGAAGTTTTTTTGGGGGGGGGGGGTTGAGGGGCTGGCCCTTTTTTGTTCCGCTGGAGAATCCTGCTTGAGCGGTGAGCAGCAGCACAACAGACCGACGAGGAGTCACAGCGCGTCGGACAATCGGCCACATCACGGCGCGCCTGGAGGAAGCGCGCAGCCCCGCGGAGGAAGAGAGGTCAGAGATAAGAGATAAGAGAGGATCATCCTCCAGCTGCACCGGTAACGGTACTACCTGCAGGGTCACCGGGCAGACAGGCTGCTCTGCGGGTCTGGGGGGTTCTGTAAGGGGCAGGGGGGGCGGGGGTACACCGAGAGAGGAGAAGACTACAGGAGGGGGCTGGAGGTCTGAGACGCTTCCAGCCTGAAGGGGCCGGCGGTTCGGCCACAGCACCCCGGACGAGCTAGCTTGTACCCCGCTGCAGCTAAGTGAATGGGATGGAGCCGGGACCGTCTGGCGCTGGTAGGTTTAATTTTTTTACAATTTAGTGCTTTTGCATGTTACATCCCGATGCACGAGTTATGGCTGTAGATATTGGAGAAACGGGGCACCGTAGCCTGGCCTTAGCGTCAGGGGGGGGGTGGGGGTGCAGAAGGATGCAACCCCGTCTGTTGCATTACAGAGGGAGAGATGGAGGGGGCTCTCCTGCAGGCTGCATGCACACCACTTTGTAGAAAACGTTATTATGTATCCAGATTTATAGCCACAGACAAACCCTTTGGAGCGCGGACAATATCCCCAGCCATGCGCGGGGGGGCAGGGAGGTCGTGGGAATCTGGGTGAGGAGGACCGAGGTGAAGCCTGGAGCCTGGAGCCCGCCTTCAAGCAGCACCACAGCAGCAGCTGGCTGCACCCCACACACCCCACACAGCCCACACAGCACCCCACACAGCACCCCACACAGCACCCCACACACCCCACACAGCACCCCACACAGTACCCCACACAGCCCACACAGCACCCCACACAGCACCCCACACAGCACCCCACACAGCACCCCACACAGCACCCCAGCATCCCAGCCTCCCTTTACACTGACAGCTTATGGTTGCTCACACTGTTCTGGTTGTCCAAACAGTGTTTAACACCTACACATTACATGCGCACATTAGGGACAGAGGCCTAACATCTGCAGAGACAGATGCATTATTTATTTATGTTGAACCAAAAATAATCCTCAATTTGTGATATCTGTGCATCTGCTCTTAGAGAACCTGTTTTTAGACTTGGACAGACGGAGAAGCATGTGCAGTGCATTGCAGTTGTATGCAGGGTTTCCCTCAGATTTCCAACCATCAGTGCCAGTGATGATCTTTATTTAGCAGTTTTCTTGGATGACACTGAGGTGTGGAGGCAGACAATTAAAACACAAACTAGGTAGTGTTTGACTTTATGCCAAAGTCTGAAGTCCACCTATTGTGGAAAATCTTGAACCCTGGCACTTATAATCCTGCCTTGAGTCTGTCTTGTACTTTTGGATGGCAGGGTTTATATACTGAATGCTGAGGTGTTGTTGTGACCTCGTAGACCCTGTTAACTCTCTCTGAACCCTCCTTGGAAAGCTTCTTTATTGGTACAAGTAGGTCTGAGATTGAGATGATGTTGTCGGTCCAGACACTGAACCTTGAATACAGTTGAAAAGGCTTGTTTTTATTTTTTAGGATGGGGGGAAGGGTCCCCGGGGGCCCCTCATCTCAAAGTCTGCTTTTGTGTTTGAAGTGTGATTATTCAATGTGCTATTTTTCCAAGATTGAGCTGATTGCCATGTTTAACTCGTGGTCAACAGCCAATTATTCAGAGAGCCAAATTGTTCGGCCAAAACAATGGAAGCATAATTGGCTGTTCCTTCTCATTCATGTACTTGGCCTGTTGTGATCTCCTGATGAGGGAAGGGGTCTCCTAGTAAACACCCACCACTGGTCCCTATTTGAGATTTTAAAGGCTCATTTTCTAGTGACAGAATTTTTCAATTCAAGTGTGTACTTGCATTTAAGCTCGGTAGCGCTCATACTTTAGCTACATGAGAACTGCTATTACAGCCAAAGTCTAAATTGATTTATTTAAAAGCTACATACTGAACACAGAATGCACCAAAGGATCATGAAACAGTCAAATTTGCCATTAATGAACTAAAATAAAGTGCACAAAAATGTACGCGTTCCCCTAGATATGACTTTAAAGTAGTCATTTCCTATGCTACTTGGGCTCATCGCTTGTTACGTCATCGTAAAGGCAGTAAGTTGTGAGTGTCTTCATGTTGTGATGCAGCACCAAAGCTCTGCTTTAAGTCCCACCGCCCGGGAAAGACTGCTATTGTCTTGGGATATGTGAAAGCGCTGGCTCCGCTTCTCACCATCTGCCATCACTGGCACGAGGGCGAAGTGTGTGTGTCATTGTGTGAGTGCGCAGCGATCACAACTCACTCTAGACACTCTGGCGTATTCACACACATGCATGCTCTCTTGCACACGGAGTACGTGTGGTCAACACATGTCTGGTGTCTGTGTTTACGCTGTTTGTCAGATGCGTCGAGGGCGAAGTGTGATTCTACATGTAAACACTCAAACGGAGCATCTTTCTGTGTTTTATGGCTAATATTGCTCTTCCTGTCAGTTTGGCATTTCCTAAAGGCTTAGTGAGCATATGATTGAGTGGTATGTTTGACCCAAGGATTTCCATAGCAGCTATTTAGAGCAGGGCTTTTCCAGTTTGGGATACACATGCGCCTTGGCCCCGATGTGGGAACACGCTCAGTGCAGGACCAAAAAGGCCAAGGTCTCTTCAGCATGACCACAGCGGCACCCTGCCTCCTCCCATCTCCTCCAACAGCCTTACACACACACACACACACACACACACACACACACACACACACACACACACATACAGGTCCCCTGATATCCATGACAATGCTGTGTTGCCGTGGTGTCTCCATGGTGAGGCTGGGAATGTAGAGGGGGCCCCCTGTGTTTGTGTGTAAGAGGGGGTGTGTTCGCCGTAGCAAGGGCGCTCCCTCTGTCGTGCACCCGTGTATTTGTGTGTGTGTGTGTGTGAGACAGAGGAGCAGGGCAGCTGGGGTCTTTGTTGTGGTGGAGGAGGCTGTTCTCTGGGGACCCAGAGGTTACGGCGCTGGGCCCCTCTCAGGCAGGAGTCACAGCTATAGCCTCACATCTAGCACCCAGTCTAGGACCCCCCCTCTGTATTAGACCTCCTGGACTGGCTCAGACTTGTTTTTAAGACACAATGCTAGTATGGACACTGATAGTCACTAAATCAGAGTATGCGGTGGGCTACTTGTTACTTCTTCTGCCAGTGAAATACTACTTTTTAAGGCCTAGATTATCCGAGCAAATGCCAAATCTAACCTACTGAAAAATAACTGACGAAGTGTGTGTTTGATGAAGAAATTAGACTTATTTTGAAAGTGCAAATATTATTTTCATTATCGATATAATCTATAAACTATTTTCTCAATTAATTGATGAATCAGTCAGTCAGTAAAAGCCATCATGCGCTCTAGGGCTGACCCTAATCAGTATTCCAATGCTTAGTTTTTTCTTTTTTTATATACAAGTATGGTATAAATCCCCAAATAGCCCATGAAATAAGGAATAATCCTACATTAATCATATTCAACATTCATTATTTGTAGTTGTTCTCAGACAGTGTACAGTAGTGTGGCAGCAGCACTGAAACGGAGGAGATGGAGACAGACAGAAGAACATGTCAGCCTGTTGCTCTGTAGAGCTTAGAATATTTCTCGCCGAAGCTTCGAAGCCCAAAAATTGGTATTCGGGACCGCCCTAATGCGCTCCTAGAGCCCTCTGTGACATCAGAATGATTGTTTAGTCGATGGATTATTGTCCTTGTTGGTATTGTGTATAGCAGAGATGTGATCAGAAGCACAACAAAACTGAAGTGCATGTGATGAATCAAATTCAGAAATCACGTCTTGCTGCTTTGCTACATAAATAACGATGTATTCCTTTTCTTCCCCCGCCATAATTTCTCTTTCTTCCGTCCCCTCCTCCTCCTCCTCCTCTCCCTTGTCTGTCCTCATTTGACCTAATCTGGTTGTTCCTCCTCCTCTTCCTTATGCCATGCCATGCTTCCTCCATCTTACCACTTATATAACACACCTCTATCCATTTCCCTGGCTACAAATGCACATTATGCTGCTTAACTGTTCCATTTCTCATCGTTTCTCTCTCTTCCTATCTTCCCTCTTCCTGTCTTCCTGTTCGTGCCACTCACTCTCTCACTCTGGTGTCCACCCATCATGTCCTCTTGGCCCCTTCCTACGCTTCCTTCCCTGCTTCTGCCACATTCCTCGCCCTCGTTGCCCTGTCCTCTGCTGCTCACAACCACTTCCTTTGCCACCTCCTCACTTAACACTTCTGTATTTCATGTGTGCCTGCTTTGCCTGTTTGCCCTCCCTCTGCTTTGACTTGTGCACATCCACTTTCCTCACCTCTGCCCTTTCTGCTGTGAACCGCCTCTTCCTCCTCCCCTCTGTCCCCTGTCCTCCTCGATGCCTCCCTGTCCCCTGTGTGTCCAGTGCCCATGGGGGCCTTCCCCCCACCCCTGCAGCAGGTGTTCCATGCCCCCCGCCGGCCAGGCATGGGTACCGTGGGCAAGCCCATCAAGCTGCTGGCCAACTACTTCGAGGTGGAGATCCCAAAGATGGACGTCTATCACTATGAGGTGGACATCAAGCCCGACAAGTGCCCACGGAGAGTCAACAGGTAACGGGACGTGGCTCCGCCTTCATCTGATCACACTCAGTGTTTCTCGCCTGTCTTGTCTGTGATGTCCCACATTAATCTAGAAGATCAGTACTCGTCAGTTGTCATGTGTCTTAAGCGGTTATTAACTTGTGGCAGCAAGCGAGGCATGCATTTTAAGAAGTCAGCAAGCAGCTGAAATGTCTGCAGTGTGGAACAGTTGAAATTGGATAATGAAAGCCCAACAGTCACTTGTAATCACTGTGTTGCCAGTCTTTCAGGAGGCAGCAACAACAGCTACTTTCAACATGAACAATGCAACTGGGATTTAAATGTTATTCTCTCTAACAACTAATTATATATTTTTACTCATTGATTAGCATGTTTTTGTGTGGGGAAAATAAAAAATCTGCAGCTGAAGCAGAGCTCTTCAGCTCTCAAGTACACTTTACATGGATTGGTCTCACGTGCTTTAACGTGCGTTATGTCTGCACCATGCAGCTCTGTTATGTAGGAAAACCAGGGCTGTCAATCGATTAAAATAGTTAATCGAGATTAATCGCATGATTGTCCATAGTTAATCAGGATTAATCACACATTTTTTATCTGTTCAAAATGTACCTTAAAGGTGGATTTGTCAAGTATTTAATACTCTTATCAACATGGGAGTGGGCAAATATGCTGCTTTATGCAAATGTTTTCCTCACCAAAATTTAGCGCAAGTTTGGAGCATTATATATTTATTTATTTATTTTATTTAGCCTCCTTCGCGACAAGCTAGTATGACATGGTTGGTACCAATGGATTCCTTAAGTTTTTTCTAGTTTTATATGATGTCAGTATCTTCACTCTAGCTACAACCTAAAAATCGCAAGTTGCGTTAATGCGTTAAAGAAATTAGTGGCGTTAAAACGAATTTGCGTTAACACGTTACTATCACGTTAACTTTGACATCCCTAGTTATAAGTAGATATTTAGTCATAAATTACTCAAATTGGGGGCCAAACAACCTGAACCTTGTGACCAGCTTTTTGATATTTGCAGCCAATGAAACATATTTTCTAAACTTGAAACCTCTGTGAAAATCATACCTGGTGTGACTCCTTGTCAGGCTTTGAGGAGCAAAGTGAGAAAAGTCCAAACATCTGTGCAGAATCAGGAAAAAAAATTAAACACTAAAGTATGTATAGGTTTCACATCATATTAATTAAGCAGTAGGAAGCCTTCTCCTCCTGCAGTAGCTGTGTCCGAGTCACCGGACTGGACAGATGGTGGAGTCAAAAGTGAATCTCAATAACTGACCCTTTCACCTTGGCTGGTGTTTATGCTGCAGAGTGGACTGAATCGCTCGCTGTCTGATGCAGGTTAAATCAAAATTGTTGTGTCAAAATCTAGATGAATCCACTTATTTGTGAAGGGTTCTAAGGATATTATTGGATAGAATAAATATAATACTGTAAGTGGTTTTCCAGGAGCAAAATAGGCATCTTACAGTTTACAAAAAAATAGAATTGAGCAGGTTTATTGCTAAAAATGAAATTCAAATGTATCCTAATTATTGTGAAGAGACGGTCTTCTATTAGGTTCTCTCTCTAACTATACTATTGCTATGTTACTTGCTACATGCTTGCAAGCGTCAGTATTTTTGTTTTCATGAAACTAGTCTTCACACCACTTTGACACAACACAGGACTTTCTACAGTTACTGATTTCAGCAGCTTTTCCCTCATCGACTTCTCACAGAACTTCATCTGAATTTATTATCGTTTTGTGGGAGTTTTGTGTATAAAGCCTCTCGCCGTCTAGCGTGTTGCAGTACCGCTCTCCGCCTTAACTGTTATGACTGTTACTAATGCGCCAGCGGGGCTGCTATTTCACAAAAACAAAACAGCCTTATTAAATGCTGTTTAATGAGTGATATCAGAAATACTTCATTGATCCCCGGGGGAAATTACAGTTGTTCCCTTTTAGAATAAAAATATACATAAACATAAAGAAGTTATGAGAAAAATAGAAGTAAGAATAGAGATGAAATGCAAATGTGTGTGCTTTATCAAATATAAATGCAAATATAAAGCTAACTATCAAAGAAATCACAAACTCAAGTATGGGGGACATCAGATTACCGCATATCATTCCATGCTTTCAATTAATACATTTTAAATTAATAAAAAGATAATTAAGTTCCATGCTCTGTCATCTATTATTACATTACTTTTCCTGATGTTTTGGATTTTTGCCGTGGTATCGTTTCAGTATCGGTATCGAGATATTTAGGCAGGGTATCGTATTGAAGTCATAACTTTGGTATTATGACAACACTAGAAACTATGGATCCCTGGAGAGTTTTTACTGGCCCCCTCCATGTTTTTTCCAGCTGTAACAAATTAAAAAGAAGAAAGAGCTATCGTGGTCATGATTTGTCACATTTATTACTTTAATCTAAGCAACAAACAGTACATAAAGATAAATTAGAAAATGCAGGGGGTGGGGTGTTCTGTCTGTCATGGCTCTCCAGAGAGACAGTTCCTTTTAAAAAAGACTTGTCTTGTCTGCCTTTGAGGGGAAATGGCAGCACGCCACACAATACATATGTTGTCATCATGTTTGATCCAGGAGAATTTACCCCTCCATAAAGACATGGATGCCTTTTTCCCTTTTACTCAGCCGTCTCTGCTTTAGACTTAAAGTGTAGTGTGACACTCTGAGGTGGCTGTCATGTTGCACACTTGTCTTTTGTGTGGAGTCGTGTGTCAGGTAGCAGGGACAGGCTAGAAGCAGGAATATAATATATATGGGCTAACTTAGTTTATTTGTCAGCGTCTTGACACCAGCCCAATCTGTGAACTCTCTGGTTTACTGTCCCGGTGTGGCTGACTGACTAATAGCCTTGGCCCTCTGGAGAATCATCAATAATCATTTAGAAAGACGGGCTGCAAAATGGTGAGATTAGAATCAATTTAGGAAACCTTGATAGATGGTCTGTGTTTTATTGTTCGCAACAAAAATGGCATCTGGTTATTTGAAGCCAGATGTTATCATACAAACGTGGGGTAACCATTATTGTTGACAATTTTATTTAGACTTGTGCAACTTTAATAAGAACTGTGTTATTTGTTTTTGCATATTTACTCAAGATAAATTAGTTACTTTCCCCCAAAACTGAGAGGAATAACTTATTTATTCTGTCTATTAAAACAGCCCTGACTTAAAGCTGCAGTAGGTAGAAATGGAACAAATATGATTAAAAAAAGTTATTTTTATTTAACGGTCACTATATCCTGACAGTAGTGCATGAGACAGGTAATCTGAAATAAATCATGTCCCTCTGTGTCCTCCGGTGTCCTCCGGTGCTCCTAATGGCATCTGCAGGATTTCACAGACCGGAGGAAAACAACCAATCAGAGCTGATCTGGAGTCTGCCGTCTCTGAGCAGCTGTCAATCACTCGCGAACTCCGATCAAACGGCAGCGCTGATCAAATATGAATCAATATTCTGTTACTGTAATGCCTATTTCTCTCCTCAAATGTTTTCAGAAACATCTTGTAGTTACTGTTTAGCTGTAAATTGAGAAAGTTTGTGACCCGGCAGCCATTTTGAGATCAGTTGAGGAAATACCAAGCACCGCTCACCAGCCAGAGCACAGCCAATAGGAACACTCTCTCTGAAATGACCTGTGATTGGCCAAAGTCTCCCGTCAAGGGAGATTTTTTAAAGTCTGAAAACAGAGCCACGAGGAGGTGCAGAAGTCTAGTTTTCTCTCGGAACACTTGAATTACGATATGCTGATTATGGAATTTTTGCCCAATGATGCCAAAAATCTACTCTCTACTGCCACTTTAATACTAGTGGCCTCATATAGCATTCTTTTCTTTGATTTGAACAAGCAAAACTTTGGTTAACATCCTTGACGATCTCAGCAGAAAGACAAGAAAGCACTCTAGGAGAGTCCTTGAGGTCTGTTGACTTCCCAGTGAACAAGGATGAGAACAGAAACAGACACAAATGAACAAATCAGTAATCTCCTATTGGCCGTTTCAACGGAATTGCATTGCTAGGCAACAGCTTGGGTCCCTGTTTACTTCCTGTCAGCTGATGTCATTCACAAAGGCTTCATCTGAAATCGCATACCATGAATGACATACCTAACGTGTGTACTGTCATTCAGCATACGTTTGTGTGAATAAACAGTAGTATTTATCCTGAGAGCCTCCTTGCCGGTTGGAGACACGTAACCATGGTAACCCATGCCAACCTCATGTGACCAAAACGACGGTTTGTGAGAATCAAAGCTTGAATTAATTTAAAATATATATTACAGCTATCAAAGTGAAAACTTAATATTTACTGGATATTCACTGGAAATAGTATGCAATTTGCGTACTACTAGTTTCATATTAAGCTTTCGGACATGCTAGAAAATCTCACGTACTGTTTTAGCGTACTAAATAGCAAGTTAGTATGGAATTTCGGACGCAACCATAAACATTTGCTCAGAAAACCTGAAATCTAAAGAAGAATCCCTGAAAGTTGCATGTGTTCTTACACCTTCTCCATCATTCAGAGAGGGTCTCTTTTGGTTTTAGGCTTCGAGACAAAGGTTCCAAGAAGGCATGCAAAGGTCAAGCCCTTTGACCTTTTCCTTTCAGAGCAACTCCTCATCCCCCACAGTTATATGAAGGCCAAGGCACAAGCATTGAAAGGTGGCCCCCCGCCCACACTCTCGCTCTTTTTGTCCTTGCCTCTCCCCCCGTGACCATGAGATATTGCACCCAACAGCTGCATCCTGCTTGATCAATATTCTATCAACTTGAGAACTGACCCCCCCACCCTCCACCCGATCACAATAGAGCAACCATGATCAAGCGATGGGTTTAATTGTCAGAGCAGGGTCTGTTTCTCGTTTCTGGCGCATGTTAATCCCATACTGTCTATGTGTTGTGTGTCGCTTCCTACAGGGAGGTGGTGGAATACATGGTGCAACACTTCAAGCCCCAGCTCTTTGGCGACAGGAAGCCAGTGTATGACGGCAAGAAGAACATCTACACGGTGCTAGCACTTCCTATCGGGAGTGAGAAGGTAGATGTTGTGCAGTGATTTTGCTTTACACCGTTACACCATGCCATTATCACCAGCTAATGTCTCCTCTGGGATCAATAAAGTCCTGGGAGTTTTTCTCTGGGGGAGGAAGGTCTATATGAAAAACACTGAATAGGAGGCGCTGTTTATCTCCTGCAGAGCACATATGTTCATCCCAGTATTCATAACAGCCACAAACACTGTTACTGTCTGGTTGGAGACTTCTAGTATTAAAGGAACATTGTGTAGGATTTAGCGACATCTAGTGGTGAGGTTGCAGAGATATTGCAGAAATAAAAGCTGCAGCTCCTCAAGACCAACAGAGGTTTACTGTGTCTTGTTTCACGGCGACTGAGTGGAGTGACGACGGGGGTTAACTCCAGAGCGAGTAACGTCATCGACTCCGGCCCAAGAAGGAAAATATAACCAAAGAACGTATATTGCCAAGAAGTGAAAGTCAATTGTTCAGTCCGTTGCAACGCCAGCGCCCAGCAGCAAAGCTACGCCGCCATTTTGGACTGAAAGCGACTACAAAGTAAAACGTCCGCCTACAAAGTGCTGTACAAAAGTAAAACAATATTATTTCTATTCTATTGTCATATATTTAATGTCTCTAGCGAAATGGCCTGAACAATAAAATATTATGAATATGCATGCTATTATAACTATTTACTTACTTCCTTATTTATTTATTAAACTTTTTTGCCCGGCTGCTTCCCAGAGGAGCATAAAGTGAGCGATGGACATAAATGGAAGTTAGAAAAATCCAGCACACAGATTTTGAGAGCAATCTCAAACTTTTTCAAGGGAAGGATCCAAAATGTCCAATAGACCACAGACCATGGATGTAGAAGAGGTTGTGCCCGTTGTGTCCTATTATTTTGCCCTGCGTGTTAGTAAATAGCCGAACATTACAACTTTGCTAAATTCTGTACATTTTGTGCGTGCTACTGCTGGCAGATAGCCGGTTGTTTGGGAACAGAGACGTTAATACATCCACCACTGTACAGGCTGACAGCATACAGCCCATGGGTGTATTATAAGATAATAAAAGTGATGAATTACAGCCAATATATCCATTATTACAGCCACATACAGCTAGCAGGAAGCTGGCAGAACCAGATACGTGCAGGGCGGTGCAGTACCGTGGGTCTGATCACGAGGAAAATAACTCTGGATTCAGCTATTAGTGAATTTTACAACTTTTAGGACATAACGATTTAAATGAGGGTTATTTATGTGTTCCTACTGGGAAGTTGATTTACCTCCGAAAATATTATCCTCTGATTTACAGATGTGTCTTTATACATCATGGCAGTGGACTCATTGGCGTTTTCAGTCCAAAATGGTGAAAGCGAAAGCCATTGTCAAAAACGCACCGGAGTTTCGCCTCTTTGCTTTAATACTCATTGATTTAAAACAGTGTTTTGGGCTACTGTAGAAACATGGCGATTCTTATTTTCAGGTGACTACAAAGTAAAGAAAACATACTTATTAATTTTATATTCCATTTCTGCCAATAGATCCCCCTAATTGTTACACAGTGTTCCTTTAATGTGTATTTGAGTGTAAAGAGTTTTGTTTCCTGTTATTTCTAATCTTAAAGGAATATCGCTTATTCGCTTTCTTGCTGAAAGTTGGATAAGAAGATCAATATCATTCTTGCATCTGCCTGGTTAATATTAGGCCACAGCCCGTTAGCTTAGCTTAGCATCAATACTGGAAACAGGGAAAGGCCTTCCTGAATAATGAATCCTGTACGAAACAGGGTTTCCAGTATAATGCACAGCCTGAAAATTTGCTTTTCTTGCTAATAGACCATCTTCATCACATTCTGGTTATTGCTCTCCTTCTCCCGCAGCCTTGTTCTTTACCTCTCCTCTCCGTTTCTGTCCTTTCTGTCCTCTATTTCTCCAGGTGGATTTTGAGGTAACCATCCCAGGTGAGGGCAAAGACCGAATCTTCAAGGTGTCCATCCGTTGGCTGGCCAAAGTGTCATGGCGCCTGCTGCAGGAGACTCTGGTCAGCGGTCGGCTGCAGGTCCCCCTCGACTCGGTCCAAGCCCTGGATGTGGCCATGCGCCACCTGGCCTCTATGAGGTACGCCACTGGAACCCTTTCTCTCTTAGTTACACCAGTACAGACACAAACACTGCAACAACCCTTACTCATGTCAAGCTGAGTTATATGCATGTTCATCTTAAAAGCAGATTGGAAAGTCATGTTTTTGCCAAGTTGACAAAAAAACTGTGCAGCCTAGCAAGGTTAACTGGGTTGTTCCATTCACATGCATCATAGCTCCAGGTGTCACTAAACAAAAGTTGTTAGCTGAAACCTGTGTGAATGTGTCCACTGAACAATGCTGAGCAGGGGAATAACGATAACTGGCTTAGGGGCTTTACCTGAAAATGGTCTATAAGGAAGTTGTGAAAAAGTAGTCAGTTCAGAGATAATGTTTCCACATTTTCTTATCCGTTTCAGATAAATACAGGACTGTTCCTTGTAACTCCCATCTTGGTGTTTTTCCGTGCAGGTTTTTTCTAATGATTTCAAGAGCTGACTTATTCTGAAACCTCCTGCATGAGATGACAACATTACTGGATATGAAGTCATGCTGAGGTCATGCTTTGAATTAAGTCGAGTATTTTTGCACATTCATCATAATTTAACCTCCTCTAATTAGGTACACTCCAGTGGGCCGATCATTTTTCTCCCCACCTGAAGGATACTACCACCCACTGGGCGGGGGGAGGGAAGTCTGGTTTGGCTTCCACCAGTCTGTGCGCCCCGCCATGTGGAAGATGATGCTGAACATTGATGGTGAGCCACTGAAGTGACTGAGTGTGTGTAGTCAGTCAGTGAACTCATTGTTTTTTACTGACATTGCATGACTGGGCAGAATGGGGGGGTCAGAAATAATGAATTTACTCTGGGACCAAAAGAGGATTTGAACCACTAATCATTATATGGTTTATATTTATGAAATCATAAATATAGACTTCTATTGACTGCGTGTAACCTTAATAATTTTGTCTCTGATAAATGCCTTAAAGGTGACGTAGAGGCTCATATAAGTTGTTGCACCTTTTTGTGTAGTTGCTCTTTTCTCTGACCTTTGTGGACTTACTGCTGCTCTCTGTTTCCCTCTAGTGTCCGCCACGGCCTTCTACAAAGCCCAGCCTGTAATCGAGTTCATGTGTGAAGTTTTGGACATTCGCAATATCGACGAGCAGCCTAAGACTCTCACTGACTCGCAAAGGGTCCGCTTCACCAAGGAGATTAAAGGTGGGCTACTTCCAAACACACCATGATAAGCCCTCAACAAGAAAATAAATGTACACCTTCATGTCTAAAGATTCTCTGCTCACACCTTCTTAGACCTTATACATAAGTTACTGCCATATCTTATTAGCAACATTTCCCTTTGAAGCTCTTTTAATTACTTTCTTTTAATGATCATGTCCGTTTGTGTGAATGCGTGTTTACACCGCTCATTGTTGGCATTCCCAGGCCTGAAGGTGGAGGTGACTCACTGTGGCCAAATGAAGAGGAAGTATCGTGTATGCAATGTCACCCGACGACCTGCCAGCCACCAAACGTAAGTACACAGACAGTATTGAATTACATTATCAAATACACCCATTGTCTTTCTTTCTGCATACATCTACATTATTAGGATACACCCGTAATGGCTCTGTGGATTTAAAGAATCTGCTTAGATATGAATAACCAGTTTGCCATGGAGATCATCTGGTAGCTTGTTTCGTCCAAACAGTGCCAGGTACTAAGGAGCCGCGGGAACACATTTCAGGAACTAAACTATGAACTAACTATAAATTCCCCTCCTTTGCGCATTCCTGTTTGTGTTTCCGTCGCATCTGAAGAACCGTGAAGATACGGCAAAATAAACACAACAACATTGTGTTGTCATCCTGTTGCTCTCTGTAGTTGCTGTTGCATGATTCTGATGTTTGAATGAATGGAAAGGAGACATGCAGAGGTAGAAAAGGATACTGAAAACGCCTGTCTCCACAGTTGACGCTCTGCTGAGTGTTTTCTGATTATTTATTTTTGCTTAAGTGATGTATCTCTTGTTCACTCTTTATCACACTGGCGCCTCCCCCTCTTTCTCTCTTTATCTGACTCATTTTTTTGGGCACTTTCTTTGCACCTGGAACTCTCCTAGAGGAACTATATTAATCTCTGGTCTCTGCTGACGCAGACAAAGTTCCTGATTTCTAGGGGTGTAAGTCACAAGTTTCATCATGATACAATATTATATTGATTCTTTGGACACAGATACGATATTTGCCGATATCACAAAGTCTGCCGCGACACGATTTTGATTTGATTCAATTCAATGCGATCAATATGAGACAATATCATACGCCCTATTTAACTCAATCGGTTACATTATATCATCTCACAAAAAGCAACTAAAATATGATCTGACAATTTTATTACTGAGTTCTTCCAGACATTTAAATGAAAAACTATCTTTTCTTTTAAATAAAAAAATAATAAATATAAAGTGGGAATTTCAAAATAAAGGCATATCTTAAAGATGATGATATGTATTGATGTTTTCACTTTGCATCGATGGTATTGGATCATTGATCATTGAATCGATGTATCATTACATCATCACCCCTACCGATTTCCTCCCCTCATTATATAGTAGCAAAGGTTCCTCTTTATTAACAATATTCATCAGTACTTGATCCAAAATGATTTATTTTTAGTGCTGAAATTATATTGGTAAAATGTTTGACAGATTAAAAAATGATATATATTCATATATAAAGATTATTTTTTGGGCTTTTCTTATGACTTTATGATAGTGAGAGAGATAGTTATGAAAGGGGGAGAGAGAGGGGATGATATGCAGCAAAGGGCCACAGGTCGGATTCAAACCCCGGGCCGCTGCGGTAAGGACTCAGCCTTGGTACACGGGGTCGCCCGCTCTACCAGGTGAGCTACCGCGGCGCCCATTTTTCTTTATATATTTGATTTAATATCAACCTGTTTAAGGCTGTTGGTCTAAATTAGTAAGCAATTTTAATACTTTATTTTGGATTCTGATACATTGTGATTGTCATTACTTTTAACATTTTAACATCAACCTGGATGAATCATCAAATCTGGAGCTAGCCGGTGATGAATTAAGATGACAGTGACATTTGTTACACACTAATGATCACACAGAGGTGTATCCACTCAAAATCTGTTGTTAATCATTACAGCAAAGGCAACTTCTTCATCTTCACTGTCGTACATGTTTCTTGTCTTCTCCACCAGGTTTCCCCTCCAGCTCGAAAGTGGGCAGACAGTAGAATGTACAGTGGCCCAGTACTTCAAGCAGAAGTACAACCTGCAGCTAAAATACCCCCACCTGCCCTGTCTACAGGTGGGGCAGGAGCAGAAGCACACCTACCTGCCTCTGGAGGTGAGGACGGGCTCAAGGATGATTTAACTGTTATACGAGTAATAAAGAGCGTTCATATGTAACAACACCATGCACACAAACTATTTTGAGATTCATCCAGGATTAGTGCATGTGACTAACCGATGTTTACAGCCCAGTGACTCTGGATTTACTCGTTTCAGGTGTGTAACATTGTAGCAGGTCAACGGTGCATCAAGAAGCTGACAGATAATCAGACCTCTACTATGATCAAAGCCACGGCTCGCTCTGCACCCGACAGACAGGAGGAGATCAGCAGGCTGGTGAGTTGTAGAGACGACTGGTGGGTGGAGGAGGCCACACAACTGATGTAACAACAGTGTTTGGCAGCGGTGTGTCAAACTCAATTTCACTAAAGGCCACACTGGGAAAAGAGAATCACATCAAACGGCCAGAACAGATATAGTTTATTAACATGCTTTTATTTAAAGCAGCAGAGAGTAGAAATGGAGAAAATATGATTTAAAAAAAAAAGTTATTTTTATAAAACGGTCACTACAGGTCACGACAGGTAATCTGAAAAAAATCATGCGCCTCTGTGTCCTCCGGGGCTCCTAATGGCATCTGCAAGATTTCACAGACTGGAGGAAAACAACCAATCAGAGCTGATCTGGAGCCTTGCCGTCTCTGAGCAGCTGTCAATCACTTGCAAATTCCGATCAAACGGTCAAACTAGGCAGTGCTGATAAAATCTGAATCAATATTCTGTTACTGTAATGCCTATTTCTCTCCTCAAATGTTTTCAGAAACATCTTGTAGTGTGTTTAGCTTTAAAATGAGAAAGTTTGTGACCGGCAGCCATGTTGAGATCAGTTGAGGAAATACCAAGCACCGCCCACCAGCCGGAGCACAGCCAATAGGAACGCTCTCTCTAGATTTTTCTAAAGCCTGAAAACAGAGCCATGAGGAGGTGCAGAAGTCTAGTTTTCTCTCAGAACACTTGAATTACAATATGCTGAAAGGTTATTATGGAATCTTTGCCCAATGATGCCGAAAATATACTGCCTACTGCAGGTTTAATTGAAAAAAATCTAAATAAAATGTCTTTGATTAATTGTTGCATGTCCCATATAGCCTTCTCACATACAGTTTAGTCCACATAAAGCTCTAAAAAAAGTCAACAAAAAAGTTGCTCAGCGTTTAGTCAAGCAAAATAATGCATTATGAATACAGTTTTACAAGTAGGCTGCCATACAGCCAACTCACAACAACCTGTTTCACAGGCCTGAATGTGACTATATGTGGACATTTAATAAAACAAATACAATTAAAAGATCTTTGATCATGTAGTTTACATGCCCCATACAGTCTTTTTCTATGTGCCATTCTGTGTTAGCTAGCTTGCAGACAGTAGAGGGAAGCCTGTGTGTTTGGCGTACGGGGCACGAGTTGCTGTGCAGACCACAACTCAGCGGGCCAAAATTGATTGAGAAACTAAATTGATTTGGGGGCCGCATTAAAATTTGCAGGCCTTGAGTTTGACACATGAGGTGTATGGGAATGTATGACTGTTATTCATAGTGTAAGACACAGAGACGGTGAGATATGATGGATGGCCTTTCTATCTCTACAGATGAAGAACGCTAACTTCAACCTGGACCCGTACATCCAGGAGTTTGGGATCAAGGTGAAAGATGAGATGGCGGAGGTGACGGGTAGGGTGCTTCCAGCCCCGATCCTGCAGTATGGAGGACGGGTAATACATGCTTCATTGATTATTTTAAAATAAAAAACAGTTTTTGATTTGTTATCGTGGGAGTCTGGAAATAGGGACCTGGCAAAGAAAGTCATTCAGTTGCATTTTTCCACACACAGTAGTGTACACAATTTTGCGGTAGATCTGACCTCATTTGGTTCAAACTTTCTCTCCTCTGGTCCTGTCTTCCACAGAACCGTGCCATAGCAACCCCCAACCAGGGAGTGTGGGACATGAGGGGGAAGCAGTTTTACAACGGCATCGAGATCAAAGTGTGGGCGATCGCCTGCTTTGCCCCCCAGAAACAGTGCAGAGAAGAGGTGCTCAAGTAAGTATTGTGCCTTTGCATTCTGCATTTATCTGATGAATAGCATGGATCTCTTTGGACATATATGAATATTGATCAGTATTCATTGTGTTTATTACTATTTCAATGTTTTGGCGGATATTTATGGTATTTCTAACATGGTTATATGGAAATGAATAGTAACTCCTAGTAATCAGTAACACATAAACGGAGCACATGAGTATATCTTTATAAATTGTATCATAAATGGTATATTTTTGTGTTTTTCATCAAATTTACAGTCCCAGTTGTAATAAAGAATGTAATATAATATAATATATGATTATAATGGTGATATTGCCTTTGAAATTAAGATTCTATAATAGGCGAGGATAAAAATCGTACTTTTGCTGTTATTGCATCTCCATTGTACTCACCGTGGAAATATAGTTTAGTTTACTTACAATGGATTCATATTCCTTAGCTTCTTACCTTTCAAAGGAGACCAGATATATGCATCTAAGCCTTATGGTTGAGGAGCTAATCCTGATTCATTTTGGGTAGTTATTTTAGCCGTTTTTTCTTCCGAGGGATAGGGTTAGGGTTTAACAGGTTAAATCATTTTCCCCATATTATTCTTTGGCTGTTTTTGCATCTAGTGGTAAGTCAGTAGATCCACTTTTAATTTAGCTGCTAGCAAGAGAAAAAAGTGCATCCACAACGCCATATTTAACCTCCATTTGGTATCTCAAACACGGTGATTCGCTTCTTTATAATATAATCCATAGTATTTCCTGATGACAGGGCAGGGATACAGTGCAAGGCAACAGTAAAGTATGAAAAGCCTGAGCCTTAGCTTGCTGAATATTGTGCAAACTAATCTGGTTTCCTTTCAGGAACTTCACAGACCAGCTGCGTAAAATCTCCAAGGATGCTGGGATGCCCATCCAGGGTCAGCCATGTTTCTGTAAATACGCCCAGGGAGCGGACAGCGTGGAGCCCATGTTCAGACACCTGAAGAACACCTACTCTGGACTGCAGCTCATCATCGTCATCCTGCCGGGAAAAACTCCAGTCTATGGTAGGCTGTGTTCTTTTTTTTTTCTTGGATATACACTCTGTTTGACATCAAGACAGATTGTTTAAAAGCTAAACTTGACAAAATGTTACCTCAGTCCTTTAGCATCTTGGTATTCTTCATGTCCCGTTTCCAAACTGTCCCCTTTAGCCGAGGTAAAGCGCGTGGGGGACACCCTCCTGGGCATGGCCACGCAGTGCGTCCAGGTGAAGAACGTGGTGAAGACGTCGCCTCAGACCCTCTCCAACCTCTGCCTCAAGATCAATGTGAAGCTGGGAGGCATCAACAACATCCTGGTGCCTCATCAACGGTGAGCTTTTGAATTAGTTGTACACGTTCATGGCAGGAGGACAACCGTGAGAATTTTGAATACTTCTGTCAGATATATAAACAGGTGTATGACCCTTCTTTAACCCATTCATGCCAGACTACTGCCACGGGTCAATGCTGTCCATGCAAGACCTGGGACTGCAACTGTTCCATATACATCACTCTTAAACTATAGGATTATAATTATCTTAAAGGGCCAGTGTGTAATATTTATTTGGGGGATCTAATGGCAGAAATGGAATATAAGTATTATTAACTATGGTTTCTTTAGTGTATAAAACCTGAAATTAAGAATTGCTGTGTTTTCGTTAGCTTAGAATGAGCCCTTCATATCTACATAGGGAGCGGGTCCTCTTCACGGAGTCCGCCATGTTGCTCCGCCATGTTTCTACAGTAGCCCAGAACGGACAAATCAAACACTGACTCTAGTGAGAGACTTTCACGTTTTTACGATACCTGAAGGCCACCGTAGTTCTCTGACATGCTTGTGAAACTACGGTAACGTGAGCCGCAGAGTGCAAAACCACGATACCACTAGCCGCCGTCTGACTTCGCTAAAGTAGTGCTATTATGGTATGGATGGCCTCCGAGCGAGGCGAACGGCGTAACCACAGTTTTGCACTCAGCGTCTCACGTTACCACAGTCTTGGAAAGGGAGGAGTGAGCGGAGGGGTTCTCAGTTGGTTGCAATCTGCAACAACACCACTAGATTGTGCCAAATCCTACATACTGTCCCCTTTTTAAAAAGGTTTATTTCATATTTATGAATCTATCAACTCTATGTCAATGAGAAGTGGCTCCTGCAATATTACCTCCTACGACACAAGTTTCATATTGTACTTTATTTGGTCTCTTTATTAAAAGTCTATTTGGTCTCCGATTGCAACAATTTACACGTTGACATTTAAGTATTTGAAGCCCACAAAGTCCTGCTGGTTGACATACTGTATTGACCCATCTCAGTATTTCAGCCTGTGATGATAATACGACTCCTCTAAAGCAGCCCCACACTGCCTTTACGAGTAAATGTAATTTGCATCTCCTCCTCCTCCGTTTGCACTCTCAGGTCAGCCGTGTTCCAGCAGCCGGTTATTTTCCTGGGAGCAGACGTCACGCACCCCCCTGCTGGAGATGGCAAGAAGCCCTCCATTACTGCTGTAAGTCTCCGAAATAACGCCTTCATTAAACAACACTAGTTGACCTTGAACACAATCTCAGGAAAAAGGAAGCGAATGGCATGACACACAAAGGCAGGCCACGTGTCAAATTTTATTAAGCAGGTTAAGCTCGTGTGGGGGGGGGGGGGGACGGACGACACACACTGGAGTGCTTTATGGCTGTGGTTACTTGGCATTTCTCATTATTACCTTTAGAGACGAAATGATTAATCAAAACAAAGTCCAGGTTATTTGATAATGGAGATAAAGATGATAGGCTGTAGAAACACAACAGGTCTGACATTAGCCACAGGGTTCTGAAGAATCATTTTAAAGGCTGGGTTTGGGTTTGCTGTTTATCGCTATCATTGTCAGGTAGTGGAGCCAGAAAATCAGACTTGGTCTAAGTGGACAGGCTGAGACACATACATACTTGTTATGTTTTAATATAACTCTAAAACTGCCACAGAGACACACATCAGAGGAAGAGAAATCAGCTTTTTTTGTTGTTGGGAAAAATATTGCCTTTCTTGTTCAAGTATTTCTCTTTGTCTTCAATACAGTCGGGGGGGTTATTTAAGTATAGTAGTGGCCATTTCGAGAGGACCAACAGCTTGAGGCACTTGGCTGCCACTTGTCATAGACTCCAACAAATCAAAGTAATTCATTTATACATTTCACGGCATTGATATGCATGAATGTCTGGCAGGTTCTGTCCACTGCTGCTGTTTGTGTTGGACTCTGTGTAAGCTCCGACTAACAGTGCCTTTACGAACAACGGATGGCTGCCAACACAGGGATGTGAACCTTGGCCTCTCTTTTCAAAGCCATAAAAACTTTTTTGTTATCTATTTATAAGTATATAGTTACACAAAGTGATAATAAAATCTAAATAATTGTTAGTAATTGCCACGGTGTAGTGTGGCTTCTCTGATGGCAGTCCAGATGCTCAGTTGGCACGGGGCACTCCTTTTTTTTTTATTATAGCCAAATCAAAAAGACAACAAGGTCATGTAAATAATGCAAATGACCTCACGATGTCCTAGGAAAGCAAATACGTACGGTCTTGGTTGCTTGGTGACAGTGGCACTGGGTGACCATGGTGCACAGCAGTGCTGCTAAAAGAAGAATCCCACAGCTATAATAAATAGTATGTTTGAGGCAGTAGAGCTTTAACACCTTTTAATCTTTAATACCGTAGAGCGAATGTCATTGCATTCAGCTCACATGTGAGTATTTATTATCGATAGAAGAACAATAGAAATGGTGGAATAATATTATGTTTTTTGACTTTTTGATTGATGAGATGAATTCATCACCTTGAGCTCTGTTAACTTGAGATGGGCATTTGTAATTAATATTGGCATTTTAATTAAAACCATGATTAGTCACAGCACTGATTTACAGCATTAATAAGTATTGTGTAATCTCGGGCAGTTCATAACACTTAACAAGCTATTTAGCCTGAATAACTGTCGAAGTGCTTTGCTTAGTATCTTTTCTGATGCATTAAATTAGTGGTAAATGCTCTGCTTTGAAAATCCATTTCACGAGAGACTGCTGTCTGACTTTTCGTTCAGACTCGGATGCACAATAAATGAGGCTGAGCGAAGAAAAAGCAAGTAGTAACAGAGGAGTTAGTGAGGGATAAAAGGAAACAAATGGCTCATCACTGACTCATATTCAAAAAGGAAATGACGTCAACCCCCGTCCGCCCTTGACCTCAGCTCAACTGTGGTTGGCTGTGTTGTTGCCTAGCAATTATGACAAACGCTGGAGTCACACACAGAGAGGATGGGAGAGGAGAGGAGAGGAGAGTCGGTCTGTCTAGTTCCTCCTGACTGAGGAGAAAACTGGTGAAAAATGATGATTGTAGCACAGTGGAAGAATTTGAGGGAAGAAAAATAAAAGGTTGATGTTGAGCCTCCCACACTTCCCAGTGGCGGTCTCTAGGGGATGCTAACGTACAAATATACACATTGGGACAAATGACTGATGGATTGACATGTAGGCTGCGGTCGAAAAGTCAAAAAATGTATGTCTTTTTCCTAACCACCTTTCCTTGACCTCGATGGAAAACGTCATGAGGTCTAGGAAAGATGTGAAGGAGAATTCATGACTTAGGAAAAGACAACCGTGGTGTTCAGAGGATCCCACTGCACTAACACTATAGGCTCCGTAATTATGATGCGACGGCGGCGGATGTTAGTGACGCGGGTCTGCCGTGGTAAAACTACAATGTTCCAAAGATGGACTACAAAAGGCTCAAGCCCGCCCCGTACGTTCTTATTAGCTCTTTCGGTGACAGGCTGCTGGACCTGTGGTGTGTGAAGAGAGATACAGCAGGTCCTTCTGCTGCTGGAACACTTTACATCAACATATAATAAAGGATCATCTGACCTAACATGGACAACCGGTGATAAATATTACTTCACTACTAAGTATGGAATTGAAATAAAAAAAGGAATATATGATAAATATTGAGTTAATAGTTTGAGTTATGGTGAAGGGGGAGGACCAGGTGTCTGCTGTACTTAAATAAATAAATTATTATTATTATTACTTCTTCCTACTCCTTTTTGGACATGTAATAATAATTTATGTTGATTATTTGTTTATTGACAGTTTGCTTTATGTTTACTGTTCATTTTATTTGTTGTTCTTGTTTTGTTTTTTACTTAGGTATTTGTTACATGTTCAAAGTAAATTTTTAATATTAAATAAAGTGAAACAAACTGATTGTCACTGTCCACTCATATTTATCAACATGAATCCTAATTAGTATATGAGTGTATAAAAATAAAATGCAAGATAAGCAAATCATTTGTTTTCATGAACGGTAGAATGGTGCGTCGCTTTAAATGCTGCAGCCGCAAGGAATTGTGTGGCGGCATTATCTCCTTTCCTTTGGTAAAGGATGCTCCAGTGTATCCTATGCTAAAGGAGATAATAAAGGATGCATTGAGGCACCTTTCCTCAGCATTTAGAGGATTCGACCAGCTCTCATCATGGCTGCTACTGAGATACTTCCAGGTCATTTCTCTCAGTTAGGAACCTTCCTAAGAGAAAAATACTTTTTGACCGCAGCCGTAGTCCACTAACATGATTTTCTTTGTTTCTCCATCATACATTTGATGGATGCCTTTATGCAAAGCACCTTTATAATACCCAGTGCATTTTTTTGCATATGTGTTACCAGCGGGAATCAAACCCTGACAGTGCCCCGTTCAACTCTGTCACTTCCTCCCTCCCGTCTCTTCCAGGTGGTAGGCAGTATGGATGCTCATCCCAGCAGATACTGTGCCACAGTGCGAGTCCAGAGACCCAGGCAGGAGATCATCGAAGACTTGTCTTACATGGTGCGCGAACTGTTAATTCAGTTCTACAAGTCGACCCGATTCAAGCCCACCAGGATCATCTTCTACAGAGATGGAGTTCCTGAGGGACAGCTGCCACAGGTAATATGACGTCACGGTCGTTGGAACCACCGGTGGATGAAGTACCTGAAAGCCACACTTGAGTAAAAGTACAGATATCTAATCAGAAAACGACTTTAGTAGAAGTTAAAGTCACCAGAATATTACTAGTCTTAAAGTATCTGATATTTACGGTACTTGAGTATCAAATGTAATTTTCTCATATTAAATGTACAACTACAGGTAAATGCTGTTTAAAAAGAATTTTGAGATTTATGAAGTTTATTCCTCTTAACATGTACACCACCTACACAACAAACAGAACAAAATCCCCTCCCTCGTAGTCGCACTAGCATGTATGATCTGACATGCAGCCTGCCGGGACATGAGCTGAAATCGAAACTTAACTACGGCTTTGAGAGCACTTTATTTGCACTTGCTTAGGGCTGTCAATCGATTCAAATATTTAATCACGATTAATCACAAATTAATGGCTAACTTTTTATCTGTTCAAAATGTACCTTAAAGGGAGATTTGTCCAGTATTTAAAACTCTTATCAACATGGGAGTGGACAAATACGATTGCTTATGCAAATGTATGTATATATTTATTATTGGGAATCAATTAACGTATGATGCCATCATCCTCACTTTAGCTTTAAAACTGAGCCCGCTACAACCTCCGACATCAGATTCGTTTTGACTTTGGCAGGCCTAATAATAATACATTTTATTTAATGGCACCTTTCATGGCACTCAAGGTCACCTTACATCACATAAAATCAGTAATAAAAACATACAATACACAACAAGCACCAGTAATGGAACATCAAACACTAGATCAACACATACAGTAGGCAACAGATAGCCCAACAGTGAGCTGGAATCAGTTAAAATAGGACGCAGATTGTTGTAGTTAAAGTGAATAAGCTAGTTTAAAGAGATGGGCTTTAAGAGCAGTTTGGGATTCTGTAATGGAGTCCGGTATGCGGATGTGAGGGGGAAGTGAGTTCCAAAGTTTGGGTGCAGTGTAGGAAAATGCCCCAGAACCCAAATGACTCATTTCTTATTACTAAATTTGATGTTGGCAAAGTGCATGTTAGCATTTTCCTATAAAATTGATTATATCAGAGTGAGTGCTAATAAATAATGTTCTGGTGTGCAGATCCTCCACTACGAGCTCCTGGCCATCAGAGACGCGTGCATCAAGTTGGAGAAAGACTACCAGCCAGGCATCACCTACATTGTGGTGCAGAAACGCCACCACACACGCCTCTTCTGTGCTGACAAGTCTGAAAGGGTGCGCTTTCTATTTTCTAACACATTTTTTAAAATGCGTTCTCTTTTCATAGCTGCTTGTTTTCACATGTTTAATAATGATCATCTTGTGTTTTTTGTTGATAGATTGGAAAGAGTGGGAATATTCCTGCAGGGACAACAGTGGACACCAGCATCACTCATCCCTTTGAGTTTGACTTCTACCTGTGCAGCCACGCAGGCATACAGGTAATAATAACAGAAACAGAACGTTTTAGTGCTCTGTGGTGCTCTGTAATTAAGTTTTTAGAATCCCTGAATAGATTATAATAAGAGTGAATGCCATTTATTTTTTTTTGCGTACATGTTTCATCTCATCTTCATTGCCTTCTCTCCGTCTCCAGGGTACCAGCCGGCCGTCTCATTACTACGTCTTATGGGACGACAATCGTTTCACGGCTGATGAGTTGCAGATTCTAACGTACCAGTTGTGCCACACTTACGTGCGCTGTACCCGCTCAGTCTCCATCCCTGCGCCAGCCTACTATGCTCGTCTTGTGGCCTTCCGTGCCCGCTACCATCTGGTGGACAAAGAACATGACAGGTTAGTGATGTTATGAAAGATGCAACGGGGGGTTTCTCAAACGCTGATTGCTCATGACACAGTTTTTTGGTTCGCAAAAGTTTTACAACCCTCAGCAATTGGAAAATTTTCATTTTGTAATATAAATTTAAAGTTGAAGTAGGCAAGTTGGAGCAAATATGATTAAGAAAAAAGTTATTCATAAAAAATATTTTTATAAAACGGTCACTTTATCCTGACAGTAGTGCATGAGACAGGTAATCTGAAAAAAATCGTGTTCCTCTGTGTCCTCTGGTGCACCTAACGGCATCTTCAGGATTTCACAAACCGGAGGAAAACAACCAATCAGAGCCGAGCTGGAGCCTGCTGTCTCTGACCAGCTGTCAATCACTCAAACTCCGATCAAACGGTCAAACTAGGCTGCGCTGATCAAATATGAATCAATATTCTGTTACTGTAATGCCTATTTCTCTCCTCAAATGTCGTCAGAATCATCTTGTAGTGTACTGTTCAGCTGTAAGATGAGAAAGTTTGTACCCGACAGCCATGTTGAGATCTTTTGAGAAAATACCAAGCTACCAAATACCAAACTTTCTCATTCATATTTGATCAGCGCTGCCTAGTTTGACCATTTGATCGGAGGTTGTGAGTGATTGACAGCTGCCTCCGTTGAATGAACAGCCAATAGGAACGCTCTCTCTCTCTGAAATGACATGTGATTGGCCAAAGTCTCCCGTCACGGGCTAGATTTTCTAAAGCCTGAAAACAGAGCCATGAGGAGGTGCAGAAGTCTAGTTTTGTCACAGAACACTTGAATTACAATATGCTGAAAGGTTATTATGGAATTTTTGCCCAATGATGCCAAAAACATTCTGCCTACCATCGCTTTAATAGAAATGTTCTGCGACACTGTTTGCATATGAAGTGACCTCCACATGGGATTTGGACCCCAAGTTTGAGAGACTATTGATGACTGTATTCCGATAATCAGATTTGAAGTGTAACTCATCTTTGTTCTGCCACTTCTCTCCCTGTCATCTCTCTGCAGTGGAGAGGGCAGCCATGTGTCTGGTCAGAGTAACGGTCGGGACCCCCAGGCGCTGGCTAAGGCGGTTCAGATCCACCACGACACCCTGAGGACCATGTACTTCGCCTGAGCTACACCAACCATCACCGCCATCGACCCCTCTCCCACCTCATTTCTACCTGAGTGGGCACTCAGCCCACCGCCACCACCACCTCATCCCCATCCCTTATTCCCAATGACTGCCCACCACACATACCCCACAGACCTGCCAGTCATTGACCCAAAACCCAACAAACATAATGCCCTTCACCTGTAAAACACAGGCAGACTCTACAGCCTCATGCACTCAAATGGTTATGAATATTATTATTATTGTCATTTTGTTGTTTTTACTTTACCAGGACTATTGCTCTTTTTATGTTGAATTTTTAAACGTGGGTATTATTATGTAATTGTATTGTACACTACCTTCACACTCCTGTGTATGTAAGTATGCAATACGGATGGGAGGAAAATAGGCGGGAAAAAAAATCACAAAAAACTTTTTTAACTGCCACCACGATGCTGCCTCTTTACCCATCCGAGTGCCAGTTCTCCAATCCCCTTAGTATGGGGATCCTCCAGAGGGGTCGGTACTGGGCACGCACACTTACATGTATCATTTTATTGTTGTCATGAACTACATTCATGTTTTTAATGTGTTTTTTTTAATAATGTCATTTTTTAAACTGCCTTGAGGAGTCTGAGGTATGGTACATTAGCACTTAGCGTTAGCATGTAGGTGCCACCAGTCCTGCACATAAGAGTTTGTTAGTACAAGTGAGGCTAGCCCTCTGGTCTTTATATTAGCAGAGACAGAAAGAGCAGGTGTAGCATATCGTAGACACAGGAGAGAAGTCCTGCCGTACTCTGTGCTGGTTGGTCAGTCCCTTAGAGATTTAGCCTAAAGAGGCAAGCTTAGCATAACAATAGAGGGACCATTTGCATAGAGTGTATCAAATATACTTGCACCCCATGCACCTAAACCAGCATTATTAACCAGCCAAAAGTGATGCCAACCAATGGAAAAGGGGCACTTAAACAGGAAGATAATCTTTCGTTTATGTATGCGTTGCTCTTTTAGTATTTACGAGGCACTTTTTTTAATTTACTTATTGATTTATTTTACTTCAAAATGTTGAGAGTTGTCTGTCCTGAGGCTTGACACAGACTAGTTTGAGGTTTTCACACCCACAACTGCACAGCTTTCAGAACAAATAGGTAACTAAGGCAATAGGCAAGGTCAACACTCCTCTGTAGATTTGAATGCAGGCAAATATAAAGTCTGTGATCACTTAAGTGCTGCAAAAGCTGAACTTGTATTCAGCAATTGACCTTGCTCCGATCATTCTGCACATTCCAACATGTATCAGTGTATCTTCTTTGCGTGTGTACCTACACACACACACACACACACACACACACACACACACACACCTATCCCCATTTTTACACAAAGCTCTTCCCTCTGCAGGCATTTACAATTTATAGCCTGAATAACAGAAGCACACACATATCTACCCTCTCCGTCTCTTTCTTAGCATGTAGAGACCAACCTCTTCAAATGCACTTGTCCCCTTATTTCCCTCCAAGCCAAACTATCATTCTTTCCATCGTCACCTTCTACCCTTGCTGTCTATTCTCACTTTTAACATCACACACCTGCAAGATCCCCTGCTCCAATCCCCTAGCTTGTGTTAGCCAATCCCCATTGGTGCTCTGTGTGCATGGGCGGCACAGATAGGGGATTGCTAAATTGGACAGGGTGGGCCACAATTACTACTACTTATTAATATGCCCTGCCTTTACATCTAGTCACTTTCTGGATTTATGAAAAAAAAAATGCATGTTATTATTTTTTATGACTGGATATTCTGAGCCACCTTATTTTGGTTTCCTTAGAGGTAGGAGCCTCGCGCTCGCCACTGCCTGTCAGTCGTTTTGCCTCGATTGTGTAATGGTTATAAAAACTGCTTTTTCTTTTGTCATTATTATTATTATTATGAATATTGTGACTAGTGTCAGAGTGTATCCTCGAGAGGGCACTGTGGAGACGGTCTCAAAATTCCACCTCAGTTGCCCTTTAAGCGCCTCAAATCTTGTCTGATGGTCAGAGCCCCTTTGCGCTGAAAGGGATCAAAAGATACAGATGAGTTTGATTTTTAAATCATGTTTATCAACTTGCATTATCAAAATGCCTTTGTACAACGTTTTACTGATCCTTCATTGTGTCCAAGGTGATTTGTATATATAAATATATAATATTAACCTGTTATGTATTTTGGCTCACCAGTTGCCAGGCCTTTCACAGTTGGGGCCAGTGTTTTAACCCTCATTCTGTGCTGAAAAAGAAAAACAGAAAAGAAAAATCAGTCTGGGGGCATTTCCCAGTACCACTGAAACCAGATGCAGTTCTTCTATCACTGAAGCCACAAAGCACCTTGCAAAGGGGGGAGACCAAATGGCAGTCACCCTGGAAATGCATCATGTGGACACCGGAGAGTCCACTCTTCCCCACACAGCCTCACTGTCTGACTAAGCAATATTGAAGCCACTGATCAAGAACAGTCCTTGTCATAGCACTTCCCAATAGATTTGAATGAAAGGACATGGAAGCATATTATTTTGGCTCTCTATGTGATAGTATGGGAACTCTGTTGGGGCGGGTTATTTTTTAAAGAAAATAAAATTGTTTTTTATTACTCCTGTTGTCGTTTTTTTTACTTATAACTTTATACTGTGTTGTTTGCTTGCATTTTTTTGTTTAATCTACACTCAAAAACTAATAATTTATGGAGGACTAAAGACTACTTTTATTAGGGCCCGAGCACGAAACGGTGGCCCAACGGTGTCCCTGGCACAAAGTGCGAGGAAACTTATTATTTTTGTAAAGATTATTATTTTTCTGCTGCGCAATCGCATTTTTGAGGGACTTAGTATGCACGGAAATTGGAATACTAATAAGAACTGGCAAAAAATTGCAAAAGTTCTGTAGTGATTGGGATCGGGCGTCGCCAGCGGGCTCCATAGCGCCCCCAAATGCAGGAAGGTTTGAGAAAAAGTTACTTCGATCTTCACAAAATTCGAGTAGGTCATTGCTCACATCTCCAAGAGCATATCAAATATTTTTTAGATTTTTTCGGCCAACAGGAACTCAGCCATCTTGGATTTTATGCATTGATTTAAAATTTACGAAAACATGTTTGAGGACTTTAGGATGCACAAAAACTCATGAAACTATACACGCATATTCACACTAGTAATTACTTAGATTTGGTGGTGTAATTGGGCTTGGGCGTGGCATGTTGGCTCTTTAGCGCCCCCTTATTACTTTTAGCCTTTGAACATACCTTTGACGCCCTTGATATACTCGAAAACTCATGAAAGTTGGCAAAAAGATGGACACCTGTGAACTTTCCGTGAATGTACAGCGATTAGGTTCAGCGTGTTTAGCGGGCTCCATAGCGCCCCCTAATGTGTGGAAGGCCATAGTTTGTACAAAGTTGATCCTATCTACATGACATTTGGTAGGCACATCCCGCTCATTATTTCAGACATATTTCTCATTGGGTTTCATTAGCTCCGCCCACCCGGAAGTCGGCCATTTTGAATTCTGTGCGTTTTTCATGTATTTTATGCATACTTTTACATACTCCTAGAGAGTTTATCGGATTGGCGTCAAATTTTTGATCACTCGAACAGTGATGTCATAGGTCATGTGAGAAGACGCCATTTTATCACTTTACAGGTATGGAACTTTACGATACTTCTAGAGGAATCAAGAGATCCATCTCAAAGTCGGGCAGCAGAATCTCAACACCTTCGCAATGCAAAATTGGGAAGCTTTCGTGTTTTTGCGATACAGCGTCGGCGAGTCCCGACAAATATCTGTAAAACATCAAATGTCAAATGTTTTCAACAGTCACTAATAAATTGTCCCGGTTTTCACCACAATCAAAATAATAACAATATTATAATTACATAGACGTTTATCATGTTCCACTCATTAATTAATTTGTGCATAAGTATACTGTATATACAGAGAGCCAGCACAGCTCACCGCTGCAGTCTCTGGAGTGATGTTGCACGCTGTCAAGCCACAATTACGCACGGACACGGTAGATCCGCTGGTTACATTTAGTGTAGTTTTGAACCACAGAACCCTCCGTGCTTATACAGTATGTGCACATCAAACGTGTCGTTTTGATTAATTATTCCTTACAGTTCCTTCTTCGCATTAACAGGTTTTTCGCTCCGCTTATAACCTCCCTCAGGACCGTTTGTTCCTGTCAGTCTTTCACCTGGACGGTGTCTCCATCCTGGCCAAAATGTCTGAGCTCCACAATTTTAATTATAATAGTCTGAGACTGTGGCGAGCAACATGTGATAGAGATGGTTCGGGTTTAAACCTGGGCCCAGACCAGGAAAACTCTCTACAGGACACCCAAACTGTCAGTGTGTCATGACGGGGATAGCTCTTTGATTAAAGGGGGAGAAAGTAGTGAATGTGATAAGTCATGATTGTCACAGCCTCCAACGCACCCCCCTATAATAATGACTTCTTTCTTATCCCCCTCCGTGCTCAAATTCGCCACCGGTGCGCCAAGTTAGCCATCCTGAACAAAACGCCTATGGTGCATGCATATTAGCGCGTGCGTTGTCTATGTATATTGTATTGGTCCCTATCAAATAAACTATGCGTGAACGTGCGTTACATTTAAGGGTCTCGGTTTGGGGGTTTGAAAATATGGTCACCCTAAGCGGCGCGGCAAATTTCGGTGTTTCGACATGACACAGGAGGCTGTTGTAACTTGACTTTACATCGTCCAATCTGCCCCAAATTTCACAAGCTGGATAAGAGTCCAGGCCTGAAGACATACAGTATATGTGCCATTATGAGTGATAGTCATAGCGCCACCTACAGGAAACAGGAAGTTGTTGTAAATTGACTATACATTGTCCAATCAACCCCAATCTTGACATGTTTTATAAGAGTTTTTAGCGCCACGCGCTCCATGCAGAAAATACCCTCTAACTGTTGCGTGCAGTGTCCGACTTTCATGGAAATTCATGGCAGCGGTACCCTCGACGAGAGCCCGTTCAATTCCGCTTGTAGCTTTAATTTATTTATTTTTCTATTTCTGTGCAAATTAATTTATTTTCAAATTAAAGCTGAAGTCGGCGAGATTGGAGCAAATATTATTAAAAAATGTTATTTTTATAAAACGGTCGCTATATCCTGACAGTAGTACATGAAACAGTTAACCTGAAAAAAACCATGTGACCTCCGGTGCTCCTAACGGCATCTGCAAGATTTCACAGACCGGAGGAAAACAAGCAGTCAGAGCTGATCTGAGGTCTGCTGTCCATCTGCTGTCTATGAGAGCCGGCTGTCAATCACTCGCGAACTCCGACCAAACGGTCAAACTAGGCAGCGCTGATCAAATATGAATCAATATTCTGTTACGTCAATGCATTTCTCGCCTCAAATGTTTTCAGAATCATCTTGTAGTGTACTGTTTAGCTTGAAGGAACGCCAAGTACCGGTCACATGACCGGAGCACAGCCAATAGGAACGCTCTCTCTCTGAAATGACCTGTGATTTGTCAAAGTCTCCCGTCACGGGTTGGATTTATAAAACCCTGAAAACAGAGCCATGAGGAGGTGCAGAAGTCCAGTTATCTCAGAACACTTGAATTACAATATGCTGAAAGGTTATTATGGAATTTTTGCCCAATGATTCCAAAAATATACCACCTACTGCCACTTTAACTTGCACATTTGTTTGATAATTGAGTCTTTTATTTCAAATCAAATCAAATCAATTTTATTTGTATAGCCCAAAATCACAAATCACAAATTTGCCTCGGGGGGCTTTACAATCTGTACAGGATACAACACCCTCTGTCCTTGACAGTGCAACCTTCACATCGGCTAAGGAAAAACTTAACAACAAAAAAACATTTTAACAGGGAGAAAATATGGAAGAGACCTCAGGAAGAGCGACAGAGGAGGGATCCCCCTTCCAGGATGGACAGACGTGCAATAGATGTCGTGTGTACAGAGTAACAACATAATGAAAATACAACATAGACAATTCATGACAATAATGAATACATATAATGTGAATATATGTGAGAAGGTGGATCCAGGAGGATGTCAAGCAGCTTCCAGGCGACGCCAAACAGATAGAGCCAGAGCAACACAACCTCCTCTCGACGTCAAAACCGGTAGAGCCAGAGCAGCACGACCTCCTCTCCACGCCAACCAGATAGAGCCTTAGCAACATAACCTCCTCTCCACGCCATATAGGTAGAACCTGAGCAACACGACCTCCTCTCCATGCCACATCAATAGAGCCAGAGCAACACGACCTCCTCTCCACATCAAGATAGATAGAGCCTGTGCAACACGACCTCCTCTCTACCATGAACCTAGAGAGAGGACCATATTATTTCTACATTTCTTACTTTATTATTTTATTTATTTATTTATTGAGTCATTTATTTATTTATTATGATGATGGCAGGTTTAGTCCTCCATGATGATCAAGTCAGAACAGGAAATAAAATGGAAATTGCTACTTTTACATTACAACAGAGGAGATGTAGCACAATAATTCATAGTCTGATGTATTAAAATAAAAATACATATTTGATCCAGTATTCATGGTAAATGTAGGGTTACCTTTATGTGAGGGCGGAGTTGATTGTTGTGACGTGTTGGTGACACAGAGCCCACCTCTTCCTGTCGGTGTCAGAGAGGAAACTTCACCATATTTAGCTGGCTGGCCGAAGCCCCGCAGAGTTCATCTGTCAACCAGACTGGAAACCCGGACACTAATTGGCGGACACTGCCCGGTGCGGACGGCTTCACTTTGTGGCACCGAGATACAAACTACAGAAGAGAACGTCGTTGGGATGTGGTTGCTGGGGAAACGGGGCCGCGTCAGATAAAAGTAACCGTCGTCTGTCAGAATTCCAACTCACCAACAGCAGAGCTAGCCAGTTAGCTAATCACTGAAGCTAACCCTGTAGACGCGGATTTATGTGGTGTCTGTTCATGATCATCTCTCGGTAGGGATTCATTCGGACTCAGTGACCCCGCCGTGATGATATCCTGACAGCTCCTCTCGTCCGTTCCTGACACTTTTCCTAAAGCCCGGCTAGCGAGCTAACGTGGCTAACTAGCAGGTTTTTAACTGCCAACAGCGTCGCCGTGAGCAACCAGTAGCTTGGATACGTGTTCGAGCGGTGGTGTGTGGACACGGGGGGACGAAGACCCCCAGGCCGGAGAAACGACCCGTACCGACGGGCCTCCTGTTGACAGTGTGCAGGGGGAGAGAGGAGCTAGCAGAGACCGGGACACTCGGCCGTTCAGAGGCGGTGCGCTGCCCGGAGGAGACACCGGGTTGACCGGAGGAAGAGTCCCACACGTTTTGACTACAGTGATCCGGGACGTGATCCGGACAGAGACCTCATGAATGGAAATCGGAACTACAGGTAAATTATTACTAAGTTGTTGACTGTTTTACAGCGATTGTGTCAGTGGAAGTTACATAGGGTGATGGAGGCTTCAAGGAGGGAGTTTCTCAGCCTCTGTTGTGATTTTGCCTAAACATGAGTCATAATTGAAATAGTGAATAACACTCCCCGCCATGCGACGCTGAGTTTCTTTGAAGTCAAATGCATAATATCTGGCTCTTGTAATGACTTTATAAGTCATCCCCCCCAAGGGACTGAAGAGTTCGCTTTCTGTCTCACTCACTGTAAAGTCCTCAGCATCATCAGCCAGGTGAGCTGTGGGGCTTCATGAAACAGGTGCTGAGGATAAGCCTGGTTATTCCCCTGCAAATATCAGGAAGACTCCCACACTATTGGTTATTTCATGGTTTTAGTCATAATGGTGCAAAATTAGATGTTTGTGTTAATTTGGCAAAAATTCCATAATGACCTTTCAGCATATTGTAATTCACGTGGTCTGATAGAAAATTAGACTTCTGCTCCTCCTCATGTCTCTGTTTTCAGGCTTTAGGAAAATCTAGCCCGTGACGGCAGATTTTGACTAATCACAGGTCATTTCAGAGAGAGAGAGAGCGTTCCTATTGGCTGTGCTCCGGTCATGTGACCAGAACTTGGCTTCCTTCAACAGATTTTACAATGGCGGCCGCGTCACAAACGTTCTCATTTTACAGCTAAACAGTACACAACAAGATGATTCTGAAAACATTTGAGGTGAGAAATAGTCATTACAGTAACAGAATATTGATTCATATTTGATCAGCGCGGCATAGTTTGACCGTTTGGTCGGAGTTTGCGAGTGATTGACAGCCGGCTCTCATAGACGGCAGCTGGGCAGCGGACCTTGTTTTCCTCCGGTAAGTGAAATCACCTGAGAACTCGTGACAGTTGGATACTCTCTGTCATCTCAAGGCCCCCAGGTGTTGGTCACCCACTGACCCCAGACTCACCTCGACATATTAAGTAGTATCCTTCTTGACCTGTTTGTCATCCCTGTACAATATTTAGCAGATGCTGTTTTCTAATTCCCTTCAGAGTGAGTAGGTAGGCTGTGTTTTTCTTCAGAGCATTGACAGATCCTTGGTTGTTTTTGGCACAAATTAGCTATAAGTTGAACCTGCGAAGTTTAGCTTGTTTTTCCAACTACACACCAGCCTGAGTTTAAAAAAACTACATGGACATGTTCATCTATAGCAGTAACCTCATGTAACCTTGCAAATTCCTGTCTAGTCCAGGTGATACAAATTGTCAACCCAGGCGATGGCCAGTAAACTGTATCTTTCTCGGTCACGGTGGCAGTTACACAGTCCAAACCGCCTGGCTTTGTCTCAGCTGTAACGGAAGCTTTCCACTTATGTGACCATAAACTTAATGCCAGGTACTCTTGATCAGCCAGTGACACACGATACAGCAGTTGGTTCTTAACCCGGCCGCCCCCCCTCCTCCTGAAGAGGAGATCCCTCTCTGCTGCCCTACTGTCTCATTAGCGTCTCTGCTGCTCTCTGTTGATACACTTCCCAATGTCTGTAGCTGTCTGTAGTATAGGGAACACAAGGTGTTTTCCTGGTAATCAAGCACCTACTGTGAAGTCAGACGGACTGAAACAGTTATGTGTCAGTGTTGCGGCAGTTGTGTGAGTTAAGTTTATAGTATACTAGTCTGAACTAGATTAAATTTGGTGTGTTCTCACAGGCAACGTGACAAGTTTGTGTCCAAAAAGAAAGCACCAGATTTCACTTTGCGCTTCCAAGTGTGAAAAGGATGTCTTAAACTAAATTTTGGCATAGCCTTGTTGGCTGACCCCCCAACACACTGTTGGCTGCGAATGTTCAATAATATTATGTGAGTAGGTTCAACCAAATATTTTTACTACAGTATTCTAGTTTTATGATAATTCTATGTTTACTTGAGTTGTGTTTTCTTCCACCATAACCTTCAAGTATCTCAATCAGCATTGATGCCATAAAACAGATCTAGGAACTCGCCATGAGTGTATTGGTGTTTGCTTGCAGCAGTATTCCACAGCAGTCTGAGAGCACATTGAATGCAATTTCATGTAGAGTATACGGTTTGCCAGTCTTACATTAAATGTATTAGGGGAGTGTGGTTGATGCTTTCACTTTGGAAGACATTAGTGCATTAATACAGCCAGACAGAGGCATGTTTTACTGTGTAATTTTTTTGTGGCTTGTCCATGTAGGTTCCTGCAGGGCGTTGATATTGTGTGTGTTGGTTCACAATCACATATCGCCAACCACCACAGGCCAACCAGAGAGTCCGATGCCTGTGTGAATGATTAAAAGGGGGCCCTCCATCAGTCAGTCAGTGGCCCGGGGAGTAGCGTGAGAAAATGCAAATTGATTGCACAGCCCGCTTAGAAACTGACAGTCACTCTTCTGCCCGGTAGTAGTCCGAGCAGCAGCACATGTGGCATTGAAACCAGGGCTCCGGAGAGCTTAGCACCAGGGATATAATGAGTGCGAGGCTTTCGAGCCTTAAGCAAATCAAATCCATTTTGATGTGCTAACCCCGCGGTATGCCCACAAACAGCTTGTCACTTAATATTGATGTGATGTTACATTATGGCCGAGTTGCAACGTCAGAACTGGTCAGAAATTTCAAATTATAGGCTTAACCTTGTTACTGGAGGCCTCATAGTTGAACATAACTTTAAATGGAGAGAGAGATGTTTTCTTGCATATCATTTTTTTACTTTCTATTATGTGGTGGAATAAGTTTATTTCCCAAAATGTACCTATTCTTTTATTTACATCATTGCCCATATCAAGGTGTTCCTCTCCCAGCTGAGCAGTATGGATGCAGCATAACCTGTGACCATCGGCTGAGGTTTTTTTTCTTTGTGTTGGTGGCAACAACTGCACACATGAACGTGCTATGCATATTGAGAGATGCAGCTTACTGGAAGACAATGAGATGGCAGATACAATACAGCAGGAGGGCTCCCCCCCACTCTCCACCTGTCACACTACACTTTGTAACCAGGTGGGATTTGAGTCGGCTGGAGATGACTCAGCTTGGTATTGGTATGACTTTGCAGTCCATTAATGCAACACTAACAGGGAATGGTACTAGTTTCATTGAGGGTAGCATCTCTTTGTTTTTTGAGGACATTGGAAATGAGCTCACTCTGCTTGTTCGTCCCGTTGATGTCTTACTCTCGGCCAGTCTCCCCCCCCCCCCATTCCTTTCCCCCCTTCTTTCTCACACACCCGTGTTTCCCGCTCTTTTTTTGATTCACAGACAGTCGCCACCACCCCCCCCTTCTCCCTGTCCTTGGTTACGGCCTCTATTTCCCTCTCTGTGCCTCAGTGGGAAACTCTGTCCTCCCTGTCATTCTCCTTGTCGGCTGGTTCTCTGTGGATTTTGTGCAGACAGTGGGGTCGGCTTCAAGGGAGGGCTTGGCACTTGATTTGCAGTCTCTCCCCATAATACTCGCGCCATTCAAGCAGCCCGCTGACAATAGACAACCCCCATCCTCAACCCCAGCCAACCATAAGGCTAACCATTGGCATATTGTTGTGGGTTTCTATGGAGAATTCAGTTTGCCGTTGCTCTTTAGGCTCATTGTATTAAAGAGCGCTTTACCCTTGCCTTCATTGTACTGAAAAAATAAATACCCTCCAATTAATGCTGTCAGTGATATTCAAAAGGCAGTGTTCCTTCAGGTATTTAATTGTATATATTTCTTAATATTGGTGTTGAGCCAGATGTGCCTACTTTTTGTATTATCACAAAATGTGACTTGACAGTATTTATAAAGCTTAAATAATCAAGCTACAGTTTTTCTTTTACATTATGAAATCCAAAATGATGCCAGAATTTAACCTGGACAGGTGCTGCTTGATGTTGAATCTCCACTGCTTTCTGACTGATATGTACATGTTCCTTAAATAGGAAGAGCATTTAGTATTAAATACTAACTAGTATGTGCTTCAAATTTGCAGTCTAAAAGCATTTTTTTTTAATTTATTTATTTTCGTGAATCCCTGTGTGAAATATATCTGATGAATTTCTCAGGTTCCCTAGAAAGTCTTAAACATGTGATGGTGTAGTAGACTAAGAGGCAACTCTGGCTGACAGAGTATGGTGCTGAGGGCAAACTCCTACAAGTGGGCTGGGTAGACATAAGGAAAAGTCAAGGGATGGAGTGAGTGTGTGGGAGAAGGGGGGAGGAGGAGGAGGAGGAGGAGGAGGAGGAGGAGGAGGAGGAGGATGGAGGAGGATGGAGTGAGTGAGTGAGTGTGTGGGAGAAGGGAAAGGAGGAGGAGGAGGAGGAGGAGGAGGATGGAGTGAGTGTGTGGGAGAAGGGGGGGGATGATGAGGAGGAGGAGGAGGAGGAGGAGGAGGAGGAGAGGAGGAGAGGAGGAGAGGAGGAGAGGAGGAGGAGAGGAGGAGAGGAGGAGGAGGAGGAGGAAGAGAGGAGGAGGAGGAGAGGGAGGAGGAGGAGGAGGAGGAGGAGGAGGAGGAGGAGGTTGTTGTTGTGATGTGTCACAGAGATTAAAAGCCAGAGCAGCTAGACCACACTTCTTTTCCTCCTCCTCCTCCTGCCTTTCCCCTTCCTGAGATCTGTTCTTTGGGGGAACTGCAAGGGGCTCATTTTAGGGGGAGGTTATGGACAGGAAGAGAGGCATTTGGAAGGGGAAGTCTGTGTGTTTTGTCGGGGGGCTCACTGGAGGACAGACAGAAGTCTGTCTGTTCATCAGTAGCAGAGAGAAAGATGTCAAATATATCATCATTATTCTAAACAGTCTTGAAATGAGGATTGTTAAAATAGACTTCAATAGCAACTACATCTTCTCACATGTAAAGGGACAATCAGTAGTTTTCTACCACATAAATGAAAGGTATTTGTGTATGATTGAAGAGTTTGACTGAAAGATTTCTCAGCTGATTGTAATTAAAAATGTAGCCCTGCTTTTACTCCTGTGTTTAGGAGATAAAGTTTTTAACAGAAACAAAAAGCAGAGGGAAACATTTAAGAGGCTAGTGATTGTCTGCCTTTCTTCAATCTGCCAAAACTGCTATGGTCCATTTGTTAATGCCATCATATTTTAAGTTAGAGAATAAGTTGCTTCACACAGCTCTGTGTCTGTCTCTGAGTTCTGTTTGTCTCTCCTCCAGTCAGATTGTAGACCCCTTTGTATATGCTTATAATAAACATTCTGTAAAAACTTTGAAAGATCAGCTGAACAATCGAAATTAACTATTTTTAGGACAATTTCTTACATGGAAAATAGTCCCAATGCAAACTGTATGTAGCCAGAGGTGAGGACTGTCCACAGAAACGGAGGCATTGTGTCTGGAAAGACGCGTTAATGCTCATTTTCAGTGGTTATGGCTCGAAAGGATCCGTCTTGTGTAAAACTCTCGCGAGAGTTTGTGTTCATGTATTTACCTTCTGCAGGCATTCTGTATCTCTACACTTGTAGGAAGGTTGTATTTGCAGTTCTGTGTGACATGTTTACATGCTAATTTGAATGCAGTGTGTAATTTGTTTTAAATTAAGGTTCTAGTAATGTAATGAAGTCATGAATCAAGTTTAAGGTTGATTTTTATTATCTTCATTTTATTATCATTTTGCGTTGATTTTGGCGATACCTTCGGACTAAAGCGGTAGTGTTTCCGAGCACCAGAGTCCCTTTAGAAAACCTAATTTGTTACTGCAGCAGGGTCTGACAGTCTGTCCTGCGCTGTTCCGGTTCTGGTTCTCCCGTGCCTCCCTTCCCTCCAGCGGGTCCAGCAATACGGCCTGTGCCTCCAGCAGCGTGGTGTCGGTGTTGGCTCCCAGTGGGGACCGGCGGAGCAGCTCATGGCCGGAGGAGGAGCCGCTTCTGCCGAGCGCCGAGCTCCCCACCTCCCACCGAAGCTCCGACAGCTGGGAAGCCGGATCTGGGTCTGTCCGCGGTGGGCTGGTCGCTGCCGGAGGCCCCGCTGAAGTGAGCTGAAGGAGTTTCTAGTGAATCTGCATGATTTTGTCTGTTTACAACGTTAATACAACAGTCTTCTCTCCCCCTGCGAAGAGCATCCAATCCTTCCGAGTTGTTTTCCCCGAGTCACTCCAGTTACAACGTGAATGTGATGTCATATTTACACAAGACGGATCCTTTATAGCCATAACCATTTCAATGCAAAGTAAAAGTCGCCTCCATTATATATCAGGGTGGTGACTGCGGTGTCGGCAGCAGATACCTCGAAACGTCTGCAAATAAATCCTCGTCGCTAATTTCCACTTTTTGTGATTTGGGCAAACTAATGTGAGTCTCGTTAAGATGTTGACACGACAGTTGCAATAATCTGAGCGTTACCTTGTTTTGGTTCTAATTAATTTATTAGACTGCATGTAAACTGTCAGAGTGACAGCAGTCATCCTGCCCAAGTCAACATAAAACGTTAACAACCCGCTGGCCCCCCCCCGTCCACTGTTCCAGTCAGGCCGGCCTAGCAAGACTGTGAGGACAGAAGGCTCCATTTAACCTGCCGGAGTAGAATCTGCTGGTCAGTTTAACAGAGCTAGTACTTTGTGTGTGTGACTATATGTGTGTGTAGCCATCCATCCATCCCCTACCTGTGTCAGACCAGCTTCTCACTACAGTTGATTCTTAACCCCCAGCCACTAAAATATCTCTCCGTCATGTACTCTGCTTCGCTCGCTTCATTCCTGCACGCGTTCACTCAGCCTCAGGTTCGTCCTGAGAGGTGATTTCAACATTTCTGCATGTTGTTGTGATTGACCAGGCCCTCGTCAGCCCGTCAGTGTGTGGCTGCCTGCTGGTGTTTACCTTTGGCAGAGGGTGGCATTGACTCCCATGGGTGCCAGATGAAACACTCGTGAGGAGAGGTACAGGAGGGAGGAGTCTGACGGTGTGTGACGTGCATCAATCCTTCCTTTCGCCAGTTATCAGTCTTTCTTCATATGTCTGTGCATGTGTGTTTCTAGGTCCTGCCCGCTGTGACTGATGCCATTGTGCCTCGCCACTGAGCGCTGGCCCCGTTCCTACGGCTCAGGCCTCTCTGGATTAGAAACACAACAGCTGTATTGTGTGTGTGTGTGTGTGTGTGTGTGTGTGGGCCTGTATGTGTGTGGACATGTGCACTCGTTAGCAGCGTGGCCGTTTGTGTACTGGGGGGGGGGATGTGGCTGAGGGGGTTCGTAGGCCCTGGATGTCAGCCGAGCTCCTCACTATCCAGTTTTTCTGGCTCTGAGCCGACTGTGTACAGTGTGACTGTGTTGTGTTGCAAAGCTGCAGAGTGGAACAAGTTCACATTGCTGAGATGTTTCTGGAAAAATATTCATATGCTAAGAAAGGCATCACACTTATTAGTGTGTTATACAATATCCATTTGATTTCTGTTTTCCATGTGCACTATTGTGGTGTAGCACTTACTGAATGGTATCACTACTGGTATGCTCGCCACACATTTTCCATCGATACAAAGAAACCACTAACACCACAAACCTTATTTAATGTTATTGGCTATGCATGCCATTGAATTGCATGTGAATTTTGTTGTATTTGGTCCTGATTTGACTAATGAAGAATGGAAATCTTAAAGAAGAGAATCAGACTTACTTGCAAGTGTTTAATGCACAATTATACCAGAGCGTTACTTCAACACATCAATAATACCCACCACCCATTCTTCGCATCAATTTGAACAAATTCAGAAACATTCTGATACTAAACATTAATAAGCTGCCAGACAAAGTTACAACAGCACAGGAAAAGCATTTCTAACCTTGATTCGTATGATGTGTATGTTGGAAGTTTGTGGTTTGCTTCAACTATAAAAGGCGCCAGCAACTCTTCACCTAACCGGTTGACTAGTGTAAAACTGATCCGCCAACAAAAAGTCCAAGGATATGTCCAAATGTAGGGTTGCAAATGGGGCTGTCAAAGTTAACGCGATAATAACGTGTTAACGCCACCAATTTCTTTAACGCAACTTGCGATTTTTAGGTTGTAGCGGGCTCAGCTTTAAAGCTAGAGTGAAGATACTGGTATCATATGGAACTAGAAAACCTAAAGAATCCACTGGTACCAACCATGTCATACTAGCTTGCTCAACAGCAGCTTACTAGCTTGCGAGCACACTGACACACTGAAGCTGTTGTTGCCTTTTTGGCTTCAGTTTTACCATGTTATGATTTGAGCATATTTTTTTATGCTAAATGCAGTACCTGTTAGGGTTTCTGGACAATATTTGTCATTGTTTTGTGTTGTCAATTGATTTCCAATAATAAATATATACATACATTTGAATAAAGCAGCATATTTGCCCACTCCCATGTTGATAAGAGTATTAAATACTTGACAAATCTCCATTTAAGGTACATTTTGAACAGATAAAAAATATGCGATTAAATTGCGATTAACTATGGACAATCATGCGATTAATCGTGACTAAATATTTTAATCGATTGACAGCTCTAGTTGCAAACTTACTGCACAAGCGACACACAAAATCAGCTCAGTGCACAATCGGCAAACTGAAAATGTGTATTCAGCAAAAAATGGCATAAATATGAGTGTTTGGAGCATATTGGGCATGCTGTTGGATAGGGGCGTAACGATACATAGATATGGATCGATGTATCGATCCAATGATCAACGATCCAGTATCATTCATGGAAAGTGAAAACATCGATACATATCGCCATCTTTAAGATATGCCTTTGTTTTGAAATTCCCATGACACTTCAGTGCTTAAACATGAGAAATGTGGCACTTTATAGTAAACAACAGGAGGTCTATTTTTATTCTTTTTATTAGAAATAATTTAATGTCTTGAAGAGCCCAGTGATATAATTGACAAATCATATTTTAGTTGCTTTTTGTGAGTTGATAAAATATAACTGATTGTGTTAAATGGGCGTATTATACCATCTCCTATAGATCGCAGGCTCTTGAGTTGAATCGAATCAAAATTGCATCATGGCAAACTTTGCAATATCGCATCGTTGTCCAAAGAGTCAATATAATATTGTATCGTGATAAAACTTGTGATTTACACCCCTACTGTTGGACAGCGGGAAGGTGGGTTATGTTGCAGGACTCGTAGGAGTGGTTTGTGCTCCAATAGTAACATGGTTTCATGGCAGAAATACAGAATCAAAACATCCACAGAAACTTCTCAGTGTATGTGACATAAATTCAAGCTGACCACAGCGGCTATTCTCTGAAAGAGGAAACATACCAACATTTAAGAGCCACCTTTCAAGCCCACAGGGTTTAAGCATATTAAAACATAGATCTTAGTCGGCATATCCATATAAAGTTTGTAGAATATTGGCAACATTCAAATATTTAATTTTATTACTGCTGTTATGAAAGAAATAGGGCTGGGACGATTCACCTATCTACCATCAATACTATCATGATACTTGGGTGCCAATTTGATGTGTTTTGCGATTTTTAAGTATTACGATTCGATATTACAATTTATTGCAATTTTTGTTAACTGTTTTAACACTAGATCATGGGGAAAAAGTTGAATCATACACTTCTAGGGACTTTTACTTTGGAAAATATCTACATTGATACAGTAAAAATGTTTGATTTTCAGCATGTGTGTAGTCAGAGATGTCCTGAAGTCAAATATATCAGTCATTGTGAAGAATTGTTTATTAATCTTTCTCCAGCAACTCAAAAATCAAAGAATAAAGACATTTCCCTCACAAATTAGTGGTATTTTCTTTTTATATATATATATATATATATTTATTTTGTATATACAGTTCCCTTTGTTAACACCGTAACCAGACATAGTCACACGTGTATACTTCCGCTAACTTCGACAAATCCGTCGCTAGCTTTCCCGTGAGCTCCGTTCTCTTTATACATCCATGGTCAGCTCCATCGGGGCCGTTTGAATACATTTAACATAAATGTCAGTATATGGCTGCTCTACAGTTGTAGCTTCGGCCCATTTGACCACAGAGATGAGAGTGACGGCCGGCTTGACAGCACGTTACCGCGACACGATAACGCTTCCTGTCCATGACAGAGTTAGCATGCAGCTTTAGCCATGATGTCTAGCTCTGCTTTTCCTGCAATGTGTGAAACCCAAAGTGTTTCCATACTTTACTGGATGTGTAGTGTTTACCACTTTGGATTTAACATGTGAGGGTTCAGGTCGTATCCACGTGGACTCTCCGCTGTTTTCTACTTTGTCGTTTCGGCTCGCTGCGGTTTGTTTTGGTGACGGATACGGAACGGATATGATGTCACGTTATTCTGACTACAACAATAAAAGCGGTAACTCCCTTCTACCTCCGATTAGACTCAAATGAAGCAAATATATTGATTCTGGCATTAAAAAATCGATTTCAAAATCGTAAAAAAGAAACGCGATACATAGGTGAATCAATGATTTTTTTCCCACCCCTAGAAAGAACATAATTTATATCTATGTTTCTCTTAAAATGCTGTTGCATAACTTCATTAAACAGCTTGTATAGTGATAAGCCAGCTCCTGACATAGGTTATTATAGAATGAATGGTGTGCTGCACAATAAAGGGTGACAAGGACGTTTAAGCTACTCTTTCAGCAGCATGCAATAGGCCCAAGGCTTGAGAGGCAATTTCCATCCACACCATGATCTGTTTGCAATTTCACTGAAATACTCTAATGGAGTTAATTTTATTCATGGTGATGAAGAGTTTGCCCTCCTTTGTCGTGTCTCACCCTCTGAATGTACAGACTCAGGAAATGAGAAACAAACTGATAGACAGAGAGAGGATTAAATCTACTCCCCTCTGTTTGTTAAAGCATGTCCTTCCTGTAATTATCTGAAAGCTCCTGCACGCACACACACACAGCATTTTTCTACTCATCAAGGGGAGGTTTCCTTGAACCTTTACACTCACTGTGCAGAGTCAATAAACCTTTGATGTGTCTGTAGATTTGTGGTTGAGTTTTCACTATTTGTCATAGACACCCAACTATAACACGTCACCCACCAACAGCTGAGGTCGTTGTTTCCCTGACTTGTTCTTCGTTAGTATTCTGTGTTTAGTCTGGTAGAATTTGGATGTTCTTGTAAACTAGTCTTTGTGTCGGGGGTTGTACAGCTTCCCACGCACGAAAATGTCCATTTTGACTGACAAAGTCTTAGTCATCACGTAACAATAATATTGCATACATGTCTCAGACATTCCGTTTTCAGTAATTACTACATGAGTTGCTATTGAATCTCGTTTTATTGCTGGTGGCAGTAGGTAACTATTGGACAGACCTAATCAAATCTGTAGAGGCTTGAGACTGAAGAACTCAGCTCTCCCAGTTTAACCTCCCTCGCTCCTCCTGCCGTGGACAAACACATTTGTTATGTCTGTTTGTGGAGGGAACAGAGACGCACAGTTTCCTAGAAGGGCAGATTAGAGGGAGGTATCTGATGTGCCGAATGATCAGGATCAAATTGGCTATTCAGAAAATGCTGCAGAACATATCTGTGTGGAATGCCTGGTTGATTTTCAATATCAGCATGTTGCTTGCCATGTGCGTCACATTGTAAGGTCCCATTGTAAGGTCCCATTTGTGTTCGCAGGTTAGTTTGTGTGATAAGTTAGTCTGTGTGGTAGGTTAGTCCGTGCAATCTGGCACTACTTTAGAGGTTTGGCCTTGGAGATTGCGCTGTGTCAGACTCAGGAATTTGTTTGTGTGAATGTGAGAAATTATAGCAATTTGTATTAGAGGTGTAAGAAAATATCGATACACAGGAGTATCACAATATTATGCTGTGCGATACTGTATCGATTTCCGAAACACTGTATCGAATTTTTATTAAACTCCCGACCGCTATTTGATCTTTTGTAGGTTGAAGCGGGCTCAGAAACTAGAAAACCTAAGGAATCCATCGGTACTAACATGTCATACTAGCTTGTTGCGAAGGAAGCTAACACTTACGCTAAATTGGGGTGAGGAAAATCTGGCGTGGCCATTTTCACAGGGGTCCCTTGACCTCTGACCTCAAGATATGTGAATGAAAATGGGTTCCATGGGTACCCACGAGTCTCCCCTTTACAGACGTGACCACTTTATAATAATCACATGCAGTTCGGGTATACATTGGTTGTTTTTGCCTATTCTAAAGTTGTTTATTTCTGGTGTACTCTTTATACTATGACATTACATACATATTCCTAAAATTAAATTTAAAAAAATTGCAATATATCACCTTGCTTACAGTATCTCAATATATTGAATCGTTCCCTCTGTATCATGATACGTATCGCCAGATTCTTCTATATATATATACAGCCCTAATTTGTATCTGTTTTGAAAAACATCAGGATGTAATATGGGAGATATAAACCCATTCTATCAGTGTGTCTGTGCAACAGTGCAGCTACAAATTTCTATACATCTGTGTGTGGGTTTCATACTGAATCTAAACCAACTGGCTGTGTGTGTCTGTGCGCGAACAAGTGGGTGGAATACCTAAACTTAAACGTGTGTGGTGTGTTTTTTGTTTACTTTGGGTTTTCTTTTTCCTCGCTGTAACACCCTGTCATTGCTACCGTAGTTCATCCACTACTGAATCCAGAAGCATGGACTCAGGGATGCTCCACTGTGTGTTTCTCCGCCCGTGGTGGCTCTGTGACTCATGCTGAACGGAAGCCAGCTCTGAGAGGCAGATGAAAGCCGGAAAACACCAACCCTGCCCACTCTCTAATCCCGCCACTCCCTGCTAACCTCCTCCTACTCGCTGACTTCACCATCAGAAAAAAAAAAAAGTGCTTTCAGTAACAGAGGACCCTCTTGAAGTTTATATCTGGAGGACTGAATTAGGACAGATCACAATCCGTGGTAGACAAGTTCATTTCTGTAGCCTTAATTAAGATTTACCAAATATCTGTCTTCCTTCTTTTTGTCACTCTGTGTGTGTGAAATTAGGCTTACCTCGGAGGGCCCCATTGGAATTACCATTACAAAAGTCTGTATTCACTTAGTTTAGTGTGAGAGGGACAGCCGTGGCAGGAATTCCAGACTTTCCTCTCTTCTTCATCATTTTATCCCAGCAGGCTGCTTCAAACACGAGGCCTTCACCCTCCATCAACCCCGTTAGCCTCCACTCCACAGCCCGCCAGAGGAGAAACAGAAACAGAGAGCGGGGCAGAAAGTACACACTTCCAGAGGCTGACTGTAAACAAACAGGGTTGCTCATGTTGTCTGCCGCTTCCTCACAGAAGGTTTCTGTTCTGTTGTGGGGAGGGTTTTTATGAACTTCCCCTCAGCAGGGCCCTCAGACCCAACATCACCCACACATGTGAGCCTATGAGTCAAATCGGAGATGAATCACACTCAGCCATGACTCTCATTTATCAATGACACATTTGGGGCAGTTTTTTAGTAGAAACTAGAGAAAGTCAGACCTACGGCTGTGGAGACGGAACGAGACAGTTGAATAAAACTGGGGGGAAAAAAGGCTGTGGGGGCTGGAGGGGGGGGGGAAATAAACAAAGTAACACTTGCCAGGCAAATGGATGAGTCTCATCTGAGTTTTTGTGTGAAGTCGGCTATTGCATAACAATAGCAAAACGTACAATAACATCATCCAAAAATTGTATTGGCAAAGCCATTTGTTTTGTTAAGTGTGATGTGGAAGGCAAGCCTCAGCAGACCCAAAAATAGCTCTAACATGAGTGTGGCACGTTAAGTTGAACAGAACTCACTGTTTCTGGATCTAAGTGACTCATGTCTGGTGCCTAATTTATACTTGTGCGGAAAAGCTTGCGCAGAGCTTTTTGCAGGGCCGTAGAGACAGTTTGCAGAGCTCGCGGAGACGCGCCGCGCACCTCCTGAAAAATGTGACCACACGCCGGACACCATGGAAGTTTGATTGGACATCAGAGGTGGAAGTACCTCCCATAACAACAACAACCTTATCAATTCTAGGCACAGCAGCTCCTCCTCATCATCCAACTCTTCCGTAATGTTTTTTTCAGCCATGGAGTTGTGTTGGGCCAAACTTATATGGAACTATTGAATCACGCCTATCAAATAAGTCAAAAACCGCCGGACAAAGGATTTGAAAACCGTGGGTCCAAATCAAAAAGAAATGACATGCTACGCGCAATCCGCCACAGTACTATATATTTCTAGCGCGCGAGAGAGGAGCCCGCATGCCTTTCAACGTTGATGATGGCTTATAGCTGAAACACGTTCGTTTTCTGCCCCAATAAACAAAGAAAGACTCTTTATCTGTGAGTGCCAGTGCTTTGTTTCCTCTATCTTGCCACTATTGTGCAGCCGATGCTGTGAGCCGTGCTCGCTGCTACTTTCCACTCATCTGAAATGTGAGTCATTTTCACATCTGTCATCTTGGAGGGCCTCTGTTTTTATTGCCACCACCGTGAAATTAAATAGTTTTAGTGGAAATCCTTTCTGACGTCTGAAGTCACATTATTAAGCCCTTGTATTTCTTTTATTTATGTGACAGTGACGATGTTTGTCGTATTATTTGGAAGGCAGAACTGCTGTATCGCCTCATTGCAAACTTTTATCTTGCATCATAAATGTCTTTTTATTGCCGTCAAAACGGCTTCATTTGCCGTCAGTGTACTTTCTGATTCAGAGGCTGCTTTTATGGCGTAAAATGTGTACGTATATGTGTCGGCCCATGTGTTATGTCCATGTGCTTTAGAGTTGAGCCATGAAAGCTCACGCACGTGTCGGAGTGTTTACTATCCTGAATGTGTTTTTTCATCATTGTTGATTTTGAAACTAGTTTCACTCGCCTGATACATTTACTGTATATCACCTCTGTAGTTTTCTCAGTAGGTCTTCAAGTGCATGTTACATAGAAGTATGACAGAACGGATTCATTGAGACTTTAATGTGTGCGTGTGTGTTTGTTGTATAATGTTTAAAATGTTGAAGTGAGATGTGTTTCCCCTACACAGCATGGTGTATCAGCTGAGCTTTACATACCTGTATATAACACATTACATACATTACACTGTGTGCGTATGTTAAGCACATCCTCGCCCTGAATGACCTGTATTTCCCCTCCTTGTTGTCCCCTCAGAAGCCGTTGGGGCCCAGTCCCTGTTCGCCATGCCTCGGCGGCCTGGCTTTGGCACCATGGGGAAGCCCATCAAGCTGCTGGCCAACTGCTTCCAGGTGGAGATCCCCAAGATGGATGTCTACCTCTACGAGGTGGACATCAAGCCTGACAAGTGCCCCCGGAGAGTCAACAGGTAGGCTGGGCCCTCTGAGTAGTACCTTTTAACACTTCTCCTACATCTTTCACAGATACAGTATTTACATTTAGAAATAGGCATTAAACTGAGATCCAGTACAGAGCATGTTGCAGTGAGCGAATACAAAGGTTTTCAGAGTCTTGCCAAAAGAGAATTGGCCATTGATGGACAACATTAGATATTGCTTGGGTTGAATCTGTGACCTTTGATTCGGAGGTGATCTCACTAATGATTTGTTTCATAATTGTTGATTTAACAGTATTTTACTACCCACAGTATAACCGAAACGTCCTCTGTGTGTTTGTTGTGCAGGGAGGTGGTTGACTCAATGGTGCAGCACTTTAAGGTGACAATCTTTGGGGATCGCAGGCCAGTCTACGATGGAAAGAGGAGCCTGTATACTGCCAACCCACTGCCTGTGGCACCTGCAGGGGTGAGCTGGACAAAGAGACTCAGACACACACAGTTCTCTTCATCACAACCTGAATGTAAACCATGTGTGATATGTAGTGTACATTACAGACACAGGCTGTGTACTAGTTACTGTATATAGTGAGTTTGCCATGTTGTAGTGCTGTCGGAATGTATAGTGAGAATTATTATACCCTATATAGTGGACTATATTATCCCACAACGCATCGTTAAAAGTAGTGGACAATGTTGGTCACTAACCAAGCACTATATACCATCATGCATTGCGCTGAAGGCAAAAAGGCAGACGGACGAGAGGAGAGAGAGCAGCACAATTGAGACAAATCCATCAGTTGTGGCGCGAAAATAATATGTGAGCAGAGCAGCGCATGACAACACATACAGCCACAAAGTACTTTTATTTATTAATTTGGGAAAATACACTTATTGCCCGCACATTCACAACGGCTGTTAATTCTTAACTTTCACAATAAAAGCCCCAGACATATACGCTTCATCACTACTTTCCAAGGGGAACTTAAACACGAAATCTTAAGAACTACCACTTGAAAGCTACCTTCACTAAATGCACTCTGCCCTGATATCTAACCTTCTTTGACCTGTCTCACCATCCTTATTCCCCCCCCCCCCCCCTCTCAGGTGGACCTGGATGTCACTCTACCAGGTGAGGGAGGGAAAGATCGCCCCTTCAAAGTTTCCATCAAGTTTGTGTCTCTGGTCAGCTGGCACATGCTCCACGAGGTGCTGACTGGCCGCAGCATGCCTGAGCCCCTGGAGCTGGACAAGCCCATCAGCACCAACCCCGTGCACGCCGTGGATGTGGTGCTGCGACACCTGCCCTCCATGAAGTGAGCTGCTGCTGATGTTTTTATTTGGCCTGTCTTTTCATAAAGTTTTATACTTCTTGGTTCACTCTTTTAACGACAGCTGGAGGCCTAAATAGACCATTTATTGTTATTATTAGTAGGGCTGCCAATCGATTCAAATATTTAAATGTGATTAATCGCACATTTTTTTTTTATCTGTTCAAAATGTACCTTAAAGGGAGATTTGTCAAGTATTTAATATTCTTATCAACATGGGAGTGAGCAAATATTCTTGCTTTATGTGAATGTATGTGTATATTTATTATTGGAAATCAATTAACAGCACAAAACAATGACAGATATTGTCCAGAAACCTTCACAGGTACTGCATTTAGCATAAAAATTATGCTCAAATCATAACATGGCAAACTGCAGCCCAACAGGCAACAACAGCTGTCAGTGTGTCAGTGTGCTGACTTGACTATGTCTTGCCCTAAAATGCATGTGATTATCATAAAGTGGGCATGTCTGTAAAGGGGAGACTCGTGGGTACCCATAGAACCCATTTTCATTCACATATCTTGAGGTCAGAGGTCAAGGGACCCCTTTCAAAATGGCAATTTTTTTCTTGCCAAAATTAGCGTAAGTTTGGAGCGTTATTTAGTCTCCTTTGCGAGCTAGTATGACATGGATGGTACCAATGGATTTCTTAGGTTTTCTAGTTTCATATGATACCAGCATCTTCACTCTAACTTTAAAACTGAGCCCGCTACAACCTCTGAAAGGTCGATTGCGTTAAAGACATTAGTGGCGTTAAAACAAATTTGCGTAAACACGTTGTTATCGTGTTATCTTTGACAGCCCTAATTATTAGAGAATTGGGAGATAATGTTAAAGAATGATCTTTAACAGCAGATCCAGTCAAGGAAACGGCTCATTTATCCTTCCCTAATCTGCCCACCTTCATTTTCAGTCAGCAAACATAAAGTCAAAAGATAAAGAACACATTGTTAAAACATGATCCCTCTGATGCTCATAGTAAATACAATATATTTGTTTTGTCATAGTGGCACCAATATCAGCACTCCGATCCCAACGGAAATCAAGCCCAGCTTATATGGGCTCTCAAGAAGCGCCATACTTGACCTCATACCATCTTCCACTCGATATCACTTTCCCAAGCCCCAGCAAGAGCACAGCCGAACACAATATCACCAGTGGCTTAATGAAAATCTTTTTCAAAGCGTTATTAAAAAGTGGTTATATCGACACCTTTCATTTAGCCCTGTTCGCAGCCACCACGGGCCCGTTATTGCATTGCAGTGGCATCGTGACACATTGTCAGTCCAGGATTCACAGAGAAAAATGTAGCCCATGTACCATTATTAAAGTGTCTCCTGGGCAGAGTAATAAGAGGTGGATGGGTCCAGGCAGTGTCACCACCTCTCATTTCACTGATGTAGTTTCAGGCCGTATTGAAGGGCAGCTGATCGTGACACTGTTTAAACACATATTGACCTACATTCACAATTCAGGATGTTTGAACTAATCTTACATTTCCTGTGTCCTTTCATCCGCCCTTTCCTACTTGCCCCATGTTATCCTCGCTTTCATCTTGTCCTCTTTTTCATGACCTTTGATTGTTTTAACTTCCCCATTATCTTTTATTCCTTCAATCTCCTATAATTGTTACTTTTCTCCATCTAGGTACACTCCGGTGGGTCGATCCTTCTTCTCCGCTCCAGAGGGCTATGACCATCCCCTTGGAGGTGGGAGGGAGGTTTGGTTCGGTTTCCATCAATCTGTGCGCCCTGCCATGTGGAAGATGATGCTCAACATTGACGGTGAGAACCAAATTCCACTTTATTTTGCTTTGATGGCACCTCAGGGCTTCTACTATGCCTCACAGCTACAACAATGTAAATAAAAGGCTGTTTTTGTTACCTACTGCCTCAGACACAGTAAGAACTGTGTTTGCTAATACAGCTGCTCATATTTAAAACTATTGAAATACGTACAAGATTCACAATATTTTCTTTGTAATTCAATCTTTGTTTAGAAAAAGATGTCTTCTCTTGTACAGTCACATAGAAATTGTTTTCTCTGCTCCCCTTTCACAGCTGGGGAAATGAGATTTTAATAATTAAACGGATAGATTAGAGCGACATGGAGCCTCCATGATACAGGCTATTTTTAGAGATTTGTGCATGATCGATTTATCTTTCAGTGAATGTTATGTTTGAGGATATTTAATAGCTGTATTTAACATAAATCTAACGTGACAATGTCACGCTCATTAGAAAGCTATTTCATTGGAGCTGAAGGAGGTCTGCAGGATACTCTCCAGGCTTTTTTCATTATCGGGGAGGCTGAAGAGTTGTGCCGGGAATCATTTTTTAATGTAGTAGCACAGATTTTATGAGCTCGAGAGTGGAACTACCAGATATATCTGCTTTATATTTTGTTTTTTTTCAAATCAAACTCAAAACAGTTTTTTCGGTAACAAATGGAAAAGTTCAAGATGTAGTTTGGTAATTTAGCTTTAGCACTAGGGGTGGGGAAAAAAATGTATTCACCTGTGTATCGCTATTTTTTTTACGATTTTGAAATAGATGTTTTAATGCCAGAATCGATATATTTGCTTCATTTGAATCTATGCCGAGGTAGAAGGAAGTTACTGCATTAATTGTTGTAGTCCGAATAACGTGACGTCATATCCGGTCCGTATCCGTCAACCAAAACAAACCGCAGTCGGCTGCAACGAAGAAGTCTGCGGGGATACGACCTGCAGCCTCACATGTTAAATCCAAAGTGGTAAACACTACACATCCAGTAAAGTATGGAAACACTTTGGGTTTCACACATTGCAGGAAAAGCAGAGCTAGACATCATGACTAAAGCTGCATGCTAACTCTGTCACGGACAGGAAACGTTATCGTATTACGGTAACGTGCGGTCAGGCCGGCCGTCACTCTCATCTCCGTGGTCAAATGGGCCGACGCTACAACAACTTTTTCCCATGGTCTAGTGTTAAAAACAGTTAACAAAAATCGCAATACTTAAAAATTGCAATACATATCGAATCGGCACCCAAGTATCGTGATAGTAACAAATCGGGAGATAGGTGTATCGTCCCAGCCCTATTTATCGCTGGCCTATTGTCAGAAGAAAACTCTGTTTTAATCAATCTGTTATTATTTGTGAAAGATAAGTGTCAGAAAGGGTGATGGAGAATGTGTTTTGCCATATGCACGCTGCAGGAGGTTGTTGGAGAGTCCAAGTCTCCTCTGACGAGAGAGATAGTGTGTGAGTGTGTGAGAGGAACTTAGAGGGAGGTGGGTTTTTGGTTGGATGGGAAATGACTTGTCGGTTGCTGTGGAGACAGAGGGCGGCCAGTGTGTGTGCGGTTGTGCCGGCAGGAGTGAGACTTGTGGGTGTTGCCTGGGTCAGGAGGGTAGCTGTGTGGAGCATTTCCTTGAGACAGCTTTTGTTCTGCTCCACGTCTTTGAAGCCTCTGTCTCTATTTGAATCTTTCCCTCCCTGCTCTCTGATTCTCTCTTTGTCTCTTTTTCCCGCCCTGTCATCCTTCGAAAGCCATTGGTCGGCTCAAGGCTCTTGTCTGCTAGAAGTGTTTGCCACACAGCAGAGTTAGAAAACAAATTCTTTGCATTGTGCACTGGCAAGGCAAACTATTAAGCCTATTTGAATACATGTGCATGAACGAACACCGCTTCCCACGCTCGCTATCATGGGTGATCAAAAGCGCACATGCCAAATAATTACAGAGAAATGAGACCTTTCAATTTCACATTTGTAAGAATGACTCAAACCCTTCCAAACACACAGAGATTAAATCACACTGCGTGGAGAGGGCAATTAGGAGTGATGTCACTTCCTGTCGGTGGTGAAAGGCTCAAGGATGCAAACCAGAGGTGTAAGAGAGCGTGTGTACATCTGCCTCATGGATGTGCGCTAGCAGTGCTTTCATCAAACACACCGTCAGAGAGATTTCTTACATCACAACAGCTGAGCCAGATTATCCGTAGACAACTTCCTCAACGCCACGCTCTCTTCATCTCTCTCTGTCCATTGTTGGATTTCTTTTGATCTTGCTTTGTGTTTTGTCATACCTGTTTTTCTCTGATGTTGGATGTCTTTCGCTGCCGTCTCACCTATCATTTTAATTTCTCAGTGCCTCAGTCTTTCCATTTATTGAGAGAAAGCATTTTATCAGAACAAAGAGGAGCTGCCTACGTTTGACAATGAGAGAATCTCATCACAGACTGTGCTGCATGAACTGCACTTCGTGTGTTCAATGAGTGTTACTGCTACATGTATTTCGCATGGTGTGCTGATTAGACAAACTTCATGTGATAAGCGTCTATAAGAGCTTCATAATAATTTGACATATTCCATCCCTGTGTTACAGTCTGTGCATTGCCTTTGTTACGTGAAGCTGTGTGGCCATTTGTTGTGTGAACATTTCAAAGTAGATACCGTTTTGAACTAGGGCTGTCAATCAATTAAAATATTTAATCGCGATTAATTGCATGATTGTCCACGATTAAACATGATTAATCGCAAATTAATCACACATTTTTTATCCGTTCAAAATATATCTTAAAGGGAGATTTGTCAAGTATTTAATACTCCTGTCATTTATTGGAAATCAATTAGCAACACAAAACAATGAGAAATATTGTCCAGAAACCCTCACAGGTACTGCATTTAGCATAAAAAATATGCTCAAATCATAACATGGCAAACTGCAGCCCAACAGGCAACAACAGCTGTCAGTGTGTCAGTGTGCTGACTTGACTATGACTTGCCCCAAACTGCATGTGATTATCATAAAGTGGGCATGTCTGTAAAGGGGAGACTCGTGGGTACCCATAGAACCCATTTTCATTCACATATCTTGAGGTCAGAGGTAAATGCCAGTTTTTCCTTGGCAAAATTTAAGTTTGGAGCATTATTTGATCTCCTTCCAGACAAGCTAGTATGACATAGTTGGTACAAACAAATATTGCGCCTCCTGCGATTTGAAAATTGCAGATGGACATACTGCGATTTTGATAAAATTTGGATTAATTGTGCAGCCCTAGTTACGGCAGTTGTTAGGACAGCTTTATTTCCCCTGTCAGTCTGAGTCTTGCATAATGCCAAATAAAGCCTAAAAAAGTGCCCATTCACCTACAATGTCAGCCAGAACTTTTTTTTACTGCATAAAAGTTTTACATTTCTGTTCAGGCAGACATTCAACATTTATATATATATATATAACACTATTGCATTTGAGAATCAAGCTATTGTCATTCAGTGTAGTGTTATTAGTAGTATATTGTGTTTATTTTTTGTTTTAAATGACTCTTGTCCTTGCTTTTTCTTGCAGTGTCTGCCACCGCCTTCTACAAGGCTCAGCCAGTCATCCAGTTCATGTGTGAAGTGCTGGACATCCACAACATAGACGAGCAGCCTCGCCCACTCACGGACTCGCACCGGGTCAAATTCACCAAAGAAATCAAAGGTGAAGACAGGAGTGTAAAGTGTGCCTGCATGAGAGAAAGAGTTAAATCAGTGTGTGAGAGAGAGAGAGAGAGAGAGAGAGAGTTTGAACAGGGAGAACACATGTCGCAGCCATTCACACACAGACACATTCTTATGCCACTCTAACACTTTCTATTATTCACCAGGTTTGAAGGTGGAGGTGACGCACTGTGGAACCATGCGGAGGAAGTACCGCGTCTGCAACGTGACCCGTCGGCCTGCCAGCCATCAAACGTGAGTCAGCCTCCGGGTGGGCGGGCGGGAGGGCGAGGGAACAGGAGGCTCTGGGCGGGGTGCGTGGATGGGATGGGATGGGGGTGGGACCACAGACCACAGAGGACGCGATCACCAATTCACGACCAAACAAACCAGATAATAGATGACTCATTTTACAATCATGCGGTCAACATTAGTCATCAGTTAGTGAAGTAGCCGTTGTGTGTGTGGCTGCTGATCTTCAGTGTTTCCAGAGTCTTAACAATCCTCGCTGTGTGTTATCGTTTAAATGGATGTACAGCGCTATATTGCCATCAGAAATGATGTTCCCTATCTATGGCAATGTGCCGTTTAGGGATAGAATACTAAGAGTTAAGATACTCAATGATATTTAAATGGTGGTTGTGAAGTTTGACGATAGATGGCTACACAATTAATGTTAATGAGTGCTAATTCAGTTATTCAATAGGTGCACCTAGTTAAAACTAATGCAGTGTAATACAACAGTAGCAATAACTCCTACCTTCATGAAGGTTATAGTGTTCAGTTATTATCATAAAGCTGAATCAACACCTCTCCAAAACAGTTTCAACAAAAATTGAACATTGCAGGAGTGTTGTATCAGACTGCGTTATTTTTAATAAACTGGCTGACTGGCTTGAAGCTGCCAAATGCAGGAAGGACAGCTGGCAAAAGAAAAAATTGCCGATGTGTGAATGCGAAAATTAACAGACTTATTAATTTAAGGGAACACTCAAAAGTCCGATATAGTGGTCTAGATGGAGCAGTGAAATATAAATAGCTCTCAGAGTATACTGGATGATTAGATTACATTTATCACATTATGGCATTTAACAAAGTAGTGGCGTGTATGACTATTTCAGCCTTCTTTCAGCTGCGTCTCCGACTCTGGCGGTGTGAAACGGACTTGAGAGCAAGTAAAAAAAATCAATATAAAACATAATTCAAAGCGGTAAGCACCCACAGCATACACACAGCTGTCCTTCCTTCATTTGTCAGTTTAAACTGTGTTGCCTTTAGTCTGGATTATGACTGTAACTTCTTGGTATTTGTGTAATATTATCATACGATCCCCGCACCAAGCTTTGATTGGTCAGTAGGCGGTGCTTTTATACGAGGTGATCTCTTATCTGGAACATAACCTGCTCCGGAGCAGGTTAGCTGTGCAGTGTAAGTTGCCATGGTGATTTACCTTAGTAAGAAGTGAACCACCATCGTAGGACTGAAAACCCTGAAGGGTTAACCCTGAAGTTACCTCACTAACCCCAAATCCTGCTTCGTAGTACAGGCCTCAGTACAGATAAAGGGGTTATTCCGTACAGTGAAATCAAACCTATACTATTCTTATGGGCTAGTCTGTTTCTGCTCTGCTGTCACTGATATAAATATGGTAGCTAGCCAAAATGTATTCCTGTGCCACTAGTTACAAATCGTATCATACTGTAATTGTTTTGCCTCCAATCTGACTCAGAGACGCAATGTCTCTGCCACACAGTGAACACTTAAAAGTACATTAAAGGACCAATATGTAATATATTTACTGTAATAAATCATAAAATGACCATGATATGTCATCAGAGATTAAGGAAACTTGGCTTCTCCGACAACAACGCTACACCCAGTATGTTCTCCTTTGGATTTTCCATTCCGGTCCGGTACGCTGTGATCCCGTCCACTGCCCATTTCAACCCCCCGTTGCCACATATGAAACAAATTAGCACACAAACGCAGCCTTCTGCAGCCATGGAAGCAGGCAAACGGACTGGATCAACAGAGATAACGTTAACGTTAGATTCTACCCGACCTGAAAAGCCACGGCACATCTCTCTGTGGTCCGTGTGCGGCTGGGTCATCAAGACAGCGAGTATTTGAGACACACAGCCGATGAAGTGATTCCAGCTACTGCTGCTGGGTAGAGGCTAACACGGTCTTGTCTAGAAGGTAACCCTCAAATTGCGAAAATTTGCACACCGGAGGAGCAGACGAGCCACGGCTCCAATGTTTTGAGTTTGGACTGTTAACCCATTTTAAACGCTAGCTGTCAGTCCTACATATTGCTCCTTTAAAGTCAGTAAAACAAATCTAGTTTAGGTAAGAGATGCTAGACAATTGCATTTATAGCAAACCAGTCAGCATCGCTGTTTTTTGTTTTACATATAAAGCAGACAAATGAAAAATAAAGATTGGACTGATTTAGCTTGATATAGCCTCTATTGATCAATTCAATTATCGTTTAATCAGCTATGGGCATCCTGATGGTACTGTAAAATATATCAATCTGATTCAGTTGCACTCAGAAGTGGTCTAGTTTCTGACATGAGATGCTCTCTTCTCTGCAGGTTCCCTCTACAGCTGGAAAATGGTCAGACTGTAGAGCGCACCGTAGCCCAGTACTTCAGGGAGAAGTACAACCTGCAGCTTAAGTACCCACATTTGCCCTGTCTACAAGTGGGCCAGGAGCAAAAGCACACCTACCTGCCCCTGGAGGTGAGAGAAAAGAAGTCGTTATCCCTCTTTTTTTATTGGGTTTGAATTTAAACAGAACTCCAAACATGATAAAACTTTGCAGTGTATGGGCTACTGGGCAGCTCCCAGGTGTATCTGTGTATCAGCAGTATGAATAAGAAGCCAGGCAGCTGCATAAAGTGTGCCCAGATGATATTTTGCTGGCTAAATAATAACTAACATGATTAAACGTTTGCCTTTATTTTCTTGCAGGTGTGTAACATTGTAGCAGGTCAACGGTGCATCAAGAAGCTGACAGATAATCAGACCTCCACTATGATCAAAGCCACAGCTCGCTCTGCACCCGACAGACAGGAGGAGATCAGCAGGCTGGTGAGTTGGATCAAGATCTCTTCCATCACTCCATAGACACCGTAGCGACTACTACGCCGATGAGGCTAAGTAGGCTCTTTACTGTGTGACTCGTTCTAATCCAAATCCAGATGTAATAATAAATGACTGGCTAAATAAACACTTTGTCCCCTATAGACACTTTGTAATGAAATTGAGTGGCATCTGCTGATTAGTAGACTGTAGATGTCAAGTATTTCTTCAGCATCAACATAATAGAAATTCAAGGCTGTGACACTTGCATACTTGATTTATTTATTTATATATATATATAATTTTTTTTTTTTTTTTTTTTGAATGAGCAAACACTTACAAAAGGTAGTATGGTTAAAATTGTCACCGTTCTACTATGGATTTTGTTACAGAACACAAAAACAATTTGTGTTTGTGCATCATATACTGTCCAATTTTCCCACTGAAATGTGTCTACTGTAGTAGGAAGTAGGGCTGCAAAATGAATCGAATATTAATTGTGATCACGATTTTGGCTTCCCACAATTAACTGAACATGATCCACAGCGATACTGACGTTTAAAATGCTCCGCTCATAGAAAACTCTGCTGCTTAAATCATGCGCTTCCTAAACTAACAGCTAGAGATGAACCGTCGGTCAGCAGCCGATTGAAGCCGACCCGTTTTCAGCAGTCTCATATATCCACATACATGCACACGTGCAGCCGCCACATGATGGTTTTATGTCGGCACACAGCGGCACATACGCCAAAATTAACTAAATGGGTTTTATTTCTGTAAAAACAAAATAAACGACGATGGGGGCGGTGGGTTCGTAATTTAATCGGTGTGTGCCCGACCACCGTGTAACACCGGTAACACCGACTACCGCGACAACCCTACCTAGTAGGCGGAACATCTTGTTATGTCGTACAGTGCCATAAGTATGCACCACCATTCAAGTGGTTAAGTTTAGGTTATATCGTACATTGTTGGGGCTCTAACTTTAAAGGAGATGGGTGTGGAGATGCGCCTGGATGGCTGCCGCGTTGTTAAGCGGGTCAACACTCGGTTGCCATGCTGCTCATCTTGATCTCAAATTGCTTGTTTTGTAATCACCTCTCCCAGATTCTCATTTTATATTGTTAACAGAGGCATGTCTGCATGCTTGTCCATCGCATTTGGAAATTACAAGGCTGGCAGGCCTACCAAGGGTCAACAAAATACCAGAGTTGTAATGGCTTTAATGTGTGTGTGAGGCTGCTACAGTGTCTGCAGCGTATTGTTTATGGAAAGATTGGCAGACTGTACACCGCCTCTGGCCACCATCAAATTAGCAAGGCACATTTAGTTCCTGCTGCTACCTTATTAAACCACCGATCGCTTTTCTCAGGAGCAAAACGACTGGACTTGCTTACAGGAAATCACTGTAGACAGCGCTGTGGTGGCGTTTTCATTTAGACGCACAGTCGCTTAAAACTGACAGGCCAGCGTGGGTGGAATAGCCGAGGTTGAGAGACAGAAAAAGGAGAAAACGAGCAGATAAGCCGTGTCTGTCAGAACTACATAATGAATTCTATAATACGTTTGGATATCCTGCCAGGTGGGCTGATCATGAACCTTGTACTTGCAGTCATTTTGGATTAGGGTGCTGCCACCTGACATTTTGTGGCAAGTCACTGATTTACCATTCCATGTTTCCTCTCAACCAACATCTTATAAAATAATGAAAACAATACAAATGCTAACCGCAGAAGAGAAATTGCCTAAAGGAAAACTAATACCCATACATACAAGAGCATGTACAGAAAAGCAATGCCTTATTAGGGTTACAAGCATAAGGTCTATCTAAAACAATGATGGCACTGAGGCAAGTATAGACCTCACAATATGTGATATAATACCCACTGAACTACAGCTGCACTTTGGCTTTGTTCTTAAGAGGAATCACAACTGTGTCAATAAACTCATTTTGTCTACTGTACGTCTTGAAAGAAATAATTGTCTACACTGGTGGTAATTCACAACAAGCCTCTTCTAAGTAGGATGAGGTAGGCAGATATAAAGGTTCTCCTGAAGAGCAGCGTTTGTGTTTTTTGTGATCAGCACTGTTTCCATCATAATAAGACCTTTTTGTTAGGAAAATTCTCATTTTCTTTCTTTTTTCTTTCTTTCTTTCTTTCTTTCTTTCTTTCTTTCTTTCTTTCTTTCTTTCTTTCTTTCTTTCCTCGAACTTGAACTGTATGTTATGACTGGTCATGTGGCCATCTTGGTTGTAGTCCGGTGTCTTGTAAGCCTACATGGGCTGGGCAGCAAATGGTGCAGGACACCCAAATAAATCAGTCAATCAATCTAAGTAAGGGATAATGTACAGCAGGCCGGTCATTGTTGTGATATAAACCCCGACAGGGCGATGCAGCGACGCGGAGGGGTCTTGCATCGCCCTGAAGGGGTTTATTTCACAACAATGACCCGCTCGCTGTACATTATCCTGTTTATTACACGGCTACTTAATTAAGAAATCAATAATTTAACACAAAAATGGTCCGCCAGAGATCGACATCGGATCTGCGTCCATAGCGACGGTCTGTTATACATAGCAGCGGACTGCTATGAAGAAATCACAAACCGTAAAACGCCGTGATTGACCAATCAGAACTGAGTATTCATCAAAGCCGTGTAATAAATTTAGCTGATGCTCTTAAAGGAAAAGTTTGGCTCTTTGGAGAAATATGCTTATCCACTTTCTGGTTGGGAGTTCGGTGAGAGGAAGAACCTGATATTAACGGACAGATATGAGAGTGGTATTGTTCTTCTCATCAAACTCTCAGCAAGAAAGCAAACAAGCTTATTTCCCGAAACATCGAACTATTCCTTTAACCAAAATGAGCCACAATGAGTGAGCAGGTATCGGAAATTTCAGTAGAACACATAGCCATATGCTCTGTTATATACTATAACCTTCCAGTACTGCAATGGTCTCTACTCACGCTGTCATTAACTACCGTGGCCTGACCCTGTGTCCCCCTTTCCCTGCAGGTGCGCAGTGCCAACTACGAGGCAGACCCCTTTGTGCAGGAATTCCAGTTCAAGGTGCGCGACGAGATGGCCCACGTGACGGGGCGAGTGCTACCCGCCCCCATGCTGCAGTACGGCGGCAGGGTGAGCACAGAGCACTTTATGGTACCCTTCCTTTAAATCACGCCCATTCTCTCTGTTTGTCTGACACGCTCTCCCCCTCCTCAGCCTTTATCCCACTGAGGGGAACTAACTCACTGGCTTCTGTCTGTACTTCATGGTGTCTATATTTTTGGCCTTTTTTCGTGGTTGAGTCTCAGTAGAGCAAACGTTGATTCCACCTTAAAAAAAAAAAAAAAAGGTAATTCCTTTATGAATTTTGATGTGTTTTTAAAAGAGACAAATAGGACAGCAAACGTTTTTGTAAGGCTGGGCGATATGGCCAAAAACTTCTATCATGATATAGGTCATTTACTATCTTGATAATGATATATATCACGATATAGCATGTTTTCTGGTAATTCAATAAATAAGTAGTCTATATGAAATACCCACATGGTAAAGCCTATTTTTGTATAGTCCTGTGTGAATGAAATACTTGACAAATGAAAAGTACTGAGTATTTTCTCATTTCAAGAAATTGCAAAATGAACAAAAGAAAAAATTAGAAAGTTTTCTCTGGCTGGTGGGCGGTGCTTGGTATTTCCTCAACTGATCTCAACGTGGCTGCTGGGTCACAAACTTTCTTATTTTACAGCTAAACAGTACACTACAAGATGTTTCTGAAAACATTTGAGGAGAGAAATAGTCATTACAGTAACAGAATGTTGATTCATATTTGATCAGCGCTGCCTAGTTTGATCGTTTGATCGGAGTTCGCTAGTGATTGACAGCTGCTCAGAGACGACAAGGCTCCAGCTTGGCTCTGATTGGTTGTTTTCCTTCTGCGCTGTGAAATCTTGCAAATGCCATTATGAGCACTAAGGAGTCAGATTACCTGTCTCATGCACTACTGTCAGGATATAGTGACCGTTTTATAAAAATAACTTTATTTAAAAATAAATAAATAAATATAGGCCTAGTCTATATCGTGATAGAAACTATATAGTAAAATATATGATAGACATTTTTATATCGTTTTGACGATATATATTGTCATATTTCCCAGCCCTACATTTTTGTCTCTTTACGACAAGGATTATTTAGAATAAAAGAATGAATACCGAAATCATGATTGGATAGCTTCTAAAGCGTACAGCCTTTGCCAGCATTTGCCTAATGTTCATTTTCATTGGTTAAGTACAAAAGAAGTGGGTTGAAGAGGTTTACAAAAATTGCATAATGGAGCAACTTACTGAGACTGAACCACAGTGTTTATTAACATGTGTCTGTTTACCATCTCTGAGGAGACACACCTTTACACTACTATTATACATTTGGATGTGTGTATTAGTGAGAACTATGACACCACTGTGCACACTATGTTTTGCACGATAAACACACCAAATAGCATCTTACGTACTATAGATTCCATCACATAGTGCATCACACTACCTTTGCAAAGCTTGACGATATTTGTTATTTGATGTGAAAGTTCCATTTTTCTCTGCTGAGCACAAATACTTTTTGCAGATGCATGTTTCTTTGACTGACATGTTTCTTTTTTTTGTTCAAAGTGTGAATTTAATGTGTTAATACGTTTTGGTATGGATGAAGAGTGTGTGTGGGTTCTGTGGGTTCTCAGAGAGTAATTGTGTGTTTGTGTGTGTTTGTGAGTGACTGTCCTCCTGCCTGTTCAAGCGTGAGTGTGTATGAACAGTATGAATGTGAGTGTTTGCCCACATAATCATGAGTACATGTGGTGAGACTGCAATGTTGTTTCAGAACCGCACTGTAGCCACGCCCAGCCACGGGGTGTGGGACATGAGGGGGAAGCAGTTCCACACCGGGGTGGAGATCAAGATGTGGGCCATCGCCTGCTTCGCCACGCAGAGGCAGTGTCGGGAAGAAATACTAAAGTAGGATTATTGGCATATGATTTTTCCCTCTGAAGTTTTAAAAGATGAGCTTCTGTTGTGCGTGCGGTGATGAAGTATATTCATGAAAGTTTAAATTACATTCATTAGATTAGTATTCAAACACTTATCTAGTTTACTTTTCTCATTAATCTGTTACGATGTTAGAGATTATTTTATTTGTATATTTTATCTCCATAGATTGTAATCTAACATTAATGAATAATTTCTGTTTCAAATGATTACTTGAAGAGTAGGGTAGCATCTCTTATCTCAGCAGTTTGCAGAGCATGATGATTCAATTTGAGTTTATGTCTTTACTAGGGCTGTCAATCGATTAAATATCTAATCACGATTTATTGCATGATTGTCCATAGTTAATTGTGATTAATCGCAAATTAATCACATATTTTTTATCTGTCCAAAATGTACCTTAAAGGGAGATTTGTCAAGTATTTAATACTCTTATAGACATTGAAGTGGGAAAAATATGCTGCTTTATGCAAATGTATGTATATATTTATTATTGGAAATAAATTAATAACACAAACAAAGACAAATATTGTCCAGAAACCCTCACAGGTACTGCATTTAGCATAAAACATATGCTCTAATCATAACATGGAGTCCTATAAGGCAACAACAGCTGTCAGTGTGTCAGTGTGCTGACTTGACTATGATTTGCCCCAAACTGCATGTGATTATCATAAAGTGGGCATGTGTGTAAAGGGGAGACTCGTGGGTACCCATAGAACCCATTTTCATTCACATATCTTGAGGTCAGAGGTCAAGGGACCCCTTTGAAAATGGCCATGACAGTTTTTCCTCATAAAAATTTTACAGAAGTTTGGAGCGTTATTTAACCTCCTCCGCGACAAGGTAGTATAACATGACAGGTTTTCTAATGTCATATGATGATATGATATCTTCACTCTAGCTTTAACACTGAGACCGCTACGACCTAAAAATTACAAGTTGCAGTGGCGTTCAAACGAATTTCCGTTAACGTGTTATTATCGCGTTAACTTTGACAGCTCTAATCTTTACTAGTTAAAACCATAAGGATGTTGCACATTCATGAACAATAACCGTAACTATGTCAGAGGTACACAAAAGGATAGACTTCATCTGGAGTCTCTGACCAGATGTTTAAAACATACCCTAAATACTGCAAACTGCCTTTATGCTGCATGGAAAATGCAATGATGCACTTAATTAGATTTTTGGCATTATAGGATAATAAAAACACAGTTAAACATGTTTCAAAATATAAAATCTTTACCTAAGCTAACTGATAAATGTCAAACATCACTGATATTCCATTTGCTGTTACACAAGGAACCATATTTTATGTCGCGCTGACAACATTTTTGCAGGTGTCAGTGCTTATTTATTTCCCCAAGCAAAAAGGAGCAAGCTTGCAGCTTTACTGTAATTGTAGTTGACTTCACCATTCTGTTGACTCTTCATCCTGACCTCCTGCTTCTTCCTCGTGTAGGGGTTTCACAGACCAGCTACGTAAGATCTCTAAGGATGCTGGGATGCCCATCCAGGGCCAGCCATGTTTCTGTAAATACGCCCAGGGAGCGGACAGCGTGGAGCCCATGTTCAGACACCTGAAGAACACCTACGCCGGACTGCAGCTCATCATCGTCATCCTGCCGGGAAAAACTCCAGTCTATGGTTAGAAAACTGCTTAGAATAAGTATCATATTAGAGCCCAGAGATGTGCTTGGTGGTTAAGACTGTGTGGAAATGCTATCCTGGGACTGTGTGCTGGTGCAATATTCTCTCAAATGTATGTCAATAAAAGAACCGCATTGAGGAGGGTGTACTTCACGCTCTATCAAAAAATATTCTTTCCATACATTGTTATATTTTCTATCTTTGTATATTTTTCTCAGACTGTACGTACCCATTTTTTATTCTGAATCCTACAGTGTTCCCATGTATGACTGCTCTCTTGTATCTTTTATACTTAACTACTGATCATAAGTTGATTAGTATTCCACTGCTTCTTTTGAGAACTGACATCAACATTATCATGTCTGGGCTACTTTTGCAAGCATGACATTTATCAGAAATTTTCAAAAAACTGTTAACTTTTTCTGATGCTCACATTTGTAACCACTCTTAGCGGAGGTAAAGCGCGTGGGGGACACCCTCCTGGGCATGGCCACGCAGTGCGTCCAGGTGAAGAACGTGGTGAAGACGTCGCCTCAGACCCTCTCCAACCTCTGCCTCAAGATCAATGTGAAGCTGGGAGGCATCAACAACATCCTGGTGCCTCACCAACGGTCAGTCATGCTCTCCTTCTCCTCGTATATGGCAACGCTCTGCTGTTGTGATGCTGTTTTCAAATGGCAAATTTTTGCATCAGAATATAACTATTTGTCTGACATTTGTATGTAAAAAACACACACACACACACCATAGTAACGGTAACATGCGAGGGAACAGTCTAAATATCGTCATGTAACTCAATATAATTAATGTAATTGTTATGTATCTCAATCAATAGACCATCAGTGTTTCAGCAGCCAGTTATCTTCTTGGGAGCAGATGTTACACATCCACCAGCTGGAGATGGGAAGAAGCCTTCAATTGCAGCAGTGAGTTTCATCTTCATTTTACACCCGACCTTTTGGTTGAATTTATTAACTTTTGAGTGTTTTCCCTGTATCTGACATTCACTCTTGATTGTCCCCCCCCCCCCCTCTCTCTCCCAGGTGGTAGGCAGTATGGACGCCCACCCCAGCAGGTACTGTGCCACAGTGCGGGTCCAGAGGCCCCGGCAGGAGGTCATCCAGGACCTGGCCTCCATGGTGCGGGAACTGCTGATCCAGTTCTACAAGTCAACCCGCTACAAGCCCACCAGGATCATTTTCTACAGGGATGGAGTTTCAGAAGGCCAGTTCAGACAGGTCGGCTTCTTCCACATTCTTTCACAACAAGATTGTCTGGAGTCAGGCTATGAATTGAACACCAGCCAAAATATCTTTTTGATTTGCAGAATTTTCACACTTGCACAGTGTATGAAGAATATAGTTGACAGGGTTTTCTTCCAGGGTAGTTTTTTAAACATTATTTTCCTCTTCTTCTTCAGGTGCTGTATTATGAGCTGCTGGCCATCCGTGAGGCCTGTATCTGCCTGGAGAAGGAGTACCAGCCAGGCATCACCTACATTGTTGTGCAAAAACGCCACCATACACGCCTCTTCTGTGCCGACCGCAACGAGAGAGTGAGTCCCCGCCGCTCGCACACACACTCTCTTTAAGTACAACACAGCGATGGAACCCATTAAAGTCAGTACAGTGTGTTATGTGTTAGTCCATATTCTTTTTTATGCTCTGTGCCTGCACGTTAAGTACTCGAAATGGGCCTCCTTAATTACCTTTTGTTGTCAATTGGACTGTTCACCCTCCTAACCCCTGTAATTACATTCGATTAAAGCATTAGGGCCCAGTTCAGCCCGAGAGCTCTGGAGTGGCACTCAAGGCCCCTAGAGTAAGACTCAGCTAGTAACAACCTTATTTTCTGTGCCGAGCATTAGGCTCTCTAGAGCATTAGGCTTTTAATTGGTTGATTGGGAAGCATTTGGTAAACCTTCGCCTGGCGCGGTCCATTAACTAGTTCTTTTTTTCAGTGATTAGAAGTTTTGCCTCCTGACATCATTTAGTGCTTTAAAAGCTTTGTTTTCTGCTGCTCTTTTCCTGCATCTTCCATTTTCTGTTCTAGTTGTTTTTAATTTCACGGTGAAAACAAAACCGTCTAAGGGCATTAGTAGGGACTAACTGACCTGATTTTTGTTTTTGTCAGGTTGGACGCAGTGGAAACATTCCTGCTGGTACTACCGTGGATACGGACATCACGCATCCGTACGAGTTTGACTTTTACCTCTGCAGTCACGCTGGAATACAGGTCAGACCAACCTCTTGTCTTCTCTGCTCAGCCTGCTGCCCTTTTCAGCAGTATTTCATCACACTCTCCTTCACTGCTTTTGCATTCTTGCAAATAAACAAGATTCAGAAATAAAATGGCCACAAGAGAAAAGAGGAAATACTCCTCGTCTTTTTCCCTTTTCTGTAGTTATTTGAAGTTAGATCCCAAGGAACTGATAAAATGATGCCAACTGCATCATAAAAAATCATATGACAGGAGCTACCGTACCTTGCTGAAATTTACACCGTTATGCAACGGGAAGATTCTGCAAGATTTCTGTCTGTTCTGCAACAGCAATTATCCAGAGGCTGTTTGCGTGTTTAGCTCCTAAATCACCATTGTGATGTTGTTATTCATGTCTGTAAGACACTGTAATGGTATGTATACTGTGATGGGCATCATAGTTGTTTTTACCCCTCGTTTTCTGTCTCAGTGACTGTGTTTACATGCGCACTAATATTCCGAATATGACAATATTCCGAATTTCATGCAGGACATGTTAACAGCATATTCAGTTTGGATATTCTGAATTAGGCCTTATTCTGAATGGAGCATTTTCTGATTTAGAAATGTGGGATATGCCGATATTATGCAGGTTTTAGGAGCATTCTTTGGACATGTATACAGCGATTCGGAATATGCGTCTCAGTTGGGGTGTTTTTTACCGCAGTTTGCAACTCACAGCCTCTTGCCTGTTTACTACCAGCTCTGTGCGTTGTACACAAAACCAGTCTGTTTTCGTGCATAGCTGTAAAAAGAATAGCTTGAAGAACACAGTTTTGCAAAACTTACAGAACGGTGACAACAAGGGTACACCACGGGAACAATATGACTGCAGTTTGAAAAGGGAAATTTAAGTTATTTAACCCCCTGAGACCCGCGATCCTGACCGACTTAACTGTATTTCAGAGGCTGTAGCAGGTTCAGTTTTAGAGCTAGAGTGAAGTGGCAGATATCATATGAAACTAGAAAACCTAAGGGATCCATAGGTAACACAATTTATTTTAATTAATGAATTCATTCATTCATGTTTATTTCTGATTCATGACTAGAACAACTTGACACACAGTGCTGAGCTGCATCTCAAATTAATCTTCAGGTTCCCAGCTTTCAGATGATGTACACCACTTCTATGTGACATCTACTGTTGACCTGCTCTCTCCCTAAAGACCCCCTGTACCCCCCTAGAAACGACAAAAAAACGGGTCTATTGTCGGTCTCAGAGGGTTAAAGGGCGTGGCCGCAGGACGTACGTCATGGGGGCTTTTTACGTTAATCAGAGTATGCACGGCTGTATGTAAACAGAAATATTAGTGGAATATTCATTTACCATTTTCATTAACCATGTAAACAGCTTAGTAGGAATATTGTCTAAGTGTTCAGAATAATGGCAAAATCCGGAATATTTTGTGCATTTAAACGCATTTACACTACCCAAAGCTCGTGACCATAGATGAGGGTTGGAACGTAGATGGACTGGTAAATCAAGAGCGTCGCCTTCCGGCTCAGCTCCCTTTTCACCACAACGGTCCGGTACAGCGCCCGCATAACTGCAGACGCCGCACCGAACCGTCTGTCCATCTCCCGCATCCATTTTTCCCTCACTCGTGAACAAGTCCCTGAGATACTTCAACTCCGCCGCTTGGGGCAAAGACTCACTCCCCAACCGGAGGGTGCAATCCACCGGTTTCCGGCAGAGAACCACAGCCTCAGACTTGGAGGTACTGACTCTCATCCCGACCGCTTCACACTCGGCTGCAAACCGCCCCAGTGCGCGCTGCAGGTCACGGTTCGATGAAGCCAACAGAACCACATCATCTGCAAAGAGCAGAGACGCAATTCTGAGGTCCCCGAACCGGACACTCTCCTAAATATGAATCTAATAATAATACAAATATGCCATGTAATCTCCTTCTCCCAGGGCACCAGTAGACCCTCCCACTACCATGTGCTGTGGGACGACAATTGTTTTACCGCTGACGAGTTCCAGCTGCTCACCTACCAGTTGTGCCACACCTACGTGCGCTGTACCCGCTCAGTCTCCATCCCTGCGCCAGCCTACTACGCCCACCTGGTGGCCTTCCGTGCCCGCTACCATCTGGTGGACAAAGAACATGACAGGTGAGAAGGGGAGAGAGAGAGTGAACAAGAGGTTCTTCATTTTTGACTCGATATTACGAGCAGAATGTCCAGTTTTCCCGTTATTCTTTGTCATCTGTAATAACTGGTCCTCTCCTCTCCACTGTGCAGCGCTGAGGGCAGCCATGTGTCTGGTCAGAGTAACGGTCGGGACCCCCAGGCGCTGGCCAAAGCTGTTCAGATCCACCACGACACTCTGAGGACCATGTACTTCGCCTGAGCTACACCAAGCCTTCCCAACCATTGCCACCCTTTACACACACACACTGACACACACAGACACAACCACGCACACCTGGCTTACCAGTCAAGGAGTCCTCATATGTGCAAGTCCCGCCACCCGCTCCCCCCCCCCCCCACACGCCTAGTCAATCCGGACCTGACACTGTGCAGAGGAAAGCAGGGAGGAGGGATGGGAGGAGGCGCCCCACACTGGACTGAGGATGCAAACGCTGCTTTAAAAACAAACAAGAGAGAAACTCAGCACTATTATGCAATATTCAACCAGCCAACTAGTTTATTTCACCCTTATCAGGCCCCTTTTTCATTGCCCCTCCTATCTGTTCTTCCCTGTTTGTCTCCTTTCCTTGTGGCCTAGTGGGTGTTTTTGTCTTTACTTTTCCCTTCCTTTGGCTCAGTCTTTCTCTATAGTCTACTAATCTGCTCCTTTGCCATCTACAGTACCTCAAGTCAGTCTGAGCAGCAGCACTTTTACATTCTGTCGACTCTCCCCAGTGTTTCAAACGAGGGAGCAGAGAAGGAAGGGTCCGACTGGAGTTGTTGTGTTGACGTTTGATTTATTTTGGAACATAGTTGTTTCATTGGGCCAGAGGTCCTCCCAGTTGCCACTTTTTATTTTTCCCTTTTCCCTCCTTTCTGTCACTTTTCACTAGTGTGTGAAATCACCAGTCTCTTGTACGGAGCAACATGTTCTTTTGAGCACACTGCCACCTGTTGGCGACGAGGTATAAATGCCCCTTTAAAGTCACAACAAGGAGTTGTTGTCTTATGAGGTTTCAGATCAGTTTTGATTCATCTTTAGCAGTCAGCTGTCACATTTAAACAGGCAGTTTTATATTGGCTGATATATCAGTTGCAGCCATCTATGGATTTTATTTAAAGTATAACACTGTTATTTGATCCTGGTTGTTATTTTTCTTCTACATTATGTGAAACATTTTATGATTCCGACTTTTTTTAATCATTTAAATCATGTAAGCTCGTGTTTTTAATCTCGGTAGTCGTCATGCATTCATTTCCCTCAGTGCTTTATCTCACATTTCCCTCTCTTGAGTTTTCAGACGGTGGGTAAATAGAGATCACGTCGATGGTTTCCTCTAGTGCAATAATCAGTTGAACGAAGGGAAGTGGATTTTAGGGGACTTAAATGATTCCAAGGAACGGTTAGACATTTCATTTGAAAGGAGAACAGTTTGACACTTTCATGTTTTGCTCCTCGATTGATTGATCAGCATGTTTTATGAGTTTGCCCTTGATGTCGGGCTAAAATGGTGCAACTGCAGTTTTGGTGATTTTAATGTTTTTACTTGAATTGAAGGATTTTATGCGCCTCTGTGGTTTGAGAATACTTTATCATCAACGGGCATAATTTCAGAATTCCTGATCATCAGTTTGCTAATGTGGCTGATTTTCTTAATTCCTAAGAGTGACAGAGGTTTTCACGTCACGGCAGCAAAGTGGAGCGTAAAGGCCATAAAGAAGTAGTATTCAAGTGCCTGGTGGAAGTGTTAAATGGTCAAAAGCTGCAGAACTCGTAATAGGGATCCTATTTCAAAAAGCATATTCCAACAAACGGACAGCATAAGATGGTTTAAAGCAAGAACGTTTCACCCGATGCCTCTTATTCTCCTGACTTTTCTATACATCTCATTCAAATCATCCTAAGATCAATATATTTATTGTGTTTGCCGATACAGCAGCATTAGCTGTTGGCTTTGCTTCGGAGCAGCGTTCAAGCAAAGCTGTCGTCTTTTTTGCGTAATCTTCACCAGACATGGATCCAGCTGCTACAGTGTGTTTGTACCTAAAAGGCCAGGTTCATGGGCACGGAGTCAGCCTCCGTCATAAACTCATTATTTCAATAAACGCTTTCTTTCAAGAGAAGCCCTGGACGAGGTTTTAATTCCTGTCCATGTAACCGGCCGAAAGTTGTGACTTGCTTCAGAAAAAAAAAATGCTGAGGAGTTAAGTTGGTGACCAATGTTTGCAGCAGAAGTAGCTGACTGTTGTTCTGAAATGTGCACCTGGATTGTAGTCACAACTTGACTCCTCTTGTGCTGCTGAAGCTCGTCTGGGGGGGGTGTTTTTAAAAGTTATCTGCACTAAAAGAAGCTGTGTTTGGGGACTGAACACAGGCGTGGTGCTACTCTGTCTGAATCTGAAGCTGAAGCTGAGACTCTGGATGAGCAGGTCGGTAGGGACGTAGAAAAAGAAACAGAAAATGGTAAATCTCGAGGGAGATTTAGGATTTCACTCGGTAGTTCTGTAAACGGTACAACGGCAGACGTTCCCTCGGACAGTGAGCTGTAACGTAGGGTTCTGCATCCGCTGTTACTCTGACTGCCTTTCGTAGGCCAGTGGGTTTGAGCCTTCATGATTTCACTAGTGTCTGAAAGCCTTTTTAAAAGCCAGATCGAAAGTATATTTGTACATTTTAAATTATGTAATGCACACCACTTATTTTTGCTAACAGAAACAAAATAATGTAGTCTAATTATTAATCTTAGTAATAAATGTATCATGATAAGTAATGGTTAAAAAGGTATAATAACAAAGTTTTATTATTGCAATAGACTGTTGACTTGTTCCTGTGTCACTGTATAGTTTATGTGTGAACAGTGGTGGGCTTGTTGAAACTAGTGACGTGTGTTTGGACTGTCATACTGTTATTGATAGTGATAGGGATGTGGACTTAAACCGCCTCTTGCTTCGATGTTTGGGAAAAAAAAGCTGCAAGATGTTGAATGCTTATTTCTCAACTTTTTTTTTGTGTGTAGATGCTCGTACAGTCGGAGGTTTGTCGTAGAGGAGAGAGAGAAAATATTACATACTGTACTCCGAAAGGCTTTGTATTGAGACGTTGCATCCTTTACGGTAGAATAGAAGAAGAGCCGGTTGATGTATTGAGCGTTTCTGCTCTCGAATGTTCTCGGGGTTTCTTCAACTGGTGCTGCTCCTTATCAGGAGGGAGAGTGTAAAGGACGTGGTTTCGAAAGTGTTGCTGATCCATTTCAAGGACACGTGTGATCAAAGAATAATCGTAACAAGAGGGCAGTAGTTCTCCATTCCTTTGTGTTAAAGCCTCGGGGGGATTTACGTCGGATTGCAAACCTCTGTTGCTTTCCTCAGAAACCTCTCCTCACCCGAGCCACTTCATGTGCTCACAAATACAAAGAGCTACCCTCCCGGTAAATCTGTGGTGTGACAAAGCCCGTAATCTCATTGTTGCTCTCTTTCCCCTTTGCTCCCGAACATTTACTCCCCTGTGCCAGAGAACTACATTCCACGGCCGCACAATCCCATCCGATCCCCCTGGGAGGCGTGAGAGAGATTAGAGCTTGAAGGACAATAGCGGGGTCTGGTCAGTAAGATACAGAGGCTTCTGTTATTCATTCAAGTACATGTGATTTAGACGGAATCAAAGCTGATCAGCGATAACTTTGTGCGGCAGGTTACGTTGGAAGTTGAACAAGTCTCGGAGGTTAATTGCGGAGGATTAGAATCCATTTATATCTCTCTGCTGTCGGTAATGGATGTTCAGTTAGTGTATAAACGACATTCTCGAGGGCAGTTGAACACATGTTTACATAGCAGATGTGTTTGCCTCGCTTACAACTGAAATGTCATCAGCTCTGCTTTTGCGAATATCAGCTAGTAGAGAAGTGAGCAAGACCATTAGGGGCCGGTGGAAGTGGAACGCTTGAAGGGATACGAAGACATTATTTATTTGGTCAATTTGTCCTCAGCAGACATTTGTGTTACACGGCCGGGGTAATGGACTTGTTTGTCCTTCCAGTTCTATTAAAATGACTTGTTGGGCTTGATTGAAATGAAAGGGTACACTCAGCTTACTGCTAGCTGCGGCCTTTAGCTCTCAATTAGGATTGCTAACAATACAGACTAGGGCTGTCAATTGATTTTAATATATAATCGCAAATTAATCGCACATTTTTTGTCTGTTCAAAGTGTACCGTAAAGGGAGATTTGTCAACTATTTAATACTCTTATCAACGTGGGAGTGGGCAAATATGCTGCTTTATGCACATTTATGTATATATTTATTATTGGAAATCAATTAACAACACAGAATAATGACAGATATTGTCCAGAAACCCTCACAGGTACTGCATTTAGCATAAAACACATGCTCAAATCATAACATGGCAAACTGCAGCCCAACAGGCAACAACAGCTGTCAGTGTGTCAGTGTGCTGACTTGACTATGACTTGCCACAAACTGCATGTGATTATCATAAAGTGGGCATGTCTGTAAAGGGGAGACTCGTGGGTACCCATAGAACCCATTTTCATTCACATATCTTGAGGTCAGAGGTCAAGGGACCCAAGTTTGGAGCGTTATTGAGCCTTTTCCGTGAGCCCGCAACAACCTAAAAATCATAAGTTGCGTTAACGTGTTAAATAAATTAGTGGCTTTAAATTGAATTTACTTTAACGTGTTTTTTTTTATCACATTAACTTTGACAGCCCTAATACAGACTAGTCTTTTTATGGAAGCTGAAGAACAAACATCTTACCCGCAAACTGTCTGATGAAGAAAAATAGCTAAATTAAACCCAAAAAGGTCAACGTCTCCCTTTTTTAAATGGAAGTGAAGGTGAATTCCATTTCGAGTAATCGATCAATATCCCTGATTTTGGTTGCTCTCTATCTGCAGTGGAAGGTAGCAACAGAGTGAGAAAAAAAGTCCACGGAAAGTGCCTTTCCTCTTGATGGTGCTGTCAATTGAAAGATAAAAATGTAAAATCAAAGAATCTCCTTTTCAAGAACACGTTGCGGTGCAGGAACGGCTGCATTTCTACACACTCACTGTTTGTTTCCTAGAGATGGCGATGCAAACTCGTGTTTCATGTATTTAGACATTAAAGCCTACATAGAAATAGAATATATGCCAAGTATATGGTTGTGGTTGAGCTTTTTCGCTTCCTAGTGCATTTAGTGTCTTGGACCAATGGTGTTGTTGGTACAGTGGAATGTGCGTTTGGGTGGGGGGGTGGTGGGGGTGGTCGGGGGTCATAGCTGACACTAGCGTGGTGTGACGCAGCTTAGCCCACGAATGACAAACATAGCACAGCACTTTAGAGACTGCCACTCTCACTCAGACACATAGCCAAGAGGTTTCAATCTCTGTCCCTCCAGTTCTCTCCTTCCTCCCACGACGACGAGAAGGAGGAGGAGGATCCGAACCTCAGAGCAAACGAGGAGTCGAAGGGATGCGTGTTATCAAACAAAGCAGTCGGTCATTAAAAGTGTGCCTCACGCTCTCGTGACTCTGTTGGTGGCTCGGTGGAGTCAGCCTGCTCTCAGGTGGTGATTCCCCCCTCTGGAGTTACCACTGGACACTTTGTTACAGCTAGGGCTGGGTGTCACCTCCCAGATTCCACATTTTGAAGCATCTCAAACTTAAAAAGAAAGCAGAGGTTTTTACTATTCTTGCACTGAGAAATTTTCTTCTTGAGGGGCATTTTTACTTAGAAAAGCAACATGAGTGGGATAGAAAACTTCTTGAAAAAGCACGAATGACTGAAAACAATTTAGTCTGTTGCGTAGTGAAGTATGCTTTCATCCAAGTGTCATTTTACAGCAGGTGTAGAGATGAAATCAACAGAACCAGTGTCAGTATTTTCTCCCGATGCCCAGCCCTAGTAGCAGCCCATGGCGTTCTTTCATCTTAGTGCAATGCCCTGCCATGTGTCTTGTCCCCGATGGAGGGAATGTGTGCCCAGCAGTATCCCTGTCTTGAGCCGGTAGGGTGTCGACTGAAAACCAAGGCTGGTCTGTAGTTCTGTGGGTACCTTTTCAGTCCAGGGGGTGAAATCTTTCTATTACAAGAGATCTCAAAAAAAACACTGCACCTCACTTACCTTGGTATGCTGCATATGTTATACTACATGAAAGAAAACTGCAAATTGCTTTTATTATGACATATAATGCTTGAGTAATGCCTGATTGCGATATTCTTATAACTATTTTAGGGTCAAAATAAGTATAACTGTAAAAATATTCTCTGTTTTGTCTTAACACTTATCTGATTTTAAGAAATTGTTCTTGAGCCGACTTTTATTTTGTTGTCCTATTTAAATGTGTTTAAATTTATATATGAAATATATATATGCGGAATATTTTATGGTGTATTTATTGAGAGTGCATTCAAGCGGCTGGAGTCTCCGCATCATATTGCAGCATGGTGGGGGCGGAGCCAGGAGGATGAGGCCTTTAGCCCCTCCCCCTCCATGTTGACGCCTTATTCTCCGAGACACGCAAGCACAACAATATGGAGGGGGCTGCGAGGTGGAGGAAAGGGAGGAGGCGGATTTGACCTGGTCAACTCTCCCTCGGCCTTTCCTTAATATTCTTTCCCCTCCGCTCTTCTTTTACCACCTGAGAAGGCCAAATGCCATCCCCACATGTTGCAGCTCATCTCTGACGAAGGGAACCATTTCTGAACCACGCTGACCTGAGAGTCCAATAATAGCTGACCTTTTTTTTTTTTTTTTCATCCCAAGCTGCTAATTGGTACGTTAGCCATGTAAATGCCCCGAGCCAGTAAAAAGGGCCGGTGGGAGAACGTAAAAAAGCAGCGGAGGAAGGAAGGAAGGATGTCGGAAAGGCAGAATTCTTTGTATCATGGTGAAAATGTTAGCGTCACTTCTTTCCTCTTAAATTGTCTCCTGTCAAGTTTTATTTTCCTTCTTGTGCCAGAACATTTTACAGCAGGAACAGGTCTCATTCCACAAGAAAAGACATGCCTCAGCCTTAAGTGCGTTCTTACATAATGGTCAGATTTCTATGTGACTTTGCGATGCCTGTTGTTGGGTTGCCTACCAAGAAAACAAGCCTACGTACTTGATCTGCCCTGATTCCCCCCCAACCGGCATCCTCGTCTCTTCTCATTTCTCATGTAAACCACTAATACATTGCTCCAGAACTTACTGAACTCTGATGTACGAACAAGTGTAAGCTTTCTCTGTCCCATTTGTACTGATGTCAGAACAGAAACAAAGGTCCGGGTCAAGCAGCATTTGGAAGCGATTCTTGGCGTTTGTTTTGACCAGATGAGCAGTGCTTACTGCCTCAGGACAAATCAGTAATATCTTCGTAAAAAGTCTGAATGACGTGAAAAGATTTTGACTTTTATACCTGTTTGTGTAAGCGTATTGGTTATTATTGTCAGAATATTTTCAGATCCAGTTTGACCCGGGCCTGACAGTATCCAGGAGGTTCCCCAGAGTGCTGGATTACAGAGACCTGTGCCTGTATAATGAACCAAGGATAAACTGCGTTGTGATGAATTGCTGTTCTTTTTTTATTATTTTTATTTTTGTTGTTGGTTGTCCCCTCACCCCATTGGAGGATCAGAGACATGGAGCTTTTGAGTGTTGTCAATCCTGTCCCAAAGTAAATAGAGAGCCTAAGTCCCGCCCCCTTCCGGTGGACACCATGGGACCTTATTTCGGAAAAAAATGTGCGCGGTAGTCAACGGAGAGAGAAATATCTTTTTGATCCCGTTTGAATTGCACCATGAATCACACAGATGATGTTTGTCAATTTAAAAAATGATTTTGCAAGTCAAGAGAGTCTCAGTTCGTCGTAGAATCATTTAGTTTTGTGTGAAACCGCTCAGTGAACTACATCTCTCCTCTCGGACAATATACATCACCAAAACTAGCTACTAGCTAACGTAGCTATGTTCCACGCACAGATGAAACGTTATCTGACCTGATGTGTTTTATTCAGCGACTCCTGGTCTTTTTATCAGCCGGGAAGAGAAAGAAGGATCAGACCCGTTGCTGGTGTGAGTTCATCCCAGTAGCAAACACACAGACGTCGTAGCTGCAGAGAGAGAGACGCCACTACGACATTTTTGGGTGTGTCTTTTTTCTAATTACGTATTTTCACAGTCTGACAACAGTTTTACAACAAACTGCGACTTTCTTGACTTGCAAAACTATCTTTTAAATTCATCATGTGTGTGATTTATGGTGCAATTCAAACGGGATCAAAAAAATATTTGTCTCTCTCCGTTGACTACCGTTCATATTTTTTCCGGAATAAGGTCCCATGGCGGTCCACCGGAAGGGGCGGGACTTCGCCTCTCTATAGGCCCTCTGTCCTTTAAACCAAATCCCCTTGGTTTTGTTTACTGTAATGTTTACTCTCCTGGCTATCCGATGGTTAACCTGTTCTCATCCCATTAGCATTCCAATAATGACTTTGAACCAAATATTGCACAAGAGATTAGGCTCCTGGTGCCGTCTTTCCCTTGTATACACATAATGGTTTTGAAGACAGATATTTGACAGTGGCCAAGGATTTAAAACATTCTATGTGTACGCTGATTGTTTTTTCCAATGTAGCGTCACGCTTGTGTCGGTCTTATTTCAAACTAAAGATCTCGGACTCCGATACCTCCGAGTGATGCACCAGCAAACGGATGTATTACGCTGAATAGTGAACCTTCACCACCAGATGATCCATGTCTCAGTCTCTCTGTATGTTGCAAAGGCTCTGTTGTACCAACAGCTCTATTCCTCTCAGTTTTAAATGTCTCTTTTCTTTTGTAACTCTCTCTTATAGGTTGTTGGCCTTTTAGTGTTGCTTTGCTTCAGTTTGAAGTGTATCTTTGACTAATACTTGCAATAAAATGCTTTGCTTTACCTTGGTTGTCTTGGTGAGAGCGTGTTAGAAATGTAAATAATAGTTTTGTATGTGTAAAGTGAGATTGCAGGAAATGTTGGTAACACTTAATAGCCATCATTTACAAATGGTAAATTGATAGTTAATTGTTAATAGTTATTTTACTGCTAACAAACAATGAAGTTAATTTTGACTAATTATAAGTAATGCTATAATTTCTGTTATTCTATCAATAGTTTGTGTAAAATGAAATAATTAGTTTATAAATGATATATTGTATCATAGCTGATAAGAGATGATAACAATTACATTCTGATTACATTAAGCTATTAACAGTCTATTGTTGCACACATTATAACATTTTATAATATGTTAATTATTTGTTAGTGATTACCAAATGATTTGGGTTTTTTTTTAACTTTGAGCCAAATGATTTGTAAACTTTAAGAAATTGTTTGTAAAACATCTATAAACATATAATATAATATAATTTGGATAGATGGACCAGAAACAATTATTAACCATTGACAAATTATTATTATTTATCTAAATAATGTTTATAGATGATTTACAAAGTATTTATTAACCATTTAATAAGGTATTAATCATCAGTTGAAACTTTATAATATCCCCAAATGTTTATAGACGGTTTACAGACCAGTTATTAACCATTAAAGTGTTACAAATATCTATCTATGTAAAGTTTATAGATGTTTTACAAACAATTTCTTAAAGGTTTACAAATAATTTCGTAATCATTAACAGATACTTATATATATATATATATATATATATATATATATACACTTATATATATATATAAGTGTATATATATATAAGTATATATATATAATATGTGTGCAACAATAAACTTAAAATAACATTAGAGCATTACTAATAATTATTAAATATTATTCAATATCATTTTGTTGTTTGTTAACTGTAAAATAACTTAATTTAGTTTAATTAACTATTAATTTACCATTTATAAATTATTATTATAATGACAGCTACAAAACAAAGATTGATTTATTGATTTGTTGATTTATTGATTTACTGATTTATTTAGGCTGAGTTTTGTCATACTGACCATTTTATAGTTGGTTTTCCTGGTGTTTTTCTTCAAAGTTAATTTTAATTTATTTTAAATGATAATTAATTATGTACATTGCATTGTGGGAGAATAGTACGCATCAACAGCACACTCAAAAATTGACTGTATTTAGTATGCATGCAGCGTGAACACACTACAGACTAAAAACCTGCTAAGGATCAGTATGTAGTTCAGATTGGGAACACGGCGATAATGTTTACCATGTTCATCATTTCAGTTCATCGTGTTAGCATGCTAACATTTGCCACTTAACACTAAACACAATGTATATCTGCTGGGAATGCCATTAGTATTGCAGGTATTTGGTGATAAATCGAAGTCAAATTGATCTCATGGTGGCGCCAGAGGAAAGGTCAGGAGATCACCAGGATTCATGCAGATCCTGAATATGTCTGTAGAAAAGAGTTTAATAGCAATCCATCAAATAGTTTTTATATATAATTCAGTCTGGACCAAAGTGGTGGACTGACCATCCAATAGACTGACTATGTCATCCCTTAGCAAGGACAAAAACAAAAGAAAGGAGTATAAAATGCCTAAATGACTTGTAGCTTTTTATTGACATGTACATGAAAAAACCTTTTGTCAGCAGCTCCACCTTTATCTTTATCTCTTAAATGATGGCCACGTGAAGAGTAATATGATCAAAATATCAAACTTTTAAAAGAACAACAGTTGTCTTTTTTTTTTTTTTTTTACCATTTGTCTATTTAACCTTGAATAACTGAGCAGAAATACTAACATCATCAAATCAAGATATAAAATGAATTTTAAAGGTCTTATTGATAACATTTTTATGGAGACAAATATTTAAAATAAATAATAATAATACATCCACAAAGCTTTTAGAAAGATGCCGAATAAGAGCATAGCTTTTCCTGCAAAGATAGCAAAACGAGTTATTACCGACTGTCAATAGGAATACTGTTTAAAAACACACAGAGGTCTATATTTCAGAAGAGGTTACACGACACACTCCAACACCTGAACACACAAAACATGCAAAAAGTGAAAGTGGAGGACCACATCCGAGCAGGCGACCAGTGAGAGCAGCTGTTCATGAACACCTCCCAGCAGCTCTGCACAACGAGCTGAAGTGTTTACAGGTGTGTTATGTGGTGCAGCAGGGGGCGGGTCTACCTGAGGAGCAGGGGGCGGGTCTACCTGAGGAGCAGGGGAGGGAGAGGGACTACGGTCTGCAGGCCTATCAAGCCTCTCTACATGCTGAACTCACACAGGTGCTTTCACTTATTTTGCCTGATTAGACCTCTTTGACTGTGTTGGTGTGTAAAAACTGTCCTTCCCTCTCCTGAAACTTTGTTGCACCTGTTATTTTATAAATTACACCTATATTATTCTGGTTAGTACAGGAAGTATGGATTTCACATAAATCCCATTAAAAGGTCCAGACAACGTCAGTGTGAGCTGAGGTTTAATCAGCCACAATGACTGAAATCACCTGTGTGGGCGTGTGGAGCTTTTCAAATGTGCAAAGTTGTGATGTTTAAATAACTGAAAAAAAATCTTCAAATCAGTTCTATATGTGCCCAGGTTTTATTAACAAATTGAGAAAAAATAAAATAGGTAATTTCCTCATTTCATAAGTTTCCCATGCCGATTCTAAAATTCATACTTAGAGGATCAGACCTGACATTTATTTAATTATTTAAAAAAAAAAAAAAAAAAAAACCTACGCACATGCTCTTATTTACAGTATATATTTCCACACATGCCCAGTACAACCTCAGACCTCAGCTACTGGACAACTCTTTTGCAGTAACTGGGATTTTCTTAAGAAAAAAAAATCACTAGATAAAAACATACTGTGAATTTTAAAATCTAAATCCAGCAATCCCAGTTTTGTGTGTTGGCACATGTCTTCTATCTTTTCATGTCATCTTTGTGTCATATACTAAGTGATAAAATGGTGCTCTGTCAAAATTTGTGAATTGTATATTTAGTTTTATTAAAGTTTGGAATTGTGACTGTTGTACTGTTGAATTCATGGCCACTCTTGTGTCAGTATTTGTTTACTGATTAACTTAATTGAAGCTGTATTAAACCGTTTTTTTGATTGCTTGTGAAACACTTTTTGCAAGAAACTAGGGACGCATTAAGCTGCAGCACGGCGTAATGAGAGAAAAATAACACTTCCTATCATTAAAACCATGGAGCGCTGGAAGCTCTGTGAGAAACCAGATGCTCTGCAGGATGGGACTCAACACTGATTATGTTCACTTCCTGACTGTCATAAACACCTCGGTCCCGCTGCACCCAGCTACGTCCAACTGACAACATGATGGTGCTAATTTCCGTACATCATTTAAATAAGGCAGAGCCACTGTTTAGTCAAACAGACGTCCCTCTGTGGGCTTAAACGCAGCTGCCAGAGTTTATCGCTGTAACACACATCAGTGATGATGGTGGAACTGACACCAAACCCACTGTTAAATCAACATTTAAAGCTAGAGTTGGTAATGTTGAGAACTACCAAGAGTACGCTAGATTTTAAAAATGATCCAACAGAAAAAAGCCAGCCCAGTGTTGCAATCGCTTTTCCAAAGAAAGCAGCTAGCACCACTAGCCACAAAAGTCGCTAAATCTAGCGAGAAAGTCGCCAACTTGGCAACACCGACACCTCGTTCCTTCAGGCCTCCCTCCAAAGACACTCCCCCAAAGTTATCATTATGGACGTAAACAGGGAACATGGCTATTGTTAGTACTCACAGCTGTCGAGCTAGCAGCTTGTGGTAGACTCCGGTGACGCCAAGTGAAATGGTGACAAAACATGTTTTTGAAGAACATTATGTACTTGTTAATATTCCACGTAACTTTCATTAACGGTCAATGAAGTAGCTACTGTATGGAGTGTGGAAGTGGGTATGAGTCCATCTTCCGTCTGACAGTTTTTGGAGTGGCGGGCAAGCCCCCAGGAAGAGCGCCAGGTTTTGATATTTTATATAGTGGCCAAACGGTGGAATTACAACTTCTGTGTCCATCACGTGATGCCATTTAGCCCAAAAATACTTTTTCCCGTAGACTTACATTGGGAAAGAGACGTCTGTAAATCAGCAGATAATTTTTTTTTTGGTAAATCAACTTCCCAGTTCCAACACTTGAATAGCTCTTATTTAAATCATTTGGTCCTACAAGTTGTAAAATGCACTAATAGCCGATTCAAGAGTTATTTATCTTCTTCCGTTCATGTGAATGAGACCCAGACCGAGGCTGGACCGAGGGCTGGGAGGCGGAGTTACAGGAAAACTGTTGTATTGTAAAATTATTGTACAAATACAATAATTATCCAACCTGACCTTATGGGAAGGCGTACAAATAGCACAACATTTTAAGGAAAGGACACTCTGTGTCTCACTGTCATGAAAACGCATTTTAGGCTTTTTGCGTGTTATTTCACGCCACGTTGTTACTGGGAAACAGTCACAGTTATGTTTAGGCAACAAAACCACTTAGTTGGGTTTAGGAAGAACATCATGGTTGGGCTTAAAATAAATACTTAAACTAAGTAAAATACGTACATGACCAACCTAATGCAAGTACGGAAAACACGTCACAAATGTCATTAACGTAACTTCAAAATAACTCAACACTTTGGGACAAGAACACCGGTCTCCTAGTTGAAAGTCCAGTTTTTGTTCTCAAACAGCGAACAAAATCTGAATATCGCTGTTAAATGTTAGGGATTTTATATATCAAAGTGAGATGCCAGTAAATATTATTTGGCAGATTTTTGGCAACTTGTTCAAACAGTTTGTCTTGTACAAATACAATACAATACATCATAAGATATAAGTCAGGCTGGAATTTATCAACCACTTCCATCAAAGGACGGGGAAATATATATATATATGTATATATATATACATATATATATATATATATATATCACAACCAAGCCCTGCTGTTGTTTTGGGACAGGATTTACTATTATTTCTTAGACTGTCAGAGATGTTAGATGTTGAATTGTTGGGCAGATCCGTTTAAAAGTCAGTGTAGGGAGTACCTGTCATGTTTATTCTCCCTCGCCACATTATATAATTTTACAAAGTCAAATATTGATGCACCAGCAATTCAGGCAGCCAACATTTTATCATAATTACCAAAGCAGCTACATAAATGCTTCTAATGAGAATAAATACCAACTGCAAATATGTGTCAGCTTTAATACAGCTCTGAATCCTCATTTTTATAAATGAGTTAACAAGGCAACTGGATGTAGAAACAACACTGCCTGGACTGCACAGGTGTCTCCCGTACAGCAGATCAGGAGACAGCTATATTCTCTTTCCATTTATAGTTTTATTTTCCTTCTCATTAAAGGTTGTTTGGACTGAAAACTTTAATTTCCAAAATGAAAACAAACACTTTTACATGTGTTGGTGTTCATTTGCTGTCTTTTATTTTTTTCTTTTCCTCTCGTGCTTCTCGCTGTCATCTCTGCAGGTTTCCCAGATTAACGATGATTAGCTGCATCTGAAACACCTCGACCTGGGAGCCATAAAAGGAAGCATTTTGGGAAAAGGAGTGGGAACTCCCTGCTCAAGACTGGGTCTTTCTTAGTTGCTGCACACAAAATATCTGTTATGTGGTGTTTTGTGTAAAAAGAGAAACTGATGGGGGTTGCTGCTCTGTCACTTAACATTCAACAAGCCTGCTTAGCAGTTTAGAACAAGTCTAGCTAAACCACAACTTCCAGGGGTTTAAAAAGCTCTTTTTATATTCATAAACATGCTGTAGCAAAGCACATTTCTGAGTGGTAGGTTGTGGCTTCACAATCAAAACAGAAATTGGGTTTAAAATTCAGTGAAGAGGCTTTATCATGAGAGGGATTTCTTTGTTTAATTGAGATCGAGATCTGTCTCGCAAGAAAGAAAGACCTTAGAACAGTTTGCATCAACTATACCACAACATGAGTCAGTCATACAAAAAATAATTGCGAGCACAGAACTTTTAAAGCAGCAGTAGGCACTATATTTTTCTTGAAGTCTGAAAAGGTTTTAGCAACAACAGCTCCCAAATCAAACATACAACATTTTCCTCTGAATTGTACCTCAAAATTGTACTTAAACCTGCAGTAGTCAGAATATTTTTGGCATCATTGGGCAAAAATTCCATAATAACCTTTCAGCATATTGTAATTCAAGTGTTCTGAGAGAAAACTAGACTTCTGCTCCTCCTCATGGCTCTGTTTTCAAGCTTTTATAAATCTAGCCCGTGATGGGAGCTCGACTTTGGCCAATCACAGGTCATTTCAGAGAGAGCGTTCCTATTGGCTGTGCTCCAGCTGGTGGGCGGTGCTTGGTATTTCCTCAGCAGATCTCAACATGGCTGCCAGGTCACAAACTTACTCATTTTACAGCTAAACCGTACACTACAAGATGTTTCTGAAAACATTTGATTAGAGAAATAGGCATTACAGTAACAGAATATTGATTCATATTTGATCAGCGCTGCCTAGTTTGACTGTTTGATTGGAGTTCGCGAGTGATTGACAGCTGGCTCTCATAGATGGCAGCTGGATGGCTGACTCCAGCTCGGCTCGGATTGGTTGTTTTTTTCCGGTCTGTGAAATCTTGCAGATGCCGTTAGGAGCACCGGAGGACACGAGGTACATGATTTTTTTCAGATTACCTGTCTCATGCACTACTGTCTGGATATAGTGACATTTTATAAAAATAACTTAATCATATTTGCTCCACTTCTACCCACTGCAGCTTTAATTAACAATCACAAATATTATTTACAGTAAAATATCAGAAAAGTCTCTCCAAGTATTGTGCATAGTACTGGTCTATGTTCAGAGTTAGTATGAGGAACTTTCAAGCTCACCTGTCCTGTGAAAATGAGAATAATTTTTTGAATATGAGGTCTGTCTGCATGGTTTTACAACCGTTAGTGGGCTGGATTAACAATATGTCCTGCAGTTTCACCTCTCACCAGGAGTGGGAGCACTTCACCAAGAGAAAATCTGGTCTGATGAGGAAGGAATGAGCTGCTGTGTCCTCAGTCTGGGATCATGGATAATAAGAAAAATAGGATGTAAAGGGCGTGTATGTGTTGTGAGAGGTGAAGCCAGACAGAAGTCAAATGAGGGCTGAACTGGAAAGGGCTCCCTAAGGACAGACGGATGTTTGGACATGTAGAGGGTCTCTTATTGAAAAGCTCGATGGCACGATTCCCTAACATCACAGGATGTTGACGTCTTTATTTCAGCACAACTTTAACCTCCAGCATTGCTTCTGTCAGGACGGTGGGTTATGATATAGGCCTACAGGGGGAAACAACTTGACTCTCAGGCTGCACACATATCTCCTCTGTCCCATAGATGACAAATGACTCGGTAGCACAGGGAATTATCACAGATGTCAAACTGGGAAAGACACCCAGAGGGCCATCCCAGGACAGGACCTGGCGCCTGCTGGGCACAGTCAGCAACACATATTGAATTACTGATACCAGAATCTTTTGTGTATGTAAGCATAGTTGATGATGGGATTTTAGTGATTGACTGTCTGCTGAGTGAATATTTGGCTCTTTTAAAGGTTTCTGGAGAGTGATGAATTAAACTGGATCTATTTTGATGCACTTTACACTTTGTGAACTTTTTAAAATTTGAGCCAAAATGACAATCACTTATGGAAAAGTTTGATATTTTGGGAAATACGCTTTCTCGCTTTCTTGCTGAGAGTTAGAAGAGAAGATTTACACCCACTCTCATGTCTTCCAGTAAGTATATGGCTACAGACAACAGCTGGCAGTGGTGCAGATTTAGTCCCAATGGGGCACTTTGCCTGTCTATTCATTGTGTTTAAACCCAGTATTTCTGCACAGTTGCAGATAAAGATCAGGCTACACTAATATTATTAGTATGATACTCTTTGTAAAATTAGATTCCAGTGGTGTCTGCGTAAGATTGTTTCCGACTCGTGTGATTCACACATTTCCAATAACTCGTAAAGTCTAAAGTCAAAATTTATTGAAAAAAGATGGATGTAATCTTTGCCCAAACTCACATATTTTTATTTAACGAAATATTCTGCTACAATTCATGTTTGTTGGTGTTTAGCCTTTCAAAAACAACATTTTCACTGCAGAAAACTGCTTGCTTCTCCAATTTGCCAAATCTGCCATTTAAATAGCAATGCGCTATAGGTGCAGGTTCACCTGGCTTTATGCCCAAAACACTCCGTATGATTAATTGAGACTAAATACAACCCCTTTGCCCCTTGGGCCTAAGTTTGTGCCCAGATTATGGACCGTTTAATCAGCAAAAGTGAAGTTAGACATGCCCTAAATGCAGTTGCGCTATGCACTTTAGACCATGCACTATAGATGGTTTAAATAGGCCGCTTAAAGGTATAATATGTAACCGTTGTTGGTTGCCGTTTACACACCGCATTCAAAGTTGGCCACTCCTCCACAGCTCAACGAGCCAAGAGGGAGAGAGAGCAGTGATGGTCGAGCGAGCTACAGAGTGACTGAAGAGAGAGAGCGGCGTTAGTGAGAACAAAGCAGCGAATCAGAGAAATAAAATGTTATTTCCGGATTGTTTCCCGGCAGTTAGGTGCCGAGTTGCCGGATTTTGAATGAATGCAGGCTTCCTGCCTGCTGGCTGTGGCTCAGCGCTGCTCTCGCCAAACTAGATTCAAGATTCAAGAGTTTTATTTGTCACATACTCATACAGGATGTGCAGTGAAATGTAAAGTGGCAGTGCTCACAAGATTGTGCAAAACAACGTCAACTATACAATATAAAAAAATTGTAGGGACAATGGCATTATTTACAGTGAGAGGGGTCTATATACAATATGGAATATAAATATAAGTGTGTGAGTAGAATAATAATGAGTGTGTGTGTATTCTCTGTATGTAGCCCTATGTGTGTGTGAATGTGAGTGGGTAAGAGGGGCAGCGTGTGGTGTTTGGTGGGCGCAATGGAGAGGTCAGAGTTCACAGTCCTGATGGCCTGGGGAAAGAAACTCCGTCTCAGTCTCTCTGTTTTGGCTGCGTGGCTGCGTGGCTGTGTGGCTGCGGAGGCGCTTGCCTGACCGCAGCAGCTGGAACAGTCCGTTGTTTGGGTGGTGAGGATCCTTCATAATCCTACAGGCTCTGGTTCTGCACCTCCTGGTGTACAGGTCCTACAGGGAGGGGAGTGTGGTTCCAGTAGTGCGTTCGGCCGAACGCACTACTCTCTGCAGAGCCCTCCTATCCTGCGCGAAGCTGTTGCCAAACCAGGCAGTGATGTTTCCTGTCAGGATGCTCTCTACAGCTCCAGAGTAGAAAGACTGAAGGATCCTCAGGGAGACTCTGAATCCCTGCCTTGCCTTTCTTACCAGAGTATATGTATGTGAAGACCATGTCAGATCCTCTGTGATGTGGACTCCCAGGTATTTGTGGCTGCTCACCCTCTCCACAGTTGTCCCATTAATCCTCAGTGGTGTGTGTGTCAGTTGTTGTGCCCTCCTAAAGTCCACAATCAGCTCCTTGGTTTTGTGACGTTCAAGAGGAGGCTATTGTCCTGGCACCAGAGTGACAGGTCAGCCACCTCCTCCAGGTAGGCCTTCTCGTTGTTGTCAGAGATCAGGCCCAACACCACTGTGTCGTCCGCAAACTTTATGATGGAATTGAAGCTGAACCTGGCCACACAGTCATGTGTGGCCAGGTTCAATGGACGGCATGCGATCGTAAGATGTTCCAGATTAGAACAGCAGGAACGAGAAAGAGTCTTGATGTCCTTGGGGTTGCACCAGTTGTTGTTAGTCATGAAGCTAACCCCTCCATCTTTGGATTTACCAGACTCTACCGTTCGATCCGCACGGAAAACAGAGAAGGACTCGGTTAGGCAAATGACTTGATCCGGCACCAGCGGGGTCAGCCATGTTTCCGTCAGAAAGAAGATATTACAATCCCGTATGTCCTGTTGGAATCTGATCCTCGCCCTAACATCATTCATTTTATTATCCAGAGATTGGACATTAGCAAGAAGAATGCTGGGCAGAGGTGGACGGTAAGCATGGGCTCTCAGTCTGTTCCGTATCCCACCCCGTTTACCTTGATGTTTCCTCCGTCGTTTCAGTGTAAACAAACCATTGTTCTCATCTTGGCTCGCACTAGTGATCTCAGCCGGCCACGCTGGGTCGATGGAAAAAGTGTCCCAAAAACTTTGCTTTAAGCAGGTTTTAATGTCCAGAAGTGTGTTGCGGTCGTATGATGTCAGTGCTGATGTGTAAGTAGCAAAAAATATGTTAAACACACAATCTCCGCGGAGATCCACCGACGGCGACCAATCTCAGCGGCGCCATCTTAAGACACACACCAGTCATAGCTGCACTCACAGCACGGAGAGGAGCAGGGATCACTGGAACACATGCACATAACACATCCTGTTCTCATTCCATCCATCTTTGTATCTAACAGAGTAAAGTGGGACTTGTAAGTCGGTATCAGAGGCCGAGGGGCGTAACAAAGTGGAGACATTTGACCACCTGAACGGGCTGCACACCCTGCACTCTGTTATTGGCTGAAAGGCTCTGCAGACGTCCACATGCGTCCCGAGTAAAGCAGAAGAGAAGAAAAGAATAAAATATAGGCAGCAGGGTCTCTGCAGAAACAGACACCACCGCACACTTCTAGTGGGTCAGAAGTGATGATTGAGAGGGATTATTTTTGTGTCAGTCTATACATAGTTTTTAAGGAAATTCTTGCATATTATACCTTTTATGTTTAACATGACATTATCTGTAGAACTTTTTTTCTAATTACAGTGATAATTGTACATATTCAATGCTTGATGGATGGATCATCTAATTCTCGGCACAAAAGCGAATAAGCACATTTCCCACAACGTCGAACTATTACTTAAAGACGCTCATAACACGATGCTTAGATTATGTAATTATAGAGTCTCTGACTATAAATAGCTGGTCACGTTTTTCTCTAATCACACCAGACTACCCGTTCTCTTTTGTTAGACCTTCACTGCTCCCTATCTCTATAAACATGAATACGTATAGTTCTGGCAAGGAAGTGCAGCTGTGATAAGGGTAACATGGCAAGAATGCACAGAGACATTGAATAATTGGGGGTCAACTAAGGGAAGACTTGTCGCTGATGTTTCTCATGGATATGTCATGAATCAGGTCACTGCTCTTTACAGCTCCAGAGAACAATGCAGCCCACAAACAAGAATCTGAATCTATGAATCAGCTATTGTGTGTGTGTGTGCGTGCGGCTGAGTGCAGAGATGGTGATAAGATATTATTGAGCTGTCAGGGATCAGCAGACAGTCTTTTCTATTTTATGGACTGTGTGAATTATGACAGACCTTTCTAACAGTTAGTCCTTCGCAGCCATTTATCAGTTATTGTCAGGCCTCAGGGTCTGGTAATGTATCTATAATGAATTTGGTTATTTACAGGCCATTTTGATGGAGATATTATGTAAAATTAATAAAGTACCCACTCCAGTCTTTTCTCAATCAAGAGGGTTGGCTAATATCACATTATTATAGCGTTGGCCCATCTCTGGTCCAGACTCAACTATAAATGTCTCACGGCAGTTCGTGAAATAGTCACGAAATTTAATCTATTTGATTCATGTACATAGACACGAATTTCCCTTTTTTTTTTCGTGACACTCAGCACGACTTAGGGCGTTTTCCTATGAATGTCCAGCAACACGTGACGCACATGTCAATTTCCGCTCCAGTCTTTTCAAAATAAAACTACTCAGTTAGGTTAAGGCAAGACAACTACTTAGTTACGTTTAGGAAAAGTTTGTGGTTTGGATTAAAACAACTTAAGTACGAAAATTATGTGACAAATAAATCAACGTTGACTTCTGGTTTCACACGGGACACAAACACCGGTCTGCTGGGCAAATATCCTGTGGTTTTTGTCCCACCCCTCCACCCCGACCTTCTCGCTATGCGGTGTTCACCACTCTTTATACTTCCCGGTTCACAATTATGTGGATTACATACAAATTGATTTCATGCTGAGCGTCACGAAAAAAAAGGGATATTTGTGTCTATGTACACAAATCAATACATTAAATGTTGTGACTATTTCTCGAACTGCTGTGTGACTGGGCTGCACATTTTGCACATCACATCATTCATGATGCTTAGAGGATGAATCTAAATCATTTTGGCGCTCCCCTGTCTTTTTATGTTGCTCCATCACCAGGTCAGAATTTCAGTTTGTCTGACACTTTGGTTTACGACCAAATACCTGCAAGACTAATGACATTCCCTATCAATGATAAGATGATGATAAACTTAATTATTTTTTTTTAAATGTAACATACTAAACTAAGATGTAAACAACACCTGCTAAACATCAGCACATTAGTGTTGTTAGAGCATGTTAGCATGCTGCTGTGTAGAGCTGCAACAATTAATCAATTTAGATGTCAACTACTAAATTAATTACCAACTATTTTGATAATCGATAAATCGGTTTGAGTAATTTTCTAAAGAAAAAGAAGTCAAAATTCCCTGATTCCAGCTTCTTAAAGGGACTGTATGTTACTTTTTACACGTGTTTACATGTGTGAACAGGTTGTAACCTAACCTAAAAGGAGACCTTGCGAAACTTTCTGGGTTTCCTCTATCAGCCTTTAGTCCCCTAACATCAACAAATGACCAGCCCCACCACAACTCAGACTCAGACACAAACTCCACGGACGCACAAAAAACTAAAAAAAACAAAGTTATATTTAGTGAAGCCCGTCAGGAACGTGACCGACATTGGGGGGGAAAAATAGGATCAACATCGGCCGGGCCAGCGATTCATGGAGGGACCTTCGTTTGGTTTTGGGTATCAAAATGAACCCCAAGTAGGCAAAATTCCTATTGGCCAGGTAAGCTAACATTACTGCCCAGCAGGTGAAATAAACAGTGATATTGTGGTTTTAGCTGTAAATGTAGCTAACGTTAATCAACATGATGCCTGTCAATCACGTTCAGTCTAGTGTGTGTCGCATCACTGTTTTGACCGATGCTCGCTCAAGTCTACATAATGCGAGTGCGAGCAACAAGACGCTGACTGTCGTTGACTTAAATGCCACAGGTGTCAGTGTTAACAAAAAATGTCTGATTCTTACATAAAGCCCCTTTAAATGTGAATATTTTCTGGTTTCTTTACTCCTCTATGACAGTAAACTGAATATCTTGGAGCTGTGGACAAAACAAGACATTTGAGGACGTCATCTTGGGCTTTGGGAGACACTGATCAAGTTGTTTCACCATTTTCTGACATTTTATAGACCAAACAATTAATTGATCGAGAAAATAATCATTAGTTACAGCCCTACTGTTGTTAGTATTTAGCTCAAAGCACCACTGTGCCTAAGTACAGTCTCACAGAGCTGTAACGGCTGTAGACTCTTTTTCTAACAGCGTCTTAGTGGAGAAAATCATGCTGATATTTTTTACCTTTTCTATACAGACAGCTGGTCTAGGCTGCTTTACTCCAATCTGGCATGGAGTAAAGATAATTCAGCTACTTTTGGGGAACTACTCACAAAACCTTTTGTGGAAAGACGGTTCAATTGTAGACTTGAAATTTCATGTTTAATACAGGCCCAAGCCCATTTGTTCTTCCCAAAGACGAAAAACCTTTAAAAAAGAGTCATGAATATGTAGTTACCAGTGTTTGTTGGCTATTTTAAGCCACGGATTTGGTACTCTGTGGTTGCAGGACGGTGTGTGATGGAATGACTCAAAATAAACTACAAGGGCCATGTTCATCCAGCCCGTTCTCATTCCCAGGGCGTCACATACAGACGCTTTGTTATGGCCCGTATGCAAAGCACCAGGCTGTCCATTAACTACAATGTAATTTCATCCATGGCAACAGTAAATGCTCAGGGAAAGTGCTGTGGTGACGTAGTTTAAAGAGCAAAAGAGGCCCACAGGGAAGGTGGGTGGGAGGTGAGGTGGATGGGTCCAACAAACACAAGGCTTTCATCGAGGAGACCGCTGTTCGTATCCCGTGTTCACAACATCAAGTCACTATTTCACTATACAAACGTAGTAATTTTAAGTCCAACCATGTTATTTTTTTCCGAAACCTAACTTAGTGGTTTTGTTGACTAAACCTAAACAAGTGTTTTTGTTAAAAGCAGCAGGTAGAAATGGAGCAAATATGCTTAGTTATTTTAATAAAACGGTCACTCTTTCCTGACAGTAGTGCATGAGACAGGTAATCTGAAAAAAATCATGTGCCTCTGTGTCCTCCGGTGCTGCTAATGGCATCTGCAAGATTTCACAGAGCGGAGGAAAACAACCAATCAGAGCTGATCTGGAGTCTGCCGTCTAAACGGTCAAACTGGGCATAATGCCAAGGCAAATATGAATCAATATTCTGTTACTGTAATGCCTATTTCTCTCCTCAATTGTTGTCAGAAACATCTTGTAGTGTACTGTTTAGCTGTAAAATGAGAAAGTTTGTGACCCGGCAGCCATGTTGAGATCAGTTGAGGAAATAAAAAGCACCACCCACCAGCTGGAACAGCCAATAGCAACGCTCAATAGGAACGCTAATGACCTGTGATTGGCCAAAGTCTCCCGTCACGGCTAGATTTTTTTAAAGCCTGAAAACAGAGCCATGAGGAGGAGCAGAAGTCTAGTTTTCTCTCAGAACACTTGAATTACAATATGCTGAAAGGTTATTATGGAATTTTCGAATAATGCCAAAAAATATTCTGCCTACTGAAGCTTTAATTCGCAACAGAAAGCTGATGTTTCCTGCGACTGAAAAGAGGGGTCTGACAAAGCATCAGTATGTGACGAGTTGGGATGAGAACGTGTTGCAGCGGCACTCAGCCCCAGGCCCATTTGTTCTTATTGAAGACAAAAAACCTTTAAAAAAGGTTCATGAATATGTAGTTACAACTGTTTGTTGGCTATTTTAAGCCACGGATTTGGTGCTCTGTTATACGACAGCAGGATGGCGTATGATTGTCTGACTCAAAATAAACTACAATGGCCGTGTTCATCATAACTAAGGAGCACCCAGTGCAATGTTGTAGCTCAGTGATGTGTTTTTTAGACAACAGTGGAGCTCTACTTTTGTACATCCAGCTTCAGGGGAGGCTCCGCGGCTTGCAGGTCCAGTTCCACATGATGGATGTGGCTCTCCTGCACCTCCATCTCCTCTGTAGTCTGATGGGAGGCACGCGAACGCAAGGGGGCAGAGGGTAGACTAACAATACAATGGGAGCAGTGCTAATGGGCTCGTGACGGGGATTTTGGCACAAATCTGGGTGAGGGAGCCATTTGAGAAATGTTCTGCCCCTTCTTTAACGCTTCTACTGTCAAAAGTGCTCTTTAGAGGGATATTCTGCACACAGTATGTTTCATATTGTCTACATTTGCAACTTTACACATGAAGCTGTATTTCATATAGAGGTGCATTTAGAAGGTGCATATAAAGTCTAACAACCTGTCTTCAGTAGTGAGTAATCTGTATTCCACACCTATCACTCCACAGTTTTCATTCCATTTTCATAATATCTCATCTTCGTCTTTCTCACCTTGGGATATAGCCTCAGGGAGCTATAAGTTGTATCTACTATTTTCGTATTCTGGCAATATTGAAGACTTTTGTAGCTACAAATGGAGCGTCTTTTCTTTGACATATTTCAAATTACCGTCATAGAAAGCTCAAACGATCTTTGGCTAAAACTCTCAGAGGCACACCTAAACTTTTCATGGCAGATGTTCCAATTGCTTTTTCCTCCCACACCCGTTTATAACGTGTCCTGCTTTTCACCTCTGGCTCCTCTGGTCCCATTTCCTCCATGTGGTCCATTGTAGATCAGCGCAGCGTAGCCATAACACTGCTGGAGGTCAGGGGTTCATATCTTATATGGCGCGATGGGTGTACTGTGAAAGTTAACACTGCCTTGATGATGTGAGTGTAGTACTCAGTGTTAGCTTTCACACAAAATTTGCAGTTTCTAGATGAACACCAGGAACACTAACAAGACAGAAATTAAACTGATCCCAGAAGATGAATCACTGAAGTTGAATCCACAGTGGAACATACTGTATAGCCTATACTGAAACCAGAACATCTCAAGCTGTATTTAAAGATTAAATATGCACAGATTCATCAAGTATCATCATAGTGGTGGAAAGAAAATGACTCAAGCTTCAAGAAATGTTCTCCAATAAATAACTAAATTTCAGTTTTATTTTTCCATTCATGAGCCATATGCATTTTCTATCCATACTGAGTACAGACTTGGATCTGTTATGGGTAGATACCCGGGCAAAAACATTGTTTTTCATACACTGGTCAATTTTGAGATTTTGGGCTATTTTGCTTCCATAACATGTCGTCTTTCAGACTAGAGGAAAGAAAATATCCAAAATACACATTTAGGTGTTTTTAATTTACTACTTTGTCTATTTGCGTCTGTAGATTTCTTCCTAAATTCACTGAAAGTTAGCTTTAGATAATGCCTCATTGGCATATTTAAACATACAATTTCTGAAAACTTGTAATACTAAATATGATTGTCTTAATGTCAGTAATCAACTGGGGAAGTTTCATGGTGATATATATTAGTTAAAAATCTTCACCCTATTCACCTGTAGTGTCTTCAAAATGTAGGGAATTTTACAATCCATATCTTTAAAGGCCGCTTTTTCAAAATGACTTTTTTGTCTACTTACTTCAGTAGCTCTTACATACACCAAACTTTACTTTCTTTTGTTAAAAGAGTGTTTCATAGATGTGGGCATCAAACTAATCCAACATCTAATAGTAGATATCCGCGAAAAAAAAATAACAGAGAACACAACTTCATCCTTTTGAAAAATTCAAGCCTTATCAAAACAATTTTCAAACTAAAACTCTTTCACACAGTCTGTTAAGGGATTTTTATTATGAAGGCAACATTTGAAAGCACATTTCAGCTGATACAAGCTTACAAAACAGATTACTCTATTAAATACACAGTGTCAGGCGCAGCCCAGCAGGAGGCAGTGTAAAGACATTGCTGGCACTTCAAGCTGAATATCCATTTTTAGATATTTTTTCATTTGCCAGCAAGCAGTTCACTCGTCACACTGTTCCAATGCAGTCTAAGGTCATACTGCTCACAGGACAGGAAGAACCTGCCTCACAGTTCGTCTCATGTTCTCCTCCATATGTATAACAGAAGTGTACGTTGGGCCTTTTTTTAGATGGTGTCATCCAAATGCTCTTGCAGCCTCTCTCCTCTGTTACTGCGCCTGTATCGCCTGAAAAGAAACCAAGTGTCCAATTTAGATCAAACGGCAGCGACAAACCGAACAAGTGAACATGACAATGGTTTTGTCTGCAGACACAGCCTGACCTGTCATGCCTCGTGTGTGTCACTTAGGATGCTAGCTGTGTAGCATTTTGCTGTTTTCATCTTCTGCCCTTTTTTGTCCTTTTTTATTAAAGCAGCTCCTAGCGGTGTGTTATTTTCTCTCAGCGTATGGCTTTATTATCAGAGCATAGCCTGAAATGAGATTTGAGTCTGTGCCTGCCAGTGACTGTGTGCATTACTGTACCTCCACAGCAGAAATGCCAGCACTCCTCCGAACAGCAGCAGGAGGAGGATGGGACACAGTACAGCTGCTGTTGTCCCTCTGCCCTCTGTCTCACAAGGTGCTGTCAGCCAAGAAAAAGACACCAGATGAGGGGAAAAAAACAAACATCATCTGACATGGCTGCCCTAAAAGGCCAAAAAAGGTCCCTTGCAACCAGTCTGTACAGTCACTAAACTGACTGGAACAGCGAGAGCTAACAGGAGGGATCCTAAAATACCCGGACTGTCTTCGGCTCATCACGCCTCTCGGCAGATACGAAGAATTGCATTTGTCTCGCCTGTTTAGCAACAGTGGTAGCAGCAGTAGTGGCAATAATGATTTATTGATCGCACTGTGGAAAATCCTTTATCACTGAAACACCACCTGTGATACAATACACAGAACAAAGTGCAATGAGGGCATGAGGCTCAAGATAGACACAGGGCGCGGTATAAAGGAGTCTGATTACTGAATATCCATGACCGAACACAGTGAGCCGACTTTAAATGAGATGTCAACAGGCTCAGCCAATCAACTAGCTTAGACTAATAAGCATGAAACATTATAATGATCTCATAATCTTCAGTGGTGAAAGAAGTTTTCAGGTACTTTATTAATACAGCAGTGTGAAAGACTTTACAAGTCAAAGACTTGCATTCAAAAATACCAAAGTATTATCAGGAAAATGTATGTAATCCATCAGAATATAAAGTAGTAATTAGGCATCATTGCAGAACGTCTATATTGTTATATTTATTATATTACTGGGTCATTATTACTGATATATTAAGGTATATGCAGTATTTGTAATTTTTTCACTCGGTTGAAATGGAGTAAATTCTACTTCTTCATACACGGCTGGTTAGTGTAATCCATATTTGCACCTATTTTACAAGCTGATTATTTCTTTTGTATGTAATTTTGCAAAGTAACCACGGCCGTCACAATAATGTAGTGGAGTAAAAAGCGCAATATTTTATTTTGAAATTTAGTGGCGTAGAAGTAGCAAAACAATGTCTGGAGCTGTTCCCAGCTGACATTGGGTGAAGTCACAGGGCTGACATATAGAAACAGACAACCATTCACGCTCACATTCACTCCTACGGGCAATTTAGAGTCAACAACTGATTGTGGGAGGAAGCCGGAGAACCCGGAGAAAAACCCACACTAGCACGGGGAGAACATGCAAACTCCACACAGAAGGGCCTCAAGCCGGGTTTGTAACTGAAAAAGTTGATATGGCGAACTGTTTTCTATTTACACATTCAGCAGAGCCAGAGCAAAATTATCATTCATTTGGAGTTGTGTTTTTGGCCACCTGGTGAATGCAAATCCAATATTCATTCCTGTTTTTAGCTCTGTTTTGGTCTCCACCAACTCCTGAAGGGAATATCTGGCTCATTAGCTGCTAAATGCTCCACCATGTTCACCAGCTAGCTGCCAACTTTGTGTCGGAAACAATCAACAACTCTAAAATGAAGCTGTGAGAGTGAACCAAAGCAGTAAAGTTGTGGGCTGTAAAGCCAAAACAATGAGTTGAAATATGCTCCAAGGGAAACTGAAGAGTTGGGGGTTTGCTACTACAAGTGAGCCCTTTCTCATTATATATTTCATTTATTTATCTTTTTTTCATTGTTAAGCGTTAAAGGGGACATATCATGCTCATTTTCAGGTTCATACTTGTATTTTGGGTTTCTACTAGAACATGTTTACATGCTTTAATGTTCAAAAAACACAAATTTTCTAATCCTGTCAGTCTGAATGTACCTGTATTCACCCTCCGTCCGAAATGCTCCGTTTTAGCGCCTGTCTCTTTAAGACCCCCTCCCGAAAAATCTCAGTCTGCTCTGGTTGGCTTGAGAGAAAAATATGGTGCACCTTTGCAAAGGTAATTCTCAAGCTGTGGGCGGTATATTCTAATGAGCCTGCATGTGACATAGGAAGGGGAGCCAAATCTGAATGACTTTTTGAATCACGTTTTCTGATCTAGACAGCCCACAAATAAACTGACTGAGTTGTCTTATATTACAGTTTGTGGGTTGGTAGGTACTCCAGATACCCAAAATGGATGTGCACAAGCACTGAAAAAAATAGTTTTTCATGATATGTCCCCTTTAAGTAAGGTAAACTCTACGTTGCTATTACAAACTGTGCTGTAGTCCAGACAGTACAAATTCCTTTCTTATAGAAGAACAGAGAAACAACATGGTGTCAACTTCGTACCTGCAGTATAGGTGGCAGAACTGTGGCCCATTATGTTGCTGACCACACAGGTGAAGTGGCCACAGACGGGAGTCTTGGTCACAAACAACGTCGTCCCATCTTTGGAGACTCTTCCCACAGTCTTGGTGATGGCGACTCTCTCATGGAACCAGGTGAAATGGGGGTCTGTCCCCCAGGCCTCGCCACAAACCAACGAGGAGTGAGACATGTTGATGCTAACGGAGACGTGGTGCACCGCCTCTGTAAAGACAGATGAGAGTGGGTGAGGATAAGAATGAAAAGAGGTGATAAGGATGGAGGTGAAAACTCAGAGCCGCGGGCATCTATCTGTTATAAAATAAGAATAATGGCACACGGCTGTCCAAGAGGGTCGAAGACAAAGAATCATTAGAGACGTTTAATGGTGTCAGGAGAAACCGGCTCGGTTTCATGGACAATAACGAGACCGGAGAGTGAGGAGTAATGTCGGAGAACTGGATGATGGAAAGCCGTGGAAGCTGAGAGAGCAGATGTAGAGAAGAGTGGAGCTGATGAATTGATACTGTTAGAGCAGACAGACGAGAGTTAAAGCAGAAAAGCTTTGACAGAAAACTAGAAAGCCACGACGAGACCGGAATCGTCTAGAAGCACAGAAACAAAAGGAAGCAAAGCCCATAGGCAAATTTAATTTCAAGTGTTTCATTATTAAATGAGACATCCACAATCAGAAGGAAACAATGCCTGCTGGCGTGAAATTAAAACACATTCATTATACTGTTGGTAATTGTTGGAGTTAACACCAGAAAGGTCGGGACATCGTCAGCTGATGAGCATTTAAAATGTTTCTGCTTTTATATCATTACTCTAAGAACAAATTTGTACATAAACTACCTCAGTAAGCTTTTTTTTTTTTTTTTTTAATTATGCTTTTTATTATTTCCCTTAAGAAAAAAGGACTACAATGACCTAAATCACAACAAATAGAATAATATGTACATATAACAGATAGTAACTGTAAATTGAAAAACAAACTATTCATAAACAAAGAAGAGAAAATAGTTAATAATAACAAAATAAATATTTTTTTTTTTTTTAAATTTGTTAATAAAAAAAAATAAATAGTAATGATAATAAATAAATAAATAAATAAATAAATAAATAAATAAATAAATAAATAAATAAATTCATTAATTCACACACCGGATTCCCAGCACCTACTTATAGCCTTGTGGATAAATACAGAGTACATACTGTGTGTTTAAGGCACATTTACAAAAGAGTAAATAAAACAGAATAAAAAAATAATTAAATAATATGAATATGATTAAATAAAATACTAAAACAGAATGAATTAAATAAAGGTTGCATCAAAACTGTTCAGGAGACAATATTTGCGATTTACTCCCAGCCCTTTAACCCAAACATATACCACCTGCCAGAAACACAGGACTGCCTCTGTAATCCATTCATCTATCAGCTTTTTTTTTTACAATGAATCAATTGCTCAGTCTATAAAGTATCAGCAAATTAGGTCAAAGCCCATGTTGTCGACTTTCAATTACTTATTTTGTCTGAAAAGGGATAGGGATTTTTGTGTCCAATGTCAAAAAAATGAACTTTGAACCTCAATTTTTAAACCAACATAGATGAAAAGTGCTCAGAAAAGAACTCCATCTGTTAATAAAGAACATGTAATATGATTGAAAGCTACTAAATGGACCTTGTTGTGAGATGGCTTTGTCGACAAAAGGTTGTTAAAATGAGAAAACCTGCAAGTCCTCTAATTGGAGAAGCTGTAACCTTCAATTGTTGGTCGTTTCATTTGATGGATAAATTAAAGAGCACACTCCATTTTAGCTTGAACTCGCCCCATTCACTAATTAAAGAAGAATGCATTCAAGGTGATGTTGCCTCGCAATTCAGGGTGGTGTTGTACCAGATGCCACAGAGGGTTTGTTTTTAAGGGTCTAGGACAGAATTACTGGAGAAAGGAACTTCTGTGGTAATGAACGCTACAGAGTGGGAAAAGGATCAATTCATAGTGTCATAAAGGGACTGTACGCATAATTCTCAAACTCAAGTTATTATTGAATTTAAAATGAATCGATTAATTGTTTCTGGAATATTTGTAATGTTAACCAAAGACTTAACCATAAATCCCCCCCACATGCTGCGTATCATACTGTACCGTATTCCCTGACGATGCAGTGTGCCGTGGTCTTGGCCCCTTTGTGATCCGTCACAGTCACAGCGAACACGCCGCTTTCCGCTTGGCTGTAGCCATTAATCTGAAGTGTCGTCTCCTGCTGCTCCACGTTCACATGGACATTTGGCCTCGTACCAGCACACTCGAGGCCTCTGCCGGGGCACGTGGCCAGTGTCACTCTCTCTGGGGTTATCCCAGTTTCGGGCTCCCATTCCCAGGTTACCACGGAGACCTCTTCCAGGGGTCCATGCTCAATCTGAGCTTTCAGAACCAGACTGGAGTCTGGCAACACGTGCACGGGCTCCTCATTGAGGATGTGCACTGACATACACTGGAGCCCACATGGCGCTGAGGACAAAGACCATTTGTTAATCGCATCAGAATGGTGCTTAAACCTGCAGTAGGCAGAAAGCTTTTGGCATCATTGGGCAAAAATTCCATAATAACCTTTCAGCATATTGTAATTCAAGTGTTCTGAGAGATAACTAGACTTCTGCATCTCCTCATGGCTCTGTTTTCAGGCTTTAAAAAATCTAGCCTGTGACGGGAAACTTTGACCAATCACAGGTCATTTCAGAGAGAGAGCGTTCCTATTGAGTGTTCCTATTGGCTGTTCATTCAACGGAGGCAGCTGTAAATCACTCGCAAGCTCCAATCATACGGTCAAACTTGCTCCGGCTGGTGGGCGGTGCTTGGTGTTTCCTCAACAGATCTCAACATGGCTGCCGGGTCACAAACGTTCTCATTTTACAGATAAACAGTACACTACAAGATGATTCTGAAAACATTTGAGGAGAGAAATAGGCATTACAGTAACAGAATATTGATTCATATTTGATCAGCGCTGCCTAGTTTGACAGTTTGGTCGGAGTTCACGAGTGATTGACAGCCGGCTCTCATAGACGTCAGGCTCCAGCTCGGCTCTGATTGGTTGTTTTCCTCTGGTCTGTGAAATCTTGCAGATGCCATTAGGAGCACCGGAGGACACAGAGGCACATGATTTTTTTCAGATTACCTACTGTCAGGATAGCTGTCAGGATATAGAGACCGTTTTATAAAAATAACTTTTTAAATCATATTTGCTCCATTTTTACCCACCACAGCTTCAAATACATATTGTATTTCTATTCAGATGACCAGTATGATCCACAGTATTTCACATTCATCAGTTTTGACCTTTTGGCTTTTTCATTGTTTGGGCTGAATATAAAACTAATAAAACAAACAATGGCATAATACTTCATCTCTGTCCTCAGCATGTACTTTCTTCATGAATATGTATGGCTGTTTTCTGTCAAACAATGTCAAGCGATGATTTATAGCGCATGACAGCCATGCCTAATGTGATATCCATCAAACCACATCAATATCTTAAAATCTGTGTCAAAACTGTAAGCCTCTGTGCATTCACCACGAGGAGTATTAATCACACGTTTTAACTTGATAGGCAAAGGATGAAGGAGATGTAAATAATGCAAGTGTGGGCATTAATGCAAAAGGCAGATTACACAAGTTCTTTTGCATTTATGTCAGGGTGCAATGCTGAAAATGTTAGTTTTCTTCCTGTAGTTTCAAGCAGGTTTTTAAACAGAAATCATTCGGATGGCGGTTACAACAGAAAAGCCTTACTCAAGAGAAGCAGCAGGGCAACTCTCCAGCTCAGGAAATACTGTAGATCCATAACACCTGCTGATGTAGACAGAGAACAGAGAGAGGAATTTGTCCATGACCTCAGCAACGGCGCACCATTTCCTCTGTACTTGTGCAGCAGGGGTGCCACTACAGCAGGAATAATAACACCACCTCCAGAGAAAATGCAAAATTAAAATGAGAGCAAAAAGCAATTAAAGCAGCATGTCCCTCTGTTAGAAAAAAAAAATGTAATCCAAATGTTGAGGGTATTCTTTCTTTCTTAATTTATTTGTGAAATATCCAAAGAACAACAGTATTGGCATCGCAGACAGAACTTGGAACAAAATGGGGACGGGGTCTGCTGCCAAAACTAAAATGAACCACCTCAAGCACGGCCGCTACAACAAAACACAGAGAGAGGAAGCAGTGATAGCAGTGCATGAACACAACCCAACCTGCATGCATTGAATATAACCTGGAATCCCCTTTACTGTTTACCTTGAAGTCATGCACATCAAAAGGCCCCAGAGTGGGATTCACCTACCTCTCCAAATTGAGACAAACAATACAGTGGAGCACTTCACTCTCTCAGAGGTTAAGGTGCAGCGCAATTCACTCTGTGAGTAGATTTATGGCCCAGAATAAAACAATATCTTCAAAGCAGTTGCCATCGTATTGCGAGAAATAATCTAGTTCCAGATGAAAGTTGCTAGATCTACAGCTGTTACTGCAAACAACATGAAACAGGATTAAAGATAAAAGTTTCAGGGCTTTCTTCTCCCCTCTGCTCTGCCTCGTCTCTGCCTGTCAGGTCCAGTCAGTGAGTCACGTATAGGCGTCACCTTGTTTTCTAGCAGTTTCCTCCCCTCCCCGACAGCCCCTTTCCTGTACAGTAAAGGCTTCTTTCTGCTTTGTGCTTTTAAGTGAACACACCATTGTAAAACCTGCCCCCCCCCCCTCCTCATCTGACCTGTGTCCAAACACACACAACAATACAACATGTTCGATTTTGGATTTTCACACCACTGTTGTAAACACAGATAAATGCAGTGGTATTCTTTTGAAGGGAAACCAGTGACAATGTTGGAAGTCATTATGAAATAGGCTTTGTGCTACAGGCTTCTTATCCAGCACAAACACTATTTGCCTTGCAGACATAATACATTGCCTTGGCTTTGGATTGTAAAGAGGAGGTAATACATGAATTAATCTATTCTTATTTTTTTTTTCAATAATTGTCTCTCGCATGCAACTGAGAAACATCAAGCACATAAAGTGGGAATGCCAATTTTATTCTTGTTCCACTGGGAATATTCAGTCTATGAAATTGGAGAAAACCCCCTTAAAGCTTCAGTAGGCAGTATATTTTCGGCATCATTGGGCAAAAATCCCATAATAACCTTTCAGCATATTGTAATTCAGGTGTTCTGAGAGAAAACTAGCCTTCTGCAGCTCCTCACGGCTCTGTTTTCAGGCTTTAGAAAAATCTAGCCCTTGACGGGAAACTTTGACCAATCACAGGTCATTTCAGAGAGAGCGTTCCTATTGGCTGTGCTCCGGCTGGTGGGCGGTGCTTGGTATTTCCTCAATTAATCTCAACATGGCTGTCGGGTCACAAACTTTCTCATTTTACAGCTAAACAGTACACTACAAGATTCTGAAAACATTTGATTAGAGAAATAGGGATTACAGTAACAGAATATTGATTCATATTTGATCAGCGCTGCCTAGTTTGACCGTTTAGTCGGAGTTCGCAAGTGATTGACAGCTGCTCAGAGACGGCAAGACTTCAGCTCGGCTCTGATTGGTTGTTTTCCTCCACTCTGTGAAATCTTGCAGATGCCATTAGGAGCACCGGAGGACACATGATTTCTTGCAGATTACCTGTCTCATGCTCTACTGTCAGGATATAGTGACCGTTTTATAAAAATAACTTTTTTTAATCATATTTGCTCCCATCTGCTTACTGCAGCTTTAAATACAAAGTCTGCTTCATAGACAATAAATGCGCTGCTGATTTAGTGGAGTCACATTAAAATTAAGCTCATATTCTGGCCTTTTCTAACACATATAAATCAGAATTTAAACCTCCGCTGGTTGCAAGAACACTAAACCCCTCCCCATCTGAACAAGATTAGGTAATATGACTGAAAGCTCCAGAACAGCTACTAAATAATATCTGAGATGAGATTATTTTGTCAGCTACACATCGCTTTTACACCGTGAGACACAATACCATCAGTTATTCAGGGGTTAGCTCGGCAGTTTCTCACTTCATGAAACACATCCTGGGGCACAGATGTAACAAGTGATTTAAAACTGATTATAAATCCATTTGTATTTGCAGAGGGTTTATGAATAATCATGGGAATCACAGCTGTGTCTCCCACTGGGTTCTTTGACTACAGAGGAGTGCTGTTAGCTGGAATTAACCAGTGGGTGGCACTAATACATCAGCTGAAGAATATCAACACTTGGCCCTCACTTTAGCCTCTTTTTCTTCAGCAGGGATCATCGCATGCTTCTGGTTCCATGTGCTAAATAACTTATGTATGGTTTTGCTTCACATTAATCCGTATAATTGCACTAGTGAGTAAATTAAGCAAAGAATTGAATGTATGAAGATATTATTACCCCATATAATTCCATAAACTGCTTCATCAGATCATAGCTGCCATGTAACACTGTAAATGACCTTAAGCCATGAAAGTCAAAAGGAAAATCACCATATTGAGGAAATAAAATAATTATAATCTCTAAAAAAGTGATCTGGTCTTTGCACAGCTGCCGTCAGTTTGGCACTGTATCTCATTGTCTCAGCTATGAATTTCATTAATCTAAAAAAAAATAAAAAGAGATAAAGTTTCTGATGCTCTTTGTTGTATGTGGAGCAAAAAAATATCTAATACTTTTGTTTTAAACTTGCTGTAATGTTATCATTAAGTGCAATATTGAAAAGAATCAAGGCACATTTATTCAAGTCCTGTACTCAAATACAATTTTGAGGTACTTGTACTTTACTTGAGTATTGACATTTTATGCTATTTTATACTATTATACTTGTACTGTAATTTAATTTACAGATTATATCTTTTCTTATTTTTTTTTACAGTTATTACAGAGATGACACACTTTTATTGATGAAAACACTATATAAAGTAGTAGTTGCATTAGTAGTAGCATTAAAATGCTGTTTTAAGTATTCAGAGTAGTTAGTTAGCACTCTCTATTTAATACTGATGCCTCTATATGACCTACATCAGTACATGATGGAAGGGAGGCATAGGAGAACCAGAGCCAGGACTGCACGGTGCAGACTGTCGGACCTTGCTGCAGTAAAATGAGAGGTTTTCTAAAGGGACTCTGGTGCTCAGAAACACGACCGCTCTTGTCTACAGGGACCACCAAAATCGCAACAAAATTAAAGTTTCTTGCACAGTAGTAGCTTTAAGTAAAAGTACAAATACAGCAGTGTAAAAGTACTCCGTTACAAGTCCTGCATTCAAAAAGGAACTACTTAAATAAAAGTACAGAAGTATTGCAGCAAAATGTACTTAAAGTATCAAAGTAAAAGTACTCATTCTGCAGAAAAATGCATTCTGTGACTTTTATATGAGCCTATTATATTGACATAGGCCTATATATGACATTTTTAGACTATGCATTAAGCAGCATTTACTGTTAGCTGGTCGAGGTGAAGCTAATTTTAAGTAGTTTCATTACATCAATATTTGTGTTGTGTAAAGTTTATCTTTTATGTTAAATCTTGAAGTCTGAAAAGTGTCTAGCACCTACAGCTCTCAAATAGATATAGTGGAATAAAATGTAGACCTGCAGCATTTCCCTCTGAAATACTTACTTAAAGCTGCAGTAGGCGAGATTGGAGCAAATATGATTTAAAAAAGTTATTTTTATAAAACGGTCGCTATATCCTGTAGAGACAGGTAATCTGAAAAAAAAATCATGTTCCTCTGTGTCCTCCGATGGTCCTAATGGCATCTGCAAGATTTCACAGACCGGAGAAAAAGAACCAATCAGAGTTGATCTGGAGTCTGCTGTCAAGCTGCCGTCTATGAGAGCCTCAGCCTCAGCCACAGCCACAGCCTCAGCCTCAGCCTCAGCCACAGCCTCATCCTCAGCCTCAGCCTCAGCTTCAGCCTCTCTGAAATGACCTGTGATTGGTCAAAGTCTCCCATCACAGGCTAGATTTTCTAAAGCCTGAAAACAGAGCTGTGAGGAGCTGCAGAAGTCTAGTTTTCTCTCAGAACACCTGAATTACAATATGCTGAAAGGTTATTATGGGATTTTTGCCCAATGATGCAAAAAAATTGTTGCCTACTGAAGCTTTAAGAACACTTGAGCACTTCCCATCACTGGTTAGTCTACTGCAGAACAAAGATCCGCAGACCTGTCGAGGCTGCGGGCTCTTTAAGAGAACAGGTGCTTCCTTTTCAGGTAATAGTGGAGAAACAGGAAGTAGACTCATTTGTGAGCGAGCAACAAACCGACACGGAGCCTTATTTCAGCACAAACAGAAACATGAAGGCAGAGGGAAACTACTGCGGTAAGTTTCACACAGCTCACTCCTCTTATCGATGCTCACCTTTGTTTCTGTCAGGTGTAATCTGAAGTGAATAGCGCAGTAATAATTTGTACATCTGTTATTGGATAAAGTCAGTTTAATATACTAAAGAACTTGTGTATGTTGGTTTTTTAAAGTGTGTGATCTCTCTGCAGACCGGCCTGACTGAAGACATGAGACAACCTTTGCTCCCTCTCAGTCTGTCGCTGGCAGGTAAAACTATTTATGACAGTTTCTTCTCCTCCTCCTCCTGCTCCGACACAAGCGTTCACATGGTTCAAACAAAACGTCTCTAAAGAAGAGTATCGGTTGTCTCTTCTGTGGGGGAAAGAAAACAGGCCAGGGAGGGGAAGATGTGCTATTCCAAGCACCTTTATAAAACAATTGCATTTCAAGCATAAAGCTTCATCGCTCTTAAACCTGCGCGGCTGCATTCCCGGTTGTGCACCGACTGCTGAGTGACGTGATGCCTTCACGGCCTCCTCCCCTCCTCCCTGACCTGTTGTGGTGATTCAGAATGATGTTTCTATGTTTCTATGCCACTTCGTAGGCTAATAGGTAGGGATGGGCAGTACTGCAGTTTTTGAATCCAGTAATGATACAAGCTTGTTGCTCATGCATGAACAATGGGCCGACTTCCAACACCGATACTTGGCTAATGTTCATGAAAATATGACATCACGTATTATGATTATTCAGTCCGGGTCAGCCTGCTTTTAATGACACAAATCACAGCGCTTACCAAACTACTTTGTTACAAAATAATGAAAATAAGCAAAATCACATAAATATTAGGGTTGTCAATTGATTAAAATAGTTAATCGCAAATTAACAAAAGGGAGATTTGTCAAGTATTTAATACTCTCATCAACATGGGAGTGGGCAAATATACCTGCTTTTTGCAAATATATGTATATATTTATTATTGGAAATCAATTAACAACACAAAACAATGACAAACATTGTCCAGAAACCCTCAGGTACAGGTACAGGTACTGCATTTAGCATAAAACATATGCTCAAATCATAACATGAAGTCCTACAAGGCAACAACAGCTGTCAGTGTGTCAGTGTGCTGACTTGACTATGACTTGCCCCAAACTGCATGTGATTATCATAAAGTGGGCATGTGTGTAGAGGGGAGACTCGGTACCCATAGAACCCATTTTCATTCACATACTGTATCTTGAGGTCGGAGGTGAAGGGTCACCTTTGAAAATGGCCATGCCGGTTTTTCCTCGCCAAAATTTAGCACAAGTTTGGAGCGTTATTTAGGCTTTTTCCAATGGATTCCTTAGGTTTTCTAGTTTCATACGATGCCAGAATCTTCACTGCTCGCTACAAACTAAAAATCACAAGTTCTGTGAATGTGTTAAAGAAATCAGTGGCGTTAAAACGAATTTGCGTCATCGCGTTAACTCTTACAGCCCTAATAAATACACAAACTTTTACTCCTTCACGAGATTGTTTAATCAGTGTAATAGGGCACATAGATATGAAAAGTGGTCTTGTCGTTGGCACAACGTCCACAATTTAAAGCATAAATTTAATCATACTACAAGTGTTGTCTGTTTATCTAAAGCCTGGTATATCTAGATTATCTGTGCTAGACACTCATTGCTGTCCAAAAACAATTAAAAAACATGAGTGAGCCACTTGTAATTTATTGCGAATCAATCCTATAGGCCGTCCTTCTGCTGTAAATGTATATTACTCCGCAGATGAAAATAGTCCTCAACAGATGCACTATTTATTCCTGCTTGAGTAACATCTGTTAAAACCCATGGGCCCAGCTGCTGGAAATTACCCCGGAAGAAATGTATTAGTGAGCAGTTTTTACAGATTTACAACTTCGGTAGGAACATGGGGGGGGGGGGTGGTAGACAAAGTGTTGAGAGACATACTAATACATTGCTAGTTTTGGTCTTTTAATGGGATTTTTTGCCAATAACAACATTATATAATAATTCCAGCCTTACCCTTTTAAGTGCACTGCATTTTATGTTTGTGAAGATCTTACGTAATGTGAACCAAAATGAGTAGTGTATCTATTGTGGTTTGAATATTCCCATCCAAAATTACAGATCGTTACCCTGGTGTAATACGATGTTGGATGCATAAAATGATCTACTTTAGGTATTTGTGCTGCAAGATGAGCACAGAAAATGAGCACCAAGAATGTAAATGATATTTTAATTTGTTCATTAACTAAGGGTTGTTGTTCATGCATGAAAGATAATAATTAAAGTAATAATCAGCAACATTTTCATATAATTAAATATTAATTTTACTGCTGTCTATCTGCGATTGATGTTACAAAATTCAACCTACATTGTTCATAAAAATTTTTTTTTTGCTACTTCTAAACGCCTGCGGTTTGGTGGCTGTGTCTCTGACAAACGTCCTTCAGAGCACAAGAAGTGATTTATTTTTCATTTTTAGGAACAGCGGTTAGTTTGGAAGAAATGGAAGAAACAGATTGTTAGAATGAACAGTTAAACCCACCTACCAGTTAATCTCTGTAGTTTATCATCAGCTCAGTGTTGCTAAAGTTGTTGGCATGACTTCTGGGCTCTCTGCCATTGCTCACTCTGCAACTAAATCATTTTCATAGTTACATAGTGATATTTATAGTTATAAATTAAGTGTAACTTATTAAATATGACACTTACAGTCATATTTACAACGTATTTAAATTGCTTGTGTTCTTGAAAAACAATCCAACAGTACATGAAGGCATCGACACTGTGCTGCGTCGCTCATGGGACTTTCTCCCTTCTGACTCATGTCTCTTTATCTTTCTGTCTCTGCTGATAAAACAACAAGGCCAGTGATATTTTTAATTAGGCACCGAAACACTTTTGATGTCTTTAACAACTCAGTGTGGGAACCTGAACGCAATCCATCTCACTGTTGGCTCTTGTCATTTTATACTCTGCTCCCCTGTGAAAACGGTATGAAGGCAGTCCAGCAAGACTGATCAGGACCATATTGATTTGATTCACTATAATTCCAAGGCCAGAGCGTTGTTGCGTGGTAGCTTTATATGCCAATACAACAGCATTGAAAGCCTGAATCTGTTAAAATAACACAAACAAGGGGGAGGACTGGCAGCGAAATACAAAAACACTGATTTTTTTCTCATCTCATCTCATCACGTACAAACTACAAATGGACAAACAGCATACTACAGTTAAATGCCTGTAAAATCAATGGTTCTTTACAACATTGTTTTGAAAAAATTGCTTATGCACCGCTGATTCTTGAGAAGAGAGACAGCAAATATGATTTTGACACGGCTTACGTTAAGTCAGCCTAACAAAAACACAAAATAGATGTTTATCTTGGGATCACTTACAATCCAAAAAACATGGTGTGAAATCTACGAGGGAGAAAAGAGTGTGTACCTTACTAATAGGTTTTTACCCCCTGAGCCCAGCCTGTGTGTGTCTATAGATTTTGTTCTCTGCAGTGGTGAAAGAAGCATTCACATCCTTTGCTTAAGTAAAAGTACCACAACATTGATTTAAAAAGTCTCTATATTACAAGTTCAAGGTTCTTTATTCGTCATTTGTCAATTCCATCAAAGCAGCCATTGGCAATGAAAGTCCTCAGGTTCCTTCAATAAAACTCATAAAATATGTACTGTATATGTGAAAGGGGAAAAGAAAAGTAAGTAAGTAATGAATGAAAAGAAAGTAAAAGTAAAAGCAAAATGATAATCTAAGGCATAAAATAGTGTAGTAAATATAAAATAGTAATGTACATATAAATTTGTGATTTTGTGGATGGGAAAACTGAATGTAAACAGGATGTAGTGTGTATGTAGTATGTCCCATGATACTTTGCCTTGCGGTAACCCGTCTGCTTCCGGATGGCTACCTGAGGCTGAGGCTGCGTGCACATCGAAATCATGACGGGAAAAAGAGTCATTCTCTCTCAGTGAAAACGTACAGTAGTCTCCTCGAAGCTTGTGACAAACTGACAAAAACGAGTCAACGAGATGCATCAGCGAAACTACGTGTTCCTCAGGCTAACTTGTGTGTTGTCTACTCGCTGAGCTTGAAACAGTCGATAAAATTCAGTAAATAGAGAAGATGTCCATTTCATTACTTTATATTCATGTAATAAATATAGAAATATCAATTAGATGGTAACCTGCATGAGAAATAACGAAAAAAAAATGGTTATAATAATCATCCGCTTAAAGACGGACAGACAGACTTGATCACATTAACAGGTTTCCACTGTATAAAGTAACTATGGATGCATCGATACCGGATCAGATATCAGGCAGATACTGACTCAAATAGCTGGATCGGATATCGGTGACAACGGGGCCGATCCAATAAATTCAATTCTATGTTCATATACTAAATATATTATAAACTTGACCTGAAAGTTTTGACCAATTTGTTGCTGCATTAAAAAGGTTTACACTTGAACTGTATTTACTGTATTTATCTTAAATGTATTTATTGGTTACATTTTGTTTTACAAAGTTAGGAAAGCAATGTTTGAGTCAAGCTGATGTTGTCTTACACATAACAGAATGATCCCTTCCACACAGTGAGGCATACAGCTTATTATACCCCCGCGACAACGTAGTCGGAAACTATTTAACTTAGGACCTTCAAATTTGGTGTAATGGTTGACACTGTGGTGTAGTTGTGCCTTTTGGGGGTTAGAAGTCCAGGATGTCCACATTTTTTTTTATTTTGGCCAAAAACTGTGTTTTTTTCGGCTTCAATTTCCTTTCCGGAGTAGAATTCGAAAACTATTTCACTTAGGAACTTCAAATTTGGTATGATGGTTGACAGTGTGGTCTACTTGTGCCTTTTGGGGGTTAGAAGTCCAGGGTGCCCATTAGTTAATTAGTTAATGCCCATTAGTTCCAAAAGGGCAAAACCTTTGGCCCTGCTTTAGTAGGGGTCAAGCGGTGAGCGGGGGTATGTGAGCCATGCTCACTTTTGCCTTATTAATTAAACACTGGTATCGGATCGGTACTCGGTATCGGCCGATACCCAAAGTTCAGGTATCGGTATCGGTATCGGTATCGAGACTGAAAAAGTCGGATTGGTGCATCCCTAAAAGTAACATAAAATTGAAATACTTAGCTCAGTAGTACTTGAGTAAATGTAATTAGTTACATTCCACCAATGGTTCTCTCTCCTTTTTATTTTTAGTCCTCCTCTCTGCCAATGTGCTGGCTCAGGACCAGGTACAGATCCAGTTCCAGACAGACCCGGTGCTGATTCAAACTGGTACTGAGATAGTGTTCACGGTGCTGACGGTGCCCCAGGTTTTTTCCATGACATGGCAATACCAAGGAGGAGTCACTGTGGGTCAGTGGTCCGGAGGAACCCCAGCGATTAACACGGGGACCCAGTTCGAGGGCAGGGTCACCATCGCTGCCACCCAGCTCCGGATCGGGGGCGCCCAGCTCCGAGACGCGGGGAACTTCACGGTGGTGGTGACCCCCGCCGCTACAACAGGCCTGCTCACTAACTCCAGATCGATACAGCTGAGGGTGTTTGGTAAGAGATAAAGAAGTGTGTCTGTGAGTGAACTTAAGAGAGAAGAAGAGGAGGAGGAGGAGGAGGAGGAGGAGGAGGAGGAGGGATGGGATGGTGGGAGGGGTGGTGAAGTGTGCGGTAGAGGATGGTTTCGGAGGGAAGCGATAATGTTAAGGAGGAACAGAAGGGAGTAAAGAGAGAAGAGGGAGGTTTTGGGGAGGAAGAGAATTAGTCTGGGAGGTATAATGAAATTAGTGACCCATAGTAGGCGAGGTAAAATTAATGAAAAAGGAGGAGGGGATGAAGCTAGTGGCTCAGGGCTTTATGCTAATAAAACCCATTTGATATGCAGCACTCATGCTCTTAGATGTTTGATATTTTAGCCGTCTAAATGTGTAGCGTTACATTTACATACAGTACATGTAGTATTTGCATTCATTTGCATTCAGCACTGTAATGAAGCCTGAACAGCAGCTCTTTATTTTCAGTCACACTGACGTTACAGTCTTTCTCATTCCTCTTACCAGCAGCGCTAACAGGGTGTCAGGGTGACCAAAATGTTAGAAGCACTAGTCTATTAACGCTGAAAGGTCACATCCTCCAAACTCACATCTGCTAGTTCATGTCATGGAACATCCGCGTCCTTGAGCACGACAACCTCCCACTTACTCACTCGCAACTTACTCTGGAAAATGGCTAAAAGCTAAAATCCCAAAATATAAAATGCTCCTGCTGCAAGCGGAAAGTCTGCAGGTGATTAGAGCTATTTGGTGGCGGCTCGGATGTTTTTGTTTGTTTGCTATTGCTGCTGCGGTTCTCTCTTAGTCACAGCCTCCTCCGTCAGCACGCCCCCCTCTTCTCCCTCTCCAATTATTTAACTTAGGCTGCCCGCCAAGAGGCATCTCGGCTACCACTCACACCGTCTGCCCTCTTATTCGCCATCTGTGCCTCTATCTGAATCCTGTCCCTTCTCAGCTCTCACTTTCTTTGATTACAACAAATGATCCTCAACAGAGACATAAAACTGCCCTCTATTGCTCTGTCACTCCAACTTTTGAAATGAGCTCTCTCATACTCATCGCATGCTCTGTACCTACAGTAATAGAGCCTTTTAGAAACCTTCTGTGGGTAATTCTGCTTTTGCAGCTCTTTGGTAAAACATTTTTCACTCTCTCTGCAGACGCCGTGGCGGGGGCGAGTGTGTTTGTCCCCTCGGTGGCGGTGGAGGGGAGGAACGTGTCTCTGAGGTGCACGTGGACCGCCGGGACAGAAATTACAGTCCAGTGGGGCAAAGGAGGCGCAGCGGTCACCCCCGACGCCAGGATCACCATCTCAGGCGGCTCGCTGGTCATCAACCCAGCCAGGCGGGGTGATGCCGGGGAGTACACGTGTACCGTCAGCAACCCTGTCAGCGCCCAAACGGCCACCCGGCGCCTCACTGTCTTCTGTGAGTTTGCACTGATCAAGACAAGTGGCAGCTAATCTGCTGTAGCCACTGCAAACAGCAGTAGCTTATCTACTCTATCTACATTGCACCTCACACAGTGGGCTGAATTGCACTTGGGTTGCACAGGACATTCTCCCATAAGCTCGTTGTACTGCTTCTAGCTTTGTCTTGATCACATCCTTAAATCCTAATGCGACGGTCTCACAGTAACACACCCAATCAGCCCAGAGGCATACTAAAGTGGTTCCACATGGTTGTCCTCTAACATCAAACAGAGGTTTCTTTACCCACGTGAACAACACATCAGATTGTGGGTGTTGTTAAAATCTGCTGGGTCTCTGCATGCCACAAGTGTATGCACTGATAGAAAGTCACGTTAATTTTGAGTGACCACTTCCTGTGGCCAAGCAGACACCAGACTTTAATTTGGTCATATAGCGTGAATTGGACATCACAATCACAGCGGTTGTTCTGCTCTCAGATGCAACTAACAATTATTTTCCTTATCGATTCATCTCTTACTTGCTCAGTCTATGAATTATCAGAAACTAGTGTGATGCTCCTCGCAATTTCCCACAAGCTAAGGTGGCATCTTGAAATTTGATTTACAATAATATAAAACATCTCACATTTTGAAAAGATAGCATCTGTAAATATTTGTTTTTTTTACAAGATGAATTACTTGAACTATTAATTGAATATCAGAATTGCTGTTCATAATTTTTTTGATGATTTTTAGGGAATACGCTTATTCGGTTTCTTGCTGAGAGCTAGACGAGAAAATTGATACAACTCTCATGTTTATCCGTTAAAAATTCAACTGGAACTGGTAGCCAGTTAGCTTAGCTCAGCGTGAAGAGTGATTATCCTGGCTCTATCCAAAGATAACTAAATCCGCCTATCAGCACCGCTAAAGCTTATTATTTATCACGTTATTGCCTTTGTTTAATTTAATCGTATGCTTTTGCATTTGTTTAACCTGATCAACACTGAAGTGTAAAACCTACAAGTCGCATAATCCCCACTACTATTCCCTTTAGTAACATTTTGTATATAGCTTGAAATACAAGTAATGGTACGAAATCTGATAGTACTGTACAGTGTTGTAGTTAAGACCACCAAAACCGAGACCAAGTTATGACCAAGACCAGAGTGTATCGAGACCGAGACAAGACCAAGACTTTGAGGGGTTGAGACCAACCAAGACCAAGGCAGGACGAGACCGAGTCAAGACCGAGACCAAACCAGTGCGAGTCCCACACTGCGTGACACACTTTCGTTAAAATATGGAACATGTATGGCACTTGCCATATATACTGTATATGTGTGTATGTATAGAAATGTCTGGATAAAATAATCAGAAGGCATTGCAGAGGTGAATTTAATGTGTGGGAATGTTCCTTTGTTTTCTATGAGAAAACCCAGTAATGATGTTAACAAACAAATCAGACAATTTAGTGACATCACCGCAGCTGTGGTCTTGAAATAAAATCCAGAGTCCTCTTTGTCTGACTCCGAGACAAGATCGAGTAAAAATGCGGTCCGAGACGAGACCGAGACCTTCAAAAAGTGGTCTTGAGACCGGTCCCGAGCAGGCTACTAGAACACTGATACTGTATGTAAATAGCAGACTCACTAACTGTGTTGAACAGCAGGCTGCAGTAACTTATCTGGGGAGTGTTTCCTCATTATGCAGTACTTTGAGTGCTCAATGACCCAAGCCTGCCAATCAGGTTCTGCTGTAAATATGACTTGTTGTTTATTTAAGAGGTGGCACCACTGACATTTTAAGATCCAACCAGGAAGTGCACAGCTCCTACCAGATCAAGGAGGACTCATCAAAATGCTTTAGCCAGACGAGGTGGTTTAAACCCCAAACTGACAAAATGATAAGCTCTTAAGCAGAATATATCATCTGTGCATTAGTCAGCTTTTTTGGAATGCAGATTTCCCTTGTTGTACGTGTGAACCAAATGTTTTTGATGCTGATAACGTCCTCTGATCATCCACGAACCAGATGGCCCCGACACCCCGGTGCTGACCAAGGACACCCCGAAAGAGTGCGTCGGGGGAGGGGACGTGTTGGTTGGACAGACGGTGCGTCTCACCTGCATGTCCGACTCCCTGCCCCCTGCCCTCTTCTCATGGCAACGTGACGGACAGGCGGTCGCGTCCGGCCAGCCGGACAGCGGGGTGCTCAGCATCCAGACTTTCTCGACGGATGAGAGCGGCCGGTACCTCTGCACGGCCAGAAACGCCATCACCACAGGCACGTCGGAGCAATCGACAAACTTGGCAATCGTAGGTGAGTTATGGCGGACGCTGACCTATCTGTGACTGATAATGATGACGGTTGGTTTTGGACCCTGTTCCTGAATCTGTCTTCACGACAGGAGAGGGACAGAAAGTATCGTGGGAGATTGATCTGGTGAGAATGTGGTCAAAGTCATTCAGTGACTTTCACACACGTTCTCCTCCTTTTTCTTTTCATTTCTTTCTCTGTTTCTCGTTCGCTGCTATTAATTCATCACCCTTTTTTATAATCTTCCCCTCTTCCCCTCTATCATTTTTTTTTCTCCTCTTGTCTGTCTGAGCTCCAGACTCATTATCTTTATTAATTCTCCGCCTTTGACTCCATTCTTTCTGTTTCAGACACATGTCTAGATGTAGGGGAAGTGGTGGGGATTGTGATCGGCTGTTTGCTGCTGATCCTAATCATCGTGCTCCTCATCCTGCTCATTGTCTTTCTCTTTCGAAAGAGGAGGGGTAAGTCCGTGCGTGCCATCATGGACATTTTGTTTGTCCACTATTTTATTGTATATTGTGCTGAGTCAAACACTTTGTAAAAGGCTTTTTTCTTGCACTGAAGTGATTTCTTTTTGTTATTCTTGTTATTACAGCACAACAGAGACAAAGTGATACTGCTGTGCTTGTGCACAAGACCAACCCAAATCCCCAGCCTATAGTAAGCCAAAGTAAAGTTTACATATGATTCACCATCGATTTTGTCTTTATACTGTCCATGTGCTGGTGCTAAAGGGCTTTTCACAAATTAACCCTCTCATTCCATCTTTCTTTTGCTGTCTCTTCTCTCCCTCCCCTCATTTTTCATCTGCTCCCATTAAGCCTCCAGATCCACTACCTAATGGTGCAAGGGATTTGGGCCACGGTCCCCAGCCCCCCCTCTATAACACGCGCCACCCTGACCGCTTATACACAGCCCCGCGTGGAGGCAACCCACAGACACTGCCGCTGAACGGGCTGCAGAACTCCGACACACACCGACACAATGGTCGCACCCACACAAATGGACTCCTACACAATGCCTCTCAGAACGGCAATTCATACCCACACAATGGCGTTGACAACCGGGGTTTCACGCACAGCGATGCTCAGAACGCAAACACACTCCCGAACACGCAGCAGCAAAATCCTAACATCGTCATACAGACTGGCACTGCGCAGGGCGGCGCCCAGCTGCCGGCAGTCCACGTCAGCCTCAACACGCTGCCACAAACCGCACAGCAAAACAGCAATGCACAAATGCCCGCCATTCATGTCAATCTTAACTCATACCCAACCACTGGCCAACAGACTCAGCAAGACAGCTCATTTCCTCTTACCAATACAGCCAATAATAACGCTTCACAAACCCAACAAAACATGACACATACATCAAATCCCAGAATGCAGAGTGGCCAGTCCTATCCTAGTGACCCCCGGCTGAATGGTCACATAGAAGCCGGTCACGAAGATCAGCCTGGACTTGTCCCGACTGGATACACCCACTATAACAGTAATAACACTCCTCAGAGAAACGCCAACACACAGACGTACCAGCAGGAGCCAGAGCCTCGTCGCATGTCTGAAAGAAACTCATGGGATCTCCTCAGAGGGACGCCAGCTTATCCCAGCGGCACGTTTCAAAGAGGACAGACCTCACCTCGGTTCACCTCTGACTCTACAGACTACACTACCCATCCTCCCATACGAGAGGCAAGAACGCCAAACAGATCTCAGCCTCGAACTCCGAGCCAAACCACTTCCCGGAGCAGAGCTTCACCCAGATCAGATGTCCCGTCGGAAGACAGACGGACGCGGAGCCGTTCAGCTGATCTGCGAGGCCCAAACACTCGCAGTGTAACGCAGCTTGAGGCTGAACGCCACACACAAAGGAGAAGCGCTCCGCGAGACATCAGAGGTTCGCCTGGTAGCCAGACCGCCCCGAGGCAGGAAGCCACACACAACAATAACCCCCGGGCACTGCCACTCATGAGCCAGCAGGCCTCTGTGGGCCGCTCTGCTCTGTCACAAGGACCCATGACACAACAGGGACTGACTGCACCGCGGGGCGCAGATTCAAGAGCTTTGGCTGATCCTAATCACCTGCCACAGGCACACATGGCCCAGCAACACAGAGCCGTACCGATCCAAACAGCACCACAAGGCCTGGGCAAACAGACACAGCCTGTCATAAATGGTGCCAATCAACCTCGCCAAGGAGGCACTGCTCCAGTCCCCCTCTCTTCTGCCCAGCGTAATCTCAGTAACCTAACCCAGGCTACACTTACAGCCCACACTGAGAGGGCTCAGACATTTCAGAATAGGAAACAACAGACCCAGGCTGCCCTGCTCCACCCCGGACCTCAGGCTCGTGTTGCTGATGCCGGGGCTCAGCACGCACCGCCCCCTCCTCCTGTGATCCCCCTCGCACAGTTCCAGACCCTCCCCAAGAAGCACACTCAGCACAAATCCCCAACTAGAGGTCCTCAGCCCCCCAGACCTCCTGTTAACATACCGGTGTCTCAACGACACCGACAAGTACAACTGCGGCCCGCCAACCATCATCACCATCCTGGAAACGGCCACTTGAATGTCAGTGCACACAGGCATGCCCATGCCGATGCCCGTGGCCGTGCCCGTGGCAACGGGCAGCCTTCCCACTTCACCCACCCACAGCAGGTAAAACTGCAGCCAGCAGCAGCCATGTGTTTTGTGTTCATGTGTATTGATATTACAGATTTCCGACACACGGTTCTCTCTCAGATGTGCCCTCACGGATGTGATATCATGTTCCTGTATATGTGCATGTGTACAGCGTTTCTACCTGTACTGTCACCTCAACAGTTTGTGCTTTTGTCTGGAGAGAGATGCTTGACAGCACTTGTAAATGGATGTTGCATTTTTACGATTGACAGTCTTCTTGGTGCCACAAAAAATGCATTTAGTCGTGAGTGTTTGTGACACTGTGGCGGTTTTTAAAAGCAGCGTTGTGTGTCAGAGGTTCTGCCTCTTCTTCTGCATGACATGTTGGCAATGAAGGGCTTGTTGTGTCTCTCCAGCATCAGGCTCACAGAGGGAGACCAAGATGATGACAGATGTCAGCAGACAACCGTCCCGCATGCATCCACTGACACAAACAAACAGCTGACAGACGTGATCCAATACACCACCAAGCAAGACTGACTGCACAAGGTTCTGCTCTCAAAAAAAGCTGGTATCTCAGTCATACAGTCACTTTTTTTAATGGAAGAAATGAACATGTCTCCCATGGGGATGATAAAATGTAACTTTTTGAAATAGAGTCCTGCTGTCCTCGAAATAAATGCCAAAATGATCTCAAAGGAGGCTTGATTTGCCCTTTACAACTTATACTAAATTAAATAAGCTACATGATGCTGAAGGATTATTAGATAAAATGCTCCCCCATCAACAACCCCTCTCTCTAGTCTCTCACACACACACACACACACACACACACACACACACACACACACACACACACACAGACACACTCACACTCTTTTACCCACATGTATTGTACTATTTTGAATTCTGAAGCACTGGTCATGCATCAAACTTTGCCAAGAGCCTGCTCAGAGTAGACAAGCCCACTGATCCATAGCCCTTGACCACGCTCACATCCCCTCATCCATTCATCATGAAGACTAAACAACACTACCTTGACAAAATGCACTTGAGGTGCGTGCATGAATGTCTGATCTAATAGTGAGGGACAGTATATGAGAAGGGACTCGGCCCCTTTGGGAACATGAAAGAAGAAATCAGCCCTGAGGGGGGTCTTAATGTATGTGGAACTATTTGTTTTGCGCCTTCTGTTTACAGATGCCTCTTATGACACTTCTCAATTAAGGGGATTCGCCTCAGTGGTGCTCAGAAGTAATGCTCAGCTAACTATGAAGGGGATCCCACAAATGGATGGGCGCTTATTAATTAAATGCTTTCAATGACTTGGGGAAAATAATCACACCCGTGCATGAATGAGGTCAGCACAAAAGGCTCGAGCTGCCACGCTTTCTGCTGAAAAGGCACAATGTAACAATTTACTGTCTGCGCTGGGTCATGGACAAACAATGGGATGTCATTATTACTTTTACAGATTATGTATTTATTGATTTATAATGTTTGTGCTTCATTTTAAACTTGTAAAAATGTATTATTTAGGTTGCACCAAAGCTATTATTTATGAATAAATGTTCAATTCGTATGGGATTTCAAGGACAAGGCTGGTGATATTCTTTGTCAACAAATCCTGAATGAAGTGATCCTACTAAAAAGTGATGTATCTCAGTCCTCTGTGCCATAGAGCTCCACTGTTGTCTAATAAATACAAAATGAGCCACACAGTTTACTGGATGACATGGTCCATCATTACCATAAACATGGGCACTGTGGTTTATCGCACATACAACATCCTACTGCTGTAAATTCTCACTGGAGCACCAAATGTGTATTAATCCCCAGCTGAAAATAGTCCCCAACATATGCACTATTTACTGCTGTGTGAGTAACATTTACTAAAAGCTACAGTGCCCAGCTGTTGCAGGAAAGTACTTAGCCCTTTTTCAAAACCAAACTACATATTTGCAACCTGTTTTTTTTCAAAGATTAACGTCTTGAGCAGCAACAAATGGGCCGAGATACATAAGCAGCGAAGGGACTTCAAACTTAGTTGTCTTTTGTCTTTTCGTGGGATTTGTTGACAATAAGAACACCTCATCTTCAAACATCAAAATACATAAGCTCAACATCCAAATTTGAAAACCGACATGAGCAAATACACAGCACATCTGGCGGCTCCAACCAAACATCTGGAGCCCGAGATTTACTTTACTGCCTTGAAAATTGGTGCCGTTTTAGGAAAATGAATGCATGTAGATACAGATGTTGAATATTCATGCTGCAATCACAGTATTTCAGTATCGTTGCTCCTCAGGAAGGAGTTGTACATTGTTTGGGTTTTAAGATCTTATTTTCTAAATAATAATAAAGAGTTTTTGTTATTATGTGTGTTTGCATATAACTTGGCGAAGTGGAAAAACCCAAAAGGACTTTCAGATTCGGCACATTGTCTGACTTATTTCCATCACAGTTGAAGTCACTTGTGTAGACTATTCACAGCACAATCATTACTTTGTTTTGCCTCTACTTTCAAAATGAATGTATTCTTCCAACCATTTTTGATTTTCGGTACAAAATGCGTCCTCATGCATGTTGACAGTCAGGCAGACCACAAAAAAACCCTCCTATTTATTCTGGTGCTCCTCTGAATCACAGAGCTGTTTGCAGTCGAAGCATATTTCTGCTCACTGTGTCTATAGTGCTAATTATGCATGGCGCCTGTGTACACCGAGCGCTGTTGTTGATTCTCCTCAGATGAATCTGTTCCTTCGGCTTGTTGTGGAGGTGCAGAGCGTGTGTTTGGATCACAGCTTCATCAGTCTCCCAATCCCCTGCTCCCACTTGTACGTCACCTCTGATGAACAGTCCTGCTGCTCACTATTGGAGACACTTCACGCTAGTCTAGCGCTGTAATGAGTGGAGATGGAGTGCATTTGAGTACCTGGTACTAGAAAAGGTTGCGGCGTCGCCTATACCGGTTCCACATGAAAGCTGTGATTTATGAAAAGTTTGGAGCAGTTTTACAAATAGTGCTTTACTGTTCCTGCTGTCTTTGGAGTGAAGTGTGTTGTTTATGGCCCAAACAACTAGAATTACAAGACCCTGTGTAGTCTTGAAACCCACAACACGGTAAACCTCAAACGCTGATGTGGCCTCCTTCCCTGGGCCAATTTGCATGTAAATCTGCTGGTGTTGTTTTATTATACTGATTTGCCATGATTTACTGTGACTGCCGCAAGTAATTGTAATTGTTTACGCATCCCTTTGGAGGCATAAATTAAAGGCAAACATAACTCAAGTGCGGTGTGTGCAAATAGGGCATTTTTTTGTATTGATGAATGCTTGTTTTTGTGTGTGTCAAACCGCGGCAGCAGAGAGCTTTCCTGCCTCGAGTGCGTAGCGAGCCAGGGTTGATTTTACTCAGGAGACTATTTGCACAGGAAAACTTAATACCACAAGAAGGCCAATATAATCCTAATCCAATTTTAATTTAAATTCAGTCCAGCTCAGCAGGCACACATATTTTTGTAGATTTGATGGCATTTTATAGTTTGAAATAACATAGGAGGTGTCCAGACAGAACTTAGTCCAATTACCTAACTGCTCCAATAAAAATTCATGATGCCGCCTTTCTTTTGTTCACTGCAGTGATGGCGATTATTCTCCACCACCGGGGAAAAAAGTAAGAGGTCAGGCATGATAGTCCTCATAAACCCATATCATCACTGAAATGAACTGGTAACTCCTTTGAGATCCACGTGTCCATCCCTGTCCAAGTGTCCTTGAGCAAGACGCTGAACCACCGCCTCTGTGCACTGACCCCCTTTAGTGAAATGTCACATGAATACGAGTCTCAGAGGAATATGAAATGAAACAAATTTATGATTAAACTTTACACACCGGGGCAGCTGAACAAAAAAAAAAAGCTCAACATTTTCGAGTGTGACAGCATGACCCTGAATTTATAGCTTCAGTCTGTGCCGCGGCCATCTATCCAGTCAAAACGTCCTTGAGCAGGACAGTGAATCCCCAACAGTTCACTGACTGTAAATCGCTCTAGATGGGAGTGCATAAAATGTAAATCACACACCCAGACTGCAGTGTGGCAGCCAGGGACTCCATGCCTTGTCATCCCACCAGGGGGAGCCATGTGAGAGGATTTTTGAGGTTATCTATTGATCACTTTCCACCCTTTTTTTTCCTCCTCAAGGCCTTCACCATCTGTGCAACTTTGATGCTGAGTGCTGAAATTAAAATACAAGCCATAGGCAAAGTTCTCCCTGTCTGTAGTCCAGCACACAAGGAAAAAATAACAGAGTCGTGTGCAGCAACAAGGAAATCCTCAGTTGTCACAAGCTTGTTTATAGATGCTTAAAGGTGAACTGCTGCCTTCAGGGATACATATCAAACACAAGAACTTCAAAGAGTTTCATGTTTTATCGTAATCTTTTGTTGAGCGTATCATGTTGCGTTTGATATCGCCACCACGCTTTCTCTTTTAAATAAAGACAGGCTTATTTGCTGATATTTCTCTGTAAAATAAACCAGTAACAAACCCGAGGAGTTCTTGTTGAAACTCAGCGTTTTAAAGCCTTTTCAGTAGAACTTTGATATCCTCTGTGGCTTTAAAATACAACGATGGACAATCTATTTATCATAGATACTGTATGGTAGATACACATTCATATTTCCAGATGTTTCCCTAACCAGATGTTTAAGGAAATAACAATGCATAGGTTTAACATACATTACAAGCGCTCAGCACAGAGGGCTGCAGTGAAAGAAGGGTCTGAAAATGAACCCAACCATAGACATCATACCCACCTATAATGACACTAAACTACTAAACACTACTGTTTAAAGGAAAAACAGAGTTCACAGACTGAAACCGCAGACGAGAAGAGGCCATCTCATGTTAGAAGTTCATAGAAAGAGCGGTTTCTTCGAATTGTGGCTCAGATAGTTCTTCTCATCTGGGGTGGATTAATGCACAGCTTGGCCTAGGCTGCAGCCTAAGGGCTCCATTTTTGTAAGAGCCATGATGTGGGCCACATCTACTTACCCTGGCCACATGATGTGACCAGGTCCATAAGGTTAATTTGGTTTTCAAATAATACGTCACTACTGGACAGAATAGCGGTAAAATGAAAATATGAACACGGAGCACAAAAACGAAAAGCACAACGGCTACTAAAGAAAACCCCTAAATTTCAAGGTTTAGATTACAGCTGCAGTGGGTAGAAGTGGAGCTGTATGATTAAAAAAAGTTATTTTTATAAAACGGTCACTATATCCTGACAGTGGTGCATGAGACAGAGGCACATGATTTTTATTCAGATTACCTGTGTCCTCCGGAGGACAACCATTCAGAGCTGATCTGGAGTCTGCCGTCCAGCTTCCGTCTATGAGAGCCACGAGCCAATCACTCGCGAACTCCGATCAAACGGTCAAACTAGGCAGCGCTGATCAAATATGAATCCATATTCTGTTTTCAAACTTTTTAACTTAGGAACTTCAAATTTGGTACGATGGCTGACAGTGGGGTGTAGTTGTGCCTTTTGGGGGTTAGAAGTCCAGGGTGCCCAAATTTTTGAAATTTTTCCAAAAGGGCAAAACCTTTGGCCCTACTTTAGTAGGGGTCATACAGTAAGCAGGGGTATGTGAGCCATGCTCACTTTTGCCTTGTTTATAAAAGTATACTTTTAAGTATACTTTAAGTGTAAGAATAGTAATCTTTGTGTACACTACTAATTGATATCTATTTTGTACTTCACTATACTATAGCTATACTGATAGTACTTAGCCAATGATTTATGTATTACATAAATAGACTTGCTCCTTTTGCTATTGGACTGGATGTTTTGTGATGATAAAAAACAAAAAATGTTTTTCTTGCATGCCTCCACAGTGAACAGAGAATTAAAAAAATTTACAAAATTCTTGATGAATTGAAGTAAATTCATGTCAAAACATCCATTTACAAACTGTCACACACTTTAATAGGCTACTCTATCAAAGTAAGCACAACTACAAGCCAAGTATTCTTTTCTGTGGGCCTTTAAGGCAAGAAAACTTAATTATACTTTTGTAAAATATGTCTTGATCAAAAGATTAAGTACAAGTATAAGCCAAGTATGGTGCCCTCAAAAAATACTCTTGAGCTTGTGTTTACAACATGGGAAGTCGTGTACACAATATGCTTGGCGTTCAAGTGGTTAAGTTGTGAAAACGCCGCTGCTAAGCAACAGCAATATTAACGTTACTGTCCGCGTCTAGAAGCCACAGAGGCTAACAATTTAGCAAGCTAGCAAGTGGGTAACATAATGCAGGAAATGCAAAGGCATGATGACAGAGGAGAAAGATGAGGCCGTTGGGAATATCAACATATTATTCAGACATATTATAAAATGACCAAGAAAAACAATATACGACTAAAATTACAATATATTAACTTATTATGCACCTAAAATTGAACTTCCATGGCCTCCGCCATTTCTGACAACGTCAACAAACACGTCACGAGTCGTGAACTCAGACTTTCAGAAACTTTCCACTTAGGAGGTTGTGAATACCACATGAGGGGGGCGTTCGTATGTACTCTTCTGGTGAACACGGTAAACACGACCCCATTTGAAGGCACCATTAGACTTTTCTGTATGCTTGTCAGTATAAGCTATGTAAACTTAAGTATACTTTTGTTAAGTATAGCACTAATAAGTACATAAAAAGTAAACTGAAAGTATACTCTCTTATTTTAAATTTAAAAGAAGTATACTAATAGCACACTTGATAAACGTCTTTTTGGTAAGGCTAGTGGTGGTCACAGTAAAACCCCCTCAGTGTATTGACTGGAGCAAGAGTGCATTATATTGCTGACACACTGACTCATTTGTAAGATGAAGAATGTGTTATTTCTTCTGTTAAAAGGTACATAGTTCTGCGTGCAATGCATGCACAACACACTCCGGTACGTTGTTATTGCACTCTTGTTCAGACTGCATTACAGCAGACATTGCTACGGGCCATGTAACCAACCCACACAGCTTAAAGTAGACAAGAGATTCAAACAACCCAACATACTTTACCAAACTGAGGTAGCAGAGATCAGTGTATGAATCCAGTAAGAAAACTGCAGCGTGTGGACAAACAGCTCAGCTGAGTTTCCATAAACTGACACTGTAAGTTGTGCAGATAATTATGGGAGGGGATGAAGAAGAAGAGAGAATTTTGCTTTATCTTTCAGTTCTAGCCCTGCGTCTTTGACAGTGTCAATAAGTGGCAGTAGGAGTCTGATTAAACAGGCATTTCTGTCCTACCTGCCATGCCTGCAGTGTGGACCTATATATTTTTTTATCACAAGGCTGTCAGTGGAACTTTAAACACCCTGCAGGACACTAAACTCTGCCTTTAGCTCGACTTATATTTGCATGACAAGCGGCTGGATAGATTTCAGTCGTTCCTTGACCGGTTTATGCCACTGACCTACTTTCTTGTGACTGTAAAGCAGAGCACACACAATCAAAATACTCATGATGACAAAGGTACAGTGTGTGTGTACTGAAGGCAGGTTTTTACAGCTGAACTGACTGCAGCATTATCTGCACAGCTGCTCCGCCAGCTCACGCGCTGCAGAGTAGCCTACTATAAACTACAGAGTCTGCTTAACGGTAATGATGTGCTGCTCTTCCTGCACCGTATGCATATTCAGCCATCACCCATACCAATACAGACATCAGTAACCTGTTATCAGACACTGGTCAGGCTCTTGTGGACATCCCTTCCTGCATCCTCATTAATTACAGTATGTGGCCTCAGTATGTGTGTGAATGTGTGTTATTTGATATGGATGTGCTGCCCTACTTATTTGGGCTCTCAGCTCAGCCTGACTACTTTTAAATTCTAAATATATCTTTTTACGCCCACAGGAGGAATTGCGAATGGATTTGATTGACAGATTTGCCAACAGTAATGAGTTTATCTTCCTTTTAGCAACTCATTAAACATATCTGATTGCACTATCATTTCAAGTCGAATTTATTTGCATTGGTTTTAGTCACAGTTGTAGTCTGAAAAGAACTTTTGGGTTTTTAAAACAATGAATAGAATATATATTTATAAATGATGAAATTCTCCAATGTTATATCCTCAAAAAACTAAACAACAAAACAAACAGGTAACACTTTATGTTATACCCCCTATTTAGCATTTAAAAGCAGTATATAAAGTACATAATTGTGATTGAAACGGTATGTTGAATATATGTTGAGAATAAGATGCCAAATATCATTAAATATGATTACAGCTGTGTGATACTGTTTAGCCAGTCAATCATTAACTGTTTACACACCATTACAGATGCTTCAAAGGAGACATTATAGTTTTCACAAATACATTAATAAACACTTAAATAACCTTTTGTCTGCTTACATCTGCATTATACTATGTTTTAAACCATTTATGTACTGCTTATGAATGCTACATAAGGAGGTTAAAATAAAGTGTTACCAACAAAAATCAGATGAAAACTTATATACTTGGAAGGGCCTGAAGCTGCCAGTATGCTTCTTCAGAACTGCTTGTTAGATGGGCGAATAGTTTACAGAAACCACCTCCCCCCCGCACCTTTCCTACGTCAGATTGTGATTGTAATTTTACGAAACTGATAATCCAACATTCACACCCACTTCTTGTTGTCATTGGCCAGCTGTGTGGAGGTGTGAAAGGAACAGAGTGCATCACTGCCTTCCAGGAGAAACTGTGAAATATACAGAATACGATAAACAATATCACGTCCACCCCCTATATGACGGCTGGCTTTTCACTTCTCCTTCAAGTGTGGCTACTCATAACAACTATAACACGTCATACAATTTCAAGCAAGGCGTTTCAGGTTACTTTGGGCTTTGTAACTTTGCAGACCTTTTTACATGTACAAAAAACGATATAACACACTAAAGGAAAGAGAAAAAGCATGATAGGTCCCCTTTAATGTTGATTACGAAATGCAAGAGAAACAAAACAGACATAATGTGAATGTGGGCTGTCGTCCCAGGATTGTCGATATCATCATAAAGGTCATCATGAAGATATCTGGTAAATGGATATTGCTGGCATCTCGGTCTACTGTAAACCACTGTTGTTCAAATTGCCCCAAAAATGTACAACAAGACGGTTCTGAGTTAAAGCCTTGGTAGAAGGGAGGAAGTGGCCGATTTGCCAAAATGATCGGTTAATCATCTGAAAGCTGAAAAGCTTCATTTTGAGAATCTATTCATTGCCTTAGTCGTACATAAAAACTACCAAACCACTGCTGGCTTTTATTTTCATTTGTAAAATCATTATTTATTTCCAGACTAAGTCAGTTATAAACATCACTTTAGACTCTGCTAACTTGTGATAGGCTTTTGTCATTTTCTCTGGCACTCAATACCAAATGATTAATCTGAAAAATATAATTGATAATGAAAACAAACATTGGTTTTAGACCTTGTGAGTAATAACATGTAATAACATTATTTTTTGCTTGACCTTATGTTGCAATATGTGGCCCAGAGAGCCTTGGAATATCTCTGCGCTTCAAAATGCCACTGTTGTTGCCATGTGACCTCGTGTTAAGCAAGCCTGCCTTTGGGGGAGTTAACGGTGACATTTACAAACTGTTTTGGCAGGGTTCACTTATATAAAATTGCTCACTATCATATATTTTTGAACAGCTTTTGATAAGGACAATATTTTTGAAGGGATGCTGAAGGTCTTTAGGAAATGACATTTTTGCTGACCTAAAAGGTGTTTCTGCAGCCTGAGTAAGCAAAAGCACTTCAAAGAAACACTGTATACATTATTTTTATTCATCTTTGCATTCTGCAGTGGCAAGGATTTAAAAGCTTATATATAGAGCCCTAAAAGCCTGAATCTTTATGAGGTGCTATTCTTCAACAGATGAAATTATTAATGCATTTTGCATTATCAGTTTCCATGTGGAGGCTTTGATTTAGGAGTCATCTCTACATTTATTTAAAGCTGATCTAATCTATGTTTTGATATTAAAAGCCCTGAAAACACATTTTCTGAGTCAGATTCTTGCTATGAGTGTCAGGGTCCTATATGAACACTATATTTTCTATTAGTTAGGGCAGTGTATTTGTACTGTGTTTGTGTTTTTGTCAGCGCTCTTCTCACCATTTTGAGGTGGTTGGAGCTCAGTTGGAAAGAGCTGATGTCACATATTCCGTGCACCAATCGGAGTTTAGAAACATTTTGTTAGAGTGCAGTGAGGACCAAAGTGCAGTAAGAGACAGGAGACTTGTGAAAAAAAACATTACAGTCAACAAGGCCTTCTAACCAAATCATTTGCGACCGTCAAACTACGGTGAGGAAAAAACAAAAAACACAACTTAAGGTATCCTTCTTGTCTAGTACTCTCTTTGTTAAAAAAAAATCCAAGATTCAGCAAACAGAACATACTTACAGGGGGTTGGAAACAGGTGAAGGCAATGATTAAACAGGAAGTTATTGGCGGGGAGTTCCCACTGCTGTGGGCGGGGGTGAAAGAGAGCGCTGTGGATAGCTCCCAGCAGCAGGATCAGCACCTTGGAGAGCGCCGCGGCGCACAGTCCTGACACATTTGAATCAAAATGTCAATCAAATCTGATTAAACCACACCAACACAGTCCTAATGAAGCAAAGGATATTTTAGCTTAAACTTTGATTGTTTGCTTCATTTAGTCATGACTGTTATAGAGAAATGCATGAGATTTGAAGTTTTCAGAGGCTTTAAAAATGCAGTGTGTAGAATTTAGTGGCATCTAGTGGTGAGATTGCAGATTGCAACCAACTGTACTCCCCTCCCTTTCCAAGCGTATCGCCGTCGGTGCTTTGTACCGCCGCACACGGCACCCTTTAGTGTCGGTATGAAACGCAGCGGGCGTTCCATTAACTATAATGTAAACCCATTCGTGGCAACAGTTAACGCTCCGAGAAAGTGCGGTAGGAGTGTGGTGACGTAATTTAAAGAGCGAAAGAGACACACTGGGCGGGAGGGGAGGTGGATGGGTCCAACAAACACAAGGCTTTCATCCAGGAGACCGCTGTTGGTGTTCTGTGCATCACATTACAATCAGCTGTTCGTTCGTGTCCCATGTTCACAACGCTCAGTGTCTTTTTAACTGTAAAAATGTAGTAGTTTTAATCCCAGCCATTTATTTCTTTCCTAAACCGAACTATAGTGGTTTTGTTGCCTAAAACTAAGGTGACGCCAAGGCGCGTGACAAAGTAGCGATATGCGACGAGATGGAATGAGAATGTGTTGAGAAAGCATCATTGCCATTCTGTTGCTAGGGCAACAGCTTGGTCCAAGTTTACGTCGTGGCAGCTACCGCATTAACAAACAATGCAACAGGAAATACAAAGGGGCCCATTTATAACGCTTATGTTGTCAAGTTTGAAAAGGTCTATAATGAAGATTTTTTTCTCCAGTCCATTCAGCGTTTTGTAATTTCTTGTAAGAAAGGAAATCAGGAAGAGCAATTATTGCTGTTAGAGATGCTTATTTTACAGATGAGTGTTGGTGTGAAGTCATCAGCTGCTGACTTTTCGTCTAAACACTCTCAAATGTTAACAAATGTTCCCCATGGCGATCATTAAAATTTCATCTCACCTGAACACGGAAGCTCGGTTGCTTCCCCGCTCTCTATCCTATTACGCTGCTAGGATTTTAAAGAGGTGTATTCTGTACATCCATTGAGCAATTTTACACTCTAATCAGAAGAGCAGTGACTTTCAAGTTTCATCGACCTCCAAGAATGAGTGTGATGCCGCCGTCTCGTGGCTCCAGTCTGGGCCTCCTTTAATCTCGCCAATCACCCAGCGTTTGACAAACCCATTGATTCAACTCTCTTTTGCTCCCATAATGAGATGCATTTTAAGTGCTATGCTTTTTGATCTTTCCAGACATTTTTATCTCCGTGATTGAAGCTCCTGGTCTGAGGATCAGCAGCTTCTCAACATCAGTTCAGCTCGGTATATTTATCGCTCTCTGCAGTTGTACAATGAAAATTAAATTCTGTTGGCTCTGAGCTGACTAAAAGCATTTTGTATTCAAGACCTTGAATCATTGCTGTTTAATTGAGACAGGCTTTATGTGAAAGCCCAAACCAAAAATATTGGTAATCAAAGATCTAATTGTACTGTAAATAAAGAGAAGACAAATAATGGAGGCCGCTTTTCAAATAAAGGCGACATAATAGACGGGCGGCGCAGAGCACAGTTCAACAAGCCCTGTAAACAATCAACAAGCCGCTTCCTGTTGTGCATATTCATCATTTTCGGGCTCATAATGAAGGGCCCATGACGCGGGAGCATTATTGCTTAGGAACCTCAAACATTAACGCTGTGTGCGACTGTGATCTCTGACCACTTTCAAAGCACACCCATGCACCCATCGGCCTCGATATCAGCTTTGCTTTTACAACCACTTTGCGAGTTCCCAGCAACACATAACCCAATAAACGCCCACGACTTGGATCCATTGTACAGGTGTGTGACTTGGCCTTGTTCCCAGTAGCGGGAGAAGTTTGAAAAATGTGCACGTTGATCATAAGCTTTAGCAGAAAACTAATCTCGGTTTCCGTGTTTACAAGACTTAACAAAGCAGGGTAGCACCACATGTTGTTGGCTGAAATATTAATTGCACATGTTGGCAATGAGAGAGGACTGCACAGCACTTTGAAATGAGACTACACGATAGTCTCCTTTTGGTATCCCTCTATAAAAGGAATTGATGTGATCATTATAAAACTGATTAGTTGGAATGGGCGGGGAGCCAGGGGCTGGAAATCTATTTTGCCTCCATGGCTTTCACACTGTCATCTATTTTTCTCACAGATTTCCGTTCTCCTACTGTTGTTCTTTGGACTCAGGTCAGACTTGATAAGGCTGCCAGCTAAATGTACAAGATTATCTTTTCAACATAGCAAGCTTTATTTTATGGATGTCAGTGGGAATAAAATGAGTCCAGCTACTGTATATTGGAAGCAAAGTCACTCTTCAAATAGCAATATGGTGGCTTAGCAGCCACTGAACTCTTCTGTCGGGACGGGAGAATTATATTGTTATTTTTTTTTTTCCTCAGCCACAAATATAAGGAAGCTTATAGGTTCATGCTCTGGGTATTAACAGAGGGATTAGCGAGGAGGCTCAAGTCCGTTAAGCACAGAGCTACAATCTCGTCATTGTTGAGATATCTACTTGACGTAACACAATTAACTATTTATTTCAAATGCACTGAGGTCTTATAGTGATGGCAAGATGGAAGCGGATTTCAGTGGCAATCATGTGTTGCATCTGACCTGTTGTGGCTGTGCACACAGTCCTGTGTGAGACAATGGTTAGTCTCCTCTGATGTGGACCAAAACAAATTTGCTGATAAGAGGCGGCTGAGTCACTGTAAGATGCTGCTCAGATAAACTGTGAAATTGGACAAATCAGCTAGAAAGCATCGCTGTTTCTACTGTGTTTGTTCAACTAAATGAAAATACGTATGACTTATGACAGTTGATTGTCAACAACATACTGTAATTGATACAGCCCATTACACCTTAGATCAATGGAATACAATGGAAAGTTAAATATTCTCTGGAAAATACTGAATTACTACTTGAGTACAATTTCGATGTACTTTACCTGAGTATTTCCATTATATGCTACTTTATACTTGTACTCCGCTACAATTAAAGCTGCAGTGGGTAAAAATGGAGCAAATATGATTAAAAAAAGTTATTTTTATAAAACAGTCACTATATCCTGACAGTAGTGCATGCAACAGGTAATCTGAAAAAAAAATCATGTGCCTCTGTGTCCTCCGGTGCTCCTAATGGCATCTGCAAGATTTCCCAGACCGGAAGAAAACGACCAATCAGAGCCGAGCTGGAGTCTGCCGTCTCTGAGCAGCTGTCAATCACTCGCGAAGTCCAACCAAACGGTTAAACTAGGCAGCGCTGATCAAATATGAATCAATATTCTGTTCCTGTAATGCCTATTTCTCGCATGAAATGTTTTCGGAAACATCTTGTAGTGTACTGTTTAGCTGGAAAATTAGAAATTTGTGAACCTGCAGCCATGTTGAGACCAGTTGTGGTTATACCAAGTACCGCCCACCAGCTGGAGCACAGCCAATAGGAACGCTCAATAGGAACGCTCTCTCTCTCTCTGATTGGCCTGATTCTGCCTACTGCATGTATAAATCGGAAATGATACTTTTTAGATTAAGATTTTACCTAAAAAAAAGTCATTTTTCAGATTTGCCACAAAAGAGGGATTTCCCCTCTAAACTCCCCAATGTTTCGCAAAAAGCAAGAAAAGTCAAAAACACAAATACAGATTTGTGGGGCAGACCTTTTTGTTTTATTGTTCCTCTCTCATGAATCATCTCAGAATCCCTCAGATTTATCTTGTGTCCCTTTAGAGGGGGCCCAACCCTAGGTTGGGAACCACTGGACAAAACTACCCAACTGTAAAGTTAAAATGAGCTCCACCTTGAACAGCTACAACAGTAAAATACACATTGATGATCAGTATTAACAAACTAATTATGTAATATATAACAATATATCAGTTACTTCATGAGCCAAAATGAGTACTTTTAAAATAACACTTTAAGTATATTTGACTAATAATATTTATGTTAATTACTTGAAGGAACAGTGTGTAACAAACATTTAGAGGGATGCATTGAATGGAATATAATATTAATAAGTGTGTTTTCTTTAGTGTATAATCACCTGAAAATACAAATTGTTGTGTTTTTGTTAACTTAGAATGAACCGTTTATATCTACTGTACATAGGGGGCGGGTCCTCCTCACAGAGCTGGCCGCCATGTTTTTACAGTAGCCCAGAACGGACAAACCAAACACTGGCTCTGGAGAGAGCCATTCGCGTTTTCATGTTTCGCGTCGGCCACCGTAGTTCTTTTACAATCTTGGCACACAGGAGAAGTTTCAGTTGGTTGCAATCTGCAACCTCACCGCTAGATGCCGCCAGATCCTACACACTGCACCTTTTTAAACAGGATTTTAAATGCAGGAGTTTTACTTGTAATTGAGTATTTTTAGGGCTGCACGATATATTGTTTTTTCATCGTTATCGCGATGCCAACTTGCGTGATAAACACTTTGCGAAAAACTGCAATAGTTAGTTTAGAGTATCAGTAGAAAACTACACTTTAAAATGTAACATTCTTTTTTCTAATTTCCTTTCATGTTTTTTATGCAACAAGCAATTTATTGTATTTTAGCTGAAAGCAGCAGAAAGTAAATATTATCGCGATATTCAACAACATTATTGCGTATTTTCCTCATCGTGCAGCCCTAATTTTTACGTTGTGATATGGTGCTTTTACTTAAGAAAAAAAAAAGTACTTCTTCTACCACTTATTGATTATGTTTTTTTTTGTACAGCAACAGAACTTAGTAGCAGATGATGAAAATTTGTAAGGTTTTGTGTTTTCTACATACGGAGTTGCATATGTTGGGTTTTTTTTTAGTTCCTTCCTCTTTCTCATAAGGCATTGGGAAGCTGAGAGTTTATTTGTCTTTCCTCCATTTACAGTAAATGAATGACGGGGAAGCACACAATCATGTCCACTTATTCCACCACTCGATCATCTCACAACCTCTTCTTCCTCCTCATTCCTGCTCTTCAAAAGGCTGTTGACGACATCCAGAGCAGCTCTTGTGTACGCTGCCCATGTTTGTGCTCTTTAACAACACAAGCACTCTGACACTTTGTTCATAACAGCCATGTCAATTGGACTTCAAAGTGGCCTTTCCCAGTGAGCACAAAGCAGTTGGATGCAGTAGTGGGCAGTTTATTTTCTGGGTGATATAATGCTCCAGTATGGTGGCTATATTTTTCAATTAATAATTTCTATGAGACTATTATTAATGAATGCAAAAACAATTAGCTGTTTTTTCGCCACATATTATTCCTTGATGAAATATTCAGGGACTCCACGGGACACTAAAACACTCCCTTAAAATACTCGCTAATGTAATTCGTTTATAGTTAGCGGCTCCATTAAGCATTATTACCCACCCTCTCTCTTTAACCTCTAGGATACTTACCGGGAAAAAATTTGCGAGGGCAATAAAGTATATCTATTGTGGTAATTTAAAAAATAAAAACGTAAGATTGAAAGATCTTTTATGGATTGTTCCGACGTGGAGAGAGGAACCTGCATCTGCATTCTGTTTCTGATATTTGGGACGTGATTCATTGGCGCACCAATAAATCTTTCTACTCCTCGCTTTCATATTGTATGATTGTATTCCTGCCGCTTCAGTAACCACAGACTTCTTCTCTGCAGGCTTTATACCTCAACACTGTGCGTCTGAGCCGTGTCCTTGTTCTATTTTCCCAAATATCACTCTGTTGCATCAGCTTTGTCTGACTTCATTCCCAGTGTCCCAAACTCTGAAAAGCATCTCGAGGTCGTGTGTCTGCTGCTGCCATTCACAACCTGTTTTCACACTACTCAACCTGACCGACGCTGCTGGGAAAGTCCCTTATTTCCCCTTTACACATATACCTGCGACACCTGCCTGGAACCTCCACCTTTGTTTATTTATAAGCACACACAACACGTTGGGAAGAATGAATCAGCCATGTTTGTTGGCTTGTCAGTGCCCCCTGCAGTGTCCTACTGCTACTGCTACTATTGCTACTACAGCTGCTTTACTGTAAATGCTATCTCTGCTAAATATATACAGTATGCATCACTATTACTCTACAAGTCCTCCAAATTAAACTACAAAATACATGCGTCCATTCACTCTAGAAAGACACATAGAAGCTTAGAATTTCTGAATGAATTTACATTTGACTACTTTTATGCCAACATAAAATAAGTAGTCAGTATTTCCCCACCAGAATTTGTCTGGCAGTGTGGAATTGAAACTGCATTTAGACCTTCATGTTGGGAAATAAAATGTACACAAAATATAGCTGAACAGTTCTATTTTTACTGAACAGTAACTGAACAGTATGAAAAATAAAAATTGGTTTGGGTTGGAGGTAAGGGGGGTTTCTAAAATCCTGGCTATGGCCCTGCTCCACCCCTTCCTGTTTGTAGCTATACCTACCAAACACAAGACTTTCAACCAGGAGGCCGCTGTCCGTGTCCCGTTTGAAACTAAAAGCAAAGTTGACTTATTTTGTCATGTCAGTCGTTAGTCACGTGACTCGTTGGTATCGTCAGTCCCGTGAGTCGCTAGTCAGCGAAGTTAATGTCAACCACGACCGTTTCCTAACCCTAAGTGGTTGTGTTGCCTAAACCTAACTTCCTGTGAAAACAGAAGTTTATTTTGAAAGGACACTATGCATGCAACAAGCGTACATTGAAACACCGTCCCTGGTCAGATGAAAAGTAACGCAAGAGGGGTACCCCATGCGTCGGTCTCCGATGCCGAGGGGCACTGACCAAACGGCAGCATTTGACAAGTTGGGAGTGAGAATGTGTTGTTGTATCCCGTGTGAAACCAGAAGTTACCGTTGATTTATTTGTCACGTAACTTCCGTAGTTAAGTTACGTAACCCAAAACCACGATTTTTGCCCAAACCTAACCAAGTTGTTTCCTGTGAAGACAGAAGTTTATTTTGAGAAGACTGATGAGTGGAAATTATATATGTAGGAAAACGCATGAAAAATTAGTAACTTTTCGTAAGATATCATACAAACCGTTGTATGAGAATAAGTTGAAATAATACATGATAATAATTCTTGCACTTAAAGCTATTGACCTAGCCTGCCTTTACTTTATATTACACATTCATCTCTATGTACAGTACACAATGTTCCTTTGGCAGTGGAGACAACTTTAATAGACTCCTGTGAAAAACGATATTGTGCTTCTAATATAATTTTAGAAGATAAGAAAAAGTAAAATATGGAATGTGAAAGTGCAAAATGGGACCCTGTGTACATTTCTCTTTTGATTTGCTCCTGCATCTCTTACCAGGAGGGTGAAATGGTCTCTGGCTAATTGCTGAAGAAGGTTGTCCTGCAGTGATGAAACATCACCAATTGTTACAGGAAGGTTTGAGCTCAAATAGCATTTCAGAAAAAAAAAACAACAACCCTGATGTCGCTCTGTAAAACCAGCTCTTACAGTGAAACACACCAGCTTGCATAATACAATGTGAGCGTCCAAATGTATGTGTGGAATACAAATGTGATGATTTCAGATGGGAGCGCATTGCATTGCAACTCAAACATTTTCCTTCTTTGGTTGCTCGTCTGGATTGCAGAGGCATGTAATAAGTTGAAAGAAGGTTTTTGAATAAGATGGAGAGCAGGAAGTGACTGACATGGTAAAGGGGACAAATACCCAATAAGGACGGATGTCAGACGGTGACAAAATATCCAAAACTCACACATGGGAATGAAGTGTTTGAGGACTAAGCTCAAGTGAAGGTGCCTCAGAGTGATTTACATACATTAACCAACATCAAAAGGACTCTTTGTACACCTCTGAATCATTATTACTTCAAAAGCTCGTTTCTCTCACTTTGTGAAATTAACCATGACTATCTGTTTTTTCACCTGCTTCACCTATTTAATAGAAACTTGACCCTGCTGTGATATTAGAAGGTAAATATATAAAAGGCCAATGATCTTGGGTGTTTTTCCGCTGCATACAGAGTGATCTCACAATGGGAAGTCTCATCAGTCTTCCCTGAATAAACCACAGTCTTATTATTGTGTACAGTATATGGCTATTCAAACAACTGGCCTCTGTTTGGATAAGCATATAGCCGGCCCTGCTGAGCGGCTGCTCTGACAGCAGGTCATCGCTTTTGTGTCAAATGCCCCTTTTTCTCTCCTTCTCGTAATAAAGAGGCGTCCATGTAGAAGCTGTGGGCACGGATAACTAAATATGATTTAATAAGCTATGATCAGACAGGCTTGCAGAGACCGTCTGCATATTGCAAAAAAAAAAGGCCAGTTGTTACCACAGAAACCGTGTTTGGCAAGCGTGGGAGATAAATTGCGGCACTATCTCCCTAATAATAATTTCTATTATCTGCGCTGGATGTTTAGATTATCATGCAAATAGGGGGACGTGCCGGTCGGCAGCAGGTGGGAGCTGGAGGCTGGTGAATAGAGGAGATCAAATAAAACAGTTGAGCAATCACCACATGTGGGTGTGCCAAGAAACACGCAGTGGGATAAGGTAAGCCACAATTACTCCTTTTTTTTTGACGTGGTTTCTTTTGAAAAATAGGAAGCTTGTAGAGTTTGTGTGAACCGACAAATCACCACTGCAGACAAGGAGGAAGTCTTCACGTTGCTTAAGTAGGTGGCACTTCTTTGGTTTCTTCACATTCCTCTGTAGAGCGGTAAAAAAACTCCCACCTTGTTTGTCACTGGGCTATAAGAGTTGAGCTTCTGTCACACACGGTTCAATTTTAAGTGATGGTGCTCATTACACAAAGGGTAAGAAACTTTCTTAACATCATAACTTCCTTAAAATTATATTTTCTCTTGAATGAATTGTGTTTTTTTAGGATTCTGCAAATTTCCTCCAGTCTTTATTTTGTATTTCCTTCATAATAAGATGCAGGAATTAGATACTGATGACAAAAGTGTGTTGTATGAAGCTGGGCCGGCTAAAGCTTTGAGACGCTCATTTCCCCGGTGCAGTTAAGTCATTACGTTTATGAGGGTCATCATTTTCACAACATGTCTAGTATTTGTGCATATAGTGAAAACAGGGGCTGGGAGTTAATGATAAAAGCATCATTGTGCTGTATTTACGACACAGAGGAAGCAATAACGCGGCATTATGGTTTGTATACAAACCCATGCGCCAGACCAAAACACTGGCTCCTCATTAAGAGATAATTCAGCTTCACAATAAACCCTGAAGTAGAAAGAAATTAAGAGGGGATATATAAAAAAAGGAATTATCTCTCGCTGGCTTCTTCCTGTGGTGTTACAGCTTGTAGGCTAAATGCATATAAAGTATAGCAGTGCACTCTTAAAGCAAGTGTCAAATGGACAGTAGGTGGAAATACTGTGCTGTGCAGTGTGGTAATCTCTTTCCATTCTCTCTTATCAGCAGAGCTCGAAGCCCTCGAGGAAACGATGAGTGTTGGTTTATCGGTAGGGACAGGAAAACCACGCTGTCTCGCCGGGTTTGTTCCAGGCCACTGACCCAATAAGAAGCCTTCGTCTCCTGCGGTTCAAACTGCCCGACAGATCAAACCTCCCTGTGCCGCAGTGTATTCATCCCCCCCAGAGTCAAGGACATAATGTGACACATCTCGATGACTGACTGACTGACATCGAGGCCACCATGCAGGAGTGCCACACTGGACCGTGTCTGTCTGTCTACATCATCACCTTCGTGCTGGGCTTCCCGGCCAACGTCCTCGCCTTCTACACCTTCTGCAAGAAAGTGAGGCAGAAACCCACGCCGATAGACATCCTGCTGCTCAACCTGACCATCTCTGACCTCCTCTTCCTCCTCTTCCTGCCTTTCAAGATGCAGGAAGTGATGAACAATATGCTCTGGGACATGCCCTACCCCCTCTGCCCGCTGTCTGGCTTCATCTTCTACATGACCATCTACAACAGCACCTTCTTCCTCACCGCGGTCAGCGTGGAGCGCTACCTCGGCGTGGCCTTCCCGATCCAGCACACCCTTAAGCGGCGACCCGTGTACGCCGTCGCCGCCAGCATCTTCTTCTGGATTTTCTCCTTCATCCACCTCAGCATTGTGTTCATCGTGCCCTTCATCGGCTCTGAAAACTCCCCGAATGCCACCTCGGGCCACAACGTCTCAGCCGTCGGTGACGACAAGGAGGAAGTGTGTTATGAGAATTTCACGCAGGCTCAGCTGGAAGTCCTCCTGCCTGTGCGCCTGGAGCTCTGCGTGGTGCTTTTCTGCATCCCTTTCCTGATTAGCAGTTTCTGCTACATCAACTTCATCAGGATTCTGTCCAAGCTGCAGCACATTGGCCGGCGCCGGCGCCTCCGGGCCATTGGCTTGGCTTTAGGAACGCTGCTGGTGTTCGCTTTATGTTTTGGTCCCTATAACGTCTCGCACATTGTCGGTTTTATCACGTGGAGAAGCCCCGACTGGAGAGACAAAGCCCTGCTGTGCAGCACCTTTAACGCCTGTCTAGACCCTCTTATTTTCTACTTCTCCTCCGCTGCTGTGAGAAAGACGGTGGGTCGTGTGATGGAAGGGGTTAAGAGTCGCCTCAACAGGTGCATGTCCTGTCACATGCTCTGGGCTTTGTGGGGGGGGATTAACAAGACTGCAAAAGATAAGGAGCACAAACAAGAGGAGATCAATGCTATCTAAGCTGACTGAACGAAAGCTGTGAGCAGCTGCCTTAACTAATTTGTTATTTCTTCATCCCTGGAAGCAGGAAATGAATGCCATGTTGATGTTTTTACACGTGAGAAAATGACACACTGTTTACTGTTTGACTCTCTGATGAACTTCCTGTTCGGAAACGAGAAAAGAGAGGAAACCTTCTGTCTGTCTGAGCAGGCCACAGCAGTTTTTTTTTATGCAGCGTAATGAGAAAACCACAGGCCACTTTGAACCGTCACATTCAAATGAAAAATATTTCTTACATAACAGCAGGATTTCATAAGATCTCCAGGTGTTGTGGAGTGCTGCACCAACAAAATGAATATCTAAACAACAGCTGCGGACGTCACCTCTGAGCAATAAGAGATAAAGCTTTAACCACGAACAGGATGTCGTCTTTTTGTAACAACATGCTCATTACTGTATGTGACGGGTGTTGTGGGAAAACTGGAAAAGAAGAGTCAAGTGTGTTGAAAATGACAGCCTTACCAAAACACACATAGGATGCAGCTAATATGCAGTTTGCTTTTGTGTGAACATATTTGTGTGTTTTGTGTCTTGCCTTACATGGCTATGACCATTCTAATGCAGATTTTAATTTACATAATTGTATATTTATACTAGGATGTGATTATATGATCATATTGACACTAAAGTAGCACACATGTATATGAATATATGTATGAATGCATGAAACATACGTCTAAAAGCTGTATGACATGGGTTGTAATTAGACAAAACACAGATTTTCATACAAAGATCGTTTAAACATATATTTTGCATAATGTAGTAGTCAGATAATAGGTAGTGCATGTGTGAGAAGAAGAAAAGAAAGTGGCGACATAAAGACAAACCATTATTTTCATAAACAAACATGTAATAATAATTATTATTTGTTTCTGAAAGAATGAGTGACGAATGTAAACATTGCACATGAATATCCACTGCATTATGAATGTAGATGTGATCACCAGATCAGTCGTGTATAAAATTCATACCTTTTTAATATAATGACATTCATAAAAGCAGTTTATAATAAAAAATAAGGATTAATTGTGATCAATAGCAAGTTTATTGAGCAGAACCTTTTTTTTTTTTGTTTTGACATCACTAAACTGCTTAAAGGCCCAGACATACCAACCCGACACTAGCGGCGACGAAGGCCACCAGTTGCGTCGCCTCACGTCGCCTTTGTCTTGTCCAAAAAGTTGCACTCGACACACCGCAAAGACCACAGCCGACAGCCAACTAGCATGTACGTTCTGTGCCTGCCTGAGAGGAAATACCTCTCCACACCAGCAGGTCGCGGTAGTCTGTATTCGTCATTCAAAAAGGGAAACTGGAAGACCGACGACGGCGGATACACAAGTCGTTGTTATGATACGTACATGAAACAAAGCGGCGTTTGCCGACCATTTTCACACCACTCTCACTCACGACTTAGCTTCATTCCAGACGGCCATGTCGTTGTGAAAATATCTGTTTATTGGAATGATCAGATGAGATGAAGATGAAAAATGGAAAGAGCCTTCTGTGTGTGTCCTCTTGACTTTACTCGTTGGCTCGCTTTACTCACTTCCGTTTCTCTTCTCGTGCACTGAGTCGTTTGAGCTGAACAGCCAATCAGAGTGATTTCTCTCACCGACGAACGCCGCCGCCAATTCAACATGCTGAATCGGCTGAAAAAACACTGACACGGGCAGACTAGAGCTGACGTTGCAGGACAGGAAACACCCCAGGTCAATAGGGTAAAACATTTAACTAATAGATATCGCCTTGAAACTTCCCCAGTTGATTACTTACATTAAGATAATTCTATTTTGTATTACAAGTTTTCTGAAATTGTATGCAAATGAGGCATTATCTTATCAAATATGTGCTAATTTGCATACATTTCCAGAACAGATATCTGAACATTGCAAGCAAGCAAACTTTATTTATATAGCACATTTCATTCCAGCTGGAAGCACAATGTGCTGCACAACGCGTGAACAACCACTATTGATAGTGTAAAGATAAAACATTATACATAAGTAAACACAAAATACAACAGACACATAAAACAGGTAGGTTTAAACAATAAAGAAGCAAGGAATAAAATAATAATCAAGACCGACAACCAGACGTCTGAAAGGCGCAGCTAAAAAGGAACTTTTTCAGTTTAGTTTTAAAGGACGATAGCGTTGGGGTGCACCTACACCTGTAACATGACTGGGTACTGTAGGACGTTCCAGCGGCTTGGAGCATGAAAGCAAAAGGCAGTTTCACCAGTTTTCATGGAGACGGCCTGTTCCATATTGACCTGAGGGGTAGCTGGTCCGTAGCTCACAAGCATGTCAGAGAGATATTGGGGTGCCAGACCATGTAGGGCCTTAAAAACGAGCATTCAAATTTTAAAATCAATTCTAAAATTTACTGGAAGCCTCAGGTGCACAGCAGTTATATGGTTGTATTTACATTGGATAAAACCAGGTTCAAAAGTCTTGTTTCTTTTTTTTTTTTTACATATTAGAGGTAAAGGTTTTTACCAATGGGATTTTGGATATCTGTTTGTATCACTCCATAAATCAGAAAATACCGTCAACAGCCATAAAAAATTCCATTTTTGCTATGTTTTTAGGAATAAATTATTATATAAATCTGGCTATGAATTATATATGAACAACCCCCTCTGTAAAAACCTTCAGAATATAGATAGGAAAGAAATTGGAAAGTTTGGTGTCTGTAAGTGCTACTGAAGAGGAGATTTCTGGCTCAAAGTTTGAGAGAAAAAACTCATTTTGAGAAAACAGCCTTTAAAGATATATATTGTAAAATTCCATACATTTTGCAAGACACTACTACACACTACTTTAACTAAAAGATATCACCATGAAACTTCCCCAGTTGATTATTGACATTAAGGCAATTTTTTTTTATATTACGAGTTTTTTTAAATTGTATGTTTAAATATGAAAATGATGCATTATGTTACTAAATATGTGCTAATTTGCATACATTTGCAAACATTTGCAAACATTCGTGTCTGAGAGAAAACTCATTTGGACAAAACAGCCTTTAAAGCTATATATAGTAAAATTGCATACATGTTGAAGACACTTCGGGTGAACAGGATAAAAAATGTAAAATGTACTTCCATGAAGACAATTATTTTTTAGTATCACAAGTTTTCAGAAAATGTTATGTCTAAATATGCAAATTAGGCATTATCTTATCAAATATGTGCACATTTGCATACATTTCCAGAACATAAATCTGAACATTGGATAAAGCCATGTTCAAAATTATTGTTTCAGTTTGTTGACATATTAGAGTCAAAGGTGTTTATAGAGGGGACTTTCTCTCTTATATCACTCCATAAATCAGAAAATACTGTCAACAGCCATAACAAAAACAACAAAAAAAAAAACATTTTCACCAGACTAAAATATTATATAAATCTGGCTATGAATGATATATGAACAAACCCCTCTGTAAAAACCTTCCGAATATAGATAGGAATGTAACTGGAAAGTATGGTGTATGTAAGTGCTACTGAAGAGGAGATTTCTGGCTCAGAGTCTGAGAAAATACTTATTTTGAGAAAACGGCCTTTTATTGTAAAATTCCATACATTTTGCAAGACAGGTGAATAGGCTAAAAAATGAACTAATAGATATCACCATGAAACTTCCCCAGTTGATGACTGACATTAAGACAAGTTTTCTGAAATGTTATATACCATTAAATATACCAATGAGGCATTATCTAATGCTAACTTTTGGTGAATTCAGGAGAAATCTATAGATGCAAATAGACAAAGTGAAGTAAAATAAACACCTAAATGTTTATTTTGGATGCTTTCTTTCCACTAGTCTGAAGGAAGAAAAAAAAAATTAAAAAAAATTGCCTAAAATCTCAAAAGTGCATGAAAAAACAATGGTTTTGCTTGGGATGTCTCATCTTGAACTGTAGCCTCTTGCTCTAAATGTAGAGGTCATTATTACTGGCAGTATGGTGATCTTGGTAGTGTGGGCAGGCCTAAATTAAAAATGAACTTCCCCCCCAACACATGAATCAAGATCTCACCCCACACGCCGCGCACGTAAACAATGCTATCACACAAGCGAGCGCTGGCATCGACCGTAATCCTGTTTTGTGAGGATTAGGGCCTACATGCGCGGAGGTTGAGCTGATCGCTGTATCTGTTTGACAGGTGGATCATGCATGAAGCATTCATTCTGACACACCAGACCCCAGTGAATGACTAAGATGTGCAAACTACCAGCCCACTGGCACAATGAGCAGATCCAAAAAAAAACGGCAGTCAGCACGTCGCACGGCGATAAAAAGAGTTGGAGAGATAAACAGCTTTGATGTGCAGAAGGAAATCAGCATTGCATCAGTGTTTAGAGGATATAGTGTGTGTGTGAAAGCCAAGCAGAATATACAGCAAGAGGTTTAAAAATGGAGACTTTCAAATATCAAATATGAGAGAGAGAGAGGATTATACTGTATGTTTACTCAAAGTGCAGTATTAGCTGTTTAGTCAGAGTTAATTCTCATTTTTCAGCGATGACTCTGGACTGTGATGTTGTTTGTCAAAGGTTGGTCTGCTGAGATGAACACCCGGCGGCCCTTTTTGTGTTTTCTCTCCTATTTCATTTTGTATTTCCTGGAAGACAATAATTGGTTAGTGCGTCAGTGTTGACTTTCTCCTAACAATGTGTGATAGGTTACAGGGATAAGGCACTAAGAAAAACAGCCCTATGTGTGTTTGTGTGTGTAGCCTACATGACGTGTTTGCCAAAGGCAGAGGAGAATATTGTACTCACATGACAGACATCATTTTCCACGCACGCAGAAATGTTTGACTGCTGTTGAGAGCAAGATCGCATAGATTAAATTTTTTTTTTTAACAGCTTCCTGTAATTCTCGCCGAGTGGTTTGCTCACATTTACCTTCCAATAAAAAGACGACGGTCAGTGCAGAGAGGAGGCACATCTTGAGAATGTTCAAGTGTACAATCAGCTCGTTAGGGGAGGCATCTGGAAAGAAAAAAAAAAGACCTGAAAACACTGATTAGCACTGACTTATCATGTTATTGAGCACGACAGAATTAAATCAGGAAGGTTGAACTGGCTTTGGTTGATGGACATCCGCCTCCTCGCTGGGAGGAGAGGTGTTTAAACATTGATTGGGGGAAAATCATTAATTTGTTCAAGTATGCAGTATTGCAGGCAATCTGTTGCCTTGGAATGATCGATGTCTGACCCACATTAACAGTCAAGTAGGGCGAACACTGAACAAGCGACTTGTGGTGTGTGAGGCCCCGTCGTCCCTGAACTCTGCGGCAGTACACGCTGTGTTATTTGGAAGGAAGTTGCCTATATAGACTCGCAAAGTGGGCGTCCAGGTTTCCAGAATTAAAAGTCCTGTTCATTTTCTACAAGGTGAGGTGAACTGCAGTTGGAGCACTAACAAGTCATGAAATCTCAAGAGTTGAGCAACTGCATTAGATTAAAACAAGATACAAGCCTGTGTACATAAAAACTAAAACCTGCTCTTATCATTATTTTTATATTGATAATGACTATGTGTTATGTGGAAGGAGTCGCCTGTAGCGATAAACCCACACAGAAATATCAAAAACATTTCAGTTTCCTTCAGCTCTACTGAGCTTTTTAATGTCTTTCAGCTTTTTTCCAGTTTTCTGGCGAAAAATTTCTCACCGCTCTCATCATCATTGTTTCCAGAGACAGAACGCAGCTGTTTTTATTTTTTGCACAAACTCTGATAAACCAACTGTATACTACCTGTTCAGCAGACAGCGACTACCTAGTGGACATAGTCTCTGGGTTTTAACAGTTAGAGAGTCAGATATTTGCCTCCAGAGATGGTGGAGACCAAATCGGAGCTAACAGGAGAGTAATTATTGGACTTATATTTAGCAGGAGGCAAAAAAAAACATCCAAATGAATGATAATGTTGCTCCATAACTTCCAGCCCAGTCAGAGAGCAGTTCATGAAATAGTCACGAAATTTTATGTATTGATTTGTCAACATAGACTCAAATTTCCCATTTTTTTCGTGATGGTCAGCACAAAATCAATTCTTATATAATCCAAATGATTGCAAACTGGGAAGTATAAAGAGCGGTGAACGCCGTGTAGGTAGGACGTCGGGGTGGATGGGTGGGTCAAAAAACATCAGATTTTCACCCAGGAGACCGATGTTCGTGTCCCGTGTGAAATCAGAAGTCAACGTTGATTTATTTGTCACATAACTTCCGTACTTAAGTTACGGCACCTCCAGAGTTATTCTATCCCAAACCGTGATCTTTTCATAAGCCTAACCAAGTCGATCTTTTCCTAAACCTAACTAAGTAGTTTCATTTTGAAAAGACTGGAGCGGAAATTGACACGAGCGTCACGTGTTGCTTGACATTTGTAGGAAAACACACGAAAATACGTTGTTGAAAGTCAAAGCTCAGCGTCACAAAAAAATAGGGAAATTTGTGTTTATGTACACGAATCAAATAGATTAAATTTCGCGACTATTTCACGAACTGCCGTGAGACTGTGTTGTAACTGCTGGATGTGTAAACTACTTTAACATAACATAGTATATTATCAACTTTTTCAGGTGATAATATATGAATACTCTGTTTGAGCTCCTGCCCCTGATGGGCCCTGATGGACTGATGAGCATAATATAGTTCCATATTATAGTCACATTTTTATGTTGTAGAACATTTAGAATATCATTAAAAGAAAACTTCCCAATTGGAATTTAAAAAAAAAAGAAAAATAATTCCACAACTCATGCATCCAAGACAAATTGTAAAAAATTATCATATTTGGAATTTGAATCAACTCTCCTTTTTTATTTACCCCAAGTGAAGGAGGCAGTCAGAGGCGTGGTCATAGCAGGGTGGTCCTGAACCCTACAAGTGAAGGTGATCCCTGTTTCCAAGGACTCCTTCTGTGGGAGGACAAACACACTGAAGAGATAGACTTCCCGGCTGTGGTTGTCCATCACCTGGAAGCACTTTGGGTGGCTCGAAGGCATGGAGTCCACCAACCAATCTGAGGACAGCAGGGCTCCGTCAGCCGGGTGTTCAGACAGGTTACCATGAGGGTTGAACGCAGAAAGGGTGCAGTTGGTGACTGACAGGTGATCGATATTGGCTGCCACGCTCTGATAGGTCCAGGTGAGGGTGAGCTCGCTGGGGTTGAATCCTCCGGTGAGACAGAAGAGAGCCCACTGACCAGTCTGTGGGTCTGGGGGGATCTGGAGGTAAATCTTGGGAGCAGAAGGAGGTGCTAGGAGTGGAAAATAAACAAAATAAACACATCAGATGAGATAATTCAGACTGTTAAATCAGGTCATTGCAGAAGCAAATAATAATATGCAGCAAGGGAAAATAGGACAGAAATATGAAAAGAGAAAATGTAGTGGCATTAGTCATAACGCAGCCATTTATTTAAAAACAAGGACAAATTAAGACGATGTAATGTTGATGAAAAGTACAAGAACACATACATTAAAGTATGTATGCATAGTGCAAAATATGCATATTTGTAAAGCCTTCAAAACAGACTTGCACAAGAAAAATGATGCAAAATAGTACATACATTACAAAATTAAAACATGCAAAATGGGTAAAAACATGCAATATCACTTGTTATTTGGTGCAGGCAACATTGCATCTAGAGAAAATCTAAGGGATGCGTTTCTTCTGCATGAATGGTTTCCACATAATAATTTGTCCATCCCTCCCTGCCTTGTTTTCTGGTGAGTTTCAATTCCCTGGGCAAGATCGATACAAGGCACTGCACATGGTGCCGGGGTGATTAATTCTAGATCTGTCATGAAACTGCTCAGGCAAAAAGATGAACTCGGAGGGAATTTCACATGGCTTGAATTTTTTATAGATTGAGCCTGGCCGTTCCTGTTATGGTGAATCATGGTCTTGTATCGAGCCGCCTCACACTAAATGCTGTGGCTCTGGTGCACAGAAGATACAAATGAGATATAATTACCAGCATGGCAACATCATCCAAGCAGAGCAACGTATGAAGCGAGCGATTTGTTTCTCACCCATGACGACCAGCTCGGTCCCGTTGCCCCACTCCGGGTCTTTCTGCAGGACGTTCACCTCGCAGTAATACCACCCAGAATCCTCCAGTGCTACCTCAGTGATCACCAGGGAGGATGTTTGATTCTTCTCCACGACGAACTGCCTGGACGACTTTGGGATGAGCTGCTTTCCCGACTTCATTTTGAACCACTGAACCCCATACTTGAGGGATTCAACTTTGAAATGACAGGACAGGGTTGCCGTTTCCCCCCGCATCACACTGAGAGAGGGAGGGTACTGTCTCACCCTCAGTCCCTCTGGGGTTGCTATCAGGGCTAAAGACAGAGCCATTAATAGAACGTGTCATACAAGGAACTTTTAAAAAGTGAAGAGCAGACCTGCGGGTCAACTACAAATACTTTAAATGTGTGTTTAGTATGCCTGGGTGAGAGCTGGGACAAAGACAGACACATTCAGACTCAATTTTATAATGCACCAAACAATGTGGTAAACTTCACCGAACAACAAATGTTTTTTAAAACTCTTTTTTTTTTCTCAAACAAAGACTAATGCAGACACTCTCAAGTACAAAAGATTTCAACATCGTTGGAGTATCTGTTTGATTGTGGCGACCGCTTGTCTTGCTGAGTGTGATGAAGTGATTATTAAGTGCGATGATGATGAAATACTGCAGATAAGATAAGCAAAACACTCAGGAGTGCAGATGACAAAGAAAGAAGACCAGCAAACAAAAAAAAAAATGGTCCAAAAACAGGTTGCGTCTTCTACTTCTATTCATTATAAGCAAGATTTCTGCACTAATTCAGTCATTTTTATTATGTAAAATATATGTTATTTAATTCCAAATGTCAAGCTTAACAGAGATCGACCTTGGATGACAGTTAATACAAAGCCAACACACTCTGTAACATGACTGACTTCGGACTGACCTGGTACTTGGCCTGCCAACAAAAGAAGCAAACACAGGTGAGGCGGTTTTGCCATGCTGCTGTTGTTCCCCACTCCAAGCTCGAGTGGTGAAATCATTTCTCAGGCACTTTTAAGTCTGAAGCTCGCTGTGCTTTAAAATGTGATGGTGTCAGCTTGTTTTGTTGTTGCACTCTATGGTTAGAGGTGATGGTTCATTAATAGGTCAACATCTCGGAGACTGTTGGGGTGAAAAAAGCGACACGTGTCAGTGTCTTGGCAAACAAATAGGCACGCTGTCTGCATGCTGACAAAAACCACAGTGCAACAGTAAGCAAGAGCTGCTGCCATTACTCTACAGGTTTCTGTTTCCCTCCACAGACACTCTTTAAATCATCAAAAGTATTTGATTTGTAAGATTTGTATTTTCATTTGAAGCAATTGCAGTGATTAGGAATTAATGTAATGTTTTTCCAAAAAAAGCCTTAAACCATTGGAAGTTTATATTTACAGCCAGTTACCTGCTTATTACTTAAGATAAAAATACCCATAACACACAGAACCATTGATATAAGTGGAAGTAATGACCACTTACGTTTCTTTCTTCTAGTTTAGAGGATTTGCAGCATATTACTGAATGTGTTGATGTATTCCAAAACTCTTGTTTTGATTTTGGCTTTTTGAGTACCTTTTGCAATAGCTGTAAATATGAATTTCCTGAGTGGCCTAATGAGCTACAGTATAATGAATTCAGATCCTCCGGGGAGGAAGAAGACTTGTGATAGCCTACTAGGTGTAATCATCATCATCAAAGCAAGACACACAAGTTTAAAAATGTGAGTTCAACTTGAGGAAAAAACAGTCTGCTTATAACTTGACACTCTAAATTGAAATCTACATATGATCCACTCTGTAAAATCACTAAAATTGGAATGACTTATACGTAACAAATTACTTTACAAACAGTGACGTGTGTGACCCAACTTAGCAATAGTCACATTTCTCTCAACAGAGAATTCTTTCAAATAACAGAGCATCGGTGGTTATTTTTCAGTTTCACATTGTCCTTTAAAATGACAATACTTCTTAAAGGTGCTCTATACAATATCTAGAGCATTAATATAGCAGCAGACAACTATTGTCTATGTAAAGATATAGAGGCGTAATGTCTACCTGAGCAGAGAATGAAGTCACTTTGCCTCTGTGTGTTGTAATCAGAGCTTCTATGTACTTTGTTGACATCGCCGGGCCGGCTGCACATGCTTTTTAGTGTATGTTCGTGCATGTGAGCGTGCCCTACTGGCTAGCTCACGGCCGCCACATTGTACTGCTCTCAAACGGCGGTTACAGCTAAAAACGTGGCGTGACGGCGTTCTCATGGAAGCGTAACACCCACCCTCAGTCCCCCCCCCCACCCCCAAGGCTAACACTGTTAGCTCTGTCAGCACTGTTGCTGTTGTTTTGACTGTTAGCGCTGTTAACACTGTTAGCTAAGAGCCGCCGGCTTAGCTGTTGCCATGTTGGGAGCCATGGGGAGGCAATAGAAATGCTCCCAATATCGTATTTAGCACCTTTAAGTTTTGGTCATAGTATTGGTCAAAGTCAATGTCACCTTTTCAAGTCCTATCTGATGAATACATCCCCTTCTATTGTATACCAACCTTATGTACTTATCAAGTAACACATTCAAAGTACCTGTTATGCAAAGTCTAGTGTTACTGAATCCTGTAAAAAGTGTATATATATATATATATATATAAAGTAGGGCTGTCAATCGATTAAAATATTTAATCACCATTAAACGTATGATTGTCCATGATAAATCGCGATTAATTGTAAATTATTCAAAAAATGTTATCTGTTTAAAATGTACCTTAAAGGGAGATTTATCAATTATTTAATACTCTTATCAACATGGGAGTGGGCAAATATGCTGCTTTATGCAAATGTATGTATATATTTATTATTGGAAATCAATTAACAACACAAAACAATGACAAATATTGTCCAGAAACCCTCACAGGTACTGCATTTAGCATAAAAAAATATGCTCAAATCATAACATGGCAAACTGCAGCCCAACAGGCAACAACAGCTGTCAGTGTGTCAGTGTGCTGACTTGACTATGACTTGCCCCAAACTGCATGTGATTATCATAAAGTGGGCATGCATGTAAAGAGGAGACTCGTGGGTACCCATAGAACCCATTTTCATTCACATATCTTGAGGTCAGAGGTCAAGGGACCCCTTTGTAAGTTTGGAGCATTATTTAGCTCCTTCACGACAAACTAGTATGGATTCCTTAATATGGATACCAGTATCTTCACTCTAGCTTTAAAACTGAGCCCGCTACACCCTCCAAAAGATCGATTGTGTTAAAGAAATTAGTGGCGCAACACGTTACTATTGCGTTAACCTTGACAGCCCTAATATAAAGTATAAAGTTATATAAATACCGAATACTCTTATTCAAGATTTCCTTATTTTTCGTGGGAGGGTTTTACGACATGATTTAAAGGGGACATGTCATGATAAACTATCTTTCAGTGCTTGTGATCATAGATGTGGGTATTTGGAGTGCCTACCAACCGAAAAACTGTGAAATAAGACAACCCAGTCAGTTTTTTGTGGGCTGTCTAGATCAGAAAACATGTGATTCCACAAGCCATTCAGAGTTGGCTCCCCTTCCCATGTCACATGCAGGCTCATTAGAATATAACACCCCCCATCTGAGTATCTCCATCTCTTTTTGGGAGGGGGTTTTAAAGAGACAGTGTGAGTGTTTCAGACAGAGGTTGAATACAGGAATATTTAGACAGACAGGAGAATGTTTTTTGAACATTAAAGCATGTAAACATGTTCTAGTGGAAACCTTATATACAAGTATGAACCTGGAAATGAGCACGATATGTCCCCTTTAAACATTTGTCAAAGTATTATATGCAGAAATATCTGTTATTTATGTTTTTTCCCACACAAATTACTATAGAATACAACTTGATAGTTTTTCCTGCCCAGACTAAATAAATTCATCCTCTCTGGACAGATGTAAACAAACAGAATACTGTTCAGATTTTCTTATTGCATTGAATTGGAGAAGATTATCTCCCGAAAGCTATCATCGATTTGATTGACAATAAGTGACTGAACATGTGGAGCTGTGAGAGTTTCCTCCTGCCTGTAATCACATGACAACAGCCAGTGTTAATCAAAATGGACCCTGACAAGCTAGTTAAAAATGAATAATTTTCACATTAATGATTGGTAATGACTACAGATCATTTCTATTAGGAAGTTATCACCCACTCATAACATTCAAATAATTTGTTGCCAAGTGGTTTGATATGAGCCATTTATTCTGACAGTCTCATCAAACCAAACATTTTAATAAAAAAAATAAAAAAACTGCAAACGCAACAAAAGCAGAGGCTCTTCACTCAGCAGGAAGCAAAAAGCGAGCTGAAGCAACTCGCCTGACCTCGCCTCCTTTCCAACCGCAGGGGCCAACAGAGAGTCTCGCTCCCAGCAACAAACCACACACAGCGAGTTCTGTTAAAAACAAAACAGATTTTTATTTTTTTGTCTCCCTCCACTTGATATGATTTTTAACTCCACTTCATGGATTTTGAAAAAAAAAAAAAAAAAAAAAAGTCACACTCGGAAATTAAAGTCAAAGAAGACACGTTCAGCAACTAAACGGATAACAAAAAGAAGTACAATCATCGCTTCACAGCACTGAACACCCGTCAGGGTGGAGGACAAACGTTTTGTTCCTTTCATAGTTTTCTGTCATGTGTGTTTACATTGATGTCATCTGGAGAAATGTAATACTGCCTGTAATTCATGAAGGAACCAAACATGCCCTGTGCAGCTCAGAGAATACACACTCACACACATACTGTTAGATGCAAGCCCCTTGAATTACTCACGCTCATTGTTGAGCTCAATACACACTTGCACATAGACGTGCAGGTACACACACACACACACATCACTTATATCAGCAACGTCAGAGTGGGCAAACCTGGAGTACTGAGGGGTGGGAGGGCAGAACCTTTCACAGGTTATCTTCACACAAAAAGAAACAGAGGACACGAAGAATGAAGTAAACTAAATGTGTGTGTGTGTGTGTGTGTGTGTGTAGAGAGAGAGAAAGAGCAAGAAAAGAAGAAGAAGAAGAGGAGAGAGAGATGGGTTCCACATTCAACACCAGCCTAAGCCAACTCATTCCCTCGATTATACATGGTGGGTTCTCTTCTGGTAAATCTGTTATTAGTTTCCAAATGAGACATTTTCCATTACTCTGCAGCGAGGGTTCCTGCAGTCTGTTCACTGTTATTGCCCTCTCGAGGCACAAAGCACGTGACCAGCCCCTATCACACATCCTGTCATGTATCCCAGCCTCCAGCGCACCTGACGTGGTAATAAGACAGTTGTAGCCCGCATCGGTGACTTCACTGCCAGCCCCGCCGCCGCATAACTGCAATATAAATCAGCACAAAAACACCAGTTGGTGCTGTCACTTGTGAAAGAAATCCAAGTTTCCCCTGTCAGTCTTCAGCACCACAACCAATATTTACCCCTCGGTTGATTGACAAGGAAAATGCCAGGCGTGGGCTGGTGATTCAGAGAGGCCAAGTAACGGGACTCTTCCCGTGTTGGAGATGTGAGGTGGGCGACTTAATGACTAGGGGAGACGTGGTGGGCGAGATGCCTCCATTGTGTTGCCTGGTTTGTGTGAACGTTGCCGTTGCTCAACTGCTGGTGGCGGAGTGCAGCACGCTGTTAATTAGCCCAGACGCTCCTGTTCTTAGAGAGGTGAGTGATTGACAAGACGCCATCTGTGGTCGCGGTGAGGAAGAGGGCGAGGCTGGCGTCTCTGTGGCCCGACATCTTTGCTGCAAGCTGAGGTTTTAAATATATACAGAACACCTGAATGTGTGAGAAAACTCAGCTAATTACTAACACTAAACACAGCACTAAAACATCTAGCTATCTATCTATCTATCTATCTATCTATCTATCTATCTATCTATCCATCTATCCATCTATCTATCTATCTATCTATCTATCTATCTATCTATCTATCCATTTATCCATCTATCTAAATCTTAAGCGATTAACCCCCTGAGACCCAATCCAGACTGACTTTACTGTCTTTCAGAGGCTGTAGCAGGTTCAGTTTTTATACACAGATATAATATGAAACTATAAACTGTAATGAATCCATTGGGGCCATGTCATACTATCTTGTCGGGAAGGAGGCTCTGTAACGCTCCAAAGTTGGGCTAAATTTTAGTGAGGAAAAACCGAAATGGCCATTTTCAAAGGGGTCCCTTGACCTCTGACCTTAAGATATGTGAATGAAAATGGGTTCTATGGGTACCCACGAGTCTCCCCTTTACAGACATGCCCACTTTGTCATAATCACATGCAGTTTTGGCATGCAGTATAAATGTGTTATTTTCGCATATTATAAAATGGTGTATTTGAATATTTCTGCGTACTGGGGTCCCTAAACAGTCTTGGAATTACATAAATTGTGTATCACTGTAAAGCTGAGACTGTTGTGGATCCAATGAGCCAAACTGTATTCATGTGTGAGGATGTTAGTCCCCATAGCAGCCATTTCATATAGTGAGACCAATCTTTTAAAAATTTGACCTCACTGTATAAAATGACCTGTGGTGAACTCTAGGATAATCACAGCCTCATGAAACTTTACAGCCACAAACTAGAGACCTAGAGCATTCAGAGGATGGATGGCTTTCCTAGCTAGATTGACAATAAGGGGGTTTCTGATCAGTTTACACAACAGAAGTGCTCGCCATCCAATCACCGAAAAATGCAGTTCCTGCAGAAATCTCCAAATGTGAAAAGTTTTTGATACCAAATCACAGCATGGCTTTTTCTATGGTGTTGGTGTCTTAATGTGGTATTTTGGAGGGATTTTTGATCATTTTTATCAATTCTCAAGTGGTAAAAAATGGTTAAATTTAGCACCAAATCTGTGTAACAAATGGTATCAACCCCAAAATTGCTGCAACAACTTATGAGACATAAGTGAGCATGGGGATGATCATCACATACTTCCATCATAATGTTCTAAGCTCTTAAACACTTCCTCAATTATTTTTTAATTATTAATTAATTAATTAATTCATGTTTATTTCTGGTTTATGACTAGAATAATTTGACACACAGTACTGAGCTGCATCTCAAATTAATCTTCAGGTTCCCAGCTTTCAGATGATGTTCACCACTTCTATGTGACATCTACTGTTGACCTACTATCTCCCCCTAAAGACCCCCTGTACCCCCCTAAAAAAGACAAAAATGGGTCTATTGTTGGTCTCAGAAGATTAATGAACACTACTCCTGATCTACATCCTGTGACTGTCATGCAAGTCTTTAATGAACCAACCTGATGCCATTTCTAACACCTGACATGTGGTCATGCTCACTGCTATGGAGACTTTTCCTCGTCACAATCCCGTCTAGCATGCTGTTTACTAATGCACTCATTAGCTGCGGTAATGGAAAAGTACTGGGGCCTTAATAGACTTGCAACATGGACTTTTGCCCATGAGAACTGAATGAGCCTGTAGATAGTTTGGTAAACAATGCATAATTAGGATAATATATGGGAATTAGGCGTGCTTTGCTGTAAAGGACGTGAGCGGGGCATTTAGAGCGATGATGATCATTCATATATAATTGTGGCTCTGCGTATATAGCCTTTTGGTATACTGACTGGTGCTGCAACGTTTGCAATTCCTCACATTATTCAATTACAATCTGTTACGTATAATTTCTTGCTATTGTATCGCGCGCTCACATCTTATCTTTGTGTGTATTACAACCACACATAAGCCTCTGGATACACATTCTCTACAGCTGCTGATATTGGCAACTGCAAAATGATCCAGGTTACATCTCTGTCATTACTAATAAAATATAATGCAACATTGCAGCACCCACTGGAGTGTAAAAGCCCAGGGAGCATGTACGGTTAACACTTTATTATGTAGCAAAACAAACAGCAGCCAGGATTGACTCGAAAAGAAAAACAAATGATTAATTCTTCGTTCCCCGCATCTGAACCGTAGCTCTGAACACATAGTTTACTGAGCTGACATTACAGCTTGCCCAAATAGTTTCAGAGAAGGGTTTAAAATCGATGCGCAATTAGAGGTGTCTTGTATCAGGCATGATGAATGATGCTCTCTGTTCTAAGGCTGGTCTATAGACACTTGATCAATTCAGCTTCTGGGGACCTGGTACGGCAGGCCGGGAAGAAATTGCTCTATTCCAAAGCCATTCGGTCGAACGTATTGATTAACCATTGCATTCTGAATTGAAAGTCGGTCCGGGATCTGTTCTATGTAGGGAGGGTGTTATAGGAAAAGCTACGGCGCGAGCCTGCCACATACAAACTGAAGAAAGCAGTACATTCAAACCCTCTGTCACTATTCTACAGTCTTGGCTTTAAAGCACCATCATTATTTTACTGCAACAGTTCAGGAACAATGTGCGGTATCTGTCCTTACACCCTGAAGAGCTTAATTACCTCTCAGCGAAGGCACAGTGCTCTGAAACTGTTAAATGTATTTCAAAGTATTTTACAACACTATATATGTTAACGAAAATAAAAAGTGCCATTTACAACTATATACATTCACCTCCTTTTGCACCTGTGTGAACCCATTAATTGAATCTTAACACCTTTACAAAAAAGTATACTTCAAGTTAATTTTATGATGTAAACTTAAGTACAGTTCAAGTATAATCCCAAGTATACTTTATTTAATACGTATACTAATATCAATGTACTAGCAGTATACTTGTAAGTATACAGTAGTACAGTAGTATACTTGTAAGTATACTACTTCAATACTTCTTACCTACTACTTCTTGCCCACTTTTTAGTTTATGAAAGTATACTTTAAATGTAAGAGTAGTAAACTTTTAGTACGCAACTAGTTTACATCCAAGTTGTATTTTGTACTGCAACTTTATTATGACTATACAACAAGTGAACTTATAGGCATACTGTTAGTTTACTAGTTATATACTTGTAGCCCAGTTTTTGGTTTAAGAAAGTTTACTTTAAAGAAAACTCTCATTAAACTACTAGTTTAGTTTTTTACTGCAAGTATACTTGTATTTTTTCTTTAAGTGAACTTATAATACTTAGCCAAATATACTTTTCTGTATACTTGCCAAGTACACTTAGACTTTTCTGTTTACTTGTCTGTACAAACCAACTATACTTCAGTATATTTTGTTAAGTTCATCTATGATAAGTACATAAAAGGTAATCTGAAAGCATACTCTCTTATTCTAAGTTTTGAAAGAAGTATACTAATAGCAGACTTGGATAAACTTCTTTTTTGTAAGGGCATAAACAAAAGTACCGCTATTACTGTAAAGTGCAACACAACGCTGTAAACTGGCACTACTGTTCGTGCTGGTTTGGTGAGCTCAAAACAACAGCTTCCTTATTAACAGAGACTCTGTAAACAGATCATAACCTTCAGCTGCAGGAGCCAATCAACACTTTCTCATCAGGGTGCGCCGAATGTAATTAGAGGCCGAGCGAACGTCTTGTTTATATCACTGTAAACTCATTGAACCCCGGTTGGGGTGTTATTTATACACTTAGAAGTAGGCCAGACTGTGTTTGTGATCAAGGCTATGTTAATGCTGTTCATATTACATAGTGCAACCATAAATAGAGTGTGGTACACCTTCCCCTGGGGAAGACCATGGCGCTCAAGTTTGGAAATGCAATATGAGGGTCTGTCTGTCTTCCTCCACTAACTGGAGGGTTCACAGTCTGGTTAGTGTCATCCCATCTCCCTCTGGCTCTCAGCGATTTGCATTGTCAGGGTATCCTCCCACAGGCCCGTCGGACCGGGTGTTATATGCACCCAGGGGATCTGCTGCCTCTCTGCACACCCCCCCCCCCCTCACTCGCACCACAAGTGTAACTCATTTATATACATCATGACACATGAAAACATATTTGTACAAATGCCCACATTCTGTTTATCATCACTCCACGATTTCAAGTCATATTGCCCAAATTATTCCCCTCCATCTTTAACCCTTTACCCATAAACCTGAACACAACATACAATGTTTGCTTGTTTCTTTTTTCTTTTTTTCAAAATCCACCCACACACGAACATTGACGTGCTTTTTTCAAACCCACATTGAGAAACATGACAGTATGTTATTTTTTTGTCCGTGTTTTTTTTGTTGATGTTTTCTTCTATTTTTTGTTCTTTTTCTTCATCAAGGACAGATTATGTACATACAGATGTTATATGCCACTGACAAAACCCAGTGGGACGCTGACATGGAACAGTGTACAGTATTTGAGTGGGAAACAGAAAAGAAACAAAAAAACCCCAGCATGAAAGACCGAGACTGAGAGGATGGAAAAGTGACAGAAAAAAAGAAGCACTGACCAAACGACCTGCTCTTGTGCTTGAAATGGAATCCGTCATTATTTTCGGAGCAACAAGATGCATGCACAAACAGTGTGTTCTGACACACGGACGACCCGACTACATCGCAGAGGGCAAGACTTTTTGAGTACAACATGTAGTGTTTTAGATTAAGGGCCATTTAAACAGAGCTTCACAATCATTTCAGAGTACTGTACACAGTAAAAGTACAACAACAGACTTATTTGATATACCTTGTTAATGTAATCTTTTCAGATATTACACCACAGCTTTAACCATATCTGATACCTCTTGCACAGTAGAGTTAGGGGTTATTGCTGGTTTGAAACAAACAAAACACATTCAGACAATTGATTCAATACGGAGTAATTCCCCTTTAAGGTCGCAGTAGTCAGGGTTCAGCGGGGGTAAACTCATCTCTCCGTGCAGGCTCGTTATGGCAAATTTGCATATAGTCGCTGCATGTGAGTGGAGCAGTGTTTCAGTGGAGAAACGAGTGCCACCATATTGAAATATGGGCTTACCTCCCACTGTTTGTGCTGTGCGGGGGTAGTGGATGGATAATTGTGCCATGGGGTTTTTGTAGTGCCCATGCCTGCATGTCACAGGTACACACTGGAGGGAGGACTGGTGCACCAAGGCGAGGCTGTCCTTGAAGAGGATTCCTGTCAGTGGCAGGTATGAGCTTGATTTATGGGGGCCATCACAGGCTGGCAGGAGGGACAGGTGGAGCCCAGGCTCCTTCACTTAGCCAGCCACAGGTGATGGCTAATTACATCTTTATCTCCCTGCGGTCTGGCCGAACAAGAACCGACTCACAGCAACGATCGGAGACTGACACGGATCCAAATCATTTATCTAGCTGGTCGCAGAGAGACACACTATGATAACTGGACAGATATGCTGTAAATGTGTGATGCAGTTAACAGCATGACAAAACAAAGTAGTCCAATACATACAAGTGTTACAACTTATAAATTACATCATCATTCACTGCTTCTGGACTTGGATGAAATAATCCCTCAGGCTGTTTCAAATGCGTTTTTAAAAAGCTTGTCATGGCAAAATAGAGCACATCACTTCGAAAACTTTACATGTCTTTTTTTTGTTGTTTGTTTTTTTCATTGTAGTCGTTCAATGTGTGTGACTTCTCAGAGTAAAGTACAAAAATTATTTTCCCCCACGCACGGCTCATTACCATCAGATTTTGATCTTTTTTTTTCTCACATGGAATTACTATTCATAGTTATTCAAATACTTATTAACATCATCATCATCTGTACTATTATTAACACCAAAAAAGTAAAAGCAGGTAACCTTGCAGAGAAAAACAGACACAGTGCGGGGAGGGAGGAGAGGGGAGGGAGTGAAGGGAGTATGGACTCACAACAGGAACATCTCTAACCGGTACATGCTATCAACAAGCGACAAAGAGGGCGGAGTCGCAGCTCTGAAACAGAAGATATTGTTGTCACTGGACAGTCTCTTGCTGCTTCAGAAGACTGGAACGGAGTCGAGGCTGATGGGAGATGTCGTTCAGCGCCGGGCGACTTGAGGTCGCCGGCGTGGCCTCTGCACTGCATATATTTACACTGGGGAGGAAGGGGGAGGGAGGAGGGGGGGATAGACACGGAGCAGAGAACACTAAAGCGATGCAAAGGGCGACTAGACAGAGCACGTTGAACAGAGAGGCGGAGGGAGGGGGCTAAAAAGGTTTGGGTAGTGAGGGGGTCTACATGCGAAACCTTGGTATAAACCCCCCAAATTACATAAAGGGGGAGTTAAGACTGACACCGTCACCACCCACCCTTTTTTATACATTTTGACATCATTCATAGCAGCTTCACTGCTACACAGTTAAAATCAAAAAGCCATACACGTGTGTGTGTGTGTGTGTGTGTGTGTATGTGTGATCAGAGGGTGACACTTCACATGGCCACCAGTTGAACAATTTCCAAAAGGTCACATGACCGTCAGTACCACATTAGAACTATAATTTCTATAAATATCCACCATAATATTGATTTTTTATGTATCATTTCCATAAGGCAAACATTGTAGGTCAGTCATTAGTCTATGTAGTATATTACATAAATGATCGTCCAGTTGTTAGATTATCTGTTTTCTCATTGATCACCGACACAATAATCGTTAATATACACTCTTTATCAACCTCAGCCCAGTGGTAATAATGAGTGGAAACAAGGTGAGGAGGTGAGTACCAAGTCAGACTTATCTGCAAGGCATTCTGGGAGAGAGAAAGAGAGAGACAGACTGTGTGTGTGTGTGTGTGAGAGAGAGAGAGGGAGGAAAAGATGATGACAATGGTTTGACCTCGAAATTGAATTGAAGGTGAAGGTGCGGGGGGAGGGGTTTAGGGGTGGGGGTGGGGGGGGGGTAATGTGGTCGTGTGTTTGATGCAATGATTCAATGGCTCCTGGAATAATGCATATTCTTTTTGTTCACAGTGATGGGTTCGTAATTAAAGAATTTCATTTCCTTCTTCCTTCCGTAGAGGGGGGGAGAGGGAGGAAGAGGAGGGGGTAAAGGGCGGGCGGGGGTGGGGGGACGTTTAGGGGACGATTCCAGGTGGAGCTCAATCTTTACACCTTCAGCAGAAGAACAGCAGAGAGGGAAACCCAAACACACAGGCCGACAGTCATTCCTGCATGTAAAGCGGTCCCTCGCCCCTGTATGGCCCCCGGTCCTGGATGAAGACAGACGGGGGAGAAACGTGTATAGTTAAAAATACACAACAACAGCTTTACACTCATTGCACCATCTGAAGATGTTTCTTTAAAGCTTGGTGTGAGCATGCGATATCCTCATGTTTTTTTTGAGAACGACTGACCATCTGGATCCCATTTAAGATCAGTGTGTATTTAAAATAGATAAAACATGGAAGGCTGTGACACGAGGGTCGACATTTTGACGTCCCATACGAAAAGTAGTATACTTCAAGTTTATTTTATAAAGTATACTTAAGTAAAGTTCAAGTATATATTTCCCAAGTACTTTATGTAATAAGTATACTAATATCAATGTACTAATAGTATACTGTACTACTACTACTACTACTACTACTACTACTACTACTACTACTACTACTACACTAGTAGTGTACTACTTTAATACTTCTTGGGACTAAATTGGCCCACTTTTTAGTTTATAAAAGTATACTTTTAAGTATACTATTAAGTTCAATAGTTTTTATTCTGTAAGTATACTTACTTATACTGTATATACTTATAGCCCCCTTTCTGGTTTATTAAAGCACACTTTAAAGTATACTCTCAGTAAAATAATAGTTTTTATCCTGCAAGTATACTTGTATATACTTGTAGCCCACTTTTTAGCAGAGATTGGGACTGCGACTTGGACTCGAGTCGCACTTAAGTCGCACACACAGTGAATTGAGACTTGACTTGGACTCTAGCTCAAAGACTTGGACTTGCAAAAAATGATTTGTGAGCATCTCTGCTTTTTAGTTCGTGAAAGTATACTTTAACATCCAGTGGTAGTCAACGCGTTTAATAGCTTGCAGCCATAGACGCCGCGGGTGTTTTGGTTTAACGGATGACCGTGTTAACTGGTGACTCTCAGCCGAATGCGCCGTGGTTGCTTGTAGTGACGGCAGCTGTTGAAAACATGAACATAACATGTAGGTGTCTTTGTTGTCCTTCAATCAATTTCAAAAACATACTCATCTGTGTTTATTATCTATGCCAACCATTTCCGTAACTTACAACGAGTGACCACCGACGCATTCGGCTAAACATCACCAAAAGGGTCTCTAACATTTCTAACATTAATGATGGCTCTGTCCCATTTAGGTGTGCCAGGAAGACACGCTACTGATCACTACATGCACAATATAAGCACCCAGGAACTGGAATGTCATTAGTGACGCCTATTTGATACGTCTAAATGACCACCGTGACAGAGGTCTATTGAATTTCCTAATTTAGTAACACGCTAACGTGGTTAATATCAAGTTACAAAGCCATGCAATGCTGGAGTTTACATTTTATAGGCTGTCAAACACAGGTGAAACTATTGATATTAATCATGGCTCTGTTCCATATGTGTGTGCCAGAAAGAAAAGCCACTGAGCCTGCATGCACAGTACAAGCACACAGCTATTATTAATGTTAATAGTTACACCTATTTGATACGTCTAAATGACCACCGTGACAAAGGTCTATTGAATTTCTTAATTTAGTAACATGTATATGGTTCAGGGCTTACATTTTGTCTAGTCTAAGACTAATAACATTGATAATTGCTCTGTTCTGAGCCAGCATACACAATACAAGCACCCTGGCACTGGGACACCTCAATGAAATGCAACCCTTATCAATGTCATTAGTTATGCCTGTGGCTGACAAGTCAAAATGTCCACAGTGACAAACGTCTATTGAATTATGCAATTCAGTATGTTAACATGGTGAATCTTGAGTTACAAAGCCATTAAATCTAGCAGAGATAACCTCAGAATGGTTCTCCAGAAGGCAAAATAAAAGTTATTCAATATACCATCAAGAATATCGTATTTGGGACACAAAATTGCATCACGATTTAAAGGACAATTGCAAGAAAACCTTCCCTCTTCCTGTTTTGTGCCATTAGGCGATCTAGTAGATTTCCAAAATGCAACCTGGTGGCTTCTAATATAACAGTGTAGAGTGAAAGCTACAGTAGTACAGGCTGCCAGTGGTCTAATGGGCTTATTGGCTGAGGGTAATTACAATAATGTGCCTATTTTTGATGTGATGGTGGGATGTTGATATTAAAATGCTACATGTGGCATCTTTAAAATGGTGAACAAAGAGGTACAAAAGCATGGAAGCAAAGTCGGTGGAGGCAATGACAGTGAGGGACGGTGCACGAATAGAAATGCCACAAAAGTATCCGATTATGGTCCGATTTGCCGTGCCTGGTCCAGAACAGAAAGGGATTTGTTGTGTTCTAATGATGGCAGGAGGAGATTAGGAAGGAAAGAGGAGGCAAAAGGACAGATGATGGAGAGATAGGCTGACAGAAGTGGCAGCGGTGGTGGAAAAAAGGAGAGCAGGAAGATGTATGGGTCTGACGAGGGAGTGAGTCATTGAAGGGAGACTGGCCGAGATAATGGGTAAAGGAATGAAAGAAGAAAGGGGATGGATGAAGGACTCACTTAAGATGGTAATGCTGAATGCACTAAAGGGAGGGGGGTGGGGGGGGGGGGGTGGAAGGGTAGGAAATCGCTCATTGGGGACGGTTAATGTGAATTGGGCATGGAGAGAAATGACAACTTCTTGGGTAACGGGACAGAGCAGAGCGGCTGTGTGTGTGCATGCAGGAATGTGTACGGACGAGAGATGGAGGGTGAGAGCGTCAACGAGCGAGAGAGAAAGAGAGAGAGGGAGGGAGGGAGAGAGAGAAAGAGACGGTAATGTAGGCAAGCAAAGCTTTAATGGGGCGGAGAATAACGAAAATGGGGAGCAAGGAGGGAGGAGAGAGCTGAGAAAATGCTGTGCTGTGTGCAGAGCAAAAGTGAGACGGGGCGAAAAACAGTGTGTCATTGCATATGTATCGTATGTCACGTCTGTTTGATAGTCACATCAGATAAATGTGAGTATATGTGGAAGCTTGGGATTAATGCATACATGCGCACACTCTGTCATTGTGTACATGCTCCTGAATGCACCTTCTACGCGGTAACTTACGAAACAGCAGCATGCTGGCGTTGGAAGCACCCAGACGGTTTGAGGCGAAGCAGGTGTAGTTGCCAAAGTGTTTCTCTGTCACGTTGGTGAACAGCAACAGCGAGCGTGTCTTCTCGTTTTTGATCCTCAGGGTGTTGTCACTCTCTACCGGCCTGGGTGGTAGCGGTGGGTGGGGGAGCGAAAGCGAAGGAAGGAAAGCGGGAAGAAAAGAGTGTGTCAGGAAAAGAGAGATAACACAACATAACATCACACCTATAGTGACTCAGCCCGCATAAGAGGCTTTTTTCCTCCGTCTCTCCAGAGACACAGTCCCCCTCCACACACCGGCTCTGTCTCACCTTGTACTAATAGTGAAGTCTAACAGTCCATAAATAACAGAGACCTCCTGCTGGGGCCCATTATACTCTATTAACAGCTCTCTCTGGCTGGCAAAGGCTCGTCTAAGTACTTCTGCGTCTTACTTTGGATGATGCCAAATCATCCTAACTCTTCTATGCTCTCTGGGACCTTTTACAAACTTGGAAGGACAGATAATGTGTGGGTTATACAGAGCAAATAGGTTTCCAACAAGCTAATATTTCTCCGGAGATAGCAAAAACATACATGATTATCTCAGACCTATAGTAATAACAGAGGTTAGGCGGATGGACGGCAGCCAACACTACATACATCCACAGTAGATGTTATTTATGTGTGAATATGACCAGCTTTTTCACATTGATTTTGTAAAGATTTCATGTCCCCACTGACAGTTTCAGCCCGGTTATTATGCTGAGTCTCAGCTAGTTAAATCTCTCTTCTGTGTTCCCTCCTTTTCTCTGTTATCACCTACTGTATAGACTGTTTTTAATAGCGCTTGACTCAAAGTTTAACTGTTCTCATTAACATACTTTCTGTTTGTGTTGTCAGTAGAGCTGTCAAAGTTAAAGCGCTATTAACGCTTTAACGCTTTAACGCAAATTCGTTTTAATGCCACCAATTTCTTTAATGCAACTTGTGATTTTCAGATTGTAGCGGGCTAAGTTTTAAAGCTAGAGTGAATATACTGGCATCATATGAAACCTAAGGAATCCTTTGGTACCAGCCATGTGATACTAGCTTATCTCGAAGGAGGTTAAATAACACTCCGAAGTTACACTAAAGTTTTGGCGAGGAAAAACTGGCATTTCTTACCTAAAAGAATTTTATTCAAGTGTGCTATTAGTATACCTCTTTTAAACTTAAAATAAGAAAGTACACTTTCAGGTTACTTTTTATGTACTTATCAGAGATATACTTAACAAAAGTATACATAAGTATACTTGGCTCATAATGACAAGTATACAAAAAAGTCTAAGTATTCTTGGCTTATACTGACAAGTACACAAAAGTATACATAAGTATATTTGGCTCATAATGACAAGTATACAAAAAAGTCTAAGTATACTTGGCTTATACTGACAAGTACACAAAAAGTCTAAGTATACTTGGCTTTTAGGGCTACTTGTACTTAATCTTTTGAAAAATCTTTTGAAAAAGTATAATTAAGTATTCTTGCCTTATAGGCCTACAGAGAGGTATACTTTTTGATAGAGTAACCTAATAAAGTGTGTGAGTCAAAGGGGTCCCTTGACCTCTGACCTCATGATATGTGAATGAAAATGGGTTCTATGGGTACCCACGAGTCTCCTCTTTAAAGACATGCCCACTTTATGATAATCACATGCAGTTTGGGGCAAGTCATAGTCAAGTCAGCACACTGACACACTGACAGCTGTTGTTGCCTGTTATAATTTGAGCATATTTTCTATGCTAAATGCAGTACCTGTGAGGGTTTCTGGACAATATTTGTCATTGTTTGTGTTGTACATACATTTGCATAAAGCAACATATTTGCCCACTCCAATGTTGATAAGAGTATTAAATACCTGACAAATCTCCCTTTAAGGTAACTTTTGAAGAGATAAAAAATGCGCGATTAATCAAGATTAATCAAGATTAACTACGGACAATCATGCGATTAATCGTGATTAAATATTTTAATCGATTGACAGCCCTAATATAAAAGATATGCCAGCATTGGAGAATTTTTCCTGAATGCTATGTAAATATGCATTATATGTCTTGTGATATATGTATCTCCCATTTTGAACAGATAAAAAATGTGTGATTCATTTGCGATTAATCGCGATTAAATATTTTAATCGATTGACAGCCCTTTTCGTCAGGCAACTGATTTGTATAAAACAATGATTTTCATACAGGCTCATAAAAGCTACATATTAACCAGAGACGATGTTATTGACCAATCAACGCCACAAATCAAAAATACAGGTTAATGACGACACCTGTGTGATTGCCTTTATTGACTGAATTAAGATGTGTGCTCACGTGGTGGATTAGAGGGAAAGTTGTCTTCTTAAGTTCATCTCTGCAGCCCCTAAACGGTGTCTACAGGCCTACACAGCTTTGTTTCAGAAGCTCAGTTTTACACATCAATACTAAATTGCAGGGCCGGTGTTTATGGATTTTTCCACTCTGTAGAGCATTTTTCAAAAGGCTTCATTTTGTGTGTAAAAAGCATTTGCTTAGGGGGGGACCAAAGGCCATAGCGAGAAAAACATGCATTTTAGATGTAGATGGCTCAGTGTGGACCAAAAACTGAGCAGCGGTGGTCTCACCTGTGGTCATCTCTGTACCACTCGAAGGAGGCTGGTGGGACCGCCATGGCTTCACAGCGCAAGATGGCCGTCTTACCCAAATGGGCTGGCATGTTCTTCATGTCTGTGATCATGGGAGGGTCTGGCAGAGAAAAGAGGGAGGCAATTAGTGCACATCTGCATTAACCGAGAATTCGAGTCAGGTCGGCACGGGGTTGCAAACAAGGTTGAAAACCCCCCGGAGAGGGCAAAATTAAGATTTATGAATTCATACATAATAATGCATCTACAGTATTAACATATATCATTAATACATTAACACGGGAGGTCCAGTGTGACATGAATTATCACCACTGTGCTGTTGTACGACGCAGAGAGGGATACTCACAGTTGACCGTGACCTTAACCTTGCGCCGATCCGGTGGAGCCACTCCGTTGTTGGTGATGCATTCGTAGTCCTCGGCCTGCTGCCTCTTGATCTCTGTGATGTCCAAGAACTCGCCGTCACTCACTAGCCCATCTATTGACAGAAGGCAGATGTCAGGGGTCACTATTTATCAAATGCCAGATGACTCTGATTTATGGTTTACCACTTGAGATAGCACGGCAGGCGGGCTGACACCCAACTTATAGCTAAGATGATTTAAAAGCATGGGGGGAGATACATATATCACATAACATATAATGCATATTTAGATAGTATTCAGGAAAAAACCTCTGTCAATCAATTAAAATATTTAATCTCTATTAATCGAATGATTGTTCATAGTTAATCTTGTTTAATCGCAAATTAATTGCACGTTTTTTATCTGTTCGAAATGTACCTTAAAGGAAGATTTGTCAATAATTTAATACTCTTATCAACATGGGAGTGGGCAAATATGCTGCTTCATGGAAATGTATGTATATATTTATTATTTGAAATCAATTAACAACACAAAATAATGACAGATATTGTCCAGAAACCCTCACAGGTACTGCATTTAGCATAAAACATATGCTCAAATCATAACATGAAGTCTTACAAGGCAACAACAGCTGTCAGTGTGTCAGTGTGCTGACTTGACTATGACTTGCCCCAAACTGCATGTGATTATCATAAAGTGGGCATTTCTGTAAGGGGAGACTCGTGGGTACCCATAGAACCCATTTTCATTCCCATATCTTGAGGTCAGAGGTCACAGGGACCCCTTTGAAAATGGCCATGACAGTTATTCCTCGCCAAAATTTAGCGCAAGTTTGGAGCATTATTGAATTATCATTGAATTTTCGAAAAGCCCTGACGAAATATCTGCAATCAAGAAAAAATACATTAATCATATTTGTCTCATGACCCAAGCTCAAGGGCTTCAAACTGGTTTGGTTAGTACAATAATGGGTCAGTTGGTGAATTCTTGATGTAAACATGATCTGACAGCAGTGACATCATTACTTTTATCGTGTCAGGGGAAATTGTAAGCTTTCCTTCCAGGCAGTGGACACACCAGGGGGCGACGGCCCGTTCTCTACATTACGCACTGAGAAGAATATTTGGCTGTTATTTGATGTTGACAAACTCCCAGGTGCCCCCAAACCGAATTAGTCAGTCTCGCACTCTCACTCTTTTTCCTTGGAGCGACAAACAGCCACACAATCTCTTCAGAGGGGAGAGTCGAAGGGACGGGCTACAAGTTATTGCTCCTTCATGTGAGGGAATGGATGTTGGGGGTGTTATTGGATCGACAGCGGAGGGGAGAGAAGAAGAATGAGAGTGAGAGTGCACCCCCCCCACCCCCCACCCCTCCCCTCCTCCCTGCAAGTCTTACCAGCCAGCTGTCTCACAGCCTCCAAAACCATTAGGCCTTTTTTTTTTCCTCCCCTTTACCCCATTAAAGAAGTCAGACTGTGGAACACGACATAATATATAATCTCACCACTAACAAGGAAATCCAGCTCTTAAATTGCCGCTCACTTTTCCCTTTCAAAGCCCCTCTAAACATACACACAACCACTGTCAATCAGTGGACCTTTACTTCCCCTCGCAAACACACAAATGGCGCCTGAGCACGTTTGCGAGCAACACCGACGCAAACACACACACAAAAAAAGACGCTAAACGCCATGATTATTCCTGTCAGAGATTAGCGCGGCGGTTCTAATTGAAGATTATACTGGAGGATTATTAGTGTGGCTACTGAGCTGGAGACGATTATTTGCAGCTGCTGCGGCAGAGGCTGAGCAGCGAGCGACAACCGCGGTTATGGCTGCTTGTGCCACCCGAGCAAGTGCGGGCAGGCGCTGTGGCGACGGGGTGGGGTGTGGGTGCAATGTTATTCACTCATTCCATTAGTTTAATAAATATAGCTCTCTTGTGACATCTCTGTCAAGCAAGCAGAGCACCCAACTTTACCAGAGTGTGGGGGGGTGGCGCTGAGGAATGGGGAAGGGGGAAAAGGCGGAGAAAAAGATAGAATCAGACAACTGGAGAAATCACACACAAGGCTGTTACAGATGACTTCCAAGAAATAAAAAAGGACAAAGAAAATAAAAAAATGAGAGCAATCGAGCGCTAGAGAGCGCATTACAGACACGGAGAGAGAAGTAATTTGCAAGAGATACCGAGCAAGACACTGAAAGAGATACACAGATATAAAGATAGAGGAAAAAGAGAGGAACGGAGAGATGTCAAGTTGGGTATTTGATGTGGTTGGTTCTTTCATGGACTTTCATCCTCAGCACCTATGTGTGATGTAATATGACAGTGCAGAGCAGACCTCTCTTTCCCTCCCTCTCCCATCCCCTGAGATCTGTGGACCGGCATTGCACACCTCTGTACACTTTGGTGGGAGATCATATCTGACTGGAGCCGGCCCCTGACACTCCTACAATGGCCTGTAAAATACATCTCCATCAACCACTTATGGCTTTTGAAGGAGCCTGACTCCTGACCACCAGAGATAGTTGGATTGCACCCGAGAAGAGAGAGAGAGAGGAGGGAAAAAGGATCAGGGGTTCTGGCCTGCCCTACAGTGAAACCGTGCTCTATATCCCCGGCAGCACTTTGAGCCCGACTAGACCATCGGGGCACTTGATATCTCGGCTCCTCTTATCATCATTTCCATTACAAAAACTACCATCCTGGCAGAGAGGTCTGATGTCGGGTTAAAACAGAGCAGGATGGACAGACTGACAGACTGTAAAATCTGTCCTTTGGAAGCGTAAAGGGATGAGAAGTGTGTTAGTTGAGCTAAATGAAGCTACAGCAGAATTGAAACCAGGAAGGCCACTTTGCCTTAGTGCTCCTTTACACATGCCTAAAATGAATCCATAGCCTTCCATCCAGGTAGTTTACTCCAAAATCTTTCCATTTTTTTTTTATTTCTATTAAAGCCTGACAAATACTGGATTTTGCAGCCTGATACCAATATTTTATGTTATATTATTTATGGTCAACAAATCCCATGAAAAGACCAAAACCAACAATCGATCCTACATAGCTAAAGCCTGATATTCCTCTGTGCCATAGACCTTCATTGTTGTCCAGACTATCAAAAACATGGGCAGCTTATTTAGAGTCAATCCCCCATTCACTGTCCTGCTGCTGTAAATACTCACTAATGTGTCTTAATCCATGGCTGAAAATAGTTCCCAACAAATACAATATTTACTCCTGTTTGAGTATCATTTGCTCAACACTACAGTGCCTGACTGTTACAGGAATTTATTTGTCATTTAAAAAAAATAAAATATAATTTTTCAGTATGAACAAATGAGCTTGAGGCTGAGAGCCAAGGGGTCAGGAAGTGGGAGACACAGACTAACACACTGTTGGTTTTGTTCGTTAAATGGGATTTGTTAAAAATAACAAAAATATAGAAAATTACCAGCCTTAAACTTTAACATAAAGCACATAAACATTTTGATAAGGACCCATTACATTTGTTCATTAAAGAATTGTGACCAAGAAACATGTATTAAACTGGACGTTTTAAAGTTGAAAGATAAACTTGTGAGCGCTCTCTGGCAACACTACCCTGCCTTTTCCAATTATCTGATTTTCACTCTCAACCTGCACACCTGATAGTCATTCTCTCATCAAGCCACACCTGTCCCTCATCAACTCCACTCAGTATATAGACCCACACACAAGCCCTTGCCCTCTGTTACATCATCCTAACTGCTGTCACTATAGCGGTCAAGCCTCTATTCGTGATTTCAGTTCATTTCTGTCTTTTGTTTGTCTTTTTGGAGTTGTTTGGTTCTGCCGACTGCCGACCTGTTGCCAATCTCAGTCCTGCTCTGTTGTTGAGTTGACACCCAAATCTCAAAAATCAAGCTCCCTGTCAAATGTATACACTCTTTATGCTTCACATCATATTGCTAACTTCTTAGTGAAAAGCACGTTCCTCTTCCTCCCGACCACCACAAGCATCCACTCATTCATGCTAAGCCTGCATGTGTCCGTGTGTTTCAACGGATGGGATGTCAAATGATAAGGCCCTGATGCGCTGCTGTATTTAACTGAATGAGACAGAATGCCTGTATGTCTCTGAGTGGGTCAACTGATGGATGCCAGTGAGAGTGGCTGGGTGTGACAGATTGTATCTATGCTTCGGTGGAGATGATGGAGGCGGCGCCTGCAAACAACAGTGCAGAGCAGCGCCACTATCTGTATGTGAGTAAGGACCGGTAACTGTGGACGAGTTGCAAAGGGATTGATGACTTTAAGCAGTCTCACCTCTAAGGTGGTGCACCTCCTCCTATCCCACAACCACCTGACACACACATTTTCCACTCAATCCCCACGTACCCTGTTCTCCTCATCCCCCCCCCCCCCCCTTTCCTGCAGTTTCTCTATGCAGTCTCTGAGTAATGGGGACAGATGGCTGGCAGCTTCTTGCTGTTTCTTTGGGCTAGTCCACCCCTCCTTCTTTCTGCACCGCCCCTGGTCTCCTGCAACTGATGGCTTGGTTGCACAGACTCCCACGGAATAGCAATGCGGGCCCTATCTCTATCTCTGCAAGCTGAGGGGTTATTGGGGGAGAGGGGGGAGGCGGTGAGAGAGGGCGGGGGCGGCTAGAGAGGGAGGATTACTGCTGACAGAGGAGAAATGCTGTAGGCTTGCAAGTGAGGACAACCACACAGAGTTTGTGATGTAAGCTTGTGTGTGTGTTTGCTGCAGGTGTGCGTTCATGCATGCTTTATTTTTCTCCTCTATATTTTTGGGTGTCTGTGATCACTATGTCCCTGCCTGAGGTACTGTGTAAGTTCACAAACTAACTGTGCAGAGAAGGACATTACATGCACAGCAGGCTAACCCAGGGACAAACAAGGGAGAGAGGAGGAGGAGAAACAGACCTCAAGAACAAAGCTGTCTGTAAGTACAGCAGTACAGTATAGGCTGTGCATTTATTCGACTAACAGTATAATTACAGCGTGTTGAGTAGGTGTTCACACTGACCTATTTGTCATTACTGTGCTGCTTTTGATCAGTGTTTCTGCTGCTGCAGTCAAGCTACAACTCAGCCGACACTGCTGTGTGATGCTTTAACTATGACTTTTTTGACTCTGATGCAATTCCAACCTGACTTTCAAAACATTGAAAAATCTAAAATAATAATCCTTGTTCTGTTATTACTCCCTCATCTGGGAAGTTCAAAAGTTCAATCTAAGATATTTTGGAACATTTTGGCACACACATGCCAATATCACACACAAAAATTCAAAGTCCATATTTTATCAAAGAGGTCACGGAGCTCATGCAATATGCAGTTTATTGCAATTTATTTTAGCCAAACTGATAGGAACAACAAACAATTTATTAGAAAACTACACAAGTCAAAAGAGACAAGCATTCTTTATGCTGACAATTATTCATTCATTCATTATCCATAACCGCTTATCCCATTCGGGGTCGCGGGGGGGCTGGAGCCGATCCCAGCTGACACTGGGCGAAGGCGGGGTTCACCCTGGACAGGTCACCAGACTATCACAGGGCTGACACATAGAGACAGACAACCATTCACACTCACATTCACACCTACGGGACATTTAGAGTCAACAATGAACCTAACCTGCATGTCTTTGGACTGTGGGAGGAAGCCGGAGAAAACCCACGCTAACACGGGGAGAACATGCAAACTCCACACAGAAGGGCCCCAAGCCCGATTCAAACCTGCGACCCTCTTGCAGTGAGGCGACAGTGCTAGCCACTGCACCACCGTGCAGCCCTGCTGACAATTACTGTAGTAAAATACATTTAGGAATATTGAGTCATAGCACAATGGTATATTGAGTACATAGCAATTTTGTGCCAAACAGATGACACAGTGCTGCCATTACAGTTCTAACTAAAAGGTGCACTCAGTAGAGGGCAGATCTCTGCCAGGTGTGTCTGCAACAACCACTACTGTAATGTTTGATTCAATGAATACAACCCACAATTGGCTAACCCCCCCGTCTAGACTGCAAGCATGTCAGACATGTTTTCACTCACACGTCTCACACAAACGCTCTTATTTCAATTTATGCAGATGTCTGCACCGGCTCTGTGCAGGCGTGCTTCTCAGCTCCGTCTCACGAGCGTAACTGCTGTTTGAGGGCTTCAAGTCTATTTTTTCCACAATATGTGTGTAAACGTATGTTGATGCCCAATAAAAAGGCACGGAATAACTTTGTCTCTGACCGCATAGCAGTGGCTGTGCGGCGACGATGCACTTAGCTGTGTGTGTAGTTCCATTAGCGGTTAGCTGATAGCCAAAGACACCGTCCAAAAAAATAAAATTGAGCAAATTTTTTTCCCCCCACATGTGTCTCTGGCCTCAGAGCAGCGGCTGATGCAGTCAGCAGTGTCTGTACTGGTAGTTCCGCTAGCTGTTAGAGGCTGCGATGCACTCAGATGTGTGTGTAGGCTACTGGTAGTTCTGTTAGCTGTTAGCTGATAGCCAAATACACCGTCCAAAATTATCAAAGTGAACAAACTGTTTTCCCCCACTGTGTCTCTTGCCGCAGAGCAGCAGTGAACGGCAGCGATGCATTCAGCTGTGTGATCACTTGCGGCCCCTACTGGCCGGGGGCAGGTTAAGAGTAGTGAGTGAGGATTCAGCAGTCAATCAATGGCAGTATCAAACAGGCAATAAAAGGCATTGTGAGAAAATGTGTCAGTGCAACCACGAGAGGTCCTTGAACATGCATCCATAAATGAGCACCCAAAATGTTCTGTAGTTTGGTGCAGCAGTATGCAACATTAGCCGTGGACAGACACAGAGATGCACGCACACGAACAATCTCATTAACTCCTGGCAGAGATAATAATAAAATCATACAATCTCTAGAGGCCATGTTATGCTTATTCGCCATTAGTGGTGACAAAGATGGGAACAGATAGGAAGCAAATGCTGTCCTGATCCAATCAAATGGATTTGATTTCATCTATTAAGTCGTGCATCCTGACCACTCTGAACTTATTCTGATTCCACACCATGATGGAAGCTAAAAATAGCTGATTTAAGTGGCTGCTGGCACCGGTTGGCACCGTGATGCCGGTTGACAGGGTGGATGAAGACAGATGCTAATGATTACAGGTGGCACGGTGGGGATAATTACGTATAATGTGTGGTTATTTGGGACAAAACATTGGGAAAATACGGAGAGTATGAATTTTATATGGGGACAGACTAAGCAACTGGGTTTAAGAGTGATGACACAGGTATGTGGGATAAAGACATGGACAAGAGCTGAATGCTGATAAGCCTTCAGGAAGGAAAAATAAAAAAAGACTATAAAAGGTGGAACAGGGTTGGGGATGAATGTGAAGGCAGGGAGATAAAGGTGAAGCTGTGAACAAGAGATCTCTGGATCTGAAGACAGGCAAACAAGAAGGGGTAGCTTACATTTCTGGTCTTTCCAGGTGACTGTGGGCTCAGGTCGACCCACCGCCAGACAGTAGAGGTTTACATTCTCCCCTTCGTTCACCGACACGTTTTTTGAGATGTTGACGATTCTGGCCGGCACTGAAAAACAAGATCATGCTATTAAAATATGACCTCAGAATCTGCTTTTATTTCATAAATTATTGATGAGGTATGGCCGTAGAGCCTGTTAAGGTGCTTAAAGCATGATGCAAATCCCTGCACTAAGACAGAGAGGCAATCAGCTGATTAATGATCTGTGCTTACTGAACTGTGCAACAATGTGCTTGTCCGTCTACTTAAAATGCGCTGAATTCTAAATTGCTGCAAATGGGCATTAAAATCTCCTGACATCTAATCCAATTTGATATTTAAAGAAAATAAGAGAATTTGTAGAAGTAGTAGTCGGAATTTTTGCGTTTTAGGCCAATGACCTCTCCTGGATACCGTTTTGCCGTTTCGTGTTGGAGCACTATGCATGTAGTTAGTTTGATAACAAGATGGCCCTTGAATTTAAATGGCCCATTATCATTGCTTTTAATGAGCTTGGCCCCGAGATTGCTTTTTTTGCAAGACTTCTAGCGAGGATCCTATTTTTCTCTATCTTGCTGGAGTTGAATACTTGCAGTGATAAAGCACAGATTGGAGTGGCGGTGAAGCCGCTCCCGCTTGATGCACTGACTTGAGGGTGTAATTATTTTGTGTGATATCAAGCTAGGGCTGGGATGGCAGGCGACTTGGAGTTAGGTATATATGGTCATCCGTGCCAAGCTTTGCACCTTGCAGACAGGAGTGTTTGTTTGGCTGCAGTGCGATGTGAAAACTCTGTTAGTAAGCAGCGGACGTTGTCTCCGCCACCTGTAAGCTGTGAGCCAGGTCTCGTGTTTTCATTCCAGCAGAATGTACCCTAGTATATCCTGTAAAGAGTTTTCAGTTTCATTCGGCTGGTGTACATATAGATGCAATCTGCACAACAAACAGTACAAAAAATATGCATGAAAATTGACACATGCAGGGGGAAAAGGTCTGAGATCCAACCTCCGGGCAGTTCTGCGCCAATACATCATGTCACTCAGGATCAGTCAGACTCTTACTCACTTAGCTGCTGACTTGATGACTGAGTCCCAGTCGTGGTGCTGCACTGTCAGTTATTTAGTCGGGCAGTTGGACAGCCACCCCCGTGTACCAAATCTCCTCCACACACATCCTCATCCATCTGATCAGCCTAACTTTCTGTTTATAATGACAAGTAACCCTAACTGGCCACATGGAAATAACAAATGGGCTTGGACTTCTTATTGAACCTGACTTCCTGGTTATCTGTCACCTGCACTAGGCTTCCTTTACTGTAGCCACACACACACAAACACACACACACACACACACACACGCAAATACACGTTGGGCAACTAAGCTTTCAAGACATAATTGCATTTTGATCTAACCATAAATACTAACCTTAAATACTCAAACATCATAAAACATTAACCACTAAGTTTTCTATCATAACTTTAAACATGATTTAACAGAACAGCAACACTGGAATGTAACCATAGAAAATCTTAATTGCTTCCCCTGATGTCAAACCTCAATCACACCCAACAGACGGCACTACGCTTGGATGAATGACGCAATGCATAATTAAGTCATTTAGTTTTTATCCGAGGCTGCTTGCAGTAACATCGGTGAACACATATCTATTTTTACAGCCGCAGTGGCAATCAAATCTGCAGGCTGTGGATAGATCAGGGAAATGAGCCAGCACTTATATGCTGTGAACAGTAAACAACTTAAAGTAACTCATAACAGATTCCTGTGTTGCTCACCTTGGACGATGAGGTAGACGTGGGCGATGCGGGGCTTGTTGTTGGCCTGGAAGGTGCAAGTGTAGGGCCCCTCGTCGGTTACTTGCACCTTGTCGATGTGGATGGAGAAGTCACTGTTGTTACTGTTGGCCAGCGTCACACGTTTGTCCAGCGACCACTTGTCCGTCCCCGTGAACAGGATGTTAGAGCGGTTCAGCCAGGCCTTGTGAGTCACCTCCTCGTCGATCCGACATCTGCGAGAGGACGGGAAGGGATTAACAGGTGAGAGACCTGTTTTTGACGTTATGTTTAGGATTGAGGCTAAATTCTGCTGAGAGGTGTTCATTTATCATTGGTACAGATATACAAAGGGTTGACATATCAAAGGATAAACCAACATTGAGTGTCTTAGCACAGTGTTGCGCACACCAGAAAAGCTTCAATGCACCTCGGAATAGATTACACAAGTCTCTTGAGGTTTACTGAAAGGATGGGACGCCATTTTCCCAAATATATACTAACTCTTTTGTGTTTTTATGGTGGTGGGGAGTGCTGTCTAACATGTCGGTCCAAATTCTCCCATAGGTGTTCAATTAGGTGGAAATGCAGTGATTGCAAAGGTCATAGCACATGATTCACATCCTAATCAAACCATTCAGGGACCCCTCCTGCGTGCCCTGTACTCTATAAGAATCTGCATTCGTTATGTCTCTTCACTCATTTATTCAGGTTTTTCCTTTATTTGTCACCTCTTGGGTAACACAGCACTAATGATTAAATATCACTCCTGTTACACAGGCAGAGAAAATGGGTCAAATCATACAAAATATGGCTGAGATTAGTTATAGAACAGTCAACAGGTTGTGAGCAAAGCGTTGCATGAGAAGTGGTTGTATACCATTGTTCTCTTCACAGCTGGGTTTTGTCTGTAAGATAACATTAAACATGAATGAAGTCAAAGGTAAATAATATGTAATAAAGAAAAATATGACAGAGTGAATTATTATAATGGTGCAGTGAATCACAGATGCCTTCCAAAAAGATGTGGCAAGCTTCAAAATCAGGAACCATGGTCCAAAGGTGTGAGATCAGTTCTTGGCTTGGCCACTAGATGTCCTTACCCAGCTTCAACCAACTGCGGGGAAATGCCTCTGTAGTCCTCATGTTTAATTGATATGACCTGGATAAATATCACGGTCGAGGTAGATCTTACATCACCTGCCAAGTCAGTGGCAGTGACACCACAATGCATAACAGCCACAGTGCAGGTATGCCTGGAAGTCTTTAACAAATAGGCTACAAGGCACTGGGCTGATGTTCGGGTGGACACATGACCTGAGGACAAAACCACTTGGAAATAATGGAAAATAACAAAAACAACATGATTTCGATTAAGATTCAGTTTGTGGCTGGTGGGTTTAGATAAAGAGACGATACAGTAAGAAATCCCACCATAAAAAATTCATTATCTGTGTACAAACACTCTATTAATCTATTTTTAAAATTAATCACTTCTGCACTGATGATGTTGCCACAGGAATGCAAGCCCAGAGGAAATGAGCACCATAATAGCATCAAATGTGCCTCGTCTTAACGGCCCGCATCAAAGCCAACGCAACAGCATTGTCTCAAGCATAACGCAAGTATTTGTGCCACTTGGGCAAAAGTGATTTTACATGAAAATGGAGTTTATTTATAAAGCTGTTTAGTCTTCTGTTTGTCAGCTATCGGCCGTCCAGAGCGGACAAATCTTACACACACATCTGATTACAAAATATGCCATCACATCTCTACCGATGAAGCTATAAAGGCAGTTCTGTAGCGTGAAATCAAACCTCCAGAATAATATATCGAGTACAGTTTTAAAGCAGTGGGGACCCCCAAACACAAGCCTGAGGGGTCGTGAGATGGTTAACAAGAGCAAAAAGCGGCAAAAAGACTTATGCAACACGTGTAGAGGAGCCACAAGTAGTGGCACAGCTTGTGTTTTAACGGTCAAAAGTCAAAAAGGTTGGGAACGACTGGTTTAAAGAACTGAAGGGGATTACCTAACATGGAAACGTTTTTAAAAGGGACATATGCTCACGTTCAGGTTCATACTTGTATTTTGGGTTTCTACTAGAACATGTTTGCATGCTTTAATGTTCAAAAAACATTATTTTTCTCATCCTGTCAGTCTGAATATACCAGTATTAACCCTCTGTCTGAAACGCTCCGTTTTAGCGCCTGTCTCTTTAAGACACCCTCCCGAAAAATCCCAGTCTGCTCTGATTGGTTTGAGAGAAAAACCCGGTGCACCTTTGCAAAGATAGCTCTCAAGCTGTGGGCGGTATATTCTAATGAGCCTGCATGTGACATAGGAAGGGGAGCCAGATCTGATTGGCTTGTTGAATTACATGTTTTCTGATCTAGGCAGCCCACACAAAACTGACTGTTTTCTTATTTCACAGTTTGTGGGTTGGTAGGCACACCAGATACCCAAATAGATGCAACGTATTTTCATACAACGATTTGTATGAAATCTTACGAAAACGTTGTTCCTTCTTTTTCGTTCGTTTTCCTATGACTGTCCTGCAATAATGTCAATTTCCGCGGGTTACATGCATACAGTCTTTTCAAAATAAACGGTTTCACAGGAAACAACTTCCTTAGGTTTAAACAACAAAACTAGTTATGTTTAGAAAAAGATTGTGGTTTGGGTTAAAATAACTCTGGAAGTGGCGTAACTTGAGGCTGCAGTGGGTAGAATTGGAGCAAATATGCTTAAAAAAGTTATTTTTATAAAACTATATCCTGACAGTAGTGAATGAGACAGGTAATCTTAAAAAAATCATGTGCATCTGTGTCCTCCGGTGTTCCTAATGGCATCTGCAAGAAACCACAGACCGGAGGAAACAACCAATCGGAGCTGAGCTGGAGCCTGCCGTCTCTGAGCAGCTGTCAATCACTTGCAAACTCCGATCAAACGGTCAAACTAGGCAGCACTGATCAAATCTGAATCAATATTCTGTTACTGTAATGCCTATTTCTCTCCTCAAATGTTTTCAGAAACATCTTGTAGTGTACTGTTTAGCTGTAAAATGAGAGTTCATGACCTGGCAGCCATGTTGAGATCAGTTGAGGAAATACCAAGCACCGCCCACCAGCCAGAGCACAGCCAATAGGAACGCTCTCTCTCTGAAATGACCTGTGATTGGCCAAAGTCTCCCGTCACAGCCTAGATTTTCTAAAGCCTGAAAACAGAGCCATGAGGAGGAGCAGAAGTCTAGTTTTCTCTCAGAACACTTGAATTACAATATGCTGAAATGTTATTATGGATTTTTTGCCCAGTGATGCCAAAAATATTCTGCCTACTGCAGGTTTACGTTACATGTCAAATAAATCCACGTATGTTTTGATCCACCTATCCACCCCGACCTCCTCCCTATGCAGCGTTCGCTGCTCTTTACATTTCCTGGTTCTCGATTACGTGAATTACACACACATTTATTTTGTGGGATATACACAAATAACAGTGCATCACTTTCCATAGGTATAGCTACGAACAGTGTATGAGACCAGCCTGATGTATGTGCACAAGCACCGAAAAAGTGATTTTTTTCTGATATATTCCCTTTAATGTTCTATGCACTGGTAAGTCATGGGAGCTGGCAACACTGTTTATAGCCTGAAAGAAAGAGTTGCTTGTAATGTACACTGCTGCACAGCTGATACCAAATTGTAAAATAATAAAAAGTGACATTGAAAGCACAGATTTCACCACCCAGGTGCATCCAGTTTAGAGTTTCTGGTGTGAAAACACCCAGATAAATTCTATAGATTCGACTTCCCCACAGCATCAATGGAACAGCTTCAGGCTACCCGTCTTGATGACATTATAGATCAGCATCCTGGTTCTTTGATTCCCAACTTTGACAGAGACTTGTTGATGTTAACAAATATTGACAGAGCTGTACCTCAGAATAACATATTTGATTTTAGCGGAAGGCTCGCTCTTCTTTCAAGAGAAAACAGGGACTAAAAGAAGAATTTGTTCAGAGATCTGAAGAGGTGCAGGCTTAAATGTGATGAAAGTAAAATTGACTTGGATTTTTTTTTTTTTTTTTATGTACTGCCAAGCCAGGTCGCATCCACACGAAAGGGAAAAAAGCAAAGTGGCTGTTTTTCTGCTTGGTTAAGAAAGCTGTGATTTCTACTATATCACTCACAGTTACAAGTATAGGCAGGTGTGGTTGGACGGGGAGGAGGACCACCCACCGAGCTGACCTGTGCCTCATTGTTGTTACATCTAAGTAAAAGGTGATTGCAGACAGACGGCATCTGACAGGTAATATCATCCAATTAGCTATAGGACAGACAGAGCTGGGAAATATGGCACAATGTGGGACGCCTAATTGAAGTTATGTGATAGAGAATTGGAAATTAAACAGGTGGGAGGGGGGGAACGCAAACATGCTTTTCATGTAATTAGCAGGTGCAGGTGTAGGATCAAGAGTTACCTCAAAGTGACGCTTTCTCCTTCCAAGACTGTAATGTTGTCCGGCAGGTGTCCGAATTCTGCTCCGTGCACGCTGGACGCTGCCAAGAAAGATGAGAGAAGACACCAATGAGCATCTAATATTGGCACCAGACGCCGGTGTTCATCAATCTCAGGTCAGGTGCTTGAGAATCGACTACTTCACCAAATTAAGGTTCCCTTCAGGATGTGCTCTGCATCCTGAAGGGGGGGGGGGAAGTAATAAATATACTAAACAAAAGAGTCACAACGTCTGCACTGACCCCCATACTTGAATAATGATTTGGTTTTACCCTGCATTCTGGTGGGATGCGCGTTCATTGAACAGCGCTGATAATGAGCCAAGGGAAGAGGATTCACGCGGAGCTGCCGGAGCGTGAAATGAAGGGACAGCAACGGTAACAGAAGGGATGCTCATCCTGCCTACCAATACACACACACACACACACACACACACACACACACACACTCAAGAGAACAGAGGCACATGCTTACAAAAGCACAGAACAGACACACATACTGAGAGCCATTAGTTGAAGAGCGAATACAAACTTGGCATCTGTGAGATGTGTTTCAGACACTCGCAGGTGAGAAAAACACTTTCGAATAGTTTGAAGTCATTTTTTGCGAACTTGCTTAGAATGCAAACAAAGATAACCAAAGACCTTATATGCTGGCAGTGATATTGCCCGCTGAGGCAGTAAGACACCTGGCTCTGTCCATCTAAACTCCGCCAAATCACAGCGTGACACCAGATACCTCAGCTTGTGTCTTCCCTCCATCTCCGACAATCTCCTTCCTCCCTCCGCCTGCAAAATGACCTCAATATCTCCAATAGGCTTTCGCTGTGTTCTAGCCTTGAGGTTTAATAAATGGTGACTTTATGAAATGAAGCCGGTGCAGTGAGGAGCTTAGAAGCACCTCAAGGTCTGTCAAATAGCCGCACAAAGACACGTTAAGCATGCCGATTAGGAATCCGCTAAGAGATGCGACCCAAAAATGACGGCAATGCAGCACTATGCAGGAAATGTGGGGTTTTAAATTAAAGGAGGGTCTTTGTGGAATCACGGTTTGATTACAGAGAATAATGAGAGAGGCTTCAGTATTACGATGCACTTCATGGATTGCTAATCAAAAGGTTTTCAAACTGCATAGCAGAAAGTCCTGAGATGTGCCAACTACACTAAATATGAATTAATCATCTCTTGAATAAAGACTAATTATGCCTGTTCTCCCTTTCTGTGTGTGGTTGGGCATGTTTGTGTTGATATGTCATTGTAAATATAGGCTGCTTCATTGTGTATTCATATATTCATGTGTGTATGATTGTGTTGCTCAGCAGTTACAGTAGCTGTCTGTTGCTCATTTGTGTGAATGTGTACGTTTGTTTGCTGACATACCGCTGGAGAACAAGAAAGGAAGACAAACTAATGACGCCTCAAAAGAAAACTGGCCCTGAAAATCTCCCGCTAAAAGCTGTAATCGCATTAATGGGTGCTGCTGCTGCTGCTGCTGCTGCTGCTGCTGCTGCAGCTGCTGCTGCTGTGCTATCTAGGCCGGCCAAGGATCCCAGAACTGGCTCCATCTCTCTCTCTCTCTCTCTCTGAAAGCCTTGGGGGAGGGGTGTAGCACATTAGCCATTGTGTCCAATGTTCAAAAACTGTCACAAGCTGTCGTTTATCTGTGGTTTTTACTACAGAGTAATGTTGCATAGCATCGATGTGCTCATGCTCCCTGTCTTAGACTCAGACAGTCCTCAGCTCGAGCCGTCAGCTGCTCCCATTCAAGTGCTCTGTACTCTACACACTAGACTTTATTTAGGTTAATTCAATTCAGTTCCAGGGCTCGGAGACGGGTGTGACATGCTGTCACAAACACACACACACACACATGCCCTCACATAAGCAATCACAGACACGTCGAGAAAAGACGCTCTCTATCACAAAATGTAACCAGTGGGACAACGCACATTTTTGATTGAATGAATGATGAATGCATACGCCGAATGCTCCAAACAAAGCTGCGAAGGTTACAAACCAGCGGGGAGCAATTCCCATTTCCCTACTCAATTCCCATTTTCACAGCTCGATTGGCACCTTGCATTCTAAAACCTGTATCACCCTGCCTCCACTTCCAGACGCCGCACGACGCGATAACCAGGTCAACATGTTCAGCCCACATTTCTTCTTACACACACCGCATCTCAGGACCAATCGCAGACAACGCACACATACGCAAAACACACTCATCGATGAGCCAAACAAGCAACGATGGAGGTTCGTCTGAGTTGTGAAAACGATAACCGCAAGGATCACTTCACATTCCTCCATTCACTTCTTTTAGACACACATACACAAATATCTAGCATTCATTCTTCCTGATTTATGCACACTGTAACCCTTTGTGACCCCTGTCACTCACTCTGAATTCTCAGCGCACAGTGAAAGCTTTGACCTTGGCACAGGCTAAGCGAAAATGTTGTGGAAATCAACAGCTTGTGTGGAACAAATAAACAGGACCAGCATCTGTATTTGAGAGATGGGAGACCACCTCTGTCCTGAGACAAAAGCTGATGTTCATACACTGCTAGCAAAGCATTGCGTGAGAAGCAATCATTTATCAATATTTGCTTGACAGCTGGACTACTTTGCTTTGGCACCAATATACCGTAATATGGAAAACCTCAGGCAGACCACAATGCATACAACCCAAGCCCTCAGGAATGTGGACCGGCTATAAACTGGCCGCAGATCATATTTAAGGTTGATGACAATAAATCAGTCATGAAAACATGCACAGATATGGGAAAGAAAAAATCCCTTATGGTATTTTATGACCACCGTGGCTTCGCTCTCGAGTATCCGAACTCTTGATACAAAGATGCAAAGAGACTTGCGGAATTCTAATAACCCCCCAAAAGTACTGTGCAAAAGTGCAAAACAGTAAATCACTTTGGTGTCTTGAATAACAAGACTAAGGACTAGCAGCACAGTGGTGCTTTGAGCAAAATGCCAAAGTCTTTATTCTGCTATTTTGATGAAAATTTGTTATGGTTTGACACCAACATTTGATACTTTCTTTGGTAGAAAATATATTTTGAACATACAATATGATGCATTAATCTGATACAGTTGTTTTGAGTTTCCATGCTTTCCAGCCCAAAATGTAGGAGTGCAGAGTATTACACATTGGCCACAGCAATCAATGGTTATTGCTCCTACGGATAAATGAATATAAAGTGTGTATCTGCAGCGTCTCATTAATGGGAGAGCTTTGGGTGTAAACATCATCTGGCTGAATGACAGCATGTGTCTCAAACCTTTTGATGTAATCCACATGATTTATCCCTTTTCAGGAAATAAATTCAAATGTTGCCGGCCAAACACGACGGACGTGATCAAACAGAACATTAATGAGTCCAGAGTGCGTCCAGCAATGTGCTGCTGCACAGCCAAAACAGAATCGCCAGACATCCCTTTCAATTCCTGGGCTACTTTAGGCTTTATTGATCTCTCTCTCAAATTCTGCTTTTTCTCTGCTCCCTCCCGGGGCTCGGCGTGCCGGCCGATGAACTGCACCCCACCAGGAGTGTTCAGGAGTCTCGCCCATTGACACTCTAGAAACGACGGCGTGCTTGCCAACAGGGAAGCTTAAACCGCCGACTACCCGACAGACTCTAAATGCGGAAACACAAACACAATGTGAATTCCAAAAAGAAGCTTTTTGTCTTTACCGCTTTAGTGCTTTACTAAGACAAAATGGATTTGTTTATGAGAGAGAAAAACCCTGAGCCTATATAAAAACAGCTGATAACTAACCATGTAGAGCAGTGTTGGCGGTGAACACCGCAGTGGCCGCTGGTGTTGGTGTGGACGTGGGCATATGAAATTTCCCCTGCTCGCAGTTGTCTACAGTAGATACAGTCTGGTATCTCGTGTCCTTGCTATGACCTGCTGTTTTGGCACACAAAAGGAAGCCCTATCTCCATACCATACATGCACACACACAGACACACACTTGTATTCTGTCCAAATGACCCCCCTGAAGCCTTCGTCTGCACACAGCATTGAGCCTCAGGTCTGGATTTGTCTGGCATTTTTAAGAGAATAAAATTTTATGGACATGCCTGAGGGATTTACACACAGGAAAACACTGGGCTAGCAGACCATTAATTCACCTATACTGGAGGTCTTTGTCGATCAGTTCAGCTGCTATAATATACACACCGCAAAAGCAGAAATCTGTTTTGCTCATCTGTGGATAACACTTTATCTTTTGCTGGCCCCGTAGGTAGACATTCATATAATTCTCTCTGCTCGTGCTTCAGTGTTTTTGTCTCTGTGCTCTCCTGCATTGTGTTGCAAGGCTGCTTGGTCGGTACCCACGAGACATCCATTATGTGATTTGTATTCTCTTGACTTTTACATGTGCCTGTTTGTAATTGCACTTGCTACTGGCAGACTCTTATGAGTGGAGCTCTATTGAGCTGTACAACTTTAGCCCGCGTAGTCCTCGCAAGGCTGTCTTTGTGCTGTTCATATTCTGCATTGCCCTTGACGATCAAATAAACACAGAAAGGAGGCCAAGCCACTTCTGAAAGCGTGATTGGCGTCGAGACGGATAACAGCGGAGGGCTATAATGGCGGCCATAACAATAATCCGTTTTAGCGGAGGCTGCCGTGGTTTTGAAATTGAAAGGAGGAGGAGAGAGGCATAGCGCAGGGTTGGAGGGGAGAGGTGAAAATAAATAGCCAGGTGAGGTCCTGAAAAGATAAGTCATTGAGAACGAGGCAAAGCTGTAGTGGTATATGGAAGAACAGGATGTTGTGTAGCAGTAGATAGTTGTAGCAGTGTAGTATGAGGTGATAATAGCAGTGTTGGCGTTAATAGTAGCAGGAAGAGAAGGACTGATGGAGTGGCATCAATATTAAGGGGAGAGAAAGGTGCGGGGACACAGCCAGTAACGCTGGGGCAGAGAGCAAAGCAAAGGAAAGACACACCCGCATAATTAACACCGGCATGCTGCAGCCAATTAAATATTTACAGAGGCACTTCCCTCCGACACCTTGATGATGAAGAGAGGCAGCCCAAGGATTATCAGATGCCGGGAGCCTCAGGCAGGAGACAAGGGGTTGGGGTGGGGGGATTAAACATTAACCGGCACAGATATCCCTTTCTCTTCCTCGTCTGATCCCATTAACTCCGGACGGCCCAAATCCAACCTCATGTCCACCCCTCTGAAGCCCCATCTTCCTGCCCTCCTCCTCCTCCTCTCCACTACTCATTCAGCCCCTCGAACTCTTTATCGATGTAATCCCCTCCTGGCTCCTTCCACCCTCAACACCACCTGTCAGGGACGAAGCAACGGGAGAGCAGGAAGAGAGTGATGGGCGAGGAGCGAGAAACCACCTGGACGCCACGCTCAAACAGCACAACAAGATGGATATGCAGGTCGCCTGCTTCTCACAATTGCCGGTGAGGCAAAATGGATGTCAGCAGGACTTCACTTGACAGGAAATCTGAGAAATGTCAGAGGAGTCACGGCGAATGAATTGTTTTGAGTCTGTCTGGTAAAGTCATTTTTTCATCATCTCAGACCAAAGGTGTTTTTTCCCATTGGAGGAATGTGGTGGAATGACTAAAATGAGTGTTTACATGATCTGTGTTTAACTGCTCTGGTGAGCTCGTTCTGAGGCATCAAGAGGATCGGTTGCACATTTAGATGCTCGATATTCAAGGTCATATATTTAGCTTGTCTCACTGGCCTCCATATTCCATCCATTCTGACACACATCGAACACAGCTTGTTCTCAGAAGCCTGCCAAAACCATCAGCACTTACAGAGCAGCATCACCCTCGGGTGTCTGACTTGGCCTTACCAAAGATGTGACATCTGCCCCTTTTTTTATTGTACACATGCTGCATCCACAATTCTGCCTCTGGTCGCTCTGCCCACCGCTCCCTCCCTCCCATCCAGCGTCTCCTCCGCTCCCTCCGCTCCCTCCCTCCCTCCCACCCACTAATCCCTCTTCACACATCAATCAATAGAGCACTGCAGAGTGCACGGAGCCATACAGTACTCAATGCAGCAGTTGTACAACTTCAATGGGCAGCCGCAGATCTTTACCATTGAATCAAACATGGCCGGGGAGAAAAGCCGAGCGTGCTAAAACCAGGGACGAAACCCACTCTGCTTTCTTTTACCCCCCATTTTCCTTGGACTGATGCCTAAACCCCTTAGCACTCTTGAAATCAATACAGTAGTTAAACTGTTACTTCCTTTCCCAGTGAGTACACACACACGCCCGCCTTCCACAAGGCCCTGTAGACCCCCCCCCTAAATACACCCTGTGCACTGGTAATTTGACAGATTTGTGGGCAAACTCCGTCACTGTTTTAAAAGAGATGCTTTAAATACGGATGCACCAAAAGTAGCTCTGCATCTAGCATCCTCTAATAACTTTATAAGCAACACGAGGAACAAAATAAAGGCATGGTGCCTTCATGGCGCTGAGTAAATCTGATTTGTAAATTCACATTTTAATGGTATGTTATAGTAAAAGCATACAGTAAAGGTACAATGGATGGATAGGCTGAAATATTAGTGTCAGTTTCATGTTCATATTCATGTCTATTTTACTGGACATTGTGATAAAAAAACTCTATTATATTAGAGGTACTCTTGAGGGTTCTTGAAAAAAACTGTTTACATATAAAATTATGTTTACATGCAGTGTCTCCTCCCAAATGCATTTTTATATGTCCTTGAGGTCTAATAAACGTGTTGATTTAATTTCCTTCCTCAGAGAACTTGAACAACTGGCATTGTTTACATGTGTGTCTGCTAGCACTTTTCTCCTTCCTTTCTTCCTCCTTTTTCTGGTGCATTTAGACGTTTCTTGTTGTCATAACGCCGCTGACTGTTGAATTTGTCGACAGTAATGTGAATTAGGTTCATGTGCGTGTAATATAAAAGCACAAGATACAATGGGGACCTGCTCTTCAAAGCATTGCTCCGTACGGTCAAAAACAGTAGTGGTCAAAAACTCAATAAAAAATATATTTCTGTCATAATACACAGCAAACACTGAGATGTTGAATGACTGTTGTCAATCAAGACGTCCCGTTATGGTTAAAAAATAGTTCCAAAATTATGGGACGACCTCTAGCTCACCATAGCATGTAGGCTCAGTCCTTGGAAGAAGCCCAAGTTCGATTCCGACCCGCGGCCCTTTGCTGCGTCATCAGCTCTTTCTCCCCCCTTTCCTGTCATTCTCCAGCTGCTCTAATACAGGCAATAATAATAATAAAGATAAAGATAACAACCACCACCCCACCAAAAGAAAAAAAAGTTCCAAAATGAAAGTTGTGCCGACGTTGCCAAGCCATCAACTGAACGTCGTTGCTGGACGTTCTATCGAAATATGTCGTTTCCACTAACGAGCTGTTTTGCTAAAGTTTATGTACACAGTGTCATTCATCAACTTTATACATCCTTAAAACGTACGTCAACTAAGTCGAAAAAATAGTAACGTTGACTTTTGGTTTTGTCTGTCTCTATGTGTCTCAGTCCTGTGATAGTCTGGCGACCTGTCCAGGGTGAACCCCGCCTTCACCCAATGTCAGCTGGGATTGGCTCCAGCCCCCCGCAACACTGAATAGGATAAGCGATTACAGTTAATGGATGGATGGACTTGTGGTTTCACACGGAACACTAACCCCGGTCTCCTGGGTGAGTGTTTGACTCATTCATCCACCACGACCTCCCCTCAACCTCAAGATGGACTTCATCACTCTTTTTACTACATCACCTGACTTTCTGGATGAGGCAAATGTGCGATCAAAGACAGCTTGGATTAATCTGACTCTTACAAACACCACCGGCTTAAAACAATGAGACAGGAATAGAATTTACATGCAGATATACATAAATGCCATAAATGTGTTTTTTAGCTTTAAAAAATGGGCGTTGAGTAATAATGTTACTGGTCTGTGGACGTCACAGTGTGGCTGTCTAATCACAACCATTTTACTACCAAATAAATTGTCAATCAAATGTTGTATTAAAGTGGCAGTAGGTTAACATTTTTTGACATCATTTGGCAAGAATTCCATAACAACCTTTCAGCATATTGTAATTCAAGTGGTCTGAGAGAAAACTAGACTTCTGCTCCTCCTCATGGCTCTGTTTTCAGGCTTTAGAAAAATCTAGCCTGTGACGGCAGATTTTGACTAATCACAGGTCATTTCAGAGAGAGAGAGCGTTCCTATTGGCTGTGCTCCGGTCATGTGACCAGAACTTGGCTTCCTTCAACAGATTTACAATGGCGGCCGGATCACAAACTTTCTCATTTTACAGCTAAACAGTATGTGACGGGGTCAAAAATGCCTTTGTGCATGTTGCATGTTTTTATGGTAATTTGGTTTGTTTTTATTCTATTTTGCATGTTTTATCCCTGCATGTTGGCATCTGAGTTGTTGTGTTTTACCTACTTTTTAATTGTTTGGGTTGTTTTTAATATACAGATTGAAGTGTGTTTTATTTGAGATTTTATGAACTGAGCCATGACCATAGGACAGCCACACCTCCAATAAAGGAGACTGATTATAGAATGAGCAACAGGTGTGGCCAGCCACACGCAATCAGCGCTAAGCGACACAGACGGAGAGGAGAAAAAGAGGGAGCGGCTCGCAGCATTGCGGGGTTTTTCATTCAAAGAAGCAGTCCAGGAACGGCGGAGCAGCGGAACAGCTCTCCAGACTACGACCTACAAGCCCAGTGACCAGCGTGCTGCAGCACATCGTACCCGCCAACGCAGATTTACTCAGGCCTGGGTCGGCAGTTGGACGTCTGCCGCCCAGGAAGATCGTGAGTACTCTTTGGCACATTTGAGTGGCGGGCACAGTGAGACAGGCCAGGAGAGCTCGTAGCAGGAGTTTGTGGTAGCGTAGCAGCGGGGAACACACTACTGGCCCTGGTGTCTCTGTTGTTCGACAGATTCGGACGGAGCTGGCGAGACGGGCAGACAGCGTGGTAGGAGTACGGGAGGAAACCAAGACGCGGAAAACGGAGCAGCCGCTGGATTGGACTGGATAGGACTAGAGAGCTGTGTTGGACTGGAATGGACTACTGGATCGGATTGGACTGCTACTTTGGACTTTTTATAGGGTTTTAACTTTGCTGCTAGCATCATTTTATTCCTTTTAGCCTTTAAATTATTCATTCATTTAGTAGCATGCTATTTTAATTGTAATAAATCTGGTTTTAATTTGCTTTTAGACTTCTGTCTGGTTTTTAACTCTGCTCCCCTGATTTAAAAGAACCTGAATCTTCCAGAGTCCTCGGCTCTAAATTATTTCCTAGGTGGCGTTGTCGGCTTACAGTAAAATCCACTACATAGATAAATTGAAACGATATTTTAAGGTGAGGCCTTGCCATTGGCTGTTGGGCCCGAGCCACAAGTACACTACAAGATGATTCTGAAAACATTTGAGGAGAGAAATAGACATTACAGTAACAGAATATTGATTCATATTTGATCAGCGCTGCCTAGTTTTACCGTTTGGTCGGAGTTCGCGAGTGATTGACAGCCGGCTCTCATAGACGGCAGCTGGACAGCGGACATTGTTTTCCTCCGGTAAGTGAAATCCTTCAGATGCCGTTAGGAGCAGCGGAGGACACAGTAGGACACAGAGGAACATGATATTTTTCAGGTTACCTGTTTCATGTACTACTGTCACGATATAGCGACCGTTTTCTAAAAATAACTTTTTAAAATCATATTTGCGCCAATCTCGCATACTGCAGCTTTAAATATAACAGACACATGCATTCACTTTTTTCATAGCAATAATATGATCAATATTTCCTGGTTTGTAACAAGGAGGGTGAAAAGAAGAGATGTCATATTTTTGGGGTACAACACATGCACAGTAAAATCTGGTCGACACTTGCCGAAATTGAGCCAATCGCAACGCATAACCTCAGCTCCAGTTACGCTGCGCATGCATCATACCCCATAGCTTAAGACCGTGTCCCAGCCTCTTTCCTTAAGTCTTGGTTTGTAAGAGAGGGTCTAACTGGAACATTATTGGATGTGGAAACAGCGTCACAATCTGGCCATCCTACTCATAACCACGTTGTGGCTTTTGGCATCCTACCGTGACCATTTTTGGTCAGAAACACGACGTCCCCATCCGACCAATGTTTGCTGGATATCTATTATAACATATGGCAATACGCAAAATCCAACAAGTCGTCCAAATGAAACTGATCTGATCTGACATGCTGGACAACATCATTTGTCAGCGCCTTCAAAAACTGTTACAAATCGCTGTTGCACAAATGAAACAGTTTTCTGGCATTTGCTGAAACAACTAATTCTGTCATTTTTCCTGGGAGGACCAGCCTTATACTATAATGCTAGAATAAATAAATAATAAAACTGTGTAATAAAACTGTGAATGTGTTGTGGCGTTCCATATCTTTACTGTTTATAGGAGCTCTGTCAGATGCTGCGAGACTGAACAAATATTTCCAGCCATGCGGTTAAGCTTCCAGCACAGTGGCGTGGCTTACCCTATAGTTTACACTTGAGCCTCTAAGAGGCTACAATAAAAACAGCAATTACTGGGCGATAGTGACAGCAGACAAAGGAGTGTAATAGCATGGGAGCAGTTAGTTTCGATAGGACCATTGGCTGTAAAGTGGAGTCAAAAAGAATGAGGCATCAAAAAGTCAGTTGAGTGTTGGGCAGTATGTGTGTGAAATGGATGACCATGCATGCAACACAAGCTGCCAATGGTCATTTATGACACACTTGGAAAGCAGGACTAATGGGGGAAAACAGAGTTTGAGAATTAACTGCCGCTGTTGTTAAAGCTTCAGTAGGCAACAAGTTTTTGGCATCATTGGTCAAAAATTCCATAATAACCTTTCAGCATATTGTATTTCAAGTGTTCTGAGAGAAAACTAGACTTCTGCACCTTCTCATGTCTCTGTTTTCAGGATTTAAAAAATCTAGCCCGTGACGGGAGACTTTGACCAATCACAGGTCATTTCAGAGAGAGAGAGCGTTCCTATTGGCTGTGCTCCGGTTGGTGGGCGGTGCTTGGTATTTCCTCAACTGATCTCAACATGGCTGCCGGGTCACAAGCTTTCTCATTTTACAGCTAAACAGTACACTACAAGATGTTTCTGAAAACATTTGAGGAGAGAAATAGGCATTACAGTAACAGAATATTTTTTAATCATATTTGCTCCATTTCTACCCACTGCTGCTTTAATCTGGACTTTAACTTACACTGAAAGAGCTGAAATCATGCATTCAGTGAATTTCTAACAAAATCTCGAGTCAATGTGGAGCCGAATAAAAGATCTCATTTAGCTTTTGTTTAGATTTTTAATTTTTTTTTGCATGTATAAGCTTTTACGGTACCACCACTGACTTAGCTTATTAATCCCCCCACCACCATCACCATTCATTTCATACTGATAATGACATATTTCTGTGGAAATATGCAGAATATGTAATATACTCAAACAGAGTAATAAGACCAGTTAATTGTGATTACTGAATGGAGGGCAATTAGCCGCTGTCTGAAGCCGCCGTGGTAATGAGCAATCTAAAATAAGTAATTCTTTGTCTGTGCCTTTTGCAAACAGAAAAACAAAAGGGAGCAACATTTTTGGCTATAGGGGAGCAGCAACATTTTCACATCAACACACTCAATCTCAATGACTGCACAAATAACTGCTGCTGGAATGTGGCAGTTTCAAGTGCACCTGGGTTACATCTCGGCATGTGTGCGTCCATTCCTGGCATGTGTGAGTGAACATTTTTAAAGTGTGTGTGTGTGTGTGTGTAGGTCAATCTCAGCATGCATGTGTGTTTGTTTATGTGTGTGGGTGGGCTGATGTGGTGTTCAGCACCACTGGGCAGCTCGTCCAGGGGTCTCGCAACCTGCACCACATGGGGGGGTGGTAAGAGAGTAGGAAAGGAGGAGATCCAGACAGGGAGGGGAGGATGGAGGGTGCAGGCAAAGAGAGGGGAAAGAGTTGGGGGACAGAAACGGGAGGAGGTGAGGGCCAGAGCCCAGGAGTAAGGTGCTGTCAGGATAATTCACAGCAGCAGTAGTTGCTGCGAAGAACAAAACAGAATTACCTGAGGGAACAGAAATCCGCTAACACCTGCTTAGGAGGGAGCTCCTGAGGGACGGAATGGGAGAAGGAGCGAAAAAAGAGGGAGGCATGGTGCAGTGCACTAAGACGCTGGCAAGTACAGATGAAGTACGCATCACTGTGTGTGTGTGTGTGTGTGTGTGTGTTTGAGAGAGAGAGTGTGCTTATGTGTATTTGCAAGCTTGTGTAAATCCGTTTGCCGCGTGCGTGTTTGAGTCTGTTTGAGTGTGTTTTCGTGCATGTGTTTGCATACTTCCGTCTGTTTGTGTGCAGTCGGATTCCGCCTGGCTGTGCCCACAGCCATCCTTACAGCTGTGGATGGGCTTCATTTGCATTCTGAATCGCAGCAGCTCTCGCCATTGTCGCTCCACTGCTGTGACTCGGCGCCCGCTAGCTCCTGCAACACATAAGCTGCCGGTGCCAGTTATGTTTGGCTACAGCTGTGCTGGAGAGCTTGTGGCAGACAATCAAAACTGCCGCCACCACCACCAAGCTCGGTCCTCGGGCCTCGGGCTGGAAGTTGGAGTTGAGTTTGGTTCAAGTCATGTTCCTTTGTGGACTACCTGGCTAGGCTAGAGTGCAGCCTCCTCCAACAAATCTTGGAGCTCCCTTCTCAGCATCCCTGTCTAACACCAGATGGAAGGCAGATGACACCCCGGCTAGCTTTTGGCGCCTCCGGGGTGCTGTCACTGCTCAATTGCAGGAAAGCCCCTTCCCATTCCCTCGACAGCGTGATAGTCTTGCTCAAATGCTCTTCATCTTGTTGAGGAAAGATGAAGTTAAAAATATACCCCGGCTTTGACCACAAGTCTTCTTCCCTTTTCACCCTCCAACCCCTTCTTTCCGCCCAGGTGATGACATGCTTTTGGTATTTCTTTGAGGCCGGAGAGGCTGGTGTATTAAAGAGCAATCGATAGAGAGCCCATTTAATCTTTGCAGCTGAGCAGAACTGAGAGGGGTCTCGTGTAAGACATGCAGAAAAAAAGTACTGAGAATCAAGAAAAGAGAGATGATGAGAAAGGTAAAAGGTGAATTAAATTGTCATAGTCTTTTTGAGGAGGAAACAAGCATGCAGCCAGTTACTTGGGGCGAAGCTAAGCTGTGTGTTTATGTGAGCCCTGATGGACCGAGCCACTGATGAATCTGCTGGCTCATCTTACTGATGAAGCTGTTTTACCGAAGCCTGGGGCTATCGAGCAACATGAAGAAATCAGGGGCATAACTAAAGCGGTGATAGAAGTAATTAAATACAGTGCCACTGGCTAATTTGCCTTTCATTTATCGTTACACATCAGTTTCTTGGGCGTTTTCTTATTGTGTTTTCTCGCAGAAAGGGTTGTATAACTCAATGTGGAGGTTATTAATCTTTCACTGTTACAAACATAAACAAATTCCTAAGTCACCATAAGTTATTAGGGGTCCGTCTCCTCGGAGCTGTTTGAATTGGATTAATGCTCCTTCATGTGGAGCACTGAAAATGATCTCTGGCTCCCCTCTCCCTCATGTGTGAGTGAGCTGCAAAAACAATTTTACTACCGTGCCACAAGCACACGCAAGCATGTGACGACTGCAGACGTTCCTTATGCATATGCATAAACTCACATAAAGATATAAAAGCAGGCATTACATACACATATAGGCTACACATATATTCTCACTTGCTCTGTCACCTTGACAGTTGTAACCGGAGAAAACCTGGAGTATCATTTAAATTTCAATTGTCTTACACTTTACAGTGTACAATACACTAGGGAACAAAGGGGCATCAAGACGTAGCCATCTTCCTGAGACATAAGTTGAAATATTAATAATAAAACGAGCACAGCTGCCAGGATGTAGTGCAAATGTCAAAGACTGAGAAAATATGAATGTATATGGCAATGAATCCTGCTCAAGTAAAGGCTTATTCTGTGCTGTAAGAAATAATTTCCCCCCAAAATACTACAATATTAACAAACTTTGTGAAGCTTTAAAGAGGACCTATTATGCTTATTTTCAGGTGCATACTTGTGTTTCAGGTTTCTACTAGAACATGTTTACATGCTTTTAATGTTCAAAAAACGCTTTATTTTTGTCATACCGGCTGTGCTGCCACTCTGTTTGAGCTCCTGCTCCGCCCTCCCAAAAAGCCCAGTCTGCCCTGATTGGTCAGCTGGCCCACTGTTGTGATTGGTCAACTGAACCAAACTCTTTGGGCTCCGCTCCAGCCCTGCGCTAACTAGCTTTGTTTGAGGGCATGTGAAACTAGCCAATAGGCAGGCATTTTGCAAATGTGTTACTTGGTGACATCATCACGTTACGGAAGAAAAGGCAGGACTTCAAGCAAGGCGTTTCAGCAGTTCAGGAGCAGTGTTTCTGTGGAGGAGAGTAACTCCCTTTTGCAGACCTTTTACATGCATAAAAAACTATATAACAAACTAAAGGAAAAGGAAAAAGCACTAAAGTATAATAGGTCCCCTTTAAAGCTGCATGCTAATGTAGCAAAACATTTGTTATATAGCCTCAGTTTAGTGTAAAAGACACTAAAGACTATCAGACAGCTTCCTTAATTTACACGTCATTCATTATTACTATTCAACAAGTGAGCAAGTGCATGTGTCATAGCGAGATTGCTTTTTAGCACATAACTTCTAACCTTTTTACGAGCTGTCTCATTATCTTTACTCACTCCGTACTGCATCGGCACCGACTTCATCTGCAAATGACCCGACAAAACATTAGCCAGATGTTTATTCGCTACATTTGCACAAGAGTCTGGAATAAAAGATTAAAATCAACCCCCCGAGACATAAGTTAACCTCCAGCAACACATTATTGTGCCTGACTCAGTACATTCAGAGCCTGATTGAAAAAAAAATAAAATAAAAATCTTTGAACAAAGAGAAGATGATGGAGAAGGTTGGATGAATATATTCAAGGAAAAGTCCTTCCTCGGATTCTTTTACACTGTTACGTAACTTATCATCAATCTGTGATGTTCAATGTGTTCCAGGAGTTATTTTGTGGTGAAGTAATTTCCATTTTTTGGTGTACCCACTTTGCCTCAATCTGCCTCATCCACTTCTATTAAAGCTTGAAATTTCGTGTGGTTCCTGGTATTGCACTGTTATATGTCAGATTGAAGAATTATAACTCACAATATAATATAACCTTGAAACGTAACTTTTTTTCTTAACCTGGTTTGCATTTTGTTCTGAGGCTACTGTACACTGATGAATCTCATGAACCGAAACCAAAACTGCTGATTTTGTATGCTAAAGAGTTAAAAAAAAAAAAAAAGAAAAAGCCATTCTAACAAACTTGTGTAATGTCTCATCATCTATGCTTGGCTGGTTATCTGAGTTAATTAAAAAAAAATAAAAAAACATCAAACCACAAAAGTGCAGAATGTGTTTTAAAAGCATGGTGCAATTTGCCACGAGATCGCGCGAAAATCGCAGGATCACATATCACACAAAAATCCATCTTGTCAGTCTTAATGTGATGCGTTTGTGTCCGACATGGACCAATCAGCGACCTGTGAGGTGCTACTGGCAGCTTTGGGCGTGGCTTAAGTGTGTTTGACGCGACGACACGGAGAGGCGACTGTTCGTTCTAAACCACGATGGCAGCTCCTGAAGAGGTTAGCATAGATGCTGCAATAGCATGAGTTCTATCTTGATTGAAGGAAGAGGTAAAAAGGCTTTTCTCAATGGATAACATGTTTTCGCTCTTCTACCGATTGGCTTCGGCAAGACTTTGATTGACAGATCCAATCACCTGCCAAGTATTTTTTCGAAAGTGCCTGCCCTTTTCCAAACAGTTTCCAATGACGGCTTGTCAGATGGTTCTGTGTAACAAACCATCTGGCGGGTCAGTTTAGGTCTCTGGTCTATATATTCCTGCCTCTGCTGAATTATTTTTTTATCAAAATGTTTATAATTTTTATCAAAATGGGCAAAATGTATCCCCCCCCCCTCATAGTGATTAATGCTACTTCACCTATAGACAATATAATATACCTTTAAAATACAATTTTAAATAGATCAAAGTAAAGTGCTGCAACATGAGTCTAGTGCAAACAACAATAAAATCAGAAATGGACATTCACTGTCAGCGCTCACGCTTGCGTGACAGTAGCGAAGACACAGCGTCTATAGGCTACATGATGATCGTCTCCAGGCTGAACAGTCCGTTGTTCATCTCAGTAAATGGACTGCCTCCTTCCCTCCACAGAGTTTTGCAGAGATGTGGGTAAAAGAGGGGCGACATGCTGCAGACGACCCCTCCACAGGAAAGCAGAAAAATACGTCAGAAGTCCGTCATCAAAACAGAGTGTTTTCTTAGTCTGACAAGTAGGCATATACTGAAGCCTATTCCATCTTAACAGTACGTTTTCTATTAAATGTTGTTCTTCGCCTTTTGTATGCTCCCGTTATGGGTCGCCACAGCTGATCATTGATCCGCACATTGATTTGGTATAGTTTTTACGCCGGATGCCCTTCCTGACGCAACCTCCCTGGGGGGATAAATGATTTTGGTGGTGGGAGGAAACCGGAGAACCCGGGGGAAACCCACGTGAACAAGGGGAGAACATGCAAACTCCACACAGGAAGACCCTGCCCAGACCGGGGATTGAACCTGGGGATTATTTTCTATTAAATATTTAAGTTTATAAAGAAGTGTTTTGGCACGCCTTGCTGAGTGGTGCTATCCATGGTACTGAAAGGAGGATTTAATTCTGGCATGCATTTAACCTTTTTATTTGTTATGTTGTGTATGATCACACCCCCTATGTGTCCACATGAGGAAAGGACAAAGCAAGAGGGTGAAAATATCGTGCTACTTGATGAATTCCTTTTTTTTTAAATGGATTAAAATATTCCTGCCAATGCTGTGGTTAAGTTCAATTTCCCAAATTATTTTGTTAAAGTTCACAATTATTCTATAAATGTTACTTTAAACAGCTGCAAGGAATAACATGAAGGCTTCATCGCCAACCGTGGTCCATGATATATATTCATGAATAAAAACGTTTCTGAAACGTCCCCCCCGTATTTTTTCACAAATCGCACCCTGTTTAACAGCATTAAAATGTATTTTCCTCGAGGAGGAGGAAGATATAAGAAGCTGACAGGAAGATGAAGCAGTAAAAAAGGGAGAACAGTCAAAGCAGCAGCTCATTCCTGTTATTTTACTGACCTCACACCTCCAGATATGAACGCTTTACCTCCTGCAGCAGTTGTTAGCTGTATTTTTGTCAGTTGAAGTCCTTTATGCACTGAGCTGGACACATTGTCAGAATCAAATATGATGTTTTCACTCTATACTCTGCTTTCTCCTCATTTCTCTCTATGTAGCTCTATATGGTTATTTGCATAATTCTTTTACGCTGTATGTGAGTCTGTCAATCTCTATGTTGTTTGCCATAGGGTATACAGTTTATGTTTGCATACAATGTTGTGAGCTTGCATGCAGAAGCCACATATACTTATGGTGATTCACATAAATGTCATGCATGTGTGAATACATATTAATCTGAGGACTGACTATTCAGTTCTCTAAACATCTCCCACGTACACAGATTGTCCAATCACAGCCTAGCAACTGTATTTCTCCACATGTTGATCCAGTGTGCATGTGGACGTAGTAAGAGCATTAGTATGGTAGAAGTTTGGAAGGTGGCATCTTAGATTTAGTCTTTCTAAAACGAAAAAGCACAAGAGCAAAAGGAATGCATAAAACAGTGTTTGCATGTTTGGCTAACTAGCTTACTATGTTACCAAGTGTTAAGGCCTTTACACACTGGAGTGTGACGAATACACGACATGAATAGGCAAAATACTTGCCTTTGAATATTACATATCTAAGGCTTTTATTGTGAAAAGTAAGAACGGGAGGAGTGGATCTGGTCTGCGGTGCCTTGTCGAGATTGAATGGAGAAATGCATGCTGCCTTGGTTCAGACTACGGAGCCTCCGTGTTGTTGTTTTATAATCCGAAGCTCCGATTTAATATTTGCGTTCTGTGTTTAACAACTCATGACAAAAACAGCAGTTCAAAAAAATATATTGACGTGCAAATTAACTTCACGAGAGGCCTTTAGTCCCGAGGCCAAAGAGCTTAACTAACTACGTTATGTTTGGGGTTAGAGTTAGAAGTTAAATTCACGACTAACATATCCTCTGTATGGACATTGGATGTTTTCAGACTTTAGCGTAACGTTAGCAGCTCTGTCCTGGGGTCTCATTATAAAACAGTGCGTAGGATCCACACTAAAATGGTACGTGCGCACAAAAGCCGAAAATGGCGTGTGCCAAAAAAAAAAATCAGACTTATAAAACTGTGCGTACGCACACCTGCAGGCAATGTTCCCCTTATAAATCACAGTCCACCTGGAAATGTGCGCACATGGATCCGCCTCATATCCCGCCCTCGACACGCCAACATTCAGCCATAAATGGTCAATGCAAAGCACCTCATGAATGTTTCTGTATATAAATGAGCCTGTTGATCAGTGGATCTTTACGGTGAATCACAGCGACTACCGAGAGGAAGACCAAGAAAAGGAGTTTTTCTGACACAGAGATCGAGGTTCTTGTGGGTGAGGAGGTCCGTGAACACTCGTTCCCTCCTAATTCTTTCATTCACGTAGTCCTCACAGTGACAGTGCATCCACCATGCAGCATGTTACAAGTCTCACGACAGTGTTTATATGTTTATAGCAATGAGAGTGATCGATTCACAACTTGTCAAAATAATCGCGACAATCAGTAATATCCCCCACCCTGGATATCACCTGAAAAATGAAGTTTTATAGGTGAATACAATTTATTTATTTAAGTTATGTTTAAGTTTATGGCAAACTTGGCCTGTATTATGATTAGGACTGATAATGATAATGAGGATATGGAGAGTAACGATTGTGCGAGAGCTGTCACTGGCTTTATTTCCACACTTTGCTAATTTACTCAATCCATACTGTATGTGCAGGTGGTGAAGATGTGCTGGGTGGAGGTGACTGGAGGAAGCTGAGTGTGTGTGGCGCACCGCGATGGTCGCACTGGAGACAGTCTGATAGTTGCATCGGATAGCTGTTTTCCTTTTGTCTATGTATACTGTATCTGTCCCTATCTAATAAACCATAAATAAATGAGTAAGTCATATCGTGTTCACTGCAGCGATTTTACACACAACAACTTTATAAAAATTACTATCATACTTTGATATATCTGATGATCATGATTTCAACAGCTACGTTGCTCCACAGCTGAGTGTCGGTAGTTCGGCCCTCTCCTTTGCGCTCCGGAGGTGGGAGGGGAACGTGATGGTGAGACAGCGCTGATGAGATATTGAGCGGAATTTGCTTTGAGATTTGAGTTGGCTGATATATTTTGCATTTGTAAGGTGCTTCTGGGTTGGCTCACTAGGACACTGCTGGTTTAAATATCTATGATAAAGTGGATCTATAAGCAACGTGTGATATGAAGTGACATTAAATGTTTATTTTCTACAATCTGGTTTCAATTCATCACCTCACTATCTGCATCGCAAGTTTCCCCTACCTCGGTGCCTCCATAATGTGCGTACGCATGGGTCACAGTTTCCGTACAGGTGCGCACATTCTCCCGTCAAGTTTGTTTTTATAGATCACAACTGTTGCGTGGGAAGTGGCGTACACACATTTCAGGCCCTGTTTTGTGCGTACGCAACGGTTATAAATGAGATCCCTGCTCTTTATTGGATTTAGGGGAGTTTACACTTCCGCAACCCCAAGCCACCGTTACCCAAGATAACATTGCGTTTGCCAAGTATGTCAGTTAGTCCTCATCCTAAAAGCCTTTTCTCTTGTAACATTACAAATTAAACATACCGTTTTGAAAATACAAACAGGTATTTAGACTAAGCTAAGCAACCAAACTGGCTTTTGTTAGAACGAAATAACCGTTTGATTGTACTTTTGATTTTGATCCTTTTGACTTTTTGTATGTAGCTTAGCCGCAGTCTTTTAGCACAGTTGTGCTAAAAGTGAAATGAAGTGCACAGTTAAGACCCCTTTAAAAGGTCCAGTGTGTAGGATCTGGCGGTATCTAGGGGTGAGGTGAGGCGATTGCAACTAACTGAAGCCTCTCCCATGTGCCAAGCGTGTTGAAGAGCTACGGTGGCCGACGCGAAAACGCGAATCGCCCTCTATAGAGCCAGTTGTAAGAGTAGCGTAGGTCATTTGGAGCAGAGCCAGTGCGCAGAGTGTGTGTGAGGGAAGTGAGTGGTGAAGCCAGAGAGAGAGAGCGGCGGCGACGACGGGAGCGAGTAACGTTATTGACTCCGGTCGAAGCAGGAAAAGTTAACAGTTTGATTACGTTCTGAGCTACTGTAGAAACATGGCGGTGCAACATGGCGGACTCTGTGGAGAGGACCCACTCCCTATGTAGATATAAACGGCTCATTCTAAGGTAACGAAAACATGATTCTTATTATCAGGTGATTAAAAAAAACATACTTATTAATATTATAATCCATTTCTGCCAATAGATCCCCCTAATTGTTACACACTGGACCTTTAATACAAATCAGCTGGAAATATTAAAGAATCAACATTTTTAAACCATTTCATGGAGCTATTAAAGGTTAGCTTAATTAGCTAGCTAGCTATAGCTGTATTTCAGATGTCATTTCAGATTTCAGCAGCCAAAATCAACAGACGCTGGCAAGAAATGAGAGGCCTGCTTTAACAACCCAATTTTAAAAATTACTTCAAATTTCGAGCGGTAAATCTGCCAGCGCTATCTGAGCTGTTGACGGGCACAGCAAACATAACTATCCTCATCTCTTCCCCTATCCTAACCTAACCTCTTTTCTCTCCTTTTGCCATCTTTGTTCAACCCCTTTTCCTCCTCTCCTCTAACTTCCGTACTTTCTTATCTTCTCACTGCCTTGCTCATCTCCTTTCCCCCTTCAACGCCACAGCTGATCGTCTCAACTCTCTAATTCAGCAGCTTATCTGAGCATGCAAGTTCCACAAAGCTCCATGATCCCTGTCACCTCGCAGCCGCCGTGGGAATCATGAGTCAGTGCTGCAGATAGATGACGGGGTAAGAGCTGGGAGGGGGGGATGGAGGAAGGTGGGAGGTTGAGAAGGTGACAGAAAGAGAGGCGGAGGAGGATGAGGAAGAAGCGCTGCCGGGGGAATGCTGAGGAAGTCAAAGAACGAGAAGGAGGAAGGGAATGAGGAGCAGAAAAGAGGGAAAAGATAATAGAAATGTGAGGGGTCACAAATAAAATAATGGAAAAGAAAGGGAGACAATAGCATCCAATAAATGGGCAGCATAAATCCATTTGACCCGCTTGGGCTTCCTGTCACATATCTGCAGATTATGTCAAATAAAGCAGATATGCCATGAAGTCATTTTAGCAAGAGAGAAACAAAGCAGAGGTAGATAATGGATATAAATTAAAAAATATATGGAGAGAAAGAGAGGAAAGAGAGTGAGAGACTCAGCTCCCCAGATGAAGACAGAGACAGACAGATGTCGTTGTTAGAGATTTAGTACAGATGTGTCACACAAATCCTGATCTTTAGTCTGACAGGCACAAAGAACATCTCACTGCCACACAGAGACCCCCCGTTAGTCCTCCTCCTCCTCATCATCTCCCCCTCTCCACAAGCTCCTCTCTCTGTTGTCACTTCCTCTCATTTCTCGCCTCATTTCTCCATTTGCTTCACTCCATTCCTCCCGCTTTTCTTTCCTCCTTTGCTCTGCATCATCTCTCCCTTCTCTCGTTTGCTCAGTTCACCTCAACCTTCTTGACTCGATTTCCATGCTCTCAGTCCGTCTCTTTCCTTCGACTCTCTTCCTCTCGTTTCTGCTCTTCCACATCCTTTTTGAGAGCACCGTTTCATTAAAAAGCTTCAGAAGCCAGTTTCTGCTGCCCTGTCTGCTCTGCTCTCGCCCTCTTGGTCCCCTCTATTCCCTCCTTGTCTCCCGGTGTGTCACTCTCCTGGTGGATTCTCCCTCGCCTCTCTCCACTAATGAATTTTGGGCACTTTGCAGCCACAGATGGTGCAGCAGGCGGCCGCTGGCGGCGGGGCCCTGGCTTAACAAAGAGGGAGAGAAAGACAGAGTGCTGCAGCGGTAGACCGTCTGCCATCACCTCTTTTAAAAAGAGGACAGAAACCAACACATTGCTGCATACAGTATGCCCTCACCTAAACATCACTTCCTCCCAGATGCATGGAGAAACTGACATACGCACTTCAGCCAGAGCTCGAGGACCACTTACTCTCTTTTAGTGTATTTTCTCTTTTTGCTCTTTTTTTTTCACCATCCCTTTTTTTCTCCGTGGCTCTCTGGTTAATTGCAAAACCTTGTGTCTTCCTGGCAAGCTTGTAACCTCCCTCCCTGCAAGGGAGCCTTGAGGCAAGGACAACAACCCCGAAGTCGTGCTTCTCTCCCCATCTTTTCAACCAGCAGCAACACACCCTTATCTTTTTTTTTTTATTCGACTCACACAACTTGAAGGATTCAATGCTTAATTCATTCTGCCCTTGGCCTCTGAGAGTCTAAAAAGGCATCAGAGTGGGTGAAGGCACCCGTAATGGAAGTGTGCATACCGTAAGGTGATGGAGGGAGTGACGTTTGGAACAATTATTTGTTCATTTAAAAAGAAAACATCCAAGGTCTCAATAAAAATCTTAAGCATTATTCCTATGATAACATTTTTCTTACCAAAGTAATTGCTGTCAACTGGAAACATGGCAACATACTGTATAACATATAAAGATAACTTAAAACTAGCCTCTAAAAGAAGCATATACTGTAGTATTATACTCAATTGAAACAATTTGAGAAGGAAAAATCAATCTGTGGTGGAACATACCAATTAATTTACATGTTACGAGGGGCTGCAAGTAGAAATTGCTTCCTTTCAATGGATCAGAATGTAAAAATGTTGGGAGTCACTGATCTAAACGACATTATTTGGAGGTAAAAGTGAAAGTGAGCTCACCTAAATTTACATTTTTGTTGAGCACACTTTCCCATTTCCAGATTTAAAAATCTCCGTGCTACTAAGACTCAACAGGGCGGGTTTAATAAATAGTCATTTGTGTTGGAGTTTTATACACTGCATTTGGGAATGCCCATTCATCCAACTCTTCTGGAGAACAACTTTGGAATATTTGAGCAGCTGGTTGGGAAGGAAATGACCATTATCTCCAAGATTAGGTTTATTATGGGACAGAAACCAAATACACAACTTACCAAGTGAAGAATTTTCAGTAATCATGTAGGGCATCCCAGTGGCTGCTAGGACAATACTTAAGATACTGGAAAGACCCAAATCTCCAGAATTAAAAGAATCGGCAAGCACCATGATAAGAGCGGCTTCATACAAGTGTATACTTAACAGAAACAAGACTACGTCACCATTCTGGGATCCTTCTTGGACTTAACCGATCAGCCATAACATTAGGTAAGCATGGGCACCCTGAACGGTCTGCGGCTACGCAGCCCCATACGCAACAAACTGTGATGCACTGTGTGTTCTGACACCTTTCTATCGGAACCAGCATTACGTTTTTCAGCAGTTTGAGCTCCAGTAGCTCTTCTACTGGATCGGACAACACGGGCCAGCCTTCGCTCCCCACGTGCATCAATGAGTCTTGGCCATGACCCCGTCGCCGGTTCACCGGTTTCCTTCCTTGGACCACTTTTGGTCGGTCCTGACCACTGCAGACCGGGAACATCCCACAAGAGCTGCAGTTCTGGAGATGCTCTGACCCAGTCGTCTAGCCATCACTATTTGGCCCTTGTCAAAGTCGCTCACATCCTTACGCTGGCCCATTTTTTTCTGCTTCCAACACAAAGTTCAAAGTTCAAAATGTTCACTTGCTGTCTAATATATCCCCCCCACTGCCAGGTGCCATTGTAACGAGATAGTCAATGTTATTCACTTCACCTGTCAGTGGTCTTAATGTTATGGCTGATCGGTGTATATCACACTGATTGATAAGCCTGTATAACACAATTGTGGTTCCCTGATAGTAATTATGCAATCACATGTTGCATGGGTATTCTTCCTAGTCATGCTATTATCAGTATGTTCCTTACACTATTGATTTTTTTTTTTACCTTGTACTTTTTGCTTTTGCTTCTGATACCACTGATATTACATGTAATGTAAGCAATAAAAAATGTCTCACAATATGAAACACTGTACTGTCACATACCAAAGATAAAAACAATAAAAATGTGAAAACGAATCTCTGTGCTTAACTTGTTGAATATAATGTTATTATTACTGATAGGAAACATGTGGAAACATGTAGGAAAAATGTGTGTTTCCCAAAGCCCAAGATGACGTCCTCAAATGTCTTTTGTGTTTTGTCCACAACTCAAAGATATTCAGTTTACTCTCATAGAGGAGTAAAGAAACCAGAACATTTAAGAAGCTGGAATCAGATAATTTTTACTCTTATTTTCTTACAAAATTACTCCGATAACAATTAGTTGTCAACTATTTAAAATTACACAAAATAGGTCCAATAAATGATCCTTTAAGAGACTCATCCCCTGCTGCTGTGCTGAGCTCAGGTGTCATTGCCAGGCGAGCATGTTTGGTTCCCTTGGCCCAACCCTCCGCTCTAACATCATCCAGAGAATACTGTACATACAAGGACATCGGAGAGAAGACTGTGTACTCAGTGTATCTTGTGTGGGCGTTCCTATATGGTCAGCACATCCTGAGGTAACACTGAATGATTTATGAATTCTGGAGGATTTAACAAGCTCAAATGGTACTGCTCCACACTATTCTATGGTAACCTCCATAGAGAGCTATGTATAGTACCAATGGGCATATAGGTTAATTGTGCTAACTCAAGGGCGTCCCAGCTGTGGTTCACTTGAGAGTTCTACTATTATACATTTTAAGGCCAAGCAATCCCTCCCCCAAAGCTTACCTCTCCCCTCTTCTCTCTCTCTCTCTTACCCTCCCTTCTCTCCCAACTCTCTCCCCTCTGCAAATAAACTGCCTCGTCATCATCATCTTCTCCCTTGACAATGATGGTTGCTTTCGGTGCCCCAGGTGAAAGCTGTTCTCCCACGCAGAGGTCAGAAGTTCAGGTCCTCTCTCTACTCACAAACTTTCTGGGAAAGTGGGCAACATCACCTTGCTGTGCTTTTGTACTCTTGACATTTTAGACAAAGTACATGTGATAAAAAAAAAAAAGAGGGCGAAAAAATGCTGGACTCAGGATGCTGGATGTTCAGGGACACAACACACAGAGTATTGATGTAGACTTGAAGTTCTATCTGTTCCCCCGGGTGTGACATGATTTTCTGTGTGGCCGCTGCACTTCCATTTAAAATCTCACACCATTTCTGGAGGTGTAATGACAGGCTTACATGCTGAAACATTAACAAACATGTTATATAATAAAGTATTTAATTTATTTTTTAATAATGGTCTCACATGGTTTAGCACCTCTTTTATGAAAGCAGAGCATTTCTTGTACTGCTCGCTTTAATCACCATTAACCTTAACAAACTGAGCAGTGGGCGACGTGTATATAATTTTTTATCACAGAATATGTAATTTTAAATCATGATAGTGCAACATATCCTCATATAACGGTTCGTATGGTATCTTACGAAAAGTTATTCCTCATTTTTTGCCGTCTGCAGCGTTCTGCCTCAGTACTGGACCAATTTGTCCCCATTAGTCACTTAGACACAAAAACCATGGAAAAATAAGGTCCAGGTTGAAAATTACTGAAGTTGCCCTATAAAGTTTAAAATAATAAATGAGCAAACAACATGCATGTATATCGCCCTTTTCAGAACAGAAGTTACAAGAGACAGAAAGAGACATGAGTCAATAAGTAAGAGCAAATAGTGTATGATCCATAAAATAAAAGTGGTAAAATCAAGGGAGCCAAAGAAAACAAATGGGCTTCAAGATGGTTTTAATAGACGACGAACGATTTGGCTTCTCAAAGACTTAATAATAGAAATAACAGATGGGAATGAATGTGTTTGGCTAACGATACGATATAAAGAAATCATATAGCAATTGAATTCAACTGATTGTTTTCATCGACTCATCTTTTCTCAATCAATAAATACATAATTTTGAGCCCAAGGTCTTTAGTCCAAAAAGCCAACAATGTCCTTTTTACTAGAGGTCGACCGATATGGGTTTTTTATGGCCGATGCCGATGCTGATTTTTTACAGAATCAGAACAGCCGATGGCCGATATATGATGCCGATTTTTTTTCTGCCGATATGTTTGGCTGGTTTTCTTTTTTTCCTCCATCTGATAAAATATAACGGCTTAATAATAACAAATAGTGCACAAAATGTCTTAACTTAAGTAAACATTTATTGAACAACACTTATGGTCTGTCTCTCCAATTTGCACTTTGTGTCTGCACTGCAGTGCATATTTTATTTTGTGCATGATGGTTAATAGTAGTAATAGTGCAGGGCTCAAAACCTTTTAAGCACCTTTCCAAAACTGTCCTAAAGCATGTTTTTTATTTATGTTTGTTGACAGACACTGTTACAAGCTATATGGCCATAATCTAAGTGATCAAACAATAATAATAACTTTGTTCACTCGTATTACACAGCCTGCTGCTCACATCTGCTACGGACTACACACAGGCCAGTGACGTCATAGAGGCTGTGTAGGACCCGTAGACCGTAGAGACGTTTAATGAGGAAGTGAACTTTTTGCTAAATGTTTCGACAAATTGCTCGTGTTTCCGCCCTCACACGCAAACTTGCACTTATGACAAGCATTGTCAGCATCAACTCTAGTAAAGTGTAATCACGCTTTATAAGTTTAGGTTCTCCGCCATAGTTACTAAGAGCAGAAGCTCTGTGTGTGTGTGTGTCTGAACGCGGCGCTGCAGCAGCGTGCATGTGAGAGCTGCTCCGCCCCGCACACAGCTAACGTCACCTATGGAGAGAAATTCTCCGTTACCAAAAACAGAATTGATAACGTCGGAGCATTTCATATCTAACCAATTAAATATATAGGGCTTTGAAAGAGAAGAATTTAAGCCTACCGGTTTCTCCCGGCAGAATGGCAATTTGATTGACACAAGGGGCGGAGTCACACGTGTTCCACAGACACAACAACACTGGGCTGCCCGCAGATGTGCCTGCTTGATATCGGCTTAATATGCTCAGGCATCGGCCGATGCCGATTATGAAAAAATGTCAAATAATCGGCCCGATTAATCGGCCCGATTAATCGGCCCGATTAATCGGCCGACCGATAAATCGGTCGACCTCTACTTTTTACAGTTAAAGAAAATGAAGAAAAGCAGCAAAAATCCCCACATTTGAAAAGCTAAATGCATTAAACGATTTATCAATAATCAGAGCTCACTGATTTGCAACATTGCTCCAAATGGACAACAAGCTGTGGTTTTAAAGAAATAGCTACCTTGGTAAAAGTGGTTAAACATGACATCTCTAACCTGTTGACAAATCTCGCTTCAAGGATGTCTATCTTCATATCTCCCAACTCTAAACTGAACTAAATTCTACTTCATCCAATCAGAGCAGATGATGACTGTACTCCATCTCCTCACTTGCTCATACTTACACATCACAATCCTCACTTGCCCATACAGTCCCTCCTTCTATCTCACTCCCAGAGGAATAAACAAACCACAAAACAAGTTTGCTCCAACTTTTTCTTTCCAATTCATCTCTCATCATTGCTCTTCTCCTCTCTGCTTCTCCCTCTGTCGTTTTCTCATTCTCCATCACTCCCAAAGGTAGGCGGCGGTGCGGGGGAAACTGACAGCCATCATTGCATCGTTTGTCGGCTCGGCTGCTAATCTGCATGGCGTTAATAATTGATTGAAGCCTGCAACCACAGATCTATGATGGACTCTCTCCCCCTCCATCTCTCTCTCTCTCTCATTCGTTCCATCTTTTCTCCTCCGCCTCTAAATATACTCCCACTTCACTTCCCCCATGTTATCATAATGCATTTTCTAGCATTTTTCTTCATTCTCTCTCTCTTGATGAATCTACTGAACCATCCTAATTCCTTTTCTCTCTCTCATACATACACAAACACACCCTGTGCCCTCCTCTCTCTCGCTGTGAAACCTTTTACATCTCTGTTTCAGCTTTTCATCCACCTGTTCAGTTTCTCAGATGAGCCTTTTCAAGTCGTTCAGCTGTCTCCGTCTTGTGAGGTGGCTTTATGTATCCCTTCTCCAACAAACAACGACTGAACAATGCTGTGTCAATGCCTCGCCACCTGTCCTACCGTAGGCAGCGCCACATTAGACACACACACACACACGCGCACACACACACACACACACACACACACAAACACACACACACACACATACACACAATTTTTTACTTGACAACATAATCCTGCCATGCTGCTGTCTGTGATTTATGAGACCCAGTTAAAAGGATGTGAGGGTTCTCTCTTCCCTTCACCTCTCTCTCTCTTTCTTTATATCTCCAAGGTGTGTGTGTGTGTGTGTGTGTGTGTGTGTGTGTTATGAAGGAGGGGGAGCATCTATATGAGGCGCAGGGTGAATCAAGTCACTTGTGTCCCCCTGTGATTTCTAACCACAAGCTCTTGCACCAAAGCACTGCAGTGCTCATCACTCATCTGCCCGGTATAAGTACATACGTACACACACCAACATAAATGCATGTAGACCTAAAAAACACACACACACACACACACACACACACACACACACACACACACACACACACACACATACACACACACACATTTATTGTATATAAGTTTGATTGTGAATATGGACAATTTAAATGTAATATCAACAAAAATTACATGGGCCTTAAACTTGCAGTAGGCAGAATGATTTTGGCATCATTGGGCAAAAATTCCATAATAACCTTTCAGCATGTTGTAATCCAAGTTTTCTGAGAGAAAACTAGACTTCTGCTCCTCATCATGGCTCTGTTTTCAGGCTTTAGAAAATCTAGCCCGTGACGGGAGACTTTGGCCAATCACAGGTCATTTCAGAGAGAGAGCGTTCCTATTGGCTGTGCTCCGGCTTGCTTGGTATTTCCTCAACTGTTCTCAACATGGCTGCCGGGTCACAAACTCTCTCATTTTACAGCTAAACAGTACACTACAAGATGTTTCGGAAAACATTTGAGGAGAGAAATAGGCATTACAGTAACAGAATGTTGATTCATATTTTATCAGCGCTGCCTAGTTTGACCGTTTGATCGGAGTTTGTGAGTGATTGACAGCTGCTCAGAGACGGCAGACTCCAGCTCGGCTCTGATTGGTTGTTTTCCTCCAGTCTGTGAAATCTTGCAGATGCCATTAGGAGCACCGGAGGACACCAGGATGATTTTCTTCAGATTACCTGTCTCATGCACTACTGTCAGGATATAGTGACCGTTTTATAAAAATAACTTTTTTGAATCATATTTGCTCCATTTCTGCCCACTGCAGCTTTAAGGTAGGGTGACCATATTTTCAAACCCCCCGAACCGGGACCCTTAAGTATACCGAACATTCATGCACACACACGAATGCGCTTATGCACACATCATAGGCATTTTCATCAGGATAGGGGACAATTATTTCGGCGCTTAGTACATTTTATTAGCACATATAAAACGCTCATCGTGTGTAGTCCAAAAGCTCTGGTGGTGTTTCACCAGATGGAAGGCAAAGTTCCCCTCCTGAGCTGCCCGTTTCAGCTCTGGCGCATCTGTCACTGGCGCTGCTTCTTGCTTGGAGCCACTGCTTATGTTTGGCCGTCTAAATATGATCTTTTAAAGCAGCATTTCCATTGTGCATGACTGAAATGTGACCGACTTTCGGCATGACAGCTTACTGTTAGCGTACTGACAGGTTCTGTCAGAAAGATCTGCAAGTGTCATAGCAACAGCCTTAACAACGACACATTGATTGATTGACACTCATACAGACAAATCAATGTTGAATTCTGACGCGTGGTGACGCATGTTTTTATTTTAGGTTAGTTAATAATGAGTGGAACAGAATGACCTGAAAACAAGTATTAAATAGTAAATATTATTATTATTATTTTAATTCTAGTGAAAAACGGGGCAATTTGGTGGTGAATGTTCAAAATCGTCTGGTCACCGTTCTTTAAGGGAGCTCCTGCATATATTAGTCTTGAGACACTGTAGAGCTTATCTCTTAAAATCTCATTTCTTATTCTCCAAGGCCACCTTGGGTGGACCTCAATACTTTTTGGTACCTGCCGTTCCACCGTAATGTGTCGGCAAAAGCTGGAATCGAATGTCTGGTCAATTTTGTAATCTTGTACACTTATTCTGATTCAAAGGAAAGTAACTAAGTACATTATCTCAAATACTGTACTGAAGTACAATTTTGAGGTACTTGTAATTTACTTGAGTATTTCCATGTTCTTCTACTACATTTTAATTATGAGGCAAATATTGTGCGTTTTACTCCACCACTGTACATTTATTTTAGAACTTAAATTACTAGTTATTTTGCAGATTCAGATCAATAATACAAAATATAATCAACAAATAAGTGATGATGTATAATTATAGGTTAAGATAAGATAAGCCTTTATTGATCCCCGGGGGGAATTTCACAAGCTACCCAGCAGTATATAAAGTCATTCAAATCAGCTGCAACATTAAAGTGATGTACACAGTAATTATTATTCTAATAATTAATAGAATAATATAAGACATAGGGCTGTCCAATACGTGATAATAACGTGTTAATGCAAATTTGTTTTAATGCCACTAATTTCTTAAATGCATTAATGCAATTTGCGATTTTTAGGTTGTAGCAGGCTTCGTTTTAAAGTGAAGATACTGGTATCAGATGAAACTAGAACCTAAGGAATCCATTAGTACCAACTATGTCATACTAGCCTGTCGCGAAGGAGGTTAAATAACGCTCCAAACTTACGCAAAATTTTCCCTTGACCTCTGACCTCGAGACAGGTGAATGTAAATGGGTTCTATGGGTACCCACGAGTCTCCCCTTTACAGACATGCCCACTTTATGATAATCACATGCAGTTTTGGGCAAGTTATAGTCAAGTCAGCACACTGACACACTGACAGCTGTTGTTGCCTGTTGGGCTGCAGTTTGCCATGTTATGATTTGAGCATATTTTTTATGTTAAATGCAGTACCTGTGAGGGTTTCTGGACAATATTTGTTATTGTTTTGTGTTTGATTGATTTCCAATAATAAATATATACATACATTTGTATAAAGCAGCATATTAAATACTTGACAAATCTCCTGTTAAGGTACATTTTGAACAGATATATAACATGTGATTAATTTGCGAATAATCGTGATTAACTATGGACAATCATACGATTAATCGATTCTAATCGATTGACAGCCCTTATAAGACAGCACATTATTCTGAAATGGGCCATTCTGCATGAGTACTTTTACTTTTGCTCCTTTGATGCTAATACTTTTGTACTGTAAAAATGTGAATGCATGGCTTTTACTCGTAACAGAGTATTATTACGCTTTATATTGCTACTTGTACTTTAAGTACTTCTTCCACCCTCCTTTGTATAAAAACAAGTATCAAGGTATCACATCAGCACTAGTACTGGAGAATTCTAAACCATGCCTAAGCACAAACATTTGTGTTTGTGTCAAATTACAAACTATCAGACACAAAGCAGACCTGGGGCAGTATAATATTCTACCAGAGCATAGTACTGGCTTTCAGCATCTCTAGTCTGCCATGTGCACTGTACCTGATGGATACTTAAAAGCAACAGGATGCATACTTAATGGGAGCACATAATGGGGGCTGAATAGCTAATTTCTGCCCCGGGGCCCGCTTGCAGGTTAATACGGCCCTAGTTCAGCATTTTCCTATGCCATACACATGTAGGCTCTTTCCTGCTGCAGTATGTCACAGCTGCACAATCAATCTCATCCGTCCATACAGATGCACTCGGCACATACATGTTCGCTGCACTCGCACACACATCTCTACCCTGCGGACATTTAAATTCATAATAATGTCTTAAGGCAGCCATCCAAAGCAACATAAACACATTTAGAGGAATCTAAGCAGCGGGAGACACAGTGATGTGTTTGTGTGTGTGTGTGTGTTGGAGTGTGGTGTGCATGGGGGCTTGGCTGGGGCCGGTGCTTTGGCAGCAGCCAATCTGCCCAGGCTGTTAGTCACGACGCTGTGACACCCCCAGCTCCCAGGCACTGCACGGGTCATTAAGGAGCAGCAGCACAGCCGGAGGATGACCATCACACAAACATACTAAGACACACATGCACATTGACACATATAAGCACACAAACACAATATATTGTGTTTGTTGTATCCATCTCTTAGTCCCCTTTAACCACCCCACAAGGGTGCTGATGTACAGCTCATGCTCCACACAATACACTTCAGCTACCTTCCACAGGGGGAGCTAGCATGGCACGAGCCAGCCAAATGGGAATCCTCTATTCCATTACTTAATTAAATCCAGAGCCCCTGAGGGCCCGGGAGACTCAGGAGGAGGCTAATTGAGAGGATGCGATCCTCGCCGCAACCCCGATGTTGCTCTGCATCCTGACCCTTGCCACTGCATGTTACTGAGGCCCAGCAGGACAGCACGGGGACAGGGCCCGAGATATGATCTCCAGAGTCCGAGCGAGAGGGGTCAGAGCTGTATGTATCGATGAGATAAGTGGATTAGAGTTGATTTCTGCTTCCGTGGACTTAACTTTGAACCTGAGGTGGGGTAGCAACAGGATAGATAATCGTGAAGAGTTGGTGTGGCAATATATCTCCATTTACACCCCCGGAGAGTGGTTGTTTACCATTGCAAAGGGGAAAAAGGCATTTTTATGACCCCCGTTTGCGGACTTTAATTGCGCTGATGTATAGGCGTAATAAAAGAAGCTGAGAAATAATCAGTGTTCCAGGGAGCGTCGGGCGGTTTCTCAGCCACCAAAGTGAGATGCTTCCCACCCGGAGGGGAAAGTTGTTTCTGTTAAGGGCAATGGAGGAGGAGGGGAAAAGTTAAAGGGCTTTTAATTCAATTTTAATCAAGAGATAATTTCCCCTCTCCAAACCGGTTAGGAGGAGGAGATGGATAGACCTGAGTAGAAGGCGAAAGAGGGAGCCCCATGGCCATGATGGATTGGATGTGTAAACCCTGCAGAGAGCCCATCACTGGTGTCTTGTTAGAATTGAATTGATCAGTTGATTCTCAAATAAGCTGCCAGATCTTAAAAAATATGAAATTCTTCAATCCGGCTTGCCCCTACTCATCTGAGGATAGTCCCAAGGGGAAAACTGTTGTGTTGCTTTAACGTCAGGTCAAAGGGAGGCTTTGTAAATACATTTGTACTCTTAGAACGAACACAATTAGTCTTGTAGTCCCTTTTGGAATTCTGACATTACTGTTGATAATGCCACCACCTTCTGTACAGCCAACACATTCGCTTGGCCATCAAAAATGACCCGACCTTTAAGCAAAGCCCGGTGCTCAATACGACTTTATTACTTTATTGACTTGACTGGCTTAGCAGCGCCAGTGCTGCACAGTAGACATTTCATCCCGAATGTCAGACTGCTGATGTCATAGTTGCTGGACCCATCTTCATGAAACCATAGAGCCATGTAATCATCTAAACCCCTCAACTCCCCCTCGCTTTGCTCCACTCTCTGCTCTTTATGAGGTGCTTGGTGGGGACGGGCAGGCTTCGTTCTGGCCTGGAGCCTGACCACAACATTACATTCTCCTCACTGATGTGCTGCAATATAAGGAAGCGCCACCAGTAATCACATTATTATATTCACGCAGCATCTGTGTGACTTAAAGAGGAGCGGCGACTAGCTGCGAGCTGGATGTTGCATTTGGATTACATTTCAGCTGAGTGTTTCCCGCCGTTACGGCTGGCTATTACTATTATCACCTTCCTCGCTAGGCGGGATAGGAGAGCAGTGGCACATAAAGTGAAAAATGTCACGGGGGGTTTTAGAGGGTAGGAAGAGGTTTGCAGGGGGGAGTGTGGTAAGAGGCTCCGGTGCACAGGGCAGAGTGTGTTTCTGACATGGTGTGTGACGAGGGGCATCGCGCCGACCCCTGCTCATGAATAAGACATGGGCTGAGAGGGCCGCCGGGGTGCCCGCTGTCCATTTGCCATTTGCACGCTTGGCCAAAGCCGTGGAGGACGACTGGTGAGGGAGTGCTGTATGGAGTCGCTCTAGGAATACAGCGTGGAGATGCAGAGTACACAGAGGAGACTGCGGCGTGCAGCTGTGCCATTTGTGGATTGAGGTTTTGAGGTCTACTACACTACCATAATTAATGAGTGGCTCGCCTGATTACATGGGCAACAACAGCACGTCAATTTGACTGTATTTTTAAGGGAAAGCATCTGGGATTCTGATTCGTATGGCTCTGGGTCTCCACAGCTCACTCCTCCTGTATTGGCATCCTATAGGAAAACAATACAACATGCTCTGTATTCCTGTTGAGTGTGTCAAGCATGGGACACCAGTCTAACGTAGAGAAATAGCTGCAGGGGAAGATTTAGTAATGCAGAGCAGTACATCTCCAGTGCTTACTTTGGATACGGATATTTGCCTTTATCATTTCCGAAGTTGGCCTTGAGCTCTCAAACTGATTGAGGTAGCTTTTGGAATTAAAATAAAAACTAAAAAATTATCTTTATTTTGTTTTTTAAAGCTCAGGCTGGCAACCAGAAATGGTTAACGACTTTCATCCGAAACACATCCGACCCATCCCCCCACGGGAGGTCAAGCCATCATCGATCCACCACCCTCCTTCCCGTCTTTCTTCATTTTCTCTTTTGCTTATCCCTTTCCACCCGACCAAGGCAGATGGAAATCAATAGAAAATCAAGGAAACAGCCGGAAAATAAGTTTGTCGTGAAATGTTCCAGACTGAACTTTTACTTCAAAAGGAACTTCTGAAACGGGCAGGAAGACGGACACACCAGTCACAGGAACTTTGAAGCCCGGGCCTTGTGGATGTGAAGCAGCAAATTGAGGTGAAGAGACAGAGGGAGGATGCTGGCAGCTCAGATAAGAGGTCAAAAACACTACAGATGAATGGGACAAATAAGTGCTGTGCTGTTAACACAACCTGACACCTGCACAGGAAGGCTAACCCTTGTTCAACATGGCTGTGATTGACTGACTATTCTCTGGACAAAGGCTTGTCAAGGGGGCTTTCAGCTCGGACAGGAGCGTAATGACTGGAAACACAGCGCCAGTTATGCCTCCTCTGTCTTTCTTTTGGCGTTCTGATTGGAATGTGTACAGTCCTCCAGTGCAAACAGTGTGAAACTTGCCCGCTCCCCTCAAGGCTCAAATGTAAACAACTCCAGCTGGTTGACACAGCCTTAACCTCCAAGCCCATGGGTCTCCTCAAGCTTTTAATACACCTTTCAACTGAACAAAACGTGTATGTCAGGAGGCAGTAGGATAGTTCACAGGAGCTGTTAACCGCTGACCTTGTGGCTCTCAGTGCCTGTTAGCAGATTGACATGTCTAACCCAAATGCACTAGGCCAAACAAATTAGGCAATAAACCAGGGGAAGGACTGGGGGCACCCAGCTGAAAGCTTCAGCCACAACAGCTCCAGTTGGGTCCAGTGGAGAAGCAGCTGCGGCCCCATACTAAAATATCTCTTATATAATGGAGTGCTGAAGTGGAAGGGAAGACTATTTGTAGGAAAACCCCAGGATTGATTGGGTCTGTCTAGACAAACCTGCAGGAAAACAAACTCCACAGTCTGCAAATCAAACAGCCACGCAGCCTTTTAACCCATACATTCAAAAAAGAACACGTTCGGCTCAGTGTGCAAACAGTTGGCTAAAGCAAATCACAACTTAAGTCTTTTAGCTGATCCGGAAAATATTGCTCCAGTGTAGTACAACATTAGAAGACATAAATGACAGAGATACCCATTAGCAAGCGGTAGGCATTCATTATGTAACAGATACGTATTTAATGAGATCACACTACATGGCTGCTGCACGCTCAAGGATGAGGACAGAGAAGTAGAAAATGGGTGTTCATATCAGAGAGCCTTTAATTAGAGCTGAGTGGAAAACATCTAGAGGACCAGGAAGCGCGCTCAGCGGGTACTGTGGTTGGACGGGAGCGGGGGAAAGAGATGAAAAATATTGAGAAACAATTGGGTCGGGCGATAATTGCGAACAAGTTGGAGATGGGTAAACTACTGTTGGAGGATTGATGGAGTAGGTGGAGGTGTAAGACAACAAAGGGCCCCAGCCCTGTAGGAGGGAGAACTTTGGTACAGTAGGTAATCAAAGGTGATAAAAGCAGACTCTTCCAAGTGAGGAACCTAATGGAGGAAGGAAGTGGATGGAAATAGATTGAGGCGCGGAGGCACCCAGGTGGGGGGTGGGGACAGGTGGCAGGGCTGGGGATGTGGTGTGGTAATTGGTTGGCAGGCAGCTAGGCTGAGCCTATTTCTGCACTCCGCGGGCAGTTTGGGCTGTGTGTGTGTGAGTGTGCGTGTGCTGTAAAAGGGAGAGAGAGAATTGATCATCAGATTTGTTCATTCCTGTGGAAAGGCTGGAGTCAGGACAGGGAATCAAGGGGTCAGAAGAATTGGGCTTGTCTAAGTCCGATCGAGGGAGAAAAAAGGTAAACAAGGGAGGCATGGAGAAAGTGAGAGAGAAAGTAGTGGAGGGTGCGTGGAGATGAAACAAGCCGCAACACGGAGAGAAAGAGAAACACTGACTCATGGGAGGATTAGGAGTCGAATGCAGTTGTGGAAAAATAAGAAAAACTCATTTACAGAAGCCCGTCAGAGGCATCTTCGAAGTTTCAGAGTCGATCACAGAATTTCAAGCTAGCCAGCCAGATTTCAGCGAACTCACTCCGAATACCGGTTCACTGAGAGAAAGACATCTCTTTCCATTTAAGTGGCTCAGACAGCGGAGGTGCATTATGTAGTTCACTCCACTCGTTCCTGTCCGAATTATAACTCTAAATAGTGCAGCACTGCTTTGACATTTTTTTTTTAACAGGAAAGGCAGGAAGGTTGTCGAAATTTTTGACTTCCTCCCAGAAGGGCCGAGGAATTGGAGTGCTGTAGCGGAGCTTACTGTGTGATGAAGATTGAGGTACAAGTCTGTGATGAAAAAAAAAAGGGTTTTCTTCCTTCCATAACCCTGGCCACACGCCTCAGCAGTCCTTGCTCAATCTGCAATGCTTACATAAACTGTCAGCGAGCAGCATTATCAAGCATCCCAAATGTCTACCTTAGTACAATGTTTGAGTTCAACCTTCACAAATATTGTGGGCTCACACCTACACACTCTACACTTTACCTTGTGAGCCGGCTGATAAGCGTGCACACCTGTAAACCCATCGGGATCAAGTAGAGGAGAAACGCTGTGAATGAAATGTCTTCAAACGTGTGTTTATGTCTTGCTTTAATGTAAAAAAAATTCATTTTTTTAAAACTCCCGTGTGCAATGGGATTGCGCTTGGATATGTCAATCACAATCATTTTGAAATGTAGCTGGAGAAAGAAAGACACCGCGATAGAAGGAAGGGTAACAGGACGACAATGAGAGGGAAAAGGAACAAAAAAGACAGGAAAGAGACACTGCGAGTCTAAGCTAAAGCAACCAACGAAACAATAGAAAAGGAATATCTCAGATGTTTGTCGCAGTCGCATTGCAAATCTCTCCAGAGAGGAAATGAGGTGAAGGGAGAGGAGAGGATGGCGATGAAGACATTAATATTGCACTGAGTCAAGCAAGACTAAGGTGTGAAAATGGCCTCCAGTTGGTTCGCCAGTACTACTGCCAACCTATCAGCCTACCCCCTTCAGGCAAATTCCCCACAACACTAACAGACAGTCATATTCAGCGAAAGAAAAAAACATTTTCTTGCAGCAGATAATCAAGCTGCAGTTGCGTGGTGGTGCTGCATTTGTAATGTGTTTTTCCATGCTTAGGGTTATAATTCAGGACTGAAGGCTTCTCAATCATAGCCTTGGTCACTCCGCTGTCAAGATTATACTGTAGGTGAGACATTGATAAATCTTCCATGAAACCGGCTCCAAAGTGAGCAGAATAATTATACAAGCCCAGAGAGAGGAGGGTAAAGGACTTGAAGGAATTGCAATGGGAGAGAGACAGAAAACAGCCACACTGGAAGAAATGAGCAAGCTGTCTGTCTCCGAGCACCCTTGACCTACATGTCAGGCCTTGAGGCTGAGCCACAAAGCCCACCCCTCATTTGCATGGCAATACATTTTGGCAGCAGATGCTTTGATGTCAATCAGGCGTCCTTCATGAATTTAAACAAAGTGGTTTATCTGAATGAGGAGCGCGAGCCAGGAAGACGGGTAAACAGAAAGCACAAGGGAGGTGGAATTCAAGGCTTGAAAGACAGGAAGAGAGAATAATTGGTCACTGTACTAACGTGCTTCTCCCGTCCTGAAACCTTCCCCCCACCCTGTAGCCACTCTCTTGAACCCCAACTCTTTAACTCCACCTCCCCCAACCAGCAGCAGCCCAGTCCTCCAACCATCCCCCTGCCCGCCCCCTGGAGGCCGCTCATACTTCCTGTGAGTTTCCACTTTTCAGTGCCAGAAACTGGAGCTTGTTGCCATAGAAACAGCCTTGTATTGGAGGGGAGGGGGAAAAAAAAAATCTCTGCCGCATTGCTCGACTTGGATGAGTGTTTTGTGTGTGTGTGTGTGTGTGTGTGTGTGTGTTTGTCTGATAGAGACCTTATGAATGAGTGTGTAATCAGGCACTTGTGGAGACAGGATGCTGTGTGTGTTCTTGTGTTTGAGAGAGAACAGAAACAGTGTGCGCTTATTAATTATATTTCAATGTACAATATGAAATAAAGTCAAACATCAGCTGTCCATCATCCTGCTTAGTATGCTGTGTACGTGTTGTCATGTACATGGACATGTGAAAGTGTGTTACTCATCCCATTTCCTGCCCATTAATGTATATCATTAACGTAAATGAGACAGGATGTTTGATTGGTGACAACACTTACATTTGCTGCATGCACGCCAGACTCATTACGCGCCGTGGTCCGATTTAAAGCCTCTCATCCAATCCCAGGATTGCTGTGGTGGAATTGAATCTGTTCAATTTGCTTCTGGATCCCAAAGTCCTTAACAGCCTTTAGTGTTGGCAGCCCCCCCCCAACTCCTTTGGCTCAGCCCCTCTGGTGACTGAGGTGACATATTGTATTAGACCATCAGAGAAAGGTTACGGAGCCTTGGTCTGTGCCCCCCCCTTCTCATTCAGGCCCAGCCTCGGCCTCCTTCGCCTCTCCAGCCGCTCAGCAGCCCCCGTCCTCTATTGATCCCACAATCTCATCAAGCACGTTTCCTTGAAGATGCAATTTCCACCACATCAACACACACAGGGCCCGAGCACTTTGTTCTAGCCGCGCCCGTCGTGTCATTGATCTAGTTCACTGCTTGCTCGCTGGCTCCCCATCCTCTCCTCCCCGTTCAGCCATCATTGCGCTGTTGCCAGCGTCACCTCCAGCCGCCAGCCACCACCCCACACAAAAACAGCCACTCCCCACCCCTCCGACGGCCCGCGAAAAACACCTCTACGCCCTCCCTCCACCTCGGCCAACGTCCGCCCGCTGTTCACTTTCCATCGCTGCACGCGCTTTTGACTGAATGAGGTTCAGTGGAGCGGTGAACCATAGTGCCCCCGCATGCACACACACACACTCAATGCGTATAAACACACACAGAGGCAAACACACACCACACACAGACACACACAAGTGCAGGCATATGCCCCCCATCAAAGCAGTGGCAGCAAAGGCCATGAGGGACTCAATGGAGAGGTATCCTCGCTCTGGAAAAAGAAATCCTCCACAGAAAACTGTGTCACACTCAATCAAACCTTTACAAACAGCAGCTCTCACCCACTATTTATACTGTACAGTAGACAAAACCACCAACATAATCATTCTCTGCAACCTTATTCCCTTTTATCTCTCTTTGTTTCACACACACTCTTTAGTACACCCACACAAATCTGTGCACAAAAATATCCATGCATATGCTCCAATACACACACCTCATCTGCTGGGCTTCAGCAGTGAGGTCATGGCGGTCTAAGTCTGCACCTCGGGGCCTCCGAGACCTCATCCAATTCCTGCCTCCTCCTACTCCTTCTCCCATTTCTCCTCCTCCTCCTCCCCCCTCGGCCCTCTGTAATCCGCTTCCATTTCTCTTTATGTAATCTTGTCGCAAACACGTTTCAGATATGACTAACACATCCTCCCATCCATTCCCCTTTCTTCCACTCCTCTCTCGCCTTCTTTCTTTAATTACCGAGGCAATCATATTTACCAATTCCCCCCACTTGTTTATCCCTCCCCGCTACTGTTTGAATATTGAAATTGCAATATTTATTTGTCTTCCCCACTCTACGTTCTTGGAGAAAAAGAGAAAATGTAAGAAAGGAATCGTGGGGGGATTTAATTGAGTGGGTCAGTGGCTTTGGGATGAATTATTAAATAAGCAACAAACATCGGCGACATGCAGGCAGTGGCACTGGTAAAATAGTGATTAGAAACACCACACACTCGTTCTGCCTCCTCCCTCTGCTCCTCGCCTCCCCTCCCTCCCACTCCTTCTCACCTCATCCCCCATATTGGATGTCAAAACTGTCTGTCACAGTTCTTTTTAGCAGGCAGACAAGACACAGACTCCGCTGCGAGTGGCCTTTGAGGCACTAATGTCAGTGTTTATTTTCCGGTGCCCACAATTATGCTACTCGATATTTGATGACAGTGTCACCTTGAATTATGCCATGAAAACGGGGTGGGACAGACATGAAAGCAGGTGAGAACTCAAACAAATGCTGAATATTTTTAGGTACACGCAAGACATTTGGGTGCACGCATGTCTTCCTGATTTACCTGCTGCCGTCGGATGCCTCCTAACTGATCCTGCAAATCTGCAGCTTTTATAGCCTCTGACATTGTTTTTCCTGCGGAAACAGACCAATTATCACATCGCTGTTCATACACAGACGGAATGGCACTACAGTGAGAAATTACCTGTTATTGTGTGAAAGACTGTACAGTAGTAACTGCAGAATGATGGTCCATTTAAAGGATAAATAAGATGACTGTTGCTTTGATAAGTCACGGAGCAGTAAGTGGCGCCCGCTATCTAAATTGAGAATCATCGGCCATGACGCACGCGTAACCGGACCCTCATCAAAGACTGTCACTGTTGACATATTTGGCAATCAGCACAGAACTCCTCTGGTGGCCGGCCTGATTACCCCACAGGGGGTAATGACATTTCTGAGTGTAATTAATCACGTGTCGAGCGCCGCTTTCCTCGGCGGATGCGAATCATGCGAGACATACCTACTGAGACCATTTCAAAAAGAGACACCTAGTGACTACTCTTCCCAGCTTGTGTTCCATTTACATCCAATTACCTGGTGGCGGGAGTGACACACACACAAGTGTGCTTTGTTTCCAAGAATACATTGACCTTGTTTCTCCTTGCTTATGAAACAGAAATTAGAAAGCCTCCACTGTCTGACCAATCCCTCCAAGTGTCTCGTCGCTGTGCTCTTGGTTTTAATCAGGAAAAGGATGGGACTTGCTGGCCTGTCTGAGGTAATCAACATCAGGGGCCATAAAGCGATGCTAATTGAATGGTCTCCTCATTGTCATGCACAGGGGGTATCTCTCCTCGCTCCCTTTCTCCCTTCTCTTTCCAATCTGACTCTCCCATCCCTTTCTCTCTTGTATGCCTCTCATACAAGTCCCTTGGAGACCCTCCATTGCTGGCGCTGGCTTTTCCCACCGACAGCTCTAAGAAAACAGGCCTTGTTTGAAGTGGATGGAGGAGCTGCTGAGAGTTTAGCCCCTGTTTGGATTCAAATTTTGGGGGCGAGTGGGGGCTGAGGAGAGTGGAGGAAATGGTAAAGACATTCTAAGGAGATCAACAGAGGAAGTGAGGTGCACATGCACGAGCGGTTGTCAGTTGGTATGTGTCAGACACACACTATGTGTGTGTAAAGTTTCCCATGTGGTAGGTAGAAAAAGAGGCTGCCTACACAAGAGTTTGTATTGAATTTCACTTTTTTTAAAAGATTTATGAGGATGTCGATTGCAAAAGTTGGTCATGTGAGGAATTCCACTTTGGCTTTGCTGAAACTGCTAAAAATTATCGACTGTTTTAAGTGTTCTTCCCTTGCAGTGGTCCCTCGCTCAGACCCGCACAGTGAATACCCATACAGACAAGCCAGAACCGTGACCGAGCACATTGGCTAGAACAAAAGGCCATTGATTTCATATCCAGCAATGCAGATGGAAGGAATTAGGGTTACATCACGTACCAGTGACTCACATGGAAGCAAATATTGTGGGAGGATATGTTTTTTTGTTCCAGACATCGTTCGACAAATTCATGTGGTTGCATAACAAGTCCGCTTAACCTGAACAAATGGCGTTGCTCACACTTAGATCACCGCCTCTTCCGCATATGGAGGCGATCCCCCATTGAGACTCTTCCCTCCAGGCTACCATGGCAGAGGGATGTCATATGGGAAGGCACGCACGCCACTTCCAGAACCAGGGGCGGCGTTCTCCAGCGACGACTCCTCAAAGCCGAACCGTGCACAGCACCTCCGGCGACAGAGCGGAAACCACACAGCGGAGAGGCTGCATGTGTGTGTGTGTGTGTCGCACAGCGGCTCAGCAGGCAGACCATAGCATGCTGCCGACAATTGATTTTCTTTTGTGTGTGCCCATTTTCACCTGGAAATGCAACAAAACTGTAATCATCCCCACGCTCCCCATCTTCCTACCCGACACCCCCCCCCCCCCCCCTCCATCATCACCACCCACCCTCCCACCCCCCAGGCAGCTGCTGCTCAGGCTGCCATCTGGAGAGAGGCTGACCACCGCTTATCAGCCCCTGGCTCATCACACAGCTGGCACAGTGGCACAGAGAGAGAGAGGGGGAGAGAGAGGGAGAGAGAGACAGAGGCGAAGGAGGAGAGGAGGAGTTAATGAAAGAGGGGAGGATGGCGAAAGAAATGTAACCGTGGAGAGATAAAGGAGGGACGGAGGAAGATGAAGAGCGACAGATGAAAAAAAGACGACACTGGAAGATGGACGAATACTTGGACAATGTGACTGCCAAATCAGGAGATAAGCAAAGATGGCGCAAACCAAATGACAATGAGGGAAAATCAGAGGCGAAAGTGTGAGAAAGGGTAACAAATACAATAAAAGAGAATCAGACGGAGGAACCTCAGGGGCAGAGCGTGGACAGTTGGAGCTGAACCAATGTGTCTGTCCTTTATGCCTCATAAATTGTCTTTCAGGGCATCATTGTAGGGACTATTGATCTGAAAAAGACAAACACACCCCCTCAGGTCTGGGGAGACGGCCGCTTGTTGCCTCCATTGATGATGTCGCCGTTCACTCACTCTTCCATTGCGATCCATTCACCTCTCGACCAGAGAAGAGCGATCTTTACACACAACCTCCTCTGTTGGCCTCTTAGCATCGTGGCCTACGCCTCCAGGAGTGCGGGGAGAGCGGGAGGCTCCAGGAATAGCCTCCTGGGTCTCCTCTCCTTTCCCCTACCTGTAATGAGACTTTGTGTTGCTGTGAGTCACAATGTCAGTCAGCTCACTCGGTTGAGGCAGTGCGTCTGTCAGACAGCCAGCGTGAACCGGGGAGTGTGTCATGTGGGTTAAATGGTACACAGTCCACTGTATATCTCCCCATCAGCTGTCACAAAGTGCCTGACATTGACGCAGATTAAATCAAAAGCCCCCAGCTTTCCGTTTCCGCCTAAATACCCCGACATTGTTTATGAATCTGAGGGCCTCTCTCTGTCGGATGGTGGACGGCGCATGCTTGGAGCCGCGATTTCCCTGGAGGCATGAAAACCTGCCTCCTGTTTGGCTCTGCGGCGTTCCTCCTCCTTGTTACCCAACATGTATTTACATCAAGGCGCTGCTGGAGTGCTTGCATAGCACATTGAGACCCAGTTTCACTCCTGCAGGATTTCATGATGAGATCAGTGAGTAGGAATGGTGAGAAATTATGTGTTTCATATGCTCAGCCAGTCCTATTATTTCCATGATTCAATCATCCAACTTGGCTCTAAATTGGTCCTCTAGTGCTGGGAACTCCTACTGGGCCTGCAGCTGTGGGAGCATGTTGAGGCTCCGTGGGCTAGAGCAAATCTTAGGTTAGCCAGCACCAGGTGTGGTCCGACGGCCTCCTGAGAGTCCAACTGGCTTGCTCATTTCTTCTCCACTGCCGTCCTTTATTACCAAATTCAACCGGTCATTTGGATAATAACTCACACTGGCTGTTTTTAAGTCTTGAAGACATGTCCTAATGAGCTGATAATTAAACAGTACCTGAACTTGCGTGCCCCCCGGAGGAGTGACATTATCTCTTCCCTTGGTTACACTAGATCAGTGAGATGCTGCCAGATCTCCCCCCTGTCTTGGAGGCAGGGGGGAGACAGCCAGAGCAACCTGATTAAATCAGCAGATTTATTTTTCCGCGTTGGTCCCCGTTGTCTCTTTGTTCCAGTTTGCTTCCTTTCCAGAATGCTTCTGATGGGGAAGAGGGGAAACAAAAGAAGCAGCAGCAGTAGCTTTCTTCTTCTTCCCTCTAAAGAGATTATAAGTGCTTGTGAAACGACTTCAAGGAAAAGCGCGTGGAATTGTCATTTTTTTTCACTTCATATCAGCCCGCAACCATGAGCATGAGACGGCTTCCGGGGAGACAAAGTGGCTTCAGACATCTTGCCACACACAGAGTTGCGGCAGACAATGGAGCAGCCTTGTTTTAAGCCTGTTCCCCCAGCCACTGCAACCATCTGGATGGTCTAATAGCTTGTTAGCCTGAATCCAGTGGACCAGTCTTATGTAGTGAGTAGAGTTGGCCGGCTAAAGGCTGAAGGTCAGAGTGTTGGACGGGGCTCGTCCGCCAGGCCTCCACAGAGATGATTTACAGTGATCCTTTAATTAGTCCGCTCAAGCATGTTACTCCTCCTGCCATGCAGACCAGACGTATTACACATGCACTGGACAGGCAGCACCAGTAAACTGCATGCTTGGATTTACGAGATGTGTAAGGGTGCCGGTGAGCTTCACTGTGATTCCTTCCTTTAATACTTTTTTGTACGCTCACTTTCTCTTTGCAGTTGAATATGGGCGGGGACAGCCAGCGCCGCTTTGCCAGGAGTTAGCATTAGCGTGGGTCTAAAGCTCATCCATCAAAGCAGGTGTTTCGTGATGCTCCCTGCCTCTGATGCTACTTGTTTCCCGGCTGATCAGTCCGCTAAGCCTGCACCACCATCCCAACGCTCTCCCTTGTGAATTGCTTCTCCAATCCAAAGTGACTGATCCAATTCCACATGTGATAAAAATTCTGGTTCTGTATCGACGTGTGTGGGGGCTCTACTTGCTCAGATCCTTGAAAGTCAATTGTATCGCCTTACTCCCCCGTTCCCTCCGTCCCGTGACACTCATTTCTGCTTGGTGGAAGTTCTAATGAGTTTTTGGCACGGCTTGGGCTGATGCACGAGGCGCTGATATTGGAGGAGACTTTGATTCCAGGTGGTGAATTGCTCTGTGGAAAACAAAAATACTTGGATATGGTAGTCCTCAGAAGAATCCAGTCCAACTGTATTGACAAATTAAATTTAATGACTTACTGTTTATTTTTCTGAGTTTTAATTGAATTAGGCTGTGAAAAGGTTCAAATACATGGTTAAGTGCAACATTTAAAATGACAAAAAGATGAGTTGGGATTTGTGTCAAAATATTGTGACTAGGGCTGTCAAAGTTAACGCGATAATAACGCGTTAACGCAAATTCATATTAATGCCACTAATTTCTTTAACACATTAACGAAACTTGCGATTTTTAGGTTGTAGGGTTTTGTTTTGAAACTAGAGTTTAGCATTATAGGAAACTAGAAAACCTGAGGAATTCATTGGTACCAACCATGTCATACTAGCTTGTCACGAAGGAGGTTAAATAACGCTCCAAACTTACACTAAATTTTAGCGAGGAAAAACTGGCATGGCCATTTTCAAAGGGGTCCCTTGACCTCTGACCTCAAGATATGTGAATGAAAATGGGTTCTATGGGTACCCACGAGTCTCCCCTTTATGGACATGCCCACTTTATGATAATCACATGAAGTTTGGGGCAAGTCATTGTCAATTCAGCACACTGACACACTGACAGCTGCTGTTGCCTGTTGGGCTGCAGTTTGCCATTTTATGATTTGAGCATATTATTTATGCTAAGTGCAGTACCTGTGAGGGTTTCTGGACAGTATTTGTCATTGTTTTGTGTTGTTAATTGATTTCCAAATATAAATATATACATTAATTTGCATAAAGCAGCACAATTGCCCACTCACATGTTGACAAGAGTATTAAATACTTGACAAATCTCTCTTTAAGGTACATTTTGAACAGATACAAAATTTGCGATTAATCAAGATTAACTATGTACAATCATGCGATTAATCATGATTAAATATTTGAATCGATTGACAGCCCTAATATAAACGATATGCCAGCATTGGAGAATTTTTCCTGAACACTATCTAAATATGCGTTATATGTTACGATATATATGTATCTCCCATTTTGAACGGATAAAAAAATGTTTGATTAATTTGCGACTAATCGCGATTCAATATTTTAATCGATTGACAGCCCTAGTTGTCAGGCAACTGATTTGTATAAAACAATGATTTTTATACAGGCTCATAAAAGCTACAATTAACCAGGCACGATGTTATTGACCTATACCTGTGAGGGTTTCTGGACAATATTTGTCATTGTTTTGTGTTTTTAATTGATTTCCAATAATAAATATAAACATACATTTGCATAAAGCAGCATATTTGCCCACTCCCATGTTGACAAGAGTATTAAATACTTGACAAATCTCCCTTTAAGGTACATTTTGAACTATGGACAATCATGCGATTAATAGCCCTAATTCAGCACCTTTCTAAATTAACGATCAATTCAAGCAACAACACATTTTTCGAGGGCGGTTCTCATGAAAACTCTTTTCATTGTATTCAGTATTTGCAGTCAGAGCAAACAGTTACAGTGTATACATGTGTTTCATGAAGTCAGTAAACATGAATCAAAGTTATTGATGCTATGATATTGCTATCTATTACAGTGGATAATTACCACTTCTGTGTAATTATTAGCCAATTTGTAAGATTATGAATGGATAGGAGTGTTGCTCTGATAATCACCGCCGTAGTCATATGGATAATTGGGATTTCCTACACTGCAAGGGAATACATTAGCTTGGACATAAATCTTGACACAACAATGCGCAGATGAACTCTTGTCAGTATGAGGGAAAAGGGGATATTGCTAATTATAGTTATTAAATGCATGCCTGTCAGTATCAGCTTGCTAGGAGGCAAACATGATGGGCTTACTGACTTATATAGGGAAACCACTTCATTTGCTTATTATCTGAACAGCCGGGGCCACTCACACAGCTTCCTGAAAACATGACACGTGCTGAAGCAAGAGGTCCGTGTCCATCACTGTCAAAAAGAGGTCCTGAGCTGCCTTTTAGTGCCTCTAACCCTGCCGGGTCAAGTCACACTTGTAAACTTTTTAAAGTCATTCAGATGAGTATATCAACGCTCATTTCCATTCGATGGCAGCATAAAAATGCATGGTGGCCCGCCGCTTAGTGTTATATGAAAAAAAAAAAACCTGTCAACATGAGCGACAGCCGGCAAGCCCGAGCCGACGCATGATTGCACTCCGCAAACCACCTTCTGGGGAAAGGGTCAAATGAGACTGAAATCCTGACAGGATTCTTAAAGTCGGCGTGGCTCATAACTCATAACTAAGTATAATTTAAGAAGGACAAAAAGGGCTGCAGCTGAAAATAGCAGCTAATGAAACAGCCCCCGGAGTTGTGGTGTGGACAGAGTGACAAAGTGATGATAACATGATGGGACATTTGATGGGATGAGAGTTAAAACAGAAAGCAAGTAGGAGGAAAATGCCACTTTACTTCCTCTCTCTCTCTCTCTCTCTCTCTCTCTCTCTTTCTCTCTGTCTTACTGTCTTTCTCACACACACACACACACACAGACAACATGAGCACACATTGACCGAGTCAAGTAAAGCAGTCCCAGTGTTGCCCTGGGAGCTGCCCATCAGAGACAATTAAACCCAGTGATCTGTGACCTCCTTGCCACTCCATGTCACTGGTTGCCTTTTCAGAGATATACAGAGATTCACTGGGGGCTACAGTCACATCAAGGAAATCTTAAGTATCTGCAGTGACTCATACGATGTGTTTCCTTTCTCTTGCTTTCTCATTCACTGGCTACATTTACATGCACATCATTATCCGATTTTGCCCTTATTCTGAGAAAACACCAAAAATATTCCTACTTAAACCAAGTTCACTCTACAAGACTTTCAAAGTCGTCAGATCGCTGTGCTGTTCACACTACACAACTTGCTTTCTTTTAATCGGGAGTCTTTAAGTCGAGGTTTTAAGTGGTTTTCACACTACATGACTGACCGGTGACAGGAGGTCACACACTACAAGATCTTTCACCGGAAGGAATCTCCGATGAGGTCTCCAAACTATGTTTTGTCATGAAAAGACACGCGAGAAATACGATAAATGACGTGATACCGTACGCAAGACACATTGCTGATTCACAAAATAGCCTATTTCCACCAGTTTCCACTCTTTTTATACTATTTATTCCTCTATGTGCAACAACAACTTTCACCTCAACCCATGTCTTGCGCTCTCATTAGCTGTAGCTCGTGGCCGGAGTCCCTGACAGGACCAGATATTTAGCATGCTAGATATCTGGAATGTGTCTGCGAGGCGTAGGCGAGCCTCTCAGCTCGCGTGTTTGAACAGTTCACACGATGCTCAAGCGCCGATGTGCGAGCGGCGAGCCAACGCCTATTTGCCCCTGATCTGGGGCTTTTGTCGGGGAGCAGAAAATCATGGCTAAAGTTGTGTAGTGTGAACTAGGCATAAGCTGATTAACATGGCTAATGAAAATGAATATTCCACTTATATTGCCGTTTATATGCAGCCATGCATACTCCGATTAACGTAACCGATGGAGGTTCAACCGTGCAAAAACAGCCTCCCTCTTTCATTCCTTCAACCACCTTCTTGAAAAGGTTGGTGTTGTGATATCTGTGCATATCCAAAAACCTGTTGATATCCAAGTCTTTCATAATGTTTAACAGTAGGTGTGTTTCTCCTTCTGACCAGAAATGTTGGCTTTTCTTTTGGACATGCATCTCTGCAAACTGTCCGCTAGTTGGTTTGTGTACAACGCACAGAGCTAGTCGTAAACAGACAAGAGCCTCAAAAAACCCAACCCAGCCCCAATCCAACCCAAACCCCAACTGAGACGCATATTGTGAATGTATACACATCTCCTAAAACCTGAATAATATCAGCATATCCCACATGTCTTAATCAGAAAATGCTCCATTCGGAATAAGGCCTAATTCAGAATAATAGTGGAATATGCATGGAAAAGTAGTCAGTGTCTCTTCACCTTCCATCCAGTCTTCCAAATTAATTTCAAAGTCACGAGTGTTCACCTCTTTAAGTGCAAGAGTATAATTTAAAATGCAACAGGATAAAAAAAGAAAAGCGTGTTTTTATGAGCATGTACCTCCTGTAATTAGAAGTGTTGAGCATGAGAGCGGCTGAGCAGGATATGGGGAAGAGGAGCGGAAACTCCCCACAATGATCCTGGGTGACAGTGAGGAAGAAATGATGCTGCCATTAGATCATCTTGTGGTTGTTTTTTCTTCTGTTGTTCTTTTCCTGCTGTCAATCAAGTCCATCATTCCACCGTCACCCTAAACGCAGCAACCTGACATGCATGCGAATTGGCTGATTTGTTGCCTGCTCTTATTTCCCCGCAGACTCATTTGCGAGGCCTGGCGTCTGCCGAACACGAGCTGGATGCACACCAGCAGGTTCACAGTCAATTAAGCTAAACACAATGCTACGGTGATGAATAGAAAGCAAATGGATTTGACGATAATTTTTGCCCTTGTAACACCATTTGTGCAACTTTGCTTCTGAAGCGATCAATGATGCTGTTATCACTACAGAGGGAGAGAGGCAGAAACAGAAAGAGAAAGACAGATCCCATGGAGCTGCTAGCATCAGCATTCCACTTGTATAACAGCCAGCTAGTTATGAAAAGCCTGGGCGCGTGTGGGTGTTCTGCTTTTAGTCAAGTGCAAACATTTTAGCCTTAAGAGGGAGATCTGCTGGAGTCCACTGCCAATATGAATGCAGCATCAACGCCCACGCCATTTTCTGCAACTCAAGTACACGCCTCATACATATGAACAGCACAACAACACACGCTCAAAACAAGCTCTCCAAATACTATTACTCATGTGCATTCCCGACATGCCTCTACGTTGTAAAAAACATGCAAATATGCAAATACACATATCGGGGTAATTAGTGTGTTACGTCACAGTGCAGAGCCCAGAGGGCATTATAAATAATGGGCTATTATTATTATTTTTTTTATCCTCTGAGGCCCATTGGACCACCCCAAGCCAGACAAACCCTGCATCAAACTATACGGTCAATTTCCTACTAAAACTCCTGAACTTTTTACTTTTTAATGAGTTCCTTCTTCTTATTTGACATATCCTCAAGTCATTTCTTAGTGCACTAGGAAACCTTGTGACCTTTCCCCCCCAAAAAAAAATTCTGTATGAGCATTTTGTGATGTGCCAGCCCTATTATATACAGTATGTAGCTACTATGGCTACTTGGTTAAGGTTAGGAGAAGATCACCCTTTTGGTTAAAAGAAACCACCTTTCCTCCACAAAATACTTATATATATATATATTAGGGCTATCAAAGTTAACGTAGTTATATATATATATATATTATTGTGAGTAATCGCATGATTGCCCAATAGTTAATAGCACATTTTTTATCTGTTCAAAATGTACCTTAAAGGGAGATTTGTCAAGTATTTAATACTCTTATCAACATGGGACTGGACAAATATGCTAACCCTATAATTGAAATTACTTCACAACACAAAACAATGACAAATATTGTCCAAAAACATGGCAAACTGCAGCCCAACAGGCAACAACAGCTGTCAGTGTGCTGACTTGACTATGACTTTCCCCAAACTGCATGTGTTTATCATGAAGTGGTCATAGGTAAAGGGGAGACTCGTGGGTACCCATAGAACCCATTTTCATTCACATATCTTGAGGTCAGAGGTCACGGGATCCCTTTGAAAATGGCTATGTCAGTTTTTCCTCGCCAAAATTGAGCGCAAGTTTGGAGCGTTATTTATTTTGCGAGAAGCTAATATGACATGATTGGTAAAAATGGATTCCTTGGGTTATCTAGTTTCATATTATATATTCATATTAATAACTATATTCATTGCCAGTATCTTCACTCTACCTTTAAAACTGAGCTAGAGCCTCCGAAAGATCAATTGCGTTAATGCTTTAAAAAAATTACTGATGATTTGTATTATATATATACACACAGTATATATATATATATATATATATATATATTTATATATATATATATAAATGCTGCGCTACTTCCCAAATGTGAGTGACTGAATATAATATAATTTCATACAACTGCAAGATATTGCCTGTAAGGAAAAAGTAAAAAAGCTTTTGAGAAGTAGGTATATATTGACCAGTGTCATTGTTTTTCAGTCCTTCATCATTTTCAAGTCAACTTCTTTGGATTATAATGATGAAAAACTAAATGTTGGGCTTAACCTGAGCTATAACCTGTGAGATTTTTTAATAAACTCTCCTGCTCTGAGAGTCTTCCCAGCGCTACCGAAGGCTCCGTCAATCAACATAAATCTCCTTCAATCAGAAATGTTTGCAGCTCTCTGCTGGACCACTTATATGAAGGAAACAGCGAGTGCAGCAACAAGGAAAATATTCTATGCACATAGACTTGTCAAATTTAGTTTTTCATTCTAAGTATTCAGGGAGCCATGAGTGTGTTCATTTTTTTGGGGGGGGAAACACCATGTGATAAATCTAATTTACCAATTTGATGAGTCAATTTAAACGCAGAGGACACGATGGATAATTTTCCTTTCTTGTCGCTGACAACATCATCATGCACAGGTCACTTGCAATATGTAGGACAACGAAATAAATTTCGACCATATTGCTCGGTAATGAGGGTGATGGTGATTCTGGGCTGTCATGTGTGTACTTTGTGGGTCCCCATCTGTAGCAGTGAAGGTCGCCTCGACATGGCGACGGAACCAGCGAAACCTCTCACCCCGTCACAGTGACGGGCACGCGATGCTGCTGGTCCCCATTACAGATAACCTCCTCGCTGATTAATTAGGCTCATTCTGCTAATTGAAAGTCACCCCTCACCCACTGTTCCGCTGCAAGATCGAGGGCAGACAGAGCGATTGCGACCGTCCCACTCTGGAATGGCAAGCCACTGAACTGCCACACTTTATTAAATCAACCGGCGACTGCCACATTTATTCTCACGGCGTTTCCTCCTGTTCCCTCCCCTTCGTGCCTCTCATTGGTCCGGGCTACTCCCCCTCTTTTACTGTTTGTGGAGGCCTCCGATGAATGACAGCCAGCCCACACCGTCTGCCCTGGGAGCAATCGGCGTAATAAGCCAATTAACTAATTAAGACCTCGTTTGGAGGGATAACGAGGAACACGGACACTCATTTGTGTAAATAAACAGGGATTTTTTTTTTTTTGACGGCATTTGGAGGGCACGTGTGTTCTTGTGCAGAGGTCAATAAATGAAAAACAAAATAACAGAGGGTGTACACAGGTTTCTGCCAATAGACGCCTCCTCCTGTGTGCATGCGGCGAAGAAGCAGAGACAGTGCAATATGGTGATTCATTTATTCTAATGATACTGCTGACATCAGCCAAGCGAAGGAGCGGATCAGATCTGTCTTATCGCAGTAGGGAGAGGGGAAGCTCTCAGCCTTCTGACTGTCAACTCATTGGCAGCCTTTGTATCGTAATAGCGCGGCTGCATACCAAAGTGTAAACAGACGCGAGCTGAATTGTTACTGATTCTGCTGCCGTCCGGTATCAATCCAAATCAGGAGACAGGACGTCCATTAATCTCACATCGTGGCGCCGGCTTTGATGAAAACGCTCTATAAATTAGGACTGCATGATGGAAAACTGAATGTGTAATGTGCTCCCGCTTCGCTTATTGGACAGTGAACATGAAATGCATCGAACCACAGGACCTCTGTATTAATGCTCCAAAACGTGTGAGAGCAGCCATCATCAGGAGATAAATAATACTCAAATCCTTTTACAGCTACAATACATTTCCAGCCAACACTTTATAATTACCATAATTTATAAATGGTAAATTAGTTAATAGTTATTTTACTGTCAACAAACAATGAAACGATAATTAATAATAATAATAATAATATTAGCAATGCTATTATTTCTGTTATTATATCATTAGTTAGTGTAACATGAAATTAGTTGATAAATGATATATTGTATCATAGCTGATACGAGACAATAATAATTACATTCTAATTACATTAGTAAACTATTATCAGTTTATTGTTGCACACATAACATTTTCTATACTATATTAAGTATTTGTTAGTGATTACCAAATGATTTGTAAACCTTTAAGAAATCGTTTGTAAAATATCTATAAACCTTATTTAGATAGATGGACCAGAAACCAATTATTAACCACTGACAGTATTAACAAGTATTAACTATCTAAATAATTTTTATAGATGCTTTACAAAGTATTTATTAATCATTCATTCAGCAAGGTAATATAATCAACTGCAACTTTATAATAACCATACAAATAATGTTTATAGATGTTTTTACAAACAATTTCTTTAAGGTTTACAAATAATATCGTAATCATTAACAAATACTTTGTTAATGACAACAATAAACTGTTATAACAAAATAAATTATAGCATTACTAATAATTAGTAAACATTATTAATTATCACTTTGTTGTTTATTAGTAAAATAACTATTAACTAAGATTGATTAACAATGAATTTACCATTCATAAATGATGGTTATTATAAAGTGCTACCGAATTCCTGATTGGTGATTGATTTGGACAAATGGAGCTTATGGACTCTCAATCAGGGAAATTAGTAAATTCTTTCAAAAATGTATATACCACACCTTTCTTCTAGCAGAAAGATAAAAGATATTCAGGGCACATTGGGCCCACAGAGTGCACACAGCAGTAGGTTGGCTCTCCTTGTATCTTTCATGAAAAATAAATGTTCTTGTTCTTTCTCTCTTCCTCGATTGGTTAATGTCTGAATAGTTCTATTCCAAAGTGTTTTCCATTTTGAATAAGCAAATAATTATCTGAAATTTATCAAAAAATAACCTGGCCCAGCATCGGCCCAAACTTGGCTGACCAGAAGAAATAAGTAGGGCTAACTCGGGATAAATGACGCTCAAGAATTGGACCAAATAAACTGTCCAGTTCCGGCACCGACACTCATCATTGGGTATGATTAAGTCGGCCCGGTCACACTAAATGGCGTATGAATGACGCGGTAATTTGCAAGTCACGTCACGTGCAATAAAAATGCCGTTCTTGCTTTTGGCGTGTCATTTGTACGCCATGTAGTCTGTACTGACGGCAATGTAAACGCATCATTGTCAATGTGTAGAATAACAAGACTCGGTCAAAACCGAGTATATGGCTGGACCGTATGGTCAAGTCTGTGAATTTGTAGCTAAATTCTTACACAAATAGTCAGTGGTCATATCTATAATGTTTTGTGAACAGTTTTTTTCACTTATATCTTAATGTTTGATTGAAAGCCAACTTATAATGAAGCAAATGGCATTCAGTAATGTAAATGGTAACATTTACTAGTCAGTATATCATACATTTTATACAAGGTTAAAAGTATTTCAGTATTTTATGAAAGCATGTGTATCAAAAGCATTCATCATATAAGTGGTGGTCAATATACATACGTTGCGAAAGTTTATCAGCGTTGAGATATTCCCGCTCTCATCACTGACGTTGTTGTTGCTGTAATTATTCCTAGAAGGAGTGTTAATGGAGCAGCTGCAATGTTAACGTAGCCTGCCACTGATCGATCCGAACTCCATTCAGTAAACAAGCATTTTAAAAGTTGTTTGCTTGTCGTCTTACGGACAGACCTGACAAAGCATGAATTCAGACTTTTTACTAATCAGCATCATTATGTAGTTATTTCGGCACACTTTGATCCGTTTACAACAACGTCGCTGCCGTATTTATGCCTAGATGACGTTATGTTGAGTGTTGATCGAGTAGCTGGTGTTATCATAGCCTGGCATTGATCGATCCGAACTCCGTTCAGAAAACAAGCATTTTAAAAGTTGTTTGCTTGTTGTGTTGCGGACAGACTTGACAAAGAATGAATTCAGACTTTTTACAAATCGATATATATATGTTGTTATTAGGCATTATTTTGATCTGTTTATTGCAATTAAATCACAGCACAGTCTGTTTATTTTGGGTTCATACCGCAGTAGTGACCTGTGGCTGCTAGATAGTCAGTTCATGGCGGAAATGGAGGAAAGCGAGGCGAAAATTTGCGAACGTAACTTAAACGAACATAAACAATAGCACATGCACAACAACAGCACTATATAATGTTACATTGAACCGCTGACACGCTCCCCAGAAAATGTAAACACAGAACTGTTCTCCGCCTTTTTATTTTGAAAGAGCAACGACCAATGAGGAGACTCCAGCAGTCTGCCGACCAATCCTGTAACTTCATCACTCAGTCACTCACTCACTCACTCAGTGACAGACTTTTGTGTCTGTAGGGCCGGCCCTCTGCGGTCCAGCCAAAAAGTGAGAGAGACTGCTCATGGTGGGGGGGAGGGGAGGTCGATGGTCAAACAAACACAGGACTTTCAACCAGGAGACCGGTGTTAGTGTCCCAAAGTGCCGTTGAGTTATTTTTAAGTTACGTTAGTGACTTTAGTGACGTGTGTTTTAATTACGTTTGTGACGTACTTCTGTTAAGTTGTTTCCATATGTACTTTACTTAGTTTACGTACTTATTTTAAGCCCAACCATGATGTTTTTCCTAAACCTAACTAAGTGGATTTGTTGCCTAACTACATCTGTCACTGTCGTTTTGTTGCGTGACGTAAAAATGACACGCAAAAAGGCAAAAAAGTGTCCTCATGACGCGGACTGTCCTTGTAACGTAGTGCTTTTTAAACGCTTTCCCATGAGATCCGGTTGGATTAAATACAGTATCTCCAAAATAACGAGGGTACAAGTTAAGGTGTCATTATCATCTTCAAAAAGACCTTGATTTGTTTTCATTTTATTCCCTTAATAAATCTCTGAGGGTGAGTGTCTTTTTTTATTTTTAAAATGACAGATACTGCTTTTGTAGTGAGCTCATTCACTGTTTTTATAAACTTGAGTTATCTACTGACTGGAATAATGTGACACCTGGAGGGCACCAGGTAATGAAAGATGATGGGATCCGATAATTGGCACATGACAAAACCTCTTCAGGTTGAAATGTTTTACTGGTGGTGCAGAAATGATTTGTGGTGTGCAGGTCTCTCTCATTACTACAATGTCTTCAAAAAAGGACAGACTCAGTTGAAGACAAGTATACAGCATGAGATGAGCAGTCCTGCCTGCCCCACAAAGCTGAAATACAGACATCAAGCTTAAGACCCCAACATGTGTGTTATTAAGTGTCTTGTGTAAATCTTCATGCTGCAGATTCAACCTTGGCAACCGCAGAGACTCTGATCAAGTCTGTGGCTAATCCCCTATGACTGAGCCTCCAATATGGGCTACAAACAGCAGGTGGGAAGACAGAGAGGGATGGATGTGTATGTGTATGTGTGTGAGTGTGTGTATATGTGTGTGTGTGTGTGTGTGTGTGTGTGTGCATCCGATTACCCCGGGCAGCCCTTTTTCTTTTTCATATATTTCATTCAATTCAGGGAGAAATTGATGAAGTTAATTTAATTTTCTGAGAAGCTGTTGCATCACGATCCTTATGCAAGATTCACAATGTATTTTCAATGTGATTTTCTAAGTCTCTGCATGCAGTGTATTTGTAATTTAACCAATCAAACCACAGCATTGCAGATAGACTTTGTTACACGTTTGTGCAATAGCCTTTAATAATATCCTTGCAACGCAAATCACATCTTGACAGAATGTAAAAAAGCTACTTTAGTCATCGGCATAACTAACGAGTCGTTACTTGTGACAAAACCACATTTTTTAAGTGCTGCTGTTGGTTGAAAGCTGCATTTGAGCTATATTTTATTCATGCTCGAGAGGCTGACTGAATCTGGTCCAAACCCTCCTGCCACAACAGATCAATAGGCCGACAGACAAGACAGGACACTACAAAATATTACAGGAAGCCATCTGGAAAGTTCACGCTGCTCGCAATAATTAAATCAAAAGATATCACGAGTGACAGGGACCGGGACCGGGAGAGGTGGGGTGTTACGTGACGTTGAAAAGAGAGCAGTACACATTATATACCTCACCCACCTGGGGGGGGGGGGGGGGGGGGGGTCAGCATCTCTCCTTCAGTCTCCTCAGGACCAGCTGCTCTTACGTGCAAGGCACATCAATCAACAGCAGTCAGTGAAAACTTGTCATGGTCCTGGGTTTTTCTTGTAATAGTTTGTTTCCTGTTTTAGTTTGAAAGTCCTCTCCCCTTGTGTGCTGTCTTGTTGCCCTTATGAGTTTCACCTCTTCCTAGTTATCTCCCTCCTTTTCTTGTGTATTCATGTTGCATTCCAGACAACTCCGAACTCAAAAATGTTCTAACTAGAAAAAGTACGATGGAACGCCGCTCAGTGTTGGAGTGAACTCGGGCCAAATCCATCTACCCCGACTTCACAAACAAGCTGTCTGTCTGATGTCATGCAACGATTGAAGCACACATTGTAAATGGTAAACCATCAACTAAAAGACAAAGTTAATTATGTTTGCCTGGGTTTAATTAAAATAATACATACTATCATATAGCAAACCTTTATTCTGCATGATGTCAAAATATGTCTCCATGTTAGGTGGCTGGTTACGGTAAACAATTTCTGAAAGTTATCTTCTCTGCACGACAACTTCACTGGAGTTTTGTTTCCCTGTAATCTCTACTGTTACCTGCCTGCATCTTGGACTCTCACCTTTTGTTTAATAAATCATTTAAAACTGCAGTGGGTAGAAGTGGAGCAAATATGATTTAAAAAAGTTATTTTTATAAAACGGTCACTATATCCTGACAGTAGTGCATGAGACAGGTAATCTGAAAAAAATCTAGTGCCTCTGTGTCCTCCGGTGCTCCTAATGGCATCTGCAAGATTTCACAGACCGGAGGAAAACAACCAATCAGAGCTGATTTGGAGCCTGCCGTCCAGCTGCTGTCTATGAGCAGCTGTCAATCACTAGCAAACTCCGACCAAACTAGGCAGCGCTGATCAAATATGAATCAATGTTCTGTTACCGTAATGATTATTTCTCTCCTCAAATGTTTTCAGAATCATCTTGTAGTGTACTGTTTAGCTGTAAAATGAGAAAGTTTGTGACCTGGCAGCCAAGTTGAGAACAGTTGAGGAAATACCAAGCACCGCCCACCAGCCGGAGCACAGCCAATAGGAACGCTCTCTCTGAAATGACCTGTGTTTGGCCAAAGTCTCCCGTCACAGGCTAGATTTTTTAAAGCCTGAAAACAGAGCCATGAGGAGGTGCAGAAGTCTAGTTTTCTCTCAGAACACTTGAATTACAATATGCAGAAAGGTTATTGTGGAATTTTTGCCCAATGATGCCAAAAATAAACTGCCTACTGCCACTTTAACTGCACCAGTCAACCTGCTTCTGAATCTGCATTTGGGTCCTTCTCCTGATCCCTGCACTCCACCCACGACCAAACTTTCCTTAATAATTACATACATTGCAGTGGATGCAGCAATTCTTAATCAGTCTATTTTTTTTTTTTTTTACTTGAAAATTAATTTTGGCTTGGTGGAGGTTTAGAGGTTGACGGGTGCGTAATGGTGGGGAATGCATTGCATCCCAATCCCCCCCCTCGGGCCCGTGTGTGTGTGTTTGATCGTCTGTGTCAGTGTACACGGGGCAATAGATGTGCAGAGCGAAGCAGAAAGGAGCAGATGCAAAGAGGACAGGGTGAAAGATAGATGGGCGGGAGGTAGAAATATGAGAGATGGGAAGGGGAATTGGAAAATTGGATCTTGGGATGAAAAAAAAATGCTGAACAGGGGAACAAACACAGGAGAAAGTCACATCTGATATCGGTTAAGTGTTGTCGGGAGAGAACGGGGTGAGATGGAAAATGGCAGGTATGATCATGGGGAAGGAAGAGGGACCAAAGAGTGGAGGAGTGACCTGTATTGTTGATGGGTGTGATAACGGAGGGGTGGGGAGCAAAGAAAAGAGCTGAGGGTTTACTTTTTTTGTCTTTCTTTATTTTCTGCCTGGAGTCAGCAGGTTTGGGTGTGGACTGCGGGCGAGCCGATCGATGTGAGTTTCTATAGCCAGAATACCCTCCTCCATCTCTGACAACCACCATGACGGCGTGATAGACCAATGGGATGGAGGAGAAAAATGGAGGCAGCAAAAACAAGTGTATGAGAGAATGAGGGAGCAAAAGAGTGATGGAGTGCAAGACCGTTGAAAACTTTGCAACCAGGATTAATATATACTAGGGCTGTCAAAATAACGAATTAATGCAAATTTGTTTTAACATCGCTCATTTTTTTTTAAAGATTATATTTTATATACTTTGCCTTTATTTGACAGTAACAGTGATAGTTATGAAAGGGGGAGAGAGAGGATATGACATACAGCAAAGGGCCACGGGTCGGATTCGAACCCTGCGCCACTGCGGCGATATAACAAGATTATCGTTAGACACGATATTGATTGGCCACGATAATGGTCCTCACATGTGCACGATAACAGAACGATATTCAATTATGTTGAATACAGGGATTCCGCCAGGATATTGCAAGCACGGCGGGCACGAGATGACTCCCCCGTCGGGGCAAAACATCGGAGAATTATGTATTTTTAAGATGTTTTATAAACTAAAATGTGTTATACAAGTAGCAAAATCCTTTAAGGAATAACTGAGTGCGTAGGTTGTGTATTTAACATTAGCGAGTGTCTGTGTTTGCAGTCAAGAGAGAGAGAGACAGACAGACAGAGAAAGAGCCCTCAGTCCAAAAGTCAAAATGTATTGGAAAAAAGAGATAATCATTTCCAACATGTTTTTATCTTACGAAATATTCTGCTTCAATACATATTTGTTGGTGTTTAGCCTTTCAAAAACAACATTTTCACTGCGGTCAAAAAGCACAAAGGGAGACACACACCTGTATTAATGGGGCGGTCTAGTGGCAATCTAACAGCACCATGAATTAAATTTAAATAACCACAATGACACAAAATCATATTTTTCAAATTTTTTAGGGCGATGACATCATAAAATGAAAACAGACATTCGCATCTTTCTTCGCAAACCTCAAAACAAGCTTCGAATGTAAAAAATAAAAGACATTTGGTACAGACCTACATCAAATATAAAGTCAGCACACTGACAGCTGTTTGCTGAATTTGCCATGATATGATTTGAACATATTTTCTATGCTTAATGCAGTACCTGTGAAGGTTTCTGGACAATAGTTGTCATCATTTGTGTTGTTAATTGATTGATTTCCAATAATATATATATTAGGGCTATCAAAGTTAATGCGTAAATAATGCATTAATAATGCTTTTAACGCTAAATCGTTTTAAGGTCAGTAATTTCTTTAATGCTTTAACGTAATCGATATTTCGGAGGTTGTGGCGGGCTCAGCTTTAAAGCTAGAGTGAATATACTGGCATAAAACCTAAGGAATTAATTGGTATAATGCTCCAAACTTGCGCTAAATTTTGGCGAGGAAAACCTCCGACCTCCTTATATGTGAATGAAAAAGGGTTCTATGGGTACCCACGAGTCTCCCCTTTACAGACATGCCTACTTTATGATAATCACATGCAGTTTGGGGCAAGACATAGTCAAGTCAGCACACTGACACACTGACAGCTGTTGTTGCCTGTTGGGCTGCAGTTTGCCATGTTATGATTTGAGCATATTTTTTATGCTTAACGCAGTACCTGTGAGGATTTCTGGACAATATTTGTCATTGTTTTGTGTTGTTAATTGATTTCCAATAATAAATATATACATATATCTGCATAAAGTAAGCACATTTCCCCACTCCCATGTTGATAAGAGTATACTTGAAAAATCTCCCTTTAAGGTACATTTTGAACAGATAAAAACAAATGTGATTCATTTGTGATTTTTATCCAATTCTAATATTTGAATCGATTGACAGCCTTAATATATACACTATATTTTTCATGCTAATGATTAATAAAAGGCCAGCTAATATCGGGTTTTCCTTCCGTGTCCTGTCTCTGATAGATTTATCTCACTTGGACTGCTTAATCCACACACACAGCTCCATAAGTAAAGCAGAACTATTATGTCCTGAATACTGAATGTAAAGTAAAGTCTGGCCTTGGAGTGCCACCCCAGAAGTTAACAAGCTGTAGTACGTGAGCAAGGTTGACAAGGTTGAACATGCTCATCAGGGCTGAACACACACACACACACACACACATACACATTAAACCCCACAATTCATAGTCTCTGTTCTGCCAGCTACTGTACTGTATATATATGATGTTAATGTTAAGCCACAACTGTGTCATTTACTAGATAGCATTATGCTCTGGCTTAGGGCAGCTACTGAGAGATTTATGTTTGTCTTTATTTCCAGTACAACCTCACTCTGGGCCTTTCCTCTCATGCAGTGTGATATACTGTCCAGTCAATAAAGGAGAAAAAAAGTCGTGAAAACAAAAGGCTGTGTTTTGGAGTAGAACCAGGCCATTCAAGTCTGCAAATGGGTTTTGAGCCACCTACTGAGGAGCCCCAGCGTGAAGTAGCCCTTGCATCCACACCACACTCGGGGGGGGGGGGGGGGGGGGGGAGAGAGAGAGAGAGCGAGAGAGAGAGAGCAAGACGTGTATAAGTGAGAGAGAGTAAGAAGTGTATAAGACAGCGGATAAGTCCCAAGATGAGGGAGTGTGTAACGGTGACAATGCCCTTCAGGAAGGTCCTTAACCTGGCCCACTCAGGCAGTACTAACTCGCTAATGTGCACTGTATGAAAAATGTAAGTGGCTTAAATTGCATTAGATTAAGGCAGCCATGAAGCGAATAACTGACAGAATAAAACAATAAGTCTCAATGGGAGTAGCACCAGCAGGGAAAAAAACCATGTGGCATGTCGCTTTAGTCCCCCAGGCCTGCTGCTGCCGCTGCCGCCTCCACGCCGACGACAGCAAGTTGGACACGCGCCACAGCCAGGTATAGGGGATTTTATGCTTGTTACCTTGTCCTCTGTGCAAATATTGAGTTAAATTACAATCCTATAACCTCAAATGTGTTCGAGCGACTTTGTTTTTTATTTATTTACTGTACCTCTACGGCAATTTATATCACAGTGGCGCCATGTGGCCGCGACACACCTGAAAATGGATCAAAGTGCTGCATTGCATTTTTCTTCCCACCGCTTTTAGTTTTCTGCAGTGCCAGGTAGAACCGTGCTTGGTATGTATATAACACAGCAAATCATAGCCAGCTCAGTTTTTCTTTGTCCCCAGCTGTGTCCCCTGATCCCAAACTGCTATGCACCAAGTGTAGCAGCGAGGAGGAACCTCGAGGGTGAGCGCAGGATTTGCTCCAACACATTTCAGCTTTTTTATGCGCCCCTCATCGATCGTATAGCCCTTCAGAAAGTACGTCTAACAGATTAATAATTAGAAATCAAATCACTTTACATGCCCTCTTTCAAAGCAGTACTGGATTTCACAATGACACAAATATTTGTGTATGCCAGGGATTGGTCTGTACCAGCTCTTTGTGTCTGCACATGCTCTATAGAACAAGGACGACACTGCAGGCAGAAACTGCAGGGCAAAACTCCACTCTACATAAATATATGACATTACAGCCTCAGCTGCAGATGGGCTACAATGAGACTTCATTAGTGCAGAGCAGCATGAGAGAGTTTTAAATAAGATCAAAACAAATACAATGTGCTAAGAGGATTTCAGAGCGTCGATGTAGATCCTGAGGTTGTGCGTATCACGCTGACATAACATGTGCCTGCGTTTTCGCTAATGAAAGACAACTATGCATATCTGCTACTGCATGTTTCACAACTTGAAATATAGCTGACTTTTAACACCCACACAGGTGTTTTCAGTTAATCTGGCTGATTAGAGCTCTCCTCAGGACTGTGTGGGCGTGTATAGACTCTAATTGATTGACATCTTCTCGAGTTTTCTGTTAGTTTTGTTGCACCTGTTAGGGCGGGACAAATTACACCTTTATCATTCTTATTGATAGATGGAGATTCAGGACATCATAAAAGCTCCGGCCCACTTTTGACCTTAGCCGAGGTCTAATCAGCCACCTGTGTGGGTATTCAGAAGCTTTAAAGTATCTCTAGCAGTCACTAAGGAGGAAAAACATGTTTCTGTCACAGCTTTTAGTGGCCTATAACTGACAAAAATAACAAAGTAAATTCTCAAAATAGAGACTAGTAGGTTAGCTAATTAGAGCCGAGCCCCACAAGTATCATTTGCTCAACAGATAATATATCACTAATTGCCATTTCTTAATTTGGATCAAGAATGAGCTTGAAATGTGTTTTACATCTTGAGCGACTGAAAATGAAAGAAAGTCTTTAACTGTTAGACTAAACAGCTACACACAAGTTATGATCCTTAGACACCAAAAATAATTGTTACCACATCTTAAAGATATAAAGATTACATTAGAGTAAATTCTGATAATATGACATTGAGGGAAGAGGAATGTGTGCGACAGCAGCGGGGAACGAGGACAGTTCAGCTAAGTAGGCCAAGTATGGATGCTCCCGCTCACCTTGGGGCTCTGTGTGTGTTTCGGTGGAAGCTCGTAAAAGCCCCAGACCTGCCAAAGATCCCCTATGTACAGAAATGGAATCAAAGCTCTGCAACCATAACACTTATGCAACATGTAAATAGCAATGTAGCGGGATAATGAGTGATATATACAGTACACTATGCAAAAAAAAACAGACAGTGATTTTTAATTCTGAATAATTTGTTGAATAATGTAACTAAAAGTGAACAATGCAATTACCATTTTCATATTCCCATTGGAATGCTGCTGTAGCGGTTGTTATTATCCTGTTTTATCTCAATATTTACTTTACTGATAACATTCTCTAAATATGTTACTGAGTGAAAATAATTGAATCTAATGTGTCAATATTAAGACAAAAAGTGGTTCATCAAATAGATTTTGAGCCGCACATCCTCCCATTCATCAAACACTAAAGTCCTGCCTGTAGACTTCGACAACACAATCAACTAATTAGACAGAATACAATGAGACAGAATCAAGTATTATCATTAATTTATTTCCAAGTGGAACGGCTTTAGCTTGGTTCATTGGCCAGTTCCCCTCTATGGTCTGAAATGATCCTTTCCTAATGATCCACTCATAATGATCTGAAAGACAAAACTAGTTATATATTGTCTCCTTTGGTTGGAAAAACGGTGCACGGTTTCTGTGTTCAGGATGCCACCAGCTCAATGCTGAACTTTGGCATTTTTAAAAGGTTTAGAATAATACTGACTAGAGCTGTGCTGGGTAAAAAATTACAATATCAGTACCCTTTAAGGGATAATGATACCAATAGAGTACTTCATTTGACCCATCATGCGAATGGAAGCTGTGTCTGTCCCACTGGCTAGCTAATCGCTGCCACGATGCACAGCGCTCAGTGGTTATTGCTGATAAGGCCGTCCCCATGGTGACGGGACCACGCTGTCGTGGAAACGTAACGTCCGCCCTCCGGTTCCCCCCCAGGTTAAAACTGTTAGCTCTGTCAGTACTGTCACCGTTGTTAGCGTAAACAGCGCTGTTAGCACTGTTAGCTACTAGCACTGTTAGCTGCTAGCTGCCAGCTCAGACATCTCCATGTTAGGAGCATGGACTGTTTATAAAGATGGATGACATGACAGCTCCCCAAAAGTGAAGCCAAAATATCTTGATCACCCCCTGGTGGCTGGCTGCAGTATAGGTCATAAAGCCCGCCTCCTCCATCTTAGCAGATGGGCCAAATTAAAACGTCAAAGTACCGGTAAAATAAATTTTTCCCAAAGATGGTTTCTGTCATTTTAGGTAGTTCTTATCACACTGATGTATATTCAAGTGTTAATTTTTCTGATAAGTTTGGTTTTAATTAGTTATTTGATGCTTTAAAAAGGGGGTGAGACGACATGATTGACAGCTGTGAGTCTCTCTCTCTGACAAGCTGCGACCGTGCTCGGCTCGCGATTGGCCCAACACGGCTGCACTGCCCGAACACTACTACGCAGACTCTGGCTCCAAATGATGTCGAAATCTCAAGATGGCAGCCCCCGTATCCGGGATATTTTGGCTTCACTTCTGTACAGTGGGAGGAAGTGGAGACGTGTCGTCCATCTTTATATACGGTCTTTGGTTCAGAACCGTGTGCAGGCAGGCAATCCCAGCTGTATGGGTTGTAGCTGCTGCGCTAGTAGGCCAATCACATGTCGAATTAAAGTGGCAGTAGGCAACAATTTTTTGGCATAATTTGGCAAAAATTCCTTAATAACCTTTCAGCATATTGTAATTCCAGCGGTCTGAGAGAAAACTAGACTTCTGCTCCTCAACATGGTTCTGTTTTCAGGCTTTAGAAAGTCCTCCGGTAAGTGAAATCCTTCAGATGCCGTTAGGAGCACCGGAGGACACAGTAGGACACAGAGGAACATGATTTTTTTCAGGTTACCTGTTTCATGTACTACTGTCACGATATAGCGGCCGTTTTCTAAAAATAACTTTTTTAAATCATATTTGCGCCAATATCGCATACTGCAGCATTAACTCAAGAACATCTGCGGTGATTGGCTGCGAGCAAAACCATACAAACAGTCAGTTTTTTCTAGACGTTGTACAAATAGAATCAATTGCAGGTATCGTTTGACTGGAGAAGTTTCGATACTACTTGAGGAAATTCATATGCTCTGTCATGAGGACAAGTTGCAGAATCCAAATGTATGGACTTAACTGCACTTAGAGACTTAACATACGCTTTCCCGGGAAGTCTGTGAGTGCTGAGAGCTGTTCAAATCCACAATTCTTAATGCCCATAAGAGGCCTCAAGTGGTCTTTCTATGGCCTTCCAGAAAGTCTGCTTGGGATGCAGATTTCGCCCAGAAAATTACTTATAATCCACAGAAATATTTGTGTGACCATAATTATTTTTGAAGACATATGCTTTCTGCTTTTTTTGTAGTGTTATGTTGTAGGTTTATTGATGAAAAGAGGTTCGGAAATGTACAAAAGGAATATGCGAAGGCTGAATCATTCACAGACACAAGATACAAGTAGAGTACAGTACAAAGTTTGCTTTTCATCCATGTATGGTGTGATGATCCTCCTTTGAGGTTTTAATGTGAATATAATATTAGCAGCTCATGAAAGGGGGAACATTTTACTGCACATTCTGACCATATGGACATTTGGATTCAGCCTGTGTCTGTCCCTCCCTTCAGCCTCAGACCTCTATCTTCTTCTTTAGGCCTTTTATGATGGAACTTTTCAGTCCTTGTCCACTAAAAGCTCTCAGATTTTCCCAGTCCTCCACACCCACCTGCACACCTGATCCTAATTCCATCATCAAGCCACACCTGTCTCTCATCAATCCCAGTCAGTATATATACCTGCCCACAAACTCTTTCACCTGTTTGCCCTCCTGACTCACTGCCTGTTGCTGACCTGTTTCTGAACATTTACCAAGTAAACCTCTTCGTAACATTACACGCTCTGCCTCTGAGTTCTGCTTTTGAGTCTCCAATCAAAAGTCAAATCAAAAGTTAGCGTTAGATTGATAAAAATGTTTCCTGATATCTATCAAGAAATGCAGAAAATGATGATGACTTAATGATACATTATATAAACAAAGCTCTCCTGTGGTAAAGATGACATCAAACACTGTAGCTTTGTAAAGGTTGGCATATTTTCTGAGATCAATAAAAGGCCTTAAAAAAATTCCTCAGTTTAAGGCATTTTAAGTATTGTTTAAGTATTGGCACAAAAACTCACGTATTGTTTGCACTGACAAAGAATGCATTTGAAAAATTAGCCACCCCTACCCGGGCCTAATTTTCAAGCAGAACAGCGCTGGCAACAAGAATCAAAGTGGAAAAAAAACAGCCTAAAAATTGAGTCAAATATTTTGTCTCAATAAAATATTCCTATGATATTAGAACATCTTTACTAAGTCAACTGAAGGTACAGTGTTACCTATCAGAGTTGTCTGTCTATTACAACCTTTAAGTCGTGTATAAAAACACATCTCTTTCACATCAGCACTGCCACAATCTGAGCACATCTCACAGCACTCATCTAATTATGGGGGTCAGTCGGCACTGCAGACGGAAGAGGAAAACTTGACAGATTTGCATTCATGCCATGAGTGGAGTTCAGATCATTTGCAAAGCCATCAACTGGATGTCCTTTCATATCCTAAGTCTCTGCTGTCCTATCACTCCTACACGCTAGGGATCTTAATGATGGCTCTCTTATTTGCAGTTATTTCTGGAAATTCAATGACTTGCTTGCCGGGGTCATGAGCAAAATGAACAAGACAAGCATCTTTGAAGATTATGATAATGGAAACGGAGGGCGAAATTGGAATTGTTTTAAAATTCACCCGCACGTTCCACATCTTATTATCCCTCCACTTGGCAGTCACCCATTTTCAAAGGCGTGATAAAAATACACATTAGATACATTCACTGCCACTGCTACGAAGCAGAGAATTTTATGGCCTGTAAAGTTTGGCATTTCAGGATGAGAAAAATAAACACAGCAAAAACTAAAAGACACGAATCAGAGATCTACAGGGAAGACGGATGTTAGTCCATCCACAAAATAGTCATTAGGATTTACTCAGCACAGCAGATGAAATGCAGTCCTACATCATATAATTTACTCTGGTTTTTGACGCTCAATGCTACAGACGCCCACAGTGAGAACAAAATTGAAACCTTCCGTTCTTGGTGGGAGAATGACTATTCAGTGCTTGATACAGCACTGAACTAAGGACCAGATGGTGCCGACTAAAACATACTTTAAGAGGGAGGATGTTGTTTCAAAAGGCAGACTCATGCAAATCAGGTCCACAGTGAGGCTGTTGACTCATGCAATTTCACAGTGTTTACCAATAACAAATTGGAATGGAACATTAATAGTGCTTTCTGAGCAAAAGCCCGGATAAAGCTAAATGTTCAGAGGAATGCGTCATTACAGCTGACCTCAGAGCCGACGCGCTACATTAGCGAATTATGAAAGGTTTAGTAGGTGCCCTGCATAAATGGCTGGGTGAGAAAAGGACGCATTGACCTCAGAAAAATACAAATGCATTAAGAAAATGTCAGTTATGGCCTTTGATCTTTTGGAGCTAAACAAGTAGTGATTAAAACATATGCAATTACATCAGCTGGGCAGCCTCTGAGGCCACATGTTCCAACACAATAGTGTCACAGCAGGCAGTCTGCCTCGCCGTAAAATTATTCACCTCATTCTGAACCTGCTGCTTCTGTGGTTCATTCCTCCAGCCACTAATAAGAATAGACTATATATAAGAAGTGGACGTAGTCACCATGACGTCACCCATTGGTTTGTGGACTGCGGTTCTGAAGCCACTAGTTCTGCATTGTGGCGGTGGTGGCTAGAAGGGAGCCTGCAAACTGGGGAAACTCTCATGAGATTGTTATGGTTAGGCACTGACTTCGAATGGTTAAGGTTAGGATAGGTCGTCGGGGAGTGAGTTGCAGATCTCAGATCAGATTTCACAATTTGCGGGCTCCCTTCTGGACATGATACATTTTGGCAGTCGCCATCTTGGTTTTTGGCAACCAGAAGTGACAAGAGAGGGTGGAGCTAAGTACAACTGAATACCGAATAAGGCATATTTAGGCGAACAAAATGTTACAATTAACTTTCATGAACTAAAGTTAAAGTTAAAGTTCTAAGATGAATACGAGGTCAACTCCCAGACCGGACAACACTGTGGTAGCGACCTGTCAATCACAAGGTAGCCACGCCCTAAAGCATTCCCTGCTTTTATGGTGTATTTGACTCTTAATGGGACCATAATTTACTATATGAACATCATGCTGTATTGAAGAAGACTTGAAACTAGCGATTGAGACCATAAACTCATGTTTACAATGTTTACTGAGGTAATAAATCAAGTCAGAAGTAGGCTCATTTTCTCATAGACTTCTATACAATCAGACTTCTTTTAGCAACCAGAGGAGTCGCCTCCTGCTGGCTGTTAGAAAGAATGCAGGTTTAAGGCACTTCAGCATTGGCTTCACTTTTCAGACCTGGATGTTGCTGTCTGAATTACAGAGAATGCAGAGTTTTCATACTTTTGACGTTTTTAGTAGGAAACAGAGAATCCAAATAATTTGAAACAATGCACAGGCGTCTTGTGGGCTGTATAGTGTTGAATCAAGTCAAAGCATGTGCTTGTATGTATAGACTATTTACAAAATGTTCACAACCACCTCCGTCCTCCATCGTGTTTCCCATCTGGAGTGCAGCAGTAGCTAAAGGAGTTTGGAAGGACACGGCAGACTGCAGGGGAAGACAGGTAGGTGTACAGTATGCGGGGGCGTGAGGCAACCAGGTGCTGTGAAGTGTGAGACTGCCATCCCAGCTCAGCTGATGATCAAAGACAGGCATAACTGCCACTGATGACCATGGCCGCTGGCCAGACCAAATGCACAATGTGATCTGTGATGTCAGCAGAGACGAGCCGTATCAAGGCCATGCCAGCTAGAAATACTATTATTGCACCACAACAACACAGTGGATCCACACAGAAACAAAAAAACTGAATAATGGCTCATCAATTATCTGTAAAATCCTTTTGTCTGCTTTTACTAACCTTGTGTTCCCTCATTTAGTCGGTAATGACCGCTCTTTGGTTGCACATTTTAAAGAGGGTTTCGTGGCTGGGGATTACTCAGGACGTTGCAGTGGAATTAGAGAGAGAATATGTCCCTCTAGCCAGCCAGCCAGCCAAGATAATGTTAATGATGTCTTGTGGGATCCTCCACTAGAAGGACTCTTGATCTAGATCCACGGGGATCCACTGCGACTACTGGCTCCACTCTGGAGCGACCGATAACTCCTACTATTAATTCCCCTTTAATAGAATTAAACTCTTGATAAAAAAAAACCTTTCCATCGGGCGATTATCTCTCATGTCAAGTTATGTGAGCATAGGTCCTCTTGGGTCTGCAGAGGGAGAACCTTTCCCGGTTACTGAGAGGGCTCTGTCAGGGGATCTTATAGAAGGAGAATAAAACAGTTTGACTGAATGGGAGATAGATGTCACGGTGTCCCAGTGCTCTGTTGTGAAAAAGCATCCCTGTGGACCATAATAAGAAAGACCATTCATTGAATCGATGGCCCCAGGCATGATCTGAATGCCTTCACATAAAGGAACATTATATTGCATCAGGACATAAAACAAAACCAGAACTGCCTTGTAAGCCAAGGTCAAGTGTATTTCAAATGCAACCAAGTTGAAATGCAAAGCGCCTTATGTTGAACAAAAACACAATTTCAAAGGATGGAAACGAACCTTATTTTAAAAATATCATATAGCAACACCAGTCAAAGGATGTATTTTACTCCTAAACCACAGAAATGTGTAGAAAAGCAGTATTTGTAAAATCATGTCATCCTGGAATCTAGTGAACAGACCTGAGAATTGCTGTGATGCACTCAGTAAAATAGGACAGTGCACTATCTTTGACTATTAAATTCCATTAGTAAAGTCAGCATTTCATGCAGTATTCATTCGACATAAAGATGTGTTGACAGCAACGCCGTGTGCCGCCTCCACTGTGTGGTTATAGTGCACCGTGTTTTAAAGCCATGCCTGGGTGTATTCCATTGTCGTGGATGACATTCCCTATAGTAAAAGCACTGAGAGATCAATGCATGCAGGGGCACCACCTGTGCTGCCTGGAGCCCCACTAAAAGCCTCTGTGTCTCGTCTGAAGACGGAGCTGGCATCCCCGGGGACTCACCTTCCAGCAGAAAGAGGGAAACCCCACCCCACACCCACCCCTGCATCATAGCTATGGAAAGCTCCACCGTACAGTCATCCACTGCTGGGAAATCAACGCGACTCCTCGTAGCTACCCTGTCTTTTCTCCCTTTTTCACTTGTGTGGTTGGAGAAGGCCTAATTAACTTTCTTTAACAAAGGGCTTCACCACCGTCGCTCCGCAGCCTTATTGGGTGAGCTCGAGGCACGATAATACGAGCTGAATGTCACGCTCTCCTTGGGCCGATCAATCCAGGCGATCAGATATCAGACACCTGAGGGATGGCTCTAGCCACAGATCACTCGCGCGCACACGCACAATCGAAACACATTGCCGGGCACGTTGCACACAATCAACACAAACACGCACTGAATCACGGCTGGGGCCAAGGACGAGATGCTCGTCAGACAGACAGACGTGCTGAGCCGAAAGCTTTTCCCAAACATTTAGTCTTCCTCCTATTTCAGCCATATTATTATCTGCATGTCAGCTTGATGAGATGACTCCCGCGTTGATAAGACCCTCTGTTCAACGCAATTGCTGCACTTGTCACATGCTCACTGACTGAAAATTGCGCACCTTGCTCAAGGTCACAGACAGTGGTTTTCCCCCGAGGGGGAGAGGGAGCCAGACATGCTACTCCCTCTGTTCACATGTCTGCGCCTTTGCTCCGATTCTAATTGCCTCTGCGAGAGGTTATGGCCTGTGGGGGGAAAGTGGTACCGACAACAACAACCATGCCTGTATTAGTCATTCAAAAAACAATCAGCGATGGTAAACATGCAGTTTGCCCTCCCTGGGAGTGTTGATGGCAATCATTCTGTTAGCAGATCATCTGCCTCTAACCTAGAGGGATAACGACGACTCCCTTATGTAAACCTATGAAGGGATGTCGCTTCCAGAGTTAGGATGAACTATGTACACTGCTAAGAATACTCACTGACTCACTGGAGAATGAATGCTTCATTCGTCTAAATAACACTATTGTCCTCCCATCCGTTGCTCCTATCCATCAGTACTCGGTTTCAAGACAGTCAGTGGTTCTCTTTTTTCTGTCTTTCCCAGCTCAATCAATACAGTCAGCAATAATACATGAGTCGAGCTTGCCTCTCACCCCTTCTTCGTCTCCCTCTCTGATTCTTTATCATCCTCACAGTACAATGTGCGGCTGTCTTTTCAACCCTGACCACCTCATTATCCCCCTCCGCCAATCCTTACCCCCCCCCCCCACCTAACTCTCATTTGCGCTACCGAGGCTAACAATACTCTTCAGTGTTTCCGTCATCAGCAAAGTATTTTCCCTTGACACTGCCATGACTTCTCATCCCCATTACAACAAATACTCTTATTATTCTCCCTCTGTCTTTCTTTCTCTTTATTTCCTCCCACTCGGTTTTAGTTGAAATGTACGGGAGCTGACGGGGACCCCGGCCACTCTCTGTGGCGCGTCCACGACCCCTCTTAGCAGCAAGGGAAGGCTACGGCGGACAGGCTTCGGTCTCCCACTGAGCTGCGGCGCTAATCCGCCCGGGGAATCGCATCAAATAGAATTGCCCTCCAGTGTCATTTGTGTGAAAAAAACAGCCCAGAAGCACGGCTAATAATCCTTGCAGATGTACTTCCTGTAGGAGATTCACTGTCATTAAATGGCGTAGCCGACTGCAACTACAATTCCTCCGAGACTTCCGCCACAAGTCACCACAGATGACGCATTTGTTGGCCAGCGCTGCATAAACACACTCAGGCGAGCTCTTAAGACGCACATTAGGGTTAACCTGCCTGGGTTTTCAGGATAAATTGGCGGTCAGGGAAACACTGGTGGAAACACTCGTCCACTGACGCAGGCCGCTAAATCAATTCCAATCTGAGCATGTCCACTTACTGCACTGCCAACATATTGAGCAAGCATCTTCCTGGATACTGGGAGTAATCCAATCAAAATGCATCATGGGGATACCATTATGTGCTCATTTGTACAGCTGCAAAGCATTCTCATCGAGGAAATATGCAGAAATCAATAACTCAAAAACCCTGCCCTCTCTCAGCTCGTCCTTTTTTAAGAAGTTCAAATTAGGTTTGCAGAGGAAATCAAATGAAAGTTTTGTTTTTACTCTCACGGCTGAAAAAAAAAAGGCTCCTGCTCATCCTAAATACAACAGCGGAGTAACAAGAAGGTCATATCGTTCAATCTGAGCTTGGGATTTTGTTCCGCAGTTAAACTGGTAAGAGAATGAAAAGGCAGAAGATATGGAGCGCTCGCAAGATGCATCATTTTCGCTTTCTCTCGTTCCCTTTCTGAAGGGAAATGGGCTTAGGAATTCAATCAGCTTTGGAGAGCCAAAGCTGTTTGTGATCCAGCTCCGCCTTGGTGTCTGTGTCCTGCGTACACGAGTGAAAAGAAAACAAACAAACAAACAAACAAAAACAGATCAAACAGAGGGAAAAAAGGAACCAAACAGCAGCGGAGCGTAAACATAAAAAAGCCACGGATGTCCTGGCCGCATGCACCTAAATTACTCTTTCAGGAAATGGAGACGAAATTAAACCTACAAAACTTTTTTTTACAAGACCGTGTCCTCTCGCCATCTGGCTCAATCGCTTCAATCTCCGTTACACCTTTATGCTGTTGGCTGAACACAAGCGAGTGCTGTGGTATCGATCCAGTCGTATACCCCCTTTTATTATCTCTTCTCCCATCCAAAGGCAGCTCTCCGCTTTGATAGCACCACTGTCGTAGAAAAGCATAAATTCTCAAGCCCATTTGCTGTGAGGGGGCGGATAAATGGATGTGAAATCAAGCCATGAAAAGCCAACATGGCATGGTGGGGAATTTTATCCTGAGCTCATTAGGAAAAGCATGTTTCCTTATGCGTGCACCGTAATGCTGCACAATATGCTGATATAATAATTTTCTCTCTCTGTCTCCCACATTTCCATGAATGCTTTTTTAATTGGGAATGTTTGTTTGGGCTTTTGTTCCGCAGATATTCTTTGGCACACTAGCCGTGGGAGAAATCAAGCCTGGCTTCAGCTTGTCAAACTAACAGTGGGCCATAGAGGAGTTGAGGAAGAGGGTCCCGAAGCCTCCCCGTGCTTTGTTGTGACAATAGGGCAGCTGTGTGTCAGGGAGACCAGAGTAAATAGGGCTGTGTGGAGTCACAAAGATGCCCTGATCAAAGGCGTCTCTCTCAGTTTGCTGTCACAGTTTCTAACGTCCTCTCTGCTGCTTCTCTGCCCAGTCTGACTGGCAGACGTACCGGAGTAATGCGAGCGGAGGATAGCCCCAAAGGAAAAAGGCGCTGAAGGCACTGCCTGCAACACACTATTATACCTTAACAGTTTGTGTGTGAGTCTGGAGGTGCAGCAGGTTGGCAAACATTAAAGGACCAGTGTGTAACATTTAGGGGGATCTGTTGGCAGAAACGGAATATAATATTACTAATAATGTTTTCTTTAGTGTATAATCACCTGAAAATAAGAATCATGTTTTTGTTACCTTAGAATGAGCTGTTTGTATCTACGTAGGCAGCGGGTCCTCCCCACGGAGTCTGCCATGTTGCACCATGTTTCTACAGTAGCCCAGAACGGACAAACCAAACACTGTTAACTTTTCCTGCTTGGGCCGGAGTCGATAACGTTACTCGCTCCCGTCACCACCTCTCTCTCTCTCTCTTGTTTCATCACTCACTTCCCTCGTACACACACACTCTACGCATTGGATCGGCTCCAAATGGCTCTACAGAGGGCCATTTGCGTTTTCGCGTCGGCCACCGTAGCTCTCCAACGCGCTTGGCACACAAGAGAGGCTTCAGCTAGATACCGCCAGATCCTACACACTGGGCCTTTAAGATCCACTTCATCTTTTAAGTTTAGAGAAAAACAGGTATGAGATGGTCCAGCAGGCGAACAGACAAGGGCGGATCTAGAGAAATATCCATGGGGTGGCATGGACACTTTAAGGGGTGGCACTGGCAGAAATAAATATATGCTGATTTAATCATCACATATATCAATATTTGCTTGGAAAAGCTGCCAAATGAAGATATCTTAACTCAAAAACATTACATTATTGTGGCACATGAGTAAAGCTTTGAATAGAAATACCAAAAGGTGGCATTAGAAATCAATAAATTGTTTCCAATTTATTTCCAAATCGTCAGATATTTTCTTATATATTTGTCTTGTTTTGGATGTTCCAAAACTAAAACCAATAAAAGGAAAAGGACAAAACTGACAAAATGAGAAAGTTAGGGGAAATGTGGTGAAAGTGCAAACTCTCAGGTACTAAGCTTTGAATGAACTCTCACTGCATTGCTGACTAAATGTGGTTTTTGTTTGGGGCTTGGAGCGAGTGGTTTTAGTGCCTTTTAAACTGTGTGCTTTTTTATGTTGCACTTGCATGACTGATCTAAAATTTGGACATGTTGGTCTGCAGAATGAGCCATTTCAGAGATGTCGGTATAGCTGCAGGTAATCACGGGACACTTGTAAATCTAGGTTTAGTCGTTGTGTGCGGCCGGGAACGGTAGAAAATGGAGCTTCTGCCTGCTGAGTACAGGGAGCGTCATCTCTTGGACATCAGAGTTTCACTGTTGTAAATGGTCGACCAGCCACAACAACATATATTTTTTTAATCAGATTGTCCAAAACTGGGAGATCCGCCCAGCGAGCAGCGCCTGTTATTTTCTTTCAATGTACCTCCACCATGCTCCCCCACCTCTATCTCCTCCTCCCTCTATGTCTGAGAAAACTGCACACGTGAAAAAAAGGCCCTGAGGTGCGTAGTTCCAACAGGTATGCTAATAAGATTCACTAGAAGGAGGAATTTCTCTCTTACCTTTCTTTCCTCATGGATGTGCCATGCCCCAGGGGACTGCTATGCATATATTACATTACTGCACATGGTGGAGTTTGTGGAAGGATATGTATGTGTATGTGCTTTTGCCGCTGTACGTTTATGCAGAAGCTCTATGTTGCGTGCCCTCAGAGAAACACATACCCGCAGAAGATGCTCGGAGGGCTTGATGTCCTACCTGCCCATGTTTTCTTCCTCTGCTTATACGTTTCACCAGAGCTGCAGGCCATCTCCAATTAGGAGAGCTACACAGCCCGGTGTGCATATCTTGCCCTCTCTCCCACATGGCGGGATCGCAGTGAGGTGATGCGTGACTGCTCATGATTGAGCCCTCTTTAGCTAACAGGTGCTATCATCTGTGCAAACGTCCGCCGGCGGCTCACACTCATAGTCCCCACAAAAGGTGTAAAAGAAGAACAAATGTATGATCACAAAGAGAGGCACAGCGTGAAATCCCAGACTGAATGATAATTGAAAAATGGGCTTTTGGACTTCAGGGTAAAAGCAAAGAAAAAGTGCTGAATATCAGAGGTGGAGGTGGTTTCCTGGATTTGTGTAGGCAAACCCTGGTGATTTCCACAAGTGTTGGCCCGTGAATACATGACATGGACGCTGCATTATGATGAATGAAGTAGCCCAGCTTTTAAAAAAACGCTGTCCTTGAATTAGGACGGGTGTTGGGAGTGTTTGTTCCCGACAGGCTCCTTAAAAATAACCCCGAACCCTCTTCATTTATCAGGATAACACGTCTCTATTGGCTTATAATTTTGAGAGGCAGCTCGATAAACTTTACAAGATGGCTGGTGAGAGCCTGGCTCTGTTACCGGGACAAGGTTTAAGAGCTCCCTCTCTCCATGCCCTCGTCCTTATCGCTCTCTCCACTTCTCTACAACATCCTCCTCCAGGTTTCACCTCCGCGTCCCTCCCTCCAAATCACAGTCTTTGCACCTGTAACCCCTGGGTGAGAGATGATTACACCTTCCGAAGCAGGAATTGAACTGAGAGCTCGGCCCTGACCTCATTCGCACACCTCCACCTCCACCCACTTTGATATGGAAACACCAAAACAAGAACCCTTAAACACAAGTGTACACCTGCAGAATTAAAAAGAAAAATAAATGTGAACATATGCTGTGTGCATATAAATTAAGCATCATGTGTGTACATCTTCTCAGTGCATTGATAAGCACATCACTCCCCAACCGCCACCACCAAAAGCTGTTTGGAACTAGCAGGACAGTGGACCAAAGGCTGCAATTCCTAATTCACTTAGCCCCGAGGCCAAATGACATTTAGCCAATGTCCTGCTTCTCTGCATGCTACATCTACCATGGAGTCGGCAACAAACTAATTCTCCCCACTAGACAGAATCACAAAGACTTTGTCGGCAAACTGCGAGAGCAGAAACGGAGAAAGAGAGAAGTAGGTATAAACAGCACGGGGAGATTGAGGTTGAGGGCAAGAAGAAAAAAAAATGGTGGAAAGATGTGATGGATTGAAAAGAAGGGGAAGGGCGGTTTGAAGTGAGACGAGATAGCGTCAAGGTGGGGGGAGGGAAGGGGAGAGAGAAAGAGGGGGAGGGGGGGGGGCACTGAGAAAGCGACACACTTTCCGGGCTTATTTACACGTAGCTGCCAGTATGACAGGTAATTTGGGCAAATTCTCCACAGAGCCTGCAGCAGACGGCGGGGGGATAAAGACGAAAGGAGAGAGCAATAAGAGAGAAAAAAGGGAAGGGAGGAGAGAGGGGAGGGGGAGCGAGGGGAGAAGCACTGAGGGCGACGTGCGCAGACTACCTGACACGGCCCGAGTTGGGTCTGAGAGCGAGACACCAAATGGGTTTCCAGATTCCAATCAGAGGAGAGGGGTGGGATAGGAGGTGGGGGCGCAGAGATGGAAGGAGGAGGGTGAAACAGGGGCGGAAGTCATCCTGTTGACAGAGTTTGATCATTTTATTTATCTGCAGCAAGGAAGAGATATCAAAAGCACTTTTTAATTCAATTTCTCTTTTCCTGTTGAGACTGAAAGATCAAGCAGAAGGCAGGAGCGGATGAGGAAAAAGAAAAGAGGGAAAAAAAATATATATCTAGATCTCCCGATTTATTCAGGCTCTGATTTATTCACTTGTTTGTCTAACTCGTGCTTTGCGTGTGTGCATATGTGTGCCTGTGTGGAGGCAGGTGTGCATTCCTCTCAGTACACTTCACGTTGGGGTGAAGCGAGCCTGTTAAGACTGTATTTATAGAAAGCTCTTCTTCTTGTTCAGCGCGTGGCTGTCTGTCAGTGCTCAGAGCCAATTAGAAAACACTTGTTAATGGAGCAAGCGCTCCCCTTCCCGCTCGGTGCGTGTGGGTGTGATGACTTTATTCTCCCTCGCAGTGACAGCAACGGAGGTGTGGACGACAGTAACCGAGATAATGATGAAGGGGATAACGAGGTGTTTGTCCCTGTGGGTGGAGGTTCCCGCAGGGGGTTTAGGGGTGTGCACTGCACTGGGCCCTCCGCTGGATTCCACTTCCTGTGGTGACTCATGCTTTATAGGAGGACGAGCGCTCGCCCTGTGTTGACCTTTTAACCCTGCCTCCTCCTGTGCTCAAAGCCTCAGGCATCACAGACGTGACCCGTCCTTTTCTCTAGTTACACACATACACGTGCCACGCAGCTATGAGCACATGCTACAAACACATATATATGAATACTCCAGTGTGCAGCCCTCCTGACATAAATCAGTCCATCTTCCAGGATTCTGGATTCACTTAAGCCGATTTATCAAATGAACTAATATCCGGAGAATCAGGTCCGCACATGTCTGGAGTTTCCCTTTCACACATGTAGCACACAGCCACTCAGACGCATTGTCACTAGGGATGTCAATAAACTTGTGACAACAACGTTACCGATTGCACCGGACATTTTACAAGAAAAGATGATGCTCAATATCTGTAGAGTGCTAACTTTGATCTCTAACATTGGACGGCTGTGTGTCTGGCCTCTCCAATTGAGCTTTCGCTGTGGGGCCGCAGTTTTCCCCCTGGCGCCGCTGCGTAGCACACACAGACTGTGACCGCTCTGTGCTCTGCTCGGCGATTGCCTCATTAACGTCATGGTTCCCTTATAGCATTGGGTTTAAATCCGAAATATTGCCAAATAGGTGCTTTCGCTTTGACACCAAATCCTCAGCCATCGCCTCAGCTCTCTCTCATCCCGTGTGTGTGAAATCTAACTCTATGTACGTCGTCTGACTATGTATTGTTAACACGGCGCTGATACACGAAAATTAACTAAATGGGTTTTATTTTTATGAAAAAAAGCAAAACTACGGTAGGTAAGTAATGTAATGGTTTATGCCGTAACACCGGTAACACCAACTACTGCGGCAAGTGTAGTTCTCATTCATTCTCATTTTCGTTGGCGCCTTCGTGTAAATGACCCTTCTTCTTCACCCTTGGATGTTTGTTTTTTTCGGTTTCGCGCCAGCAGCGATAGAAGCATCGTCAACACGACCACTCACTCCCCGTGAATTCTCTGGACAATGAGTGTCTCTATTCACACATAGGCTCAATCGGACATTACAATGACTTAGTACTGGCAGGATGAAGTCGGTTTAATGCCTGGTCCGAATGATTCGTGCATTTGCGTTCTCACGTACAGCTCCTTCGGGTAAGAAAAGATAAAAAGATAATTTCAGGGTTGCAGGAGGGCTTTAGATTCACACTGAGAATAGGCCTGGTTAACAAATGTGCACATGTACACGTGTGCATGACGGCAAAATACACACACGCAGAAATGTGTACAAACACATGAATGCACAAACACACTACCCATCCAATTCAAGCACCAGTACCCCTGTTATCTGCACCCCAAACAGCGCCTGCTGCTACACAGCAATCTCACAGTTTATGACACAATAAGAGCAACAGAAGTCCAGCACATAAAAATGAAGAGACAGGGGGCAAATTGAATGAAAAAGAAGTGGGGAGCAGATGGGTTGAGAGAGGAACACCCAAAAGAACCGAAAGAGACTTCACAAGAGAAACTGGGAAACAAAGAAAGAGGTTTTAAAGAAGACATACAGTGACGTAGATGAAGCAGTAACAAGGGGAACCCAGAGTCAGAAACGGACAAAAAGAGGTCAGGACGTTCAGGATGTCCACATCTGGAGGTGGATGCAGATTCCGCAGATTCCAGAGGGGGGTGCGTGGCGGGGGGGGAGGATGGGTTGAAGAATGAGTGCAATGAAATATAATCAAAGACAGTGAGAGAAAGGATTACCTCCTTTGCTTCAGTGGAGTATGTAATTGTGGTTAAAAACACAGTGACTCGCTGTGACAACAAAACACAATTGTGCTGCAGAGAGCCGAGTGTGATGCTGGGAATTAGCAGCAGTGATAAAGACGGAGATAACAGTGAGAAGATGGGGAGGAAAGATCGGGCTGATTATCAGTGCTGATGATAACAGTGTTGGTGGTTATCATAATGAAGGTGGCGGGGATCAAACGTGGCATAATGTCTTGATGATATGACAAAAAAAAAAGATTGGAACTTGATTAAAATTGCCTGTGATGCCAGTGATGATAGTGGTATTTTGTTGGCACAATTTCAATCACAGAGATTCCAGATTTTACATATTCTGTAGGCTACAGCAGAAGGCGGTTTTGCATCCCATAATTCCCTTTGGTTTTATGCATTGTAGAACGAACTCCTCCATATGACTTCATGAATATTCAAGCACCAATACTGCCCTGGGGTATCAACACTGGTGTCATTCATTTGCTTTTATTTTAAATCTAGTATGACTGCTAACCCTACAAATTAAATTAGGGCTACATGGCCATTTCATACCTACAGAAGTGAATTATTTTAAATTTAATTAACTTTAAGCTTTTAAGCTTTTCCAACCTCTTTCCCCTCAGTTGGTGAAGGTCCCACCCCAACTCTTGTCACCCATACTGATGAGCTGTCCACTATCTAGCCTGAGGCTGAGGTAACAAGCATCCATAAAGGCCAGCACAGGGGAGGAAGAACATAAAAAATGGAAATCTGCAACATCGATAAATCATTTCACGAGTTCTGCCTGCGAATGTTAAGCCCAAAGGCCAAGAAAAAAAATGTTAGAATTTTTGAGCTAATGCCATCTCGTGGTCAGATCCAGAACAACTCAAGTGCCAGAGTGTATTACAGGCTGATTAGAGGAAGGATCTTTACGTGGGTCCCTTGGTACTACAGGAGGGTTATTACAGTGTGTTGTCTGGATTGGGGATATCAAGTGTTGTGAGTGGGGAGGAACTTGTGTCTGTTAACGTCTGAGTCATGTTATATGATAATTTGATCCTCACACATGCAGGAAATCAAATTCTACTGTGTACAAACCTGTTTTCACAAACTGGAGCTACACCAGTAAAGGTGGGGGAGGGCTGATACAGACACCATTTAAAAGTCTTGTTGTATTTAGAAACTGCTGTCAAAGTTAACGTGATAATAACGCGTTAACGCAAATTCATTTTAACACCACTCATTTATTTAACGTATTAACGCAATCGATCTGGCATCATGAAACTATAAAACCTAAGGAATCCATTAGTACCAACCATGTCATACTAGCTGGTTGCAAAGGAGGATAAATAACGCTCTAAAGTCACGCTAAATTTTGGTGAGGAAAAACTGTCATGGCCATTTTCGAAGGGGTCCCTTGACCTCTGACCTCAAGATATGTGAATGAAAATGGGTTCTATTGGTACCCACGAGTCTCCCCTTTACAGACATGCCCACTTTATGATAATCACATGCAGTTTGGGGCAAGTCATAGTCAAGTCAGCACACTGACACACTGACAGCTGTTGTTGCCTGTTGGGCTGCAGTTTGACATGTTATGATTTGAGCATATTTTTTATGCTAAATGCAGTACCTGTAATGTTCCAGTAATGAATATACACATACATTTGCATAAAGCAGCATATTTTTCCACTCCCATGTTGATAAGCGTATTAAATACTTGACAAAGGTACCCTCCCTTTAAGGTACATTTTGAACAGATAATAAAATGTGCAATCGAACTATTGACAATCATGCGATTAATCGCGATTAAATAACTTAATCGATTGACAGCCCTAATTCAGACCTAATATAAGGTTTGATTGGGTAGACACACATTTCAAAACCAGAGAAACTAGAGACCATCTTGCGATGGGATCACACCAGCTGCAACTGAGCTGCAGTTAAGTAGCATGTATGAAGAACTCTCAAGAAGTAAAGCAAACAGAATTATTAACGACTCTTCTCACGCACTGCACAATGAATTTGAACTCTTACCCTCAGGGAGACGTTATAGATTACTGATGGCAAATAGAAATATCTACCAAAATGTATGTATGTTTCCATGACATGTTTTATGGTGAATGCATGTTTTTCTGTTTGTATGTCTTACGGCATGTTTTATGGTGAAACCGAAGGCAAATTTTCACACTGTGGAAAATAAAATTTTCAGGCCAGGGGCATGAATTGGGGTGGTCAATGGCCCCTCCAACCCCATTGCTTGGACCCCACGCATCTTCAAACTCAAGCTTCATTTTAATCTCAACTACACATCTGTTTCCTGACTGCATCTTGCACGGTTGTGACGCTATTGCGGTGACAAGATCTGTCCACAGACATATAAACACCTGGCAAAGTACTCAAAACCTCTTCTGTAGTACTTCCTGCTACAGTAGGTGCTACAGCACCACACTTTGCCATGATGACTCACACACACAGACCCACAAGGTGAAAACAATACCAGCGTCACCATCACAGCTGGAAATAATTACACAACTACTGCAGGTAATTACATGACAGCTCAGGGTGCAACAAAAATAATGTCACTTAGATAGGACCAAAATAAATAACTTGATACTGGGTAAGACAACCAGTGACCGATGAGTCATGTTTCCATCGGATTTAGGTTTCACCTACTGTACTCCACACTCCATCTTTTAATAATTATCTTTTGCGAAGTACGTTGTTTTGCATCTTTTCGTATGAAATGTGCTCTGTAAAAAAAAAGTTGTATTACTATCAGGGATGCTAATTTTGAAATTTTTTCCTAACCGATAGCCGACCCTCGTTAACCGATTATTAACCATTAACAGACAAGATTAGTGCGTCTCATGCAGCGGTGCTGTGGTTGTAGTGCCTAACAAGCCGCACAGCTGCAATGATAAGCCGGTACGCAAACAGATTAAATACATCATTTATCACCAGCTGCAGTGTATGAGCACAACAGACAACTGAGTCCCCAGTTCACCCGTCCGGGAAAGTTAGCAGCCAGGAAGCTGCGTGTATTGTCTTGGACACATGCAGCCACTTTAGTCTCCACCACATCATTCAGTTTAGCTGCGAGGTTGTCAGCTGTTTGTCTGCCTGGTGAACTCTGTGTGCCTAGCGTAACTTTAGTGAGTGTCCGGTCGAGAGACAGAGCGTGTGTGTGTGTGACGACAGTGTTCTCTTGTCAACCCGGCGTAACGATAGCGAGTGTCCAACAGACCGTGTGTGTGACGGTGAGTATGAAGTTATCAGTAACGTTATAGCTGTCAACGTAGCAGTGCTGTGTGTGTACAGTTTGTCGGTGAATAAATTCTACAACTCCTCAAGACTCAAGCCAAGCTCCCGTGTCTTGCTTTCCAGCCGCCTGCTGATTGTAGTGAAGGCGGTTAGCCTGGAAGCTAGCAACACATCTGGCTCAGGCTCACTTAAGGTGGGCTGTTAAGGTGGACCAGCTATTCTCCTTTAAGTGACAAGCCGCTCCTCTGAGATTTGCTCAGCTTTTTACTTCATTTTTAATATTACTTTTCACTGTTTAACCGATAATACCGAGTATAAATCGGTTAAAATTCTTAATGTCGGTTAAACGGTTAATTATTAACATCCCTAATTACTATTATTAATTATTAACCACCACATTCACAATGTTTTAAACTGTACACAATTAAAAATGTTCACGTGCACAAGCAGGATCAGAAACAGACTGATGAGGTATGAAAATAATTTTGTATTATTTTAATGTCAAAATTTGCATAGTGTAGTTTTCTGGTACACGAGTACCAATCTGATTATGTTGACTTTCTACCTCTGACTGGAAGCTCTGTAAGGTGAGCATAAACAAAGCTTTGATTAAGTGGTCTCTACTCTGACCCCAATCTTAGAAAAACCCAGATATGGCGTAACTCTGCGTTGCTTTACACAGGTAATATATGGCAAGGTCATCCGTCAACCCTGTGTAATTAACTGTGTGGCCTGAAAATGCGCCTTTAGGATACCATTAACCCGTGCTAGCCTAACAAGGCTGTGCAAATACAGACTAAATACACCAGCAAACACACATCTGTGAATAGAGCGAGTGGGAGAGCGGAGAGGAAAATCCATTTCATGAATATTGGATTTCATTATGAGGGTGAAGAAACAGCTTTGCTGTGGATCATTCTTTAATGACCCAAAGTCCACATGCATGAATCTTTTAGTAGAGGCTGTCTGTTCGATATGGGTGGAAGGAATAAGAGGGAAAATGAGGGGAGAGTTTCTTCCCCAGTGGGTCTTGACGGACCATGAGACGAGACCAGGGTTGAGCACCTGGATCGTGGACTCAGACATTTGGATAGGTAGGTCATCCTGTTGCAGAAACAGAAAGAAGCCTAGCGGGGATTCAGCTCAGTTTCTCTTATTTATGGAAACCTGCAAAGGAGAAAGAACTGATTTGGGGTTCAGATTTAATGTCAACTTTCGACGTGACTATGTTTTGGATGCTTGAGGATGCTCTTATTTCATTGTTCAGGGTTTGTTTTCAATATGAGAGGAGAAGCTTGCCGCTGAGAGCCTCTCCTTCCCTCCGAACTGATCCTCACTGATTGGTCAAGAGGTCAGACTCCTCACTTTACTTCCCTTGTCTCTCGGGCCACTGGACTCCACCAGCCTTCAGTTTGGTTTGTCGCTGGCAATTTACAAACAACTCACCTTTCTGGCTAGGGCCGAATTTGCACCGACCCAATTTTCTGAGAATGTGACACAACAGACATGTGAGTCTGATTGTGCAACTCAAATCCAACACCCAGATATTTTCTTTGTGTCTTATTTTGGAAACGGAGGGCTGTCATATTCAATACATTTAGTCCTAAAATACTTCTATTTTCACTCTAACAAAGTCTCCTTCAATCAATCAGTGACTCGGAGGTGATTGATTTTATGATGAATAACTTTAAGGGATGCTGGTAAGAAATAAAGCTAACATGCCAGGAAACATGATGTAAGCTAATATTAGCCAGTGCTGCTGAGTTGATTTGTCACCTTTAGTTATGTTGAAACAAATCAGGATTTCTGGTTATATCAAAGCACATCTGTATTCAGCGATACAACCCAGAATATCTGAAAAGGGAATATATGAGATCAAAAGGCCAGTGTGTGTACAAGATCAAAAGCTTAACGCCAATACGGAAAAATTAAACATATTACTAATCACTTGTAATTACAATAAATGCCACATTGCTGTTGCTTTATTCATTTTCTACTGCAGTTTGAGGGAAAGCAAGTGTTTCCCGATTATGGAGCTACTTAAAATCAGCAGCTTCAACTCAAAGTCGCAGGTGGAGTAACACAGGCATGAAATGAATGTGGCAACCAACCTGGCAGAGCTAATAAATAAAACAACAAACCACAGCCAGACACAGCGCTCCATATGGTGTGCTTCTGTGTCAACCAACTCTACCTGGCTCATCCAGCCTTTGTGCAAAGTACAGTCCATCCCAGGAGTGGCCTTACCCTTTCCAGCCCCGCCAATTATTACCTCCCGTAATGCAGCATTCTTCTCACCATCCACTTCCTTACATGCAGGCACCATTACAGGTGCTGCTGCCTCCCCTTCACCTTCTTCACTAACCTTTGTTTTCGAAATGATTGACACATGTAAAATGAAAAATATTATTCATGCAGTTTTTGGAATGGCAAATTGTCCTTGTTCTATTAGTTCTTGCCACTGCCAACTCGCTCTTTTGTTCTGGGGACGATGTATAGACAATGTGTCTCCTCCAATACACCTGTATCCCTCACTGGCTTCCCAGCAGCAACATTCAAATCTGTTCAAAGGAGCGCCAAGCCACAATCACTGCAATCAGGGATCAAACCTGTGTCTTTGAAATGGTTGGCGAGTGTTTTATAGTATAGTAATGAAGTTGTAATCATAATCATAACCCAACATCAAATGCCAATCCTGTTACTTTTGCACAGGACTATAAAATGTTACCAATCGTTAGCAGACTGTGTCAGGTTTTATACAAATCTGAGACTTTACAGACATTTGAGATGTTATCTTTTTGTGTAAAAGTGCGACTTTTATCACAGTGTAATTTATATAGCGAGTTCCTGGTTCTACTGAGTGAGGTACCCACAATATCATTGCCATTTTTGTATGTGAGTGACGCAAGGCTGGGCAATAATTCAGCGTTACTGTAGCTAAACTTTTGGTGAAATTGGACCATGACACTATATTCATATTGTTATCATTTAAAGGTCCCATATTATGCTCATTTTCAGCTGCAATTTTAAAAAAAATAATATGTGTGAATGTGAGAGTGAATGGTTGTCTGTCTCTATGTGTCAGCCCTGTGATAGACTGGCGACCTGTCCAGGGTGAACCCCGCCTTCGCCCAATGTCGGCTGGGATCGGCTCCAGCCCCCCCGCGACCCCTAACGGGATAAGCGGTTGAAGATCGATGGATGGATACTGTTTGCCTGAATATGCCTGTATTTACCCTCAGTCTGAAATGCTCCATTTTATAGCATCTCAGAGGAATTGCAAAAAAATTGCATTGCTAGGCAACGGCTTGGGTCCATGTATACTAACCATAACCCTAATCTTGTCAGCTGATGTCATTCACATACACTGCAACTGGAAATATGGTGCCTTCAAATGGGGTCGTGTTTACCGTGTTCACGAGAAGAGTCCATATGAACGCCCCCCTCTTATGGTATTCACGACCTCGTGGAAAGTTTTTGAAAGATCCGGGTTTCGGTAATAATAATAATAAGTTAATATAAAATCACAAAGAAAACAATATACAACTAAAATTAAAATATAATAGGTCTGAGGGAAATGTTGATATTCCCAACGGCCTCATCTTTTTCCTCTGTCATTATGCTTTTCCTGCATTATGTTACCCACTTGCTAGCTTGCTAAATTATTAGCCTCTGGCTTCTAGACACTGACAGTAACGTTAATATTGGCGTTGCTTAGCAGCGGTGTTCTCACAACTTACCACTTGAACGCCACGCATATCGTGTACACGACTTCCATGTTGTAAACACGAGCACACAAGTTTGAGGGTACCAATAAACTGGGACACATTTAGAATGTTTCCGTTTAAAACTATATATATATATATATAGTATATTTGTGACATCAGAAAATTATAGAAATCCTGACAGCTCTTTCAAAGGCAGAGTTTCTGAATATGGGCTTTGTGTATTTTTCCGTGGATTGAGTGTTTCAATACTTTCACAGTATTTAAATAGCACTTAAACCTGCTTTATACTAAAAAAAAGACATGAAAACCTCACTTTTTACAATATGGGTCCTTTAACAAAATGTTGTAGAAAATAAGGCAACTTTAATCAGAAAGTAACAAAATTATTCTGACTGTTTTAATGAAGCCCATTCTCTGATGTAATGCATAGAAATGGAATACAATTTGATTGGTTTAAAGTCTATTTTCATTAATTTGCCATATTAAGAGAAAGCTTTTGGGAAAGTATTTCCATTATTTTTATTGTGATATTGATAACAGCCACATTGCCCTGCCCTAGAGTGGTTTCAGCATCATGTAGTATATCCACCAACACCTACTGCGATATTTTTACATGACACACTATTAAATGGTGTCATCTTTTAACGAGCATAAATCAAGTTATTCATATCATTCCCGTTAAACTTGTTGCAAAGGGAGCACGTTACAGCGGGCGCCACAGCAGGGGAGGCATAGCTTTTATTACTTCAGAAGTAGTGAAGATGTGGCGTTCCCCAGGTAATCAGGGCAGACACACAAGGTTGACAACTCTGATGGTACTTTTTATCACATATGTCCATCTCCCTGTAGGCATCAAGTTGCCCCAGAAAAAAAGCAAACAGATGGCCTTAAGGTTGCGCGCTTGTGTCTTTAAGTGTGAGCTGAGAGCAGGATGTAGCGACGGGTGAGTGCGCCCAGTCAGATGGCCGGGGGGTCCCCGGGGCTGAGCACCAAAGCATAACTTATACAACACAAACTGGCTGGGTTTCACATTATCATAAATGTGGCGCTACTGTAATGCAATTCTATCCACTATCCATGTTTGACTGTGTAATTGTTGTCCTCTGAATTGAAATGTTGCCGTTTCAAAGACACAGTATTTCAAAGCCATTCAGTATATATGGCTTGACAACTTGTGTTGTGCCATCTTAGCGTTCAGCCTGTGCAGCACACTTGTATAAAGGAGAATCTCTGCTCATTTAGAAGTCCCCGCTTTAAGAAAAAAAAAAAATCCCTAAGCTACATCAAACTGCACTGTCAAAATGCTGACAACGGACATCTACTGTATATACTTGAGAATAAAAACCTATCTGTGATGAAGGGAGCAGAAATGAGGCATTAAATGACAGACGTTGGCTAAAGCGTTTCTTATTCAGCACATGATATCAAGCGTATTTGCTCAAGTGCATCATATTCAGCACTACAGCAAATTTAAGAGGCAAAACATGCTTTAATCAAGTGCAATCCATTACACATATGATGGCATTGCTTTAACTGTCTGAAATAATTGAACCTTAAGGCAAGTCTCCTCCTGCCATCATAACCCTCCACATTAATTCACCACACAAAACCAGTCCAGTAAAAAATCTAATTAAAGGGAAAATCAATCGCACCAGCAGAAGTCCTTCCAACATTGTTGGATTTATAAATGCTCTGTAGGGTTGAATTGAAATGCAATTCTTTGCACTGTAGTCGATCGGCTGCTATCTTTCTTTTCTCTCCCCCATCAAAAAAAAAAAACCTTAATAGAAGCCCAATGTCAATAAGGCTTGATCATGATGGATTCAAGAGAGGATCAATCACGTCGGCCTGATTGAGAAAACACCTGCACTGTCTGCCCCACATTTGTCATGTCTGATTTGGCTGCCTCCCTGCAGCATACAGATCAATTCTGATTACAGCTGTCAAACCCAAAATAACAAACAAAGGTAACTGCAGGTTTGATAAAGCAGATATTTACGATAAATAGGCCAACATGGAGCTCAATAAGAGTTGAATTGGGTTGTTTATCTTCTTAGCTTCACATATCATATTTAAATCTTCAATACTGTGGGTCTTGCTCTGACAACGGCCTGATTTTATTTTTGTTGTTTTGCAAAAAAATTTTAAATCTTGAACCTTCTCACGTTTTATTTTGTATTGGTGGCCTCTCATCACATCATTACTCAGTCTAGGTCTAGATTTTTCATTCTACAGTTATATTTAAAGGCATCTCTATCACAGATTTTATTTTTTTTCATCCAGTCGATCGCAGTAGAAATGCATAACAGGTTTGTTTTAAAGGGGTATAGTGAAACAGGTTCCGCTGAACATAAATCAACAAATTCATTTCTATAATGTCAACAACTCCAATAACTCTCACTGTGTTTCAAAGTACAGCAGTTGTTGTCAGGTATAGATATTGACTTGTCAGCAAAAATATGTTATATGTGTTGTTCTGTGTTGTATTAGAGTACTGTTGCCCAACATTAAGCAGCTAATTGCCCTTTTCTGACACCTTCATTATTTCTTAATGGAATTGGAGGTCTGCTGGCCAGATAAAGGTCACATCGATACAGTCGGTGCCTCCTTGATGTGGAGAGAGTGTGATGTTTTGCTGCTGTGACAAAATGATTTCACAGAGTCATTTCTGAATGGAAATTTTCCAGAATGTGTTTGTTTTTATGTGCTAAGCCCTTTGGGCCCTTTGGGATATACTGATATTTGATCAGTATATCAAACATAACCCAGGACACTTTGTGAATATCTGGTTTATTGACACATTTACATGCGCTATAGTGTTGGAATAACTGCTGCAGCTACAGTAGGAGCAAACAGCAGCTCAACAAGGACAGAATGATGAGGAATTTTAATTGGAAATTTGAATCTCTGGAATGATATTGTGATATATTTTAATGAGGCCGATTTGGCCAAATTCCGTCATATTCAGTGCTGCTCTAACACTAGAGGAAAGAAAAACACATAATAACTACAGCCTCGAACAGCCTTGAGATGTCTAAAGAAAAAGATTTTTGAGCGGATTTTGTAAATCACACTGACCCCCCCAAGAATTTTATTACACAACATATTAGACTAGCGCCCACATCCCTCAATGAATAAAGGGACGCAATGTGATTGAAACACAATTCAAAAGCACACCACATCCTTGAGATGTCTTAAATAATGTCTGAGTGGAATATTGTGCTCACAACCGCCCCCATGCAGGTCCAAGCGCTAATGGAATTCCACTTACTGCATTACGAAACTGGGAAGAGCAGCACAGGCTTTTAGCGTTATCCAACCCCATATCTAATTAGTGAAATATCATAACACAATAACACAACAGCGTCTTCTCCCAAACCCAATTAATGGTCTATTGCAGCACAAATGTTTGATGAAATCTCACCTAACATTCCAATTACCACATTAGCACAACAATATCACTAATATGATATTTTGTTCAAAAAATATCCCTGTGATCTTTTGCTTAAAAATGTGCGTGGCAATGTTTAACACCTGATACCCAAAGGACACGGTGAAAAGAATCAAAGACACTGTGGAACATTTCCTGTAAGTCCATTTATGGGCTGTCACAGCCAAATCCTTGGTGAAATTCTGCTTAACTGAGTCTTACTGTCAGGATGTCGCACTAATATGGACACTTTATTGCAAGAAAATCCCACCGGCACCTTCACAGCCGGAGCTGGAGCCGCGTACCGGCCTTAAACGACGGGACATGTGTGGCATATCTCTAAATCGCAGCATAAGCTCCGAGTGGAGGGCGACGACAACGCCAAATGCCGACTACCACTGGGCATCGGCACGGTTTGTTTTCCTAATTATGGAGCTTTCCTAAGAGCAACCAAAACATGTAATGTTAGTATTTGATTGCTGTGTGTGCTGGCAATTTTAAAGAGTGTCTAAATATAATGTTCTATGTAACCTGTGGATTCTTGACAAGCTCCAAACCACTCATTATGATGTGGGCGCACTGCATGAGCGTCTTATTAGAGGTGTGTTGCCTCGCTGGAATGACTCCCGAACCAGTGGCATATCACATTAGCACCAGCTCCTTAATGCCGCAATATCACACAACAAGTGACCCTGAAACAATTTCACGACTCCCACTCACAGCAATATCACCCAAACACAGTTTTCATTGGCAGGATAAACCTGCCATGTTTTTTATTCCACCTAATCATCTGCCTGCAAAATCAATCCATCTTGATCACTGCCTGTTGCGGGTCTTTGAATCCCTCCTCCTCTTCCTCCCTCACACCATCTGTCTCTCTTCCCTCGCTTCCTCCCAGCAGCCCTCCTTCAATCATTTTTTCATAACTCCTCCATCTCTCCAGCCTGTCCACCCTCATAAGCTCTCTCTGTCTTTTCCCTCCCGCTGCTTCTCACACCCTGCATTAAACATACATACCACGTTGCATGTAAAGTGCGTCTTGTGTGTGTGCAAATTTCGCGGCAATGGTGAGAGCATATCTGCTAATGACTGGAGCACGGTGGCGCTGACACCGGCCACGCCTGCAGCAGCAACACGTTAGCAGTCTCAGCTGCTGACCGGCTCATTATCATTTAGAACTGCTCGCTGCACAAACTACACACCCACACGGTCTGTCGCTAACTCCTGACAGGAATTAGAATTATGTGAAAGAAGAGAGAGATTCTTACAGTCACTATTATGTAGTGCCAAAGTCCAGGGACCCAGCCTCTCGTATGCCTCTTTTTGTTCCCATCGGAGACAATGTTTGTATGTGGTGCTCGTTAGCACACCCTGTGTCGCTTCTCCACCCCTCACTCAAGCCTTCTCTCTCTGTCTATTAAAGCCTGGGACACAATTATCCCCATTCTCTGCCTCTCTCTTTCACCCTCCATCTCTCTCGCCCACTGTGAATGAGAGTCTGGAACACAATTACCCCTGTTCTCTCTCTCCCTTTTTTGCACTTCATCCATCCATCCCTCTCTCTATCTCTCTCTCTCTCCACCTCTTATGGCTTCAGGAGAAGTCTGTGAAGGGAGCAGCTGCTGAAATATTTATTGATCTGTTTTCCACAGTTTTATTTATTTCCCTCTCTTCCTTCTTGCCCTGCCCTCCCCTTTGCACAGACCCAGCAACACCTCCAGCGCCATGCGATGTCAGAGGCGGCGGAGGGGCTGAGCATCCACAACATGAAACCATTATTTAGCATTTGTTGCGCCCGGTAGTTTTACCTGTGTAAACAAAACAAGAGGCGCGAGGATGGAATGAAGGCAAATGTGAGAACAACAGCAGCATCAGCTACGCCGAGAGCAGATGCGGCACAGATTGAGCCGTGAGACAGGTGGATTGTTTGGCATATTTTGATGCCGGCATCCGCTGCAGGGGGTTGTTTACAGGGAACACCAAGGTGCTGCTCTCTCTTTTTTTTTCAGCGTAAAGGAAGTTGTACACAACTGCAGGCTATTGAAGTAGTAGTAGTCATGGCAACAATGCCCTGAGCAATTAGAATTACAATGGTAACAGCGTTAGTGCTGGACTAAATGGATTCACTGATGAATCTGACGTTATCTCTGCGTAATTTAAGGGCTTCCGTGCTCCCGTATGTCCCTGTGCTAAATATCAGAGCAGTTAACCGGGAGTTTTGAGGTTACTCCAACGGCGAGCAATTCAGCAGTCGTTTGAAACTAATGTTTTTCTCCAGCCTTCTGTTGTAGCACAAAATGATTAAACTTCCACACACACACACACAAGGGAGGGATCACACACATAAACACATGCACACACTGAGACGCAAAAACACACAAAAAGCTAAGTCCCATCACCAGGCATGGCCTGCATTAGTGCCTAAGCCTTTTCCATTGATTTGCCGGCGAGCTCCTTGTCTTTTGGTAATGAGGACAGGGAGAGAAGCGGGACCCTCGTCCCTCCCGGCTCCCCTAGGACAAGCCGCCTGCACTAATCTGAATTGTGTTTCCAATGATGCTAACTCCCTGGCACAAAAAAGACTAGAAGGAAGAGGAATAGAGGAGAAAAAAATCACACAGCGCTCTCTCTCCCCCTCTAACAGTATTCATTCCCCCTTAAATGTGTAACATCTGCACATCACCAAACAAGAAAACATCTCTTTTTCTCCCTCTCTCTTTTTCCCTGCAGATAGCTCAATCTGCAGTGTGGACTGAAGCCTTGAAAACCAAAGGGAAGCAATTTGCACTATGCTGGGAGTTATTCGATTTTCTCTATATGAACGCTATTGAAAAGAGATCAATGAGAGTTATTAATATCCACCCTGATGTGTGTATATATATAAATAAAGATGTCCCCCCGTCTCCCTCGTGGCTGGGCTCCATTGACTTTCCATTGATTTACCGCTCACACCTTTAGAGGGGGAATTGTTGAAATTCATCTTCCCAGTGGCCCAAAAGAGCTATTCCACAGTGTATGCATGCATACGTTTATTTCTGTGTGTGTGTGTGTGTGTGTGTGTGTGTGTGTGTGTGTGCCTGCGTGGGTGGTGGTTGATGTGAGTACACGAGCCACCACTTATTCCTGCTTCTACAGCCACTCTGCTCCCTCTTGAATGATCCTTCCCCTGCACTAAATAAAACATAGCCTTTTTTTCATTTGTTACACTGAGAACCCACAGTCAATGTTCATATTCACACCCAGACAGAGTCGACGCAGGTCTTTGAGCTGGGACTGGGACGCTGGGAGTACGCGGCAAGGTTGTAACGCAGCAAATTACTACAGTAATTAAACCCAGTATAACTACCTGTCCCGAGCTGAGAGCTGTCCTGGTTCCTTTCCATTACACTGAACTCCATATATTATAACTGTGATTATAATTGCAAACAAGCCCTGCTGTAATCATTATTTATGACACTGACGCTATGTGTAATTGCCAGCCCCCCGAACCAATATGTGAGGCCCAGTGAAGTGTTTATCAAAGCCGACAGGAGGAATCTCAAGGGCAGCGAGGTGTTGCCGTGCCCGCCTATCGTCCGCGGCAACACCGTGGCTAACCATCCTCAAAGGATTTGAACCTGTGACCTCTCAGTCACCGCTCTGGCCAGATAGCTGCTAACACTACGAGATGCAGAGTTCGGCTTCAGCCTTGCAGGTCGCGGGGTCACCGGCTCAGAGGTTATTCATCTCTGTCTAGCCTGTGATTGGAAATGCTGTAAAACCCACGAAGTGAGGGCATGATAATGAATACAACTCAACAATCCTCTCTGTTCTAGTCTTTTAGTATTGCCACTGATACCTGACACCACTTCAAGTTTGAGCTGCTTCCTTTAGGGCAGAGGAGCTCACTTAATTTACAACCATTGTAGTAGTCAAAGTTGTCTTATTGTCCTACTTGTTCTTACTTCCTGTTCCTACTGGTTTTACCGGTTTTTAATTTATTTTTACAAATATATAGGGTTGCCCCCTCTTAGCCAATGAGTCTACTAATCGGTCGTTTTGTTCTTAGTCGACTAAGACTTCTTTAGTCGACTAAGTTTGTATGCTGTTTTCATGCTGAATGACTTATTTCCAAGAAACGTATGAGGTCCATCTCTGGTAAACACAAGATTTAAAGTGGTGCTTTTGTGTGATATTTTGTGGAGAAACTCAGTTTTACAAATGTATCTTTACTTACAGTACTGTTTCTTATTGTATCTGTTTTACTGATGGATAACTCTGCTCTGGTGTGTCTGTTTTGGCAGGCTATTCTCATTCACTGTTTGTACTTATATGAACAGTAATGCACTGTAATCTGTACATAACCCACATAATCGTGAGCCAGGACATGCAGGACTGCCGCTAAGGAGTTCAGGTGATGTAGTATAAAGAGCGACAAAGTCCGCGTAAAGCGGAGGTCGGGGTGGATGGATTGGTCAAACAAACACGGTACTTTCACCCAGGAGAGTGCTGTTCGTGTCTTGTGTGAAACCAAAAGTCAACGCTGCCTTATTTTAACTTATTTTGTTGCGTAACTTACCTACTTAATTAACACCACCTAGTAGTTACTTAACAAGCGCAGTTATTTTACGTAAAAATGTCCTTAGTTCAACCCAGACCAGGATCTTTTCCTAAACCTAACCAAGTAGTTTTTTTGCCTTAACCCAGACAAGTACTTAATTATCCTTATTTTAACCTAAACCACAATATTTTCCTAAACCTAACCACATAGTTTTGTTCCCAAAACAAAAGGTTCTGCAATGCAGGGGCTTGCGCAGGCAAACTGATTGCTCGTGTTGCTGGAAATTTGCAGGAGAATGCACAAAGCATGAGAAATAACATTTCGGAAGATATAGGCTACAAACCGTTGAATAAAGATACATTGGTTTTGGCCATGCTGCAAGCCAAATTTCTCAGCATGACGGACAATAAAGACTGAACTGAACTGGTTTAATTTCACAGGCCTTGATGTGGGACCTTAACACCTTGCTGTCAGTGGCTGTTAGGTATGACATGATTCTTTGCATTGTATTCAGAAGGCTAAAGTCAATAGCTGTTTCCCCTCTATATTAAGTAGTAATTCAAGTCAGATAAGTGAAGTGATTCTACAAAATCTTGGTATTTAACTCTTTTCATTAACATTTTCCAAATGTTTCTGCTGCTTTAAAATTATAAAATCTAAAGATTAGATTACCATAACAGCACTTCTTTACTTCGCTTCACCCAACAACACTAGAATATATCAAATATAAATCAAATTTAAAACACGTCTCACAACTCTTCCTCAGTAATCCATCGCTTTATTCGGCCATTACCGTTATCAGGGTGACGACGAGTTTTAATTTTGATTATCAATGATTAACCATTAATTAAAATGAAGTTTCCATGCAGCAACTATTCGTTTTTCATCACAGCACCTGCCTCTGCCAGTCCTGGGCCAAAACACAGCTAGATTTTCTTAAGGTACTATCTTGGATCCACTATGTGCAAGGAATAGATTTAGTGGAAGGTGGTGGATGCACAGCACCACAGGCCACCGCAGAGCAGCAAGAGGAATAGAAAAAAAGTGAAACCCAAGGGAGAAACATTCAGACCGCAGACCCACTCCAGGCTGGTTAAACCTCCAATCCTTGTCCCCCAGGCTCTTGAGACCAAATCCAGGCCCTCTCACTCTAACACTTGCAGATAAATAAAACTCTATTCTAACAATTAATATATGTTAGAAGAAAAGGATTTCATGGAATTATAAAAATATTTCTTGTAAAAATACAGATTTTTTTGCAAAACCTATAAGAGTTGATGTAAATTTGGGCTTTTGCAATGTTAAATTACATGTTTCTTTTGTGTTTTATATGTAAATGGTCTTAGATATATGGTACTTTTTGTAATGACAATAGTAATTATCTGTACTTAAGCTTTTCTTTATCATTCTTTTAAATAATCATTCTTTATTTTAGAGGTGTATGACTCTATTCTAAAAATATATATTTGTTAAAAGTAAAATATTTCTTGTATAATTACAGTAATAAAGGCTAATTATGGTAAGGATAATTCCTGTTTTTTGTTTTTTTACAGTTTTTTATGTACATTATTTGACAGTACTTTTCTGTTTTTCAACAGACATTTTCCGGCAGCAAGGGTGCCGGAAAATTTCCGTTTTTTTTTTACACTTTTCTTTTTTACAGTGTAGATTTTCTTAAGGTACTATCTTGGATCCACTATGTGCAAGGAATAGATTCAGTGGAAGGTGTTGGATGCACAGCACCACAGGACACCGCAGAGCAGCAAGAGAAACAGAAAAAAAGTGAAACCCAAGGGAGAAACATTCAGACCGCAGACCCACTCCAGGCTGGTTAAACCTCCAACCCTTGTCCCCCAGGCTCTTGAGACCAAATCCAGGCCCTCTCACTCCAACACTTGCAGATAAATAAAACCTGCCAAAATGGCAGAGCATTTCTAAGCCAAACATAGAGAACAACAGCACACAGAAACCACAGATTTCAAAGGGAGGGAGAAAAAGCAGAGTCCCCTCCAGAATAGGAGCGCAAGGCATCTGTTGATGCTGGCATCTCCCTTCTCTTCATCTCCAAGCCAAGACTGGTGATCCAGTCGAGTGTGTGTGTGTGTGTGTGTGTGTGTGTGTGTGAGGCGGCAGGGACGAAGCAGGGTGGCTACGTGCTAACATGTGCAATGCGCATTGACCCCACTTGGCCCCCATATGTTGCAGAAACAAGAAGGATGGCAGGCTACAACGCGACCCCACCTGTTTTCACCTGTGTTCCTGCCTTGTACACTTCCTCTTACCAGAACCTCCATCACAGTGGTGCATGTTGGTGGGAAGACCCATCTGTTGGACTGTTTGAACATTGGTGATATGCAAGTACAGTGTGAAAGTGGGATTTCCGGCAATAACTGCATTAATGGACATCTGTAAGGCAGAAATATGTTTCTTAAACATCTAAATATAGAAATAGCTTTGATATTTAACCTTAAACGTCCTCTGCGGTGACATATGTAGCCCCGTGAGCAGAACCAATTTCTCTTGTCATCTTCACTCTTCACTGAATCAATGACGGCATTATTCTCATTATCCGATCTTGCAGGTTTCTGTCACAACAGAAATCCTTTGAGCGCAGGCTAAATTGTTTAATTTCGTGTGGAGGTGTGTGTGTGTGTGTGTGTGTGTGTGTGTGTGGATGCACTCGCAGTCTTAATGTTTCATAAGCCTCACACAGTGTCTGGTCTCATAGATGAAACGGATTTTGATTAATTGCAGACAGCTTGTGTGCCAGAAATACATAGATATTTTACTGTACGTCTGAGTGGGCGCTTGGACGTCCACCTTTTCTAGAGATACGGTTCTCAATGAAAGAAAAGGGGGAATAAATGTGGAAGGGAAAGGCATGACGGCATGCCAGGAGCTGGCCATCGCGACCATGGAGTGGTTTGTACATTCGCACGCCAAGCCAGTAGGAAACCTTTGAATAGCCTAATTGTGTTTTGCAGCAAAAAAAAAGGCCCTTTTCAACCTGGTTGGCGTGCCATTGTACCGGTCTGAACACACATTTTACTATCTGTTTTCTGAAGGTATGAAAGATAAAATGCTGCTCTCTCTTAGTAACATTTGTTGTGCATAATGTGAAGTGGTTAACTGAGAGATAATCACTGTCAAGAGGAAGAAATATCTTCAGGTTTATAAATACCTTACAGTCATTCAGGGGAATTTGTCTTATTCTTCATTAACCAGGCGATAATACCTCACACACAATCTGCTAAACAATGGTGGCGAGGCATTTAAGTGACCACACTGGCCTGACTTTTTTTAGAGGCACAGATGCAACGGAATATTTCACTGCTGCATGATTTATCAAGCGGCGGACGATGCCCTTTTAACAGTCATGTTCTTCCTTTATAATGCATGCGTTCTACCTTTAAAGACGGATGTGTTGTGGACCCACGGCAGCCCAGAGCAGCAGGCGGGATCCCTCTCCCCGAGATGAATCTGATTCACATGTGCTGCAATGTGCACAACTCACATCAATATCCAATCATTCCTCAACTGTGGCTTACATGATTGGTCACACTTTCACATCGCCAAAAACAAACAAACCGCAGGTTACAAATTCAGGGGGCTGAGGGCTGAAATGAGACTCAGTATGGTTGTTGGATTGGTTTGTGTGGTTGTGTGCTGTGTGCGTCCTGCAGTGCTGCCCGTCTGCCCGTCTGCCCGTCTGCTCTCTGCCTCGGTGTGGAGAAGGGGCTTGCTGTGGGAAGCCAACCATGACCAGCTGGGGCTCTCCTGCCCACAAGGAGCTCAGGAGCAGGAGGCTACATCCCGTCTGCATCTGCACGCTGTTAACCTCACATCTTATTGCACTGACACATCAATTATTGTTATTAAGGGCCGGAGTAATTTATTTATATACTGATTTCCCACAGGATGAAGGCAGGACTAATTGAGCCAGGTGTGTGTGTGTGTTTGTGTATGCGTGTTCATGTTAGATGGGCAGGGGGGAATTAAAGTGCATGGCGAGAAAGCACAAATAATAATATATGGCGGGACATCCCATAGCATTAGAGGATGATGAAGAATGCAGGTGGATTTTAAATTTTCCCTGCTCAGCGTTCCCTGTGGACAACAACATAACAACACTGTGTTGTTCATAATGAAGCATCTGAATCTTCTGGTTGTGCAAGTTCTTTGAACACTGTAAAAGAGCAGATGAATGAAGTGTTGAGCTGTGGGGAAGATGTTTTATGCCAGAGATAAAAGAGGGAGATTCAGCGCATGTTTGACCCCCTCAGCCGCCCCACAGTCCCATCTTTCTCCACTCGTCTCTCTCGACCTTGGTATTGAAGAGAGAGAACAAAACAGTCTTCCTCTCCTGAGTCTCTCTGCATTGCTTCTACCCGTACTTAACCCCACCACCACCACCCCCCCCATCCCCTCTCTCTTTGCACTGGTGGTGCGTCGTGTGCGTGGGATACCAGGCCATTCAAGTCACGTAAAGGAATGTTCACAGAAGACTGGGGGTGGGATGGGAGTGTAATTTTTTTTTTCATAGTAAACATCTTAACATGCATCACTCGTTGCTTACACCGAACCACGAGGTTGGCTTGGAGATGAACCTGGCGCTGCGCTCGCACGCACACACACGCACACGCACGCACACAGCATCTCTACATTCCTGTCTACCTCTGCGTGAGCAAATGGAAAGCTGGAGCGCAGTGGCACAGCAGACACGCGTGATTCACAGGCAGGTAGACCCCCCCTTCCCTCCTCATCATTAGTATTCACCTCCACAACCGTTATCAGAAAATGAAAGGCGAATGCACGCGTAGAGGCGCAGCGGCACGCACAACCCTCAGCGCATCGCTAAAGTAGCTCGTCAGAACTTACCTTTCGACAGCAGAACAAGGATCAAACCAGCAAACGCGTTCCGCAAGAGGGGGCAGCCCATGATGGAGTTCGGATTGATTCTCTGCTTGTTTCCGCAGCCAGATGCCTTGGTATTCCTCCTTTATGGGGGTGCCGTTGCGGGGAATCTGTGTACATATAAAAATAACGCACCCAGTGGATGAATGTCAACAGCAATAGTCCAACGCTTCTACGTGTGACTGGACCAAAACATCCGTCTTATCCACTTTTCCTCCTGATGACCCGCGTCGGAGAGAGAGAGGCGAAGACTCGCAACCAGAAAAATATCAGAGCAAGAAAAAACACAACAAATACCCCAGACACACTTAGTTTGGCTCTCAGTGCCTTGAAGGAAAATATTTTAGAAAATGCATGAGAATAAAAGGTAAACTGTCCAATGACTTGACAAAAAAAATGTTGTTTTTTTGTGCCAGAGAACAGGATGGGGTCCGCGCGTCCTGACCGGTCGCAAGTCGCCACTTGAGCTTAATTAGCCTGCTGCCGTGTGTCTCTGTTGGTATGCAGCGCGTCTCGTCGCTCCGCACTCAGCGCGTCGCAGGGAGCAGCAGCAGCAGCACTGAACGCGACGCGCACAAGAAAGCGCATGATTGGCAGTTCAAGGAGAGCTCCTCTCTCCCAATCACCGGCCCCAAGGAAGGAGGCGGGATTTACGATTGCGTCGCTTTCCCGCTCGGAGGGGCCGACTCCAGGAGCCACACCGACCAATCGGAGGCGCGCGGTGGGCGGGCAGAGCGCGAGGCGACGCACGGCGCGGTGATAATGTAATGTGATTTATAGCCAGCTCCGTGTTGCTGCAGTACTCAGAGAAAACAGTCCACAGGGGGACAGGCGGGCATAATAACTACAGGGACAGAGGTGGGGGGGGGGGGGCACTTGGAGCCATATGGGCTCGCGTGCCGGTTTTTGGTGCCTGAATGAGAACAGAACGAGGTAGAATGACAGGTTGTGCTGCTGATAAGCAGATGATACTCAACTGCTGAAATGAATCCTGCAGACCAAAGGAGAAGTCTAAAAATAAGACAGTGAGGAGTATAAGTAGGTAGTGGGTTGACTGGGTAGACTGGGTAGAGAGTCAGTGTAACCGGCGGACTGGATGGTAAAGACAGCGTGACACCAGGATCTCTCTATGGTGAACCTCTCTTTATCCTGATAAACACACAGGGAAACACAACCTCCATGTTACAGTTTTTTTCTCATTCGCTTAATTGGCTCAATTCTCGAATGAGAATTATCTTTTTCAAAACAAGAAGCTCAAATCTCTGAACAATTAGTTTGTCGTTTACAACAGATTCAAATTTCTCATTAATTCAAGCAAACTGCACGTGATGAGTTGATTCTCAGTGAAACTGCCGTCCTCTTCACAACTTCTAAACGTTCTTTCATCGTTTGAGCCGTCACATGCCAAATGATCCATTCAGTTATCAAAATCTGTCAGACATGCACGTATATTCCATAACTATCTATTATACGTATACTGTGAGGAGGTACAATTAATTGTTTTTTAACTGAACTTCAGCAGGTTTTTTCATTGTTGCAGGGTTGATGTTTTTTGCCATAGATATCATTTTGTGGCAAAATTTCAGTTCAGAGTATTTTGACTTTACATGAAAGATCAAAATTAAATTTTCTGTTTGCAGTACATGTAACACATTGCTACACAAATACTTTTACTGTATACATACAAATGTGCATATCCTTTTTTAGTAGAGTATTTGACCTACTGTTGAAATGTTAATCTAAAATGCTCAGTGCGATACACAACAGCATTCAGCTATAGACAAAACTGACATTCTTGTGTAGTACATTAAGTCAGTATAAACAAAACAGAGATTTCTATATAAGAAACATGTCCAGGGTTGACTGCCGTGGTGAAAAAACATGTAAACATTTTGACCAGTACTGCTCACACGATGACAAAACAACTTTTCATTTTAGTGCCATTGGCCAAATTACTGACACAATAACTAGGTTTTGAAGCATGAATGAAATGTTCTGGGTGAGTTATACCTTTTGAAAACATGCAACAGAATTGTGATGTCCCATCAACAGTTGTACTTACAGTTTAGAGAAAGTTAAGACTGTTTCAACAAATGAGCCAAAGCGATTGAGAAAAAACTGTAAATCTACTGCCTGCTCCAGCTCCTCTCCCACAGGATAATTGTACAGAAGGGGCCATGGCAAAATATTAACTATGGAATAAAGTCAAATATACAGTAAAACATACCTGATAAACACACAGGAAAACAGAACCTCCATGTTAAATCTGCTGCCCGCTCCAGCTCCTACACACTCGAATACAGTGTACACAACGAAAGTTAGCTTAGTCTGCCGTCACTTTAAGCTAGCAGCATTTACTCTTAAAACAACTATTTTTAAATGCCAGTTTGTTAAAATCAATAAATTGACAGGTTGGGATAGACATTATAACACTGTAGGAAACAAAAATATAAACAAAACAATACGAGAAATAATGGGATGGATTAGGATAATAAATGAGCCAAAAGAAATGACAGCCACCTCTCCCACAGGATAGTTGTACAAAAGGGGAGAAGGGAGAGGGGCAAAGGGGATTTATAGTAGGGACCATCCATCCATCCATTTTCTTCCACTTTTCCGGGGCCGGGTTGCAGGGGGCAGCAGGCTAAGCAGAAAATTCCACACATCCCTCTCCCCAGCAACGTTTTCCCGCTCTTCCTGGGGGACCCCGAGGCGTTCCCAGGTCAGACAAGATATATAATCCCTCCAGCGTGTTCTGGGTCTACCCCGGGGCCTCTTACCGGATGGACGTGCCCGGAAAACCACCAAAGGGAGGCGTCCAGGAGGATCCTGATCAGATGCCCGAACCACCTCAGCTGGCCCCTTTCGACGCGAAGGAGCAGCGGCTCTACTCCGAGCTCCCTCCGGATGTCTGAGCTCCTCACCCTACATCTCTAAGGCTGAGCCCAGCCACCCTACGAAGGAAGCTCATTTCAGCCGCTTATATCCGCGATCTCATTCTTTCGGTCACCCAAAGTTCATGACCATAGGTGAGGGTTGGAACGTAGATGGACTGGTAAATCGAGAGCTACGGTCCGGTATAGTGCCCGCATAACTGCAGACGCCACACCGAACCGCCTGTCCATCTCCCGCTCCATTTTAGGGACCACAGAAGAAGATATTCTGGAGTTTAGAGGTTCTCCCAGTCAAAATAAACTGTAACCAGATCAGTTTTGTATAATTATAACAACCAGAGAACAAGATATAGAGGTACATTAACCCCATCACATCAGAGCAGATTGGAACAGCACTGCAGAAAGCACCCCATCTGACTTAATCACACTGCTGCCTTAATGGCAGGCGACATAAACCCATGTAGGAAGACACTTTATATTGATGCACAAGTACTAATGAGCCATTTATAAACATGTTGGTCTCTTAGTCGCTACGCTGCATCTGGTACTAAAAGTGTGAGAAGCCGTTGCTTCTAGTGAAGATCTCATTTTCTTTAAAAGGCCTTTCACACGACGAGATAATCATCATGAAAGCTAGAAGCCACAGACAGGAAGCTGTGAAACTCCCAGAAAACTTGATTGCCAAATGTATGCGTACTTCCCCAACACGTGGCAGCTCGTTACAGGCAGGTTGCATCATATCAGCGGACCTCCTCGGTCAGAAACACAACATACAGCTCCCGCAGAGCCCATTGGGTCCACTTCTTGCAATATTTACTCTGTGCCTGAGATGATTATTTCCATATTAGCTGATGTATTGTTCTATTTTTTGACTTGCTTATTTATTCCCCAAATAACCAATTAATGCTTTATTACTGCTGAGTGCATGAGTAACAAACTGTTTGCTGATTTATAGTGTTCGGACAGAATTACAATAAATACAGTTGGGGATTAACTGACTGCATATCTGCCCCGAGATGAAAGATGGAGAAAGATGAGCGGGCAAGCAGTGAGAAAACCCAGGACTGATTAATGAGTCAGCTAATCAAAGCCCAGCGTTACTTACAGTGTGTGATTTGTTTGCAAATACTTATTATTATTCACTATTAATTAGATTTGACACAGAGGAGTGAATCAGGAGCCAGTCGTGTTTGTGATGTTAACCACTGGCTCATTAGGCCGTTATTTTCAATGTTACCTGCTGGTTTTTGGCTAACTGATGCAAATTTATGGATACTGCAGTAGATAGATAGATAGATAGATAGATAGATAGATTCCCTTACAAAAAAAGAAGCTTATTCAAGTATGCTATTAGTATACTTCTTTTAAATCTTAAAATAAGAGTATGCTTTCAGATTACTTTTTATGTACCTATCAGAGATGAACTTAACAAAATTATATGTGAGTATATTTGGCTTATACCGAAAAGTAAACAGACAAAAAAGTCTAAGTGTACTTGTCAAGTATACAGAAAAGTCTAAGTGTACTTGGCAAGTATACAGAAAAGTCTAAGTATACTTGGTTTATACTGGAGAGTATACAGAAAATAGTAAGTATATTTGGCTAGGTAATATAAGTTAACTTAAAGAAAACTTACAAGTATACTTGCATTAAAAAAAAAACTAACGTAGTTTACTGAGAGCATTCTTTAAAGTATACTTTCATAAACTAAAAAGTGGGCTCCAAGTATATAACTAGTAAACTAACAGTATGCCTATAAGTTCACTTGTAGTATAATTCATATTATAGTTGCAGTACAAAATACAACTTGGATGAAAACTAGTTGTGTACTCAATGTTTACTACTCTTACATTTAAAGTATAATTAAAAGTATACTTTCATAAACTAAAAATTGGGCCAATTTAGTCCCAAGAAGTATTGAAGTAGTACACTTACAAGTATACTACTAGTACATTGATATTAGTATACGTATTACATAAAGTATACTTGGGATTATAGTTAAACTATACTTAAGTTTACATCATAAAATAAACTTGAAGGATACTTCCTTTTTTGTAAGGGTAGATAGACAGACAGAACGACAGACAGACAGACAGACAGACAATCCCAGTCAGCAGCGACAATATAAAGATAATATAAGTAATTGAATAAAGAGAACAGGTCTATGGCCTGAGGGAAACCCCGTTTCAACATACACCCTGAACTATATGCTATTTTTTGTACAAAACATTAAGCTTTGCACAGTATACTATACTGTTCCTCTAACCAGCACGTTCTCACCCTCCTCTTCCTTTGGACATACAGTATTTGCACTGAAATGCCGCAGGACAGTTGTTGTATACGGCTTCTACATTAGCATAGAAATACTGCCTATGCGTGACTCAAAAAACGCTGTATGTGCAGTTGCGAAGCTTCATTAATGGTATTCATGTCTGCAATCAGTAATTCAGCTGGGTTTCCGTCAACTCGCAGAGATTATTTATAGACCTGTCACAAGTTGCAGTTTGTTTGTACTCAGTTGTTCCGAGTTATTCAATAAAAGTAGAAACACCTGCGAAAATGTTGACACAAATTTGCATTTTGACTCAGATTTTACAAAGCCAATTACCCTCAGACCTCGCCTGCTCCCATCACACTGTATGACATCCTGAGCACAGTGGGAGCGGGCTCAGAAGAAGACAGGGGAATATTTCTTCATTTTGGAAAGACTGACGTGCATCAGCATTAGGGAATGGTGCTGTTTTGCATTGTAATCAAAGGCAAAAAAACAACATATTTACAAATGCAACACTTTCTGTAGAAACACGTGTACACATTTTGAGTGTCTGTAATATTCAACCCGTTCTCACTACCAACTCGTCAAATACTTGGTCAGCGCCCCTCGACGTCTGATACCGATGCATCGAGACACCCTTTAGCTTCTATAGGGCTTTTAACTAACTCAAATGTAAACCCACCCGCGTCATTATTAGACGGTTATGTAGTGTGTAGCGTTACTGCATAGAGCAGATCAATAATCATTCATTAATTTATATCAAAATATGTATATATATGTATTTATAAAAACAGGGAAAATTCATAATTTGATATTAATCAATGAGTCTCATAATCTCAGGGTTGCTACGGAGTTCTTGGGCATAGTGAACAGTGATTTGAATTGTTTATATAACCACACAAAATCAAGTAACCAAGTTCTTTATAAAATGAAGTGTTAATTTAACTAACTACATGACTAGAATGATAATTGAATAAATATAATTGAATAAATGATAAAAGAAAATGAAAAAGGAAATAAAATGAATAAAGGATAATTGAAGGAATACAATGAATACAATGATGAACATTTATGGATAGAAACAAATTAAATGTGACCAGGTCAATTCAGTGACTGATATCTCTCTGATTGAATTTGATGTCTGCCTATCAACTGAATTTAGTTTTGGTATTAATGTACCATTCAGCAGCAGAGAGTTTAAGAAGCACCAGGGAAGATTGAGAAACAATTTCATCTTATATATTTAGGGGTGGTCTAATTCAGGTTTAGAATATACAGATGGATTTCCTAATTCTCCTTGCGCCTAATATTAATTATCCATTTTGTAAAGTGACCTTATTTATTAATTGACTATAAATGTTTTTATTAGTTTAATCATCAAACTCTTTCACTTCTGAAAATGCATCCATACATCACCCTCGCTGAGTAGGCTGGTGGATGGAGGTTGTGCTGTTTGGAGTTGAGTGGTGACAGATTCTGTCTGGACCTCAGCATTTTGGATCTTTTTGGATCCGATTGGTGCGACCCGGATTGAGTTGTTTCTCCTCCTCAGTGGCTCGCTTTGGCGTCCTCGAGCATCCTCGGATATGGTCGGCTGGCATGTTACCTTGATGTGTTTTTCCATCTCCGTCTCTCTCTGTCTGGTGCAGTGTCTCTGTGCCATTTCTTCAGACCCCCAGTTCAGTCATCATTCGCTACAGTCAGAGCAACTGACATAGTATAAAGAGCAAGAAAGTCTGTGTAGGGCGGGTGGGAGTGGAGCGTGGATCGTTCAAACACACACAGGACTTTCACCCTAGAGACCAATGTTTGTGTCCCGTGTGAAACCAAGTCAACGTTGACTTATTTTACAGTAGTTTTGTAACATTAGTTACGTACTTTGCTAACGGCAGTTCCGTAACAAACATAGTTATTTTATGTAAGAAACATGCTTATTTTAACCCAAACCATGATCTTTTCCTAAACCTAACCAAGTTTGTTGTTGAAGTAAACCTAAAAACTGAATAAACCTACGTTGGAAGTTTATTTTGAAAATAATAATACATTTTATTTATAGAGCGCTTTTCATAAAAACACAAAGACTCTTTACATGAGTAAAAACTGTCATGAAGAAAAACAGAAAAGAGACTATATGCATGTAACAAGCGTAACCTGTGCCTTTCCTGTGAGCACGGAAGTTTATTTTGAAAAGACACTGTGCATATAATGAGGGGAAACTGATGCCAGAGAGGTACCTATAGCGTCATAGCATAGGGCCGCTGACCAAGCGTTGGTATTTGAGCTAGAATGTGTTGTTATATACTATATATGACACTTTCAGACCTCCCTGGTGGGGACCCCAGACCTGTGAGCCAATGGAAACTGTCCCCACAAGGGATGTGAGGATTCTCTCCTTCGCTACCACAAAGACATAAAAGAAAATATGATTCATTTTTCTGAGTTTTTAACTCCTTAAGATGTGAAGGGAATATTCCCAAAACTTTCTGAAATAAAAACCTGCCTGTCTTTCAGAAAGCCACTCAAAAAGTGGACCGTCAAGTACAGCTGGGCAAATGTACTTTTATCATCAGGCTTTTATAAAGATTCAGGGAGTCTGTAGTTTCACACTAAAGCAGCACAGTGGAACGAAAGGTTGCTGGAGGTCAGGATGGTGAATATGCTCATTAACCTTCAACTCCAATGAACCAGGCTCCATCCACAGAAAAGATTTTTATTATGAGGAAAGTTGAATTCTTTTTAACAAATTCTTTGAGTTGCCTAAACTTGACCGAAGCTGGTTATTTCTGGCCTAAAATCACAAAACAATACTATTTTTTTTTTTTAAATTTTTGTCATATCTGTGTATCAAGTGAATCAGCTGTCACAATGATTATCAGCACACGTCTGAAAGGTTTTAGGGGTAAAAGTGTATGTACTAGGGCTGTCAATCGATTTAAATATTAATTGCGATTAATCGCAAATTAAATGCCCATTTTTTATTTGTTCAAAATGTACCTTAAAGGGAGATTTGTCAAGTACTTAATACTCTTTGTGATTACCATAAAGTGGGCATGTCTGTAAAGGGGACACTCGTGGGTACCCATAGAACCCATTTTTATTCACATATCTTGAGGTCAGAGGTCAAGGGACCCCTTTGAAAATGGCCATGACAGTTTCTCTAAGTTTGGAGCGTTATTTAACCTCCTTCTCGACAAGCAATTATGCCATGGTTGGTACCAATGGATTCCTTAGGTTTTCTAAATTTAATGATACCAGTATCTTCACTCTAGCTTTAAAACGGTACAACCTCCGGAAAATCAATTGCGTTAATGCTTTAATTAGTGGCATTAAAACGAATTTGAGTTAACGCGTTACTATCGTGTTAACTTTGACAGCACTAAAAGAAAAACAGGAGACAAGCGACAGTGCCAACTATGTTAATGTCATGTGAAAATAAAGCAGTACAAAACTCATCATTTAATCTTTAAAATCTTTAGAAACGTCATTGTGTCATTTGCTTTCCCCTAAACTCTACCACACTTTGCCTCAATTTTGTGCCACAGATGCTCTTTTAAGAGTGGGTGGCAATTTCTCCAAATCCCATGTCGGAGCAACCCAAATAAATTATTATGTATTGAATAGATTTCTACTATCAGTTGAAGACTGGAATAAACAGGATGGGACAAGAGACAGTTATTATCTCTTTATATCTTCTGGCTGCTCAGTTTAGTGTCATCTTGGCTGTTACGTCTGCTGCAATGTTTTCAAATGTCCATCGATTTATTGTATTAATTTGTTGTTGTTTTTTTGATCTAGAAGCATTATTGTCTCAGATTTTGTCCCTGCAGGCAACACTGCAGAGAGGAACATGAAAAATCATATTAATCCTGCATCAATGTACAGGATTAATATGAGCATCAAGCTGGACTTGAGGGCTCCAAGAGACTTGGAGGGCCCGCAGAGACTCACTAAGACAACTGATAGTGGACCCTCATTTCAGACTACATGCAGGAGAAAGACACATAATGGTGGAGTGGGCAAACAGAGAAAGAAAAGCACTTAAAAAGAGGAAATGTTCAAAGATAGGAAGTACACGTTTAATGTTTGAAATGTGTATGTGCTTGCTCAGTAATTTAAAATGTTGGCTGAAGGGAAGCAAAGTCATTTTAAAGACATGTGGCTCTGTATGAGGGGAAATGTTTAAAGAGGATGTAATGCTATGGACAGGACAGCTTCTTAGGTCTGGGAAAAGAAAATGGTCCAGTAGTATATTTTCAGATGAGCCAGAGAAAACTGGGGCTTAGAGCTTTTTTTTTACTCACAAAGGAGCACGAGACGTTCTTTTTGAAGAGGAAGACCTCATCTTCTTCTAATTAGAGTGGTCATCTTAGAGCTCAGACCTTTTGTAGATCTTCTGTTTTTTACCTCCAGTTTTTAATTTCTTTCTAAGTGAATGTTCTTATAGCTGTTCTGATATCTAATGTTTGACTTTATAATCCCAATCATTCCTGCAAATGACGTTACACTCTCATACTCTCCGTTTCTATGGTGAGTGACCGTTTTCTTGTCGTCCGTCTTGTACTGAGATAACAAGCTTTGCCTTCACTGTCGTAGTGCAGTTACAGCATCATAGAATCATTATTTAATTCCTTTGGCTTCCTTGAGTACGAGGTGAAATCTTAGAGCCACAGTAATCAGGGTTGTCTGATGCGTGATGGGGTCACGATGCATAGAGTGCATCGTAACTCATCCGGGGGAGGAACACTGAGGTCAGTTTAATGGATTGTAACTTAACCACACTTTGCAGCTAGCTATTTAAAATTCTAAAAGATGCATTGTAGCATATGTGTGCATTACGTTTGTCTGTATCAGCTTATACTCTGAGGTCTTTACACTGGCTTCCTGTCTGTCAAAGAATTGATTTCAAAATACTACTGTTGGTTTATAAAGCATTGAATGGTTTATGTCTGATCTCCTGCTACATTATGAACCATCCAGGTGGTCTGGGGCAGGTCTGCTTTCTGTCGACAGAGTCAAAACTAAACATGGAGAAGCAGCGTTTTTATGCTCCATATATCTGGAACAAAGCCTTTTATTAAATCTAATAATTACTCATTTCTTGCCGTGCACATACTTTTATTATTGTGTTTTATACCTGTCTTATTCTATTCTATTTTAGCTTTTGCCTTTTTGTTTTAATTGTCTATCCTCTTGGCTCTTTAATGTTTTTGATTGTATGTGAATGTCGAGTGGGCGGCACGGTGGTGCAATGGTTAGCACTGTCGCCTCACACGTAATGTTTGCGTGGGTTTTCTCCGGGTTCTCCAGTTTCCTCCCACAGTCAAAAGACATGCATGTTAGGTTTATTGTTGATTCTAAATTGCCCGTATGTGTGAATGTGAGTGTGAATAGTTGTCTGTCTCTATGTGTCAGCCCTGTGATACAGATAATGGATGGATGGATTAATGTCAAGTCAATTCAAACTTTATTTATATAGCACGTTTAACCCCGAGACCCACAATAGACCCATTTTTGTCTTTTTTTAGAGTGCTTTTCAGCACTGTGTGTCAAATTATTCTAGTCATAAATAAGAAATAAACATAAATAATCAATTAATTAATTAAAATAAATGTTTAAAGTGTATAAGGGCTTAGGACATTATGATCGAAATATATGATTTCCATCCCCATGCTCTATTATGTCTCACAAGTTGTTGCAGCACTTTTTAGGTTGATACCATTTGTTACACAGTCTTGGTGCTAAATTTAACCATTTTTTACAACTCGAAGATTGATAGAAATGATCAATAATCCCTCCAAAATACCACATTAACACACCAAGACCTTGAGGAACACCATAGAAAAAGCCATGCTGTGATTTGGTATCAAAAACTTTTGACATTTGGAGATTTCTGCAAGAATTGCATTTTCGGTGATTGGATGGCGAGCGCTACTCTTGTGTAAACTGCTCAGAAACCCCCTTATTGTTAATCTAGCTAGGAAAGCCATCCATCCTCTGAATGCTCTAGGTCTCTAGTTTGTGGTTGTAAAGGTTCATGAGACTGTGATTATCCTAGAGGTCACCACAGGTCTTTTTATACAGTGAGATCAAGTTTCAAAAAATGGTCTCACTACAATGAAATGGCTACTATGGGGACTAACATCATCACACATGAATACAGTTTGGCTCATTGGATCCGCAAGAGTCTCAGCTTTACAGTGATACACAATTTTTTGTAATTCCAAGTTTAGATTAGATTGTTTAGGGACCCCATATACACCCCACATATCTTGAGGTGTGAGGTCAAGGGACCCCTTTGAAAATGACCATGCCAGTTTTTCCTCGCCAAAATTTAGCCCAACTTGTGCGTTATTTTACCCTCCTTCCCGACATGCTAGCATGAGATGGTTGGTACCAATGGTACCTTCCCTCTAGCTCTAACACTGAACCTGCTACTGCCTCTGAAAGACAGTAAAGTCGGTCTGGATCGCCCGCAATCCCGCGGGCATCAGAGTGACACAACCGCAGTTGACCAAAGTGCTGAACATGTACGTAATAAAATGAATACAAAGCAAGCAACAATAAGAACAGTGTAAAAACAATAAACATAATGTGCACATAATAGCAGTAAAAGAGTTGAAGCACAACAGACGATAAACATAATCAAATGCCAGCGAGAAGAGTTGAGTCTTCAGCAGCGACTTCAATGATTTTATGGTCTGAGCTGTTTTGATATGAAAACATATAGCTGTCCAAAGATTAGGGCCACCGCAAAGGCTCGCCTCTGTTTCTGAGTCTAGTTCTGGGGACATCAAGGAGCATTTGATTGGTCGACCTCAGTGCTCTAACTGGGATATGAAGGTGCAATATTTCTGCTAGATAAGGTGGTGCCAGCCCATTTAAAACCATCAAAACAAGCAATAAACTCTTAAAATCAATCCGGAAACGGACAGGAATCCAGTGGAGGGAGGCCAGAACTGGTGATATCTGATCAAATGTCCTTTTGTGGTGTTTTTCTTTTGCATTTTGTCTCGATGCTTTTGATGTTTTAAATAAAGCATTTTGTATTGCCTTGTTGCTGAAATGTGCTATATAAATAAACTTGCCTACACATACAAGTATATGCCTGAGCCTATACCTATCACCCACAGTCACTGAGACACCATGAGTGCCTGGGCTGAAATGACAGTAATTTCACACCCAATTAATAGAGTATGAAGCAGACCCGTACTATAATGTCAGATGTTGGCACCTTGGCCGTGAGGACAAACACAAAAGGACACCTCGCCGAGCTTGTTTGAGGAGCGGGGAAGTTTATGCAAACATGTCTGACTTGGAGTACATCCGGTTGGGGGGGACACGTCCCTGAAGTGTCTGCTGTAGAGCTACCAGTTGGGCTGAGACGCCCCACCAGCCTGTTTAGTATGGTAATGTATGGAGATGCGGGCATGGACACTTTTCCCCTCTTTCCCCTATGCACCATGTTTAAGCTCCACACATTAATTGGCATGGCGGGGGCGGCAGTGACTTGGTTGTAATCATTGTCCCTCAGAGGACCTCACTGAGAAGGATTGAAGGAGAGGGAGCCTTTGGTCTCGAAAGGCTTGTCCTATGAGTTATGTTATCCCAAGAGGTGCGAGGAAGCAGAGAGACTGGGAGGAGGGAGAGGAATGTATGGAACAAGGAGGGAAAGAAAGGGAGAAGCTGGAGAGGAAATTGTGATGTGAGCTCCCCTGCTCCTGGAGAAATGGAGGACTGCAGATGGAAGGAGAGGGGAATTGGATGGGAGATTCATGTAAGGGATTACGGATGGAGATTGATAGCTGGATCGGTGGTAAAAAGTGGTAGGGGGATGGGGTTAAGATGTTTGAGCGACATGAAGAAGATGAGAAGGAAAAAGAAGGGAGGGGTGGGTCAGAGGAAGATGACAGAGGTCGATTGACGTTAAAACTCCAACTGTTGTACTTACATTGGTTTCATCTAAACTTTCCAAACTGAGAGAAAAAAAGGAACAAGCCTCGCACTTCTAATTCAAGAAAATTGATTTATTAACCATAACCTATTAATTTCCACCGCTGACACAACCCTGTTAGCGCCTCACAAGCTGATGTTGTTACATCCACTTTAGGCGCACAATTGTTTCACTGATGATTGCTGCCGCCGCAACGCGCCACGCTTGTAAAGCACCTTGAAATTGAGGAGCCGCATCTGAATCTGAAGAGGAGACGACAAAGAGAGCCTGTCAAGAGAGGGAGGAAGTGGAGGGAAGAAAAAGTAAAAATGTAGAAAAGCTGAAGGTTTCTTGCTTTGAGGGTCAAAATGTAAATGCTGTACTCCATCTTGGCCAAGGCTACTAATTACTTGAACCAAAGGACGTTTGTGTGGTTACTGTATATGCTGGCACAAGCAGGCATATAAACATACATGGATGAGTTTCCCCAAAGGCGGAGAATGATGGATGTTAAATGAATGATGAAACACAGCGCGGGGAGAGTCACCTTAAGAAGCGAATGGAGGCTGAGCGCGCCAGAGAGTGCGGCCTTGAAGCCAGATCAAAGCCAGGAGCTGAGCTGTAATAGATGATGGAATTTAATCATGTCTGCTGCCTAATGCTCTCTCTCTCTCTCTCTCTCTCTCTCTCTCTCTCGCTCTGTTTTATGGCTTTCAAAATGCAACTGCCATTTTCCGTTTTAATTCGCCACTCCATCAAACTTTTTCCATCACTGCACTGCAACACTCTCCCTTTCTAGATGCAAGTCACTGACGTGGGCTATTGAAGTACAATGACACAAAATAAACATCAGTGTAATAACTGCATTAGCATAGACTGATGTCGGATCGGCCGGTCAGTTTCATGTCACATCAGTGCCTTAGTTAGCGTCCGCTGGTCGCCTTCTGGCCTTGAGGAGAACCTTTGCTGCTGAGCTCTGTCGTTTTTCCTCTCAGTCCGGGAATAAGTGCTGCGTCTCACTCCGCAAACCATCCCCTACTAATTAAAAACTTCTTAATGATAGTACTTCAAGAGCATTCCTCGTGCCATTAATCATCCAGATATCCCATAGATCTTGAAACAAATAGGCAGCAAAAAACTGAACTTTTCACAGAAAAAAACGTGTGTTTCATTATCATCAAGAGTAGTTTTGCATTCATTTGTATCCATAACTGTTGCACTTTAAGCAGCAACTCATTAATCAGTGATACGTTTGTTGGGATTATTGAACTCTGACTCAGCCATAAAACAGCAGCAGAAGGGTCCAAAAGAAAAAAGCAGTTTGGTTGGACTTAGTCCAGTCAGAATCCTTATAGGCAGCCCGTTCGCACGAAAAGGCTTATAAATGCCACGATAATGCGTAAGGCATTTAGCGTGCAATAAGTACGCCTTTCTTGATTTCCCCATGTCATTTGTACACAGCGTATCCTCTTGGGATGCACCGATTTATCGGCCAACAATCGGTATCGGTCGATATTCGCAAATAAGATGACATTCGCCGATGGCAGTGGCCGATGTTTATATGTTGTGTTGCATCAATTTTGCGTCGGTAAATGTTGTGTTGTTTATTTGTGGTTGGCCTCGGACAACAGTAACCGTGCACACGTGTGGTTTGTTTACAAATAAAAGTGAAAGAAAAAAGTCGGCCGAGTGGGAGTATTACACTGTCTCAGAGAAAGATCAGCGATGAGAACGTTGTTATGTTCAATGAAAGATTAAGCAGTAAAACAATGGCTTACAAAATGTATTAAAAACAATCACTTCAGTTTGGATGAACGAATGTCGTGTGTGCATCATTTGTCTCTAGAAGCCTGTCGGTCCAACAAGGGTTGATGCAGCACCCAGTATGCTACAGTGGGAACATCCTCCATGCTGTGCAGGCCGTGCAGCAGTCCGTCCCTCATACCGGGATCCAGTCCCGGGTGAGCAGAGTGCAACAGCACGTTGGGGCCGTCGCATCGTAGTCCCTCTTTATCTGCTCCCCAACGGCGTTCTGCTGTTACTAGTCCACTAGTTAATCGATCTTGAATGATGTTGTTCTCTCGGGCGGATAAAAAAATAAAAATGCTAAAATGGGTCACCAAATACACTAGGGCGGCCGTTAATATAGCCTATTGGCGGCCCGCACAAGTAAAGTCTATATGTGAGAAACACTGCTCATGTTTCTATTCGCTTTTACATACACATTTAATTACATTTAATTTATGTTTCACAAAAGGAATATTTTTGATGGGTTGTATAAGTACTGAAACATTCTTCTCATAGAGTAAGTAGTTGTATAGCAGCTGAAAAGACTTTTGAAGGAGTTATTTAAAAAAAAGAATATTTTTCATGTGAAAGAAGGTTATATTAAAGGCCGTTTAATAAATTTGTATGATTGAATTTGTGCTCATACAAAGACGGTGTAAAGAAATGCTGAATGACTTTAAAACAGATCAGTTATTTTTTTTTATAATGAAGAAGTCTTTGTTTCCCTGGCACAACAGAATTTTGCAATTGGTGCATCCCTAGTGTCATGTATTGACTGCAATGTAAACACAGCCGCGAATAAATGCTGCGGTAACAGTTAGTGACGTAGTATAAAAAGTGAGGAAGACCACTGGATGGGTCCAACAAACATCGGACTTTTAACCAGGAGACCGGAGTTCGGGACGGGTGTTTTGTTTTGTAAGTTACGCTAGTGACATTTGTCACATGTTTTTTATTTACATTTGTGACGTGTTGCTGCACCCGATTCGACTGTTATCAGGCCATTAAATAGGCGTTATCGGTCGCTATAAGCACCATAGATGTGGATCATTAAAGGTGAAAGTGAAACTTAAAAGCAACTCATTCTGACACGTAAAACTGAAAGAAACGTCACGTTTTGAACACAAACAAAAAGGCTTCTTTAGGTGTAGGTAACACAACTACAACTTCTTTAGGTTTAGGCAACAAAGAACACTTGGTTAAGTTTAGGGAGAGACATTTTGTTTTGGGTTAAAATAACTACGAACACAAACACAACTACACATTGTTGGTTTCACACGGCATGCGAACTTCGTTCTCCTGGTGAAAGTCCTGTGTTTTGGTTCCCATCCATCGTCCCGATCTTCACCCCTTATGGAGTTTCAAACTGTTTCTTTCACACCACAGCGCCCGACTTCCGCTTCGGCTCCTGTCATAATTTCTACGGTTGCTAGAGGTCGCTGTTGTGTTCTTTGATACCTTCCTTCGGTGATCTACCATGTGAATAGATGATAAAACCTATTAGTGAGTGTAGTAGGCCCCTATTGACTCACATCTATGGGGCTTATAGCGACTGATAACGGCTATTTAATAGCCTGACAACAGTTTAATCAACCGGTTTTCCGTAGTTGTGTTATATTGTTTCCGTACGTATTATTTTAAGCCCAAACATGATGTTTTTCATTAACCAAACTAAGTGTTTTTCTTGCCTGAACCTAACTGCGAACGTTTGCGTGGTGTACTCAGGACACGCGGAATGTCGTGGTAATTATACACCTTCCCGTGAGACCGGATTGTTATAGGAGAGGCCATGAAACACTTTGCTCTGAGCATGGATTGGCAGTCTGGCAGCCAACAGAAATGTGGCATTGATGAATAACTGGTATCTGAAGGTAGATATCTATCATGGATAACCATGCCAAGTGCCATAGTTTTAAGCTCTGAGCATGTCTGCTTATGACTGGCTCACACATCATTTTAGCCACTCCCGAGCTCCCTAATGGATTCTCTGCCCCTGCCGTCTGTCTCTCTCTGTCTCTTTTGTCCTTTTTTCATTTAACCACACTAAAAGCGAATCGCTCCTTATCTGTGCCTTTCTTTGATTTTTTTTTTTTCCAGTTGTTGTCTCTCCTCCTTTTTATTTCAATCTCTGTCACCCATTACGACCATCTTCCCTCTCCAGCCGAGTGTTTGTCTATCCCCCTTCTCACTCTCTCTGCTTCCCAGCTTCTCTTCCCGTCTCCCCCAGCTTGATTCAGCAGTAATGAGTGCAGCTTAAGGTGGGGCTGGCCCGAGGTTTGCTGGAGAGAGGCAAGGAGGTTAATGAGGAGAGCAACCTCGCTTTTTGCCTGAGGTGTAAAAAGAGAGTAAATGGATGAGTGAGGGAGAGCAAGGGGCCAGCGGGACAGACAGACAAACTGACAGACAGCACTACACTTAGCAATAATGAATTTAGCTGATGCACAAAAGCACTCATGTCTGACAGTGTGACCGTCAGCCGAGGTTAAAAAGTATGGTGGTGGGCCTGTGTGAAAAAATAACCACCATATGTTTAAATCACTTTTATAGAAATGTACACGTACAACTTTTTAAGATTCATGATAATTAATAAACCAATGGTCAATCTATTATTAATAAATGTATTATAATTCCAGTATGATAAACTATTTATCCCCCATGTGGGATCCTCAAAATGATTCCGCCAAGGTTCCTACGGATACGAAAATTAAAAATAAAACAAGGACACGCGGTGTCAAATAGATGAAGCTGCCCACACAGTTCAGCGGCTCTGCCAAGAGGAGGCGAGTGAACGATGCTGCTTCTTCTTCTGTGAACCTCCTCATTCATCCCAACAACCACTGGGGACAGATTATATCTTTCTATGAGTCGGAAACTAAGAACAGATGAATGAAAAAAATGAATAAATGACTTAACAAAAGAATTAACAAATGATGTCAGCGCTTCAGATCTCAAAATACAAATTAGACCAAAGCAGAAAAAAGATAAAATCAACTTCTAACTGAAACTAAACTGGAAAATTAGAAAGCTTTCTTTGATTGACACATTAAATCTCTGCATATAAAATGTTCTGCATCTTATGCTCTTTTACAGTTTTGACGGTTTGTCACTTTCCTCTTGTGGCTTCCAGTCACCTAAAGGTGATATCTCTTTTCTGCCATCTTTCCCTCCTTCTCACTCCCATACCTGCCCTTGTCACTATTTTCTTTGTTTTACTCCCAAATCAATCTTTCTCATTTCGTCTAGAATTGATTTCGCCACCTCTTATCGCCGACGCAATCTGCTCCCACAGCCTCATCCAGTCCTATCCCGCTCCATCTTTTGCTCTTTTTCTTCTCCTCTATCTCGCTCTCCATCTATCCCGCTCTGCATTCCACTCTGGCTCATTACAAATGGGGCTCCTTTGCTCTGTACTCTTACTTGGTAACCTCTGCAGAGTTGTGGAACAATGTCTTGATTGGATGTGTCTGGCATAGCTAAGCATCCTGTGCTGCAGACTTGGTGCCGTGCATAAGATATTATGTTGGCAGCCAGCAGTGTGTTATCACCGATACAGCACTGATACACTGGGAAGATAGATCACCAATCAATCAGGATGGCTGCGTCAAAGTATACTGATCCACTGCATTTTTTTTTTTATCTCAAAGGGTCTACACATTATTCACATCTATGATAAAGTAAACATTATTTTAACAGCTGCAGTGCTGTAACTAAACTAGGGCTGTCAATGTTAATATATAACAAATATATAACTCAACAGATAACGCAAATTCGTTTTAATGCAACTTGTGATTTTTAGGATGTAGCAGGTTCAGTTGTAAGGCTATTGAAGACACTAACATATCATATGAAACTAGAATGTTATACTAGCTTGTCGTAAAGGAGGCTAAATAACGCTCCAAACTTGCGCTAAATTTTGATGTGGAAAAACTGGCATTGTCGTTTTCAAAGGGGTCCCTTGAGCTCTGACCTCAAGATATGTGAATGAAAATGGGTTCTATGGGTACCCACGAGTCTCCCCTTTACAGACATGCCCACTTTATGATAATCACATGCAGTTTGGGGCAAGTCATAGTCAAGTCAGCACACTGACACACTGACAGCTGTAGTTGCATTTGAGCATATTTTTTGTGCTAAATGCAGTACCTGTGAGGGTTTCTGGACAATATTTGGCATTATATTGTGGTGTTAATTGATTTCCAATAATAAATATATACATACATTTGCATAAAGAAAGCATATTTCCCCACTCCCATGATGATAAACGTATCAAATACTTGACAAATCTCCCTTTAAGGTACATTTTGAACAGATACAAAATGTGAAAAATACATTTTTGATTAACCGTGATTAAAGCTTCAGTAGGCAACAATTTTTTTGGCATCATTGGGCAAAAATTCCATAATAACCTTTCAGCATATTGTAATTCAAGTGTTCCGACAGAAAACTAGACTTCTGCTCCTCCTCATGGCTCTGTTTTCAGGCTTTAGAAAATCTAGCCCGTGACGGGAGACTATGACCAATCACAGGTAATTTCAGAGAAAGAGCGTTCCTATTGGCTGTGCTCCGGCTGGTGGGCGGTGCTTGGTATTTCCTCAACTGATTTCAACATGGCTGCTGGGTCATAAACTTTCTAATTTTACAGCTAAACAGTACACTACAAGATGATTCTGAAAACATTTGAGGAGAGAAATAGGCATTACAGAAACAGAATATTGATTCATATTTGATCAGCGCTGCCTAGTTTGACCGTTTGATCGGAGTTCGGGAGTGATTGACTCGTGGCTCTCATAGACGGCAGCTGGACGGCAGACTCGAGATCTGCTTTGATTGGTTGTTGTCCTCCGGTCTGTGAAATTTTGCAGATGCCATTAGAAGCACCGGAGGACACAGAAGCACATGATTTTTTTCAGATTACCTGTCTCGTGCACTACTGTCAGGATACTGTATAGTGACCATTTTATAAAAATAACTTTTTTTAATCATATTTGCTCCATTTCTACCCACTGCAGCTTTAACTATGGACAATCATGCGATTAATCGCGATTAAATATCTTAATGGATTGACAGCCCTAATTTAAAAACCACGTATGTTTGTAGAAGGCAGCAGCTCTCACTGCTTCAACACGTGCAGTCCTACAGAAGGCTTACATATAGTAATTTAAGTTAGACAAACACAGAGCTGCTCTGGCAGCAGAATAATCACATTTGTCGACGGGGCAGAGCCAAAGAAGCGTGCCCCCGGGGACAGAGCTGAGCTGTGGTGATTTTGGCAGAATTGGCAAAATCACACGGTGCACATGCAGGTCGTGTGATGCTCCGAGGCTCAAAGAGATTTCTTCCCGTGAAACTGTTTCATAAAGAAGAAACAGCTGTGAGACTATGATGACTATATCCTGGGACACAGATTTTGAGAAATATCAAGGCACTGTAATATCCTGATATTTATATTTATATTATATTTATTTAAGGATATGACATTATGATTATTTAAGGCTTCTTCTGTATAAATTCCACACTGGAAGTGAATCAGTGGAAATAATTGAGCTTGCATTGTAGTAATAATAGCAGAACATCACAGAGTCAGCGTTTAACATTCGATTTTCTACAGCTGAAGTGAAAGAGTGACTGAAACAACAGTGGGCTGTCTTGTATGCGTTGTTACAACCCTGAATGTGTTTCTAAGCTGTGTCCAGTGCTCCTGTGTTGTTGTTTGGCTATGTTTGTGTGAGAGCGCGTTCTCTGCTCCTGCAAGGATCTTTGATAGATATTTTAAGAAAAGATATATGTTAGCTATTGAGACTGTAAAGATTGTAAACAATAATGGGCCTAAAATAGAATCCTGAGGAACTAATTCTCAAGAAATCAGTCTGTATCACAAAAAACACAACATTAAATGTGTCAGAGGTACTTTAGTACACATACTTTAATATCCCTAGTAATTATGTCCATGTTGTACAATATCACACCTCATGATTTACATCCAATGCCAACGTTCAGTACTAATGCAGGAAGAGAAGTGCCCTAGATGTAGCGAGGCGGACTGTAAGGGTGTGGAGATCAGGATGGTGTATGGGCGTGTTGCACGTTTGACTTCCATGCAGGAGTGTTTTAGTTGCCTAACTTTAACCATATTTTATTTGCATAGGCACAATCTTCAATCATACTGTAGTAGCTATGTGCGGGTATTAATGTAGGAAGCAAACATTTTAAAACTTTTGCAATGGACTTAAAAAACGTATTGAATGTAATCCGTGGGGATGTCTTTGTCTGGTGATACTGTAGGGTTCGAACTACAGAACCGATTCATTTGTGAAGAGTATGTAAGAGGTAATATCAACAGTGCGGGTTCAAACAAAATTGGAAAACATTTAGGGACCAGTGTAACAATTAGGGGGATCTATTGCCAGTAATGGAATATAATATTAATAAGTATGTTTTCTTTTGTGTATAATCACCTGAAAATAGGAATCATTATGTTTGTGTTACCTTAGAATGAGCCGTTTATATCTAGATAGGGAGCGGGTCCTCTTCACGGAGTCCGCCATGTTTCTACAGTAGCCCAGAACGGACAAACCGAACACTGTTAACGTTTCCTGCTTTGGCCGGAGTCGATAACGTTACTTGCTGCCGTCGCCGCCGCTCTCTCTCTCTTGCTTCACCACTCACTTCCCACGTACACACACACACACACACACACTCTACGCACTCTACTCTTACAACAACTGGCTCTGGAGAGGGACTTTCGCATTTTAGCATCAGCCACCGTAGCAATCCTTCACACTTCACACGGTAGAAGTTGTAATCTGCAACCTCACCGCTAGATACCGCCAAGTCCTACAAAATGTTTCTTTAAAATTCCTACCACTAAATGAAAGATTGAATTCCGATACTGCAGTGATCCCTTTTTTGTTAAAACCACTCAAACTACCTGGGATCTAACGGATGTATGTTATATACGTAAAGTAAGATAGACATCTTAAGTATATATTAGAGTCTGTATCTGGAGGCTGATCCCTCACATGTGATCATGTTCCTGCAGCAAACTTTTCAGATCAAATGTAGTAAACTGGCTGAAGTTTGGAAAAACAAGATAATCCTTGAACATCAGAATACATCAGGATCACACCAGCCGTGGCGTCAAATCGGGCCAAGTGTGTAAAGTGCAGTTGAATTCATTCAACTACACACCTGTAAAGTTTCGATACGTGACTGCATCGTAATGCTATTGCATTCACAAAATCTGTCCACAGACATATAGACACCTGGCAAAATACTCAAAACCACCTCTGTGGTGGTTCCCGCTACAGTAGGTGTCTCCAGGACCACATTCTGCTATGGTGACTCACACACAGACTCATAAGGTGAAAACAATACCGGCGTTGCCATCGCAGCTGGTAATCATGTCTCTCGGCTCTGTTTAATCCAACCAAAGAGATGAAGACTGCCTCTGGAAAATGCTTTGAAACTCCAATCTGTAAACATCCACTGAATGATGAATCAGGCTTTCAACACTACAAAGGCACACTAAACATGCACTCACTTGTTTTGTACCATTAACTTCAGTGCTGCGTCATTGTATAACAAACAACCATACAAGTACGGGAGAGGGTAGATATTGATTCCTTCAACTTAACCCTCAAACTGTGTTAGAGAAGCAGCTAAATGACCTTGCACACGGATGAGTTGCGATTCCATTCTCAGTCTCTTTGATAGTTGTCTCTCAGTACGCTGTTGCAGCAGTTACTGGGAAATATTTTTTCCCCTGAAGAGGTACTGCAGTGAAGGATGTCTGATGGAAAAATGAATGAGAATTGATGAGCAGCTTTTGGATTGACAGCCAGAGATGCATACAAAAACATAGACACTCATTATCCAACCTGATCTCATGAAAGGCATATAAATAGCACAACATTTTTAGGACATTCTATGTGTCGAGATATCGCATTTTAGGCATTTAACGCTACGTTGTTACCGTGAAACGGTTGTAATTATGTTTAGGCAACAAAACCACTTAGTTAGGTTTAGGAAAAACATCATGGTTGGGCTTAAAATATGTACGTTAACAATGTAAAATAAGTATGGAAAACACGTCACAAACGTCACTAACATAACTTGGTTGAACATCGGCGTTTAGTACCGACGCATAAGGCACCCCTTAGAGCCGGTATGAAACGCACCAGGCATTCTATAAACTACAATGTAAACCCACCCGCGGCAACAGTTAACGTGTGTCGGCAGTGTGGTAACGTAGTTTAAAGATCACAAAGACACACACCGGGTGGGCGGGTGGGGAGGTCGATGGGTCCAACAAACACAAGGCTTTCATCCAGGAGAACGCTGTTCGTGTCCCGTGCATCACGTTACAATCAGCTGTCCATTCGTGTCCCGTGTTCACAACGTTGAGTGTCATTTTCACTGTACAAACGTAGTAGTTTTAAGCCCAACCATGTAGTTCTTTCCTAACCCTACCTATAGTGGTTTTGTTGCCTAATCCTAAAGTGACACCCAGGGTAACTATAGCGGTCTTTGATGCCGAAAAATAAAGTGACGCTAAGGGGCGTGACAAAGCAGCTGTATGTGACGAGTTGAGATGAGAATATGTTGGGTTGAAAGTTTGTTAGACCCATCCACCTCCCCTCCCACCCACCATGAGCAGTCTCTCTCACTTTTTATTCTACGTCGCTAGCTCTGAGCGTAGCATATTCTCGCGGATGCGTTTACATTGCAGTCAACAGACTGCTTGGCACGCCAAAAGCAAAAAAGGCGTTATTATTGCACGCAAACTGACCTACAAATCACGGTGTCATTCATGCGCCATTTGAGACCGGGCTGCATTATCAAGTATAAACTTCTCAGTTTGTAGATTTAAAAAACATTTCATTATTCAATTCAGATTTTCACAAGAATGCAGCAGAAAAAGAAGCTACAGTCAGCTGTTTGTGCAGTGCAATCAGACAAGCATATACTGGTAGATTTATCCATTTCCCCTCAACGCCCAGCAACATCCGTACAATGTGGCGGTCTCCGATGTATTAGTAGAGACCTATAATCAATCTGTGCCATGCTATATTTTCTCAGAAGGTTTCTGCTGTGTTTGTGATGCTTGAAGAGAAAAAAAGAGGGGAAAAGAAGAGATGGAATTGAGAGGTGAAGAGAGGGAGTTTCAGAAATGCAATCATTTTTGTGCACAGTTGAAGTATTAAGAGTTTCAACATGATGGTGATAAGGCTACAGTGCATTAAATTTATCCAAAAACAGATTCTGCACTCCTGAGACTTAACTCAGTGGCTTTTAAAATTGATTATTTTCAGCCAACCGAGTTGCTAAGTGGAATGGAATGTACAATTAACTGTTTGATTGTTTATGGCGCTGCCATTCATTTTGCTGGCTGTCTCTTAACCCATTTACCACGGTCCATCAATACACATTTAAACAGTCGTATACCGGATATGCTATGCTGTTAATGTCACGCTTCTGACGCGTTTGCGTTGCGCTTGGAATGATTCCCGGTAAAATCATTAATCAAAGCAGGACTGTCATCAACATCTCTGTGTGAGTACCGCACGCTACCGTAATGAATGTATTGATTGTAGACACGGCCAAGCTTCTCTACCGTTTGTGTCACAATTTTGCCCATCCCCTCTGCCCTGACCCTGCTTAATCCTCTTTCATATAGCTACCCCTTGTTTTGCAAATTAATTAAACACATCCTTCCCTTCCCAAGCACGGGGGAACAAGAGTCAATACACTCTGAATCGAACTCCTCAGTGCTGATGTGAAATCTGTCCTGGCTCTATGAGAGTGCCAATCAATGACGCATCACCCAGCTTCGTCGGACCCTGTTGCTCTGCATCTCAATCACTCAGCTGATATCATCTTTCTCTCGGTCCCTCCAGCCTTTACTTCCATCTCTTTTTGATCTCCCTCAATATCTCTCTGCTCGATGCACATTGATCATATTTAATCATTCATGTTTCAGGTTACACTTTATAAACTGAAATATCATCACTCAAATGACACGAAACAGTTTGGAGCTGAAATGGATGCTGAGACGGGGTGCTTTGTCTTGTGTGATAGAGTTGTCATGACAGGTCAGCAGCTGTTGTTGTAACGTAGTTCACTGACATTTCTGAAGCCGGCAGATTTGCAACTCAGTGTGAATCTCATTATCATACATTTGCAAACTTGCATCACCTTTAGGATAATCTATTTTGGCATCAGGGCCATGTTAGTGTGCCACCTGTTAGGAGATAAAGGCCACCTTCTCTGGAAACCCTGGTTTTCATTGACAAAATCATTGAGTGAAAGGATGATGGTGGTGTTATTATTCTTATTGTCAACAAACCAAAACCAACAATGCGTTAGTCCGTCTCTCACTTTCCCATCACAATATGCCACAGCAACATTAATTCAGCACCCTCCGCCAATGGACAGCAACAAATGATAAATGGAGTGCCCTCCTAATCAGTAGACAGAATATGAAACCATCAATATAAGACAAATCTAGGGCTGTTCAGAATAGTTGGAAGCTTCATCGTTGACATTCAAATTCTTAATCAACATTTGAATGCTGTGCAGCTTTAGTTTTTGTCTATTCATTCTGTTTACACTCAGTATTTCTGCACAGCTACAGATAAAGATCAGGCTACACTAATATTATTTGCGTTATAGTCTTTGTAGAATTAGATTCTAGTGGTGGCTGCGTAGGATTGTTTTCGACTCGTGTGATCCAAAGATTTCCAATAACTCCTGGGGGTTGTGTAATCCAAAAGTCACAATAAGTTGAGCAGGCGCACCTGGCTTTTAAAGGGAACGTTACGCCCAAAACACACCTATGATTAATTAAGAGACTAAATACAACCCATTTGCCCCTTGCGCTTTACTTTGCGCCCAGATTATGCACCGTTTGACTAGCAAAAGTGGAGTTGGACATGCCCTAAATGCACGTGTGCCATGCACTTTAGACCATGCACTACAGATGGTTTAAATAGGGCTCTTAATGTCATTGGTGCTCCCTTGACTTTTCCTCTGGTGCCACCATGAGCATCATGAGGTTGACAGTTGTGGTCTGGAGTGAAATGCCTAGAAAACTATTGGCTTGTCATGAAATTTGTCAGGGCTTTGGGCATGGGGTCAAGGGACCGGGTGGGGGCCTTATCCTTAGAGACAAGCTTAGCCACTTGAGGGTTCAGTAGGTGTCTCCAGGACCACATTTTGCCATGATGACACACACACACACACACACACAAACACACACACACACACACACAGACTCACTCAGGTGAAAACAATACCAGCAAGAAGACAACAAGAACAAGAAGAATACTGTATGATAATAAGAAGTAGGAGGTTTAATAAGGAGTATTGTCAGACTCATCCTTTGATGCAGTATCTGGTACCAGGTTATTTTGTTACATATAGCCTACCCGGAAAAAATCTAACTTTGTTGTTAGTCATTCACCACCTGTTTTGCACAATTTCCATATTCATGGCTTATGTGTGTGTTATGTATATATTCAGCAGACTGTGGTGCACATGAAAGTCAAATATCCAGTATTGGGAAAACAACTGAAGGTGCACGGAGGGGAAAAAAAGACACATAGGTGCCTCCCCGAGCAAAACAGAGGATGAAACCTGATTGGGTCATTACAGTAATTATTCACTTTACCCCAACTTAACTAGTGAACATTGATATATTAATTAGACAAATAGCTCCACAGCGTCGAAACACAGACTGACTGAATACATGTCAAGTACAATTTATCTTCCTTCTTTCTTTATTTATTTTGTCAGTGCTTTCAAGTGACCGCTGGGATTCACAGCCTGATTCTTTGTGAAATGTGCTGTGCTTTGATCTACATCAAATGCAAACTAAACTTGGGGAGGGAAAACCAAACGGCACAGAGAGATATACGTCAGGAAAGAAAAAAAAGAAAAAACTTCTGCTGCAGCTATTGTTGCTGCTGCGCATATGAAAATGGGCTTTTAGATTTTTCTTGATGTTGGATTCAGTCCGTGGTTGATTTATGGCAGGGTTTCTGGGCAAAACTCCTGGTGCATAAACAACTGTGGAGAGTGCTGATCAATGTAAATTGGTGTGTGAATGGGCACTGTGACCTTTGGAAAACTCCTCTCTGGGAAAGTAGGGGCTGTTCACTGATCTTGTTCTGTGTCCTCTTTTCTTTTTTCCTCCCAGTGCTTTCAGAAAACTCCTGCCACAGCAGAAACGCTCCGCAGCACTGTCTTCCGAGTGACTGAATAATAGCCGAGGATCTGACTTCTCCAGGACTTCTCTGGGCCTTTGTCTCTGACGCGACACGACACAGGGCTTTGACACTCTAAAAACACTGCTTAGAATTTGACTCTGTACCCAAAAGAGGATGGTGAAGAGTGGCTCTGGCAGAAGGCGTCAGTGAATGATGGCCCTCATGTTCAGTCCCAAGCACTTAACGCCGACTGTGAAAAGCTCCTCACAGTGAACGAAGGCGAGGAAAAAGCTGCCAAGGGTTCTCTAAAGGTTCTGCAGTTAGATATGTTCTTTTGAAGTTCATCACAGTGTTCTGCTGATTGCAATTTGACAGAAATCTCTGTGACAAAAATATAGCACAGCACTATAATGAAGTAAATTGGTCGAGATAAAATGAAAAAATGCCTTTTTAACCATTTTAGATCACATCCCCAGTCATATTGTGCACCTATTTAACAATATATGCAAAACAAAATGACAAAAATCGATTTCTTTTGTATTTTTAAAACAAAATCCAATCATCTTTTCTTCCTGTAAAACAAACTATGACACGTCATGACATCCATCCATCAATCAATCTGTAACTTTTAGCAACAAACGAGGTGTGTGTGCTGTAGCTCCGTATCGCGCTACGCTCCCACTTTTTAGCAGTCCAATCAAATGTGAAGGATTTTATTTAAAATCTTGTAACTCAAACTCAAATATCCCTTTTCCCTGGGGGATACTCACAGTACAGAAGCTAAAGACACTCGACTTCCGTTTCACTAAGACTTGAAATCATCACACGATAAGAGAGTATATATAACATTTACAGTGCTGTTGAAAAAACATTTTTTAACCTTAAGATCCTTATTTTTTTTTAAACATCTTGTATTTCTCAGCTGCCAAGGACTCAGAGTGTACTGTATGACAAATGCAATTCCTAACAACCACTAATCTCATGACATGTGTCCTCCACGACCTACAGTCCATCAGATAACTCCTGACATCCATTTGCTTCATTCCTGTCTCTCCCAGGCCTCTCTTCTGGAAGATGGTCTGAGCTGCTAACTAATGCCCTGAAGGGACAACATGCACCTGTAACCCAAGACTGCAGCAGGTGTCGGATGCTGAGGCTGCTTAAGGAGGCCAAAAGTGCCTATTCCCCACAGTTAAGATTGACTCTGAGAGTGGAGCGGTATAATTCTAGCTTCAGGCACCACTTCTGGGTGGCTGCTTCCAAAAGCTTAGCTTCAAGATGCACTGCTGGTCCTCCATCCAAGTCGGGATGCATTTCTCTGCTCTGCCCAGTTCCCCGGTAATGCTGTATTCTTTTCAAGGAGAGTGTGCAGCCTTGGTATGCTCAGAGATGGCTGGTGAGTCATCCAGTGTTACATTTTTTTTTAGGGCTGTCAATCCATTACAATATTTAATCGCGATTAATCGCATGATTGTCCAGCTAGCGGGTTGTAAAGCTAGAGTGAAGATACTGATATCAAATGAAACTAGAAAACCTAAAGAATCCATTGGTACCAACCATATCATACTAGCTTGTCGCGAAGGAGTTATGCTAAATTTTGGCGAGGAAAAACTGTCATGGCCATTTCCGAAGGGGTCCCTTGACCTCTGACCTCAGATATGCGAATGAAAATGGGTTCTATGGGTACCCACGAGTCTCCCCTTTACAGACATGCCCACTTTATGATAATCACATGCAGTTTGGGGCAAGTCATAGTCAAGTCAGCACACTGACACACTGACAGCTGTTGTTGCCTGTTGGGCTGCAGTTTGCCATGTCATAATTTGTTCATATTCTTTATGCTAAATGCAGTACCTGTGATGGTTTATGGACAATATTTGTCATTGATTTTTGTTGTTAATTGATTTCCAATAATAAATATATACATACATTTGCATAAAGCAGCATTTTTGCCCACTCCCATGTTGATAAGAGTATTAAATACTTGACAAATCTCCCTTTAAGGTACATTTTAAACAGATAAAAAATGTGCTATTGATTTGCAAATTAATCGCGATTAACTATGGACAATCATGCGATTAATCCGGATTAATTACTATTATCAATATATTATTAATTATTATTTTAACCGATTGACAGCCCTATACTCAATATACATTGTAATGCATAGAAAATGTAATGTTTAAATTCTCATAAAATATTTTCCTTCAGAGGTTTGCTGAAATTTTCTGTCTTCTGAGTCCTGTTCAGGATGACCCTGAAGTAATTTTACTATCTTACTCCAAACTAAATTGAAAAGCACAACTTTTGATACAAGATGGCTTTTATTTCCTTTTTCAACAAGCCCACATAGTGTTGGTTATTTAACAATTTACAATTTCCTTTACATTTAACTTTTGAGAGGACCCATAATGCTGTTAAGTATTAGTTGATTAGCTTCCACTTGGAGTCCCACATTATAGAGAGAGGGGGGGGGGGGTCTAGCTATCATTAGGCTCGTTCGAGATGAGCCAGGTCTGCGCAGAATCGATCACCAGCGATCGCGGCGCAATGCATGCCGGTTAGATTTGTGTTCGACCTGATCCCGACTTGCTCTGACGTCATGCACACGTGGGCAACGATAACCTCACGAGATCGGGGTGGCCGCAGTTGCTCTCCACCAACTGTAAGACCCAAGGCATTATGGGAAACGTCTGGCTGTCGCCTGACCAAAGAGCTGATTGGCTCTTGGTTTTGACAGTAAACACCGTGTGTTGTAGAAAGTCACAACTTTCTGTGTTATTGTAATATTTAACACTAGATTGTAGGCTATTAGTCTCATGTTGTGCAAGGAAGGTTTAATCTGTTAACAAACACATCTTGTGTGGCTGATAATAATGATAATAATTATTATAATAATGAAGGATATTTATATAGCACTTATCAAAACGAGTGCTCATTACAAAGCGCTTTACAAGGCGGACATAAAAATAATAAAGTATAGAATCCAATGCCAGATACATGCACATTTCCACAGATATTTACAAACAAGTAGCCTACAGATTGGTTCAAACAGGATGAAACTATTCTTGTGACTTCCTGTAAATTCTTTGAAGGCCGCCTGATCTCGTCTACTTTCCAGGTGAGACGCAGTTCATCTCCAACGAGCCTATTAGCTGTTTCTCTTTAATATATATTTCATGTGTTGACAGCAATTGACCAGACTGTCAAAACTTACAGCAACAAGTAGTCCTGTAACTTCAGCGCTCCGTATGTTACCTAGTGATTGGAATCACAACAGGGAGTTACGTAGATAGTGCTCAAATCACAGAGCAACGGCTAACAACGCTGACCTTCCAGCTGAGAACCAGTCTGTGTGGCCGCTGGCTGGAATTGAAGTGATATCATGAACTATTTTTAGTGCTCACCCACATAGATATTGCACCAATCAAATTGCCAGTGTCATCAGTATCACGGTACAAAAAATAAAACTTAAATTACACAAGTCAAAACAAACACCAAGAATATACTGATTTCTTAACACTGTTTGTAATGTAATTGTATTAAAAGCGATAGTTTCAGTTTGACTTTCAGGCACAGAGGAAGTGGATTTATTATTAATGACAAGCATAGGCTAAGCAGTTTAATATTGCTACGGGCTATTGTTAGAATATCTCTGAAAGCAGCATGTCAAAATCCAGAGAGAGAGCTCTGGGGAAGGTGGGAGGCAAAGCAAGTCATTTTGGAATAAGTGATCAGCTCATCTGGCTATTGGCAGACTAAACTCAGGAGATTTGACGAGAGCTCAGCGGTGACAATGCAGGTGACACATATTAACACCTGTGCAGAATATCTCGCCCTGATCTTATCTTGATAATGAATAAAAGTGACCTGCGAGGCCATTGTGCATTCTCCCCTAAATGTCACACACTGTCAGCAATACCTACTCTGCACCATGACATACTGTGCCCCGCGGCAAAAGGGAAGCAAAGAAGTTAAATGAAAAAAGAAAAATGGGCAGGCAGACACAAGAGGCAGAAGCCTCTATAGTCGGAACAAAATGTCTCCGAGCGCAGTGATGGAGGTGAAGAGAGGTCTTTAGTTTTGTAAAGACCTGGGAGACAGATTAAGTAGCATCTTTGATGGACCAAACTCCCGGAGCAGTCACACACTGTGGTTAAAGAGTGACTCATTGGACTGAACACATTATTTTAACTCACAAATTATGGTCACGTTCTGTTTTGATGCCTGTGAGGTTAATTGGGAATTGTGTGAAAATGAAGTTAGGCTATAATTTGTGTTATAATGGAGAAGCAAACATCCTCAGATGCTTTTCATTCTTGAATCCACCTATACAAGCCCATGTATGGATATATCCACGATACAGATGGCACAATAAATGTATGTTTCTGCGCATGTCGGACTCACATTGAGCTGGGATTAGTTTTTAGTGCCTTATTGCTGAGCCGTGTCCTTTTTACCTTGATTACAAAAGGAAGAAAGGGAGTATCGTAGGTTATAAGTCCCTCGGCTACTATTCATTCTGCCGCTGGATAATAAATTGGAACTCAAGAGGGGGTTATAAGGTGTTATGGGCTGAAAAAGAATGTGTGTCATGTAAGGACCCAGCTCTGCAGCTTGTCATCAGAAAAGAAGAAGAAGGAAAGGACAAATAAAATGGGAAATTGCTTGCATTAGTTGAATGATAAAAGGCTATAATGCCTCTGTGCTCGAGTGTTTGGGGTCTCTTGATGTTCTGCTCTGCTGAATACACTTTTTTCTTTTTATCAGCCAGCTTTATTTCACCACCTGAAAGGGGAGCTTTTACTGATGGCAGAATAATGCCTATATAGTGACAATGACGTTTGTAAGACTTGAAACCTGTTGGACATCTTTAGGTAGGGAAAGATGTTGCTACCGAATGGGTGCAAAAACATATTCTTACTGTATTTGTGAGGCGTGAGCTAACTCTGTAGCCCATGGGATCATGTGATTCTGAAAGTGCTTTGAGACTCTGATGATTACTATTAAAGGAACAGTGTGTAGCATTTAGGGGGATCTATTGGTAGAAATGGAATATAATATGTTTTCTTTTGTGTATAATCACCTGAAAATTAAGAATTGCTGTGTTTTCGTTTCCTTAGAATGAGCCGTTTCTATCTAAATAGGGAGCGGGCCTCTTCACAGAGCAGGCCGCCATGTTTCTACGGTAGCCCAGAACGGACAAACCAAACATTGGCTCTAGATAGGATCATTCATGTTTTCACATCGGCCACCGTAGTTCTTCTACACGCTTGGCACATGGGAGAAGTTTCAGTTGGTTGCAAACTGCATCCTCGCCACTATAGATGCTGCCAAATCCTGCACACTGCACCTTTAGCACATAGCAAAGACTACTTATCACTTCCAACCCCATGAATATGTGTAATGCACCAATTTTTTCAAAGATGGCACAAGCGTGACAGATAATGTCCAACTTTCTTGATCCAAATGTGAAAAGGTTGCCTTTCTCCCTTTTCACTGGGCCCTGTTCCCCAAAATTAACAGTGTTTTGTGTCTGCTTTATTGTTGATTTCAGTCCAATGTTTCAGTTTATTTGATACCATGTCAAGTAGTGTGTATAAATGACACCAACTTGTTTAGTTTGTTTTATGGTTTCATGGGATTTTGTTGTCCTGCCCGGGATGTCGGGGTAGATCAGCTGCTCAGCAGTTCAATCAAGGAAAGTGCAACAGGTTTGCCTCATTATGTCTCTTAGCAGGGAGGAGTTGGGCTCTGTTAACAAGATGATATAGGTCAGATAGTTCTGCAGTAAATGATATTATATAATGGTTGGTAGGCTCATTGGTATGCGTGAGTGCCCCTAGATAGATTGAGATGTCAGCAGTAACTTAGAGATCTTGTATAAATGGTCTGTTCATTATTCTGTGTGACTTTGGATGCTTGCTCAGTTTAGCTCCCCCTATACTTACCTGGTCAGGTGGTCGGTTCCAGTTAGGTGAGGCTGAGAAGATAAAATCCCATTCACTGGAGTAAGAGGGGGGGAAAGGAGTTAGCAGCTTGCTGTGAGGCTGCAGCTTTCTTTTGTTTGGTGCTCTTTTGATTCAATTTCCTGGGTTTCATTTTTGCCCTTTGTTTCAGTGAACTTTTGTTAATAAATGCCACTTTTTTTGCACTACTCCTGCTTATCAACCTGGTTCTTCAACATCCCTTTTTAAAGTTTTCCAGTGCAAAACCACCTCATCTGCCCTTATATGGGGTGGTGGCACTACACCAAAGAACAATCATGATCAGAAAGATAGATGTTAAACAGTCTCACTTCTCTATTGAATCCATCTCCACACACATTGTTGAACCCAAGCTTTAGCATAACCCGATTCCTAACCTGACCCAATTTTAAAACCTGCAAAAATTGATTTTTTGGGCCACTTGGGGAAAGTGGCCCATCTTTTAAGCTGATATGGTGAACTTGTTAGCAAACTGCCTTTAGAGTCAAGTTTGGCCAGTAAATATAAGTCCAAATCCCATTCCCGCTCTTTTTAGCTCTGTTTTTGATCTCCACAATAGTTTGTATAAAACAAGTGGACGTATTCACCATGACGTCACCCATTGGTTTGTGGACTGCCGTTTTGAAGCCTCGAGTTCGACATTTTGGCCGTCACCATCTTGGTTTTTGGCCGTCACCATCTTGGTTTTTGGCTGTCACCATCTTGGTTTTTGGCCATCGCCATCTTGTTTTTTGGATAATAATAATGGATTTGTATAATTTACTAAATGAACATCATGATGTATGGAAGAAGACTTGAAACTATCGATTGAGACTATAAACTCATGTTTACAATGTTTACTGAGGTAATAAATCAAGTGAGAAGTAGACTCATTTTCTCATTGACTTCTATACAATCAGACTTCTTTTTGCGACCAGAGGAGTCGCCCCCTGCTGGCTGTTAGAAAGAATGCAAGTTTAAGGCACTTCAGCATTGGCTTCACTTTTCAGACCCGGAGACCCACTGGTCGGGTTATAATTCTCTGTGTCTTTATCAATACAAGGGATCGCTTTTAGTCGTTTAATCCATTGTTATTATGAAAATATTGATTATAGCTGCTTTATGTTCAGACTTTCGGTTTCTATCCATCTAATGCCAGAGGTCGGAGCCTTGGCCAGAGCTTTCTGCCTTTACTTTTCTGCTGATATTGTTTCAGACACGATTAAATAATTCAATACATATTTACAGCTGAAGAGTTTCACTTGAAAGCTATACTCTTTTTCCATTCCACTCTCCTGTTTGGAAGCTGACTGTCAGCTCTGGATTATCAATTATTCCAGTCTACCTTCCTGAATACTGTAAGCCAATACAGCGATGTGTCTCCCTCTTCAGTCTCTGCCAGGTTTTCTGCCCTCTACTCTGCCCTCTTCCTCCTCCCATCCTCCTTTCTCTCCTTACTCTGCAGAGCACCTACACACACACACACACACACACACACACAAACACACACACATGCATACACTAGCAGACACATGGTGACAGATGACACTGAAGGCAGGGGGTCTCTGCCAGTCTCACCCTTCTAGCTTGGCATATGCCAGCCTCTGCACCACTGCAGCAATCACCTGCTCGACTCTCCATTAATGGAGCAGGCAGACAGAGATCCAGCCCCTAAGTACTTTGCACTAAACTGTTTGACTTTCACTCAGCGTCCCAGGGCTGTCCGTTTCAGGGATTCAGTCTGCAGCCTCCGTCTTTGTCTCTGTCTGAGCGCATTTAGGGGAAGCAAGGAAGACACTTCCATTGATACGGCCTGCTAGCGCATCGCCAGCCGTCAGGCTATTCTGTCACACATCAGTGCTTCCTCTCAGCTCTGTATGACATTAAAGTGCATGGGCACACTCATGTGCATATAGTCCCAGGCTGCGATGTGGACATCAGCGGCAAAGGCTTGGACCAAAGTGAGATTTTCTCTGTATTAGAGACCAAGAAACATGCTAGAGGAGGAAGAAGAGATTTGCTCATGTTGTGTGTATTTCCTTGCAATGTCTGTGTTTTGTTAAAGGGGACATTTAATGAAAAACTCACTTTTTCAGTGCACATTCCAGACAACCCAGTCAGTTTTTTGTGGGCTGCCTAGATCAGAAAACATGTGATTCAACAAGCCATTCAGATTTTACTCTCCTTACTATGTCACAACAGGCTCATTAGAATATACCGCCCACAGCTTGAGAACTACCTTTGCAAAGGTGCACCATGTTTTTCACGCAAGTCAATCAGAGCAGACTGGGCTTTTTCTAGAGGGGGGCTTAATGAGACAGGCGCTAAAACGGAGCGTTTCAGACAGAGGGTTAATACAGATATATTCAGTCTGACAGGATGAGAAAAATAATGTGTTTTTTTAACGTTAAACATGTAAACATGTCCTAGTAGAAACCCAAAATACAAGTATGAACCTGAACGTAAGCATGATATGTCTCCTTTAAAAACTTTCATATTGTGAAGCTTTTTTCATCACTAGTGGGCAGAAAAAAGACTGCAAAACAAACTCACAGCAACAAGCCTTAAAGCAGCAGTGGGTAAAAATTGGAGCAAATATGTTTAAAAAAAGTTAATTTTGTAAAACGAGCACTATACTGACAGTAGTGCATGAGACAGGTAATCTGAAAAAAATCATGTGCCTCTGTCCTCCGATGCTCCTAATGGCATCTGCAAGATTTGACAGACCAGAGGTTATTATTTACTGAGAGAAGTACATCCATATTGCCAAGCATGCCCAGCTAATCAACATTTTAAATCCAATATTTAATCAATAGTCAATTTCAATCCATTAAAGGGACTATATGTAACTTATTACGCGCATAAATCATACCGGGTCGGAATCCCATGCGCGCTCGAGTGTGGGTACGCGAGCGCGCAGACTCCGCGGAGCCTCTGCTCCTGCTGCTTGCACACCGCGCTCGTTCTCGCTCGGCTCGCTCCACCTCCACGTGCACGCGCGCACACTGCACACTGCAGAAGAGTTAGTTTAGCTCTGAGAATATCTAGTGAAGGTGCAGTGGACGTTTGTGCAGAAATAAATGCTGCAGCTCCTCAAGACCAACAGAGGTTTCCTGTGTCTTGTGAAGTGACGGGGCTCCGCAGCGAGTTACGTTACCCCGACCGGGTGTCGGTCTCTCTCCCCCCCCCCCCTCCCCCGTTCCCTCCGCGGTCGGTATCGGCTGAAGCAGGAAAAGCCAACACTAGGATCAGCATTGATTCATGGAGAGACCTTCGTCTGGTCAGCTAACATTACTGCCAAGCAGGTGAAATATAGAGTGATATTGTGTGTTAGCTGACGTGTGTCGCCTCACTGTTTAGACCGGTGCTCGTTCATGTCTATGTAGAGCGAGCACAAGCGCGAGCGCGAGCAACAGGACGCCGACTTTCGTTGACATTGCGGCCACAGGTGTCGCTGTGAACAAGCAATTTCTGATTCTTACATATAGTCCCTTTAATGAGAGACTAGAGAATCATTGTCTTGTTTTAAAATGATGTTTGCCTCTGAGGAGCGCCATCATGGACATACATGTATATTGTCTTGCTCCCACAGAGGTTGATGCTGGAAAGCGTAAGTTTTATTTACTAATTGAACGCATGTTCAAGTATGACGTGTTTATCTTTTCCGGGCTTCAGTTTATAAACACTGTTGGCGTTTATGAAACATAATAAATAGTTGTATTTCACTCTCACTTTTGTCAGACACAAAGTCACAGAACAGCCCTGCCCAGCTAACGTTAGCTAGGTTAGATAGACAGACAGACTAGAGAGAGATGCACTGATCACACATCAACTTAACAAGCCGACTATTATTTGCTGACATCAACATGGAGAAGAGAGAACACAAGTTCACCTGATTGCTGCTCCCGCAATTCATTCTCATGGAGTTTTTTTCTCTTTTCGTGGATAGTTCCACTACATCCTCTCATCAAAGTTGTAAACATTGACACCATGACACGAGGGGGAGGCGGGGCCCTTGTGTAGATTGCGTACAAAAAAAGTGTACAAAAAAAAAGACTCATACCATGTGTTGGAAATTCTTCTGATAACCTTAATAGATTCTGTCAATAAAGGTACTGAAACAATAAATGTCTCTGTCCGTTTATTCTTGCAAGAATGGTTGTTCAGCAAAACACACAGAGTATAACAGTCTGCCAGTCTGTTCAGAGAATCAACAATGCAAAAAACAATGAGACATCTATTTATCCAAAACAAAGCAGGATGCGGTTACTTAGCTTACGAGAAGTGACTTACAAGTTTTTAAGAATTTCAGGCGTACTGTATCGAAACTAGTCTAGCCCTGTCTGCAAGACAGGTGTGAACACAAAAATACACAGATATGCGTCAAAGCAGAAGTGTGCTTTCGGGGTCAGCTCACCACATGAACACAAGAACATAGGTCAACATGTCACACAAGCCAGTATATTTTCCATTTCAACCATTTTCATAAGAGGGGGTTCTCATTATGAAACAGGCTACATTTTACTAAAGCAACAATAAATACAATGTTTATCCTTGTTGTTTTAATAAGTAATGGTGAATATTGTGGTTCAAAATAAAATTTGGTTATCATTGCTTATATTTAGGATGAACATGATTATTGCTGGCCTCCATGAGACAGAAAGCTTTCCCCCTTTTCCCCCTTATGGGCGGACCTGATCTGTTTTCCACAATACTGTCATCAATTTAAAGACCCATCTGTTTCTTTTCATCACAAAATTACAACCATATTTACTGACATAGCTGAAGTTTAACCTATAGATACAAAGGAAAATCATAGGCTAATTGAAAACATAGTGTTTTTCAGATAAACTGTAGGATTTCGTGTTTCTTCATGGTTAAAATCCTAATACTTCTTAAAGCTGCAGTGGTTAGAAATGGTGCAAATATGATTTTAAAAAGTTATTTTCACTATATCCTGACAGTAGTGCATGAGACAGGTAATCTGAAAAAAAACATGTCCCTCTGTGTCCTCCGGTGCTCCTAATAGCATCTGCAAGATTTTACAGACTGCAGGAAAACAACCAATCAGAGCTGATCTGGAGTCTGCCGTCCAGCTGCCGCCTCTGAGCAGCCGTCAATCACTCATGAACTCCGATCAAACAGTCAAACTAGGCAGCGCTGATCAAATATGAATCAATATTCTGTTACTGTAATGCCTATTTCTCTCCTCAAATGTTTTCAGAATCATCTTGTAGTGTACTGTTTAGCTGTAAAATGAGAAAGTTTGTGACCCGGCAGCCATGTTGAGATCAGTTGAGGAAATACCAAGCACCGCCCACCAGCTGGAGCACAGCCAATAGGAACGCTCAATAGGAACGCTCTCTCTCTGAAATGACCTGTGATTGGTCAAAGTCTCCCGTCACGGACTAGATTTTCTAAAATCTGAAAACAGAGCCATGAGGAGGTGCAGAAGTCTAGTTTTCTCTCAGAACACTTGAATTACAATATGCTGAAAGGTTATTATGGATTTTTTGCCCAATGATGGCAAAAACATTCTGCCTACTGCACGTTTAATAATAACCTATCAATTTATAACAGGCTTACTGTGTTAGCAAACAATTGCCAAAGATTATTTACACATCCAGAAGAAACAGAGCAACATGGGCATTCAGTTAGAGCTCTCTTTCTCACCACCTGTCTAATGAAGTCCAATATCCACTGGCGCTTTCTCCACAATTCCGTCCGCCAACTCCTGAGAAAAAACATCTGGCTCTCTCTGGCGTCCTGGATGTTCGACTGTGTTCACCAGCCACTCAGTTACTTTGGCTCTCCACCATCTCACGCTGGGCAGGAAGCCTAATCAGTTTGTGTGTGGATGAGAGCTGAGAGCGGCTGCCCACAGTTTAATACGCGGGGGTCGGTTGAGAGCCGGAGTGACTCAACAATGTGGATCAGCGAACCAAAACAGTGAGCTGAAAGGGGGCGGCTGCTGCAGATGCTACTGTCTGTGGCATCTGTAACAGTTACAACCTACAGTTTGACATTACAGAGTCATTTGACTTCATGTTAATATCAAAATTATTGCTTAACAGACCTTTAAAATGTAATACCTCGTGCTCTGAATATTCTACCATTTGTCACATCCTGATTCAGCAAAGCAAAATGTGAAGTTCCTTTTCAAAACCCTCCTCGATTGATTCCACCACTATCTGCCTCCATTTTTCATGGCACAGGGAAGATTGAAACAGTAGATGCATCAGATTCCCTGTGGATTAAAACCGCCATCGAGCACAGCAATTATTACAAATCACTCGATACGCCCGAGTAAAATTAGTCTCATGTGAATAGGACTTTTCCCCTCTTTCGATCTGTCTTTGTTATATATTTCAGTTTTTTTCTCATTATGCATTCTTTATCACAATAATGTCTCAGTTTGGAACATGTGCTGCTGTTGGTTCTGCATGACTTCCTATTCCTCTTTTGTCAGTGCCTGAAACAGTACATTCTAGGAATCAATCAATCCAGGCCTTAAAACAACAATCATTTTTATCTAAATAAATAGGTATTGACTTCTGCTTTCTTTTACACATCAATGACTCAACATAAAACCGGCTCTTGAACGCTTTTAGATTCATTGTAGCAGCTGGTGCTGGGTGAAGTCTTTTCCTTGGTTTGATTCAAAGTCGCAGCTATTTAGAATAAATAGAAGAAGAACAGATAAATAAAACAGGAGCCCATGCAGAGACTCTGACTCAATTAACAGAGGTTGCGGTTAATAGAAAGACATCAGCGCTGGCCACACTGTTAGATTTAAAGGAGCAATCCGTGATCTAAAGAAAAGGGACACCTCATGAGCAAAATTGAAAACACAAGATTGGAACGTGCTCAGCAGGTCTTTAATACAAAAAAAACAACTTCGTACAATGTTTTTATGTTGCAGTCCTGAGAAATTAACATTGGCAGACATCGTGGGCAAAGCCAGTTTATGCAATTTTAGAGCCAACTGGAGATAAGGACAAAGTAGGAATAAAAGGAGAGCTGCAGCTTTGATGATGTATTTACCATTACATCCTTGTCAGGGACACATCAGGACAACTTAGCGTTTACACAGCTAAAGATATGTGGTCAAATTCGTCCCAGACCACCTCAGCAAGTGGTTTGAGTGATCAGATCACAATGCGTCTTGGTGGTCATTTACACTCGTATTTAGCGCTGTCCACTTGTGTTCCGATTGCCCAAGGCGCATCTTGATGTGAGGTGTGAACAGGGTCAATGTTTGCCAAAGAACAAAGTACTTTTTTCAACCCAAACCATGATCTTTCCCTGAGCTTAACCAAGTCATTTTTGTGGCTAAACCTAATCAAACCTTGTCCTAGTCGCAATATGGATTTTTTAACACTGATTTGTAACGGTTGTGGAAGGCACAGACAAATAATGTTGTCCGGTCGATAGTGGCGTCAGATCAGAAAACGCTTCTATATTGTTGGATTTTTCAGCAAACCCAATTGGTTTTTGAATAGTTTAGTTAGCTTAAACCTTCAGTAGGCAGAAAGTTTTTGGCATCATTGGGCAAAAATTCCATAATAACCTTTCAGCATATTGTAACTCAAGTGTTCTGAGAGAAATCTAGACTTCTGCACCTCCTCATGGCTCTGTTTTCAGGCTTTAGAAAATCTCTGGCTTATCACAGGTCATTTCAGAGAGAGAACGTTCCTATTGGCTGTGCTCCAGCTGGTGGGCGGTGCTTGGTATTTCCTCAACAGATCTCAACACAGCTGCCTGGTCACAAACTTTCTCATTTTACAGCTAAACAATAAACTACAAGATGATTCTGAAACATTTGAGGAGACAAATAGGCATTAAAGTAACAGAGTAGTGATTCATATTTGGTCAGCGCTGCCTAGTTTGACCGTTTTGTCGGAGTTTGCGAGTGATTGACTCGTAGGTTAAACGTCAGCTATGTGAGGAACACTTAATCCTCAGTTTCTCTGAAAAACTCTGAGATAAATGGTTTTCTTAAGACAGCGACCATTTGTAAACACAGCAACTATGTTTTCAATTAGCCTATGATTTTCCTTTGTATCTCTAGGTTAAACTTCAGCTATGTCAGTAAATATGGTTGTAATTATGTGATAAAAAGAAACAGATGGGTCTTTAAATTGATGACAGTATTGTAAAAACAGGTCAGGTCCGCCCATAAGGGGGAAAAGGGGGAAAGCTTTCTGTTCCATGGAGGCCAGCAATAATCATGTTCATCCTAAATATAAGCAATGTTACCCAAATTTTATTTTGAACCACAATATTCACCATTAATTATTAAAACAGCAAAGATAAACATTGTATTTATTGTTGCTTTAGTCAAATTTAGCCTGTTTCATAATGAGAACCCCCTCTCCTGAAAATGGAGTCTTTTTTTTGTAAACTTTTTTTTGCAAATTATGCAAGGGCCCCGCCTCCCCCTCGTGTCATGGTGTCAATGTTTACAACTTTGCTGAGAGGATGTAGTGGAACTATCCACGAAAAGAGAAAAAAACTCCATGAGAATGAATTGCGGGAGCAGCAATCAGGTGAACTTGTGTTCTCTCTTCTCCATGTTGATGTCAGCAAATAATAGTCGGCTTGTTAAGTTGATGTGTGATCAGTGCATCTCTCTCTAGTCTGTCTGTCTAGCTAACCTCTGTGACCTTGTGTCTGACAAAAGTGAGAGTGAAATACAACTATTTATTATGTTTCATAAACGCGTCATACGTGAAATAAAACTCACGTTTTCCAGCATCAACCTCTGTGGGAACCAGACAATATACATGTATGGGCGTGATGGCTCCCCTCAGAGGCGTACATCATTTTAAAACATATAATGATTCTCTAGTCTCTCAGTCAAGGTTTAGTTACTCTGGACTAATGCAAGATGGAAAGCAATGGATTGAAATTGACTATTGATTAAATATTGGATTTATAATGTTGATTATCTGGGCATACTGGGCAATATGGATGCACTTCTCTCACGAAATAATAACCATCAAGCATTCAACCAAGCCATAGTATAAATCAGGGCTGTCTCAAATACCATTTTTTGGGGGGTTTTTGGCCTTTGTTGAGAAAAATTTGAAGGAATTCAAAGTGGCACGGCGCAGCAGACTGGCCAATTCTTCTGTCTGTCTGTCTCCATCTCCCCCGTTTCAGTGCCCAGGATAGTGCCGCTGCCGCACTACTGTACACACACACCTCACACACAACAAACGGCAATATCTGTCTTAGAATAATTAATCTTGAATATAAATAATGAATAGTTTTTGATTTTTTCTTATTTCATGGGCTATTTGGGATTTATACATTATTATTACATATGTAGGCCTATATATTAAAAAAACAACAATAAAGCCTTCGAATACTGATTTGGAGGTCAATTACCATGGCAACGGTCCAAGCTTCGAAGCATTCGAGTCAGCCCTGGTATAAATAGTATTTTATATTTGAAAAATGTATAAATGGAAATCTGGGGGAGCCAGTTTGAATGGGTCTGATGCAGCTGATAAAATTAATAACAGCATTATCTATAATTTACAGGTGCTATGCAACCATAGCCTATAGGATTATGTTCACATTGTGTAGCTAAAGCCAATTGTATAATATTGTGAGGACTAATTACAAGGCAGCAGAGCCGAAGCTCAGTGTTATATTTTATTATTTTGATCCAAACTAACTATTAGCTAATGTTGGAGTGAATTGTATGTTTCCCCCATCACTGAGTAAGTCTCTCTCTTACATGTATGTGTTTAGTAGGAGAAAGAGAGCACGTGCATGCGTTGATATGAGTAAAACAGATTTGGGGAGGGCCCATTCACTGGACCTTTTCAGGGGCCCTGACATTTCTGTGGGCAGGCCTGGGACCACTCATCACCAAACATGACTGAGGATTTTGCAACATCCTCCTTCCTCTCTCTCCCATCAGTGCAGATCCACACTGCAGCCCCTCCCTGGGTGATCCTGGTTAGCTACTATCTCTGGGTTAATGGGCCTTGTCTGTCTCTTCTCCTTTCCTGCAGTTGGTGCTATAGACCCGGCCTGCAGCCACTCCTGCTCCCACGGCGAGCCCAATCCTCTGCCGGACCCAGTCGCACATATCCCCACGACACACTCCAGCGGGCCCCCTGGCTCTGTTCATTTCATGCCCTTCACTCCGCGGGCCACAAATCTCTCTCTTTCATTCTTTTGTCATCTCTCCCTGTGTACACTATCTCGATCTGCTTCATGTACGCTGTCCCATTTGCCGAACCTGTGATGTCAATTTCTGTCTGTCTGTGCTTTGTTTGTATCTCCTCCCTCTGCTCCTCCCTTCATATCACTTTTCTTCTTCTTTCTTCCTTGTTCCATCTGCTCCTCCCTCTCTTCCTCCCTTCTTCCCTGCACAAACCCGACTATCTGTTTACCCTTCCTCTTTCTTTTCAAATCCCCCAATGTGCTTTATTGGTGCGGTGTGCAATTCATCGCCAACACATTCCTCATGGTTGAGGTGTGCACCACATTCCAATATAATATAGAATCTGTCATGCAGAAACATTACAGGGCATAAATATTTATTCTCTACTCTCCATTGCTGCTGCCTCCATCTTCATCTGTTCCTCTCCAAGACTCTCTCTCTCTCTCTCCCACCCTCCCTCCTTTTATTTTTTCCATAATTTCTTTGACTGCTCTCGTTCCAACCTGCGCTGGGTTAGGTCCAAGCCTGTGCTCCCGCGGTGAGGAAAAGGTGCTTGTTTATCAAAGAAAAACACTTCTGAAAAATTGATCCGCCATATCAAAGACCTCACCTCTTAATGAAAAAAAATAAATCCATTTCTGTGGTGCAACCCAGACCAAACAACCATAAAGCTGATATGTTTTTGGTAGTCCCTGTGGGACTGGTAGAAACAGTACATTTGAGCAGATAAAAATAATACTGTGCAGGTTAAGAAATGATGAAACACTGGAAGAATGCAATCATCCCTTTGCCGGTATTATTTCACATATCTCTCTAATTATCTCTTCTATTTCATCGTGGCCTTTGAGGGACGGCATCCCTTCAGGAGGATCTCAATGAAAATATAAATTATGCTCGCAAACAATAATGGAAGAAATGGTCTCCTTGATTACATTTGGCCACTTGCTTCAATTTTTTCCCAGGGAAAAATGAAAACACTTCATCGCTCGACTAAACTAAAATTCAGTATTGAGATAATTTGCTCATTAAGCCAGAAACCCACAAACAAAGCGACCTGAACAATTATAACAGAGTCCCACCAGCAAAAGGCTTTGTGTAGCCGGCGTAATTAGAATGCTTGTACTTTATCTTGCTTTCTTTGTGTTAATGTTAAAGTAATTGACTTTTTATGATTTACCTGTTCTTTGATGCTATCTGTTATACTCTGGCAATCTTTCATTTTTCGCCCTCTCACTCTCAATTACTACCATAGACTGTATATCAAGATGGACGACATGTCTCCACTTCCTCCCACTGTACAAAATTCAAGCCAAAATATGCCGGATACGGGAGCTGCCATCTTGAGATTGTGACATCATTTGGAGCTTGGGCTTTTGCAATAACCGCAATATTGCAATAACCACACTATTGACAAGCCAACCGCGATGTTCAGTTTTTTTCTTTTTGAAATTCTTTGCAATGTGAGCACCGCGTATTTATGTTATGCTACAAGCGCCAGCAACTTGACGAGGCGCTGAGCGTCTATTTTGTGTTGAGCGCTGCACGTATGGTGTTTTTTTCTGGTCGCAGAGAGTTGAAAAATGTGGGTAAAAAGCTGCGCTCGGCACTGTCACTTTTTACCCAGTCGTCCAGTCACAATGGAGGAGGGGCGGGAAAAATACCACAAAGACCAAATATCACATCCTGTATGCTACAAGTGCAAAAACAACAACAAACAATGGAGGATAAATGAATACACATAGACCTGCGGGTCCTCTCTCCCTACGTGCTTCAGCTATCCTTTCATCCAGAGCACTTTTACTGGGATATTCCGTATCATAGCAACCAGATGCAACCAAAGCGTCTCAGCTGAAAAAAACGCTGCGCCTCATTTCCCTTCTGTGTTCTGCTTATAACAATAAACACATATTTAATTAGTTTTAAAACTGTCGTCTTTGTCATTTAAAAAGCAACAATATATCTAATAATAGTCTAACAATGAAGCTTATTTTTATAGCACTAAAATCAGGATAAATTAAAAAAAAAAAAGGCAATGATATCGCATATCACACTATTGAGCCAATCATTGTCACAGAGTCTGCACAGTAGTTACCGTGCGGGGGAGCTGTAGTATCGAGGTCATCCGCCAAAACCAATCGTGAGCTGAGCACAGCCGCAGCTTGTCAGCGAGAGAGACTCACAGCCGTCAATCATGACGTCTCACCCCCTTTTTAGAGCATCAAATAACTAATTAAAACCAAACTTACTTAAAAAATAACACTTGAACATACATCAGCGTGATAAGAACTACCCAAAATGACAGAAATCATCTTTGGGAAAAATGTATTTGACGTGAACTGTGACGTTTTAGTTTGGCTCATGTCCCATCCGCTAACATGGAGGAGGCGGGCTTTATGACCTTTACTGCAGCCACCTCCCAGGGGGCGATCCAGATGTTTTGGCTTCACTTTTAGGGAGCTGTCACGTCGTCCATCTTTATATACAGTCAATGATTACTACATTCACAAGTTTTGACGACAGTTCCACATGAATTCCTCGACCTTTAGTGGTCACATTTCTCCTGACCTTTTGACCCTATACGTCTTATAAACGCTGTAATTCTGACACGTCCAGGCATCTCTCACATATCTGATCAGCTGGTTGACATCGCGTGCAGTCATGGCTGGGTCCTGAGTGACAAGAAGGCACTACCTGGTAGGAATAAAACCCAGTGAAGTAGAGAGTTGGTTCCCAGAGCGCCTGGAGCTCTGAATCAGCACGGGGACGAGCGAGACGGGGCATCAATCACGGTGCTAGTCTGTGTCAGCCTTTTCCTCCTTTCCATGTCGTTCTCTGCAGGATCAGTGCAGCAGGTCCTACAAATGAGTCAGTGGAGCGATAAAAACTGAATGACAATAGGTTTTCTGGTCATACAGGACGTTGCATTTTTAAAGAAAGATTGGTTGATCATGCTGGTTAGTTTGATAAGAGGTGGAAACAAGATGTATGCATATGCTGGGTTTATGTATGCTAATGCATTTGTGGTGTTTGCACACATGAGTGACTGATTTCCTCTCCTGTAAATATGTGCAGCAAAGTTACATTTTTTTTCCATCTGGCATTCGGCGCCCTTCCATGTCAGCAGGATGTATGAGCGTGAGAACGGCAAGGTATTTATGATGCCGCTCGATGTGTGAAAGTGAGTGCATCTGGATTAAGGAGGATTTCGCTCTGATGCATCCGTGTTTGCCCGGGCGTTTCTCTTCTACCTGTCCTTGTTACATGACTGCTGCCTGTAGCTGGCACCACCTACAAGCCTGCGGTAATTAAAGTGTTTGATCTCCCTTCCCTCCCCGCCGAGACACACATTTCCAGACCGGCAAACACTGCGCTATTGCCACCGTGATCAATGACTGAAGGAGAAGCGAGAGCCACAAACTGACAGCGCAGAGATTGAACAAGGGGGTGCGGGGACGGCGAGGGGAGGGCGGCAGGGTGGAGAGGAGAGGCAGAAGAAGTTAGTTAAGAGGAAGAGTGAATGGGACAGGGGTGAAGTGAAGGCTGATGAGATAAGCTGAGGAATATACAGGCTTCATGTTGGGCTGCACATTTGGAAAAACATCAAAATCTCATTATCGGTCGCTGCAATCTTCATGTTAATAGAGGCTGCATTTCCCCCAAAAGATGTTTCACACAGCTCCCTATACAAGAGAACAAATTGCTCCGCTGTACAAACTCCTTTCCAACACAAATCAAGTGTCATGAGAGAGGAAATCACATTTTGATTAAAAGGAAACACTACAGGCAAAAATATTGTTTTTCATACACTGGTCAATTTTGAGATTTTCTTGAGATGTCTTCTTTCAGATTAGTGAACAAAAACATCCAAAATGCACACTTAGGTGTTTATTTTACTACACTTTGTCTATTCCTCTGTAGATTTCTCCTAAATTCACCAAAAGTTAGAATTAGATAATGCCTCATTTGCATATTTAAACATAAAATGTCTTGTAATACGAAAAATAATTGTCTTAAAGGAGCAATATATAGTACTGACAGCTAGCGTTTAAAATGGGTGCTGCAGTCCAAATTCAAAACACTGGAGCCATCGCTTGTCCACTCCTCCTGATAGCAGTTAGCATGTGTTAGCATCTTGGTGTTAGCCACTAGCCAGCAGTCGTGGAATCACTTCAGCGGCTGTGTGACTAAAATACTCGCTGCCTTAATAACCCAGCAGGACACGGACCACAGAGAGATGTGCCGAGGCTTTTCAGGTCAGGTAGAATCTAACGTTAACGTTATCTCTGTTGATCCAGTTGGTTTGCTTGCTTCCATGGCTGCAGAAAGCTGTGTTTGTGTGCCAATTTATTTCATATGTGGTAACGGGGTGTTGAAATGGGCAGTGGACGGGATCACACAGATCCAAAACAAAAACAGATGTTCCGGACCGGAATGGAAATTTCAAAGGAGATCATACTGGCTGTAGCGTTGGTATTGGAGAAGCCAGTGTTTCAGTTCTTAATCTCTGATGGCATATCATGGTCATTTTATGATTTATTACAGTAAATATATCACATATTGGTTATTTAAAGCAGCAGTAGGTAGAAATGGAGCGAATACGATTAAAAAAAAGTTATTTTTATAAAACATACACTATATCCTGACAGTAGTACATGAGACAGGTAATATGAAAACAATCATGTGCCTCTGTGTCCTCCGGTGCTCCTACCAGCATCTGCAAGATTTCACAGACCGAAGGAAAACAACCAATCAGAGCTGATCTGGAGTCTGCCGTCTCTGAGCAGCTGACAATGACTCGCAAACTCCAACCAAACGGTCAAACTAGGCAGCGCTGATCAAATATGAATCAATATTCTGTTACTGTAATGCTTATTTCTCTCCTCAGATGTTTTCAGAATCATCTTGTAGTGTACTGTTTAGCTGTAAAATGAGAAAGTTTGTGACCCGGCAGCCATGTTCAGATGCCAGAGCACAGCCAATAGGAACACTCTCTCTCTGAAATGATCTGTGATTGGCCTTTTTTTTCCCCTATTCACCTGTAGTGTCTTCAAAATGTGTTGAATTTTACAAAACATATCTTTAAAGGCCGTTTTCTCAAATTGCGATTTTTCTCAAACTCTGAGCCAAAAATCTCCTCTTCAGTAGCACTTACATCTATATTCCGAAGGTTTTTACAGAGGGGTTTGTTCATATACTGATTTATTGTACATTTTATTCCTATAAAACATGACGAAAATGGATTTTTTTTTATAGCAGTTGACAGTATTTTCTGATTTATGGAGTGATAAAAAGATATATCCAAAATTTCCTCTGTAAAAACCTTTGACTCTAATATGTCCACAAAATGACAAAAGATGTTTAGATTTATGTTGTGGAAATGTATGCAAATTAGCACAAAAACAGAAGATAATGCCTCATTTGCATATTTAAACATACAATTTCAGAAAACTTGTAATACAAAAAAATAATTGTCTTAATGTCAGTAATCAACTGGGGAAGTTTCATGGCGATATCTGTTAGTTACATTATTTTACCCTATTCACCTGGGGTGTCTCCCCTTAAAGCAGATCCTATAAGCATTTGCATGCTAAAAAAAAATTATGTAGAAAATGCTGCATCCACATGTATTACAATTTTTATTTAAACTGCATTAGCAGCAAAAAAAAAAAAGCCACATGATTTGCAGGCCAAGTTCTAAGTGTAAAGCTGAGCTAACACGATTTGAAATAAAAAGAAAAAAAAAACATGTTATGTGTTTTTTTGTTACCCTTATGGGGCACAAAATTGATTTTTCTGAGCTATACTTACTCAGCCGCATCCACAAAGAGATGATCTAGTGACATTTATACAGTACACTCATGAGGCTCACTACGCACACTGACACTCAAATACACACACCCACATGTACACACACACACACATACTGTAAACAAACACCCACACACACACACCTAAATGTGGGTGTAGAGAGTAGCAGCGATAGCCGAAAGCAAGTTTATCACAATCTAGAAAGAAAGATTTGATGTCAGGTATCAGAGGAAAACAAAGACGCCACCACACATCAAAAATGGCCTCCATACTGAAACACTGTGTTGCATTCTGGTTTACTGTTGACGGGGAAAAGCTATATCTTCCTGTTTTATGCCTTGAAGGAAGCCCTTGCTCTTTGATTCCGTTAAAAGAGAAAACCTTGTGAGCCAGACACTGTCCCAAGTCTCTCACACTGCAGGTCACGTCTGGTCCTCTTCCCCCGGCTAGAGACGAGGAATGAGGTGGTGCAAAGTCCAATTTCAGAGGATGATCTGAAGGTGGCAGTTTAAGCAACAGGTGATGCAGAAGAGAGAATAACGATGGCAGCGTTAAGCTAGTCAGTCTTGATTAATTGTCCAAGAAATGTCACATTATGTTTTTACTAGGGTTGTCAAAAGTTAACGCAATAATAACGTCATAGCAGGCTCAGTTTTAAAGCTAGAGAGAAGACATCATATAAAACTAGAAAACCTGAGGAATACTAGCATGTCGCATAAGAGGTTAAATAACGCTCCAAACTTGCACTAAATTTTGGCGAGGAAAAGCTGTCATGGTCATTTTCAGAGGGGTCCCTTGACCTCTGACCTCAAGATATGTGAATGAAAATGTGTTCTATGGGTACCCACGAGTCTCCCCTTTACAGACATGCCCATTTTATGATAATCACATGCAGTTTGGGGCAAGTTATAGTCAAGTCAGCACACTGACACACGGACAGCTGTTGTTGCCTGTTGGGCTGCAGTTTGCCATGTTATGATTTGAGCATATTTTTTATGCTAAATTTGACAATGATGATGGCAATAATGACAATATTTGTCATTGTTTTGTGTTGTTAATTGATTTCCAATAATAAATATATACATGCATTTGCATAAAGCAGCATATTTTCCCACTCCCATGTTGATAAGAGTACTAAATATTTGACAAATCTCCCTTTAAGGTACATTTTGAACAGATAAAAAATGTACGTTTAATTTGCGATTAATCGTGATGATTAATCATGATTAATCACGATTGAATATTTTATCGATTGACAGCCCTAGTTTTTACCAGTTCTAAAGTGTTTGAAAGCTTTGGGTTTTCCGTTTATCTTCAGATCTAAGTTCTAACCTTTACCGTCCTAACCCAAATCCTCTTCCTAAAAAGGCAGAACACTCACGTTGTAATAAGGAGCAGCTAAAATAATCTCAGCTTGGAACAGCCTCATATCACTAGGAATTACTTTGGATACATTTTTGTGTTGCAAGGCGGAAAGTAAGAAGGTTAGTTTGTCGGAGAGGCATGTAAAGTTTCAGACCAGAGACAGAGTTGTTTTTTTCTTTGGAAAAGTCTCTTTTAAACTATAATCTTTATTTAAACTTGGGTTTAGACCGTTAATCACACTGTTGTTGCCATAATAATAATCATACATTTTATTTATGGAGCGCTTTTCAAGATGATGCTTTACACAACACACAACAGGAACAGGAAAATTAAGGTCGGCAACATCGAGGCATTCATTGGAGAAACCAGCAAGACTATGCTAGATTTAGAACGTATCCACACAAAAAACCCAGCCCAGTGTTACCAACTCTTTTCCAATGAAAGTAGCTAACATTAGCAGCACTAGCTCCAAAAGTCCCTAAATCTAGAAAGAAAGTCGCCAAGTCGCCAACACTGACAGTCCGTCCCTTCAGGTCTCCCTCCAAAGCCACTCCCCCAAAATTATCATTATGAACGTAACCAATGAACATGGCTACTGTTAGTACTCACAGTTGTCAAGCTAGCAGCCTCAGATAACGGATTTTTTATTCCTTTTTTTTGTCAGAGCATTTGATTTATTGATTGCTGTCAGGCTGTAATGAGAATTTCAACAAATATAACACAAATGTTCCTAAAATACATTACCTACCCTAGCTTTTAATCCAATATTAAAAGCTATTCTTAAAAGGTGACTTCTTAAAACGTAGACAGATTGGTGCAATTAAATATGCGCCTGTAGCAAATAAGGCTTGATTAATGTTTTTATGGTTATGTTTAGGCACTGACAGCACTAAACTTAAAGGACCAGTGTGTAACATTTAGGGGGATCTATTGGGAGAAATGGAATATAATATTAATACGTATGTTTTATTTTATTATTAGTGTATAATCACCTGGAAATAAGAATTGTTCTGTTTTCTTTACCTTAGAAGTACGGAGTCCGTCATGTTGCTACAGTAGCCCAGAACGGCTTGGACCAGAGTCTATACCATTACTCGCTCCTGTCACTGCCGCTCTCTCTCTCTTGCTTCATCACTCACTTCCCACGCGCACACACACTCTAAGCATGAGCTCTGCTCTAAATGACCTACACTGCTCTTACAACAACTGGCTCTAGAGAAGGCAATTTGCGTTTTCACGTCGGCCATCGTAGTTCTCCTACACACTTGGCACACGGGAGAGGCTTCAGTTGGTTGCAGACTCAACCTCACCGCTAGATATACCGCCAGATCCTACACACTGGACCTTTAAGGTTAGGTAAAGCTCGCGGTTTTGATTTAATACAGACACAGTCAAAAGTGACATGATCGAAGCTCAAGACATTTGCTTAATTAACATTTAACTGAAACTATAATTTTTCCTAACCTTAACCAAAGTGGTTTTGTTGACTAAACCAAACCACACGTGGGACTTACAGGTTCTGAACCTCAGTCTCTGGTGTCAACGTCCAACCTGACCACTGCCTTATGACATACAAGTGGCACAAAAGTGTAAAGTGCTTTACTCGATAAAACGTTGCCACAGAACGTGATCCAGACAGCAATTATGTTTCCCTCAAAATGTATTAGGCAAAACAAATTAGTAGCGTATGAACATAATTTATAAGAGGCCGAGTTGCACTGAGCGTAAACACGGTTCTGTCTTGGCTGAGACAGATCTGTTCTCAAAAATGGTTGAAGAACATACACAAACACGTACAGTATACAGTAGTTCTCTCCCTTAAGTTATCGATCAAGGTTGATGATGATTTCTCTTCTAACAGGAGAGCTGGGTAAACCAACGCACTTAACTGGAGGTGAGCCAAGCGAGCTGCATGCTGGCAGGCTCCGTCTCGTCGGCATGCTGATGACGTTGGATGTATTCCTCACATCTTTTATTCCACAAAAACACACATATTGAAAACACACAGGACACACAGAGGGCACACGCAGACCTACTCAGACCCAAGTCATGTACCTGTAGACTCCCTGACATCTGTCTTCTCTCTCTCTCTCACACACACACTCTTCTCCTCTCACCTCTGCCTCTGCCCCCGTGCACCTCTCTCTCCCCTCTCTCTCCCCTCTCTCTCCCCTCTCCTCCAGCCGACCAGCCGGCCGGCCCTCCCGAGCCTGCATTCCCATTCTCCACAACTCTGTGGCTGGCTGACCTTGGAGCAGCGAGGACGGATCAGAGACAGACAGGCTGGGAGAAGGAGCCGCAATTCATCTTATGTCTGCATGCCAGCCTGGCCAAACAAGCTTGGGGAAACAATCCCTAGCAAGGGGGAGCTGCAAGCATCACCGGCCTGAGTGGCACGATCCGTCAAATTACCTGAGCTCTCTGGACTGAGGCCCGGCCCCCATAGCGAGAGGCCGGCTGCAGGCTTATGGCTGAGCACACACACACACACACACACACACGCGTGCACGCACACACACACGTAAGACTCCCCCACAGCAACATGGGATCACAGTCTTTTCCATGACATTTATTTTTTGGCAGTGTTGCTCCTCTGTTGTTGATGCCTTTATGCCTCTGACCTTGTCTCACCGCAGTGTGCCGATACTTCTTGTTTATGGGGTCTTCCCTCTTCGCACTACACATTCGAAGATCTCATAGTGTCTTAGCTTTATAGTTTTTTGGAGGTATGGGGGAGTTGAAGCTCTCTCATCCTCCCTCCCTCGCACTTGTCTAAAAGCAGCTAACCCCATCTTCTTCTGTCACTCCCCATTTTCTCCCCATCTTGTGGGATGCACCGTCACAATCAGCGCTATTGTAGCCGTCTTTTTTTTCCTCCTCCCTTTCTTTTTGCCTCTCCCCCTCTTTCCCACTTTCTGCGTTATTTGCTTCTTTTTAGAAAAAAAAAAAAACCTGACACCTCTTCAGATCCACCGCTGTGTTTTTTTTCTTTTTACATGGTAATCAGTTTGCAAATCAGTGCAGTGTCAGGGAGAGCGTTGCCAAGTTGTTTGGATCACTCTGCCTTAATCTGCGAGACGGCGGAATCGTTGCGGACTGCGGAGCACGCTAGTCTGGAGTGGATTTATGTTTTAAGGGAGGCTCAGAAGGCGGAGAAGAAAGAGATATTGCATTTGAGAAATGAAGTGCTCTATAAAAATACCCCAAGCACCCACGATGCGACAGAATAAAGAGGCGCAGAGTCATAACACTGTTCTTTATGATTCATTGATGAATTATATTTGAAAAATAACTAGTTGGATGGTTAGCAATCCATTTACTGCTGTCCCATTCTTGCTGACGTCTCTCAGTTTTTAAAAATGGCAAAACTTCTTAGAGTCAAAAGAAAAAGCTGAACTGAAAGTTTGATCAGCGGTATTAACATGTATGAAATCATGAATGCGTATTTCATCATTGAGTTTTATCCACCAGGAGTAAATAGTCACTGGTAAATTGTCGTTGCTTTGTCTTGCCACGATGGTCTCCAGAAAAACAGCTAAAGGTCATAATGGTTTACAAGCTAAGAAGTCGATACTTTATCAGCCCATGTAGAATAATGGAGAGCATAAAACAAGAGGAGCAGGAGGGGGGGTTTTATACAAGTTCCCCCCAGGGACCTTATCTTACCACAAACTGTTTCTAGAGAAGATGAGAAAATGAAAAGGCTCTCTGAGCGTGGGGGGGTTTCTTGATAGAGTAACTTCAGCACAGCCCGGGTTTAGAAACTTTTTTTGAGGGGGCACAAGGAGATCAATACTCAAATTTAAAACCCTGGCTCTTGGCAATAATAAACCGTACATGATTAATAGTTACATAGTCAAAAATAGCTGCTATTTGTAACTCTAAATAGGCCACAGTCATGGACAATAGGCTCCTGGACACAGACCTGTAGAAAGCCCCCCACCCTATCTACGTACAGTAAGAGCAGAAAATCAAGACGTAGTTTTTTTTTTAATCTATTTAGGGTAATTTTGTGTCTCTTTGTTGTAATTTTGTGCCTCTTTGTGGTAATTCTGTGTCTCTTTGGATTTGTGTCTCTTTAGCCGTGTTTCCACTGCATGGTACGGCTCTGCTCGGCTCGACTCGACCTGACTCAGGTCCTTGGTCGCTTGGAACCTCGACCGAGATGGTACCAAGAATGGAGCTTTTGCTAACAACTTTTGCTAATGGAGACGTGAAAATGAACTGAACTGAACTGCTTAGAGGAAACCTGCCATTTGTGGTCATTTGATTGCCTTTCAAATGGAGTGGGCCACTGGTCCTGCCTCTGCCCGTGATTGGCTGAAAGAGGAGTCATCCAGGATGTGAAGTGAGCTATGGCGGATGGGCTCTGGGAGGATAGGTGTGATGGCAGTGGATTAACATGGTAGACTAACTAGAGCCAAGATTGGCACAATTCCTCCGACTGGGGGAACAGCTGGGTGCATCTCTGCTCCCCTTCTCAAAACTCTTTTCCTCTCCATTTAGCTCGTCACACAGTGGCAAGCACAGACGGGATGTTTTTCGAGGGAAAGTCACATTTGAGGACCAAGGGGACCCCCCCCCAGCTGTGCCGAGCAGGGGGGCGTCTGGCTCCGCAAAGAGGCAATCGTCTTGGAAAAGCCTGGGTGTGGGTGAGGACATGCACAGACTGCACAACCTCAGAGGGGCCCAGGAGCAGGGATGGATGGATGGATGGATGGATGGATGGATGGATGGATGGATGGATAGATGGATGGATGTTTGGGGAATGAAGTCCGGGTTTGCTGATTAATGCTCCGGAGCGCCGCTGGAGTGCTGAATCAGCAGGACGGGGAGATGCTGCGTGTGTGTGTGTCTAATAAATAACTCCTCTTCAAGTCGGCGTCTTCACCCAATTTCCACCCACAGGAGAGAGGAGGAACCTGTTGGAGGCCTGTGCCCCCCCCCCCCCCCGTGTGAAGTTTGTGTGATCGATTTTTGATGAGAACCCTCCCCGCAGCACTGGGGATGACAAGACAGCTGTTCTAACAAGTTTATTGATGATTGTAATTGTCGTGAAAGTGCTGAGTCATCGCGCACACCCACATACACTCACACACACACACACACACACACATAATGCATACAACAAAGCGTGGATTAAGCTGCAGTAGCTGTTCAGGGAACAAACAGAAACACCTTCCTTGAAATCCCTCTAAGGTGACATGAAAAACAAATAATTCCGTGTCGTTATCATTAACGTGTTGCTTTCAAGAGGTGCTTAGAAAATCCCTGTAAGGCCTTCTCTTAGGGAATCAGTTCAGAATTACATAAGAGGATGTAAGGGATTTGGGAGGCGTATGCATATGACAGCGCAGCTCAGCAAAGAATCCAGACAAGGGTTTTCTTAATTAGGGATGATTTTCCTCCAGAAGTAGCTTCAAATGCACTTTACTCCTCTCCCATAATGCTTTGGTCTGGAGCATCCTTGGAGTGTCAGCACCACAAGAGATGAGCAACGCAGATATTCAGCTGGCCACAAGTCAGCACATGTACTATTTACTAAAACATATCCTTGTTGTTTACTGACCTATTTTCACAACAAAGAATTTCCTTTTTCCCGCTTTTGCCTTTTTTTGAGAGAAACTCCCCATCATGTTTTGTTTTTCTTCCTTTAATACTCATCCGGACTTTCTTGTTGCGTGCTATCTGGATTCAACTGAAATGAAATTGCATTTCCACCAAAAGGAAATAGCATAGGGCAGTTTATGTAACAGGGAAGCAAGCTGGGGGATAACGTAGTGCCTTGAGAGAGGACCTTGCCAACAGTGGGGGATGGGAGAGGGAGGAGGAACGCCCGATCGATGGATGGTGCAACCCAAAGCTCATTTTTAAGTCCGGGAGGAAGTTATTTGTGCAAGAGCCGTGGCATTGGAGACGGGGGGGGAGCAGTAGACACGCGCGCACATTTGCCTACAGATGTGATGGCGTCAGCAGGATGCATAGCTCTCCTGGGACTCCAGAGGGCCTGCTAATATCCGTCCCCGCTGTACCGCCACACGTGACCTTACAAATCACCAGCCTCACAGCGCTCAACTCGCCAGGCCTCTGTCGAGCATATACACAGAGGCGACTAATCGGAACCATCCATTATATGAGGGCCGGCTTGTTTCAGGCCACCGGCCATTCATGGTGATGGATGTGAATGAAAGCAGAGAAAGACCTTTAGGGAGTGAGAGCAGATTAAGTAAGTCATCTAAGGCATTATAGTATTACATGAAATGCACTGATGCATGATCTCAAAGCAATGTATATTCCATGTATTAGTATGTTACATAAATCAGGACTAATTTTGACTACTCAACTCTGGACACGGTGTCACAGTTGTACGATATGATTCACGTATGACTCTATAAGTCGTTACAATAGAGGATTAACATGCACTGATTCACAAAGCTTCACTTTGAGGTCAAGAAAAGATCCTCATTATCTTTTTTTATCATTCACGCTGATCTGAAACTGTTACATTTATGCAGCGACACTAAACGACATCCACTTTGGTGTCTCGGCGCTCACTGGCCGGTAAGTGATGGAACGTGTGTGAAAGCTGGAATGACAAATCCATGCCATATGATTTTTGTTACATTGACTGGAGGCACACAGGGGAGCCTATACAGCTTCATAGTGGAGCGTGAGCCAGTAAAACAATGACAAGCCCTATCTATCCACCCCAGGGTGGCTTCTCCGAAGTCTGGCGTATTAAACTGAGCCCTGAGATAAAGCGGCTTCTTGCACGGTTCAGCCATGGGGGGAGATGCGCCCACTCTCCTTATGTATTCCAGTCGCGCTGCATATTGTTTGATATAATCAACGTGGACCAGGGGGTACTGCGCGGCACTCAAACACATAGCCCTCCCAAGGGTAATTTAAGTCTGAGTAACACTGACATGATTTATGCAGATTTCAACACGTGGATATGTGCAATATCGCTTGTGCGGGGACTACGGGTTTGGGAGATATTTAAAGGAGGCTGTGTGATGTAAGAGTGTACAGTATATGTGCATGCTGGTGAGTGTATATGTAGATATATAGTGTGTATATGGTAACAATCCAGGAGAGAACATTGCCGAGGGGTATATTCTGTTCTGCTGCCGCAAACTGTGCCAGAAGCCGGCCAAATGGCTGCGCTTCGCTTCAGATGCAATCCCAATGCAGGCTGGAAGCCGGAGCATACAGTAGTTTTGCAATGTATTCGTGCGCTGTATACATTTCCACAGTTTGGTTGGGACTCAAGATGCCCTGGGAAATGAAAAAAAAAGTTCCACATGTCTGAACCAAGATAGGACTTTACATACCAATGGGACTGGCAGAGTGTTACCGGTTTCCAAAACACTGGACTTATTTTTCAGAAATAAGTCCGTCAAAACCTCTGCAGACGCCCCCCCCCCCCCACCCCCCCAACCCCCTCAGTTTGGCATACATGCATTTGGAGGATGAGGTAGAGCCTATAAGCCATTCCAGTAGGCTGGAAGGATGTGTTGAGTATTTGACAGCAAGGGACCGGAAGATTTGATAGGTAATGTAAATCATGGAATATGCCTCAGTGGAGAGGGGGGAGGTACGGGGGGGTTGGAGCGGAGCGGAGCGATTCTATCAGGAACCAAATCCTCCAAATGCAGCTTTGAATAAGAATGAAACAGATAAAGCTTGGAGGAGCCATCATAGGAACTGTAATATTAGACAAACAGGAGATTTGCAATACTGTTTTCTGAAATATCACAAGACATTATCAGTGCCTACCGGCTAATCTCATGCTTTTGCCTGAATTTAGAGGACAGTGCAGTGGCTTTTCCTCTACTTCAGCTAACATGACGTCTGTGCAGTGTGTGGGTGGAGTGTCGGGGCAGTGTCGGTGACTACAGGTCTTATCAGTTTTGAGAGCGGGGTCGAGAGAGGGGAGGCGGTGTTTACGGACGCTGGAATCTACCGCTCAACTTTCTGCAGCTGTCAGGAGGTTAATCCCATGAAATATCTGTGGAGAGCTGCCCACTTGATAAACCATATGTCATTCTCTCTCAACTTTTTTCTCGCTTAAGGCCAACACAGATTTCTAAAGGCCTCACACTTCAGGTGCTGAATGTTCGAAGAACTACTATTTCAGCCCGCTCTCATTCCAGGACGTCAAATACCGAGGCTTTGTCACAGCCATCGGCGTTCAATACAAGGCAACCTTTAGTGCCGGTATGAAATGCAACAGGCTTTTCATTAAACCTGCAGTAGGCAGAATGTTGTTGGCATCATTGGGCAAAAATTCCATAATAACCTTTCAGCATATTATAATTCAAGTGTTCTGAGAGAAAACTAGACTTCTGCACCTCCTAATGGCTCTGTTTTCAGTCTTTAAAAAATCTAGCCTGTGACGGGAGACTTTGACCAATTACAGGTCATTTCAGAGAGAGAGAGAGCGTTCCTATTGGCTGTGCTCCGGCTGGTGGGTGGTGCTTGGTATTTCCTCAACAGATCTCAACATAGCTGTCACAAACTTTCTCATTTTACAGCTAAACAGTACACTACAAGATGATTCTGAAAACATTTGAGGAGAGAAATAGGCATTACAGTAAAAGAATATTGATTCATATTTGATCAGCGCTGCCTAGTTTGACCGTTTGATCGGAGTTTGCGAGTGATTGACAGTTGTTCAGAGACGGCAGACTCCAGCTCGTCTCTGATTGGTTGTTTTCCTCCGGTCTGTGAAATCTTGCAGATGCCATTAGGAGCACTGAAGGACACCGGAGGACACAGAGGCGCATGATTTTTTCAGATTACTGTCTCATGCACTACTGTCAGGATATAGTGACCTTTTAGTTTTTAGAGAACTTTTAATCATATTTGCTCCATTTCTACCCACTGTAAACCCATCCGCGGTAACAATAACCAACAAACACAAGGCTTTCATCCAGCAGACTGCTGTTCGTATCCCGTGCGTCACTCACGTTACAATCAGCTGTTCGTTTGTGTCCCGTGTTCACAACGTCTAGTGTCATTTTCACTGTACATACGTAGTAGTTTTAAGCCCAACCATGTAGTTCGTTACTAAACCTAACTAAGTGGTTTTGTTGCCTAAACCTAAAGTAACGCATAGGGGCGTGATAAAGCGTCGGTATGTGACGAGTTGGCATGAGAACGTGTTGACTATTTGTATCACAGCAATTGGCACCAGAATAGGAAAAAAAAACAACAGCTTTAATTAACCAATTCAACCGAGCTCATCATTATGTTGACCTGATTATTTATTTTTCCATCCAAACAAACAGTCCCTTTTGAGTTAATGTAATGAGTACTGTGGTAGAATGAGTCATTCTGGATCTGTTATATTAATTAAATACCAATAATAAAAGGAAAGACCAAATGCGCAGCAGTGGGAGGGCGCATCAGTATTCAGCTGCTCTCCACCAGAGGGGGTGGGCGGGTGGGTGGGAGGGGAGAGGAGCTCCTATCACTCCCCTCCGCTAATTAAAACTAACGGCTCCAGGTGCTGCACGGCGCCGGGCAGAGGAACGGCCGGGCGGCGTGTTTGTGTTGGTGGTTCGCCTTCATTACCGGCTCCATCCATTCTCCTTACGAGCCCACCACAGTATCGACTCGGATCCCGACACACAATGTGCAGCGCAGGAAAAAAAAGGGGTGATCTAAATGCAAATGGTGCGGTGTGATGCATTACACAGTGTGTGAGGAGAAGTGATATGGGCAGCGGGAAGAAGAGCCTTTCTTTTAGCGGAGGTGGTGGAATCTCAATGATGGCCGCTGGTCAATAGTATCAGGCTTCTAAATGTTCTCCAAAAGCTTGGGAATGGGGGAGGCTGTTTCTCAGCAACTATGGAGTCGATTAACATGTTCTCTCCTCGGCCTTTGAGCAAGATCAATCGAGGGCGGGAAGAGAGTGAGAGAGCAACTGTGTCTATTCCCATCCCTGTCTTTTTAAATCACACCAGGTCTCGAGAGCCCTCAGGTCATCCCGGCATTCCTCTAACACACACACACACACACATTGTGGAGTGTGGCTCTAGCCTGAGGCAGCACTGCACAGATCCATAATTATGACAAATAGTAACCTTCATGATACTGCCGGCAATATCACAAGTGTAAAATACAGCTGAATTTAATACTGGAAAATGGATTTGACTAAAAAGGTAGTTTGAAGCAGATGATGGTCTTTTAGTTCAAGCTGAATCCAAACTGACGGCAGGTATCACATCCAGCCCAAATTTAAAATATTACTAGATTAAAAGATTTAAATTAACTGTACAATGATCTTACTGAAATTGCATCACTGTCTGTCTGATATAGATAGAGAGATTATATGTTTCATGGAGATTCTGCCATCAAAGTATTGAGCGTTTCTAACACCAAAGTGTTTCCTCTGTGTAGACACACAGTGATCAGTGTAAACACTAGGGGTTGTAACGGTATGAGATTTTCACAGTACGATAACCATCTCAGAAAATATCACGCTTTCACGGTATACGGTAATACAATATTATTAGTAGTAGTAGTAGTAGTAGTAATAGTAGTAGTGGTAGTATTAGGTACAACGACCGTACCAGCAGTGGGTAGAAGTGGAGCAAATATGATAAAAAAATAATATTTTTATAAACACAGCCAATAGGAAAGCTCTCTCTCTGAGCTGACCTGTGATTGGCCAAAGTCTTCCGTCCCAGACTAGATTTATTACAGTCTGAATACAGAGCCATGAGGAGGAGCAGAAGTCTAGTTTTCTCTCAGAACTCTTGAATTACAATATGTTGAAAGGTTATTATGGAATATTTGCCCAATGATGCCAAAAATATTCTGCCTACTGAAGCTTTAAATGAATGAGAACAGAATTATAATCCTGATAAAAAAAAAATAGCATGCAACTACAATATGTTATATAACTAAAGCATGTCCGTTTACATGTTAGCAGCACTACAGCATGTAATTAACTACTAAATGAAAAATAACATCAGCTGTGAGCTTTTAAAATAATGTCCTATGATTACTTACAATTAACATATAGGCTACTGTAGGTGTGCAACAGAGCAGCCAGGCTGCTCCTGTCTGTACCTTTAACTCACACTCACTTATATCATTTTTTTTTTCAATACCTTAAATAAGCAAAGGTACACGACTTGATAACCGTCAACTTTCATACCACGGTATACCTTGATGCGTTACAACCCTAATAAACACACAGCTTTCATGGGAAAGATTCACTTTTTAACAACAAACAAAAACCATGTTAGTTTTTAAATTGTAACACAAGAGTTGTAGTTGGCTACAAATCATCACCAGTACATCAAATATTGTCCCTGTCACAGTCACGACTGCACCATCTCCCCATTTCCCTTCATCAGTCTCGACTTTGTTGCTGCATCCCATTTACGGGGCTGGATGGCGGTGCTTCCATCCTAAATGAGACGGTCTATCTTCACAGACGTTAAAAAGGCATATCCCTGTAAACTTGTAAAGACTCGTTTTTCTGGTGCTGTTTGCTGCAAAACAGCAATATTTGGTTTATCTGTAAAGCAACAACATATGCAGGCTACTGAGAAAAAGAAAAAAAGAGCAAATGGCTGGTTTCCAATACTGCAGTGGCTTTTTCATTGGTTGATGTAATGTGATGTATTTGTTGGTGACCTACGGGTCTGAGAAGTGAAACTAGCGCTGAAGTGATTTAAACTTGCATTCTTTCTAATAACCAGCAGGGGGCGACTCCTCTGGTTGCCGAAAGAAGTCTGATTGTATAGAAGTCTATGAGAAAATGAGCCTACTTCTCACTTGATTTGTTATCTCAGTAAATATAATAAACATAAATTTATGGTCTCAATCACTAGTTTCAAGTCTTCTTCAATACAGCATGATGTTCATTTAGTAATTTATGGTCCCATTTAGAGTCAAATAGACCATAGAGCAGGGGATGCTTTAGGGCGTGGCTACCTTGTGATTGACAGGTTGCTACCACGGCGTTGTCCGGTCTTGGAGTTGACCGCGTTTTCATCTTACAACTTTAACTCTTTCACAGTGTGTTTTCAGTTCATAAAAGTTAATTATAACCTTTTTGGTCAACTAAAAATGCCTTATTGGGGTGCCCCGGTATCTCACCTGGTAAAGCAGGCGCCCCATGTACAAAGGCTGAGTCCTTGCTGCAGCGGCCCGGGGTTCAAATCCGACCCGCGGCCCTTTGCTGCATGTCATCCCCTTTCTCAACTATCTCTTTTGCTGTCAAATAAAGGCAAAATCCAAAGAATAATCTTAAAAAAAAAGCCTTATTTAGTGTTGGGTTACCTCCACCCTCTCGTGTCACTTCTGGTTACAAAAAAACAAGATGGCGACGGCCAAAATGCCGAACTCGAGGCTTCAAAACCATAGTCCACAAACCACGTCACGGTGACTACGTCCACTTCTTATATACAGTCTATGCTGGTGCCCGACTGAAAGCAGCTAGTAAATATAACATGATCACATTATATTTCTTAACTTTACAAGTTGGTGAAGACTGCCTGAATGCACCATGAAACAACTGACTGGTGCACAATGATTTGAATACACCTGTTATGTACTCCAAATTAAGGCGAAAGAAGGCTGCATTTCTTGGGCACGATTCTTGTGCTTCATCTTTTGGGTTGGGACAAAACTGTTGAGAGCCAGAGGGGAGATTACCTAGCACAGCAGCTGGATTCTCGCAATATCACAAGATCACACGAAAATCCATCTTGTCAGGCTTCAAGTAATGCATTTGTGTGGTTCGAGGGGAGAGCATTGTGCATCCAAAAATGTTTTACAGGTGCCAGATCACCAACTCAGACTGAAACTAGAAACTAGACAAAAGAACCGCTGCACTATTTGTGATCAATAAATTTAATAGAACAACTTCATGATCTCATAGAGATCATTGGCCTTTTTCACAGAAGACATTTCACCATGTCACGGTAGAAAAAAGCATATGATGTAAATAATAAAATTATCGATGGCTCGATTCCTCTCGATCTTTCTCTCATCACACATTTTGACTTGTCACAGCATGACAAGCTCAGGTGAAACAAATGTCTTTAACTATGGCTCACTTCCATTAAGTGTCCCAGTAAGCCGTGATAGCGTGACAGTGAGCCAGCATGCACAATAGCAGGACCTTCCCCGAGTAGAATGCAGCCGTCACAAATGTTATTAAATACACCTGTGCTTTTTCTGCTAAGAAAAAGGCCCATTGTCAGGAACACATCACAGAGCAGAGCTGGAAATAAACACTGCAAACACCAACACAGTCATTACTCACTCAGGTGGTTGCAATCTGCATAATTAAAAGGGATCTGCAGACTAAACCAGAAAGGCCTTTTTCACGTAAGACATTTAAACTTGTCACAGTAGGAGAAGCACAGATGTAAATAATAAAATGAATGATGGCTGAATTCCATTCAGCTGCTTTGATTTCAGGGTCGTGCATGCTGACTCACTTATTACGTTTACATGCACAAAATATTCAGTTTTTTGTCTTTATTCCGAAAAATACAATATTCCTGCCAAGCTGTTTACATGGCTATTATTCCACTAATATTACCATTTACATGCAGCCGTGCATACTCCGATTAACATAACCGGTGGCGTACTTGTTCCACCCTCTTTCATTCCTTCAATCACCTTCTTGAAAAGGTCGGCGTTGAGATATTTGCGCGTATCCAAAAACCTGTTGATATCAAAGTCTTTCATATGTTTAAAAGTTGGTGTGTTTCTCCTTCTGACCAGCTATGTGGGCTTTTCTTTAGGGCATGCATCTCTGCAAACTGTCGGCTAGTTGGTTTGTGTTCAACGCACAGAGCTGGCTGTAAACAGGCAAGAGGCTGTGTGTCGCAAACTGCCGTAAAAACACAACTGTGACGCATATTTCGGGTCGTGTCTAGAAGGTAACCCACAATTTGGGAAACTCTGCCAAGATGGTTAAGGTTAAGCAAAGATGTCTAGAACAAAGTTAATTTCCTCCTGATTTGTCTGTCTGAAAAAAAAACATTTTAGTGTCAGAATGTTTGGAGGATTTGTGGCTTGTGAAAAATGGGTCCAATATTTACTTTGGTGACGATGGGGCGGAAGAATAGGTCATAATCTGTGTTCACATTCACTTCTTCTATTGGCGTTAATAGACTCTGGACATGCCGCTAGTCTCCTAAAGGGGCGGGGCAGTGGTGAAACCCACGTGACATAGATACAGGAAACTGAGGCCCAATTCCAAACCACCCCCTTCACCCTCTCTCTACCCACTTCCACTCTGTTTGCACGTTCGCCTGAAGTTTCCACCATATTAAGTGCCATTCCAGACCAATTCACGTGGTGTGGAAGTGGGTTATAAAACCGTCCAATAGCGAGCCTGCATCTTAACCAGCTGCCCTTACTGACGACATGAAACGCCGTTTTGTGTTCGTCATAAAAACGCTCCAAATTTCAGTTCCGTGTGTATACCAGCACAAACATTTACTTGTAAACTGCTCAAACTAAGAGAGACATTTAATTTATTCTACTTTATTGTCATACAGACGTCAACAACATAAAGTAAATAGATTGTATTTAGGATCAAATATACCCTTGTCCAGTCTAGAATATATATATATATATATATATATATATATATATACATACAACATATATTTATTATTTTTTACCCCTATCAGGAGCTATAACTCCATAATTTATTATATGTTCAACTGTGCAATACTGACCTAACAGAGCAATAATTTACTGCAATAATTCAGCTGTGCAATAATCTGGTTTACTCCGGCATTAACACGGCATTTATTTATACAGAACTTTTAAACTAATATTCTTATTTTACACTATTCTTGCATTTTTTATAAATGCATGCGTTTATATTATTTGCATAGATCCTATTTTTCAGCATTATTATTTGCACTGTTATATTTTCTTATTTATATCTTGTTATGATTTCTCTATTTTTATATATTTATATTGATATTCTAGAACGGGAGCAAAATGTAACTCAATTTCCCCCCAGGGATCAATATAGCATTTCTGATTCTGATATTTATTTCCTTGCAGGAGAGAGGGAAGTTTGTCCCAAAGTGGCTGCTCTAGTGATACCCTCCACCTTAAAGAAGGGTGCTTCATTGAGCTGTGATTGTGACTACAAACAGAGTTCACTCCACCACGGAGTGGGAGGGTGTAGGGACCGGATTGGAATTGGGCCTGACTCTCCTTTCTGTACTGCAGGCATTTACCATAAATAGTTAAGGTAAGGCATTGACCATGAATAGTTAAGGTTAGGCACTGACATCGAATGGTTAAAGTTAGGATAGGTCGGAGGGCAGCGAGCCTCGCAAGAGTTTTGCACGTTTTTGCAAGTTTTCACAATGTGCATGTTGCCTTCTAGACACGACACATATTCCGAATGCACTGTATACATGTCCAAAGAATGCTTCTGAATCCCAAATAATATTGGCATATCCTGCCTGTCTTAAAGCTGAAGTAGGCGAGATTGGAGCCAATATGATTAAAAAAAAGTTATTTTTATAAAACTATATGAACAATAACTATATGAATGAGCTATATCGTGACAGTAGTACATGAAACAGGTAACCTGAAAAAAATGATGTGCCTCCGGTGCTCCTAAGGGCATCTGCAAGATTTCACAGACCGGAGGAAAACAAGCAGTCAGAGCTGGTCTGAGATCTGTCAATAACTCGTGAACTCCGACCAAACGGTCAAACTAGGCAGCGCTGATCAAATATGAATCAATATTCTGTTACTGTAATGACTATTTCTCTCCTCAAATGTTTTCAGAATCATCTTGTGATTACTGTTTAGCTGTAAAATGAGAAAGTTTGTGATAAGGCCGCCCGCCACTGTAAAATCTGTTGAAAGAATGCCAAGTTCCGGTCACATGACCGGAGCACAGCCAATAGGAACGCTCTCTCAATGAAATGACCTGTGATTGGTCAAAGTCTCCCATTACGGGCTAGATTTTTAAAGTCTGAAAACAGAGCCATGAGGAGGAGCAGAAGTCTAGTTTTCTCTCAGAACACTTGAATAACAATATGCTGAAAGGTTATTATGGAATTTTTGCCCAATGATGCCAAAATATACTGAATTTAAATTCGGAATATTGTCATTCGGAATAATAGTGTATTATTAGTGTGCATGTAAACACACTCACTGCCACTCTCACTGAGACACTTGACTAGAACAGAGCCATCGTTAGCGTTATTGGTAACACCTGTGCTGTTCCTACTATGACAAGTCAAAATGTCTGTTGTGAAAAATGCTTATTAGAACTTGACACAATCTGATAAATCCATAGGAGACGGATATGTGTCCCTGTAAATGATCTACAATAGAGAAAATAAGAAAAATGTAAATGGAAGTGGTGTCTTCAAACAGCTGGCCACATTCGGTCTGTTTGTACCTGCAGTGGGTTGTTTAATTTTCCTGTCATGCCCTACCTGTCCAATTAACTCCCGTCCTGTATATAGGGAAGGAAGGAGAGATTTCCACGTCATTTGGTTGTGTGTTGGTTGAGCTGTTCATGGCTGCCTGTTGATCTTTCCACTGTTTGTTGATTCTACTTGCCGACTGTAGGCCTGATCTTACTCGAGGCAAAATGCCTCTGAAACCTTTGACTGCACCTAGAAGTGGCCTCTTCAGCACTTCTACATAAAATTCCACACACGCATTATCACACTCGATGAGGTAACTTTAATTTGAATGAAATCCAATAAACAAACTTGCCTGAAGTGGAACCGCTAAGCTATCAAGGATGAGACAACACAAGGATCATTGTGCATGTTATGCCCATGGCATTCAGTCTTTCTTGTGTCATTAAAATGTCTTATTGGAGTTGTATTAGCACTCAGCGATGTTGGATTTTCTTTTTGATGACTCTTTTTCTTTCTCCTCTCGAGCATTTGACCATTACGGGCATTTTAAAGGCTGGGGTCTGGCTTTATTAAGTTTATTGGATGAGCTTGGACTGAGCTCTTGCTTCTCTGTCCTGCTGTTGAGTACTGAGAAGTAGCCCATGATGTGCCGCTGTCTACCTTTGGCAGCCACTTGATTTCTAGAATAACTTGAGGTTTGGGTCGAAAAACCTCTTGAGGAGGGCACAATTCTGGATTAAAATAACCAGTGCACAGTGCCAGGTTTTCATTTAAGCCTTTGAGTCCTTTTTTTCATTTCACCAGACACTTAAATGAAAGGGCATTTCAAAAGTATTTTTTTTTTACTTGATGTATTTCCAATAGAAACTTGAAATTTGTCTGCCCATATAATAGGGTTATTTTTTTCTGAATTGGATCCTCATTTGATGTAATCTGCAATATTTTTATATATGAGAACAACCCATTTTGCTACTCAAGTGCCAGTTGATTAAATCTAAAATTGATTCAAGCTTTTCAACCATGTGGGTTACCTCCAGGTCTGAGAAGTGAAGCCAATGCTGAAGTGCCTTAAACCTTTATTCTTTCTAACAGCGACTCCTCTGGTTGCAAAAAGAAGTCTGATTGTATAGAAGTCTATGAGAAAATGAGCCTACTTCTCACTTGATTTATTACCTCAGTAAACATTGTAAATGCCCTCTCCCCTCCCTGGAAGATCTGTACAATTCCCGCTGTTTCAGGGGAGCACAAAATATTCTCACTGACCCATCTCACCCCGGACATTCTCTCTTTGAACTGCTGCCCTCAGGCAGACGTTTCAGGACATTGAAAGCACGGACAAACAGATTAAAGAACAGTTTTTATGCCAGAGCCATAACTGCACTAAACACAGCAAAAACTTGAACATCTTGTAAATATTCACTGTTCAATAATGATATGAGTCGTGCAACACCTGCAGAATGAGAATGCCCTGTGTGTGGTATGTGTGTTTTTATTATTATTTATTTTTTAAAGTTTTTAGAGGCACGTTACTGTTTATGTTTCTTGCACTTTTTAAGGATTACATTTAAATTTCGTTTTACTTGTACAATGACAATAAAGATATATTCTAAATTCTAATTCGAAATATTTATAGTTTATGGTCTCAATCGCTAGTTTCAAGTCTTCTTCAACACAGCATGATGTTCATTTAGTAAATTATGGTCCCATTTAGAGCCAAATAGACCATAAAGCAGGGGATGATTTAGGGCGTGGCTACCTTGTGATTGACAGGTCGCTACCACGGACTGTCCGGTCTGGGAGTTGTCCAAGTTTTCGTCTTACAACTTTAACCTTTTCACAGTGTTTTTTCGGTTCATGGAAGTTAATTGTAACATTACCGGTCACCTAAAAATGTCTTATTCAGCCTTCGGTTGTACTTAGCTCCACCCTCAAATATCACTTCTGGTTGCAAAAGACCAAGATGGTGACGGCCAAAACGTCGAACTCAAGGTTTCAAAATGGCAGTCCACAAACCAATGGGTGACATCACGGCGACTATGTCCACTTCTTATATACAATCTATGTTTTCAACATGTATTAAACAGGTAGAGCTTTTCTGAGATAAATCATCTGGCTGCAAGAGGTGATGTAGTCTATATTTACACCACAGGGATGACCATTTATCAGCTAAATAAAACATTTAACCGTTCTATTAATACGTACGCTCACAAACAGATTGAAAAACAAATAATCCGGCCAAAATGTAGAAGAGAAATGTTGTTTCACATGAATCCATCATGTGAGAAGAGTGACAAATGACTGTTGTTAGATGATGATAAATGTTGAAGGATGTCGGTTGCAATCTTACTCTGGAGTGTGCACGACGATACACTGAAGACATGGCGATTTAAAAAATGATCACCCATCATTAGGCCTTGCTTATCACGAAAATTGTGAATTGTCAAAACTCTCTCAATATATATATATATATATATGTGCGTGTGTTTGTGTGTGTGTGTGTGTGTGGACCAACAGGGGACATTGCGGAGGTCCACTGCTGCATTAAATCATGCTCAAACTCACTGGTGAATTTACTTTAATTGTAGCCGAGAGGGGACCTGCAGGTGTGTGAGTGTTGGAGTTCAAACTCAGCGCTGCCTCTACAGGCAGGAGGAGGGATTTTAACGACGCACCAACACAAGTTGTTTTTACACATTCCTCCATCGTGCGGATGGTTTGCAGCCTCAGGCGTGCCTGTCAGACTACAGTGGGGCTACTAGCAGGCTACATACTGCATACTTCTTATTAAACATGACTTTTTATTATTGTTTTGAAAAAAGAAAATGAAAGACTCAACTGTAGTGGATGTACCTAACTAGTTTCAAGCCTCACACTGTGTTAAACGAAGGGCAACCAAGAAGGCAGGGGAATAAAAAGTATTTTGAAATAAAAAAAAAAGAAAAACAATCAGGGTAAAGTTTGAAATAAACAAGTCAGCAGTCAGATAATTTCTTTTCATTTAAATTACTCACTCAAAATACATCTAACATCAGACTTTTACTAGACCGTAAAACATTTTTAGTCCAAAAAAAAAGCTCTCATTAAAGGGTTACTTTAATATACCTCAATCTACTTGTAGTGGCAGCTTGTTATAAACCGTCCTCGCCACTTCTAGCAGGATGTAAAGGGTTCTGACTCACGTAGACTACCATGTCCAACTTCCACGTTCCTTCTGCAGACGTTCACTCTCCTTGATCAGCTTCAACAATGAGACTCGTATTGTGAGTGAAAAGTAGTTTATCCCACGAAAATAAAAATAAACAAAAATATATCCATATGCAATGGTGGACTATCAAAAAAGGACCAATTCTGCTGGAAATAACTGAAATACAGTCTACAATCTGTGGTCAGAAAAATTGTTGCTCCCCATCCTGCTCCACTGAAGCCTAACTGGCGCACTAATCACATTTAAAGGGACAGCCAAATTGTCCAATAGCAGGAAAGACTGAGACGGACAAAGAGTCAAAATAGATCAAAACCCATTCTACAACATGACTAATTACCTTAATTCTAATGCATATCAAACATTTTAAAAGGCAAAACACAATGTGATTTTGCTATGAGAATCAACAACAAAACAACTGTAAATAATACAACATGGCTCTTACACTGCTCGTGTAGGAATGCAATTTGTTTGTTGATGCACACTTTCACTGTACAGACTGACAGCAGTCCCATGTTCGCTAGCACATAATGACACAAGTTCCCTCTTAGACAGCCTGAAGCGATAGTCGCTCCATTATGGATAAATAAAAAAGACAGTGAGTGGGAGGGATGCTGCGGTAAGTAGTCTGGTAGTGTGATGTTGCATTTAACAGGGTGATGGCACACGCTAGACAACAATCTAAAAACTTCTTTATTTCCAAACAAAGAGCATCAGTGTCTCTATTGGCCCGACCTGCACATCCGCACAGTCGAAGGCTGGAGGTCACACCGAAACAGAGAGCACATGATCAGGGGCGGAGCATGGGGGGGTGGCTTCTGGGGCTCCAGACCCAAATGTTTTCTCAAAATCTTTTAGGTTTTTAAAATACCTTCAACTTTGTGTCAAATGAATGGAGCAAAAGTTATATTACTGGGGAAATATGGCCATCAATGTCTGCCCTAACATTGACAAGGGGGGTTGTTCCATGCCACTATTATTATTCCAAGTATTTGAAGACCACATTTACTTGGCATTGTTTGGGATCCTTGATTTGCAATAAGAGTGGCCCCGATTATTATGGGATGGATTAAAATGTAACAGATTTGTCAGCTAAATATTCATTCTGTGAACTCAACTCCAGCATAGTATAACAAAAATAGGTTTCAAGATTAGTAATGCTGTTTACGCCAAATTCTTACCCTATATGTTATGTCAGCCCAATCTCATGGGAAGGCGTATAAAATGCATGACATTTCGTGTTATGAAAATGCATTTTAGGCTTTTCGCATGTTATTTATACCCCACGGGCTCAACGTGGTGAAACAAGGTTTGAAAAAATAGTGCACATAGCCAAAGAATAGCTAGTCGCTTTCAGTCCAAAATGGAGGAAGCATAGCTATGCTGCTGGACGCTGATGTTGTAATGGAACGAACAACTGACTTTCACTTCTTGGCAATATACGTTCTTTGATATAGCTACTGTAAATGGGAAAAAAAACTCCCCGGGGGAGGATGCCCCCGGACCCCCCTAGGTCTTGGCTGAGCCCCAAATGTGTACAACATCTGGCTCCGCCCCTGCACATGATTCAATCTATGGTGGACCAACACCTTACTCAGACACTTTATGTCAGTTTTTGCTTTAATTTGTCACCCATTTGTGATTTGTTAATGCCTCTTTGGATCATATAAAAGTTTGATGGGAGTGTTGAAGGCTGTTTGAAGCACTGTGGTGGTTATATGTCGCTGTTCCAATGTGTTTACACTCACTGTGTCTGGATTTTGGTTTTTAAACCCCTGAAACACACACACACACACACACACACACACACACACACACACACACACACACACACACACACCACATGGAACATCTTTTTGGCTATTGCAAAATATTGTGTGCTGCTGCGAGGCATGCATAAAAAAAGAAGTAAATTGCAAACTGGCATAAAATGTTTTTTTAACAGTAAAACACTTCATGTTTACCTCCTTTCAAGTGTCACTCAGCTCATGAGAACTCAGTCTTTCACATTTCTCTCAATTTTGACAGTCTGCATGATTTTTCTTGTGGGGGAGTTTTGAGTTTCTGTATGTGGTGCTCTTCCTTTTTTCTTCAGCTATGGTGACTGCCTCTGCTTTTTTTTTCGTGGCACACACATGCACACATCGTCTCCGTCTAACATACAATGAGTGACATTATGACAACCAAGAATATCTGTTTGAGATCTCAAATCCCCAACACCAACAATACTTTATGTATCTTGACACAGCAGCATGACATCTTAAAATAGTTTTTGCCTTCAGCAGTTAGTTAATGAAAAGCAACAGCAAGAACAAAACGCACACGACACGACACACAGCTTGTAATAATCAGCAAGAAAAAAAAAAACAGATTCACCGATGATCACATCTTGAAAAGTGAAATTATACGCCAGTCATTCATGTGAGCAACCCTCTTACTGTTATACCTGACAGTCCACGCATGATATCAATTTCCAAATGATAATCCAGAGAGGGAATTCAATCTCTGCTGCCTATTTTTTTTTTTTTTTTTGGTGAAAAACCCCATGGGAATTCTTACAACACAATAGTATTTCTTTTCTCTGTTATTTTATTGATTGATTTGATTTGCCGTGGTTCAGTAGTAGATATCACGCTCTCTGAGGTGGAATAGTGCGAGCTACATCTTTGAGTTAACTGATTATTTTCTCAACAGTAGCAGCTGCAATAACTAGCTGAGCAAGCAGAGGGCACACTGTCGATACTGGTAATCTGATGAATGTTCCACTACATGTAATATGTTTCACACAGATACTGGAGGAGCGTCTCTGCTCTCACAGATCAGACAGGTTACATGTGTTGCTAGATTTCTATTATTCTGCCTTCCAACAGTGTCAATGCTTTGGAACTGTGCTGATACCAGAGGCCACTGTAAATAATAATCAAGTTGGGCTGCTATTTTATGTAGATAATATGTTCTGTCTTTTTGGATCTGCAATAAAGCACCAGTTTAGAAGTCGACCCCACCTGACTTGACTGTAAAACTGCTTCTGTTGTCACTTCTTTTATTTACTGCACCCCAAATAAACTGCAGGAAACATGACCTCCACTTCACTTCCTGAGCAGCACAACAGAAAGTCTTTTGAAAAGAATGCACCCACAACACAATGCTACGATGCAAGAAGGCCAGAAATATCAAATTCGGAGAAAGATGAGAGTTTAACAGAAAAAAACATCTTTACAATGAAAAATGTCTTTAAAAGTGTCCTGGTTAAAGAGGAAAAACCTACTAGAACTTGTACAGTAAATGACAAAATGCTTTATAAATTGTATATCAATTGAATAATTATTGCGTAAAGAATTTGGAAGTGAGAACAGAAAAAATAAGATGTTTATAGTGTATGAAAGTTATAGATATTCATTGTTAAACACTTCCCTTACAAAAAAGAAGTTTATTCAAGTCTGCTATTAGTGTACTTCTTCTAAAAGTTAAAACAAGAGAGCATGCTTTCAGATTACTTTTTATGTACTTATCAGAGATGAACTTAACAAAATTATACTTAAGTATACTTGATTTATACTTGGCAAGTATACAGAAAAGTCCAAGTATACTTGGCTTATACTGAAAAGTATACAGAAAAGTATATTTGGCTAAGTAAGTTAACTTAAAGAAAACTTACAAGTATACTTGCAGTAAGAAAAAAATAAACCAGTAGTTGAGAGTATTCTTTAAAAATATACTTTCATAAACTAAAACGTGGGCTGCAAGTATATAACTAGTAAACTAACAGTATACCTATAAGTTCACTTGCAGTATAGTTCATATTATAGTTGCAGTACAAAATACAACTTGGATGTAAACTGGTTGTGTACTCAAAGTTTACTTCTCTTACATTTAAAGTATACTTAAAAGTATACTTTTATAAACTAAAAAGTGGGCCAATTTAGTCCTAAGAAGTATTGAAGTAATACACTTAGTATACTTATTACATGAAGTATACTTGGGATTGTACTTGAACTATACTTAAGTTTACATCATGAAATAAACTTGAAGGATACTTCTTTTTTGTAAGGGTTGATATGTTTTGTGTCAACTATTTCAAGTGATATTGAATGTTAATGTGGTAGTACAGTGTAGTGTGTGATGTAAAACTAGTTTAGTGTTTGGATGCTGCATTCACATGCAACACTTGAAAAACAGTTGCTTCAAATGTTCATTATTTACTCAACACCAATTTATTCAACAAATTTGCATATCATTTAGCTTACAAAAAGACTTACAGGGTGAAAGTATTAAAATGTACAAAATAAATACAAAGAATATCTCTTCATTATTTTCCCCCAGTGCTCTTCCATGAACCATATGATACAAAACAGTGTAGCACAGGCAATGCATTGGAGAAAGAGGTCAAGAAAAGGTCATTTCTTGGACAAAAACAAAGCGTAGTATTTTGTGGTTGTTGCTGAGGGAGTCTTCAGAACTTGCAGCAGAAGCCGCAGCCCTTGTAGCGGGTGCAGCAGTTGCAGCACCAGCGGCACAGGGAGAGATGGCTCTGGCGCTTCTGCCTGATGTGATTTGGCATCTGTGCGAAAGACAAGAGACATGAGCGGAGCGTTCATCTCCAGCATTTCATCCTCCCCTTGTGTGGAGAGAGAGCACCAGGGCACTCCATGGGGAAAACACATCCACTTAAATTTTAATTTGCTCACGGTAATTGGCTTAATTCATTCAGTCAATTGAACATACCATCCTCGATTCCATTGACATTTCTTGATATGCCGCAACTGGAGTGTCATTGCTCCCTGCCTCCTCCAGCTCTTGCACCTGTTAATGAATTATGCACATTTAGGAGCCACATCTTAGCATCCTGACAAAACATTTATAGCTAATAAGCACGTGAAGTGAGTTTAAGTCAAATTCTTACCCCGATGAATGGGACGGCAGAGCTCTCCAGAATGCAAATAAAGGCGAGCACGAGTGTCACTGCAACTGCAATGCTGAATGCCTTCATTTTAAATGGTTTAGTTATTAAATCCTTTTGAAGATTAGAGTTGATAGGTCTTCTTTCTCATGGGTGTCAGGACACCGAAGAGCACCACGATATCTTCAATGTATTCTTCAGCCCCAGTGATGGATGGTGATTGTCTGGGCAAGTGGATTTCTTCAGATCCTTTGGTGACCCTTGTCAGCTCTTTAAAGTCCTTCCTCTGTCTGATGGTTGAGCATGCCGAGCAGTCTGGTATTTATACACACTTTGGGCTCGGCGTTGCCTCATCGCTCCGGGAGGCCCGGCCCTTTCCTGGCAGCATGTTACCTAACTCCACTGGGGAAGTTTTGACCTCCTCCTTTCTCCTCTCCATTGTGCTGCAACACTGGGGGGGGGCACTGTCTGTTCAGCAATATCAAATCAACTATGAACTTTTAAGTTAAATCACTTTCCGCACACAGAACACATAATTCCACACATGAACAGCTTGTTCATGCTGGTGGAGACCATCATTTTTTACAATATGTGTATTCTCTATTGACGCAGCAATACTGAAAGCAAAACTGAAAATGTGACTTTTTTCCTGGAACAAACTGGAAAGAGACGCTGGAGATTCCCACAGCGAAAAGGCCAAGACTGTATTGGTCAGTGTACCGCACGGCTGACTGAGCTGCACTTGTTTCGACCCAGGAAATCCTTCACTAAGGAGAGGCAGCCACTTTGGAATATCCATTGCTCAGTCTAAAGGATGTAATTACAACCTCTCAAATGGAATAATTAGCCCCTCATTTTCAACACATTCAGTTTTTTTGCATAATACACAGGAACCTGCAGTTGAACCAAATTAAATCCCTTTGAGAGCAACGGAATAGTAGCCAGGATTAAAATCCTCTATTTGAGAGTCAAGGTGTTTCAATATGCATTAGGTAAAGATGAATAGAATGTGATCTGATGAGGTGTATAATGTGTGGACAGCGATGGGTTGCATGGCTCCAGGCGTTTTTAACCACACAATAAAAAACAAATATCATGACTTTATGTATGACACAATCTATCTTTGGTCTCTGTAGTTCAATATGCCCTGATTAAAACGCACAAAATGACAAAGGGCAGCTTTTGTTTCATTGAAACACCATTAGTAGTTTCCCGGCACACAGCATGTTAATTGTTAATAAATATTTCAAACAGTGTGCATTTAATGACAATGACATAATAATAACAACCCAACAAATGCATAGAAAAACCACAACCCTAAAAATCGCAGGAATAATTTTTCCCCTTATCACCGAAGCAGCGATAAAACCCTTAAGATTAATTAGCCTGTCGGGGAAAGAAAACTATTCCACAACAGCATCAGGCTGTGAATAAATACAAAAATCAATAAAATGAAATAGCAAAATAAAGGCAAAATAAAGGTGCAAACTGATAAACGGTGGTCTGCGTGTGCTGATAAAATCAGGGGCCATTTGAATTCTCATTATTCCTTCAAAGTCTCTCCAAATTGCCCGTGCTGACTCAATTAGTGGAACAACATGTGGCGGGAACCCTGCGTCAGTCTGTCTCGTTCACTGATAACCCCGCTGGCCTGCCTGCTTGCTTTGGGTGACCACAACATCAGTGTCAACAAATAGAACCATGAATGGCTCCACATCTTTTGGAATCTACCCATGTTCATCTACGGGAAGAGAGAACATCACATTATCTTTATGATTTTTTTTGTGTGTGTGTTTCTGTGTGACTGAGGGAAAAAAATGGGCTCCAATCCATCACTTGAACCAGCACATCATGTCCACTCACGGTGAACACATGTCATTTTATTTGCCATGCTCCACTAGGCATGACTCAGCTCATGAAAAATCTGATTATGACACTGTTTGACTGGGTAAAAAATATTATATCCAGGTTCACTGTGAGCATATAAGAGAAGAAGAAAGAGACGTTTAAATAAGGGGGGAAAAAAGAAGCTTTGAGATTTGGGTTTTCCAAGCGTGCGTGGTTTGGCCTGTGTTTTCCTGAGCATGTCTCCTATCAGCCACTGAGGCTATCAGTAGGAATCTTCTGGCCAAACAAAGACAGGCACCAGCACGGCGGACAGATTCACCTCAGCAGGCGCCACTCTACCTTTTTTTCCCGGTCGAGGGCATTGCCCCCGTCTGTCCCTGTTGCATCATCGTCCTCTGCTCCTGCCCCCGTCCATTTCACACCCCCTCCCCCCCCCCCTCCTCTCCGTCCCTACCTGCTTTGTATGGAGCTGCAAGACACTCCACAGATTCAACTCATCTTCTGTCAGCTTGTCGGCTATACCCACCGCACACAACACTCCTCACCCCCAAAACACAGTCGCCCCGAGTGTTTACGTCTTTCCTCAAAATCAGGACACGGAACAACCAGTCTTGGTACAACATGAACACGTCAATTTGTAAATAAACACGGGAACTTTTAATAGATATGGCCTCTGATCAGGTACTGCTCCTGACTGTCACAGCGTTAAACAAATGCAATGTCACTTGTCAGACTCAGGGGGCAGTGTGGAGCTCAGGCTGATGGGTTGATGGTGATTGAGGGGAATTCCCCAGTTTGTCCGGAATTAGAAGAATGTCACAATATATTACTGGAATTTCCAACTGTGTACATCTTAATGTCATTCAAGAATAAGCCCAAATTCCCCTTAAAAATAATCCTAAAAAGAAGATTAAACCATATTCATCTTAAAAATAATGTTGTGCTTTAAAAGTGCTTTAAAATAATTATAATTGTATTTACTTATTTGCACTGTGGTTATTCGTTATATATTGCACGTCTTAATGCAAATATTTGTAGATATTTCATATTTCTTATATTCTCATTTTTTTTATTTTAGTACTTATATTTCTTTACATATATTGTGTTTATATTGTATCATCATGTACATAATTTACATGTTACATACTTCTTTATTTCTATTTTCTTACATTTCTTTATGTTTATATAAGAGCAACTGTAACGCCCCCCCGGGATCAATAAAGTATCTCTGCTTCTGAAGGCACTGACCATGAACTCTATATTCCTAGTTCAAGTCAGAGAATACAAAATACAAAATGCCCCCAAACACACTAAACGGAGAAAAGAAATCAGGAAAACATCACACGGCAAAATACTCCCACAGTATTCCACCAAAAACAAAAATGGAAAAAGAGATGGAAACAACTGGGAAAATTGACAAAGATTAGAAAAAATCCATTCAAAGATTTTTCATACAATCACAGTATCTTTACATCAAACCGATGCAGGGAGCTGGTGCTGTTAGTTAAAACCAGACTGATACTGTCAACTCTTTCTTTTAGTTTTGGTCAGATGGCATTAAGCATAAATTAACTCACCATGGCAATGTTTCAGGGTGGAATTGTTCATTCTGTTGATGTGTGATTTCAAGCTGAAATAAGAGTTTAATGCACCTTTTGCAACGGGGTAATGCATCGTCATGTCAATGTAAAATCACACGTGGAGTTGTCTGCCTAAATCTGAGAGGCTTTGCTCATAAATATAATTCGGTCTGTGGAGTGTTTTTTGTTTCATTTTTAGTTGCTTTCCATGATGTTTTACTGCCTGAAAAGTTGTTAAACGATGATGATATTTCGTCACAACCCTTCGTTGATCATTGTTTAGTGTTAATCTTGTTGTTGAACAGGGCATCAACCATTTCATGTACTGAACAGGCCTCACTTAGTGAATTAAATGCATCTAGAATCCAAATATGAACAGTCTGACATTCCTGGTCGTGGCTAGAAAATCTTTAAAATATATAAATATTAGGGCTGTCAATCCCTTAAAATATTTAATCAAGATTAATCGCATGATTGTCCATAGTTAATCGTGATTAATCGCAAATTAATCACACATTTCTTATCTGTTCAAAATGTACCTTAAAGGGAGATTTGTCAAGTATTTAATACTCTTATCAACATGGGAGTGGGCAAATATTCTTTCTTTCTGCAAATGTATGTATATATTTATTATTGGAAATCAATTAACAACACAAAACAATGACAGATATTGTCCAGAAACCCTCACAGGTACTGCATTTAGCATAAAAAATATGCTCAAATCATAACATGGCAAAATGCAGACCAACAGGCAACACAAGCTGTCAGTGTGTCAGTGTGCTGACTTGACTATGACTTGCCCCAAACTGCATGTGATTATCATAAAGTGGGCATGTCTGTAAAGGGGAGACTCGTGGGTACCCAAAGAACCCATTTTCATTCACATATGCTGAGGTCAGAGGGCAAGGGATCCCTTTGAAAATGGCTATGACGCCAAAATTTAGCGTAAGTTTGGAGCATTATTTAGTCTCCTTCATGACTTTCTAGTTTCATATGATGCCAGTATCTTCTTTCTAGCTATAAAACTGAGCCCGCTACTCTGAAAGTTCGAATTGCATTAATGCGTTAAAGAAATTAGTGACGTTAAAACAAATTTGCGTTAAGGCGTTATTATTGCGTTAACTTTAACAGCCCTAATATATAATGATCATACAGTTATATCCAACAGAGTGACATTTTCAATGTATATTCCCTGCACTATTACATTACAACATTTTTAAGTACTACCACTATAGCCCCTTCTGTTTCTTCTTATTAGTGGGTCAGTTTGATACCGTAGAATCCGAGGCCATGGATCCTCCAGTCCAGTGTTCATTTCAGCTGCTTTAAATGAAAAGTTATTCAATCGTAGTGCTATATTGGCACTTTGATTATCGTTGTTTAGTGTTAATCTGGTTGTTGTAGTGGGCATCAACCATTCCATGCACTGAACAGGCCTCACTGACAGAATAAAAGAAGTTAAATAAATGATATAAATAAATAAGAATGTCAGAGAACATAACTTCTAAGATCTGATTCTGACCTGAGTCATCTGATGTTCCTGTGTGTGGTCATCTTAAAGGTGCTATTGATAACATTGATAACATTCAGCCAATAGATGTTGCATTCTCCCTCCCCCGTTCCATTGCATTTACTTCACAACAAGTCGTTGCCAGGGACTTACCGTAAATCTCAGCCATTTATCCTTTTTTCCACACTAACAGACGACCCAGAGATACCACGTGATACCAACGTCGTTATTCTATTGGCTCACAAGCCTTGTTAGAAGTGGGAACCAAACGTCAGATATCTTCCACAGAGATTAAAAAAAAAAAAAACATTCATTTTGGACCCGCCAACATTTTTAAAATTATTAATTCACAATCATAATATTTTTTTACAGGAAAAGCCATACCTTTATTTTGCACCTTTCTCTCTGTGGATGTATTATTCTAAAAAAATATTCATCTACATAAAAATGTTATCAATAAGACCTTTATATAATACTCAATAATGATCAAAAGCAGTCATTTTTTGTGTTTATCCCCTGCAATATCATATTAAATATTAGTTTCAGAAACCCACTGTTTCTTCTTATTTCTTAACTGCGTGCTCCCAAACTTTAAGTCAAACGTGTCTTTCAACAAATGCAAACAGAATTAGCATTTGTCAGTTGGATCAAAATACTGTAGAATCCAAAATCATGGCTGCTCAAAAAAAAACCTGAGCTCATTGCTATGCCTCATCTCTTGACGGCAGCAGAATACCTTGGTGCTGATACTACCATTATGAGCGAGACAGATGCCGTGTAGTTATTAATGTCGGCCCAAGGAAGATGAGAGTCAGTGTGGTATACAAGGTATGAGGAGCATTGTATGTCAGATGGAATAAGACTCTTTCTGTCAGCCTTTTTTTTTTTTTCTCGACAAAAAACAACCTCCGAGAGCAGGAATGTGAAGCAGGCAGAGGCGGTGGACAATACGTGCTCCTGACAGAGAGCTCCTGTAGCTCAAAAAGCACAAAGGAAAGACAAGCCTGCAAGACATGGAACTGTTGGCCTGATGAAAATCAGTCAACCATGTGCTTTGGTGCCTTAACACAAATTAAAAAAAGGTATTTTCCAGTTCACATAAAGGCTTTTACAGCGGGTGGCTTCATCCTACCCTCCAGACAAACGTGGTAAACAGATACTGACCAGACATGAGCCAATCTTTCAAATCCATTAAATATAATTTCAGCAGTAACAGTTTATTGCTCAAAGCGGAGATACTTTCCTCTTCCAGTTAATGCATCAACTCATTGTAAGTGAATTATCTGCACGAGAGGTACAAGTGACATTCCCTGGCACTTGCATCATATATTACATTTGTTAGAGAAGAAATGCCGTTTTATATTTCTTTTTCAAACCGACTTCATTTCAACTCTGCGTGCTTCTCTTCAGCGAGCTTTTGGGGTGAAAGAGGCAGACAGACAGACAGAGTATATGTCCCAATCAGGGAGGTACGCGTTATCAGAGATCAGCCACTTCAAACAGAGACAGGAACACACAGACGCCTGCCTGGCTAGCTGTGTGTGTTTGAATGGCAGCTGACAAGCCTGGAGACACTGGAGGGGGCCGGCAACACAGAACCGAGGCACATTTAACACATAGTGTTAAAGCCTAATGAATACTGATAGATAATGAGTCTGTAAGTTATAAATAGTCTTACTGTTTGGGCGTGTGCAGCACCCCAGTCTGCACTTTACAAGATTATCCAAATCATGGCTGCTCCCTCTTTAAGAACAGCAGAATGATGACCTGCAAAGTCAAATTAAATCTCACTGATGCGACTTTTACCCACCATTGATCTTCCTCACCCAAGGTGCCCTCTGTGGGTTCTATCTACTCACTGGTTTCAGTTTTACCAGCGTTGATCAATCATTTGGGTGAACTAAAGAGTACACAGAGAGTGCAGACTTTCTCCAAGGAAGCATAATCCTCCAAATTTAAATGCATCATGTTTCTGTATGGGGTTAGATCCCAAGAGTACAGTAGATGTGTAAGGCTATCTGCATTTGGTCAACAACAAGTATGGCAGCTAATGTCAAATAGGCCACAATAGGAAATTTCTAGACTCATCTTAAAGTAACAGTGTGACATTTCAGGGGAATGGAATATAATATTCATAACTATGTTTTGATTAGTGTATAATCACCAGAAACTAAGACTTGTTGTGTTTTCATTAGCTTAGAATGAGCCCTTCATATCTACATAGGGAGCGGGTCCTCTTCACGGAGTCCGCCATGTTGCTCTGCCATGTTTCTACAGTAGCTCAGAACGGACAAACCAAACACTGGCTCTATAGAGAGCCTTACGCGTTTTTACGTTACCTGAAGGCCACCGTAGTTCTCCGACACGCTTGTGAAACTGCGGTAACGTGAGCCACGAATTGCAAAAACCGTGGCACCGCCAGCTGCCATCTGACTTCCTGTTGCTCCTAAAGTAGTGTTGTTATGGTAAGAATGGCTTCTGAGCGAGGTGAACGGCGTTAACAGGGTTTTGCACTCAGGGGATCACGTTACCGGTCTTGGAAAGGGAGGAGTGAGCGGAGGGGAACTCAGTTGGTTGCAATCTGCAACCACGCCACTAGATGGCACCAAATCCTACACACTGTCCCTTTAAAGGGGCTATATGTAAGAATCAGAAATTGCTTGTTCACAGCGACACCTGTGGCCGCAATGTCAACGAAAGTCAGCGTCCTGTGGCTCGCGCTCGCGCTTTCGGCTCGCGCTACATTGACATGAACGAGCACCGGTCTAAACAGTGAGGCGACACACGTCAGCTAACACACAATATCACTCTATATTTCACCTGCTTGGCAGTAATGTTAGCTGACCAGAGGAAGGTCTCTCCATGAATCAATGCTGATCCTAGTGTTGGCTTTTCCTCCCGATCCGGAGGGAACGGAGGGAACGGGGGGGAAGACCGACACCCGGTCAGGACGATAACGTAACTCTCTGCGGAGCCCCGTCACTTCACAAGACACGGGAAACCTCTGTTGGTCTGGAGGAGCTGCAGCAGTTATTTCTGCAAAAACGTCCACTGCACATTCACCAGATATTCTCAGAGCTAAACTAACTCTTCTGCAGTGTGTAGTGTGCGCGCGTTCACGTGGAGGTGGAGCGAGCCGAGCTGGTGAGAACGAGCGCGGTGTGCACAGGCAGGAGCAGAGCTGCTGCGCGCTCGCGTACCCACACGCGAGCGTGCATGGGATACCGACCCGTTAAGATTTATGCGCGTGATAAGTTACAAATAGTCCCTTTAAAGGCTCTGAAAACCTATTTTCTCAATCAGTTTCTAACTATGAGGGAATGGAGTCCTACATGAACGCAATTATTTTTGCCAAAGTTAGAAGAATTTTGGATGTTTTGACAAACTTCTGTGTTTTCATCTGTGTTCTTCTCCATTGGAAAATGGTGATGTCACGTACACCCACCAATCAGGATTAAGCATTATTTGAATCAAACTCTTAATGACAGTTGGCAGGTTGTTTGCTTGTGTTGCCAGCACTGTTATGGCACGGTCACACATGCACGAAATTAACATTCGCCTCCCGTTCACTCACATTCTCTGCGAGCGTAAAAACATTTGCTTCCGTTTGCAAAGCGAATTCGCATCTTCGGATTTGCGTGGAGTTCAACTTTGGTTGGTGTTGGTCATCTGTGACCGTTCCTTTAATCAAATCTGGTCAAACCACACCCACAGTCTTGTTGAAGCAGACTAGCAGAGTTCTTGATTATCAAATCTTAATGAATAACTAGGTAGGTTTTTTTTCCCCCAAACTTTAATTTTGATTGTTGCAAATCTAATCACAAATATTTAAGGATATACTGTAGATAGAGAAACACCTACAATTTGAAACCAAGTTTTCAGGGGCTTTAATATTTTATGTACCAAATTTAGTAAAGATTGAATGAAATGTGTAGCGGAGTTGAAAGAGCCAAATAAACATGGCAGACAATTTGTTAGGTGAAACGGGTGAGGATTATATACTGCACATTTCGTCTAAAACCGAGAAACATGAATTTTGCTTTTTCATGCCACAGATCAGGAGTTGTGAGCCAAAAGTTAAGTGGAATTTCACTCAAATCTATTATTATTATAAGATATCCTGCTAGCTAAGAGATGGACAAACACATGAGCAACTGCAAACCAACTTGACAGAAGTAATACAGTACTGATGTTTGTATACTGTATAACCAAGACCTGCAGAAGGACAATGAGCCACAACCAAAGTCCAAAAATGTTATTAGCGAGTGAAAGTTTTATTTTCCACCATTTTACTTAGAAAAGATGTCTTAATATCTAACCTGAGAACAGTGAGGCTGCTACAGAGAGAAAAGGAGTCTTTTTTTCTTTCTTTTGCCATTTCATAAAAAGAAACGTGAGAAAAAAAAAAGAAAAAAAAAGAATTAGCCACGAGTGACCTTTCATTTGTGAACATCCGTCTTCCAAAGCATTATTCATGTCTTCACATTCACATCCTCTGCTCTCACCAAGGTGTAAAAAGAAATTCTACTGCAAAACATCTATCACTCAACTTTGGCTAGGAGCCTCGTTTGATGGATCAGACACTTGCACTATCCATATCAGGTTTGAATCTAGCAGCAGTGGCAGAACAGCACTTCCAAAGCACGAGCTGTTAACTTGCAGAGTCTGAGATATTAAAATGTGATAGTCTGCCTGATTTTGCCAGGGGTCTGAGTGTTGGTTTTGCTTTGCTGGATCCTGAGCTGTTGACACAGGGAGAAGCTCTAATAAGTGGCTCCGAAGCTTGATATCTCTCTTCCACTTTCGCTCACATCGCCCAAAGCGGAACAAAAACACATCATGTATATTCATTCACAAAATCATCAACAATGTTAATATTGGCTTCTGCTGTTTGTACAACCAATTACAGTTTACTTATTGTTCGCCTGAGTGGGTGGAGAGATATGTGAGCTCATTTCCAAGTTTCCCCACTTTCAAACTATTCCTTCATTTCGTGGAGAACGAGTTGTGCTCGACTAAGAAGTGCAACACAGAATTTCTGTGTACTCCTTTTCCATAGTGAGCAGAGAGTCTTTTGAGTGCCGCTCTCCAGGGTGCCTCCCCCCCCCAACCCCCCCTTGTGCGTTGAGCTGCATTTGAAGTGTTGCAATACCAAAATAGAGCAAACAGCTTGAAATGAAACATGTGGGGATTATTCTTACACGTATTGAGACACCAGTATATCACACATGAACAAAAGATGAAGAAAACAAACCCCACAGTATCTATATATAGTTTGGCAAAAGTTTGAATTTGCACCGCATCGCTCTCCAGCCCACAACCCAGCGCGCTGGGGTTGCTAATCGTCCAAATGTTCCACACTTGTACAGTTCAATTTGTAACTAAACAGCATTTGAACAGTTGGATCTTTGATTTTGTTGACTTTTGAGTTATTTTTCTGGTTAAGCAAATGCCCAACAATTCAAGTATACCACTTTTTTTTTTTTTTCAAATCAAGTTCCAAGATTGCACACACTTCATGGTAATTACTATGACAAAGGGCCAGCGTGAACTTAATGAGCTATTGATTGTTTACTCCCAGAGATAATCTGCTCTAACATTTTTTAACATCTGTATTAAAACACGAGAAGTCTTATTTACATAAATGAGCCCAGAAGCATGGGCCAGCACAGCTCCTTGTTTGTCTTTGGATCTAGGTAAGCTGCGTGTGTGTCGCACTATTTCTGTCCGTACAATCACAATGTTTTGCATACTTTGATGTTTTCTCACTTAAAATTCAATCTTGCTTCTCTGGGGGGGTGCATGAGCTTCAATGTAACTGGTCTCCGTCAAGGCTTCTGTCAGCAAGCGGACTAATAAATTAAAGCAGCTAAAAACAACATATTAATACAGAACTCAAAAACACAAACAGAATAAAAGCATGAACTAAAAATCAATAATTGGGGGGGAAAAACACACCAACGGGACAAAATTAAACGACAAACATCATAGTCCATGAGTGAGGCTACATAAATACAAAACAAGGGAGGATTTCAGCAGAGGTTCTCTTTCATAGCTAATGCTAGTGAAGCACTCTGATGGTGGTGAGTGGCCACAGTTCTACTGAGCTGTAACGGGTGGTTTTCTCAAAAGGATTGGAACAGTCAAGTATAGCCACAATTGGCCGGTGAAGGGTTCGCGACCTTGGAACCCAGGGAAGGATGCATTCGCTAAAAAGAAAGTGATTCTTCACAAGTCTTATTTTTTTTTCCTCCATCATCTCGCCTTCTTTCCCGCGATGTCGGTTGTTGTGTGTCTGAGTGGTGGTGCTCCTCCCTGTTCACTGCGGCGGCGTCTCTCCAACCATCTCGATGCCGTGCTGCTGGAGTTGCGCTCGGAGCAAAGCGTTCTCATTCTTCAGCTCTTCAATCTTAAGAACAAAGAAAAAAAAAATCTCATTATCAACATCTCCATCCCCATGACAGCTAAATTTAGCTCCAAGTTTACAGACCAAACTTTTTCGTTTGAAGACTTGAGAGTGCTGGCTGGGTGTAATGTACACACTGGGCTATTCAATCCCTGGGATTAAAGAGTAGTATGTGCAGCCCTTTTCAAAGACACACCTGTCCACAACCAACTGGATTATCAAATCTTGAGGTATGTCATCTCTGCTACATTTCCCTTGGGTGAATCCCGAATCCTCTGCCTCCCCACCGAGGGACCGAGGAAAGGATATTGAGCTTTGAGCATCAGAATGAGAGTATATTGCCGAGAGCCACGCAGGCCTGGGATTCAACGGGGAGACGTGGCAGCCTCAGAGCTGCAAGATTTCACAATACTTTGAGTGCATTAGCATGCAGTTAGTTCTCACACAACCCCTGTGTATACTATTCCCACAGTCTCTCAAAGCGCAGGTTTCAGGTAACACTTCTCATTATATAAGCGCAAACTCTTTTGATCCCTTTTTGTCAGGCTGTGATGATCAGCTACACAGGCTGGAGTCTCGTGGGGTTTGTTTTGGAGAAATGATGATGCATATGGGGCTAGGTGAATTTCATGCTTCTGAGACTCAAGTGAAAGGATGCTGCAATGCACTCCAAAGCAAACTAATCTATTCAATGCTGTGGCAATCTTCACAGACACATATGCAGCCCACTATGGCTGCCTTATTATATGCAACTCTATTTATCTGCTACACCCAACCACCTCAAAGGAAGACTTAGACATCATCATTCATAGACCTTCTTTATTGAATTCCTGGAAACTTCACTTGATGCCAGTATTGGCAGGATGGAGCAGTGATTCTCAAAGTGGGTCCGTGAAAAGTTTTCAGATTCATTCATTTAAATTATCATGACTTCTTTACATCTTTTTTTTTACAAAAGGCTTTTTAGTTCAACGAATAATATTACATTTTTTAAAAATCTATAATAGCTCATAAATTACGTTCTAATCTAACAAATGTACAACTCTTAGAATCTGCAAATATCACCCCCCTAACACCTGACATTAAGATTGTATCTGAATATGATATCCTTAATATGATTTAACCTGATTACATTTAAACCTGGTATTATTATTAGGGCTGTCAAAGTTAACGCGATAATAATGCGTTAACGCAAAACCATTTTAACGCCACTAATTTCTTTAACGCAATCGATCTTTTGGAGGTTGTAGCGGGCTCAATTTTGAAGCTAGAGTGAAGATACTGGTATCATATGAAACTTGACAACCTAAGGAACACATTGGTACCAACCATGTTATACTAGCTTGTCACAAAGAAGGCTAAATTTTGGCACGGCATGGCCATTTCAAAGGGGTCCCTTGACCTCTGACCTCAAGATATCTGAATGAAAATGGGTTCTTTGGGTACCCACGAGTCTCTCCTTTACAGACATGCCCACTTTATGATAATCACATGCAGTTTGGGGCAAGTCATAGTCAAGTCAGCACACTGACACACTGACAGCTGTTGTTGCCTGTTGGGCTGCAGTTTGCCATGTTATGATCTGAGCATATTTTTTATGCTAAATGCAGAACCTGTGAGGGTTTCTGGACGATATTTGTTATTGTTTTGTGTTGTTAATTGATTGCCAATGATAAATATATACATACATTTATATAAAGCAAGCATATTTGCCCACTCCCATGTTGATAAGAGTATTAAATACTTGACAAATCTCCCTTTAAGGTACATTTTAAACAGATAGGAAATGTGAGACTAATTTGCAATTAATCGCGATTAAATATTTGAATGAATTGAAAGCCTTAATATGTGTATCCTGTGTCCACATTGAGATCCGATCACTCTGTCTGAAAGGGCTGAGAGGAAGGCTGCATTACGCACGGGCTTCAGCCTCAAAACACCGCCGTTTAGGGGGAGAGGGCCCGCAAACGGGACTTTGAGGTACGACTACACTCGCACACACAGAGGGATGACAGATGGGATGATAGATGAGATGCTGAGCGCAGACAGAATGGTGGCGGTGATCTCTCTGGTCACGGCGGTCCCACGTAGTTGTTGTATGTGAAAACATAATTGCATTTACACCTATGTTCAATGTGGTCACAATGTGTCCCTAACCACCTCCGGAGGTGGTTTTGCCGATCGGATCACAATCCGTCCTGTACTTTCATGTGGTCAAGCACTATCCGATTGCAATCCGATCATCCAAAACACAATTTAATGCCAGGTGTAAAGGGGCTCTATGTTTAAAACATGTCTAATATTTTTCCAATACATTTCTCTTGTGTTGTTTTTTCACATAACTAAGACTATAAAAGTTTAAAAAAATAGGCTAAGTCAAATTATTCCAAGGAAACATGAGGGGGTGCACAGAATATATTCTCTATCTTGTAAGGGGTCCTTGGCTGAAAATAAATTGAGTCTCTGGGCTAGAGCATTAAGTGATATTCATACCTGCTGTCTGCACAACTCATTGTCCACTTGTATCCTCTCCACTTCCTTCATACTCTCCTGCAGTCGCTGGTTGCTTTGCCTCAACTCTCGGATGTAGTCACAAGCTTTAGACAGGATTCCTCCTTTGCTCTGCAAGGACAGAGATGAATGGTGGGGACCCTTAAAAGGAGACACATCATGCTCATGTTCAGGTTCATTCAGGTTATATTGTTTCTACAAGAACATGTTTACATGCTTTAATGTTCAAAAAACATTACACACAAACAAACAAACATCTGAATATACCATAGACTGAATATAAAGATGGACGACGCATCCCTCTACAGAACTGAAGCCAAAATATCCCGGATATGGACGCGCAGTAGTCCCGCCCACTTACTCGTCCGAACCAATCGCGAGCCAAGCACGGCCGCAGCTTTTAGCAAGAGAGAATCACAGCTGTCAATCGTGACGTCTCACCTCCTTTTTATAGCATCAAATAACAAAAATAAAAATAAAAATTAACACTTGAACATACATCAGCGTGATAAGAACTACCTAAAATGTCAGAAACCATCTTTGGGAAAATGTATTTGACGTGTACTTTGACTTTTTAGTTTGGCCCATGTCCCATTCACTAACATGGAGGGGGCGGGCTTTATGACCTATTCTGCAGCCAGCCACCAGGGGGCGATCCAGATGTTTTGGCTTCACTTGTGGGGAGCTGTCCTGTCGTCCATCTTTATATACAGTCTATGGAACAAACTTGTATTAACCCTCTGTCTGAAACGCTACGTTTTAGCGCCCGTCTCTTTCAGCTCCCCTCCCGAAAAATCCCAGTCTACTCTAATTGGCTTGAGAGAAAAATATGGTGCACCTTTGCAGAGGTAGTTCTCAAGCTGTGGGCGATATATTCTAATGAGCCTGTTGTGACATAGCAAGGACAGCCAAATCTGATTGGCTTTTTGAATCACATGTTTTCAGATCTAGGCAGCCCACAAAAAACTGACTGTTGTCTTATTTCACAGTGACAAGTTAGCAGCAGTGCAGAGTGAAGTGAGACTTACTGCTCCAGTCTTGGTGCTGTCCATATTGCAGTCTGGGATGATCTTGGAAAGCGTGACAATCCAGTTGTTGATCTTGTCTCTTCGCCGCCTTTCAACTGATGGAATATTAAATAGAAAACAGGTTAAAAAAAGTTAAAAAATATATATAGATAAAAGCAGCATTTCTTGATTTATTATTTTAGATTGAGAGATGAGAGGTCATTCTGGTTTAAAGAATCAGGTTTTAATTTCCTACATCTTGTCATTTCAATGGTGCAAAATGCTGCCTGACTTTGACAGCTCAACAGCTTCCTCTAGTGGTCGGTCCAGAAACATAATGCTGTTATCTATTCTTAATAGATTATTTTGAGAGGGCTTGGTGATTTTCTTTCAATAGAAATGCTCCAGTTAGGCACCACACTGCATTGTGTGGCACTGTCTGATGAAATCAAAAGCCACAATCACAGCTAATTACCCACCTTCATTATGTTGCGCTCTTCTCCTTTCATCTCTCGGTGTTCGCGGTCCATCCATTTTCCTGCAGACAGACAGGAAATAAAAACACTTTTCACGCGCTACAATATGTCCCATCTCTGGCTACAAGTCCAATCCAATCCCCCAAATTCACCTAATCCTGTGCCTATTAAACTATTCTTCCCCGTTATCTTTAAATTCAAGCCTTTTGTAATCACAGCCCTTGCCTCTACCAGCGTGCTATTTAAAAAGCGAGCCTCTGAAGTTGTTTCGTGCCTTTGGTAGAAACACTGAGAGATGCACGGCCATATGAGGCCACATATGCAGCCCAATGTCCTGAAGCTGCTTTGACTGGAACACTGAGACCGTCCAGCCTTCTTATTCTTCGCTGTCCTCTTTCCAGGTGTGGCCTGAAGGGAGCTCTCTCCTTTATTATGCTGTAAAATTACAACACTGCAAAAAAACAGATGCTGTCTATTGGAGTCTGGGCTTACGGCTAATGACACAACTGTCTCTTGTCTGCGTCCTCCCTTAGGTATTCTGTTAATTAAGTCCCTGAGACGTGACGGGGAGACTTATCCAACCGCCCACCACAGCATGAGCAGGCCAATAACACGCTCATATAATCATATGTCAATTAATACTTCCCTTACCCTATTTATAATGAATCAACAACCATGCAAAAGGGCAGAAAAATGATTTCTTTGCTCAAGAAAATCTTGAAAGAAAAATAATGTAACTATTGTTTACTGGCTGCATCCTTCTTGTTGTCCCTCTACGACACATCTTTATTCTACAGCAGTGAATTTGTGACCCATCAACACAACTCGACAGCTGATATCTCCGTTTGAGATATTCAGCACAGCCAAACTGCAGTCTCTCTTGTATCTCAACCCATCTTAATGGGATTTCAGCTGTATAATGGATTCAGTCCAACAGTACTCTTAGGCAGAATGTAAAAAAAAGCAATGTGGATGACTGTATGAATAACTAAACGTAGAGGCCTAGAGCAACATCTCCCCCCTTTCACAAATTATAGAGGCACACCTCATCTGAGTGCTCCAGAGAATTATTGTTGCCAGAGAAATCCAGAAAATGAGCAGTACACAAATACGCTGCTCAAGTGCTTTGTCCATATAATTTGTGTAGTCTTGTATTGATCCTCAAAAGAGAAATGCAATTGTCACTCATTCTGCCCTCCCCTATCATTAGGCTGCAGTGTTAAAGCAAGCCAGGGCCGGAGCAATGAGTCAGTCAACACTGAGATACAAGTGACTGCAGCTTGGGCTTGATATTCTCTCAACGGATGATATGAACAAAGGTGACCATTAATCGCTTCTGTACAAACGAGACATGGTGAAATTTAGGGCTGTAACTAACGATTATTTTCATTGTCAATTAATCTGTTGATTATTTTCTCGATTAATCGATTAGTTGTGTGGTCTTTAAAATATCAGAAAATGTCGATCGGTGTTTCCCAAAGCCCAAGATGACGTCCTCAAATGTCTTGATATTCAGTTTACTGTCATAGAGTAGTAAAGAAACCAGAAAATATTCCCATTTAAGAAGCTGGAATCAGAGAATTTTGACTTTTTTGCCTTAAAAAATTAATCAAACTGATTAATCGATTATCAAAATATTGGCGATTAATTTAATTAGGGCTGACCCGAATGCTTTAATGCTTCGAAGCTTCGACCGCTGCCATGGTAATCGACATCCAAATCAGTATTCGAATGCTTCTTGTTTTTGTTTTTTTATTATAAGTATGTTATAATAATGTCTAAATCCCCAAATAGCCCATGAAATAAGGAATAATCCCACAACATTATTCACTATTAATATTCAACATTAATTATTATTAGTTATTCTCAGACGGATATCGCTGTTTGTTATGTGTAGAGGTGCGTGTGTGTACAGTAGTGTGTCAGCGGCACTGTCTCGAAGCTTCGAATACCTTCGAATATCTCTAACCGAAGCTTCGAAGCCCATAAAATGATATTCGGGACAGCCCTAAATTTAATAGTTAACAACTAATCGATTAATCGTTGCAGCTCTTCTGAAATTGACAACACGTGGCTTCATTTGGCCCAGTATTCCTGTCATATCTATAAAAGAAAAATACTTCATGAGCTCATAAGAAAAACCTCAAAATACTGTACCTAACTTATTCTAAACTAGGCTAAATGAGAACAAAACTCAAACAACAGAGGACACTTTGAAAATGATACTAAAATAAGAGTGGAACAAGCCATTTGTTTCCAGATGGAGAACAATGACCTAATTTGTTAAGTCCTAATGGAGAAACAAGTTTGCCACAAGCACAACTAACAACAATGGATCGGGGTCAGCACGGAAGAAACGCTACATCTGTGTCTCACACATCAAGAGCAGGGAGAATCACCAGGGACTTATGGGAGGGGAGGGGAGGGGAGGGGAGGGGAGGGGAGGAGGGCAGAGGTTTGTGTGCTTCTTCGCTCTTCTTGCGATCTAATTTGATTGGTTCATTTGCTGTAAAAAAAAAAGAAAGGTGTGAGAGAAATGTGGAAGCTTTCCTCACCAGTTTAAACCTTCATGCTGCAGCAGCTCGTTTTCATCTCTGCGAACGGCAGATAGGGTGGGAAATTTTCATTCACTTTACTCACATGTCAATGTCACTGTTCATTAGTTTACACCTAAATAGAACTCTGAGGCTCGTGTCAACAATCATAAATTATTCATGTAAGAGGAACATAAATAGAAACAAACATATTGCAGGTAGGCATTGTGAGAGATGAAAAAACAGTTCACTTTGTATTTCAACACACTGGCGATGCGGACGCGCGCCGCAACAAAGCTCCTTCGTTACTCTTGACTGGAAAGCGGCCTGTTGTACGCTCTGAATATCAAGCAACATCAAAAGCGACAGAGCTGTTGCCAAATTTAAGTCGGATCTACAACTCCTCGTAACGCGGCCCACAACAAAGGAGCCTAAATCTTTGAGAAATCTGAAGTTCTTGAAAATCACAGAAGCAGTCAACATCCTTTTCAAACCATATACTGTTTTACCCGAACTGACGAAAGGCAGAGACAGTTAATAGTGTCTCCTGTTTTTGTTTCTTTTAAATAGCTATCATAAAGAGGGGATGAAACAGGAGCTTATGTGCTACCTAGAACTACCACAGTTAAACCTGCAGTAGGCAGAAGGTTTTTGTCATCATTGGGCAAAAACTCCATAATAACCTTTCAGCATATTGTAGTTCAAGTGTTCTGAGAGAAAACTAGACTTCTGCACCTCCTCATGGCTCTGTTTTCAGGCTTTAAAAGATTTAGCCCATAACGGGAGACTTTGACCAATCACAGGTCATTTCAGAGAGAGAGCGTTCCTATTGGCCGTGCTCCAGCTGGTGGGCGGTGCTTGGTATTTCCTCAAGAGATCTCAACATGGCTGGCGAGTCACCAACTTTCTCACGGCAGACTCCAGATCAGCTCTGGTTGTTTTCCTCCGGTCTGTGAAATCTTGCAGATGCCATTAGGAGCACCGGAGGACACAGAGGGACATTATTTTTTTTCAGATTACCTGTCTCCTGCACTACTGTCAGGATATAGTGACCGTTTTATAACAATAACTCTTTGCTCCATTTCTACCCACTGCAGCTTTAATATGTTGGGTCCTAAAACAACTGATAGGTGCTCTAGCTAAATAACTATAATGCAGTTTCACGTGTTAAAGGTTAAGTCTGGTGGTAAATGGAGGAATATTCACTTAGGTCAGCTCTAACTCGATTTGATAATCATTCTTGATGAGCAAATTGCTGTGATTTGGCTTTTACCAAACAAGGGGGAAAAATAGGACCTTAAAGAAAAATTGCATTCCTCAGCACTGTGGCTCGTGTGCCAATGTGTTTTTTGCACTCAAGTGAACTCTGAATCTGAAATAAAGCTTGTTAGAATTCCTTTTCTGAATCCGTAGTAGGGCCAGAACAATGCTGGTATCGTGCAATTAAAAATGACAACTCGGTTTGTCTTTGCTCACGTGAGCCGGCTGATTATCTTAATAACAGCAATCACCAGCATGTGGCTAACAGTTGGAGAGAGTCGGAGCCTTTTGATGCGTGATTATAATGATGCACGTTGTGAATTTTAGGGATAAACATCATAAGAAGATTTTTGGATAGAGGCCAGGGTGTGCTAAAATAAAGAGCCTTAATATAAAATCAAACAGGAGAGAGATGATATAGACTCCCTGGGCTGTAACACAGTGTGTTGTAAAACGTATAGACAACAACTACATTAGCATTTCATGTTGCATAAACTGAGCCTCATGGTTATGAGGGACGGAACCTGCCAAAATCAAAAATAAATGAATAAATGACTCGATAAATAAATATGTCAGTAAAGCAGCAGTAGGCAAAATGAAGGCAATTATGATTATATATAGTTATTTAGCTAGAGCACCTATCAGTTGTTTTAGGACCCGACATATTAAAGCTGCAGTGGGTAGAAATGGAGCAGATGTTATTAAAAAAAGTTATTTTTATAAAACGGTCACTATATCCTGAGAGACAGGTAATCTGAAAAAAAAAATGTCCCTCTGTGTCCTCCGGTGCTCCTAATGGCATCTGCAAGATTTCACAGACGGGAGGAAAACAACCAATCAGAGCTGAGCTGGAGTCTGCCGTCCAGCTTCCATCTATGAGAGCCGGCTGTCAATCACTCGTGAACTCCGATCAAACAGTCAAACTAGGCAGCGTTGATCAAATATGAATCAATATTCTGTTACTGTAATGCCTATTTTTCTCCTCAAATGTTTTCAGAATCATCTTGTGGTGTACTGTTTAGCTGTAAAATGAGAAAGTTTGTGACCCTGCAGCCATGTTGAGATCTGTTGAGGAAATACCAAACATCGCCCACCAGCCGGAGCACAGCCAATAGGAACGCTCTCTCTACGAAATGACCTGTGATTGCCCAAAGTCTCCCGTCACAGGCTAGATTTTCTAAAGCCTGAAAACAGAGCCATGAGTAGGAGCAGAAGTCTAGTTTTCTCTCAGAACACTTGAATTACAATATGCTGAAAGGTTATTATGGAATTTTTGCCCAATGATGCCAAACAAAGTTTGTCTACTGAAGCTTTAAATGTCGCAAAAATAATATTAAAAATAAATGTAGCCATTAATTAAGTGATAAAATGTGACATAAATTGATATTTCTGTTTTAATTTGCTTCTTTATTTATTTATCTTTGTATTAATTCCCTTATTCATTTACTCTCGTTTAATTTTCCCTTTTATTTATGTATGTATTTTTGTATTAATTTCTAAATGTATTTACTTTTGCATTTATTTTTTATTCATTTATTTTTGGATTTATCATTCATTTATATATATTTGCATCACATAGTCCATGCAACATCCAATAATCGATCGACCTGATCTAAAAAAATAGGTTTTGGTGCTCTTTCTCTCTGCATACACCTCTGCCTAATACCAAATCCCTGCATGTTTCCCAGCAATTCATTATGCATAAGCATTTAGATGCATGTGAATTCAGCGCGCTTTGTTCACTCAATATGTGTTGATGATGATTTAAGTGTTGTATATCTCAGGCTTCGCCACGTGGGGTTTCTTGAACTGAAAGAAATCTGTGTCAAGCTTGTGGGGATTTTGTTCTGTAGCATCACAAACTCAAATGTGTGTTACTGTGTGTGCAATAAATGGTTAAAACCTTGACAAAACTATCAGACCTGAAATGAAATGTAATTAATAGCTGTGAATGGCTCTGAACACTAAACATTAAAAAGCAATTTGTCCCACTTTTAAACACCAACTAAAATTCACCTTCAAGCAATTCACAACTTGTCTGCTAAAACCGCCTAATGGCCTATTTCAAGTGGCATTTCCAGGGAAGATAACAATAGTGTTTTACAAGAACTGACCAGCGGTTAGTTTGTTTTCAGAAATAGCTGAATCTCAGACTGCAATATCGATGCTGTCTCCTCTTCCCAGACAGCAACTGATAGAGCTGATACTCACGCAGGGTAGGACTGTGTTCTTGGGGCGATGGTTCGTTGCGTGCCTGTCTGAATGACGTCAGGGGGGGTCATCATCACATAAAACTGACCTGTGGAAGGCATGGCAGTCATCAGTTAGCAATGTGAAAAATATGGGCTTATTATTATCTTGCTAAAACTGTAAAAACATTAGCTTAATAGCTAACAGGCATGGTGGATGGTACACTATGAAATACTGTAGTGCCATGTGCTGCTACTTGGATGAGATTTGTGTAGCGTACGTTACTGCCACAAACATGGGAGTAAAACTGTTTATTAGCATTTACAAGCTACATTTGTTTTGTGGCCAGCTCTGCTTTACTCTGTGTATGCCTCACATAGAGCCGCAGTGAGTTGACTCATTTTCTGTCGATCAACTAATCAGCAACTATTTTTCTAATTCATTAATCATTTCTGTTATTTTTCAAGCAAAAACACCAAATATTCTCTAGTTTCTGCTTCTCAAATGAGAGGATTTGCTGCTGTTGTTTGTCATATATGACAATAAATTGAGTATCTATGGGTTCTGTTGTTGGTCGGACAAAACAAGCATATTAGTCAAGTTTTTTAACATTTTATAACCTCAGTCGGCAACTCCGGGGTCTGAAAAGTGAAGCCAATGCTGAAATGCCTTAAACCTGCATTCTTACTAACAGCCAGCAGGGGGCGACTCCTCTGGTTGCAAAAACAGGTCTGATTGTATAGAAGTCTATGAGAAAATGAGCCTACTTCTCACTTGATTTATTACCTCAGTAAACATTGTAAACATGAGTTTATGGTCTCAATCACCAGTTTCAAGTCTTCTTCAATACAGCATGATGTTCATTTAGTAAATTATGGTCCCATTTAGAGTCAAATAGACCATAAAGCAGGGGATGCTTTAGGGCGTGGCTACCTTGTGATTGACAGGTCGCTATCAAGGCGTTGTCCTGTCTGGGAGTTGTTTTCGTCTTACAACTTTAACCCTTTCACAGTGTGTTTTCAGTTCATGAAAGTTAATGTCTTATTCAGCGTTCGGTTGTACTTAGCTCCACCCTCTTGTGTCACTTCTAGTCGCAAATAACCAAGATGGCGGTGGCCAAAAACAAAGATGGCGACGGCCAAAATACCGAACTTAAGGCTTCAAAACGGCAGTCAACAAACCAATGGGTGGCGTCTGGGTGACTACGTCCACTCCTGATATACAGTCTATGTATAAACTAAACGATTAATTAAGAAAGTTGCAGCCCTATACTCATATACATATACAATACATCATGACCACAAGCATATCTCTCTATTTTAAAAAGGATTAAAGTGGCAGTAGGCAGTATATTTTTGGCATCACTGGGCAAAAATTCCATAATAACCTTTCAGCATATTGTAATTCAAGTGTTCTGAGAGAAAACTAGACTTCTGCAGCTCCTCATGGCTCTGGTTTCAGACTTTAAAAAAATCTAGCCTGTGACGGGAAACTTTGGCCAATCACAGGTCAATTCAGAGAGAGAGCGTTCCTATTGATCGTTCCTATTGGCTGTTCTCCGGCTGGTGGGTGGTGCTTGGTATTTCATCAACTGATCTCAACATGGCTGCCGGGTCACAAACTTTCTCATTTTACAGCTAAACAGTACACTACAAGATGATTCTGAAAACATTTGAGGAGAGAAATAGGCATTACAGTAACAGAATATTGATTCATATTTGATCAGCGCTGCGTAGTTTGACTGTTTGATCAGAGTTCATGAGTGATTGACAGCCGGCTCTCATAGACGGCAGCTGGACGGCAGACTCCAGATCAGCTCTGACTGGTTGTTTTGCTCTAGTCTGTGAAATCTTGCAGATGCCATTAGAAGCATCGGAGGACACAGAGGAACATGATGTTTTTCAGATTACATGTCTCAAAGGATATAGTGACCGTTTTATAAAAATATATTTTTTTTAATCATATTTGCTCCATCTCTACCCACTGCAGCTTTAACTAAAACACAACATAAGACCAGATTGGATTAGAATTGGGTCTCAAGATGCAGGTACGGGTCTCGTTTAGGTGTCGGTTTCATGCCTGCGCAGAGCACTAGTCTGGGCCAACAGTGCGACAGAAAGCACAGAGACCAGCAGAAAACACAGGCTGATTAATTACAAGGTCCTCCCATAAACACTGTCTCTACAACAGTATGCCAGAACAAGCAGATGCTGGTTGTGTATCACAGAGCCAGGGAGCTACATCCTGCTCTCCAGGTCGACCAAGCTCTCATCACCCTCACTGACAGTCCAGCAGCCTCGTCTGGATCACCACCACAAAACCGCAAGGACACTTAGTACAGCCAGACGGCGACATATGGCAGTAGAGAGGAATAGAAGCAGAGTGGGTGGACATGTGACATGAAGCACACAGTAAATATGATCAGTGTTAAGTTTTTATTCAGCAAAAAGGGCAACATAATTTATAATCTAGAGTACTTTTTAGGGTCCTATTTTTTTTCTCATCAGCAAAAGCTTTGGGGCTCTTGGTTCATTTACAACTACTGAAAAAAGGGCTTTTGTTCTCTCATTACGGTAGTCAATACACTCCTGTTTGCTATGGGGCCAATTCAGCCATTATTTTTCAGTGACACTGAGGAAAGCTCCAACCCGAATCGAGTGTGAGAAGTGACTCACCCCCCGCCTGTGTGAGTGTGGGGTCCGTGGCGGCCTGCACAGACACAGTCCCGTCGCTCACCGCAGTTGCGGGGAAGTAAGCGAAGCGCGTCTCCCCTCCCACCGCCTCTCCTGCCGGGCTTCCTCCATTACTGAAAGGGTTTTGGATCACAGCCTGTGACAGATAAGACAGAGACAGGGGAGAGGCTTGAACAAGTCGCAATGGAGCAGTCACAGCAGGTAAACGCACACCTCAGTCTCTGTCAGACTCAATCCTGGTACCCCCTCTGGACCCCTAAGCGAGACACAGTGCAATTTGACGGCTGGGGAGGAAAAAGAAGTAGCAGTTATCTTGTTAGCAGAGATAGCAGCGAGGTCAGTGAAGCCATCAGTGTACTGCAAATAAAAACAAATTTGCTCTTTTCTTGCGAGGAAAACAGCATGTTTTTACCAAAATTATGTTCTGAATTTGGCTATGAACATTGCCATTGTGCCTTAAGGCCTTTGCACACCAAGTCCATATTTTATTGTTGCACGTTTAAAAATAAATGCGACCTCATGATGTGTCAATCACGTTTACACACCGACTCCGAAACTTTCGGCCATCATTAAAGTTTTTGTAACCTTTCTGCGTTTTTTTCCGCACCCATCAAAAGGCAAAAGGGGGTTATTTGACCACTCAGAGCCACCGTCCGTGCAAATGTCATCATCCAAAATGGCATCGTCTCCCAGCACAAAGTACTTCACAATAAGGAAATAAAAGAATACAGATGTGCGGGAATTTAAAGATAGATTGTGGCAGGTGATTGCAGAACAGCTTGGAGTTGGGGATGGTTGCAAAACAAAGAATATAGGGAAGATTAGACAATAGTGACTGTGCTCTAGGCAGCTTAACGATAGCTTCTTGCTAATGTCATTCATTCATTAGCCCCATTTTAGCATTAGCGTCATCCATTGCAACCACGTAATTAATTCAGTTTTCTCTTGTATGAAGTTTTGCGCCGAATAGAATAAAACGCATCAGACTCAGTGTGCAAGGTTTCTGTGCGTAGCGCTTTTTTATCGGATGACGGATTTAAAAAATGTATACAGAAAATACAAACTTGGTGTGCAAAATCTTTATTCTGAAAAAATTCTGCAACTACATTTTTAATCTCTTTAGTAGCTCTGTGTCGGGCAGATGTCATGCTCAGACACATGCTTCACTCTTTATACTGCTTTGCTGGTTTGACGAGCACAGAGTAATTATCTGCACCCGCAGCTTTAATAGTAACAATGGAATACGTCACTCAGTACAATGCTACATCTCTTTCACGTGTTTTTAATAGTGTTTGGACAACATTGGATTTTATGGCATGAGCGACATCAGTATTTGTCTACAGAGACGATACTTGTTAGCAGGATAAATTCATTGTTGGTTTTAATTTTTAATAAGGGAGACTGTTGGAATAATAAAAGCTGAAAAACTGCCAGTCTTATCCTCAAAGGACAGGTCCATCTGCGTTCTGTTATTTTTCAAATGCAAACACCCAATCAGGCGTTGCAAATAGCAGTGACGTAAGACACCAAAGTAAGCTAATCAAAGCTAATCAATAAGGTTATGAATAATGTGAACGCTAGCACTAGCTGAGTAAAGGTTAGCTGTGCTAAGTTTTGAAACAACTGAGAGGGTTAGTTCGAATTTTTTGAAGTGGGGTTATACTGTATGTATATTCCTGCAATCTGCGAGGTAAAATTACTGCTTTTGTAAATGTAGTCTTGTGGCTTTGAAGAGAGCTATATAACGGCTTCAGTTCCCCGTCGGAAAGGGCTGTCTGACGGCGAGGTAAAGTGCCAGTTCGGGAGCAGCAGAAAAACATATTTTAGTCACCTATAAAATCAATATCTGAATATTTTCCCTGTTTTTCCTCGCCATCAGACGGCCTTTTCCGAAGGGGAACTGAAACCGTTATATCACTGTCTTCAAAGCCACCAGACCAGACTCCATTCACAAAAACAGTAATTTAACCTTGCAGAACACGAGAGTTGCTGGTCTGCCGCTGCATCGATCCGTTAGTTTGTTTGTGTTATTGTGTGACTTTCGGATCCGAACTAATGTGGAGTCCACACAACAGTACATTGCTTAGCTTCCGAGTCGGTACTCCGCTCTGCTTCTCCAAACTGGGAGCATGCCGACCACCATCTAAGTTACTGTATGCAACGGTAATACACTGATGAACGATGTATATTTTACATGTAGCAGCGTCATCATGCAGAAACGTACGTCAGGTCACGTGGGAAAAAGATTTTAGAAGGACTTGTGAAAATAGCATTTTGACACCAAAACATACGTACTTTGACCAGAATTTTAATATTCAGATATTAATACATAAGGAACACTGGAACACGCTGTGAAACTACTGAATGATATAGACAAAACTAAAAATAATGGACCCGCCTTTTAAAAACTGTGGCATTACTCGAACACTAAAGCATGTGGTTAGTCTTTAAAAACAGTCCATATTACCAGTGGGTTCTCTTTGATCAATGAAAAAGGGGGAGATTTTGGTACCTGAGCCACAGCCTGAGGAGCCCCGGTGAAGGCGGCTGTAGAGACGACGCTCACTGCTCCTCCCCCATCATCTCTTCCCTCAAGCTGCTGGTCAGTCACCTGAACAACACGGTACGTCACCTGCAAGATGGAGAAACGCAGGTAAAAGAGAGAATGGGAGTCAAACAAACAGAGCAACCAGTTGTTGTTTTTTTAAGTCATTCGCTACAGTCCCTGTGATACACATACTGTGTCCAAATCAAAACCTTACCTGCCTTGTAGATTTGTTTAGCATATCTATTGCTTCAGTTCAGCCGAGCCTAGTATCTGACACTATGGTCCTCATCGCAAGAAGTGCATTGATCTCACTTCAGGCACATTCTGAAGCATAAGCATATTGTATCCCTCTCAATTTGCTTATGCTTCAGAATGTGCCTGATTCAATTTTAAAAAACAAGTCAGGAAAATAAGCTTGTTTGTTCCAAGAATCAGTATTTGTATCCCTCCATCATGTGACTCTCCTCCTGACTGACATGTGACAGCGTTCCCATGCCAATCCCAGACCAGACTGGAATCACATGATCGCTCACACTAGCCTTGTTTATGCCTAATGAGCCACATGGATCACTGACTTCATTCCCACCAGTGTAAATGATCCCAAAAAGGATAAACCAACTTGGATATTGCACATTTATTTGTTTCCAAATTATTTATTTGCATCACTGTCCTGTTGTCCATCACTGACCACCGCTGGAGTGAATACCGAATTAGCGGATGTCAAGGAGACACTCTTGACAAAGGTCACCAGTCAATCATGGGACTGGAAAAAGAAAACCATGCATTCATACCTTCAGGCGGCAATTTAGAGTCTGCAATCCTCCTGACTTGTCTTTGGAATATAGGAGGAAGCCGAAGCATCCGGTGAAAACACACCATAACATAACAAGGAAACACAACCTTACACAGAAAGAACTGTTCCTGAGAGGAACTCAGCTTTTTTTTCACGTGAGGTGACGGCGCTTACACCAAAACACTCAGCATGACAAAGCCTAAATCACAAAGAGTACATACAGTTGTTTACTGTCAATCATATTTTCTACCACTGTCACGTTGCTCTATACATGCGACCAAATCCATTCAACCACATTCATCAATGTGTAAAGTGAAGCTCTGTGAGTTGCTAATTATGTCCCTGTATAAACAGATCTTGGATGTTTATTCAACCTGACATCTAAAGTAATACTGGAGTGTTCTGTTTTCTGTTTTGAGTGCTGAACAGATGCAATCTAACCCCAAAACTCTAGACCCATATGCCATTAGGGCAGTGGTGGTACATTTACTTCAGTACTGTACTTAAGTACAATTTTGAGGTACTTTACTTACTTAAATATTTCCATTTTATGCTACTTTATTCTTCTACTCGACTACATTTTAGAGGCAAATATTGTACTTTTTACTCCACGACATTTATTTGACAGCTTTACTTACTAGTTACTTTGCAGATTTAGGTTAGTAATAGGGCTGTCAATGCTAATGCAATAATAACGTGTTAATGCAAATTTGTTTTAACACCAGGCCCACTAATTTCTTTAACGCATTAACGCAACTTGTGACTTTGAGGTTGTAACAGGCTCAGTTTTAAAGCTAGAGTGAACGAAGTTACACTAAATTTTGGCAAGGAAAAACCTGCATGAGGCCATTTTCAAAGGGGTCCAATGACCTGAAAATGGGTTCTATGGGTACCCACGAGTCTCCCCTTTACAGACATGCCCACTTCATGATAATCACATGCAGTTTGGGGCAAGTCATAGTCAAGTCAGCACACTGACAGCTCTTGTTGGCTGTTGGGCTTAAGTTAACCTGTGAGGGTTTCTTGACAATATTTGTCATTGTTTTGTGTTGTTAATTGATTTCCAATATTACATGCATACATACATTTGTATAAAGCAGCATATTTGCCCACTCCCATGTTGATAAGAGTATTAAATACTTGACAAATCTCCCTTTAAGGTACATTTTGAACAGAAAAATATGTGTGATTAATCGCGATTAACTATGGATGATCATGCGATTAATCGCGATTAAATGTTTTTAATTGATTGACAGCCCCAGTTACTGATACAAAATATTTCAAATCAACAGATAAATTCCTATATGTTATTATAGGTTAAGCTACTCAGCAGTATATAAAGTAGTTAACATTAGCTCCATCTTTACTAGCAGCAACATCAGTGATACTTATTCATTAATGCATCACTCATTACAGTGCAGTAATATAATATACACAATTCTGCATAATGAGTACTTTGGGTACTCTAAGTATATTTTGATGCCAATGCTTTTGTACTTTTAATTGAGTGAGATTTTGCATGCAGGACTTTTACTTGTAACAGAGTATTTTTACACTGTAGTATTGCTAGTTTTACTTAGGTAAAAGAACTGAACACCTAATGTCTTTCTGAAGTTGGCAGTAAGAAACAACAATCACAGGTAGTGCCATTAGTTACTTACCTGACCACCATCAGTACGGAACTGATATTGTATGTTATGGTCACCAAATGCTGCAGCCTGCTGAACACTGGCTATTGTAACAGCTGTGTGCTCTTCTCCTGCTCCGTCAAAGGGAGGGAAAAGGACAGAAAAAAGCCAGTTGTGAGAATGGAAAAGAAGGAAAACTAACAAAAACAGCTACCAAGCTCTGACTTCAGCTGCACAAAACAATGTGCATGTTGCAGTTTACACAGAAAAGGGAATACATCTTTGTTGCACACCTTATTTATCAGATAAAGCAGTTTATCATCTGTTATATTTTGGCTATTATACAAAACATACACATCCCTGCTGTGCAGGGGACAGATCCTGTCATTAATGACAGCTTGGTGAATAAACTCTTACCTTCAGATGCCTGGACAACCTCTTCTTCTTGCTTTTCTTGGCTGCAAACCAGATAAACAGACAAACACCTCAGTTTTAACGCAACCAGCTAACTTTCGTGAGGTATTCTGTATAAAATAAATATAATCACTGACCCTAAACTTTGCTTTAGCTGAGGGAAAACTTGTGTGCATGACGCCAGTCAACCAAACAGCACAATCTCAATATAAAACACAGCTACAGTGCTCGGGTTACCTACAGTGGTTTGTGTTTTAATACCTAGCTTAAGCTAACTTAGCTATTGTGTTATTAGCTAATCATGATCATGTTCTTCACAACTGGACTTTGGTCCTCTATAATACAGCTAGCCAGCTTGTAATATCTTCCACTTCTCTTTCTAATTTAACTGCAGCCTTTAGATTGAATTGCTTTTGACAACAGTTTTTAGGTCAGGCCTTGGTTAGCCTCATAAAACTAGCTATCCGAATTAGCATGTTGTGGCTAGCTTGTCCCAGTTAGCCATTTTGGCTCCCGTTACCTTGCGCTGTCCAGACTCTGTTCGAGCATATCCATCAGGGTTAGAGAGTAAAAAAGAGCTATTCGGTGTCACAGACGGAGATGGAAGTGGTGATCACGGGAACAAACACTCGGGTCATGTGAGAGAGAGAGAGACAGCCCAGGACACGTGAGGTACGGCTCGGTGTCGGAGTTAAAATGGAGACCGCTGCTGCTGCCGTCGGGGCGAAGTGACCCGAGCTGACTCCAGATCAGCTGTCGCGCTGGGAGACCGAACGTTCAAATCAACGGTTACTACCATGGTTACCACCCCTAGTGATCACAATACTGAGAAACATTACCAGCTGAATTCATATCCGCGACGATGGTCAGCTTTAGAGAAAAATGGGAAAAACAAAAACAAACCAATTAAAAAGACAAACCAATAACTTTTATTTTTTCTTTTTTCGTTTTTTTTATTTCAAAAGTTCAATACAATATAATCTCATGTTCAGATGTTTCATTACAGTTCTGCAAAAATATCTTACAGTATAAAAATAAATTGTAAATTGTACAACAAATAAACTGTAAAGAAAGGAAAAAGAGGAATAAAAACAAAAAAAAAATAAACAAACAAAAAACATTCGGGGTCTGCTAAACAATTGGAATAAATTTGAAATGTCTAAACAATTTAATAATTTTGGTCAATTTAGAATTTTTGAGATTTAAGTTTTCAATCATGGACCAAATATGTTTTAAAATCAGTATCTTTAAAAATAAAAAAGGAGGGTATTCTTTTAAGCCAAATCATTTGATGTATATAATATTTTGCTAATATAACAATCAAATTAATTAAGTAAATCTCATCTGCCAAAAAAACGTTATTGGTGACAATGAGTAATATCTCAATTCTTGTCAGCACGATATCCTTTTCGAAATGTTTAGAGAGATTCCTCTGCAAATGAAACCAAAAAGAAGTAACATGAAAACAATCTACAAAAACATGTTCAACAGTCTCTCCTTCACAATTACAAAAAGTGCATCTATTGCTAACAGTTTCAAAGAATACAAACCAATAACTAAATCAGCAATATTGTCCTGAAAGTAATTTTAACACAAATGTTACAAAAGGATCTTTAAGGGATAAAAGGTGGCTTAATGGTCTGGCCCAGAATTGAACAAGCATTATATGAAACGGTTATATGGCTATGAAACATAAACATTATTTTTTTTTGATCCCCAGAGAATAAAGATTGATCCTTGCAAATCTCTTACATCCCAGCTCATTTTAATAATGAGGTCTTTCTTTTGGTTATTTAGCTTCTCATTTCATTTCATTTTTACCACTCTTTAGTATGGACACAAAATTGGCCATCAATGTGAAAAAAAAAGATCCTGTAAGTCATTATAATAAGAAACTTTCTCAAAATAATGACTTAGTATATTAAAAATAATGATAAACGTTCCCAAAATAATGACTTAGTATCTCAAAATAATGAGTTAATATTTCAAAATAATGAGAAACTCTCAAAATAATGACTTAGTATCTCAAAATAATGAGTTAATATTTCAAAATAAAGATAAACTTTCTCAAAAAAATGACTTAGTATCTCAAAATAATAAGTTCATATTTAAAAATAATGAGAAACTCTCAAAATAATGACTTAGTATCTCAAAATAATGAGTTAATATTTCAAAATAATGACTTAGTATCTCAAAATAATGAGTTAATATTTCAAAATAATGAGAAACTCTCAAAATAATGAGTTAATATTTCAAAATAATGAGAAACTCAAAATAATGACTTTGTATCTCAAAATAATTAGTTAATATTTAAAAAAAAAAAAGAAAAACTTTCTCAAAGTAATGAGTTAGTATAGGCATATCTCAAAATAATGAGTTAATATTTCAAAATAATGAGAAACTTTCTCAAAATGGTGACTTAGTATCTCAAAATAACAAGTTAATTCAAAAAAATGAGAAACTTTCTCAAAATAATGAGTTAGTATAGGCATATCTCAAAATGAGTTAAAATTTCACAATAATGAGAAACTTTCTCAAAATGATGATTTAGTATCTCAAAATAATGAGTATGATGATGGACTATGATTATTATTCTTTTATTATTATTTTGCTGTTATCTTATGCCAATACTTTAAATGAGATATTACTGTAATTTGAGGTTAATTCTGCTCCCTCTCCCTAATTTGAAATTACATTATAGTAAGTGGAAGGGCTTGCCTTGAATACATGCAAAGGCCAAATGTCATATACATTGGTCCAAGTCAAATTTCAGGTGACCACTATGTGAGAGCAAATGATGTCGAAATAGAAACAGAACAAGTGCAAGGCAAGAACACATATACCATATAGACTGTAAGAAACTATTAAAATAAATATATTATGAAATCTACTCATATTTGATATTAAAAAAAATCTTAAAATCAGAAACTAACGATATATAACTATATTACAAGTCGTGCTTATGTGTAACTTGCCATGTGACTTGACCCTCATTGCGTCACCCAATCGTTTGCCGTGACCTTTGCCACACATAAAGCGGAACGTTTCTTCTTCGGATTTGGTTTACGACACAGAAATGAGGAGAACCACATTAGTTGTCATGAAAACCACGGCACCGATTGACTTTTTTTAATGAATTTAACAACAGCTTCAAGCGCGTCTCAGCCAATCAGCATAGAGAGCGTTCACTCTACTCAGCTTCTCATTGGCTAGAATGGGAGGCGGTCCCCCCAGCTTCCTCCTCTGGAGTCACCCTGAAAGAAGTCCGACTTCTCCTCCTTGGGTGAAGGTTCACTGCGGTGACACTGTAACGTTAGCTGTCGTTAGCTGTAGTTTAACCCGTCTCAGCAACAATGTCTGGTCGTGTCCTCGTTGGAGTTAAGCGTGTCATTGACTACGCCGTTAAGGTAATAAACCTTTACTGTTTCAACGGGCGTACTCACGTTTTAAAGTGTTATTTATTCCTGTACTCTCTCACTTGACTTTCTGTGTTCTGCTAGCTAACGTTAGCCTGCTGTCACCAGGCTGGCTGTAGCTCAAGAGTTAACTCAGCTACACCAGGCTGGCTGTAGCTCAAGAGTTAACTCAACTACACCAGGCTGGCTGTAGCTCAAGAGTTAACTCAACTACACCAGCTGGCTGTAGCTCAAGAGTTAACTCAACTACACCAGGCTGGCTGTAGCTCAAGAGTTAACTCAACTACACCAGCTGGCTGTAGCTCAAGACTTAACTCAACTACACCAGCTGGCTGTAGCTCAAGAGTTAACTCAACTACCTCTTCACCTATTTGATAGATAACTTGTCAGTCGGCTAAACTCATATGGTCACTTCAGGACGCAGCGTGAAGAAAAACTAGATTATTGTCAGCAACGCTGCAATGTATGACTTCTTGCTAGTTACCTGTACAGCTGCAAGGCTGGTATGTTGTAAAGTTATGCAACCTAATATCTGGCTGAGCAATTGACACATGTCCTCCTTAGAATCATCTTTTCCCCACCTTAAAATATGTTAGATATTTTAATTTTTTCACCTTTTTAGCGAGGATACTGTATCCCAGAGATGATGCATTAAACCATAATCAATAACAGCTGTTTCATACAACAGCAGGAACACTCCTGCTTCAGCTGCCCTCAGCAGGATCTGTGCAGTATCAGTGCCCAATACTGACACATCTCTAGCTTTCTTCTGCTCACAACATTATCAGGCAAATTATTAGAATAATGAATAAAAAAGTCAGGACAAGTTGCTTTTGATTTTCTATTGTTTGGAAATATATATTTTGTATGTATGCTGTTATGTCAGGTTGAGTCCTTTTAAGATCAGCATATCATTTGTGATGAATGTCATTTGTTGTTATGAATTACTGATTATTATCATTATGTTTCTATACTGATCTGACTCATTTGGTGCAAGAATACATATTTTAAACTGAGTACTCAGCGTAAAGTTATAGAACATGTAAAGTTATATGATACAGGTATACTATACGGTCAGGGGTATATGGACATCCCTCCCCACATGCTTCTGTTTTTATGGTCTGTGGCTGTTTTTCAGAGATTTTGGCGAGGTCCCTCAGTTCTGTTTCAGGGAAATCTTCAAGCTACAGCATACAATGCCAATAGACAAACAATATACAAACTGTATGCTTCCAACTTTGTGGCAACAGTTTTGGGGAAGACCCTCTTCTTCTTCTGTTTCAACGTGACCGTTCCCCCATGCACTAAGCCAGGTCCATAAAGAAATGTTTTTTCCCAGTTTGGTGTGGAAGAACTTGTCCGACCCGGCACAGAGCCCTGCCCTCAACCACATCAAATACTTTTAGCATGGATTGGAACGTGAGTTGTGAGCTAAGCCTTATCGCCAGACCTCACCATTGCTCATGTGACTGAATGGGATCAAATCCCTCCTCCAGCCAGGTTCCAAAACCTTATGGAAAGCCTTCCCAGAAGAAGTGTGGGCTATTAGTAGCACATCAATGCCCTTTGTTTGGGTGTCCACATATCACCCCACAGAGCAGAATGCTTCTTAACACCAGACCTTTTTTCCAGATTACTTGTTTAGCTTATACCCTCAGGCGAAGTTCTTCATTTCCAATAGTGAAGCAATAAAAGAGGAGATGGAGAGCTTATCCAAAAATGAAGACATATTGTGCCAGCTACAGGACTCTACTGTGCTGACAGTTTGCCCTAGAATCCAGGTTATCTAGATAGTTTGTCAGTCTGACACCCCTGTAGTGACTCCGTCCTCCTGCGGCTTCCTCCTCCTCAGATTCGTGTGAAGCCGGACAAAAGCAGCGTGGTGACGGATGGCGTGAAGCACTCAATGAACCCCTTCTGTGAGATCGCTGTGGAGGAGGCGGTCAAGATGAAGGAGAAGAAGCTTATTAAGGAGGTTGTGGCTGTCAGCTGTGGGCCACAGCAAGCACAGGTGGGTGAGACGGGGCCAGACTCTGCAGCCCTGCCTTGTTAATCAATGTCCTGGAGATATGGTCTGGCATTTTGCCAACTTTTGGAGGAGTTCTTTCTAAAGGTTTCACTGTTTTATAGGTCTTTGCCGGGCTTCAGCTTTATCTTAAATAATCTTTTAGCAAGATCATGCTGTAATTAAGTGTTGAGAAAATGTCATATACAAACAATTGGTGGGTAATACTTGAAAATCTCTTATACTTTGCATAACAATGCAGTGCAATTGAATAAAAAAACACTTTGCTTAGTCAATGTGTCATTTGCCTGTGTTGCAGATAATAACATTATATAAATAAGTTATTAATAATCATATTCAATCGTTTGTACATATCACCAGGCCAGAGTGCAGGCCTTGCCTATATTTACTTATATTACACTTTTTATTGAAATAAATTGTTGGAATATCATATATATCATGTATATTAACTGATAACAGTTACAACAACCAGTGACATATATCCAGAATTTCAGGTCTAAAATGTTGAATTAGTCATACTGTAATTAATCAGGACAAACTTCAGATGCAAGCCAACATGAGGAAGGAAGTATTATGATGTATTAAAAAGTAGTTATTGTTACATTTGTTAATATGCAGATAAATGTGATATAAATTTGAGTTTAATCATTTTGGGTTTGGTAACACATTTTAAGTATTGTAATTCCCCCTCATACATGTATTTCTCCCTCACTTAGGAGACCATCCGCACTGCCCTTGCCATGGGAGCCGACCGTGGCATTCATGTGGAAGTGACTGGGAAAGACTATGAAACGTTGGGACCGCTGCAGGTCTCCAAGATCATGGCTGCTTTGGCCAAGAAAGAGGAAGCTCAACTCGTCATCCTCGGCAAACAGGTAAAACAAAAAATCAGGATTAATTTCACTCTCTAAATCAGATCACACTTCCTGCTCTACTGTGATGAAGTCGTCGTGCACGACCGTTACCTTCATTTAATGTAACTTGTCACTTTATCTCTATATACTTTAGTTACTGTTTTTCAAATGGTTTACACCTCTGTATATTTATACTTACTGCTTCTCTTAATGCATGTACATTCACTACATTCCTGTCTACATCTCTGTATATACCAGTATATATTTATTACTTCTTATTATGCATATACATTCACTACATTACTGTTTACATCTCTGTATATACCAGTATATATTTATTACTTCTTATTATGCATGTACAATCACTACATTACTGTTTACATCTCTGTATATACCAGTATATATTTATTACTTCTTATTATGCATATACATTCACTACATTACTGTTTACATCTCTGTATATACCAGTATATATTTATTACTTCTTATTATGCATATACATTCACTACATTCCTGTTTACATATCTGTATATACCAGTATATATTTATTACTTCTTATTATGCATGTACATTCACTACATTCCTGTTTACATCTCTGTATATACCAGTATATATTTATTACTTCTTATTATGCATATAAATTCACTACATTACTGTTTACATCTCTTTATATACCGGTATATATTTATTACTATCCATTATGCATATACATTCACTACATTCCTGTTTACATCTCTGTATATACCAGTATATATTTATTACTTCTTATTATGCATGTACATTCACTACATCTCTGTATATACCAGTATGTATTTATTACTTCTTATTATGTATATACATTCACTACATTACTGTTTACATCTCTGTATATACCAGTATATATTTAATACTTCTTAGTATGCATATACATTCACTACATTACTGTTTACATCTCTTTATATACCGGTATATATTTATTACTATCCATTAGTAATAGTATAGTTTTTTATATATATATATATATATATATATATATATATATATATATACACACATTACTACATTCATGTTTACATTCAGTTTATTTATTTGCAATACTGCCTACCACACATTTATATTACTTTATTTTACACAGTATTGTATTTATGTTTATATTTTAGCCCTATATTTTAACTTGGGCGATTTATGTCTTAGATTCTCATTTTGCTTTTACGTGCAGGATTTTCCTTTCATATGTAAACACATATTTAATGAGAATTGTTGGAGGGAGCCTGAGATCCAAGATTTTCAGTCATCGCCACTGACTGCTTCACTGTAAATGTTGTGCACATGATAATAAAGAGCTTGAAACTAATGACTTGTGTTGCTTTCGTAGGCCATCGATGATGACTGCAATCAGACTGGCCAGATGACAGCTGCCTTACTGGACTGGCCTCAGGTCAGTTCTCACTTAAATGCGGTTATTCTTAACAGGACCGGGCCAATTTTAGAACAGCCTGTTGTGTCTAAATTTGCCTTTCGCCTAAATGTAAAATAGATATTTTTGTGTCAAATGTGTGACGTAGCAGTGCTGGTATCAGGCTACGCTCCTTTACAGACTTATCAAAGTTAGTGGAGACTAGTTTGAGTCGGTAAGAGCTGCAGTGATCCTGCACGGATCAGCAGAGCAGGTCAAAGGCTGCTTGGACAGTTGAGATGAAGTTCCTCTGGCTGACCAATAGATGGAGCACTTTGACATGTTAACTCTCACTGTACAGTTTGAGCAGTGTGAGGCACAGATAATAAAGTAAATCCACACATTTCAACCAGCAAATTTCCAAAGTTACCACTGTTTTAATTATTATTACAACTGTTCCCATCCCCCTCACCCTTCATCGTTTATATACTTCATTCTTAACACACATTTACCCTGGATTAGTTACGATTAAAGTGTAGTTACACAGTCCAACCATCAGATGTGCCACATTGACTGTCTCATGGGCTAAAGGGACATCACACCATTTCTGGGCTGCCATTTCAAAGTTGGAAATGATGTAAGAGCCAAAAGCACTAAGATATTTTTTAAATATTTGTTTATATTGTGAAATGTTGTATTTTCTGCTTAATGAAACAGTTCAGGTATTTTGCCTAGAACAAATAGAGAAGCAAGGTTCATTTATTTTATCGATAGTTCAGTGGTGTTTGTGGAAGTTTTCAGTCAGACAAGGTGTGTGTAGTTAGGAAGCATACAGCTTTTTGACCGTCATCCTCAGCTGTCATCTTTAGTTTAGTCTGTAACCCTTAGTTAATGGAAATGGAAGCACAAAGACAAAGAATGTTCTAACTGCTCTACGTGGGATCTGTTGGATGTTTGAACATCATTATTATTTCCGGAGTCCTGTGAGTAGTCTGTAATTACCTGTGGATAAAGACGACGACTCATGGATGCGAGTCAGACTCCTTTCCACTGCACACATTGGGAAGAAGTGGTCCAACTAGAACGAAAATCAGATTTGCCACTACAATGATGATGTACAGAAATGTTTTCCAGATGGACCGTTTTGACAATAGTTCTTATTGTTTGTGTATTTAATTGTATTAATTTGTACTGTGTCTTCATATCGCAGGGTACCTTTGCATCAGAGCTGTCAATGGAAGGAGACAAGATTAAAGTGGTGAGAGAAATTGATGGTGGCCTTGAAACTATTAAGATCAACACACCAGCAGTGATTACCGCAGACCTTCGACTCAACACCCCCAGATATGCCACCCTGCCTAATATCATGGTAGGTAGCAGGGAAATGTGTACAGATATACTGTAACAGGCATGAAGAAGGCATGAGATGTTTTCTACTTGGATTTGAATTCAGAAAATGAAACTATAAAAAAAGGCATAGAGCCCAGTTAAGTAAATCTATACTTACTACTACTACTCTATACTGGATTGACAGGTACTGTTTTCAAACAAGTAGTACAGAATCTGTACTTTACCCCTCTCCTGTGTTTTCTTACTTTCAGAAAGCTAAGAAGAAGAAGATAGACAAAGTGAAGCCTGCAGACTTGGGGGTGGACATCACATCACGGTTGGAGGTGTTGAGAGTGGATGAGCCCCCACAGAGAGAGGCGGGAGTGAAGGTGGAGACGGTGGCGGACCTGGTGGGCAAACTGAAGGAGGCAGGGATGGTATAGAGGCTTTGTGAGCATAAACAGGGGAACTGGGCAGAAGGGTAAGTATTTACATCTTAATTATCCTAATTTTATCTATCAAATTATTTTCCCTAATCTGAAAGTTTTAATGACTTGAATTATTTTATAGTAGTATTGCCTCTTTTGTGTTGGTGTATATACTGTGTATATATATATATACATTTTTTTCCTTCTTTGTTTTTGTTATTTGCTCGATGTCATTGTAAATGAGGGTCGCCCCTCAATGATCTCTCAAGTATACAGTAGATAAAGGCTGAATGAAAAGCATCACTTTATCTACCAATAGAGTGCTGCTGGATGACGTATTTTTATAGGCCGACCAGGAAGTTAGCGTCGCCCTGGTTCCCTCGACAAAAAGCCAATGGGATTTTTCCTTTGGTTTTTGGATTATTGCAGAAAAAAAGCTCTGTGACAAACAAATGTTAATGTATCATACAGCGGGGATTGCCTCCACACGGCTCTCACCTCCGACGTCACAAGGAAACATGGAGGTGACTGAGCTGAAATGGCTGCTGGCAGTGCTAGCCGCGCTAACAGTGCTGAGAAGGGCTAACAGTGTTAGCGGGGGTTAGCTCCCACCACCGTGGGTCACGACAGTGTTATCAGCGGTAACTGCCGTATGAGCACCGCTCTCCCTTGCGCGCCGGCCTAGGTAGTGCGTAGGGATGTGACGGTGAGGACATTTTCCCACCGGTTAATAAACTCGTGACAACACCGGTGTTACCGAATGAGAGAGAGACTTCATTCTCTGCTCAGGATGCCATTTCTCCTCTATATCTTTACACAGCAAATGTAAAGATATAGTGGAGAATTGTTTTTGGGTGGGCAATGGGCCAAGTTTCACTTTATTTTAGTTTTCTAAGAAGAGAATCATTATTAAATAATTAGTAGGAAAAAGACTGTATACCAAAAAATGTATTATTCTTGATCATGACTTGATACATTTCCAGCTTGTGTATGTATGTAGCAAAGTTACCTCTTGTGATGAATGATCAGTTTGGAATATTAATGTTTTGTATCATTATCTTTTCATTGTAAAAAACCTAATTAATTGCTCTGCAAATAATATTTCGTGCCTTGTGGTGACGGAAACAAAGCTAATAAAAGCATTTAATTGCGTCTCTTGTCTTGAATTACATATCTATAATCTACATTCTCTTCTCTCCTTGCAGGACTCTCTAATGAATAACTGGACTGTATTGCATAAGCACACCCAGAGGACTAGCTTATGTATCGGTCTAATCCCTTTGTTTGAGACGGTGACTCCTGAGGATATGCAGGGAGGTACTGACAGGAGAGGAGGAGGAGTACTGAGAAACACTGTCCCGCAGCAGAGCAGACAAACACAAAAGGATCATCTTTTATGTGCATTTTAACATACAGTAAGCTACTAATCTGACTTTAAATTAAACAAGCAGTCTTTATTCAATAATTGAAACCCAGAAACGTCTGTCACGATCATTCATGCTGCTGCTTGTATCCCACTTTACACTACCAGTACGATGCATTTCACCAACAGTTACTAGACTCAGCTGTTTAATCTTGTGTATCTACATGTGAAGAGGTGCAGTTTTTGTAAATGGTATATGTAAATATGGACCCAAACATGTTGAGATGATTTTGTCCTTCAAGATTAGTCTCCTTTCCGCTGGTGATTTGTATAGTTGGTGTTACTGTAACAGGGTTTCGGGACTGCGTAGACGGTGTCTCTCAGTATGAGCAAGGGAAGATGAGCAGAAATCTGACTTTTACCGTAAGCGCCTCAACTCTCTGATTGTACAGAACATTAACATGACAATAAAGCAGCCAGTCTTTTTCATATCTAAATACACCTGGGACTGTTCTTTTGGTTTGAACTTGACATTGTTAACCCTCTGAGACCCGCGATCCCGCTCCAAAGTTAGGCTAAACTTTGGCAACGAAAATTGGCATGGCCATTTTCAAAGGGGTCCCTTGACCTCTGACCTCAAGATATGTGAATGAAAATGGGTTCTATGGGTACCCACAGGTCTCCCCTTTACAGACATGCCCACTTTATGATAATCACATGCAGTTTTTTGAATGCAGTATAAATGTGTTATTTCCGCCTATACTAAAATGGTGTATTTGAATATTTCTGCATACTGGGGTCCCTAAACAGTCTTGAATTACATAAATCACTTTAAAGCTGAGACTCTTGTGGATCCAATGAGCCCAACTGTATTCATGTGTGATGATGTTAGTCCCCAAAGTAGCCATTTCATTGTATTGAGACCATTTTTTGAAACTTGACCTCAGAATGACCTGTGGTGACCTCTAGGATAATCACAGCCTCATGAAACTTTATAGCCACAAACTGGAGACCTAGAGCATTCAGAGGATGGATGGATCAAACTAGAGACCTAGAGCATTCAGAGGATGGATGGATCAAACTAGAGACCTAGAGCATTCAGAGGATGGATGGCTTTACTAGGTAGATTGACAATAAGGGGGTTTCTGAGCAGTTTCCACAACAGAAGTGCTTGCCATCCAATTGCCGAAAAATGCAATTCTTGCAGAAATCTCCAGATGTCAAAAGTTTTTGATACCAAATCACAGCATGGCTTTTTCTATGGTATTCCTCAAGGTCTTGGTGTCATAATGTGGTATTTTGGAGGGATTATTGGTAATTCTTTATCAATTCTGGAGTGGTAAAAATGGTTAAATTTAGCACTAAATCTGTGTAACAAATGGTATCAACCCCAAAAATTGCTGCAACAACTTATGAGAAATAATAGAGCATGGGGATGGCCATCATATACTTCTATCATAATGTTCGAAACCCTTATACACTTTTACAATTTATTTAAACCCCCCTAAAAAAGACAAAAACGGGTCTATTGTGGGTCTCAGAGGATTAACACCTGTAAATACTGACAGATTGTGGTGAAAAGAGGGGATATTCGTTGGTGGTGGTGAGACCGTTTCACCCTGGTGGATTTATAGTATTATGTCTGAAGCAGTGTTCTTACCGTATAACATGCTGTATTACATTTGGCCAGAAACCAGTTTCTGTACCATGTTATGTCGAATCAAGCAGAAATACTTTAGAAACACTTAGTTGCAACTTTATTAGGTACACCTAGCTAAACCCGATTCAGTCTAATACAAACATCCTGCAGTAAATCCTACTTTCATGAAGGTTATAAAGTTCTGTTTTTGAGAGGTGTTGATTCAACTGTGTGATAATTTTGGAGGCTGTGGTTTGTGCTGCTGTTGAATCGTATTGTGCAGGGTGTCTAATATTTTTATATATATATTTGCATATATTTATTTATTTATCTAATAATGTTTATGAATGGTTAGGAACACAAGCACCACAAAAGACAGCCTCCAAATGACCATAAAGTTTAACACCTTTTTAAAACAGTTCCAACAAAAACTAAACATTGTAACATCTAAAAAATATATGTTATATATAACCATTCATTCATTATCCGTAACCGCTTATCCTGTTCAGGGTCGCGGGGGGACTGGAGCCGGTCCCAGCTGACACATATAGAGACAGACTAAATCTAACCATGAATTGTGAAATACATTTTTAAAACTAGGATTATCATGATAAACTTTTAATTCATCCTGCTGCTTTTCCCAATAGCAGAGTTTATTTCAGGTCATTTATACTTCATTCCAGCAATTGTTGTTTTAAACACTTGCTGTTGCTGCTGATTGCTTTCTGCTCATTCAGACCCAGGGGCAGATTTAGTGATTTGGGAGCTTCAATGGCAAACGTCTTGCTTTACTTTTCACCCTTTCTCTAACTGGGAATGTTGGTAATTGCAGTGGAAGAAGAAGTAGGCCTACTCAAAACTTTTTTTCTGAAGTAAAACTATTAAGTATTACTATATTTAGTAAAACTGTTCGTACCGCACAGTAAAAGTCCTGCATTCAAATGTTTACTTCATGAGACAAGAGAGGTATTCTCAGTACAATGTAGGCTACTTAAATGTACTTAACGTCTGGTCAAGCTTTAAATTCTAATATGATGCTGGCTAGTTTCATGAATAATAATGCATCATATTTTAATTGTTATATTTGGTGTTTCAAATCTGAATCTGTAACGTAACCAGTAACATTTCTCTGTCAGGTAAATGTAGTAGTACAATGTTTTCCTCTGAAATAGAAGTACACCTTAAGTACTATATAGCTGAGTTGCATATTTTTTAATAGCTTTGGGGGCTTTTGTAAGTTATTTCGGGGTACAACGAGTTAGAATATTAACATGATTCAATATTTTTCATATCTATGTAAACATAATAAATCTATAGCTGTTTGGGGCCCTTTTAGTTGGGCGGTTAAGTCGGTAATGTCTGACCCTGTTCAGACCAAAGCCTCTTCCCAGTTTTTTTTATTTATGAAATTGAACATTGGAGAAAAAAAAAAAAATTCCATGGAAGGATTTCAAAACCATAGCGGGGGTCTGGGGGTCCTCCCCCAGAAAAAAATTGAGTTTCAGAGACTTTTTTCCTGCATTCTGGTGAATTTTAAAGAATGAAAATAACCAAATATTAAGTACACTGCAACAGCATTTTTGTTATGTAGACCTACTTTTAATTGTTACTTTTAATTCTCAGGAAAGAAAACTGAATAATTCGCCCTTCTGGCGAGAACTTGTGTGAATTTCTGGTATAAACTAGGCTAATATTCCCTCTACGTCTCTCACTCGAGACTCATGGCTGTTTTCAGGCTTTAAAAATCTAGCCTGTAACGGGAGACTTTGGCCAATCACAGGTCATTTCAGAGAGAGAGCGTTCCTATAGGCTGTTCATTCAACGGAGGCAGCTGTCAATCACTCGAGAACTCCGATCAAACGGTCAAACTAGGCAGCGCTGATCAAATATGAATCAATATTCTGTTACTGTAATGCCTATTTCTCGCCTCAAATGTTTGCAGAAACATCTTGTAGTGTACTGTTTAGCTGTAAAATGAGAAAGTTTGCTCCGGCTGCTGGGCGGTGCTTGGTATTTCCTCAACTGATCTCAACATGGCTGCAGGGTCACAAACTTTCTCATTTTACAGCTAAACAGTACACTACAAGATGTTTGAAGCGAGAAATAGGCATTACAGTAACAGAATATTGATTCATATTTGATCAGCGGTGCCTAATTTGAACCGTTGCCGAACCGTTTGATCGGAGTTCGCGAGTGATCGACAGCTGCTCAGAGACGGCAGACTCCAGCTCAGCTCTGATTGGTTGTTTTCCTCCGGTCTGTGAAATCTTGCAGATGCCGTTATGGGCACTGGGGGACACCGGAGGAACATGTTTTTTTCAGAATACCTGTTTCAAGCACTACTGACAGGATATAGTGACTGTTATATAAAAATAACTTTTTGGCTGGACCGCAGAGGGCCAGCCGTACAAACGCAAAAGTCTTTCACTGAGTGAGTGACTGAGTGATGAAGTTACAGGATTGGTCGGCCGACTGTTGGAGTTTCCTCATTGGTCGTTGCTCTTTCGAAATGAAAAGGCAGAGAACAGTTCTGCGTTTACGTTTTCTGGGGAGCGTGTCCGTGGTTCAATGTAACATTACATAGTGCTGTTGTTGTGCATGTGCTATTGTTTATGTTTGTTTAAGTTATGTTATGTTGCGCTTCATATTGTGTTACCGTGCATTCACACCAAGCGCGAAGCAAATTGCACTGAATATCTAGCAGCCACAAGTCGCTACTGCGGTATGAACCCAAAATAAACAGATTGTGCTGTGATTTAATTGCAATAAACGGATCAAAATTATGCCGAAATAACGACATTATGATGTCGATTTGTAAAAAGACTGAATTCATGCTTTGTCAGGTCTGTCTGCAACAAAACAAGCAAACAACTTTTAAAATGCTTGTTTTCTAAACGGAGTTCGGATCGATCAATGCCAGGCTCTGCTAACACCAGCTGCTCCATCCACAGTCAAGATAACGTCATCTAGGCATAAATACAGCGATATTGTTGTAAACGGATCAAAAGTGTGCCGAAATAACTACATAATGATGCTGATTAGTAAAAAGTCTGAATTCATGCCTTGTCAGGTCTGTCCGTAAGACCACAAGCAAACAACTTTTAAAATGCTTGTTTTCTGAATGGAGTTCGGATCGATCGGTGCCAGGTTCTGCTAACGTTGTAGCTGCTCCATTAACACTCCATCTAGGAATAAATACTGCAGCAACAATGTCAGTGATGACAGCGGGGATATCTCAACGCTGATAAACTTTCGCGAAGTATGTATATTGTTACACACCACCATGATGAATGCTTTTGATACACATGCTTTAATAAAAAACTGAAATACTTTTAACCTTGCATACTGTATGTCATGCTAATACCTTTTCACCTTGTATAAAATGTATAATATACTGACTAGTAAATGTTACCATTTACATTACTGAATGTTATTTTCTTCATTATAAGTTGTCTTTCAATCAAACAGTAAGATATAAGGGGAAAAAACTGTTCACAAAACATAATAGACATTTGAGTAGCAAGTTAGCCACCAATTCACACACTGACCATATACGGTCCAGCCATATACCTGGTTTTGACCGAGTCTTGTTTAAATCAGATTTGCTCCACTTCTACCTACTGCTGCTTTAAGTTGGTGCTTTTATGTGAAATTAGATGAGGGGCGTGGCCTCACGTGCACAATCAAGTGCTTTGACTCCGCACAGGTGAGCCACTCACGCGCCCAGCTGACAGCTGCAGCTCGAGAGCTCTCAGGAGGACTCACACGGGTGGGTTCAGTCTCTGCTGTGCAACACACCGACGACATTTCTCCACTTGTGTTTCTTGTTGCGGGGATTTAAACGTCAAAATCAGCTGAAATAACAAAGAGGTTCTCTTGTAGGCTACTTTTGACCTTGTGAGATGCTCTGCTGTCGTCCTGCTTTAATAAAATGACGAGGCCGGATGGATTTGGGAGATTAAGCGCAGCTTTTTTGGCCATTTTACTAAACTTTACTTTTCAAGGTAAGATTAGAACTAAATGCTTGCTTTGCTTTGTTTGATCCTAGAATTTATATGAAAAAAGGATATCATTATAGGGCAGGACTTGTATTGTGTTGCTGTCTCTAATATTGATCACTTTTGTTTACTATGTTGAACCAGGTAATTCTATTTCTATGAGCTTATTTTAATGGGAACACACAAAGTACATTCACTTGCCATCAGCATTTATTGCATAAACTGTAACATGAATATTTCCTCTGATTATACCTTACCTTATAGGTGCATACTTTCAGCTGGTGGTTTCTCCTGTTGGTCCCTCTCTGGTGAATGCTGTAGCTGGCAGCAATGTGACTCTGCCTGTGTCCTTCAGTGGTGCCCCTGACCCAGCGGTTACCTGGTTCATGGGAGATTTACCTGTCGTCACCTGGACTATTACCTCCAGTGCTCCTCCAGACGTAGCCGACAGCAGAGGGAAGGTGCTGAAGATTGAGCCAAATGGATCCCTTACCTTTGTGAATGTGCCGCTTCATGGATACACCGGTAACTACACCATTGAAATGACAAAGTCTGGACTGGGAAAATCCTCGACTACTTTCACTCTGGAAGTATTTGGTGAGTAGTTTTAGTGATTTTGAGATCTGCTGTTGTAGAGTTTGTATTTAAAGAGGACTTATTATGCTCATTTACACGCTTTAATGTTCAAAAAACACTTTATTTTTCTCATACCAGCTGTGTTGCAGCACCTCTTTTCACCCTCTGTCTGAAACGCTCTGTTTGAGCTCTGCCCCTCCTCCTGAAAAAGCCCAGTCTAATCTGATTGGTCAGCTGGCCCTCTCTGTTGTGATTGGTCAACTGAACCAAACTCTTCAGACTCTGCTGCAGCTCCGCTCTAACTAGCTCTGTTTGAGGGCGTGCCAAACTAGCTGCTAGGCAGGTATTATGTAAATGTGTTACTTGATGACATCGCCACGTAACTTTGTAACTTTGCAGACCGTTTACATGCACAAAAAAACTATATAACCCACTAAAGAAAAGAGAAAAAAGCATAATAGGTCCCATTTAATACAAAGACCTATAGCCTTTATAATTCGTATTGTGTATCCGCTTGTTCCACAATTTATGTTGGAACATGGAGAGGTGGCATAATGGCTGCACTCACTATTACAAAAATGGAAAACTTTAGCTGGATTTGGCAACATTGGAATCTTTAGTAGATTTTGTAGGTAAAGATGAGTTTGAAAAATGTTTGTCTGAATTGTGAAAAGCTCCCTAATGGCCTCAAGTGAAGTTGGACTGCCCTGAAAAATCCTGCAGATCCAAGATTTGAGTCGAGCCACACATGTGCTGCAACATTTTTAGGATCTTAACATAATTCTTCACTGTATATACCATTTAATATGTAAAAAAAGCCCAAAAAAAAAGCATTAAATACATTTTTGGGCAGCAGGGTGGTGGAAGGCGACTGTTTCCTGGATTATGCTAGACCAGTTCTCTGAATCCCTCCCAGCCCAGTGATTGCATCTGCACAGTGTAATGCAATCAAGGAAAGCAAAAATGCATTGTTGAAATCCTTCAGGCATCCAGAAAGCTTCACAATTGATTATCTTTTAAATTCAGTCTAGATTAGCTATTTTAAAGGGCAATCGTCAATGTAACATTACATCCAATAAAAGTGCTTGTTTTTGCCACTCACTGACTCAGGTTGTTATCATAAGTGTCTGACAACATTATGGAACGAACCCTTCAGAAAAAATAATATATTTTTCTACCTTTCGTTGATCCGGTCTGTTTGTTATCGTGTCCAAGTCCCGCTCAAGGAGAAGTCTCGTTGTGAAATCTGAATATCAGTATACTCTGGCTCAAATAAATACGGAGATATAAGACCTTATCCACATTGTTGAAACCATCTAAATATTCAGCCATGACATTGAAAATCTTTTATATAACTCTAAGCTACGCTTTCTTCTGTCCGGCTGGCACTCGTGTTTCCACCATGGATGTATTCCACTATTCCACCGTCGTCTTCCAGCAACACATCACCTCACCAGATTTCAGAACGAGACTTCTCCTTGAGCGAGACTTTTTCCATAATGTCAGATAATAACAATCAGAGCCTGTCATGGCAGAAACGAGCACTTTTGGTGGACCTAAATGACGGTGCCAGCTTGCCCCAATAGCATCATATTGCAGCCTGTGAGCAGCTTCCGTCTACAGCGCTCTCCCTCAATACTGGACCAGTTTCAGAAATGATTGTCCCTATTAGTCAATGAGACACAAAAACATGGGAAAAAAGGGTTGACAAATACCGAAGTTAGCCTTTAATGAAACATTATTATGTTGTTTGGTGCATTTGAAAGGAAAACAGGTATAATAACTGTGGTTACTTCTGTACCTCATCCACCTGTTCCTCCATCCCTTCACCTTTTCTTTCACAGAACACATTCAGAATGTGACTCTGAGCACACAGCCGCCTGATTTTGCCAAAGAGGGAACTGCTCGGTTCACCCTGCAGTACAGCATGCTGCGAGGAGTGGTCGAGCAACAGAAGTGGTTCTTCAATGGCGTAGAGATAAAATCCAACTCGCGCTACTCGGTGGAGGAAAGGAGCCTTGTGATCCTCAGGCCAAACCGAAGCGACACAGGACAGTACACGGTGTTACTGACGAACCCCTTCAGCAGTGTGACGACTCACTTGAACGTCATTGTACTGTGTAAGATTAATAATAACGTCTTTCTACACCTCAGTCTGTTTGCATCACCCCGGTTTTCTTACAACTCTCCTCTCTGTTCTTTGTGTTGTGTTTGTAGATGGACCAGACAAACCCGTACTAGAGGCCCGTCCAGCTCAGCCTTTCTACGTATCAGGAGACTCGCTGAGCGTCTCCTGCCAGGCTGAAGGCTCCCCAGCGCCGACTGCTAAGTGGACCTTTGGTGGTCAGACCTTTTCTGATTCACCCGGAGGAGTCTTAAATCTAACACATGTACAGACCAGTCAAGGAGGCGTTTATACATGCACGCTGCTAAACGTGCGGACTAAAGAACAGCGTCAAAAGAGCATCACTTTAAACGTGTATGGTATGTGAAAAGCATGAGTTTTAGTTTTTCGGTGTGCATGTGGTAGGAGTTTGCATTTTGTAGGTAATGTGTCTTAAAGGAACAGTGTGTAACATTTAGGGGAATCTATTGGCAGAAATGGAATATAATATTAATATTTAGGGCGGTTTAAGTTAACACGATAATAACGCGTTGACGCAAATTTCTTTTCATGACACTAATTTCTTTAACGCATCTTGCGATTTTTTTGTTTTGTTTTTGGTCGTAGTTGGCTCAGTTTTAAAGCCAGACCTAAGGAATCCATCGGTACCACATGTCATACTAGCTTGTCGCGAAGGAGGTTAAATAACGCTCCAAACTTACGCTAAATATTGGCGAGGAAAAACTGTCATGGCCAAGGGGTCCCTTGACCTCTGACCTCAAGATATGTGAATGAAAATGGGTTCTATGGGTACCCACGAGTCTCCCCTTTACCAACATGCCCACTCTATGATAATCACATGCAGTTTGGGGCAAGTCATAGTCAAGTCAGCACACTGACACACTGACAGCTGTTGTTGCCTGTTGGGCTGCAGTTTGCCATGTTATGATTTGAGCATATATTTTATGCTAAATGCAGTACCTGTGAGGGTTTCTGGACAATATCTGTCATTTTTTTGTGTTGTTAATTGATTTCCAATTATAAATATATACATACATTTGCAGAAAGCAGCATATTTGCCCACTCCCATGTTGATAAGAGTATTAAATTCTTGACAAATCTCCCGTTAAGGTACCTTTTAATTTTCCTCAATATTTCTGAAAGAATGTTATGTAGAATATGATTTGGTTACACCAGGAAAGACAAAATTCAGTTTTGAATTTACATTTTGTTACTTTAAAAACCTGTACATCGACTTTGAGGTAATGTTTTAATATTTTCAGTAGAGCTGTAGGATTACAGTATTTTACAGTACCTTTTGTATAAACATACTGAATTCAAGAAAATACTAAGATTAGGGCAGCTTTGCCCTTGAGATTCTGTAAATACATGGTTCTGACCCAACATGCTTGTCTAAATAACTTGTAAATATGGACCCAAACATGAATGAATGCTTGATTCACTTTAATAATGTCTGATGAATTTTCCCTTTGGACAGAGAGGCCGCCAGGCAACCCGATGTGCTCGGTGCAGTCGGTGAATAGCGTCGACCTGCAGTACCACTGTCTGTGGTTGGGGGGAACCCCACAGGCTCAACTTTCTTTCCCAGCACTAAGCAACACCAGCAGTGGAGCGGGGAACTTCAGCCTGACCTTCAACGCCTCACATAACCTCAACGGGAAAACTGTCACGTGTATGGCAGACCACCCAATCGAACAGAATAAGTGCAGTATCACTGCAAGTAAGTTTTATCAAGCCAACAATCTGTCATTCCAAAAATAAAACTGTATCTGTGTGTATTAGTGACTTCAGCAGCCGACCCCAAACAAGAACCTGATCTTCCCCAGGTAGTCCAACGAAGTTCCTGCCAGCTGTGAGAACCACAGTTGACTCTGGGGGCAAAATAGTGGTCACTATCCACTGTGTCAGTGAGGCTTCGCCTAAGGCTGTGGTGTCATGGTCCAGAGGCAGCGAGGCGGTCGCCATTAGGACAACATACCAGATCAGCAGTAACACCACACAGCTCGAGATACGGGATTACAACGTCAGCAACTTCCTCCAAAACTACACTTGTACCTGCCGCAACCCGCTGGGCAGCCAAAGCAGGGAAATTCAGTTAACAGGTACAGTGAGTACTTTTACCTTTGATATTAACTACTTTCATGTCTAATACAAAACACTGACTTTTATTGTAACCTAGTTTGACTGTGTTGTATTGATGGTTACGTCCTCCACCACAGCCACACAGCACACTACAGGGATTATCTGTGTCATTCTTAAATACTGTCAGGATTCTGTTGCCTTCGCTCCTAATTTGGAGCACTAGCATTACCAGAGTAAAAGGAAACAATGGGCCCTCAGACAGAGAGCGAAGTAATACCTGAGATTGCTCTTTTCCTTAAACAAAGCTCTCCAGTCTTGGTATACCCCCCCCCCTCCCCCCCTCTCCTGCCCTCTCACAACCCTTCTCTTTCCAGGACCGACGATCTCAGATTCCAGTTTGTTCCCTAATCACAACGGAACCATCGTCACGTTGACCTGGGAGGTCCCGCCTACCTCTGTTGTTACAGGTGAAGCAGTAATTAACTCTAGGAAGGCAGCTCTGGAAAGGTTGATTTATTTCTCACAAGAATCTCTTTAACCATCACACACAAACCCGTGTTTCTTGTTCTGAATTTAAGCATCTCAGCAGAACTCCACAGTGTTGAAAACAGAAACTCAACATTGAGGATAGGGGTGGTGTAAATATTGTGCAATGTGCGAAGCCTTTAGCCGGGCTGTGTTTCAGGAAGAAAAATATTTTAAGGACGAAAGTACTGCGAGAAGCAAATGTCAGTTTTTGTTATGTCTCCTTCACTATGTACATAATATAACGGCAAGATTTTCCATATCAAACAGGCCTGTAACATTAACAAGTGAAATCCTGACATGTGCTACCACTATATGTTTTAATGATTGATCAACTTTGATGCTAGTATCATACAATATAAAACAGAATTCAATGTGCTTTTGCAAAGGGTTTGACATCCAACTGAAAGGACCAGACCTCCTGAGCAAACGTCGTAATGGTACCCAAACTAGAGGCAGCTCAAACAGATTTCGCACCATCCAGCAGAAACCTGGCCCCGCCAGGAGTGCGGACATGTTTTTCCTCGATCCCCACCTGACGTACAGGTTTCGGGTCATCCCCAAAGCTCTTATGACTGAAGGAGAGCCATCAGAGGTCAGCAGAATTGGTCCAGGTATGGCAAATTGTTAGACTGTGTGTGTGTTAAAGCACTGCATTTCTTACCACACATGGTTTTACAGTAAAACCACTGCTTACTGTTTGTCCTGGTGATACTAGGTGACGGGCTGAGTGGACCTGCCATTGCTGGCATCGCAGCCGGAATCCCCTGCAGCCTTCTCTTCCTGGTCCTGCTGGGCGGCTTCATCTACTTCTGTGTCTCATGGAACAAGAACAGGAACAAAAGTAAGTGCTTGCCTATGCCTGGTTCACACTACACAACTTTAGCCCTGATTTTCCGCTCCCAGACAGGGTTTTGGAGCTCCGCAGATCACTTCTTTTTTCTTTGTTCGCAGGTCGGCAGACAAGATATCCAGTGTCCAGAGCAGTTGAGAAGGTTAGAATCACTTCACTGGTCAACATAATAAATGCCAACACATTAGTTGGTAGTTTATTTATTTATTTACATGGGGCAGTGCACATCAATCAACAGTTAGCTACAGAGCAAATTTTCATCTGTAGTCCCTGAGCAGCTTATTACAAATTAGAAGCCTTATATTATCAATACAATGCTTCAGCAAGCACTACAGTACAACACAGTATGATACAATACAATAAAATACATAAATACATTACAAAAGTATCAGATTTGTAAAAACAATGAGAGTATGTAACAGCAGTGCCAGAGATGAGGTAGTATGATTACTCATGACTGCAGGTTTGGTTTGCTTTAAGCCATCTCTTAAAGAGGACCTATGCTGGGGCGCCCCAGTGGCTCACCTGGTGGAGGCCCAGGGTTCGGGTCCGACCCACGGCCCTTTGCTGCATGTCATCCCCTCTCTCTCCCTCTTTCATGGCTATCGCTATCAAATACAAAAAGCCAAAAAATAATCTTAAAAAAGAGGCTTTTGTGCTTTTTCCCTTTCCTTTACTGTGTTATATATCGTTTACACATGTAAAAGGTCTGCAAAGTTACAAAGGCCAAAGGGAGTTACTCTCCCCCACTGAAACACTGCTCCTGAACTGCCTGAAACGTCTCGCTTGAAGTCCCGCCTTTTCTTCCTTAACGTGGTGATGTCACCAAGTAACACATTTGCATAATACCTGCCTAGCGGGTAGTTTGGCGTGTCCACAAACAAAGCTAGTTAGAGAGCTGAGCTGGAGCGTCCGAAGAGGTTGATTCGGTAGACCAATCACAACAGTGGGCCAGCTGACCAATCAGAGCAGACGGGGCATTTTTGGGGGGGGTTGCAGGAGCTCAAACAGAGCGCTTCAGACAGAGCTTGAAAAGAGGTGCTGTAGCACAGCCAGTATGAGAATAATATAGCATTTTTGGAACATTAAAGCATGTACACATGTTCTAGTAGAAAAAAGTACAAGAAAAGTGCAAGTACAAAAAAAAGTATGCACCTGAAAATAAGCATAATAAGTCCTCTTTAAGTTTATGTTAAAAGGTTAGTTACAGTTGATGTGGAGCTTGTGGATTATAACATATATACCATACTCTCCATATCATGCATCAGATACAGTATGTGTTAATTCATTAACATGTTGCACAATGAATTCTGCATCTGCTATTTTGGCCGGTTGTTTTAGCTTCTTTCTCGTCACTCACAGGCAATAACAACCCAAACAGAAACAACTCCTCATAACCAGCTGAATGGAGGGCTGAAAGCTCCTCCTGATTACAACCGATTAAAGCAGGTAGTCTTTCCAATAACACACATCTAAGTAGAACATTTGTTTCTTTTGTTGATTTATAGTCAGTAAACTGGCATGTTTCCTTTCAGACTCCCTCTGAAAGATCAGTGCCTCTCCCAAGATTTGTCCCTCCACCGCCTGTCAGAGTTGCTACGACTGTCTAAAGCTGGCTTTGATGTGTATATTCATTTTGTACAGCATGCTATATCTTTATGTGTTCTGTTTTAATGTATGATATTTTTCTATATTTGTATTATTACTTTAACTGAAATAAGGATCAGTGTCATGAATGTATTTCAGTAGAGATGGATATTTGTATCACTTTCCTGTATAATCCGCAATTTAAAACTCCATCATTATTTATTCATAATAAATCAAAGTATAAGCCATGCCTGTAAATTTATTTTGCTAAATATCAAGACAAGCTTGACTGTTTCCTTCCTATTCACTGTAACTTTGCAGGTTAAAGTCACAGCTATACTGTTCCCCTAGGTCCCTCAGCATAGTATTGGAACATTATTTTCACTTACACACAAAATCTTTTTGTTGTGCTTTATGATCAACACATTGGTCAGTGTAATGTATCTTCTTCTTTAGGTTTATAGTATTTTAGGGTTGCAGTTAACTTTCTTTTTTTTTTTTTGGCATTTTTCACTTTTTGATACCCCCGCGACAACGTAGTTGGGGGTAAATAGCGCTCCGCGTGTCCGTCCTTCCGTCTGTTCGCGTGTCACACTTTCGTTTCCGGAGCAGAATACTAAAACTCTTTAACTTAGGAACTTCAAATTTGGTATGATGGTTGACAGTGTGGTGTAGTTGTGCCTTTTGGGGGTTAGAAGTCCAGGGTGCCCAACATTTTTAACATTTTGGCCAAAAACTGTGACTGGTTTAAAGACACCGATTGTCCCTTCAGTCAACATGACTTGGCAGAGATGTTTTGTTTGCATATATTTAGTTATTAAGGTGATCTTGAGATCATTGTTTAATTCAATCCCTGACAGTTAAGTGCCTGCAGGACTACACATGACGTGGTTGGGGGGAAAAACTGCCAATGTTTTTTTTGATGTTATAATTACAAATACAGCTGAATGTGAGGAATATGGAAAATTCAAGACATTACAAGAGTAATTACTAGCCTTCATTATGTTTATACTTCCCTTGTGGGATTTCCCAGAGGGCCTCACTTCAAGTCACTCAAGGTTTTTCCTCCCCTGGTAAAATAGTTTGTTGGTAATGTTTACTATTTTCACGCTTTGCTGTGTTCAACATACACTCCGACAGTGATGTGCTACTGTATGTGGATTCAGTCCTGACCACGAGTGGGTGGATAACCAGATGAAGCATTTGTAAGGAGGCCACATCTGTTTTGTTTCCTCCAGTGACGTGATATGCTGTTGTAGTCATGATAATCCTCACACCGTGTGTCTCACCGTTATATCCCACCATTCTCTTTCATTTGCTTGCACTTTGATCAGCTTCCTTTCAGTTTCCAGTGATGGTTGGTGGTTGGTGACAAGTGGAGAGTTACTCTGCAGAGCCAGGTACCAGATGTGATGGATCACCCCTTGTTCTTTCCCTTACAAAAAAGAAGAATACTTGAAGTTCATTTTATGACTTAAGTATAGTTAAAATATAATCCCAAGTATATTTTATGTATTAAGTATACTAATATGAAAGCACTAGTAGTATAGTATATTATTTGTATTTAGTATTTGTGTTTTATACAGGAACAGTAACTGAACCAGTGATGCCAGTCATTCAGGAGCCCGCAGAGGGAGGTGCTGACCGGTTTACTTATGAGATCAGATGCTCCTGCCCCTCACCTCCTCCCTCCCGCTCCTTTGAAAGGCACAGAGCTGAAGTAGTGGTAAACAACACACCGGAGCAAGATGGTGAGTGACGCCTCCTCTCTAAGCTCAGGTTGCACTCTGAGGAGAGCAGCGTGCACCCAGGAGTCAGTGTGACAGTACATGTATGACCCTGATGCATCTTTTGTTGTGAGGAAACACACATTCAAATAGCTGTCTAAAGTTTCCATCATGGTGATCTGATAGTTTTTATATATGCATTTGTGCAGCAGATGGTGCTGTTGTGCAGTTTTAGTGTGTTGGTACAATGGAAATTGAAAATACTTAAATAAATACAGATCTTAATAATCATAATGAGAGTTGACAATGCTGCAGTCACTGTCTTTGCCTGCCTGCATCTCTATTTTCAGTTTCTGTTTAATTTAAAATAAATAAATAAAATAAAAAAATAAAATAAAATAGAAATAACAGAGTATATAAAATGTAAATTATGTACATAATTATTGTAGCATCCATCCATCCATTGGAGCCGATCCCAGCTGACATTGGGTGAAGGCGGGGTACACGCTGGACAGGTCTCCAGACTATCACAGGGCTGACACATAGAGAGAGACAACCATTCACGCTAACATTCACACCTACGGGACATTTAGAGTCAACAATTAACCTGCATGTCTTTGGACTGTGGGAGGAAGCCGGAGAACCCGGAGAAAACCCACGCTAACACGGGGAGAACATGCAAACTCCACACATAATTTACATTTTACATACTCCTTTATTTCTATTTTCTTATATTTCTTTATGTTCATATATGAGAGCAACTGTATCGTCCCAGTTTCCCCCTCTGGGGATCGATAAAGTATTTCTGATTCTGATTTAATCAACTATTACTCATACTATATTAGTTTACCACCATAACTAAACAAAAATAAGTTTATAAAAATAAAATAAAATAGAAATAACAGAGTATATAAAATGTAAATTATGTACATAATTATTGTAGCATCCATCCATCCATTGGAGCCAATCCCAGCTGACATTGGGTGAAGGCGGGGTAAAGTCACCAGACTATCACAGGGCTGACACATAGAGAGAGACAACCATTCACGCTAACATTCACACCTACGGGACATTTAGAGTCAACAATTAACCTGCATGTCTTTGGACTGTGGGAGGAAGCCGGAGAACCCGGAGAAAACCCACGCTAACACGGGGAGAACATGCAAACTCCACACATAATTTACATTTTACATACTCCTTTATTTCTATTTTCTTATATTTCTAATATCTTATTTGTTATTATCTAAGTTTTTCTTGATCATATTTCATTATTATAATAAAACTACTCCATTTGGAGTGAAGTTTATACAATTTTGTTGTTTTTTATTGATTTTATACTGTGCACAATGGTATAATGTGATGATGCACAGGGTAAATGTCATGGCCAAAGGTTCCATTGTGTGCACATAGCCTCCTGTAGTGGATATCAGTTGTATTTTAGAGCCATATTCTCATTCAAGAGGTAGAAAACCCATTTGGCACACTTTGGGTATCCAAGTGGCCAAATGGAGAGTCCTCCTGGTCCTACCCTGACTAAAACCTTTGTAGAATCTATGTGCTTTGTGCTATGTATATCTGCTTTGACACAGTTGTAGTCAAGGAGTTGCTGAATGAATTCAGTGGCATCTCTGTGCATGGCATCACTGTTATACTGGTGTTATCCACTGTCTAATCTAGAAAACATTTTAGGCGAGGATAAAAATGTAAATGTTTCCTTTGGTTCATCACAATTTACTCAGGCATAGTAACAGTCACAATCTCACTAGCACTGGGGATGCATTCTCTGAGGTCTTACCTATCCATAGAAACCAAGATCATGCATATAGACCTGGTAGTTGTGGAGCTATTCTTGATTTATTATGGGTATGTCTGTCTAGGTGAACCACACCTTCCAGCACCCTAGGGCTTTAAGAGGTTAAAAAAAGGTTTCTATTTTGAATTCTGATGCACAAAATGCTTTTTTTAGGAAGAAAGAGTGCTCGTCATGATGAAATGAGGAAGGGCTCATGTTAATCGAGGGTAGTGTGACATTGCAGATGACGTGTTTTGTCTTGCCAGAAATGTTGAGCTTGGGTGTAAGATCATTTACCACAGTAACACTTTTGTTATGTCCTGCAATTACATCATGTCTTTTTCCCCTCTTTTATTTCAGATGCCTTCTTTACATCTCTCGGGATGAGACAGTTGTTCTGTTTAGTGCAAGTGTGTCCTAATCATGTGCCACTGATGGTAAACCTGTTACTTCCTGTGGAGGGTGGACTTCTCACAGCCTTTAACCAGAGTGCACAAATCATCATATTCACTATCTGAGAACTCATCAGTCAACGCCCTGGGCCGGGCCAGCAGTGCACAGTGTGAGTACTCCCTAAGTGCGTTTATAAGATTTGATGTAATGCTCATTGCCTTTTTCCACATTCAAATACAGACCCAAATGATTGTAATTCAGCGCTGCCTAGTTTGACCGTTTGATCGGAGTTCGCGAGTGATTGACAGCTGCCTCCATTGAATGAACAGCCAATAGGAACGCTCTCTCTCTCTGAAATGACCTGTGATTGGTCAAAGTCTCCCGTACTGAAGGAGGACGAGCAACCAACATATCGGTTAACAAGTAACCACCTTACACCAGCTAAGAGAGACCCCCCATCTCCAGTGCTTTCAAGGTTGTTGCACTGCCTACTGGTTACTGATGGAGGTCAGTAAAGGTCACATAATGACAATTTTAATGGCAAATTTGAATTTATGATTTACACACCGTAGTGTCTTAGGTGCCTAGTGATCTTGCTATAAACATTTTTTATGTAATCTGTGGCAGGTGAATTGTCTGTTGTTTGTTTTAGTTGAAAATATTGAAAGAATATTGATTCTTTTTCCCTGCATCCACAACGAAAATAAGCCTTTTATCTTTGACAATATTTGTGTTTCATCAAATAAATCACATTACTTACAAAAAGCCCTTATGTGGATAGAATAATTAGGCAGTTAATTATAAAAAAGATCGAATCAGGTGCCTCAGAGGGAAGAGTTCCCTGAATATTAACTGTGCTCATGTTACTTCATAACCTTGAATAACCGGCTCATTGTAGCAGCTGTGACCGTTTTGGCGAAGTGTGCATGCCATGTGAATTGTGTTGATGCATGCCTAATAGTTTGCAGTGTTTGTACTAATATTGTAAATACTATAGGTGTACAATTTTTTCAGTATATGTGTTCTATGCAGTATTGGGCAGCTATTAGTGTTTCCAAAATGTCATTACATATTCAGAGTGAACATGTTAAGCGCACTCTTTTTTTTTTCAGCATCTCTTTGGTCATGTGTCTGCTCTAAGCGTATATGTGTCCCCATGACCACACCCCAGCCACACTGAAAGAAAGTGTGCGCTTCAGCATGTTCCATTGACCACAGCAGTACTGCAAGCCTTTGCACATCCACAGTTCCAGAATGCCTCATAGAACAACAGACAAGGACTGTAGTGCAGCGACCTCGTATCCCCGGACCCTCCCCCCATCCATCACCATCCAACGACATCCCCCCTCCCCTCTCCCCTCTCCCCTGACCCCCCCCAAAATACTCCCATGTCGTTCAGTGTGAAAGAGTCACGTGGCTTTTGGCCCAGCAGCTCAAGTGCATTTGTTCTGTGCCGATTGTTTTAAAGGATTTTGCCTCCATCGACAGAAAAGTGGAGGGGATAACTTTTTGGAATTCAGCCTAGGGCTTCCTCTTTGACGTTTCGCTCACTCCTGGCTTGCACTCTCTCTCACTCTTTCCCTGAGGAAAGGCTGATACTTGAAGAGGGTTGATTTATCCTGAGGAATTCAGGTAAGATGATATCGGGTCTTTTGCTAATTGCTGATGCCACTTAGATGGTAAGAATTGGGAGTAAATATAATAAAGTAGAATCATGGCATGCAAACTGAGGAGAGTATGTCTTACAGGTGGGCCTATAGGGCCTTCATCATGTGATAGAGACACACTTTCAGGATTGTAGCTCACATCATTTACATGCAATGTGCATATTTTAAATAAATGTGTGTTAGATGAGTTGCTTTGTTCAAAATCTATATTATTTACAGTATTACCCATAGATTCTTTTTACTTAATACATGTGTCAAGATCACATCTATCTGGTTCCTTTTAATATGTCCAGATAGATCTAAAATGTTCAGACCCTCCACCCAAGGTTGTGGATGGTGTATGTCGTCTCTGAGGGCAAATCTGACCCGGTTGACACAGATGTTTGACATGTCCTGCTGTGAAATGCTGATTTATTTGGCTAGTTCATATCAATTTGTTGTTGTTAAAAACAGATTATGGCTAATTACAGTCTGCACAGCTACGTACATGTAGGGGAACAGGGTGTAACTTGTTTATATAAGGTTATCTTTGAGGAGTTAGACTAATTCATCAAAAAAATTTCCCATTTGTTTTTGTTTATGCGACTCGTCATTGTTCTCGTTTTAAAACCTTGTTCGATATTCAATTCATTTGTATCTGCCATCACTGTCTTTCACTGCATTATGAGTCATGTGTGAGTTTACTGTGGTGTTCTTAGGCTATTTTCTGATTTGGGTTTAATTTACATATTTGTGGTGTGTTCAAACAGAGAGAGAGTGAGAGCACATGTTGCTATGAGCTGACCGTATTGTGGTTGGTATGATAACTCTGTCCAGGCATCTCCCTTGAATGAGGAACTGCAAATGTTGCTGCTTGCAGACTAGTGTGTCATATTCATATGACAAAAATAACTGATAACACATTTCTCTGTCAAAAGGAAATGTGGTGGTATGAATTAAACACTGTTGCCAGGAGGTGACGCAATGGTTAGGGTAGATGGCGTGTGCCAGGAGGGATGCTGGTCTAAGCCCCGAGTCCTGCTGCGTAAATCTAAACAGGAAAAGTAAATGCATGTCTTCTCTTCATTAGATACTTAAATCATGGGGCCCTAACTGCAAAGATAAGCTCCCATTTTCACCTGTAGCGATGTTGGCTTGTTTCACAGCAGACTGACTGTATTTGGCAGCTCCTAGATGTGTCTTTTCCTGCCTCTGCATACACTCCTTCAGGCCATTCCTTAATCCATTTCCTACTAAATAAACATTAAAACTAAAGCTACACCCCCCGTTTTATAAAATTACTAACTATCTTCTTTTCTTTTTGCACAGTGCATAAGCCTTAACCACTGTCACAGTGTCACTCATGATGCACAGCTTCATGGGAGGGGGCCTATTCTGTGCCATCGTGGGGAACATCCTGTTGGTGGTCTCCACAGCCACAGACTACTGGATGCAGTACCGTCTGTCTGGCAGCTTCGCCCATCAGGGCCTGTGGAGGTACTGCATGTCCGGCAAGTGTTACATGCAGACTGACAGCATTGGTAAGTGGGAAAATGTCTTCTTTTATATTCACCTGGGTCTCCCTGAGGCACATCAACTCTCACCAGAGTCTAGGTTTACTTCTCTGAATAGAATGACTGCCCTTACTTTTGAGGTACAATAACAAGAACTTCTTGAGGTGACGACAGCGACAGTGGTGGAAAAATACTTTCACTTAACAAGACTAACTGTGTGATCCAGTACCCATACTACCCTACTATTTAGTATGCCAGCAAATATTTAGTATGTCCCAATTCATAGTTTGTCAAATGCAGTATGCAAACAATACCAGGATGTCCTACTACATCCGGTCGCATTTTGCAGTATGCAAGCCAGCATGCTTTTCAGCAGATATGAGCAAGACGGTCAAAGTTCAGGGCGCAATGTTATGGTGAAGTGGCATCTCCCAATCGTACGCATACTGCATGCAACAGTAGCCTATGTACTTTGTAAGGGCAGCTGCAGTTTGTACTCAAAGTAAAAAGAAAAAGGATATGATTTGGAGTGCACCCTAAAAGTCTACAGTCATGTTAGCAGCTCTGTGAGTGTGTATTTAGGCACAGTGGTGCTTTGAGCTAAATGCTAATGTCAGCATGCTAACATGGTCACAATGCTAACGTGCTGATGCTAAGCAGGTATAACGTTTACTGTGTTCACCAAGTTAGTTTAGCGTGTTAGCATGCTAAAATTTGCTAAGTAACACTAAATACAAAGTACAGATGAGGCTGATGGGAATGTTATTAGTTTTGCAGGTTGGTTATAAACCAAAGTTACATTTAGACCTGATGATGGTGCTAGATGAAAAGTAAGGGCATCACCAAAGTCGTATAAACCATTAATTTCTATAGGAAAGTTTATTGAAAACCATCCTATAGTTGCAGGGATATTTTATTCTGAACAAAAATGGTGGACTGATCGACTGACAGACTGACATTGCCCTTGAGACACACACAAATGTGGCTAAAAATAAAAATACCGCAATATATAAGTAGTACTCCAATAAAAGTAAAAGTGTCTTACTGAAGTAAAAGTGATAATACACTGTGTGATTCTTGATTCATCGTGTTAACCTGTAAGTATTTTAACATTTCAAAAGCAATCAAATTTGGCAGCTTGTCTATGTGGAAAGTTAGAGAGGTTGAAATAAATAGGAAAAATGCATCAAAATCACACAAATAGTCAAAGAACCTGGACCTCATAATTGTACTTCTTGAGTGTTCTTGAGTAGAAGCACTTCCCTGTGCAACTTGACCAAGTGACTGTACATTTTACTTTTTATGTCTACCTTCACTGTTTTATGATTCCCTGCCTTCAAACAGCATGACAGGGTTAATGATTGCTGCTGTGTGAGTCCAGCAGAGCACTGGAACAATTTACCAGTTCAAGGGAATAAAATGTCTGAGTTCACGTTTAAGGGGTCAGTAGAATTATTTGGAAATAGATTCATTTCCAGTGTATTTTGGTGTGAAAGTGTATTATTAATATGCACCTATCTTTATAGTATGCTCACTCCCTTGTTTTACTCGTCCTCAGCCTACTGGAACGCCACTCGCGCTTTCATGATCCTCTCTGCCATGTCATGCTTTGCCGGCATCATCGCAGGAATCCTCTCCTTTGCCCACTTCTCGGCCTTTGAGAGGTTCAACCGCTCATTTGCTGCTGGGATCATGTTCTTTGTTTCAAGTGAGTCATGGACACAGTAACCAAATAATGTCCTATTAATTTCTTTTCTACATCTGCCGTGAATGATGTTTATTATTTAGTGAATTTGCATATCATGTAAATCTCATACAATGTCCTGCCATTGAAACTCAGGTTCACCTGGGGACTTCCAACTGAGATGACCTTTACTATTACCGATATTAATTTGAATATGTTTCACTCTCTGCCCACCATGCCAGCTCTCTTTGTTCTGCTTGCAATGGCCATTTACACTGGCGTGACTGTGAACTTCCTGGGCAAGCGCTTTGGCGACTGGCGCTTCTCTTGGTCCTACATACTAGGCTGGGTGGCACTGCTCATGACCTTTTTTGCAGGTTTGTTCAAATAAAAGATTTTGGTGGAATTATATCTTGCTGAAACACAAAATCAGTTCTTATATGAATATTACATAGTTCTGGCAAACTGAGGAAAACTGTTAATATAACAGAATCTTACAACAACTCTGTTAAATCTTGAAAAGCAAATCATGAAATCACCGATGCAATGCTGTCACATGAACACTTTCATTTTCTTGAAATTTTATTTACAGAGTTAGTACAGTCTCATCAGGTTTACACTCATGAAAATGCCCACTATATGTTTTCAGTCTAACATTTATTTACACCAGAAAACTCAAAATATATGTCCTGTCATCAAAAAACAGTTATTGTTATTGTGCCATTAACTTATAGAAATGGCCTTTGTGGTAATCAAACACCATGTATGACCTATGTTTTGTTTTGCAGGTATATTCTACATGTGTGCCTACAGAATGCATGAGTGCAGAAGAGTGGCTGGCCCACGTTAAACAGGAAATAACGTGTCAAGGGCGCAAAGGATATCAATTCCCATTCAAAAATAGAGAATTTACTGTAAAATAATAAAATTTGGAATTTTGCATATGCACCAAACATGTCTTGTGGTTTTGTCATAAAATAATCTACAATTGTTTGTTATGGAAAGCAGCTCAGTCCCTTTGAGCAGGATTAGATCACCCTTAACAACAAAAGCCTTTGTTACTCAGTAACCAGCAAAACCTAGATGTGAGGCATGGTTTTATAAATGAACTGAACTGTTAAAGCAATCTGTACAGCATTACACATTCTGATATAATGTCTATAATATACAGTGCAATAATAACATTGAAGCTGGATATGTATATACAGCCCGTTCTCATTCCCAGGGTCTGATATTGTCACAGCTATCGGCGTTCAGTACCGCCACACTAGGTACCCTTTCACACCAGTACAGACGCGCCGGGCTTTCCATTAACTGCGATGTAAACCCATCCGAAGCAACAGTAAACACTCAGGGAAAGTAGTTTAAAGAGCGAAAACACACGTATGGGGGTCGGGAGGTGAGGTGGATGGGTCCAACAAACACAAGGCTTTCATCCAGGAGGAGATTGTGTCCCGTGCGTTATGTTTCACTGTTTCGTTCGTGTCCTGTGTTCACAACGTCAAGTCACATTTTCACTGTACAACGTAGTAATTTTAAGCCCAAACATTGTTTTTTCCAAAACATAACAAAGTGGTTTTGTTGCCTAAACCTAAGCAACTGTTTGAAAAAAGTGATGCCGAGGGGGTATGACAGAGCATCAGTACGTGACGAGTTGGGATGAGAACGTGGTACATATTGTATGAGCATGTATTTTCAGCTCGTTCACATTCCCAGGGCGTCAAATACCGACGCTTTGTACCAACGCACAAGGCACCTTTAAGCGTCTGTATGAGACACACCGGGCTTTCAAGTAACTACAATGAAAGCCCATCTACGTCAATAATAAACGCTCAGAGAAAGAGGTCAGGGAGTGTGGTGACAGAGTTTAAAGAGCGAAGACAACCATCCCGTTCTCATTCCTGGGGAGCCAGATACCGAGGCTTTGTCACGGCCGTCGGTGTTCAGTACCGCCGCGCAAGGCACCCTTCAGCGTCGGTATGAAACTCACCGGGTGTTCCGTTAAGTATAATGTAAACCCATCCGCTGCAACAGTTAACGCTCAGAGAAAGTGTGGCAGGAGTGACTGTGGTGACTTAGTTTAAAGAGCGAAAAAAACACACCGTGCGGGCGGATGGGTCCAACAAACACAGGGTCTTCATGCAGGAGACCGCTGTTTGTGTCCCATGCGTTACGTTTCACTTTCACCTTATAATCAGCTGTTTGTTCGTGTCCCGTGTTCACAACTTTCCGTTTCATTTCCACTTTACAAACGTAGTACTTTTAAGCCCAACCATGTATTACCACTATAGTGTTTTGTTGCCTTATCCTAAAGTGACACGAATGGTAACTATAGTGGTTTTGATGCAAGAAATAAAGTGACACGAAGGGGCGCGACAAAGCGGCGGCATGTGACGAGTTGGGATGAGAACGTGTTGGAAAAAACACACATAGGGCAGGTGGGAGGGGTGGCGGATAGGTCCAGCAAACACAGGGCTTTCATCCAGGAGCCCGCTGTTTGTGTCCCGCGTGAAACCAACAACGTGTTGTTTGTCTTTCTGTTCACAACGTTAAGTTTCACTTTCACCTTACAAACGTAGTAATTTTAAGCCAAACCACGGTGATATTTCCTAAGTGGTTTAGTTGCCTAAACCTAAGCAAGTGTTTTTGTTTGAATTCACAACGTTGACCATGTATTTACTGCAACCGTTGTGGAGCGTCATGGGTTAGAAAGCGACACCAAGGGATCCTGACAAAGTGTCAGTATGTGTGATGTATGAGTTGGGATGAGAATGTGTTGGTATTTTACACTTAGCCAGTGCTTGTAGGCTGCCTTTGTAATCTTGCAATAGGGAGTGCGTTCTTCCTGAAAATTGACTTTTTACTATTGCAGTGGAAAGCAGACGAGGAAAAGTAGAAGATGATGGGATCAATACAGGTGTTGAAGGTGCTAAGCAGCAAGGTGTAGTACCTCCATTTTGGGCTCTCGCCCTGGAAGTAGCCCAGTAAATGAGAGATGTTGAATGGCAGCACACAAATGAGAAACACAGCTAGCGTCCCCAAGGCCATGCCGATGGCCTTCTGCTTCTTCAGCCGGGATATCCTGGGGCGGCTGTACAGGATCAAGATGCAGCGCAAGTAGCAGTAAACACAAATCAGAAGAGGTACAAGGCAGAGCACAAAGAAAATCTCCAAACGCACTGGGAGGAGGACCTCCAACTGCTTCTCTGTAAAGTTCTCATAACAGACACTGGAGTTTTTACTGGACAGGGATGGGTGGTGCTGGACGATGAAAGTAAAGCTGCAGTGTGCTGCAGAAATGAACCAGATAACAGCACTGATAACCATCGCGTACACCGGTTGGAATAGCTGATGATAGGTGATGGGGAAAGCTACCCCAATGTAGCGAACCACGCTGACCGCCATCAGCAGCAGGGAGCTGGTGTAGATTGTGGAGAAGAACGTGAAGGAGGTGATGGAGCACAGGAAGCTGGGCAAATGCCACTCCATGCCTGACGCTGCCTCGTGCATCTTGAGAGGGAGGACGATCAAAAAGAGCAGGTCAGAGACAGTCAGATTGAGCAGCAGGATGTCTGTTGGAAGCGGCTTGGAGTGGATCTTAACGCTGAAGGCATAGAGAGCCAGGAGGTTGGCTGGCAGGCCTATGAGGAAGGAAATGATGTAAACTGAGAGAAGGACCTCACTCGACACCATTGGCTCCATTATTACCCTAAAACCAAAGGAAGTAAACAAAACACCAATCAAAATGTATAAAGTAGCTCAGACAGGTGGTTCAAAATTACAGGTTAATCTGATACCAGTGATGATGATAAATCAGTGAAGCCTGTATGCGTGATTTGGTCCAAATAAGAAACATTCAGCTTGTTTCTGATACATAAGATTATGAGGGAATATAAAACTTGTTTAAACAACCACATAATATTAAAGGGTAACTTTGGTATTTTTCAACCTGGACCCTATTTTCCATGTTTTTGTGTCTAACTGACTAATAGGGACAACAATTTGTGAAATTGGTCCAGTATTGAGGGATAACACTGTAACCAGCAGCCGCGAAACAAGCTGCAAGGGCAAGTGAACAGTGTCAATGTAATGTTACGTCCACTAAAAGTGCTTGTTTTTGCCATTGACAGGCTCAGATTGTTATCATAAGCATTATGAAAAGGACACTACAGAGAAATAAAACATTTATCTTACCTTTGGCTTGGTCCGGTCTGTTTTTTATTGTGTCCAAGTCCCGCTCAAGGAGAAGTCTCATTGTGAAATCTGTTAATACGGGCGGCCATCAAATTCAAAGACCTCATCCACATTGTGGAAATCATCTAAATATTCAGCCATGACATTGAAAAACGTTTAGATAACACTAAGCTACGCTTTCTGTACTCCAACACAACAGACTCTGCTCAGCTGCCACTCACGTTTCCACCATGGATGTATTCCACTATTCCACCGTTGTCTTCCAGCAACACGTCACCTCGCCAGATTTCAGAACAAGACCTGTCCTTGAGCAAAACTCTTTCCATAATGTCAGATAAAAACAACCAGAGCCTGTCATGACAGCACTTTTAGTGGACGTAAATGACGGTGCCAGCTTGCCCCAATAGCACCATATTGCAGCCTGTGAGCAGCTGCCGTCTACAGCGCTCTCCCTCTATACTGGACCAGTTTCAGAAGCTGGTGACCCTATTAGTCAGTTAGACACAAAAACATGGGAAAATAGGGTCCAGGATGAAAAACACCGAAGTTACCCTATAACTGTCAGATAATACTGTAGGGTACAGTCACTAGACATTATTAATTTTGGTGCAATTATAGGTTAATTTATCAGGAATTTTTCAATGTATCTGGTCAAACACATTTGAAAGAAGTACAATCAGCATTTGTAGGTTTCTCTCAGAATTCTTGTAGATCATTTTATTACCTCATGTTATTACCTCGGCGACCTCTATGTTAATATACTTTTCTATAATATGAAAATTAATAAAGTGAGTTAGGAAAATGGCGTGTCATGACTCCGATCACAGAACATTTCCAAAACAAACGAGCCACAGTCAGCCCTCAAGTTCAGATTCCAAACACCAGATGTGGAATTTCAATAGCAAAAATGATCTGCGGTGCAAGGTTTGATAAATAAACATATTTACTTACCCAAGTAGAAGTTTTCAAAACTGTTAAGGCTTTAAAAAACAACAACTAAAGCTCCGTGCTGTTTGCCTTGCTGTGCCTTTCATCAAAGACAGCAGTTTATTACTTGCGAGTTCAAAGATGAGCTGATATAAAGAGTTATAAGCCGGAAACAGCGAGTCATATTCAACCCCAGTGTGACACACTGCTCTACCCATTCTACACTAAGCCATGAGCACACATCAATTGGTTAATATTAACTAAAATGCAAAACATGTTGACCCTCATATTGGGTATGTTAATAAAGGACTTCCTCCCACTTGATCATTGCAGGAATAAACTCTGACATGACTAATTAGGTTTAGATAGAATCAAGCCATGAGCCTGCATTTATTTCATTTCAAAATTTATTTCGAACATGTAAAATAATAATAATAATAAAAAAAAAGAGAATCATCATACAGCAAGTGGACTGCCAGAAAAAAATCAGTATCCACATACAATGAAAATCATAAGCAAAAGAAATTGTCAAACACTTGCCTTGGTTTACATATTCGAAAAGGAGTGAGAAGAAGTACAAACTTATTTAATCCCACCCCTTCTCCATAACTCATTCATTAATAAGTAACCAGCGTCCTTATTGAGCTAAACATATAATCTAAGTTATTTTTCCTAAACTTGTTTAACTATCTCTGTCATATAGAAATATAAATTAATTACTGATATAGTTATCCTTATCAAAATATAAATTCATTATCAGTCAAGAATACCAAATCATTACTTAATATTGAGCAAACCAGATAAATAAATAAACAGTAATAAATAAATAAACAGTAATAAATAAATAAAAAGTGACCCCTGTAAACACCTGGTGATGTCAAACCCCCACTTCATCCCTGTACTTTGAGAAAATCATGTCTTTATATCTTATTTTAAACTGCTCTAAGTTTGGACATTGCTTTAGCTCCACATTAAAACTGTTCCATAGTTTCACTCCATATATTGAAATACAAAAACTTTTCATGGTCGTACGAATACTATGCATTTTGAAATTAAATTTTCCCCTTAAATTATAACCCCCCTCTCGATCACTGAACAATTTTTGAATATTCCCTGTTAGCAGGTTATTTTTAGCCTTAAACATTATTTGTGCTGTTTGAAATTCCACTAGATCTGTAAATTTTAATAATTTTGACTGAAAGAATAATGAGTTGGTGTGATCCAGATATCCCACATTGTAAATAATCCGTATTGCTCTTTTTTGGAGAATAGATAGTGAATGTAATGAACATTTGTAGTTGTTGCCCCAGACCTCCGCACAGTAATTTAAATCTGGTAAAACTAGTGAACAGTAGAGAATGTGGAGTGATTTCTGATCCAGAACCTGTTTTGCTTTGTTTAATACTGCGATGCTTCTTGACATTTTAGTTTCTACATGTTTAATGTGTGATTTCCAGCAGATTCTATCATCTGGAGCCTGGTGCTCTATAGATACAGCTAATGATTACATTTTTAGTTTTTTCCTTGCAGATTTCAATTGTTATGCATTCGAGTAGGTTATCAACCACAGTTGTCATTCTATCCAATACCCTAAAGTTCAAAGTCTTATCCACATATATGGCTACTCCTCCCCCACCCTTGTTTTGTCTATTATAATACATGAGTTCATAACCATCCAGCTCAAAATCCATCCCTTTTTCCGTGTTGATCCAGGTCTCAGATATGGCAATTATGTTGAATGGTTGTGAACATTTGTGTAAATATTCCTTGATGTTATTGAAGTTTGAAGTTGAAGTTTATTCAAAGTTACGCCTACACGACAAACTCGGAGAATAACTCTTCATTTCAGATAAACAAATTATTCTTCCACGCAAACATTCAATTCAGGACGTCCTTTACTGAGTTCAAGTCCAGTGTGGCAGTACTAGAAAGCAATTTGACATTTGTGGTTTCAGCAACAGAACGTAGAATAGCTGCACATGTCCATCTGTTTTCTTTTGTTGCTTGGGAACAGCTTGAATATTGATTTCCTTCCTGTCACCCTAGTTAACATCAGTTATCACTGCAACAGGAAATCAACATGGAGCCCTTTGTGTTTAAAACTGCAACAGACACTACTCTGTATGTTTAAATTAGGGCTGTCAAAGTTAACGCGATAATAACGAGTTAACGCAAAATTGTTTTAACGCCACTAATTTCTTCAACGCATTGACACAATTTAAGGTTGTAGGTCAGTTTTAAAGCTAGAGTGAAGATAGTGGCATCATGTGAAACTAAACCTAAGGAATCCATCCGTACCAACCATGTCATACTAGCTTGTCGGGAAGGAGACTAAATAACGCTCCAAACTTACAATAAATTTTGGCGAGGAAAAACTAGCATGGCCATTTTCAAAGGGGTCCCTTGACCTCTGACCTCAATATATGAGAATGTAAATGGGTTCTATGGTTACCCACGAGTCTCCCCTTTACAGACATGCACACTTTATGATAATCACATGCAGTTTGGGGCAAGTCATAGTCAAGTCAGCACGCTGACACACTGACAGCTGTTGTTGCCTGTTGGGCTGCAGTTTGCCATGTTATGATTTGAGCATATTTTTTATGCTAAATGCAGAACCTGTGAGGGTTTCTGGACAATATTTATCATTATTTTGTGTTGTTAATTGATTTCCAATAATAAATATATACATACATTTGCATAAAGCAGCATATTTGCCCACTCCCATGTTGATAAGAGTATTGAATATTGACAAATCTCCCTTTAAGGTACATTTTGAACAGATATAAAAATGTGTGATTAATTTGCGATTAATTGCGGTTAACTATTGACAAACGTGCTTAATCATGATTAATAGTTTAAATCTGAATCTATACAACTCAAGTCTGACAAAACTGGATAAAAGGAAACTATGTAGTACATACATGTGGCACCAATTCATTTGTTTTATGCAATGCACTTAAGTGGGGACTACGGTAGGGACCCTACCGTGTGAGAGCAGCAGCAGATGCCCTCTGATCAGCAGTTTAGATAGACATCATCCATGTTGCAATCCACACGCTGTGAAACCAAAAGTATAGTTTCAATGTTTCTCAATGCTTGAATAAAAGCAACAGCAAAACAAAAGACTTGAAAAAGACATTATGAATGTGTAGAGAAAACAACAACAATGGTCTGTTATGAACCACTGCGTAGCTTTTATCATCAGTCACATCTCACTGCACCTTTGCTTCTGGCTGTATTTCGCCTTCTCTTTGGGTGGCTGACGCGTTACTCTGGTGCTGTTGAGCTCTGGTTAATCTGCTCATCTCTTCCAGAAAATCATTGTCATAAACACAGGAAGGTCCGTCCACCTCAGGGTTACTCTCGGATCTGCATGGGCTTGATTGTGCGTCCTCGTCTTGTGATCTAATAACAAGGTGGGGGGGGAAATTGTCAGGGAACAAATTAGATGCTCTAAATATATCCTTTAATTTAGGTATATGAGCATTTGGCGGCATTTAGTGGTGTGGTTGCAGATTGCAACCAACTGAGTACCTCTCCGCTCACTCCTCCCTTTCCAAGACTGCGGTAACGTGAGCAGCAGAGTGCAAAACCGGGAAATCACCATTCGCCTCGCTCAGAGGCCATCCAGTACTTTAGGAGCATGTTTTTGACCTCTGCGTTACTGCGGTTTCATAAACTTGAACTACGTTGGCCCTCAGGCAATTTTTTTGTTAATCACAATTTCTGAAGCTACTGCATGAATTTACAGAAGTAGTCCCTATGGTTCTCATCTGGACAAAATGTTCACTCATAATAAATAACTGAAAAAATTATACTTAAGAAGCATATAAGATAGAATCAATCAATGCATATTCTAGGTACATGAATAATGATAAAATTTTAAAATTTCACGTTTATGCGGAGCTGGGCGGAGTGTTCTACTGTAGGCGCGGGACGTTGGCGCAAGAGCGGAAGGTTACATTATCCATTCAGGTGGTACTTTGATACTATTGCATCGCTGGCCTAAAGTGAGATAGCTAAGCTACATACAATTAAAACGTTTTGAATCGCTTCTTGTGACCCAAAGCCTACACCCGCGGTAGAGAGGCCGTTTCAACAATGATATTGCTTTGGCAACAGCTTGGGTCCCATGTTGGGTCCATGTTTACTTCTTGTCAGATGATGGCAACAAGTGGAGAAACGAGAGAAAGGAGAAGAGGCCTGGAAACCCTCGTCCGCCATTCCTACAACATAAACGCAATTCTGCTTCTCTACTCCGGGTCTCGGGTTATTTTGGGATTAGCTAAACTAAACAAAGTGAGTTTACAGCGTTACCCTGTCCGTTTATTCGACGTTAATGTATGAGGACGGTGAGTAAATTACAAGAGCAAAGACTGGACACCGTTTTCCTTTCCATCACTTAGCTAGCTAAGTGTTTCCTGGATGCTTTAATACATTTTTACGAGGGCTGAACTATTTTTGAAAAAATATCTAGGCCCGATTGCGATTATTTTGACTGATATCGCAATTGCGATATGATTTGTGATATTATAGAAAATTATAATTTTTACATCATTACTCTCATTTTCCTTAAAAAACATATGTAGCGTGAATGGTGCCTGCCACTTTGAGAAGCATCTTATATCATCCTGCATCTACTGGGATGAGAAAAACACATTCTTGTGTCCAACAAGATTTGGTCATTTACAGATGGAATTCTCCAAAGAAAGAACAATTTGTTTGGGTAAAGGGCCATAAACTCTTTTATCGACCATCGAGTGTCAGTTTTGACACTGTCCAGGAGGATAATAACTTTTAAAACTGTGGGAAGGGTTTTCTTCCCACTTAAACCAACAAGAACTGATAACTTTTCCTGACTTCAAAGTGATCCGTTTGGTCAAAAACACACACACACACACACACACACACCCACACTCCCCTGTCCATCTCACATTCCACAGCCTAGGTTTCTTCACCTTTCGGTGACCCAGAGATTCACTCCAGCGGTGAATCGTCAACCCCACCTAGTTTTCATCTGTGGTAATGTGACCAATAATTAACTTGTTTAGAAGTCATCATGTGTTTTAGATTATTGACTTCTTTGTGTATAATCATTAATGGTATGTAATACGTTTTAATGTTTTATCAGTGATGTTCAATAGATGTAATACTTTAAGTTTAAAGTAATTAAGAATGAGTAATAACTTGAACTTAGAATCCAACTTTGTCAATCTTGATACTAATGTTTGATTAAAACATTAGTGGTTTTATAGTTTTTGATATGTGTCTGTCTCGTGCAAAAGAAAGGAAAAATTAGTAAAGAGGGAATTCTGATTTTGCGCGTGTAAAGGTTTTTCAATAATGAATCGATCAGAGAAAGAGAGGGTCTCGACCCCTCCCTCCCAGAGGGGGTTAAAGAAGAGATGACACAGAGTCAGAAGTGCTGTTGTTAGAAGAAGTTGAGAAAAAAGTTGTCCGCAGGGAGATGACTCCAGCAGGAGCTCTCCAGAACTTACATACATACATTTCATTTGTGTGTTTATTTTCTACCTCATGTTCATTTTTATGAGTCAAGTGACTTCTAAAGGACAGCATTTTTAAAGATCTTTTGTTTATCTCGCGTGATTTAAATGCTAAGTGCTCGGCCAGCATTTCGATTTTTTCCGTGAAATAGATAAATTCTAAAGCTTCAGAAGATAATCCGACTTCAGCTTTTTGATCTCTTTCAACGAGTAATCAGCCAACGGACTTCAACTCCCACATTCAATGTTCTGACGAGAAAGTTGAATGTTCTCCACGCTTTGCTGTTTGGTATCCCGGGCCAGCGGAACCGATCTCATCAAACCCATCCAAAGGGCTTGTCTATCCAGACAAAGTGTGAGGAAACGGCCTCTGGACCCATTAGAACCAACTGCAGCGATAAGTGAATGTTCCGTGGCTTTATGATCAATAGTTGTTTGTCAGACATATCTTCTAAATTTCCTAATCTTCCAAATTATTAACTGCAACTTTTATAGCTTAGAGAGAATAATCAGACTTTCCCTCACTACTAAAGTTCCAATCAGAATTGCGTCATTGAACTTTCATTTCATTTATTCATTAATTACCAGTGTTAATTAGTCATTTGTATATTCATCACTTCATTTATTCAATTATCACGATTTATGGTAAATAAATGTTTCACTTTATCACTACGTCCTGTCTGTGTATGTATTTCAAAGCAGAACTGTAGATCAATGAATTCAGAACTTATACTTCAGACTTGAGATTGATTAATGATCAATACTTATTTTAGAATAGTTTCCTCTTTTTCTATAAAAAGTGGTGGTGCCCCGAATTGAGTATTTCTTTATTTAACGAGTGCAAATCTTTAATTACATGTAGAGTGGTTAAACGCTACACATATTAAAATGATTATGGTGTGATTTTTGCAGGGGTCTGTACCAAACAAAGATGCTTTTAGTCTGTAGAATATAATGTATAGGTCAGGATACTACCCTACTATTTAGTATACCAGCAAATATTTAGTATGTCCCAATTCATAGTTTTTCAAATGCAGTATGCAAAAAATACCAGCATGTCCTACTACATCCGGTCGCATTTTGCAGTTTGCAAGCCAGCATGCTTTTCAGCAGATATATGATCAAGACGGTCAAAGTTCAGGGCGCAATGTTATGGTGAAGTGGTATCTCCCAATCGTACGCATACTGCATGCAACAGTAGCCTATGTACTTTGTAAGGGCAGCTGCAGTTTGTACTCAAAGTAAAAAGAAAAAGGATACGATTTGGAACGCACCCTAAAAGTCTACAGTCATGTTAGCAGTTCTGTGAGTGTGTATTTAGGCACAGTGGTGCTTTGAGCTAAATGCTAATGTCAGCATGCTAACATGGTCACAATGCTAACGTGCTGATGCTAAGCAGGTATAACGTTTACTGTGTTCACCAAGTTAGTTTAGCGTGTTAGCATGCTAAAATTTGCTAAGTAGCACTAAATGCAAAGTACAGATGAGGCTGATGGGAATGTTATTAGTTTTGCAGGTTGGTTATAAACCAAAGTTAAATTTTGACCTGATGATGGAGCTAGATGAAAAGTAAGGGGATCACCAAAGTCATAGAAACCATTAATTTCTATAGGAAAGTTTATTGAAAACCATCCTATAGTTGCAGGGATATTTTATTCTGAACAAAAATGGTGGACTGATCGACTGACAGACTGACATTGCCCTTGAGACACACACAAATGTGGCTAAAAATAAAAATACCGCAATATATAAGTAGTACTCCAATAAAAGTAAAAGTGTCTTACTGAAGTAAAAGTGATAATACACTGTGTGATTCTTGATTCATCGTGTTAACCTGTAAGTATTTTAACATTTCAAAAGCAACCAAATTTGACAGCTTGTCTATGTGGAAAGTTAGAGAGGTTGAAATAAATGGGAAAAATGCATCAAAATCACACAAATAGTCAAAGAACCTGGACCTCATAATTGTACTTCTTGAGTGTTCTTGAGTAGAAGCACTTCCCTGTGCAACTTGACCAAGTGACTGTACATTTTACTTTTTATGTCTACCTTCACTGTTTTATGATTCCCTGCCTTCAAACAGCATGACAGGGTTAATGATTGCTGCTGTGTGAGTCCAGCAGAGCACTGGAACAATTTACTAGTTCAAGGGAATAAAATGTCTGAGTTCACGTTTAAGGGGTCAGTAGAAAATTTGGAAATAGATTCATTTCCAGTGCATTTTGGTGTGAAAGTGTATTATTAATATGCACCTATCTTTATAGTATGCTCACTCCCTTGTTTTACTCGTCCTCACTGGAACGCCACTCGTGCTTTCATGATCCTCTCTGCCATGTCATGCTTTGCCGGCATCATCGCAGGAATCCTCTCCTTTGCCCACTTCTCGGCCTTTGAGAGGTTCAACCGCTCATTTGCTGCTGGGATCATGTTCTTTGTTTCAAGTGAGTCATGGACACAGTAACCAAATAATGTCCTATTAATTGTGTCTTCTACATCTGCCGTGAATGATGTTTATTATTTAGTGAATTTGCATATCATGTAAATCTCAGACAAAGTCCTGCCATAGAAACTCAGGTTCACCTGGGGACTTCCAACTGAGATGACCTTTACTATTACCGATATTAATTTGAATATGTTTCACTCTCTGCCCACCATGCCAGCTCTCTTTGTTCTGCTTGCAATGGCCATTTACACTGGAGTGACTGTGAACTTCCTGGGCAAGCGCTTTGGCGACTGGCGCTTCTCTTGGTCCTACATACTAGGCTGGGTGGCACTGCTCATGACCTTTTTTGCAGGTTTGTTCAAATAAAAGATTTTGGTGTAATTATATCTTGCTGAAACACAAAATCAGTTCTTATATTAATATTACATAGTTCTGGCAAACTGAGGAAAACTGTTAATATAACAGAATCATACAACAACTCTGTCAAATCTTGAAAAGCAAATCATGAAATCACCGATGCAATGCTGTCACATGAACACTTTCATTTTCTTGAAATTTTATTTACAGAGTTAGTACAGTCTCATCAGGTTTACACTCATGAAAATGCCCACTATATGTTTTCAGTCTAACATTTATTTACACCAGAAAACTCAAAATATATGTCCTGTCATCAAAAAACAGTTATTTTTATTGTGCCATTAACTAATAGAAATGGCCTTTGTGGTAATCAAACACCATGTATGACCTATGTTTTGTTTTGCAGGTATATTCTACATGTGTGCCTACAGAATGCATGAGTGCAGAAGAGTGGCTGGCCCACGTTAAACAGGAAATAACGTGTCAAGGGCGCAAAGGATATCAATTCCCATTCAAAAATAGAGAATTTACTGTAAAATAATAAAATTTGGAATTTTGCATATGCACCAAACATGTCTTGTGGTTTTGTCATAAAATAATCTACAATTGTTTGTTATGGAAAGCAGCTCAGTTCCTTTGAGCAGGATTAGATCACCCTTAACAACAAAAGCCTTTGTTACTCAGTAACCAGCAAAACCTAGATGTGAGGCATGGTTTTATAAATGAACTGAACTGTTAAAGCAATCTGTACAGCATTACACATTCTGATATAATGTCTATAATATACAGTGCAATAATAACATTGAAGCTGGATATGTATATACAGCCCGTTCTCATTCCCAGGATCTGATATTGTCACAGCTATCGGCGTTCAGTACCGCCACACTAGGTACCCTTTCACACCAGTACAGACGCGCCGGGCTTTCCATTAACTGCGATGTAAACCCATCCGAAGCAACAGTAAACACTCAGGGAAAGTAGTTTAAAGAGCGAAAAGACACGTATGGGGGTCGGGAGGTGAGGTGGATGGGTCCAACAAACACAAGGCTTTCATCCAGGAGGAGATTGTGTCCCGTGCGTTATGTTTCACTGTTTCGTTCGTGTCCTGTGTTCACAACGTCAAGTCACATTTTCACTGTACAATGTAGTAATTTTAAGCCCAAACATTGTTTTTTCCAAAACATAACAAAGTGGTTTTGTTGCCTAAACCTAAGCAACTGTTTGAAAAAAGTGATGCCGAGGGGGTATGACAGAGCATCAGTACGTGACGAGTTGGGATGAGAACGTGGTACATATTGTATGAGCATGTATTTTCAGCTCGTTCACATTCCCAGGGCGTCAAATACCGACGCTTTGTACCAACGCACAAGGAACCCTTTATAGCGTCTGTATGAGACACACCGGGCTTTCAAGTAACTACAATGAAAGCCCATCTACGTCAATAATAAACGCTCAGAGAAAGAGGTCAGGGAGTGTGGTGACAGAGTTTAAAGAGCGAAGACAACCATCCCGTTCTCATTCCCGGGGAGCCAGATACCGAGGCTTTGTCACGGCCGTCGGTGTTCAGTACCGCCGCGCAAGGCACCCTTTAGCGTCGGTATGAAACTCACCGGGTGTTCCGTTAAGTATAATGTAAACCCATCCGCTGCAACAGTTAACGCTCAGAGAAAGTGTGGCAGGAGTGACTGTGGTGACTTAGTTTAAAGAGCGAAAAAAACACACCGTGCGGGCGGATGGGTCCAACAAACACAGGGTCTTCATGCAGGACACCGCTGTTTGTGTCCCATGCGTTACGTTTCACTTTCACCTTATAATCAGCTGTTTGTTCGTGTCCCGTGTTCACAACTTTCCGTTTCATTTCCACTTTACAAACGTAGTACTTTTAAGCCCAACCATGTATTAACACTATAGTGTTTTGTTGCCTTATCCTAAAGTGACACGAATGGTAACTATAGTGGTTTTGATGCAAGAAATAAAGTGACACGAAGGGGCGCGACAAAGCGGCGGCATGTGACGAGTTGGGATGAGAACGTGTTGGAAAAAACACACATAGGGCAGGTGGGAGGGGTGGCGGATAGGTCCAGCAAACACAGGGCTTTCATCCAGGAGCCCGCTGTTTGTGTCCCGCGTGAAACCAACAACGTGTTGTTTGTCTTTCTGTTCACAACGTTAAGTTTCACTTTCACCTTACAAACGTAGTAATTTTAAGCCAAACCACGGTGATATTTCCTAAGTGGTTTAGTTGCCTAAACCTAAGCAAGTGTTTTTGTTTGAATTCACAACGTTGACCATGTATTTACTGCAACCGTTGTGGAGCGTCATGGGTTAGAAAGCGACACCAAGGGATCCTGACAAAGTGTCAGTATGTGTGATGTATGAGTTGGGATGAGAATGTGTTGGTATTTTACACTTAGCCAGTGCTTGTAGGCTGCCTTTGTAATCTTGCAATAGGGAGTGCGTTCTTCCTGAAAATTGACTTTTTACTATTGCAGTGGAAAGCAGACGAGGAAAAGTAGAAGATGATGGGATCAATACAGGTGTTGAAGGTGCTAAGCAGCAAGGTGTAGTACCTCCATTTTGGGCTCTCGCCCTGGAAGTAGCCCAGTAAATGAGAGATGTTGAATGGCAGCACACAAATGAGAAACACAGCTAGCGTCCCCAAGGCCATGCCGATGGCCTTCTGCTTCTGCAGCCGGGATATCCTGGGGCGGCTGTACAGGATCAAGATGCAGCGCAAGTAGCAGTAAACACAAATCAGAAGAGGTACAAGGCAGAGCACAAAGAAAATCTCCAAACGCACTGGGAGGAGGACCTCCAACTGCTTCTCTGTAAAGTTCTCATAACAGACACTGGAGTTTTTACTGGACAGGGATGGGTGGTGCTGGACGATGAAAGTAAAGCTGCAGTGTGCTGCAGAAATGAGCCAGATAACAGCACTGATAACTATCGCGTACACCGGTTGGAATAGCTGATGATAGGTGATGGGGAAAGCTACCCCAATGTAGCGAACCACGCTGACCGCCATCAGCAGCAGGGAGCTGGTGTAGATTGTGGAGAAGAACGTGAAGGAGGTGATGGAGCACAGGAAGCTGGGCAAATGCCACTCCATGCCTGACGCTGCCTCGTGCATCTTGAGAGGGAGGACGATCAAAAAGAGCAGGTCAGAGACAGTCAGATTGAGCAGCAGGATGTCTGTTGGAAGCGGCTTGGAGTGGATCTTAACGCTGAAGGCATAGAGAGCCAGGAGGTTGGCTGGCAGGCCTATGAGGAAGGAAATGATGTAAACTGAGAGAAGGACCTCACTCGACACCATTGGCTCCATTATTACCCTAAAACCAAAGGAAGTAAACAAAACACCAATCAAAATGTATAAAGTAGCTCAGACAGGTGGTTCAAAATTACAGGTTAATCTGATACCAGTGACGATGATAAATCAGTGAAGCCTGTATGCGTGATTTGGTCCAAATAAGAAACATTCAGCTTGTTTCTGATACATAAGATTATGAGGGAATATAAAACTTGTTTAAACAACCACATAATATTAAAGGGTAACTTCTGTATTTTTCAACCTGGACCCTATTTTCCATGTTTTTGTGTCTAACTGACAAACAGGGACAACAATTTGTGAAATTGGTCCAGTATTGAGGGATAACACTGTAACCAGCAGCCGCGAAACAAGCTGCAAGGGCAAGTGAGCAGCGTCAATGTGATATTACGTCCACTAAAAGTGCTTGTTTTTGCCACGGACAGGCTCAGATTGTTATCATAAGCATTATTAAAAGCACACTACAGAGAAATAAAACATTTATCTTACCTTTGGCTTGGTCCGGTCTGTTTTTTATTGTGTCCAAGTCCCGCTCAAGGAGAAGTCTCATTGTGAAATCTGTTAATACGGGCGGCCATCGAATTCAAAGACCTCATCCACATTGTGGAAATCATCTAAATATTCAGCCATGACATTGAAAAACGTTTAGATAACACTAAGCTACGCTTTCTGTACTCCAACACAACAGACTCTGCTCAGCTGCCACTCACGTTTCCACCATGGATGTATTCCACTATTCCACCGTTGTCTTCCAGCAACAAGTCACCTCGCCAGATTTCAGAACAAGACCTGTCCTTGAGCAAAACTCTTTCCATAATGTCAGATAAAAACAACCAGAGCCTGTCATGACAGCACTTTTAGTGGACGTAAATGACGGTGCCAGCTTGCCCGAATAGCACCATATTGCAGCCTGTAAGCAGCTGCCGTCTACAGCGCTCTCCCTCTATACTGGACCAGTTTCAGAAACTGGTGACCCTATTAGTCAGTTAGACACAAAAACATGGGAAAATAGGGTCCAGGATGAAAAACACCGAAGTTACCCTATAACTGTCAGATAATACTGTAGGGTACAGTCACTAGACATTATTAATTTTGGTGCAATTATAGGTTAATTTATCAGGAATTTTTCAATGTATCTGGTCAAACACATTTGAAAGAAGTAAAATCAGCATTTGTAGGTTTCTCTCAGAATTCTTGTAGATCATTTTATTACCTCATGTTATTACCTCGGCGACCTCTATGTTAATATACTTTTCTATAATATGAAAATTAATAAAGTGAGTTAGGAAAATGGTGTGTCATGACTCCGATCACAGAACATTTCCAAAACAAACGAGCCACAGTCAGCCCTCAAGTTCAGATTCCAAACACCAGATGTGGAATTTCAATAGCAAAAATGATCTGCGGTGCAAGGTTTGATAAATAAACATATTTACTTACCCAAGTAGAAGTTTTCAAAACTGTTCAGGCTTTAAAAAACAACAACTAAAGCTCCGTGCTGTTTGCCTTGCTGTGCCTTTCATCAAAGACAGCAGTTTATTACTTGCGAGTTCAAAGATGAGCTGATATAAAGAGTTATAAGCCGGAAACAGCGAGTCATATTCAACCCCAGTGTGACACACTGCTCTACCCATTCTACACTAAGCAATGAGCAGGCACCCATTGGTTAATATTAATTAAAATGCAAAACATGTTGACCCTCATATTAGGTATGTTAATAAAGGACTTCCTCATACTTGATCATTGCAAATAAACTCTGACATGACTAATTAGGTTTAGATAGAATCAAGCCATGAGCCTGCATTTATTTCATTTCAAAATTTATTTCGAACATGTAAAATAATAATAATAATAAAAAAAAAGAGAATCATCATACAACAAGTGGACTGCCAGAAAAAAAGCAGTATCCACATACAATGAAAATCATAAGCAAAAGAAATTGTCAAACACTTGCCTTGGTTTACATATTCGAAAAGGAGTGAGAAGAAGTACAAACTTATTTAATCCCACCCCTTCTCCATAACTCATTCATTAATAAGTAACCAGCGTACTTATTGAGCTAAACATATAATCTAAGTTATTTTTCCTAAACTTGTTTTTTAACTATCTCTGTCATATAGAAATATAAATTAATTACTGATATAGTTATCCTTATCAAAATATAAATTCATTATCAGTCAAGAATACCAAATCATTACTTAATATTGAGCAAACCAGATAAATCAATAAACAGTAATAAATAAATAAACAGTAATAAATAAATAAACAGTGACCCCTGTAAACACCTGGTGATGTCAAACCCCCACTTCATCCCTGTACTTTGAGAAAATCATGTCTTTATATCTTATTTTAAACTGCTCTAAGTTTGGACATTGCTTTAGCTCCACATTAAAACTGTTCCATAGTTTCACTCCACATATTGAAATACAAAAACTTTTCATGGTCGTACGAATACTATGCATTTTGAAATTAAATTTTCCCCTTAAATTATAACCCCCCTCTCGATCACTGAACAATTTTTGAATATTTCCTGTTAGCAGGTTATTTTTAGCCTTAAACATTATTTGTGCTGTTTGAAATTCCACTAGATCTGTAAATTTTAATAATTTTGACTGAAAGAATAATGAGTTGGTGTGATCCAGATATCCCACATTGTAAATAATCCGTATTGCTCTTTTTTGGAGAATAGATAGTGAATGTAATGAACATTTGTAGTTGTTGCCCCAGACCTCCGCACAGTAATTTAAATCTGGTAAAACTAGTGAACAGTAGAGAATGTGGAGTGATTTCTGATCCAGAACCTGTTTTGCTTTGTTTAATACTGCGATGCTTCTTGACAGTTTAGTTTCTACATGTTTAATGTGTGATTGCCAGCAGATTCTATCATCTATTGTTACCCCAAGAAATTTGTTTTCGTGAACTCTTTCAATTTCCACCCCATCTATCTGTATCTGTACTTGTGTATTCATCCTACAGTTACCAAATAACATTACTTTAGTTTGGTTTAAGTTTAGTGATAATTTGTTTCTATCAAGCCATGTTTTTACTTTGCTCATTTCTTTAGTGATGTCCTCCAATAGTTGTTTTAAATTATCCCCACAACAGAAAATATTAGTATCATCAGCAAACAATACTAATTTTAATACATTTGATACTTTGCATATATCATTGATATACAGTATAAACAATTTAGGGCCCAACACTGACCCCTGGGGGACACCACAAGCAATGTCCAAACATGGTGAACAGCAATTACCCAACTTCACAAACTGTTGTCTCCTACTTAAAGGGACTATATGTAAGAATCAGAAATTGCTTGTTCACAGCGACACCTGTGGCCGCAATGTCAACGAAAGTCAGCGTCCTGTTGCTCGCGCTCGCGCTTGTGCTCGCGCTACATTGACATGAATGAGCACCGGTCTAAACAATGAGGCGACACACGTCAGCTAACACACAATATCACATACCTTTCCAGTTTATTGTTTAATATATCATGATTGATTGTGTCAAAAGCTTTTTTGATATCAATAAATACCCCCACTGCATATTTTTTGTGATCTATTCATCTGTACTTTTATGTTTATTAGGATTTAACAGGTCAATATTGTAATCTCCACATATGAATACTGCTTTGATATCTTTTTCTGAAAACATGCACTCCATCCAGTCCTTGAAGATTTCAATGTTGGAGCCTGGTGCTCTATAGATACAGCTAATGATTACATTTTTAGTTTTTTCCTTGCAGATTTCAATTGTTATGCATTCGAGTAGGTTATCAACCACAGTTGTCATTCTATCCAATACCCTAAAGTTCAAAGTCTTATCCACATATATGGCTACTCCTCCCCCACCCTTGTTTTGTCTATTATAATACATGAGTTCATAACCATCCAGCTCAAAATCCATCCCTTTTTCCGTGTTGATCCAGGTCTCAGATATGGCAATTATGTTGAATGGTTGTGAACATTTGTGTAAATATTCCTTGATGTTATTGAAGTTTGAAGTTGAAGTTTATTCAAAGTTACGCCTACACGACAAACTCGGAGAATAACTCTTCATTTCAGATAAACAAATTATTCTTCCAAGCAAACATTCAATTCAGGACGTCCTTTACTGAGTTCAAGTCCAGTGTGGCAGTACTAGAAAGCAATTTGACATTTGTGGTTTCAGCAACAGAACGTAGAATAGCTGCACATGTCCATCTGTTTTCTTTTGTTGCTTGGGAACAGCTTGAATATTGATTTCCTTCCTGTCACCCTAGTTAACATCAGTTATCACTGCAACAGGAAATCAACATGGAGCCCTTTGTGTTTAAAACTGCAACAGACACTACTCTGTATGTTTAAATTAGGGCTGTCAAAGTTAACGCGATAATAACGAGTTAACGCAAAATTGTTTTAACGCCACTAATTTCTTCAACGCATTGACACAATTTAAGGTTGTAGGTCAGTTTTAAAGCTAGAGTGAAGATAGTGGCATCATGTGAAACTAAACCTAAGGAATCCATCCGTACCAACCATGTCATACTAGCTTGTCGGGAAGGAGACTAAATAACGCTCCAAACTTACACTAAATTTTGGCGAGGAAAAACTAGCATGGCCATTTTCAAAGGGGTCCCTTGACCTCTGACAGCAAGATATGTGAATGTAAATGGGTTCTATGGGTACCCACGAGTCTCCCCTTTACAGACATGCCCACTTTATGATAATCACAGGAATGCATGAATTGACAGAAGTAGTCCCTATGGTTCTCGTCTAGAAAAAATGTTCACTCATAATAAATAACTGAAAAAATTATACTTAAGAAGCATATAAAATAGAATCAATCAATGCATATTCTAGGAACATGAATAACGATACAATTTTAAAATTTCTAGTTTATGCGGAGCTGAGCGGATTGTTCTACTGTAGGCGCGGGACGTTGGCGCAAGAGCGGAAGGTTACATTATCCATTCAGGTGGTACTTTGATACTATTGCATCGCTGGCCTAAAGTGAGATAGCTAAGCTACATACAATTAAAACGTTTTGAATCGCTTCTTGTGACCCAAAGCCTACACCCGCGGTAGAGAGGCCGTTTCAACAATGATATTGCTTTGGCAACAGCTTGGGTCCCATGTTGGGTCCATGCTGTCCTGTCAGATGATGGCAACAAGTGGAGAAACGAGAGAAAGGAGAAGAGGCCTGGAAACCTTCGTCCGCCATTCCTACAACATAAACGCAATTCTGCTTCTCTACTCCGGGTCTCGGGTTATTTTGGGATTAGCTAAACTAAACAAAGTGAGTTTACAGCATTACCCTGTCCGTTTATTCGGCGTTAATGTATGAGGACGGTGAGTAAATTACAAGAGCAAAGACTGGACACCGTTTTCCTTTCCATCACTTAGCTAACTAAGCTAGCTACCTAGTGCTCAGGCGTCGCCTAGCAACCTTCAGCCCTCGACAGAGAGGGCAGGGTCGGCCTGAGTACTGCAAGGGATGTTAACGTTTTCCTGGGTGGATTTAACATCAACACTCCGGACCCAGTTATTTTAATGGTAAGTAAAGCCTGTTTTTTAACCACTGGCATTGCTTTGTTTCACAAAGTCCTGTGTATTGTATTGTGTTATGTTTTGCCAACATTGGAAATGCCCATGGTTGGGTACACACAGGTATGAGGTGTCTTTCTGTCTGGAGTGTGTTGGTGCTTGATGTATATTGTATTTTGGTGTCAGTGCTCTAGCTACAGAGTTATTCCTGCTCCCAAATTTTGTTGCTCATGCTAAACAGTATCACCACAATGTCCATTTACAACCCGTCCAGGAGATTTCAATGCAGTTACATCATCTTTTTAGCAGATCCAGTTGCACAATTGTCATGCAAATTTATATGTTCTTTTCTATTATTTCGGCTCCATGTTGGCATAAAAATTGAGATTGAAACTCCATTCTTAACCTTCGAAACAGTAACTAGTTGATTTAACAGTCTCACACCACAAGGTCTATTTAGGCCTAATAATAGCTGTTCTGGAGCTTTCAAATAGTCAAAGAACCTGGACCTCATAATTGTACTTCTTGAGTGTTCTTGAGTAGAAGCACTTCCCTGTGCAACTTGACCAAGTGACTGTACATTTTACTTTTTATGTCTACCTTCACTGTTTTATGATTCCCTGCCTTCAAACAGCATGACAGGGTTAATGATTGCTGCTGTGTGAGTCCAGCAGAGCACTGGAACAATTTACCAGTTCAAGGGAATAAAATGTCTGAGTTCACGTTTAAGGGGTCAGTAGAATTATTTGGAAATAGATTCATTTCCAGTGCATTTTGGTGTGAAACTGTATTATTTATCTGCGCATATCTTTATAGTATGCTCTCTCTCTTGTTTTACTCATCCTCAGCCTACTGGAATGCCACTCGTGCTTTCATGATCCTCTCTGCCATGTCATGCTTTGCCGGCATCATCGCAGGAATCCTATCCTTTGCCCACTTCTCGGCCTTTGAGAGGTTCAACCGCTCATTTGCTGCTGGGATCATGTTCTTTGTTTCAAGTGAGTCATGGACACAGTAACCAAATAATGTCTTATTAATTGTGTTTTCTACATCTGCCGTGAATGATGTTTATTATTTAGTGAATTTGCATATCATGTAAATCTCAGACAAAGTCCTGCCATTGAAACTTAGGTTCACCTGGGGACTTCCAACTGAGATGACCTTTACTATTACCGATATTAATTTGAATATGTTTCACTCTCTGCCCACCATGCCAGCTCTCTTTGTTCTGCTTGCAATGGCCATTTACACTGGAGTAACTGTGAACTTCCTGGGCAAGCGCTTTGGCGACTGGCGCTTCTCTTGGTCCTACATACTAGGCTGGGTGGCACTGCTCATGACCTTTTTTGCAGGTTTGTTCAAATAAAAGATTTTGGTGGAATTATATCTTGCTGAAACACAAAATCAGTTCTTATATGAATATTACATAGTTCTGGCAAACTGAGGAAAACTGTTAAAATAACAGAATCTTACAACAACTCTGTCAAATCTTGAAAAGCAAATCATGAAATCACCAATGCAATGCTGTCACATGAACACTTTCATTTTCTTGAAATTTTATTTACAGAGTTAGTACAGTCTCATCAGGTTTACACTCATGAAAATGCCCACTATATGTTTTCAGTCTAACATTTATTTACACCAGAAAACTCAAAATATATGTCCTGCCATCAAAAAACAGTTATTGTTATTGTGCCATTAACTTATAGAAATGGCCTTTGTGGTAATCAAACACCATGTATGACCTATGTTTTGTTTTGCAGGTATATTCTACATGTGTGCCTACAGAATGCATGAGTGCAGAAGAGTGGCTGGCCCACGTTAAACAGGAAATAACGTGTCAAGGGCGCAAAGGATATCAATTCCCATTCAAAAATAGAGAATTTACTGTAAAATAATAAAATTTGGAATTTTGCATATGCACCAAACATGTCTTGTGGTTTTGTCATAAAATAATCTACAATTGTTTGTTATGGAAAGCAGCTCAGTTCCTTTGAGCAGGATTAGATCACCCTTAACAACAAAAGCCTTTGTTACTCAGTAACCAGCAAAACCTAGATGTGAGGCATGGTTTTATAAATGAACTGAACTGTTAAAGCAATCTGTACAGCATTACACATTCTGATATAATGTCTATAATATACAGTGCAATAATAACATTGAAGCTGGATATGTATATACAGCCCGTTCTCATTCCCAGGGTCTGATATTGTCACAGCTATCGGCGTTCAGTACCGCCACACTAGGTACCCTTTCACACCAGTACAGACGCGCCGGGCTTTCCATTAACTGCGATGTAAACCCATCCGAAGCAACAGTAAACACTCAGGGAAAGTAGTTTAAAGAGCGAAAACACACGTATGGGGGTCGGGAGGTGAGGTGGATGGGTCCAACAAACACAAGGCTTTCATCCAGGAGGAGATTGTGTCCCGTGTGTTACGTTTCACTGTTTCGTTCGTGTCCCGTGTTCACAACGTCAAGTCACATTTTCACTGTACAATGTAGTAATTTTAAGCCCAAACATTGTTTTTTCCAAAACGTAACAAAGTGGTTTTGTTGCCTAAACCTAAGCAACTGTTTGAAAAAAGTGATGCGGAGGGGGTCTGACAGAGCATCAGTACGTGACGAGTTGGGATGAGAACGTGGTACATATTGTATGAGCATGTATTTTCAGCTCGTTCACATTCCCAGGGCGTCAAATACCGACGCTTTGTACCAACGCACAAGGCACCTTTAAGCGTCTGTATGAGACACACCGGGCTTTCAAGTAACTACAATGTAAGCCCATCTACGTCAATAATAAACGCTCAGAGAAAGAGGTCAGGGAGTGTGGTGACAGAGTTTAAAGAGCGAAGAAAACCATCCCGCTCTCATTCCCGGGGAGCCAGATACCGAGGCTTTGTCACGGCCGTCGGTGTTCAGTACCGCCGCGCAAGGCACCCTTCAGCGTCGGTATGAAACTCACCGGGTGTTCCGTTAACTATAATGTAAACCCATCCGCTGCAACAGTTAACGCTGAGAGAAAGTGTGGCAGGAGTGACTGTGGTGACTTAGTTTAAAGAGCGAAAAAAACACACCGTGCGGTCGGATGGGTCCAACAAGCACAGGGTTTTACCCAGGAGACCGCTGTTTGTGTCCCATGCGTTACGTTTCACTTTCACCTTATAATCAGCTGTTTGTTCGTGTCCCGTGTTCACAACTTTCCGTTTCATTTCCACTTTACAAACGTAGTACTTTTGAGCCCAACCATGTATTACCACTATAGTGGTTTTGTTGCCTTATCCTAAAGTGACGCGAAGGGTAACTATAGTGGTTTTGATGCAAGAAATAAAGTGACACGAAGGGGCGCGACAAAGCGGTGGCATGTGATGAGTTGGGATGAGAACGTGTTGGAAAAAACACACATAGGGCAGGTGGGAGGGGTGGCGGATAGGTCCAGCAAACACAGGGCTTTCATCCAGGAGCCCGCTGTTTGTGTCCCGCGTGAAACCAACAACGTGTTGTTTGTCTTTCTGTTCACAACGTTAAGTTTCATTTTCACCTTACAAACGTAGTAATTTTAAGCCAAACCACGATGATTTTTCCTAAGTGGGTTTAGTTGCCTAAACCTAAGCAAGTGTTTTTGTTTGAATTCACAACGTTGACCATGTATTTACTGCAACCGTTGTGGAGCGTCATAGGTTAGAAAGCGACACCAAGGGATCCTGACAAAGTGTCAGTATGTGTGATGTATGAGTTGGGATGAGAATGTGTTGGTATTTTACACTTAGCCAGTGCTTGTAGGCTGCCTTTGTAATCTTGCAATAGTGAGTGCGTGCTTCCTGAAAATTGACTTTTTACTATTGCAGTGGAAAGCAGACGAGGAAAAGTAGAAGATGATGGGATCAATACAGGTGTTGAAGGTGCTAAGCAGCAAGGTGTAGTACCTCCATTTTGGGCTCTCGCCCTGGAAGTAGCCCAGTAAATGAGAGACGTTGTATGGCAGCACACAAATGAGAAACACAGCTAGCGTCCCCAAGGCCATGCCGATGGCCTTCTGCTTCTGCAGCCGGGATATCCTGGGGCGGCTGTACAGGATCAAGATGCAGCGCAAGTAGCAGTAAACACAAATCAGAAGAGGTACAAGGCAGAGCACAAAGAAAAACTCCAAACGTACTGGGAGGAGAATCTCCAACTGCTTCTCTGTAAAGTTCTCATAACAGACACTGGAGTTTTTACTGGACAGGGATGGGTGGTGCTGGGTGATGAATGTAATGCTGCAGTGTGCTGCAGAAATGAGCCAGATAACAGCACTGATAACTATCGCGTACACAGGTTTGAGCAGCTGATGATAGGTGATGGGGAAAGCTACCCCAATGTAGCGAACCACGCTGACCGCCATCAGCAGCAGGGAGCTGGTGTAGATTGTGGAGAAGAACGTGAAGGAGGTGATGGAGCACAGGAAGCTGGGCAAATGCCACTCCATGCCTGACGCTGCCTCGTGCATCTTGAGAGGGAGGACGATCAAAAAGAGCAGGTCAGAGACAGTCAGATTGAGCAGCAGGATGTCTGTTGGAAGCGGCTTGGAGTGGATCTTAACGCTGAAGGCATAGAGAGCCAGGAGGTTGGCTGGCAGGCCTATGAGGAAGGAAATGATGTAAACTGAGAGAATGACCTCACTCCACACCATTGGCTCCATTATTACCCTAAAACCAAAGGAAGTAAACAAACACCAATCAAAATGTATAAAGTAGCTGAGACAGGTGGTTCAAAATTACAGATTATTTTGATACCAGTGATGATGATAAATCAGTGAAGCCTGTATGCATGATTTGGTCCAAATAAGAAACATTCAGCTTGTTTCTGATACATAAGATTATGAGGGAATATAAAACTTGTTTAAACAACCACATAATATTAAAGGGTAACTTCTGTATTTTTCAACCTGGACCCTATTTTCCATGTTTTTGTGTCTAACTGACAAACAGGGACAACAATTTGTGAAATTGGTCCAGTATTGAGGGATAACACTGTAACCAGCAGCCGCGAAACAAGCTGCAAGGGCAAGTGAGCAGCGTCAATGTGATATTACGTCCACTAAAAGTGCTTGTTTTTGCCACGGACAGGCTCAGATTGTTATCATAAGCATTATGAAAAGGACACTACAGAGAAATAAAGCATTTATCTTACCTTTGGCTTGGTCCGGTCTGTTTTTTATTGTGTCCAAGTCCCGCTGAAGGAGAAGTCTCATTGTGAAATCTAAATACGGGCGGCCATCGAATTCAAAAACCTCATCCACATTGTGGAAATCATCTAAATATTCAGCCATGACATTGAAAATCTTTTGGATAACACTAAGCTACACTTTCTGTACTCCAACACAACAGACTCTGCTCAGCTGCCACTCACGTTTCCACCATGGATGTATTCCACTATTCCACCGTTGTCTTCCAACAACACGTCACCTCGCCAGATTTCAGAACGAGACCTGTCCTTGAGCAAACCTCTTTCCATAATGTCAGATAAAAACAACCAGAGCCTGTCATGACAGCACTTTTAGTGGACGTAAATGACGGTGCCAGCTTGCCCCAATAGCACCATATTGCAGCCTGTGAGCAGCTGCCGTCTGCAGCGCTCTCCCTCTATACTGGACCAGTTTCAGAAACTGGTGACCCTATTAGTCAGTTAGACACAAAAACATGGGAAAATAGGGTCCAGGTTGAAAAACACCGAAGTTACCCTATAACTGTCAGATAATACTGTAGGTAATAGTCACTAGACATTATTAGTTTTGGTGCAATTATAGGTTCATTTATCAGGAATTTTTCAATGTATCTGGTCAAACACATTTGAAAGAAGTAAAATCAGCATTTGTAGGTTTCCCTCAGAATTCTTGTAAATCATTTTATTACCTCATGTGTTTGCAGGCGACCTCTATGATAATATAATTCTCTATAATATGAGAATTAATAAAGTGAGTTAGGAAAATGGTGTGTCATGACTCCGATCACAGAACATTTCCAAAACAAACGAGCCACAGTCAGCCCTCAAGTTCAGATTCCAAACACCAGATGTGGAATTCAATAGCAAAAATGATCTGCGGTGCAAGGTTTGATAAATAAACATATTTACTTACCCAAGTAGAAGTTTTCAAAAATGTTAAGGCTTTAAAAAACAACAACTAAAGCTCCGTGCTGTTTGCCTTGCTGTGCCTTTCATCAAAGACAGCAGTTTATTACTTGCGAGTTCAAAGATGAGCTGATATAAAGAGTTATAAGCCGGAAACAGCGAGTCATATTCAACCCCAGTGTGACACACTGCTCTACCCATTCTACACTAAGCCATGAGCACACATCAATTGGTTAATATTAACTAAAATGCAAAACATGTTTACCCTCATATTGGGTATGTTAATAAAGGACTTCCTCCCACTTGATCTCTGCAGGAATAAACCCTGACATGACTAATTAGGTTTGGATCGCATCAAGCTATTAGCCTGCATTTATTCGAAGTTACGCCTACACCACAAGCTCGGAGAATAAGTCTTCATTTCAGATAAACAAATTATTCTTCCACGCAGACATTCAATTCAGGACGTCCTTCTATGGGTTCAAGTCCAGTGTGGCATCAGTACTAGAAAGCAATTTGAGACATTTGTGGTTTCAGCAACAGAACGTAGAATAGCTGCACATGTCCATCTGTTTTCTTCCGTTGCTTGGGAACAGCTTGACTATTGATTTCCTTCCTGTCACCCTAGTTAACATCAGTTATCACTGCAACAGGAAATAAACATGGAGCCCTTTGTGTTTAAAACTGCAACAGACACTACTCTGTAAGTAAGTTCTTTCGCAAGTCAATACGAATGATATGTTTAATATTGGGGCTGTCAAAGTTAACGCAATTATAACGAGTTAACGCAAATTTGTTTTAACGCTACTAATTTCTTCAACGCATTGACACAATTTAAGGTTGTAGGTCAGTTTTAAAGCTAGAGTGAAGATAGTGGCATCATGTGAAACTAAACCTATGGAATCCATCCGTACCAACCATGTCATACTAGCTTGTCGCGAAGGAGACTAAATAACGCTCCAAACTTAGACTAAATTTTGGCGAGGAAAAACTAGCATGGCCATTTTCGAAGGGGTCCCATGACCTCTGACCTCAATATATGAGAATGTAAATGGGTTCTATGGGTACCCACGAGTCTCCCCTTTACAGACATGCCCACTTTATGATAATCACATGCAGTTTGGGGCAAGTCATAGTCAAGTCAGCACACTGACACACTGACAGCTGTTGTTGCCTGTTGGGCTGCAGTTTGCCATGATATGATTTGAGCATATTTTTTTTATGCTAAATGCAGTACCTGTGAGGGTTTCTGGACAATATCTGTCATTGTTTTGTGTTGTTAATTGATTTCCAATAATAAATATATACATACATTTGCATAACGCAGCATATTTGTCCACTCCCATGTTGATAAGAGTATTAAATATTGACAAATCTCCCTTTAAGATACATTTTGAACAGATCAAAAAATGTGCGATTAATTTGCGATTAATCACCGTTAACTATTGACAAACGCGATTAATCATGATTAAATGTTTTAATCGATCGAAAGCCCTAGTTTAAATCTGAATCTATACAACTCAAGTCTGACGAAACTGGATAAAAGGAAACTATGTAGTACATAAATGTGGCACCAATTCATTTGTTTTATGCAATGCACTTAAGTGGGGACTACTGTAGGGACCCTACCGTGTGAGAGCAGCAGCAGATGCCCTCTGATCAGCAGTTTAGATAGACATCATCCATGTTGCAATCCACACGCTGTGAAACCAAAAGTATCGTTTCAATGTTTCCCAGTGTTTGAATAAAAGCAACAGCAGAACAAAAGACTTGAAAATGACATTATGAATGTGTAGAGAAAACAACAACAATGGTCTGTTATGAACCACTGCGTAGCTTTTATCATCAGTCACATCTCACTGCACCTTTGCCTCTGGCTGTATTTCGCCTTCTCTTTGGGGGACTGTCGCGTTACTCTGGTGCTGTTGAGCTCTGGTTGATCTGCTCATCTCTTCCAGAAAATCATTGTCATAAACACAGGAAGGTCCGTCCACCTCAGGGTTACTCTCGGATCTGCATGGGCTTGATTGTGCGTCCTCGTCTTGTGATCTAATAACAAGGTGGGGGGGGAAATTGGCAGAGAACAAATTAGATGCTCTAAATATCTCCTTTAATTTAGGTATATGAGGATTTGGTGGCATTTAGTGGTGTGGTTGCAGATTGCAACCAACTGAGTACCTCTCCGCTCACTCCTCCCTTTCCAACACTGTGGTAACGTGAGCAGCAGAGTGCAAAACCGTGAAAACACCATTCGCCTCGCTCAGAGGTCATCCAGTACTTTAGGAGCATGTTTTTGACCTCTGCGGCTCACGTTACTGCAGTTTCATAAACGTGTCAGAGAACTACGTTGGCCCTCAGGTAACATAAAAATGTGAAAGGCTCTCACTAGAGCCAGAGTTTGGTTTGTCCGTTCTGTGCTACTGTAGAAACATGGCGGAGCAACATGGTGGACTCTGTGAAGAGGACCTGCTCCCTATGTAGATATGAAGGGCTCATTCTAAGCTACCGAAAACACGATTCTTATTTTCAGGTGATTATACACTAATGAAAACATAGTTATGAATATTATATTCCAATTCTGCTAATAGAGCTCCTGAAATGTTACACATGGTTCCTTTAATCTTCTGCGCATCAATACATGGCCCATGTTGACAAAGACCTTTGACTTTTGTATGTTTGAGGTCTTAGAGGAGAGACAAAAATAAAATAGGCTATACTCACATGTCATAAATAACTGACTCTTTTCAGTTTCCTCACTACATACTCAATATCATATCAATACTTAAAGACAAATATTTGTGCTGATATTGAGAATAAAATAATTTTATTTACCTTTGAGGACTGCTGTATGTTTGTTCTTGCCGGACATTGTGTGATAAACTGTGTGACCTTAAAAAGAAGATGCAAAAATGTGATTTGAATTCAGCAAATTTGAAATAAATCATTGTCGAGTATAAACATTAAATTCCAGTTTCATACCTTAAAAGGACACCGGTGTTGCACACAAAGCCTGGGGGTTGTCTGTGGGTAATATAATAACAATATAAATATTATATATCATAGCAGTACAGTCATTATAGTATTCACACATGTATGACAAAGAGTGAAGTCTCCCAACCTGTTTCTAGAATATTTTCTGTAAATGAACATCGCACATCCAAAGGGCAAAACAAGGAGTATTAAAGCTGACAACCACATATACAAAGAGGCTGTGAAAGGAAAACAACTTAATTAGTAAATATGATACACACAAAAAAAAACTCTTGGTCTGCTTTTGGGTTTAATTTGTGAAAATGATAACGTAACTTACATGTTTTTGAGAAATCTACAGACAGCTGTTTGGTGACGCTGCCCAGCGAGTTTGTGGCTGTGCAAGATAAGTTAGATTGGCTTCGAGATGGGCCACTTATTTCCCCAGAGACTACATTTTTGTTATTTGTGGAAAGAATGCTGAAGGAGGATGGAAGAGTATCCTTTCCATCAATGGCCCAGTATATAGAGGCATTAGGGGACGCCTCAGCCCGGCAGACACACTGCAGAACCTCCTCTGTCAGGTGGCAGGAGGACTCTGGTAGGATTACTGGGGCAACTGGAAAGATGGAACGAAAATGTTATTTAACAAGTAATCAAACCTCTCTGACATCTTGGATTTATTGTAGTGGTGGAACGTATATTGGAAAAGTTCATTTACTCAAGTACTGTACTAAATTACAATTTTGAGGTTCTTGTACTTTACTTGAGTATAACCATTTTATGCTATTTTTATATTTCTACTCGACTACATTTCAGAGGCAAATATTGTACTTTTAACTCCACTACATTTATCTGACATCTTTAGTTACTTGTTACTTTGCAGATTCAGTTTATTAATACAAAATACAAATCAACTATTAAATTATGATGTATTATTATAGATTAAGCTACCCAGCAGTAATTAAAATGAGCTCCAGCTTCACCAGCTGCAACAATAAAGTGATGAACACATTAATGCATCACTAATTATAATCCAATAATATAAAATACGTCATAATGAAATGGGCCGTTCTGCATAATGAGTACTTTTGATACTTTAAGTGGTAAATGGCCATAGATACACTGGGTCTGACTTGTCCCGACATTACCGAGTTTAGAGGTCCGAGTTTAAAATTAGAGTAAGGATTTCATCATTATATTGTATGTATGTATGTATGATTTTTTTTGTTAATCACAATTTCTGAAGCCACTCCATGATTTGACAGAAGTAGTCCCTATGGTTTTCATCTAGACAAAATGTTCCCTCATAATAAATAACTGAAAAAATTATACTTAAGAAGCATATAAAATAGAATCAATCAATGCATATTCTAGGTACATGAATAACGAAACAATTTTAAAATTTCACGTTTATGCGGAGCTGGGCGGAGTGTTCTACTGTAGGCGCGGGACGTTGGCGCAAGAGCGGAAGGTTACATTATCCATTCAGGTGGTACTTTGATACTATTGCATCGCTGGCCTAAAGTGAGTTAGCTAGGCTACATACAATTAAAACGTTTTGAATCGCTTCTTGTGACCCAAAGCCTACACCCGCGGTAGAGAGGCCGTTTCAACAATGATATTGCTTTGGCAACAGCTTGGGTCCAATGTTGGGTCCATGTTTACTTCCTGTCAGATGATGGCAACAAGTGGAGAAACGAGAGAAAGGAGAAGAGGCCTGGAAACCCTCGTCCGCCATTCCTACAACATAAACGCAATTCTGCTTCTCTGCTCTGGATCTCGGGTTATTTTGGGATTAGCTAAACTAAACAAAGTGAGTTTACAGCATTACTCTGTCCGTTTATTCGACGTTAATGTATGAGGACGGTGAGTAAATTACAAGAGCAAAGACTGGACACCGTTTTCCTTTCCATCACTTAGCTAGCTAAGCTAGCTAGCTAGTGCTCGGGCGTCGCCTAGCAACCTTCAGCCCTCGACAGAGAGACCTAGGCAGGTCGGCCTGAGTACTACAAGGGATGTTAACGTTTTCCTGGGTGGATTTAACACCAACACTCCGGACCCAGTTATTTTAATGGTAAGTAAAGCTTGTTTTTTAACCACTGGCATTGCTTTGTTTCACAAAGTCCTGTGTATTGTATTGTGTTATGTTTTGCCAACATTGGAAATGCCCATGGTTGGGTACATACAGGTATGAGGTGTCTTTCTGTCTGGAGTGTGTTGGTGCTTGATGTATATTGTATTTTTGTGTCAGCGCTCTAGCTACAGAGTTATTCCTGCTCCCAAATGATGTTGCTCATGCTAAACAGTATCACCACAATGTCCATTTACAACCCGTCCTGGAGATTTCAATGCAGTTACATCATCTTTTTAGCAGATGGAATTGCACAATTGTCATGCAAATTTATATATTCTTTTCTATTATTTAGGCTCCATGTTGGCATAAAATTGAGATTGAAACTCCATTCTTAACCTTTGAAACAGTAACTAGTTGATTTAACAGTCTCACACCACAAGGTCCATTTAGGCCTAATAATAGCTGTTTTGGAGCTTTCGATCGTATCATAAAATCTTCCTCAGCAGATGTAGTTTTGCATGACAAGTGGCAACTCCATCAGTTAAGAAGTGTGTGTTGCGATTGAAAGCACACAATCAGTTGTCATGCAAAACTCCATTTGCTGAAGAAGATCTTATGATACTAAATGGGCCTTGTGTTGAAATTGTTTGGTACTGTGTCCAAGGTCAAGAGTGAAGGGTCAATCTCAGCTACATATGTTAAATAGGTGTCTTGTGTGGTTCTGGTACAGTAATCAACCAAATAAGTGCTCAAATATGAGAGAGAATAGATGAAAATCTCTTGTTGGTCTCTTTCATAACCAAACTGTTAGAACTGCTGTACCTCTTAACCTTAACTCTTAACCCCTTTTGTTTATTCCTTAGTAGTATTAAACATGTTAAAAATAATCTTATTTCACTCTGCTGACAGTATCTCATACATATGTAAAGTATATGTATGTATATATTCTGTGTCAAGTTGTTCCAACTCTTAACTGAAGCTGTGCGATGTTTTATAGTGAAATATTCAAACCAAAGACTCCATATTTATTTTTTTTATCCATCATTATGCATAATTTAATATGCACTCCCCAAACTTCAGCTTGACATAGTATGTAATATCTTTGGAAACATCCACAATAATTTAAAATAATGTTCTGTGGGTTTGAACAATGTTTGGCTGCAGAGCATGCTTTTTTAATGAGTGACCCACATGCAGGCTGCTGCCTGTTAAGTGTTAAATTTCTCTGGTGGTGTTGTTCAGTAGCCTGCAGAGCAACTCATTGGTGTTTCATGTTTAGCACTGTATTCCCTAATAAATTAAGATTATATCATTAAATTCTGGTGCAATAGAGGAAATAAAATGCAATATTTTTTACATTGAACATCCAGATCCAACCAGTTGGACTTCCCCGTGCCAATGTCATTGTATGCTATGCAGGAGAGAGAAGTATCACGTCTGATGTTGTTGAAGAGCCTTTTCCTCTCAGTTGAAGTTATTTTGTTCGTCTGACCCTTCTGTCTTTTCAGCCATATGTACGTGTGTGGTTGTGGGTTACACTTAGCAGCACACTCCATGGTGATGCTGCCACCCTCCACTATCGGTTCCTTTTCCAGTATCAGGGTCACAGTCACAGGTTCATCTGTGGGTATAGGAAATCATAATGTACGATAAAATAGTAAGAACTGGCAAGGAAATGTACTTCTGTCATTTACTGTATACTTTGAACTGGTGAACTGTATCACTTACATAAAATGTTGAGTGTTATTTGATGACTTTCTGTGGTGAAGGTTCTGAACTTCGCAGAGCACCACATTTTGCTGTTATGCATTTCATATGTTGCCAGTCCATGAAGTGTCTTTGTGTACGACCATTGGCCCTGTACGTCCTCATTGAAAGTCACTGAAGTGAAGTCTTTTAGAAATGGACTTATGTTCCAATGAAGGGATGGAGGTAAGAAAGGGCAGGAGTACAAGTTTACGCTGCAGTTAGCCTGCAAAACTTCCCCATCCACTATTTGCTTCTGAATGGAGATTATGGGAGCTTTTCTCTCTGGAAGTCAAAACGAAGTGATATTGGAAAAATCAGGAAAAATGTATAATATATATATATATATATATATATATATATATATATATATATATATATATATATATATATATATATAAATAATCTATTTCTAGATTAACAACTGTGTAAACGAAATGTACTATATTACAGAAATGGCGTGAAGTTGTGAAGTGTGAAGTTGATTTAAGTGTGGTGAGGTTTTTCCTTTGCTTTACATTGACCTCAGCTTGGGTAAGGTGAAGGTAAAGTGTGTGGTGTTTAGGATCAGTAACTGAGTAGCTTTCAGGCATAGTCAACAACTTAATAATCTGGAAATCCATGTTCAAGTATAGAGGACAACTGCAATATGTTAAACTGTCTTGTTAGCAAGCTAGTTCGTTGTGTGTGGCGCAGTGAAGTGAGGTGCAGTGGTGTTTCCTGGATGCTTTAATAAATTGTTACGAGGGCTGAACGATTTTGAAAAAATATCTAGGCCCGATTGCAATTATTTTGACTGATATCGCGATTGCGATATGATTTGTGATATTATAGAAAATTATACATTTTACATCATTACTCTCATTTTCCTTGAAAAACATATTAAAATGATTATGGTGTGATTTTTGCAGGGATCTGTACCAAACAAAGATGTTTTCTTTAGTCTATAGAATATGATGTACTGTATAGGTCAGGACATCTCTGCAGCACGACAATATTTGATTTTAAGTGGTATTTTGACACACATTTCGTCTTTAACAAATATTGCACCCCCTGCGATTTGGAAATTGCAGTGGGCAATATTGTGTTTTTGATAAAATTTTGATTAATTGTGCAGCCTAATTCTGTTACTCTTGCATGGTATAGTATATTTCTATTAATGAATGTAACCTGCAAACTGCTAAATTTTAAAATTTTGCTTTAAAACTTGGATTTTCTAAATTAAATTGAAGTTTACAAATACTTACCAACAAAGATAGTTACAGTTTGATGATGGAATGTCTGAGTTGGTTTGGAGTCTGGGTTGATCCAAACATACATTTTGAGGTTGTTGTCTGCCATCTTCACATTATTAATCATCAGGGTGCAGTTGCCCTCTGCAGCTTCACCCAGTACTGAGGTGCGTCCTCTGAACTGGTCTTCCACTGTAGTTGGGCGGTGCCCGTCATACACCACGGGATAATTTATGTGATGGTACTTGTACCAGTTGACCCGAGAATGAGGTTGTGTCTGACATGGCACCACAACGCAGCTCCCCTCCACTGCGGTAACTGTTGTGGGTACAGTGATGCTCCAGCTTCTCACCTGCTGAAGCACTGAAATGCCTTTGTGGGGTGAGAGGAGGAGGAGGAGGAGGAGGAGGAGGAGAGAGTTGCGGTTGTTCTGTTTCGTGATGCTACTTTCGTTGATGAATGAGAAAATAAAATATGTGACGCAAAGGACATGCACAGAGAGATGTTACTGTGAGAGCCGATTAAACCACAAAGCTGAGTTTGCTGCAGTATTTAGAGCCACTCACCATACCAGAGTGACATGAAAAAAAGCAATGACTTCTCAGAAGTCATTGCCATATATGCCATATACCATTTTGGAGGCCAAAGATACAGGATTATCAGTTTTTTATATATATATATATATATATATATATATATAAACTGACAGTCCTGTATCTTTGGCATATATATATATATATATATATATATATATATGCCAAAGATACAGGATTGTCAGTTTATATATATATATATATATATATATATATATATATATATATATATTATAGGGACCATACCTCACACTATCTATATATATATATATATATATATATATATATATATTATAGGGACCATACATCACACTTTTTCTTGAATGCAGATTTGCTAGATTGCAATTATAGTGTTAATATAATAATATCAGAAAAACTGTAATTACCTTTTATTAATTACTATAAATCAGGCAATGTATGTTTCCATGATTACACAATTATGGCTTTTTGTTATAGGTAGTGAAAAGTGACTCCACCTACTACTATCTATTTATCTACTACAACAGTGTTCTAACAATAATCGTAATAATGAAGGGCGTCAGTAATTGCTACATTCATTTATTTGTATTTGAAAATTATGCAGGTTTGAGGCTGCATTTTTTTAAAACTTTTTTAGGCCAAACTCTCAGCCTTTTTAAGATGAGACTAATATAAAGAAATATTAGCTTATTGTGTTATCTTTTTTATGTTTAAACAAAAACAGAGAAACAAACACATAAAGCTCAATATTACCAGTAAACAAGCTTAGCAGTCTGAGCAGATGAGCAGTCTCCATGAAGAGTAGTAGTCGCAGTACACCATTCAGTAAGTCACCTTTTGACCTCTCAATTTCTGAAACACAGCCGCTGTAACAATGTAACTACAATTAGATTATGATCATTTTGTGATGTTTATACTGTATATATACAGTAGGTTTGATTCATTTTCAGTTAATCACAACCACAGACTATTATTCTGTAACAGTAAATCACAAAGTAGCCCTAAGTACTGTGAAAGTAGTTTTGAGAATTTGAAAAATAGTCTCTGGTTTCATATTTTTCTTTTGAGTTATATTGACAAGAGGGCTTACCTTGCCAGAAGAGCTGCTGCATGAATGTATCTGCAATGATGTGTGTGCTCATGTCCACCTTTTACCACTACCTAATCCCCTCTACACCCCCTCTGTTCTATTCAGTCTCAAACAGGAAACTTGCTGAGCTCATTTAAAGCAGTCAGCCTGAACGGGGAGAAAGCCTGAAAGAGAGGCTCTCTTGCCTGTTTTCTAAAATCTGGTATACTAAACACTTGTTGCACCACTTGTTGCACAGTACATGTTTAAAACACCGTGGCAAGGGTAAAATACATTAGAAGATTAAAATTGAATACAAAATTGGAGATTGATGGAAACGTTCAGCTACTGGTTTTGGAAGAATACACACACACACACATACACACACACACACACACACACACACACACACACACACACACACACACACACACACACACATGCACCTCTAGACATAAAGAAGAATGTAGACTGTTACTTTTGCAAAATAAAATATGCTATAGCTCTCTCTTTGTGATTATATATTTACAGCCAGTTCAGTTTGAACAAAAACATAAATGTTAAAAATAATACAATAGGCTAAACAAAATATGCCACACTGTCAAATAAATGTTAAACAACAACTTCACTTTACACATAGCATCATCATTATATGAGTAGAAAATAAATGTGAATATCCAGTATTTTATATTATTATTAGGGCTGTCAATCGATTAAAATATTTAATCGCAATTAATTGCATGATAGTCCATAGTTAATCGCGATAAAAGTATTAAATTCTCTTATCAACATGGGAGTGGGCAAATATGCTGCTTTATGCAAATGTATGTATATATTTGTTATTGGAAATCAATTAACAACACAAAACAATGCCAAATATTGTCCAGAAACCCTCACAGGTACTGCATTTAGCATAAAAATATGCTCTAATCTTAACATGGCAAACTGCAGCCCAACAGGCAACAACAGCTGTCAGTGTGTCAGTGTGCTGACTTGACTATGACTTGTCCCAAACTGCATGTGATTATCATAAAGTGGGCATGTCTGTAAAGGGGAGACTCGTGGGTACACATAGAACCCATTTTCATTCACATATCTTGAGGTCAGAGGTCAAGGGACCCCTTTGAAAGTGGCCATGACAGTTTTTCCTCTGCAAAATTTAGGAGCATTATTTATCCTCCTTCGTGACAAGCTAGGATGACATGGTTGGTACCGATGGATTCCTTAGGTTTTCTAGTTTAGCTTTAAAACTGAGCCTGCTACATCCTAAAATTCGCAAGTTGTGTTAATTTGTTAAAGAAATTAGTGGCGTTAAAAAGAAATTGCGTATTAACTTTGACAGCCCTAATTATTATGCATTAACACAGTAGAAATTGTGAAAAATTGTCATCATTATTATCATTATTATGCACTTAAAATGTGTTAAAAAAATATTGTTAGTTCAGTGACACATACATCTGTCAAGATCTTAAAACCCCCATGAACTTAAAAAGGAACATAATTAATCTGTTAATCAAAATTTCCGTGTCATAGCTGACAAAACAAGAAAGCATACGTACAAGAGAGCAAGACAGTCTGAAAATTATCTTTCAAAACTTAGCACAGCAATATAGAACTGTGCTCTATTTATGCATAGCACTCTTGTCTTTAAATTTAACCTGGGCGTATTCACTTTCCACTTCCTTCTCCACGTTTCCAGGCTCCACTTTGTCATATAGATTTCCCATCTCTGATGCGTTCACAAAACTTCTGCATGTGCCTCCCACCATGCACCGCTCCTCCTCCAGATAGGATCTAACAGGCTGATGCATGTCCACACTGTCTTCTCCTTTTTTCTTCTTGCTTTTGGTCTTCCAATTCACAGAAGAGTAGATCACATCATTTCCTTCCTCTTTCTTCTTCTCTGAACTTTTACTGGATCCTTCTGCATTGTTTGGTCCAGAGCTTGGCAAGTTGGCGTTGTCTGGCTCAGAGACAGTTACAGGCTGGGTGACATCTGTCTGTCTCAGTGCACTGGTGTTGACATAAATGTCCTCTTCTGTTGTGTTTGGTACCTATACAGTTAAAGAGAAAACATCAGTGGCACAGATATTCTGCTAATCCGGTTTAATTAAGTAGAAAACTGCCTGGCTCTAAGTCAAAGTACCTCATTTCCCTCTCCACTTGTTAGAAGTTGGCTCATAGTAACTGCGCTGGTGTCATCTGCGCACTGACTCTTCGGAAGGTTACGTTGAGTCTTCTGAGCCCTGGAAAATACAGTACAACATTTAACTTACAATTATATTTGATTCATCTTTTTTTCCTCATTTATTAATCAACAGGATGAAACTGTTGATCACAGAGAAAGTAAAAAACTGGGAGCAGAAAATAAAATTAATCTCAAGGGAATTAATTTAAACTCTGTTGTAACTTTTCATATGTGTTCAAGTTGCATGTGGATTAGAACAAATTATTAGAAAATTCCACAAATCATGTAATATGTCAGCAGAGAATAACAAAACAACATATGGCAAACACAGACAAACTGCCTCTGCAAAGAGGAGCGGCGGTCAAATGTTGATGGTCTGTTATATATAGAGTTGAAAAGTGCTGATTGACATGAAACCTATTATAGTATTACCCACCAGTGTTGGCAAAGGATTTAATAGTCTACAAAGGCAAAGTTCATCTTACACCTCTTCCTAACTTGAAGCCATGCGAACGAGCGAGCAAGCGAACATCAGATTGTTTGAGTTTTTCCCAATGAAGATGTCCTAACCTGCTCCGTGCATCAGCGAACAGGCAGAGCGACATGTCGCTTGTTTGAAAAAATGCTCGCCCTGGCTCTATTTATGGGAAGTTTCACGCACCTCCAACTTATTTTCACTTCCGCTGACAGTAACTGACAGTTAATCGATATCACTCTCTCTATGTAATATAGAGAATGACATCACTCTGGACAATTTTTCGCGCTCCATTCGCTCGGTCGCTGCATGTTAGGAAGAGGTGTTATAGTCTCTGCATTATTTTGTCTTTACACAACAAATTATCAGTGTTAATGAATACAAATAAATCGCAGTGGCAGTTAGATGACAGTAACTTGTTGCTTTTGGACCCTCAAAAATTGAGTGTTGAAATTGTTCTGAAGGACGAAGACCCAAACAAACGCTGCAAGCTGTCAGTTTTTACACTCACAGAGTTAAAAAAGAAAAAAAAGAGTCAAAGTAAAAGTTAGTAGAACAATAACTTATGTGTTACATTTTTGGTGTCTCACGCTGTTACCCTACCTGTTGACAAACAGCAGAGCACATACTAGTACTAGTAGAGCCACAACTGTGGTGATGAAAACTGGCAACGTCACCCAGTCTGAAACGTACAAGAGAGAGCGGAAGATTAGGATAAAGAAGTAATTCAGACAAGAGATAGTTCTTCTGGTAAAACTTTGGACATACTGTATTATACGGTAAAAACTCAGCTTGGTGAGGTGTTACTTCAGGTCATATTAAACACATTAAAAACTATGTATTTACTCATTTATACCTCTTTCTTTTATCAAGAAAGAATAATCTATGAATAAGTAGTCTGTGTATATACAGTGTATATATATATATATATATAAGTATTTAAGAAAAGAAAAACAATCACGTCAGTAAATTAATTTACATAGTAGTCAAAAGTATCTCTAAGTAAATATGGTTTGAGTCATTTTAAAGGTGCTAAATGAGATTAGGAGCATTTGTATTGCCTCCGCAAGGCTCCCAAGCTGGGCGACGGCTAACCTTGCGGCTCGCAGCTAATCCTGCTAAATAATAATAAAAAAAATAATCGATTCATATCATCGTATCGCGATTTAAAAAAAAAAAATGTTTACCATTTTGAAATCGATTTTTTTAATGCCAGAATCGATATATTAGCTTCATTTGAGTCTATGCGGAGGTAGAAGGAAGTTACCGCTTTTATTGTTGTAGTCTGAGTAACGTGACGTCATATCCGTTCCGTATCCGTCAACCAAAACAAACCGCAGCTGGCCGCAACCAAGGCTGAGTCACGCGTCATATGTTTAGGGGTATAACACATGCTCAGTAAAATCTGGTCTGCCCTCGCTGAAATTGAGCCAATTGCAACGCACGACCGTAGCTTCAGTCACACTGCGCATGCGTTATACCCCATACGCCAAGACCGATGTCCGCCTGTGACCCAGCCTCCTTTCCATAGGCCTTGGCCGCAACGAGGAAGTACAAAACAGCGGAGGGTCCACATGGATACGACCTGCACCCTCACATTTTAAACAAGTGGTAAACACTACACATACAGTAAAGTATGGAAACACTTTGGGTTTCACACATTGCAGGAAAAGCAGAGCTAGACATCATGGCTAAAGCTGTATGCTAAAGCGACTTCATTCTCTGCTCAGGTAGACATTACTCCTCTATATCTTTATAAATAGTTGTTTGCTGCTATATTAATGCTCTGGATATCAAATAGATAACCTCAAAAGTGATGTTAAACATACTAGATAGCTTGAAACGGGGCGTTTTAACACCTCAAAGAGTCACACCAAATATTTCGACACACTCTCTTTCACACGCATACACACAGTGACACCCAAATTTAAAATATGTGAAATTTGTGAAATATCAACACTGCTTTCAAAAATTATTTTTTTTCTAGTAAGGCTCTACCATTCTCTCACTCTCTTTGTGCTCCCGGCCCATTTATAGTGCCTGTATTTTGTGTGAGCGAGTGTCCATCTCCTTGAAGAGGAAATGGGCGACACCATAAGCCTTGCTACTAATGTAAGAAGATATGATGGTAAAGTTGCAGAATATAGAGAAGTAACACTATACTATATTTTAGCTTCTACCAAGACACCCTGGCTCCTAATTGAAGCCATAAACGGTTTTATTTACAAGGGCATACACTGGTATATCATTCTTGTAAATAAAAAAGTTTGATGGATGATACTAATCCTGTGGCCGAGGTACAGTAGACTGCATTTCATTGAAAAAAATTCTCCTGCTTGGGGACTGGTTACAGTGTATCACTGGCCATGTTAACGATTATTACTGTGGCTGTAAAAATAGTTGACGGGCATTTCTGGTTCAGTGTTTGAAACAACAAAATGAGGCAGCAATACTCGTGTTAAATAACTATAGAAATAAATCCAACAGTGTTTCACCAAAAAATAATTTAGAGTTTTTAGAAATCCTGACGGCTTCCAGCTAACTAATAACATTTACAATCAGTACACATAATGCAGACCTTGACTTTTTGCAGATGTTTGAGGCTCAAGGCTGTTGACACAAAAACGTTGACTGGCAGATCCCAGAGAGTTGGAGCTGTGGCAGAGCAAGGTGGAAAGATCCCTCTCCTGTGGTTGATTCACAGTAATGATGCTCTTCAGACCTGTGTCATTCAGAGGCTCATGGCTGATTGTAAACCTGTCAGTGTGATTGACAGGTAACCCATCCAAATACCACTGTAAAGTGGGAGAGGGATTTCCCACAGTCCTGCAGGAACAGCTGAGCCGGGCTGCAGCTTTGGTGCAGTCAGATGAAGGCAGGATCTGTGGAGCAACTGTAATGCATGTAGAGAAAACACACAAGTTTGGAGTCAAGTAAAGTCACGTTTACTCAAGTTTGCAAAAATGAATGACAAGATGTACTGATGTACTGACTGAAAAGTGGTGGGTGAAGACTATCATGCTGCAAATCAAAATGCTTGTTTATGCTCATTATTTTTTATACGTTGGGGGGGGGGGCTTTATTGTGCTCATTCCATGTCCTGTTACCACAGGAATAAATGAAATGTTTGTAGCCATTTTAACCCAGGGTTAGGTTAGGTTAGTTTGAACTGTGAGTTAAGTAGTAACATGAGATGATGAGATGAGGGCCTGTGGTAACAGACTAAATTTGGCAAACTTAAAATAAATAATTATATCAATTAGAAACTGATTACAGCATGGACTGGGAATGGGTCAGAGTCAGTGGATGGATGGAGAAAGGTCAAGGAGGCCATTCACACCGGACACCAAAGACGGTACTTGAACAGTGACAGTCACCTGTTCCATACTGTTTTGTTCCCCCCTTTTGACTAAATATTTGAAACGCCTCTCAGTACAATGTATAACCTTTCATATAATGTTTTATTTAAAGAAAATGTATTTATTGATGCAAGAGATTGATCAATAAAATGTGTAAATTAATGTAATAAATAGGCTAAGCAGATCAAATCAACAGCTTTATGAAAAACTAGATATAACATTAAATTAACTTTTGAATCAATTTCAATCAGTTTACTGAAATATGGCTTTACGCCAAGTAAAATATTTTAAATGTGATACTTACATTGAACATCTATTTGACTGAGGTTGGATCGTCCAGCTCCAATATCATTTTGAGCCTTGCAGGAAAAAGAGCTGTTGTCTTTAGATGCTTTAATGGTCAGAACACGTCCGGTCCCAATAACAGTCTCCTGGCCTCCGTCAGCTCTGTACCAGGTGTAGATCCTTACTGCTGGGTTGGCAGTACTACTGCATGTCAGAGTCACATTACTGTCCTCTGGTACTGGACCAGAGGGATGGACTGACACTGTGATGTCTTTGGGCGAATCTGCAATATGACGAATAAATCACTTGTATTATTTATAGGTTTAACGTAATCTGATTTGTCATAAAATAAAGAAAGATTATGTCACTTTTTTCTTGCTGTTTCTGCACTTGTTGGACTGTTTTTAAACCTATACTAATTAATTTAATTAAGTTAATTGAAATGCATGAACACGGTTTTAGAGGTGTGGAAACCATATGATGTTGGCAATTAAAACAGTTTAAATTCTAAGCTAACATTTAACCATCAGTGCTAGTAAGGACAAATGAACTCACAGTAAATATCAGCTGTTAAACTTGTGCTAGCAGCTGACTCAGTGCTGCCATCTTGTTTGTTGTAGACAGCAGTACAGGAGATTGTCTTTCTATGATGGCGGTGAGAAGCAGTGAAGTTCACAACAGAGGTCTTGACTTTAGTTTTGTCCTGATTCTCCTGCAGTGTCTCCTGACTGTCACCCAGGCCGGGGGTCCATGTCAGAGTTGGAGGATGAGACAGACAGGGAGCTGGAGCAGAGCACGTCAAATTCACTGAGGTTCCCTCCTTCACCCGCAGTGTGGACGGAGTCAGAGTCGGTCTGGGAGGATCAGCTGGTGGGAAGGTACGTATGAACCAGTCACTAAATAAACAGTCATTCCTCTCCTTTCTTTATACTATTTGCCAAATGCAATAAATGCAAAACAAGGTCACAGCAGTTCTACAAGGGAAATGAATGAGTGAAGTGCAAGTTAACAAACTTTAAAACCTACCTTTGACTGAAATAGAGATTTGTTGTTTTTCAAAATTATATTTCAGAGCATTGTCACATTCTACTCTGAAGAAATAGTCATCGCTGTAAGCACGTTTCATGTTGTTCAGGGTTGTGGTGCAGTCTTTTCTTGTCAAGTTTCCTTTCAGTTCTCCATTTATTGTAGATTGTTGTGGATTACTGCTGTTAAACACAATCCCATGATAATTTTTCCATACTGCTTTACATGTGCTATCTAAGTCCTGTTTATACCAGTCTGTTACATCAAAGGAGCAGGGGATGGTCACACAGGATCCAATAAGAACCTCTATAGTCTTTGGCAGTAATGCTCCCCAGTCTCCACACAGAGCACCTGAAACACAAGAAACAAATTGAATACTACTTTACAGTCATGAGGAGTTTTTACTGTTTGATGACCTTGCTAAAATCTTACCACTAAACCTTATTCTTAGAATAATCCAAAATGACGACAGCAAAGATTAAGCTTTGTTTCCACAGTGTTTTTCCTCTAGATGTTTAATTTTTCACCCATCAGATTTTAAGTTTTAAGAAAAAGGCAGCAGAATATAAGTGACTAACATTGCATAGTTATAGTTTTTGATAGTTTTTATAGTCACTGATCTAAATGTGAATGAACTTCAACTCACCTTGCAGCAGAGAACCAATGAGAAGGAGAGTCAGAGCTGCAGCCATCTTAGTGTGTCCGGAGAGGCAGAAACTCTGGAGATTACACATGGAACATTCACATGTTTAGTGCATTTCATCCCTTATTAACTTTTTATAGTGAGGTTTATTTTGGAGGCCACTATTGAATGCAGTATTTGCAGAGGTTGCAGATGGATAAATGTTTTGCTGACCATATATTTCTTTTTCGATCTTTATCAATGTGGAAAAGGTTCCAAAGACGCCTGTACATGATTCTGAGTCATTAAAACTCAACTGAATCCCAACAAAATGAAATTCTTTTACGTGTGTCAGCATCTCATGAGGAAACCTATTTATAATTCATAGGGGGAAAAGGGGGATGTATTACATATTTTCCAGGCCTTTAAGAAACTTTGGTGATTGAGATATTCAACAGAAGGGTAATACTGGTTTAGGCTTTGTCCACGTACATGGGTATTTTTCTAAACGTAGCTTTTCCTCTGCGTTTTGGCCTGTCGTCCACACACAAACGGCTTTTTAGGTCACTGAAAACAGAGTTATGTAAAACTCTGGCCAGGGTGAAGATTTTCAGAAACTCAGTGTTTCAGTGTTGATGTGTAGACAAGGAAAACAGAATTTTGGGCGTGTTACGTCAGAGTATGCACCGTTATTACCTTTGTGAGGCGTCACTTATGAAGTGACATCTCGTGCAACGGCGGCATAAATACAGTACATCCATGAACGCCGGACATAGCCAAATAACAGCAAAGGTGCTAAATACGGGATTGGGAGCATTTCTATTGCCTCTCAAAGACTCTCTCAGCTAACAGTGCTAACAGAGCTAACAGAGCAAACAACGGCGAAAGTGCTCACAGGGATAAGTGGGTCAGCAGCTAGTGGGGCACGCTCACATGCATGGACATGCACTAAAAACACACCCGGCTATGTCAACAAAGTATGGAGAAGCTCAGGCGTGTGTGTGTGTGTGTGTGTGTGTGTGTGTGTTTGTGTGTGTTGTGTGTGTGTGTGTGTGTGTGTGTGTGTGTGTGTGTCAACCTGCCCACTGGTGTTGACAGAACTCCAATTGGGCATTTGCACAAGGATTTATTTTGTGAACAGATGAAAAGCACCGTTAACAAAAATACCCCCAAAATAAAAGGATTTTTTTCAATGAAATGCAGTCTACCTCAGTCCCAGGATTAGCATCATCTGTCAATTTTTTTTTTATTTTCAACTATGCTATACTGTACGCTCTTGTAAATATGACCATTTATGGCTTCAATTAGGAGTTAAGGGCCAGGGTAGAAGTGTTAACACTAGTGTTACTTCTCTTTCTTGACTGCTTGTGTCTGCAACTTTACCATCATGTCACCTTCTTAAAGCTGCAGTATGCGAGATTGGCGCAAATATGATTTAAAAAAGTTATTTTTAGAAAACGGCCGCTATATCGTGACAGAAGTACATGAAACAGGTAACCTGAAAAAAATCCTGTTCCTCTGTGTCCTACTGTGTCCTCCGGTGCTCCGAACGGCATCTGAAGGATTTCACTTACCGGAGGAAAACAAGGTCCGCTGCCCAGCTGCAGTTTATGAGAGCCGGCTGTCAATCACTCGCGAATTCCGACCAAACGGTCAAACTAGGCAGCGCTGATCAAATATGAATCAATATTCTGTTACTGTAATGCCTATTTCTCCACTCAAATGTTTTCAGAATCATCTTGTAGTTACTGTTTAGCTGTAAAATGAGAAAGTTTGTGATGCCGTCGCCATTGTAAAATCTGGTGAAGGAAAGCCAAATTCTGGTCACATGACCAGCCACAGCCAATAGGAACGCTCTCTCTCTCTGAAATAACCTGTGATTAGTCAAAATCTGCCGTCACGGGCTAGATTTTTCTAAAGCCTGAAAACAGAGACATGAGGAGGAGCAGAAGTCTAATTTCCTGTCAAAACACTTGAATTACAATATAATGAAAGATTATTATGGAATTTTTGCCCAATGATGCCAAAAATATACTGCCTACTGCCACTTTAACTTATTAGCGAGGTTTGTGGCGTCACCTATTTCTTCAGTTTTTTGTGGAAGTGGAAGGCTTAAAGTAGGTATGTGACACTCGCTCACACAAAATACAGGCACTATAAATGGGCCGGGAGCACAAAGAGAGTGAGAGAATAAGACAAAAGACAGAATTTTTGAAAGCATATTTCACAAATTTCACAAATTTTGAATATGTGTGTGTGTGTATGCGTGTATGAGAGAGTGTGTGGAAATATCTGGTGTGATTCTTGGAGGTGTTAAAACGCCCCACTTCATGCTATCTAGTATGTTTAACATCACTTTTTAAACGACTCAAACCAAATTTCCTTAGAGATACTGTTGACTAATATATAAATTAATTTACTGATATGTTTCTTTGATTTTTTTTTTGTGCCTCTCCTTTGATACCTTTATATTAGGGCTGTCAAAGTTAACACAATAACGCGTTGACGCAAATTAATTTTAACGGAACAAATTTCTTTAACGCATTAATGCAACTTGTGATTTTGGAGGTTGTAGCAGGCTTAGGTTTTAAAGCTAGAGTGATGATACTGGCATCATATGAAACTAGAAAACTTAAGAAAATCCATTAGTACCAACTGTGTCATACTAGCTTGTTGTGGGGAGGTTAAATAACGCTCCAAACTCACGCTAAGTTTTGGCGAGGAAAAACTGTCATGGCCATTTTCAAAGGGGTCCCTTGACCTCTGACCTCAAGATATCTGAATGAAAATGGGTTCTATGGGTACCCACGAGTCTCCCCTTTACAGACATGCCCACTTTATGATAATCACATGCAGTTTGGGGAAAGTCATAGTCAAGTCAGCACACTGACACACTGACAGCTGTTGTTGCCTGTTGGGCTGCAGTTTGCCATGTTATGATTTGAGCATATTTTTAATGCTAAATGCAGTACCTGTGAGGGTTTCTGGACAATATTTGTCATTGTTTTGTGTGGTTAATTGATTTCCAATAATAAATATATACATACATTTCCATAAAGAAAGCACATTTCCCCACTCCCACGTTGATAAGAGTATTAAATACTTGAAAAATCTCTCTTTAAGGTACATTTTGAACAGATAAAAAAATGTTTGATTTATTTGAAATTAATCGCGATTAATTATATATATATATGTATATATATATATGTATATGTCACCACAGTTATCGCTCTACTATTTCTAGTATGTACTCTACTGTTTGTTAATAGGTAGTCTAACAGCTCAAGACAACAAAATGCAACACATAATAGTAATTATTTTTCTAACTTTTACTTGGACTCTTTTTTTTTGACTCTACGTGTGGACTAGGCCTTAGTGTTTGTACTTACTGTGAGAGAAAAACAAATAAACATTCAGTTTATCATTGCCACAAAATGCTGCTTTTAGGCAACTACTATATTCAACAGTAACAATGTCCAAAACCACAATCGAATGACAGCTTAAGAGTTTTGAATAGAAATCTTGCCACCTTTCACAACATGTTTGTGTGGTTTTAGTATTTTGAATTATATTTAAAATCAGTTATGATGATTTATATGTGTTATAATAAAGAAGTTATGGCGACTTACATTTTTTTCAGGTCTTTCGAACAGATAGATGAAAGATGTGTAGAGAAATGAAGTTCCTGAAAAGTTGTGCTGCTTTTTCAAGACTTGAAAATGAGGAAGTCACTAAAATGCACAAGCGTGTGACAATGAAATGTACTTTTTTTTTATCAGAAATGGTTTTAAACAGTCTCACATCTGTCTTGATCCTAGCTTTTACTTTACCAATCTCAAATATTCTGCTTTAATCCAAATATTCAGTCTTTGGACGTAAAATGAAATATAATGTCGGTACCTGGTCATGGGAATTTCTGCAAATTATTAAGACACTACAGAAACCTATAATTAGACTTTATTGTCGTCCCGTGATAATTAACAGAATCATAAAAACAATAAAAATAGCAGGAAACTTAAGTTATTACATTGCTACAAAAATAATGCCATAATTATGGAAATAGCACATTCATTATCAGTCAAATTCAAATCAACACTGTAGTCTCATATGATTTCATGAGACACTGAATGAAAGCAGTTAAACAAGTAAAGGTTCATCCATGACAACAACAGTAATACAAAGTGAATGATAATACAGGACTGTTAATTATTGCCACTGTCATGTACGGGAGGCAGACACAGTAATATGCACACAAACATTTTAGAATGAGATTCAGTCCAATTCAACAGATCTCAGGATGTTTGATTTATATTGAATGTCAGAGAAGAGTTCACTCAGTTCAGAGCTGTTGAAGCAGTCGCTTGGAGTGTTGTTGACATACATGTTCCCTCCATGTATGTACTGTACATTTAAGAGACAAAATACACCTGGAAATATAATGCAGTCCAATACAAAACCACCACCAAAAACTGCTCCAAAACCAAAAACACCAAAACACCATCAGAAGAGACCACAAAGTTAAAAGAATACCTCTGTGATCCAGTTTCAGCAATAATTAAGCAGTATAACCCCACAAAGCCTTGTATCTCTTGGATTAATTGCAGTGCTATTTTGCATTGCATTGTGTATCTGCTCATGTTATTGTCCCCACCTGTTAGTAGCAAGTAGAGTTTCAGACCAGTGGGTTACCTCCGGGTCGGAAAAGTGAAACCAATGCTGAAGTGCCTTAAACCTGCATTCTTTCTAATATCCAGCAGGGGGCGACTCCTCTGGTTGATAAAATAAGTCTGATTGTATAGAAGTCTATGAGAAAATGAGCCTACTTCTCACTTGATTTATTACCTCAGTAAACATTGTAAACATGAGTTTATGGTCTCAATCACTAGTTTCAAGTCTTCTTCAATACAGCATGATGTTCATTAAGTAAATTATGGTCCCATTTAGAGTCAGATAGACCATAAAGCAGGGGATGCTTTAGGGCGTGGCTACCTTGTGATTGACAGGTCGCTACCACGGCGTTGTCCGGTTTGGGAGTTGTCCTGTTTTCGTCTTACAACTTTTACCCTTTCACAGTGTGTTTTCATTTCATGAAAGTTAATTGTAACATTTTGGTCGCCTAAAAATGTCTTATTCAGCGTTCGGTTGTACTTAGCTCCACCCTCTTGTGTCACAAAAAACGAAGATGGCGACGGCCAAAAAACAAAATTCCGAGGCTTCAAAGCGGTAGTCCACAAACCAATGGGTGACGCCACAGCGGCTACGTCCACTTCTTATATACAGGCTGTGGTTTGGATATGCTGATAATTCTAGTTGGATATTTAAAATCGTTTTACAAGTCCTCCAAATCAAACGACAAAATACAGTGTTTGTCAAAGCCCACTAAAACAACACATAGAAGCGTTTTCCGATCTGATGCCTCTAACAACAGGAAGACATCATTTGTTTGTGCCTTCCAAAGTCACTACAAAATCATTACAAATCACTGTTGGTAAAAATATACCTGTTTTATTGAGTGACAATGCTATGGTTGAGGTTTGGTTAGGATTGGACACAAAAACGTCCGGGTGAGGTTCAGGGAAAGATTGTGGTTTGGGTTCAAATAACTACTCCGTTAAGGTTAGAGAACCTTCATCGTCATGGTTACAATAACAAACGCATGGTCTTGGTCATGAAATGATTGTGGTCATGCTTTAAAAAAACTAAGTTGACTGGCGGTTTGAAACAGGAAATGAACAGCGGTCTCCCGTGTTAAATTCTGATGTTTTGTTGACCCGTCCATCCACCCTGATGTCCTCCCTACGTGGACTTCATCCCTCGATAACAAAGTCCCCTAACTGCCTTTGCTCCTGTCATAATTACTACGGTGTCTAGAGAGCTTTATCACTTAAACCTAAATATATATGTCGTTTTGAGGTACTGTCGAAGCATCATAAATACCAAGAAATATTTCAGTGTAGTTGCCAAATAATCGTCAATGCACTCAGTGGACGTTGACTCAGTTATTTTGTAATTACACTCTACTCCTGAGACTGGTCTCTTCGATCCAGTGCTACGTAAATCGTGTCCTCTTCATTTGGCTTCACTTTCTTTCTTTATTTGTTATGAAGAAAATCATTAAGGACATGTATATCTCCTCATTCAAAATGTATTTTATGTTTTAAATAAAACATTTACTACTCTTGATCATCAGAGCTTAAAATTACCATGTAATATAATCAATAGCTCTCTGATGATGTTCAAACCCAAATTGAGCATTAGATGCTTCATAGAGAAAGTATCTATTTAAATTACATTGTATAGTTGTTAATTTTTTGTGCCCACCCCCCCGTAAATAGTTGATTTATAAACACTCGTATCACTAAAGTGGCAATTTAAGGCGTTGCAGAAAAGAGCAGAGTGACAAAGGACGAACGTTTGCCTCAATATATAAAATACAAGACACCCTTCAGTAAAGTTATCTGATAATTATCAAGATCAGTGGAAGTTGACATGGTTATCTTGGAGTTTGGGCAATGACATCATACTCCGGAGATTTGTCTCTACGATCCAGTGACATGTAAGTTCTGTCCTCTTCTTTTGGCTTCACGTTCTTTCTTGCTTTCCTTTTGAGGAAATCAAAGAAAAATCCATAAATCCATATTATGTCATCAACAGAGCTTTCATAAGAAAAAGTATAATCCAGTGTAATAACATACCAAAGGAACGCCATGCAGACAGTGTACAGGACGTTCACACTGAGAGATACACCAGCAACAGCCAAGAGAAGGACTCCACTGTACGGTCCACAATGTTGCTCACGACCTGTCATCAGAAATAACAGAATCAATAACAAATCTGAGCAACAACAACTACATGTTTGACACAGACCTGTTTCTGAGAACATGGGATCTGAGCTCCCACAAACGAGAAAATCAGGCTGAACCACATACAACTGATAGAATAGAAGAAGACACCGTCATTTCTGATATTAACACAGAGTGGCACCAACTGGGAAATTTCATGATTTACATGATGCATAACTTGAGCATCTATTCTGAATGATTATTGTTGGGTGTAATATGTCTGTTGCAGGTTCTGGTGTATGTGTTGAAATAAAGACACATCTTGTGTTTTTAAGTATGAATATAGAAACTATTTTTGTAGTCTATTTTTTAGGAGCCCCCAAAGTCCCAAAAGATTAGGCCTGTCCAAAAATTACCTTAGAATTTTCGTTTTAAAAAATCACATAGGTTCGAACTCTTCTATATTTCTATGACACCGTGTCTTAGCTGGCCTCGAGCAACACAGCACTGTGCAGCGCTACGTGGTCCGCCGTTTTGAGCTGATCTTTTGTTGGATGCCCTATTACTATTAATTCTTGTTGCTTGATTTGAAAGCGCCGCAATGGGCACGGAACGGCTGATTTGTGAAGTTGAAATGAGGAGTTACCTATACGATACCTTCTCATTTCACTACAAAAACCTAAATAAGGTGGCAGCTGGCTGGAGGGAGATCACCAGGGAGCTGAAAAGTTTCCTACTTGCAAACATCTGAAGATAGCAAGTACTACTCACCCATCTTTTAAGTGGTTACGTCTCCACTCCAATGAAAGTGATGTTGTGTGTCTCTCGTCATGCAGTGAATTCATTGTGCACGAGAGAGCCGCGGTAGTGGTGCTTTTATTTGTTCTACAATCAAATATTAATTTTCATTTTCATTTTTTTTTTTTTTTAACAATTTTAATCTATATTTGAATTTAGAATATTTGTTGACAGCCCTACAGATGTTGTTTTTTTAACCTTCTGAGAACAAATCTCCATATGTTATGTGCAAAAGTTGTTATCTTGTGGGAACAAGATCATCTCTCTACCATACACTCACATCTCAGTTTAAGTTTTAATTTCACCTTAGAATCACATGCTCTGAAATTAATATACAAAAACCTTTTGGTGTAGCCATTATGTGTGATAGATGGTTTCTCAAGGAAAAATAGAGAGAGAGAGAGAGAGAGAGAGAGAGGGGCAAGGAGGGCTGGATGAATCAATGTGCTGTGCGCAGCTCTACAATGAATTCATATTTTACTTATTTTAAATAGCAAAAACAAATAGAAAATCGATATGTGGTGGTCAATTTTGATATTGTGGCACGCTGGCTCAAATAAATCAAGTTATGAGAAACACTGAAAACAGCGGAGGGTCCACATGGATACGACCTGCACCCTCACATTTTAAACAAGTGGTAAACACTACACATACAGTAAAGTATGGAAACACTTTGGGTTTCACACATTGCAGGAAAAGCAGAGCTAGACATCATGGCTAAAGCTGTATGCTAAAGTGACTTCATTCTCTGCTCAGGTAGACATTACTCCTCTATATCTTTATAAATAGTTGTTTGCTGCTATATTAATCCTCTGGATATCAAATAGAGAACCTTCAAAAGTGATGTTAAACATACTAGATAGCTTGAAACGGGGCGTTTTAACACCTCAAAGAGTCACACCAAATATTTCGACACACTCTCTTTCACACGCATACACACAGTGACACCCAAATTTAAAATATGTGAAATTTGTCAAATATCAACACTGCTTTCAAAAATCCATTTTTTTCTAGTAAGGCTCTATAATTCTCTCACTCTCTTTGTGCTCCCGGCCCATTTATAGTGCCTGTATTTTGTGTGAGCGAGTGTCCATCTCCTTGAAGAGGAAATGGGCGACACCATAAGCCTTGCTACTAATTTAAGAAGATATGATGGTAAAGTTGCAGAATATAGAGAAGTAACACTATACTATATTTTATCTTCTACCAAGACACCCTGGCTCCTAATTGAAGCCATAAACGGTTTTATTTACAAGGGCATACACTGGTATATCATTCTTGTAAATAAAAAAGTTTGATGGATGATACTAATCCTGGGGCCGAGGTACAGTAGACTGCATTTCATTGAAAAAAATTCTCCTGCTTGGGGACTGATTACAGTGTATCACTGGCCATGTTAACGATTATTACTGTGGCTGTAAAAATAGTTTTGACGGGCATTTCTGGTTCAGTGTTTGAAACAAAAAATGAGGCAGCAATACTCGTGTTAAATAACTATAGAAATAAATCCAACAGTGTTTCACCAAAAAATAATTTAGAGTTTTTAAAGTTAACCAGAATTTCTAGAAATCCTGATGGCTTCCAGCTAACTAATAACATTTACAATCAGTACACATAATACAGACCTTGACTTTTTACAGATGTTTGAGGCTCAAGGCTGTTGACACAAAAACGTTGACTGGCAGATCCCAGAGAGTTGGAGCTGTGGCAGAGCAAGGTGGAAAGATCCCTCTCCTGTGGTTGATTCACAGTAATGATGCTCCTCAGACCTGTGTCATTCAGAGGCTCATGGCTAATTGTAAACCTGTCAGTGTGATTGACAGGTAACCCATCCAAATACCACTGTAAAGTGGGAGAGGGATTTCCCACAGTCCTGCAGGAACAGCTGAGCCGGGCTGCAGCTTTGGTGCAGTCAGATGAAGGCAGGATCTGTGGAGCAACTGTAATGCATGTAGAGAAAACACACAAGTTTGGAGTCAAGTAAAGTCACGTTTACTCAAGTTTGCAAAAATGAATGACAAGATGTACTGATGTACTGACTGAAAAGTGGTGGGTGAAGACTATCATGCTGCAAATCAAAATGCTTGTTTATGCTGATTATTTTCTATACGTTGGGGGGGGGGCTTTATTGTGCTCATTCTATGTCCTGTTACCACAGGAATAAATGAAATGTTTGTAGCCATTTTAACCCAGGGTTAGGTTAGTTTGAACTGTGAGTTAAGTAGTAACATGAGATGATGAGATGAGGGCCTGTGGTAACAGACTACATTTGGCAAACTTAAAATAAATAATTATATCAATTAGAAACTGATTACAGCATGGACTGGGAATGGGTCAGAGTCAGTGGCTGGATGGGGAAAGGTCAAGGAGACCATTCACACCGGACACCAAAGACGGTACTTGAACAGTGACAGTCACCTGTTCCATACTGTTTTGTTCCCCCCTTTTGACTAAATATTTGAAACACCTCTCAGTACACTGTATAACCTTTCATATAATGTGTTATTTAAAGAAAATGTATTAATTGATGCAAGAGATTGATCAATAAAATGTGTAAATTAATGTAATAAATAGGCTAAGCAGATCAAATCAACAGCTTTATGAAAAACTAGATATAACATTAAATTAACTTTTGAATTAATTTCAATCAGTTTACTGAAATATGGCTTTATGCAAAGTAAAATATTTTAAATGTGATACTTACATTGAACATCTATTTGACTGAGGTTGGATCGTCCAGCTCCAATATCATTTTCAACCTGGCAGAAAAACAGACTGTCGTCTTTAGATGCTTTAATGTTCAGAACACGTCCGGTCCCAATAACAGTCTCCTGGCCTCCGTCAGCTCTGTACCAGGTGTAGTTCCTTACTGCTGGGTTGGCAGTACTACTGCATGTCAGAGTCACATTTCTGCCCTCTGTTACTGGACCAGAGGGATGGACTAACACTGTGGTGCGTTTGGGGGAATCTAAAAAATGAGTAATGAAACATAAATATTATTGGTTTGTGTTAGATTGTCTGTTGTAGGTTCTAGCTTCTAATATCTGTATTGGAATAGATACAGATTAAGAATGCTGACACCATTTTATTTTTTACAGTGCATCTGATTAATAACATATTGTTTTGTCCTGTTTCCCAACTATTCTAAGATCCAATATATAAATCTGGTGTTTTGAATCCAGCCCTCAAGTTTCATGATAGCATAAAAAAAACAGTGGTGAAATGCTGCTGACTGGCTTCCCATTTTAAGGAAAACTTAGTGGAGCAGCTTGTCACTAAAGTGAGAAAAGCGTTGGTCCATTTCTCGACTGCACACCGACACTCGCTAACGTTAAGCACACAACCTATGCACGAGTTATTCCTTAAAGGAGTATGCTACTTGTATAACACATTTTAGTTTTAAAAAATATTATAAATACATAATTCCCAGATGCTTAGGCCCGACAGGGTGTCAACTCAGGTCCGGTGGGCTTTTAATACACTGACAGAAACCAGTATGATGATGTTGTCCTCTTATTGGTGTTGTCAGATTTAGAAAACCAATAAATCTCTGCAAAGTCTTCAGGATGTTTTTTGTTAGAGCTGCAACTAAATATGAATTTCATTATTGATTAATCTGCTGATTATTTTTTCAATTTATTGATTAATCATAGTGGCTTTAAATATCCAAATAAACCAATTAATGACTAAATCTATTAATGAAATCAGTGAGGTCCGTAAAGATAGACCTCTCAGGGTGTATAGAACATATAAGTTTGAAATGTGATACATACATCTAACATCTATATATCTGTTGTCGGATCGTCCAGCTCCAATATCATTTTGAGCCTTGCAGAAAAAAGAGCTGTTGTCTTTAGATGCTTTAATGGTCAGAACATGTCCGGTCCCAATAACAGTCTCCTGGCCTCCGTCAGCTCTGTACCAGGTGTAGCTCCTTACTGCTGGGTTGGCAGTACTACTGCATGTCAGAATCACATTACTGTCCTCTGGTACTGGACCAGAGGGATGGACTGACACTGTGATGTCTTTGGGCGAATCTGCAATATGACGAATAAATCATTTGTATTATTTATAGGTTTAACGTAATCTGATTTGTCATAAAATAAAGAAAGATTATGTCACTTTTTTCTTGCTGTTTCTGCACTTGTTGGACTGTTTTTAAGCCTATACTAATTAATTTAATTAAGTTAATTGAAATGCATGAACACGGTTTTAGAGGTGTGGAAACCATATGATGTTGGCAATTAAAACAGTTTAAATTCTAAGCTAACATTTAACCATCAGTGCTAGTAAGGACAAATGAACTCACAGTAAATATCAGCTGTTAAACTGGGGCTAACAGCTGACTTGGTGCTGCCATCTTGTTTGTTGTAGACAGCAGTACAGGAGATTGTCTTTCTATGATGGCGGTGAGAAGCAGTGAAGTTCACAACAGAGGTCTTGACTTTAGTTTTGTCCTGATTCTCCTGCAGTGTCTCCTGACTGTCACCCAGGCCGGGGGTCCATGTCAGAGTTGGAGAATGAGACAGACAGGGAGCTGGAGCAGAGCACCTCAAATTCACTGAGGTTCCCTCCTTCACCTGCAGTGTGGACGGAGTCAGAGTCGGTCTGCGAAGACCAGCTGGTGGGAAGGTACATATGAACCAGTCACTAAATAAACAGTCATTCCTCTACTTTCTTTATACTATTTGCTAAATGCAATCAATGCAAAACAAGGTCACAGCAGTTCTACAAGGGAAATGAATGACTGAAGTGCAAGTTAACAAACTTTAAAACCTACCTAGGACTGAAATAGAGATTTGTTGTTGTTGAAAACTATATTTCATAGCACTGTCACATTCTACTCTGAAGAAATATGTATTGCTGTAAGCAGGTTGCATGTTGTTCAGGGTTGTGGCGCAGTCTTTTCTTGTCAAGTCTCCTGTCAGTTCTCCATTTATTGTAGATTGTTGTGGATTACTGCTGTCAAACACAACAGTCCCTTGATCATTTTTCCATACTGCTTTACATGTTCTATCTAAGTGTGATTCATGTTCGGCTGTTATGTCAAAGGAGCAGGGGATGGTCACACAGGATCCACTAAGAACCTCTATAGTCTGTGGCAGTAATGCTCCCCAGTCTCCACACAGGTTACCTGAAACACAAGAAACAAAATGAATACTACTTTACAGTCATGAGGAGTTTTTACTGTCTGATGGCCTTGCTTAAATCTTACCACTAAACCTTATTTTTAGAATAATCCAAAATGACGACAGCAAAGATTAAGCTTTGTTTCCACAGTGTTTTTCCTCTAGATGTTTAATTTCTCACCCATCAGATTTAAGTTTTAAGAATAAGCAGCAGAACGTGAATGTTTGACGAACATTGCATAGTTATAATTTTTGATAGTTTTTATAGTCACTGATTTAAATGTGAATGAACTTCAACTCACCTTGCAGCAGAGAACCAATGAGAAGGAGAGTCAGAGCAGCAGCCATCTTAGTGTGTCCGGAGAGGCAGAAACTCTGGAGATTACACATGGAACATTCACATGTTTAGTGCATTTCATCCCTAATTAACTTTTTATAGTGAGGTTTATTTTGGAGGCCACTATTGAATGCAGTATTTGCAGAGGTTGCAGATGGATAAATGGTTTGCCCACCCTATATTTCTTTTTCGATCCTTATCAATGTGGAAAAAGTTCCAAAGACGCCTGTACATGATTCTGAGTCATTAAAACTCAACTGAATCCCAACAAAATGAAATTCTTTTACGTGTGTCAGCATCTCATGAGGACACCTATTTATAATTCATAGGGGGAAAAGGGAGATGTATTACTTGCAAATTTTCCAGGCCTTTAAGAAACTTTGGTGATGGAGATATTCAACAGAAGGGTAATACTGGTTTAGGCTTTTTCCACGTACATGGGTATTTTTCTAAACGTAGCTTTTCCTCTGCGTTTTGGCCTGTCGTCCACACACAAACGGCTTTTTAGGTCACTGAAAACGGAGTTTTTGTAAAACTCTGGCCAGGGTGAAGATTTTCAGAAACTCAGTGTTTCAGTGTTGATGTGTAGACAAGGAAAACTGAATTTTGGGCTTGTTACGTCAGAGTATGCACCGTTATTACCTTTGTGAGGCGTCACTTATGAAGTGACATCTCGTGCAACGGCGGCATAAATACAGTACATCCATGAACGCCGGACTTAGCCAAATAACAGCAAAGGTGCTAAATACGGGATTGGGAGCATTTCTATTGCCTCTCAAAGGCTCTCTCAGCTAACAGTGCTAACAGAGCTAACAGAGCAAACAACAGCGAAAGTGCTGACAGGGATAAGTGGGACAGCAGCTAGTGGGGCACGCTCACATGCATGGACATGCACTAAAAACACACCCGGCTATGTCAACAAAGTATGGAGAAGCTCAGACGCGTGTGTGTGTGTGTGTGTGTGTGTGTGTGTCTGTGTGTGTGTGTGTGTGTGTGTGTGTGTGTGTGTGTGTGTGTGTGTGTGTGTGTGTGTGTGTGTGTGTGTGTGTGTGTGTGTGTGTGTGTGTCAACCTGCCCACTGGTGTTGACAGAACTCCAATTGGGCATTTGCACAAGGATTTATTTTGTGAACAGAGGAAAAGCACCGTTAACAAAAATACCCCCAAAATAAAAGGATTTTTTTCAATGAAATGCAGTCTACCTCAGTCCCAGGATTAGCATCATCTGTCAATTTTTTTTTTATTTTCAACTATGCTATACTGTACGCTCTTGTAAATATGACCATTTATGGCTTCAATTAGGAGTTAAGGGCCAGGGTAGAAGTGTTAACACTAGTGTTACTTCTCTTTCTTGACTGCTCGTGTCTGCAACTTTACCATCATGTCACCTTCTTAAAGCTGCAGTATGCGAGATTGGCGCAAATATGATTTTAAAAAGTTATTTTTAGAAAACGGCCGCTATATCGTGACAGAAGTACATGAAACAGGTAACCTGAAAAAAGTCATGTTCCTCTGTGTCCTACTGTGTCCTCCGGTGCTCCTAACGACATCTGAAGGATTTCACTTACCGGAGGAAAACAAGGTCCGCTGCCCAGCTGCAGTCTATGAGAGCCGGCTGTCAATCACTCGCGAATTCCGACCAAACGGTCAAACTAGGCAGCGCTGATCAGATATTAATCAATATTCTGTTACTGTAATGCCTATTTCTCCCCTCAAATGTTTCCAGAATCATCTTGTAGTTACTGTTTAGCTGTAAAATGAGAAAGTTTGTGATGCCGTCGCCATTGTAAAATCTGGTGAAGGAAAGCCAAATTCTGGTCACATGACCAGCCACAGCCAATAGGAACACTCTCTCTCTCTGAAATAACCTGTGATTAGTCAAAATCTGCCGTCACGGGCTAGATTTTTCTAAAGCCTGAAAACAGAGACATGAGGAGGAGCAGAAGTCTAATTTTCTGTCAGAACACTTGAATTACAATATAATGAAAGATTATTATGGAATTTTTGCCCAATGATGCCAAAAATATACTGCCTACTGCCACTTTAACTTATTAGCGAGGTTTGTGGTGTAGCCTATTTCTTCAGTTTTTTGTGGAAGTGGAAGGCTTAAAGTAGGTATGTGACACTCGCTCACACAAAATACAGGCACTATAAATGGGCCGGGAGCACAAAGAGAGTGAGAGAATAAGACAAAAGACAGAATTTTTGAAAGCATATTTCACAAATTTCACAAATTTTGAATATGTGTGTGTGTGTATGCGTGTATGAGAGAGTGTGTGGAAATATCTGGTGTGATTCTTGGAGGTGTTAAAACGCCCCACTTCATGCTATCTAGTATGTTTAACATCACTTTTTAAACAACTCAAACCAAATTTCCTTAGAGATAATAACTAATATATTGACTAATATATACTGTAAATTAATTCACTGACATGTTTTTAAAAAAATGTTTTCCTTTCGTTTAATACCTCTATATTAGTGCTGTCAAAGTTAACACAATAACGCGTTGACGCAAATTAATTTTAACGGAACAAATTTCTTTAACGCATTAATGCAACTTGTGATTTTGGATGTTGTAGCAGGCTTAGGTTTTAAAGCTAGAGTGATGATACTGGCATCATATGAAACTAGAAAACTTAAGAAAATCCATTAGTACCAACTATGTCATACTAGCTTGTTGTGGGGAGGTTAAATAACGCTCCAAACTCACGTTAAGATTTGGCGAGGAAAAACTGTCATGGCCATTTTCAAAGGGGTCCCTTGATTTCTGACCTCAAGATATGTGAATGAAAATGGGTTCTATGGGTACCCACGAGTCTCCCCTTTACACACATGCCCACTTTATGATAATCACATGCAGTTTGGGGCAAGTCATAGTCAAGTCAGCACACTGACACACTGACAGCTGTTGTTGCCTGTTGGGCTGCAGTTTGCCATGTTATGATTTGAGCATATTTTTAATGCTAAATGCAGTACCTGTGAGGGTTTCTGGACAATATTTGTCATTGTTTTGTGTGGTTAATTGATTTCCAATAATAAATATATACATACATTTCCATAAAGAAAGCATATTTCCCCACTCCCACGTTGATAAGAGTATTAAATACTTGAAAAATCTCCCTTTCAGGTACATTTTGAACAGATAAAAAAATGTTTGATTTATTTGAAATTAATCGCGATTAATTATATATATATATGTATATATATATATGTATATGTCACCACAGTTATCGCTCTACTATTTCTAGTATGTACTCTACTGTTTGTTAATAGGTAGTCTAACAGCTCAAGAACACAAAATGCAACCCATAATAGTAATTATTTTTCTAGCTTTTACTTGGACTCTTTTTTTTTGACTCTACGTGTGGACTAGGCCTTAGTGTTTGTACTTACTGTGAGAGAAAAACAAATAAACATTCAGTTTATCATTGCCACAAAATGCTGCTTTTAGGCAACTACTATATTGCCACCTTTCACAACATGTTTGTGTGGTTTTAGTATTTTGAATTATATTTAAAATCAGTTATGATGATTTATATGTGTTATAATAAAGAAGTTATGGCGACTTACATTTTTTTCAGGTCTTTCGAACAGATAGATGAAAGATGTGTAGAGAAGTGAAGTTCCTGAAAAGTTGTGCTGCTTTTTCAAGACTTGAAAATGAGGAAGTCACTAAAATGCACAAGCGTGTGACAATGAAATGTACTTTTTTTTTATCAGAAATGGTTTTAAACAGTCTCACATCTGCCTTGATCCTAGCTTTTACTTTACCAATCTCAAATATTCTGCTTTGATCCAAATATTCAGTCTTTGGACGTAAAATGAAATATAATGTCGGCACCTGGTAATGGGAATTTCTGCAAATTATTAAGACACTACAGAAACCTATAATTAGACTTTATTGTCGTCCCGTGATAATTAACAGAATCATAAAAACAATAAAAATAGCAGGAAACTTAAGTTATTACATTGCTACAAAAATAATGCCATAATTATGGAAATAGCACATTCATCATCAGTCAAATTCAAATCAACACTGTAGTCTCATATGATTTCATGAGACACTGAATGAAAGCAGTTAAACAAGTAAAGGTTCATCCATGACAACAACAGTAATATAAAGTGAATGATAATACAGGACTGTTAATTATTGCCACTGTCATGTACGGGAGGCAGACACAGTAATATGCACACAAACATTTTAGAATGAGATTCAGTCCAATTCAACAGATCTCAGGATGTTTGATTTATATTGAATGTCAGAGAAGTGTTCACTCAGTTCAGTGGTGATTGTTGAAGCAGTCGCTTGGAGTGTTGTTGACATACATGTTCCCTCCATGTATGTACTGTACATTTAAGAGACAAAATACACCTGGAAATATAATGCAGTCCAATACAAAACCACCACCAAAAACTGCACCAAAACCAAAAACACCAAAACACCATCAGAAGAGACCACAAAGTTCAATGAATACCTCTGTGATCCAGTTTCAGCAATAATTTAGCAGTATAACCCCACAAAGCCTTGTATCTCTTGGATTAATTGCAGTGCTATTTTGCATTGCATTGTGTATCTGCTCATGTTATTGTCCCCACCTGTTAGTAGCAAGTAGAGTTTCAGACCAGTGGGTTACCTCCGGGTCGGAAAAGTGAAACCAATGCTGAAGTGCCTTAAGCCTGCATTCTTTATAATATCCAGCAGGGGGCGACTCCTCTGGTTGATAAAATAAGTCTGATTGTATAGAAGTCTATGAGAAAATGAGCCTACTTCTCACTTGATTTATTACCTCAGTAAACATTGTAAACATGAGTTTATGGTCTCAATCACTAGTTTCAAGTCTTCTTCAATACAGCATGATGTTCATTAAGTAAATTATGGTCCCATTTAGAGTCAGATAGACCATAAAGCAGGGGATGCTTTAGGGCGTGGCTACCTTGTGATTGACAGGTCTCTACCACGGCGTTGTCCGGTTTGGGAGTTGTCCTGTTTTTGTCTTACAACTTTTACCCTTTCACAGTGTGTTTTCAATTCATGAAAGTTAATTGTAACATTTTGGTCGCCTAAAAATGTCTTATTCAGCGTTCGGTTGTACTTAGCTCCACCCTCTTGTGTCACAAAAAACGAAGATGGCGACGGCCAAAAAACAAAATTCCGAGGCTTCAAAGCGGTAGTCCACAAACCAATGGGTGACGCCACAGCGGCTACGTCCACTTCTTATATACAGGCTGTGGTTTGGATATGCTGATAATTCTAGTTGGATATTTAAAATCGTTTTACAAGTCCTCCAAATCAAACGACAAAATACAGTGTTTGTCAAAGCCCACTAAAACAACACATAGAAGCGTTTTCTGATCTGATGCCTCTACCAACAGGAAGACATCATTTGTTTGTGCCTTCCAAAGTCACTACAAAATCATTACAAATCACTGTTGGTAAAAATATACCTGTTTTATTGAGTGACAATGCTATGGTTGAGGTTTGGTTAGGATTGGACACAAAAACGTCCGGGTGAGGTTCAGGGAAAGATTGTGGTTTGGGTTCAAATAACTACTCCGTTAAGGTTAGAGAACCTTCATCGTCATGGTTACAATAACAAACGCATGGTCCTGGTTATGAAATGATTGTGGTCATGCTTTAAAAAAACTAAGCTGACTGGCGGTTTGAAACAGGAAATGAACAGCGGTCTCCCGTGTTAAATTCTGATGTTTTGTTGACCCGTCCATCCACCCTGATGTCCTCCCTACGTGGACTTCATCCCTCGATAACAAAGTCCCCTAACTGCCTTTGCTCCCGTCATAATTACTACGGCGTCTACAGAGCTTTATCACTTAAACCTAAATATATGTTGTTTTGAGGTACTTTTCAAAGTGTATAAATACCAAAGAAATATTTCAGTGTCGTTGCCAAATAATCATCAAGGCACTCAGTGGACGTTGACTCAGTTATTTTGTAATTACACTCTACTCCTGAGACTGGTCTCTTCGATCCAGTGCTACGTAAATCGTGTCCTCTTCATTTGGCTTCACTTTCTTTCTTTATTTGTTATGAAGAAAATCATTAAGGACATGTATATCTCCTCATTCAAAATGTATTTTTTGTTTTAAATAAAACATTTACTACTCTTGATCAACAGAGCTTAAAATTACCATGTAATATAATCAATAGCTCTCTGATGATGTTCAAACCCAAATTGAGCTTTAGATGCTTCATAGAGAGAGTATCTATTTAAATTACATTGTATAGTTGTTCATATTTTGTGCCCACCCCCCCGTAAATAGTTGATTTATAAACACTCGTATCACTAAAGTGGCAATTTAAGGCGTTGCAGAAAAGAGCAGAGTGACAAAGGACGAACGTTTGCCTAAATATATAAAATACAAGACACCCTTCAGTAAAGTTATCTGATAATTATCAAGATCTCGGGAAGTTGACATGGTTATCTTGGAGTTTGGGCAATGACATCCTGCTCTAGAGATTTGCCTCTACGGTACAGTGACATGTAAGTTCTGTCCTCTTCTTTTGGCTTCACGTTCTTTCTTGCTTTCCTTTTGAGGAAAACAAAGAAAAATTCATAAATACATATTATTTCATCAACAGAGCTTTCATAAGAAAAAGTATAATCCAGTGTAATAACATACCAAAGGAACGCCATGCAGACAGTGTACAGGACGTTCACACTGAGAGATACACCAGCAACAGCCAAGAGAAGGACTCCACAGTACGGTCCACAATGTTGCTCACAACCTGTCATCAGAAATAACAGAATACTGTAAATATCAGATCCCTGTTCAAGTGTTACATTTATGCAACAGTGACTCAGTGGCTTTTTTATTAGCTACACATCTGCATTTATGCCACGGGACAGCTGTAAATCAAAAAAGTCAGGACATTTGTCAAGGTTTTAATCATGTGTTACAACCCCAACGTCCACCTGTGTTTGGTGGTAGAGCACGATTCAGCTTTTGTGAGGCTCAAGAACAAATCTGAGCAACAACAACTACACGTTTGACACAGACCTGTTTCTGAGAACATGGGATCTGAGCTCCCACAAACGAGAAAATCAGACTGAACCACATACAACTGATAGAATAGAAGAAGACACCGTCATTTCTGATATTAACACAGAGTGGCACCAACTGGGAAATTTCATGATTTACATGATGCTACCTTGAGCATCTAATCTGAATGATTATTGTTGGGTGTAATATGTCTGTTGCAGGTTCTGGTATATGTGTTGAAATAAAGACACATCTTGTGTTTTTAAGTATTAATATTGAAACTATTTTTGTAGTCTATTTTTTTAAATTACCTTAGAATTTTCGTTTTAAAAAAACACATAGGTTCGAACTCTTATATTTTTCTATGACACCGTGTCTTAGCTGGCCTCGAGCAACACAGCACTGTGCAGCGCTACGTGGTCCGCCGTTTTGAGCTGATCTTTTGTCGGATGCCCTATTACTATTAATTCTTGTTGCTTGATTTGAAAGCGCCGCAATGGACGAGGAACGGCTGATTTGTGAAGTTGAAATGAGGAGTTATCTATACGATACCTTCTCATTTCACTACAAAAACCTAAATAAGGTGGCAGCTGGCTGGAGGGAGATCACCAGGGAGCTGAAAAGTTTCCTACTTGCAAACGTCTGAAGATAGCGACTACTACTCACCCATCTTTTAAGTGGTTACGTCTCCACTCCAATGAAAGTGACATTGTGTCTCTCGTCATGTGGTGCTTTCAGTGTGCACGAGAGAGCCGTGGTAGTGCTGCTTTTTTTTTTTCAACAAATAGTAATTTTAATTTTTTTTTACAATTTGTTGAGAGAGAGAGAGAGAGAGAAAGAGATTAAATTCCAATGTTCGAATTACGCCGTAGTTTCTGGGGGGAGCTCTATTTTTTGGGGGTAGGAGGGTAATGGACACAGTATTGTACTGTACTTTGTTATTGTCATCTATAGTGGTTATTTGCATAAAAAGACACAATTAAAATGGTTATGATTATTTAAATGTTTACTTTAATTAATAAAAATCTTGGTAAATTGTTAGGAAGTTAAACAGGTCATAATTCTCTCTCTATTATCTATTTTATATTGATGTGAAAACATCTCCTTCAAACAAGTGGATTTATTCAAGTTTCTCACCAAAAACTTGATTTTACAGGATTACATTTGAACACATCATGCTAACGTTGTAATTTACCTTCGCCCAATTGTAATTTTTACAGAGCAGAGCTAGAACGCATCTTAATGTAACTCAATGGAACCTCCGTTAACGTTAGTAACTCAGTTATTTAACCAAGCAGAACTGTGCTGCTTACTGGCTTCTAACAGCTAACATTACTAACTCTCCTCCTGCCGATTTCAACACAGATTTGTTGTTCACAGTGTAGCATTATCAGGGAAAATAGGGTGCGCCCCCTCAGGTTTAGTAGGGGTAGCACCAAGCTTTTGAGCGCTTTTTTTTTCTCTCCACCATGGCTCCGGACCAAAACAAACTGACATGATACAGCGTGCGTATGCGTCATTGTGCATGCGTAACTATCAGAAAACATTGAAGAGGAATCGATAGTCACAGAGGCATGACATGCCAAGGAATCGGAGAACCGGTTCTCTATTCCCATCTCCAGCGTTTTCCCTGTCTGCCAAAGTGGTGGATGGCCTGGTGATTTAACCCGCCACTGCCAACAATTCACCCGCATTTGGCAGGTGGCGAGTGCTAATTTCAGACACTGGTGGTAGACAATGTTGATATTGTGGCATGCTGCCACAAACAAGTCAAGGTACTGGAAACCGCAAATGTCATGCCCAAATTAAAGGATATTTAAATCAATTTTACTGTAATTGGCCTGGCTTATCATGTTTTATGGACCATAAAACTTTTGAAATGTAATACTTACATTGAACATCTATTTGACTGTTGTTGGATCGTCCAGCTCCAATATCATTTTCAGCCTGGCAGAAAAACAAACTGCAGCCTTTAGATGCTTTAATGGTCAGAACACGTCCGGTCCCAATAACAGTCTCCTGGCCTCCGTCAGCTCTGTACCAGGTGTAGTTCCTTACTGCTGGGTTGGCAGTACTACTGCATGTCAGAATCACATTACTGTCCTCTGGTACTGGACCAGAGGGATGGACTAACACTGTGGTGCGTTTGGGGGAATCTGAAAAATGAGTAATGAAACATAAATATTATTGGTTTGTGTTACATTGACTGTTGTAGGTTCTAGCTTCTAATATCTGTATTGTAATAGATACAGATTAAGAATGCTGACACCATTTTTTTTACAGTGCATCTGACTAATAAAATATTGTTTTGTCCTGTTTCCCAACTATTCTAAAAGTCAAATATATAAATCTGGGATCTGGTGTTTTGAATCCAGCCCTAATTGATATTGACGTTAGGGATGTGCATTTCAAGCAAAATTACTATTAGATAATCACTGGGAAATAGACGATAATTTTTCGAAAATCCCTATTTTACCATTTCACTGTCCACTGTAATTAGGACCAAAACGGATGTACATTTAGGGATTTGTAGAATAATTGATTATACATTGTGCAAAGGGTAAAACTATTATACAAGTATAACAATTATCATACGCCTGACAACACTGCGGAATCGATAATCAACTCTTGAAGTCAAAACATGGCAAGTAGATCATTAGTTATTGAACCTCAAATGGTCAACAAAGTGATAAATACCAGTGTAAACTCAAGTTTCATGATAGCATCAAGAAACCAGTGGTGAAATGCTGGCTGACTGGCTTCCCATTTCAAGCAAAACTTAGTGGAGCGGCTTGTCACTAAAATAAGAAAAGCGCTGGTCCATCTCTCGACCGCACACCAATATGTGTAAAGCACAGGTAGGTTTACCTGCTGGGCATTTCTGCCTGACGCACCTCCGACGGTGCCATTGTGCTGGCTGCAGGGTCATCAGCCGGGAGCCACCCTTCACTGATGTTTCGCTCCTTTAATCCCGGAACATCTCGAGGTGGTGGAGCAGCGGCAGGGACGTCTCCCTACCGCCCCCTGCAGCCAGCCTTAGGATCCTTGTTTTCCCCACGCCTTGTCCTTTCTTCGGAGCCAGAGCCAGAAGCTCCCTTGTTCTGCCTCCTCCGCCAGGGCTTTGAGAACCTTCTTCTGCTTGGAGCCTGTGATCCCCAGAGACTTAAGGAGCCGCTGGGTGGATGTTCCAGTGTAGCCTCTGCAGCCAATCTCCACTGGGTAGATGAATGCCCTCCATCCTGCTTGTGAGCATACAGCTGCCAGCTCTGTATACTTCTCCTTCTTTCTCTCATAGGCAGCCTCCATCCCCTCTTACCACGGGACAGTCAGCTCCACCATGATGGCCGTCTTGGAGGGGGTGGACCAGAGCACGATGTCAGGCCGTAGGGAGGTTGTGGTGATCTCCTGTGGGAATTTCAACTGTCGGTCGAGGTCAGCTCTCATGTTCCACTCGCCTCCAGGTAACAGGAGAGACCACTCCCTCGTGTTGCAGCTCTGAGCCTCGCCCCCTTGTCTGACAAACTTGATCAGCCGCTGTACTGTTACTGGGCTGGCCCCGTTTGCCTCCAGCCTGCGTGCCTCCAGGATTTCTGCTAGCTTACGCAGGACTTTGTCGTGGCGCCATCTGTACCGGCCCTGCGCCAGGGCTGCCTTGCACCCGGAGAGGATGTGCTGTAATCTCGGGGTCTTGGAGTCACAGAGTTGGCAGTTCTCCTCTGAGCCGTACCAGAGGTGCAGGTTCTGGGGACTGGGAAGGGTATCGTATGTGGCCCTGATTAGGAAGCTGAGCCTTGCCTGGGGCATCTTCCACATATCCGCCCACGTAACCGCCCTGTTAATTACCGCCTCCCAGGTTGTCCATCTCCCTTGCTGATGTTGGCTCACTGCTCTGATCTTATAGCACTCCTCTTCCATTTTCACCACTTCGGAGATCACAAGATCTTTCCTCTCCTTCTTAGTGGCTTTGGACCACATCTTGGGTGCAGTTCCCCATCCAAGACCGGTCCTTCCTGACTGCAGCAGACCAACAATCTCCTGATGTTTTAGACGATTGATGGCCTGGTCTACTGTCTGCGTCGCACTCCACTTACGTCCTGTTCGAACTTGGGCCTTGGAGTTTTGGACAGTCGGGTCAGGTGAGTCTCTCAGTTCGAACACGAGCCTCACCTTCTCCTGTCTGTAGCCCAAGCTGATGGATTTCAGTGGAAGCTTCAGTGTGTTTCTGTCAAACAGTGCTGCGTTGGAAAGACATCGAGGAAGGCCTAGCCATTTACGGATGTAGTTGTTGGCTTTTCCATCCATCTTCAGAGCTGTTGTTAAGGTGATGTCACATAGCTTCAGGGGCCACATCAGACGCTGGTACAAGGTGAACTGATAGCACCAGACCTTGAATTTCCCTGGAAGGAAGCTTTGGTCGATCTTGTTCAGACCGTCTGTGAGCTGGGTTGTTACAGAGGCAGCCATGAGCTTATCAGAAAGGTCGGCTGTGTAAAGCCTTCCAAGGCTTCGCACAGGTTGGTCCACCAGAAGCGGGATTCCCTCACCCTCGACTGAGAAGGAGATGTTGTCGTTCCTCACTCCCTTCCGAATTGAGAGACTGCGGGACTTGGTAGGTTTTATTTTCATCCGGGCCCATGTTAGCAGCTCCTCAAGCCTTTTTAGGAGCCTGGAAGTGCATGCTGCTGTTTGAAGGAGGGTGGTGACATCATCCATATAGCTTCGTAGGGCTGGGAGTCGCTGACCTGACTGGGACCTGACTCCTCGGACCATCTGTCTGCCACCAATTAGGATGATCTCAAACGCTGCTGTGAAGAGGATGGGGGAGATGGAGCAGCCCATTGCTATCCCTTTCTCCAGCTGGTGCCAACCGGTCGAGATCTCCTGGGTTGTGTAGCAGACATGGAAGTTGTTGAAGTAGTTTGCTACTAAGCTCTGGATGCATGGTGGTGTGTGGAAGAAATCAAGCGCGAACGTGATGAGCTGGTGGGGAACAGACCCATAGGCGTTTGCAAGATCCAACCAGACTACGTGAAGATCCGATTTTCGTTGCTTGGCCGTCTGGATTTGTTCCCAGATCATAGCCGAGTGCTCCACGCAGCCAGGAAACCCCGGGACTCCTGCCTTCTGGCAACTGGTGTCGATGTAATTGTTCGCCAGGAGGTAGCTGGTCATACGCTTTGCCACCACTGAGAAGAAAATCTTCCCTTCTACGTTCAGCAGGGCGATGTCTCTGAACTGACTGATGTTATGGGAATCTTTCTCCTTCGGAATGAAGGTGGTGACAGCTCTATTCCATTCTGATGGGATGGATTGGGTTTTCCAGGCAACGCCTATCAGCTTCCATAAAAGTTTCAGGAGCCTGGGGCAGTTTTTGTATACCCTGTAGGATACCCCGTTTGGACCGGGGGCTGATGCAGCTCTCACTCGTTCTACTACCTGCTTGACTTCAGACCATCTGGGGGGAGTGGTGTCAAACTCCAAGGAGGGCTGCGGTGGACGGGGTATATACCCTGGTGAGCCGAGAGGGCTTTCCCTTTGGCTGTCGCTGAGCTGGCCTTTGATGTATTCCTCCAGCTCCTGCTCTGTGGTCTGCAGTGTCCCGGACTTCTTCTCCTCCAAGAGGCCTCGGGCATACTTAAAGGGGTCCCGGAAGAAGCTCACCCTTGCCTTCTCCCTGCGGCTTCTGCGTTTCCTGATTCTTTCAGCTCGTCTCAGGTGTGTGAGTCTGTCTTTGATTTGGTTCCACAGGTTCTTCAGGCCCTCCTTTTCCTGGTCCTCGGCTTTCCTCCATGATTTCCTTAAGAGGCGTCGCTCCTTAACCAGCTGCAGAATTTCCCTCTCACGTCTCCCGCTCTGTTTGGGAATGCTACTCCTCTGGGGCATCTCTCCAAATATTTCTTTGCCTTCCTCGTAGATGATGTGGCCGAAGATGTTCAGTTTGGCGTTTGTGCTGCCTCTTAGTGTGTTCTGGAGGGTGGTGTGCAGGCTCGTGTCGAAGCTTGTCCAAGCATCCTTGTCACTGGCTTTTGGCCACTTGACTTTGGGTTTTCGGACTGGCTTCCCTGGTGTTGTTCTTGTGGGTTCTCTGTTTGGTGTTTCATTTTGATGCTCGTGCAGTGGGCTGAGCCGATGCGAATCCTGCTGGGGAGGCAGATCTTCCCCTGTCTCACCAGCTGCAATGATGGGATCAGTAGCACTGTGGTGCTCAACCTGGCTATGATTCCCCCTCGTCTGACCTGCTGCCGCAGTGCGAGCTTGCGTCTGATTGCTACCGCCGCATTTTGCCTTCCCCTGGTGGGTTCGCAGGCCCAGGTAGGTTGTTACTTTAGACCACCCGCAACCGCATTCTCTCAGGATCCTGTGCTTGTTTGTCGTTTCCGTGCCAGTCGTTACCGTGTTATCCTTCCTGATTGGTCCATCTTCCATCCCGCCTCTCGGTGGACCGCCGGGCTGTTATATATAATATATAATATATAATATATAATATATTTTAAAAATACCTAATTCCCAGATGCTTAGGCCTGACAGGGAGTCAACTCAGGTCCGGAGGGAACCTTCAGAATGTTTTTGTTAGAGCTGAAACTAATTATGAATTTCATTATTAATGAATCTGTTGATTATTGATTAATCATAGTGGCTTTAAATATCCAAATAAACCAATTAATGACTAAATCTATTAATTAAATCAGTGCAGTGCGTAAAGATAGACCTCTCAGGGTGTATAGAACATATAAGTTTGAAATTTGATACATACATTGAACATCTATATGTCTGTTGTTGGATCGTCCAGCTCCAATATCATTCTGAGCCTTGCAGGAAAAAGAGCTGTTGTCTTTAGATGCTTTAATGGTCAGAACACGTCCGGTCCCAATAACAGTCTCCTGGCCTCCGTCAGCTCTGTACCAGGTGTAGATCCTTACTGCTGGGTTGGCAGTACTACTGCATGTCAGAATCACATTACTGTCCTCTGGTACTGGACCAGAGGGATGGACTGACACTGTGATGTCTTTGGGTGAATCTGCAATATGACGAATAAATCATTTATATTATTTATAGGTGTAACGTAATCTGGTTTGTCATAAAATAAAGAAAGATTATGTCACTTTTTTCTTGCTGTTTCTGCACTTGTTGGACTGTTTTTAAGCCTATACTAATTCATTTAATTAAGTTAATTGAAATCCATAAACATGATTTTAGAGGTGTGGAAACCTTATGATGTTGGCAATAAAAACAGTTTAAATTCTAAGCAAACATTTAACCATCTGTACTAGTAAGGACAAATGAATTCACATGAAATATCAGCTGTTAAACTTCTGCTAGCAGCTGACTCAGTGCTGCCATCTTGTTTGTTGTAGACAGCAGTACAGGAGATTGTCTTTCCATTATGTTGGTGAGAAGCAGTGAAGTTCACAACAGAGGTCTTGACTTTAGTTTTGTCCTGATTCTCCTGCAGTGTCTCCTGACTGTCACCCAGGCCGGGGGTCCATGTCAGAGTTGGAGGATGAGACAGACAGGGAGCTGGAGCAGAGCATGTCAAATTCACTGAGGTTCCCTCCTTCACCTTCAGTGTGGACGGAGTCAGAGTCGGTCTGCGAAGACCAGCTGGTGGGAAGGTACATATGAACCAGTCACTAAATAAACAGTCATTCCTCTCCTTTCTTTATACTATTTGCCAAATGCAATAAATGCAAAACAAGGTCACAGCAGTTCTACAAGGGAAATGAATGACTGAAGTGCAAGTAAACAGACTTTAAAACCTACCTTTGACTGAAATAGTGATTTGTTGCTTTTCAAAATTATATTTCAAAACATTGTCACATTCTACTTTGAAGAAATAGTCATCGTTGTAAGCAGGTTGCATGTTGTTCAGGGTTGTGGTGCAGTCTTTTTTTGTCAAGTCTCCTTTCAGTTCTCCATTTATTTTAGTTTGTCGTGGATTACGGCTGTCAAAAACAACAGTCCCTTGATCATTTCTCCATACTGCTTTACATGTGCTATCTAAGTTCTGTTCATACCAGTCTGGCATGTCAAAGGAGCAGGGGATGGTCACACAGGATCCTCTAAGAACCTCTATAGTCTTTGGCAGTAATGCTCCCCAGTTTCCACACAGGGCACCTGAAACACAAGAAACAAAATGAATACTACTTTACAGTCATGAGGAGTTTTTATTGTTTGATGGCCTTGCTAAAATCTTACCACTAAACCTTATTCTTAGAATAATCCAAAATGACGACAGCAAAGATTAAGCTTTGTTTCCAGTGTTTTTCCTTCTAGATGTTTAATTTTTCACCCATCAGATTTAAGTTTTAAGACAAAGGCAGGAGAACGTGAATGTTTGACTAACATTGCATAGTTATAGTTTTTATAATTATTGATCTAAATATGAATAAACTTCAACTCACCTTGCAGCAGAGAACCAATGAGAAGGAGAGTCAGAGCTGCAGCCATCTTAGTGTGTCCGGAGAGGCAGAAACTCTGGAGATTACACATGGAACATTCACATGTTTAGTGCATTTCATCCCCAATTAACTCTGATTTTTAGAGTAGGGTTTATTTTGTTGGAGGCTGAATGCAGTATTTGCAGAGGCTGCAGATGGAGAAATATTTTCCTGACCATATATCTGTTTTTTGATCTTTATCACTGTGGAAAAGGTTCCAAAGACACCTGTACCGGATTCTGAGCCACTAAAACTAAACTGAATCCCAAGACAATTAAATTCTTTTAGGTGTCAGTATCTCATGAGGGCAGGGTGACGCAACACACATATTTATTATTCATATGGAGAAAAGTGGATATACATTATTAATGCTTTTGATTCAATTTATTTCAAACCCATTATCAAACAGTTAAATTAATCTTTACTCATTTTAAATACATTTTCTTGCAAATTTGCCAGTTTTATGAAATTTTGGTGATGAGATATTCAACAAAATGGTAATACTGGTTTAGTGTATCTATGTGAGAAAAACAAAACAAATAATTGTTTGTCACACACTGTAATATTCAGTTTATCATTTTTAAAAAAGACATATAAGATGAAATGATGATAAAATGGAAAAACTTAGGCAACTAATATATTCAACAGTAACAATGTCCAAAACCACATCCAATGACCGCTTAAGAGTTTTTGAATACAGTTCTGAATAGAAATGTTGCCACCTTCGACAAACTATTTTTATTTCTTCCTACCATTTAAATTCTTCATTGATCTAAAGTCTAGCGACTTAATGTTTATTTTTTTAGTATTTTATATTATCTTTAAAGTCAGTTTTGATGATTTATATGTGTCATAAGAACTTATGGTGACTTACATTTTCTTCAGGTCTTTCGAGCAGATAGATGAAAGATGTGTAGAGAAGTGAAGTTCCTTAAAAGTTGTGCTGCTTTTTCAAACAGCCTGCAAGACTTGAAAATTAGGAAGTCACTAAAGTGCACATGCGTATGGCAATGAAATGTACTTTTTCAGCAGAAATGGTTTAAACAGTCTCACATCTGTCCTGATCCTAGCTTTTACTTTACCAATCTCAAATATTCTACTTTGATCCTAATATTCAGTCTTTGGACCTAAAATGAAATATAATGTTTGTACCTGGTAATGGGAATATCTGCATATGATTAAGACACTACAGAAACCTATAATTAGACTTTATTGTCAAAGCGATTTTCACATACTATAAAAACAATAACATTGTTAATCTTAATACTGAAATCCCACCAATTTAACTGAAATGTTGCTGTTTCAAATCTACAGACTGACCAATAAATCTGGATGGAGAAGGTGATGACATAGACTCAGTCAACTGTCCCGTGATAATTAACAGAATCATGAAACAATAAAAATAGCAGGAAACTTAAGTTATTAAATTGCTACAAAAATAATGCCATAATTATGGAAATAGCACATTCATCATCAGTCAAATTCAAATCAACACTGTAGTCTCATATGATTTCATAAGACACTGAATGAAAGCAGTTAAACAAGTAAAGGTTCATCCATGAGAACAACAGTAATACAAAGTGAATGATAATACAGGACTGTTAATTATTGCCACTGTCATGTACGGGAGGCAGACACAGTAATATGCACACAAACATTTTAGAATGAGATTCAGTCCAATTCAACATATCTACGTATGAACCTCAGGATGTTTGATTTTTATATGACTACCGTGTTAAATTCTGATGTTTTGTTGACCCGTCCATCCACCCTGATGTCCTCCCTACGTGGACTTCATCCCTCGATAACAAAGTCCCCTAACTGCCTTTGCTCCCGTCATAATCACTACAGCGTCTAGAGAGCTTTATCACTTAAACCTAAATATATGTTGTTTTGAGGTACTTTTCAAAGTGTATAAATACCAAGAAATATTTCAGTGTAGTTACCAAATAATCGTCAATGCACTCAGTGGACGTTGACTCAGTTATTTTGTAATTACACTCTACTCCTGAGACTGGTCTCTTCGATCCAGTGCTACGTAAATCGTGTCCTCTTCATATGGCTTCACTTTCTTTCTTTATTTGTAATGAAGAAAATCATTAAGGACATGTATATCTCCTCATTCAAAATGTATTTTATGTTTTAAATAAAACATTTACTACTCTTGATCAACAGAGCTTAAAATTACCATGTAATATAATCAATAGCTCTCTGATGATGTTCAAACCCAAATTGAGCATTAGATGCTTCATAGAGAGAGTATCTATTTAAATTACATTGTATAGTTGTTAATTTTTTGTGCCCAACCCCCCGTATATAGTTGATTTATAAACACTCGTATCACTAAAGTGGCATTTTAAGGCGTTGCAGAAAAGAGCAGAGTGACAAAGGACGAACGTTTGCCTCAATATATAAAATACAAGACACCCTTCAGTAAAGTTATCTGATAACTATCAAGATCATTGGAAGTTGACATGGTTATCTTGGAGTTTGGGCAATGACATCATACTCCGGAGATTTGTCTCTACGATCCAGTGACATGTAAGTTCTGTCCTCTTCTTTTGGCTTCACATTCTTTCTTGCTTTCCTTTTGAGGAAATCAAAGAAAAATCCATAAATCCATATTATGTCATCAACAGAGCTTTCATAAGAAAAAGTATAATCCAGTGTAATAACATACCAAAGGAACGCCATGCAGACAGTGTACAGGACGTTCACACTGAGAGATACACCAGCAACAGCCAAGAGAAGGACTCCACAGTACGGTCCACAATGTTGCTCACGACCTGTCATCAGAAATAACAGAATCAAGAACAAACCTGAGCAACAACAACTACATGTTTGACACAGACCTGTTTCTGAGAACATGGGATCTGAGCTCCCACAAACGAGAAAATCAGGCTGAACCACATACATCTGATAGAATAGAAGAAGACACCGTCATTTCTGATATTAACACAGAGTGGCACCAACTGGGAAATTTCATGATTTACATGATGCATAACTTGAGCATCTATTCTGAATGATTATTGGTGGGTGTAACATGTCTGTTGCAGGTTCTGGTATATGTGTTGAAATAAAGACACATCTTGTGTTTTTTAGTGTAACTATTTGTGTAGTCTATTTTTTAGGAGCCCCCAAAATCCCAAAAGATAAGGCCTGTCAAAAATTGTCCAAAAATTACCTTAGAATTTTCATTTTAAAAAAACACCTAGGTTCCAACTCTTCTATTTTTCTATGACACCGTGTCTTAGCTGGCCTCGAGCAACACAGCACTGTGCAGCGCTACGTGGTCCGCCGTTCTGAGCTGATCTTTTGTTGGATGCCCTATTACTATTAATTCTTGTTGCTCGATTTGAAAGCGCCGCAATGGACGAGGAACGGCTGATTTGTGAAGTTGAAATGAGGAGTTACCTATACGATACCTTCTCATTTCACTACAAAAACCTAAATAAGGTGGCAGCTGGCTGGAGGGAGATCACCAGGGAGCTGAAAAGTTTCCTACTTGCAAACATCTGAAGATAGCGACTACTACTCACCCATCTTTTAAGTGGTTACGTCTCCACTCCAATGAAAGTGATGTTGTGTGTCTCTCGTCATGCGGTGAATTCATTGTGCACGAGAGAGCCGCGGTAGTGGTGCTTTTTTTTGTTCTACAATCAAATATTAATTTTCATTTTAATTTTTTTTTTTAACAATTTGAATCTATATTTGAATTTAGAATATTTGTTGACAGCCATACAGATGTTGTTTTTTTAACCTTCTGTGAACAGATCTCCACATGAGATGTGCAAAAGTTGTTATCTTGTGGGAACAAGATCATTTCTCTACCATACACTCATATCTCAGTTTAGGTTTTAATTTCACCTTAGAATCAAATAGAAAATCAATATGTGGTGGTCAATGTTGATATTGTGGCACGCTGGCTCAAATAAATCGAGGTATGAGAAACACTGAATTTATATACCCAAGTTAACGGATATTTAAATCAGTTTTACTGTAATTGGCCTGGCCTAGCATGTTTTATGGAACATAAAACTTCTGAAATGTGATACTTACGTGGAACATCTAGTTGAGTGAGGTCGGATCGTCCAGCTCCAATATCATTTCGAGCCTTGCAGAAAAAAGAGCTGTTGTCTTTAGATGCTTTAATGGTCAGAACACGTCCGGTCCCAATAACAGTCTCCTGGCCTCCGTCAGCTCTGTACCAGGTGTAGATCCTTACTGCTGGGTTGGCAGTACTACTGCATGTCAGAATCACATTACTGTCCTCTGGTACTGGACCAGAGGGACGGACTGAGACTGTGGTGTGTTTGGGTGAATCTGCAATATGACGAATAAATAATTTGTATTATTTATAGGTGTATTATATTATATATTATATATTATATAATCTGATTTGTCATAAAATAAAGAAAGATTATGTCACTTTTTTTCTTGCTGTTTCTGAACTTGTTGAACTGTTTTTAAGCCTATACTAATTCATTTAATTAAGTTAATTGAAATGCATAAACATGATTTTAGAGGTGTGGAAACCATATGATGTTGGCAATAAAAACAGTTTAAATTCGAAGCTAACATTTAACCATCGGTGCTAGTAAGGACAAATGAACTCACAGTAAATATCAGCTGTTATTCTGGGGCTAACAGCTGACTTGGTGCTGCAATCTTGTTTGTTGTAGACAGCAGTACAGGAGATTGTCTTTCCATGATGGCGGTGAGAAGCAGTGAAGTTCACAACAGAGGTCTTGACTTTAGTTTTGTCCTGATTCTCCTGCAGTGTCTCCTGACTGTCACCCAGGCCGGGGGTCCATGTCAGAGTTGGAGGATGAGACAGACAGGGAGCTGGAGCAGAGCACGTCAAATTCACTGAGGTTCCCTCCTTCACCTGCAGTGTGGACGGAGTCAGAGTCGGTCTGCGAAGACCAGCTGGTGGGAAGGTACATATGAACCAGTCACTAAATAAACAGTCATTCCTCTCCTTTCTTTATACTATTTGCCAAATACAATAAATGCAAAACAAGGTCACAGCAGTTCTACAAGGGAAATGAATGACTGAAGTGCAAGTAAACAGACTTTAAAACCTACCTTTGACTGAAATAGAGATTTGTTCAAGAAAATTATATTTCAGAGCATTGCCACATTCTACTCTGAAGGTATATCTTTCGCTGTAAGCAGGTTGCATGTTGTTCAGGGTTGTGGTGCAGTCTTTTCTTGTCAAGTCTCCTGTTAGTTCTCCATTTATTGTAGTTTGTTGTGGATTATGGCTGTCAAACACAACAGTCCCTTGATCATTTTTCCATACTGCTTTACAAGTGCTATCTAAGTGTGATTCAAACCTGTCCAGTACGTCAAAGGAGCAGGGGATGGTCACACAGGATCCACTAAGAACCTCTATAGTCTCCGGCAGTAATGCCTTTAACTCTCCACACAGGGCACCTGAAACACAAGACACAAAATGAATACTACTTTACAGTCATGAGGAGTTTTTACTGTTTGATGACCTTGCTAAAATCTTACCACTAAACCTTATTTTTAGAATAATCCAAAATGACGACAGCAAAGATTAAGCTTTGTTTCCACAGTGTTTTTCCTCTAGATCAGCGTTTCTCAACGGGGCGTTCAGAGGACATCGGGGGGCTGGAAGCAATATTTCTGTAAGGGGGGGGCGTTGAGGTGTTCTTGGGGGGCGTTTGAACTTTACACCAAAGATTCAAGACAAGACGAGTTGAAACTTGCAAGTACTTGTAAATGAATGTGGTCTGCATCATTATAAAACCTGCCAGTTTACAACGATGCAGCTAGATGAGACGGTGCGTCATCACCATAGCAACGACTCTTTACTTCAGTGTTTCTGACAGCTTTCTGTAGCGCTGCTCCGTATGCTGTCTTCACATGCAACGGGACATCAGAGTATCATCTCTATAAACTTTCACCAACATGGCGTTTACTGTGTCAAGTCAGGAAAATGGACGCTCTCTTCCTCGGTATTACCCATGGAGGAAATTAAGAGTTTCTTCCTCTTGAAAGTATTAATTTCTCCGGAGGATACCCGGTGAACGGCATGTTATCGCCGTGGTTACAAATTTACAAGAGGGATCTTCTGCTGTCGGACTTCCAGTGAACGCAACTTAGCGTCGAGCAACCAGCCACACACATACTTGAAAGCCCTCCCGTTTTTCCCGGTAAACTCCCGTTTTTCATTGCTTTCAACCGGTTTCCTCCCGGGGTCACAGTTATCCCGTATTTCTCCCGATTTATGTCACATTTTTTACACTTTTTTTCCTTTTCGTTATCTTAGTCTGGTTCTGGAACTGAACAGTGTGTATAATCTGTACTGGGTTCCCACCCGGAAGACAACAGAGCTACACCACCTGTCGTTTCTCAGGGGAAGAGAGAGCGGTCTCTGCTCGCCACAGCCTGCAGCGCCCGAAGTTGAGCTTTGCTCGATGCAGTGAAAAGTCGTCGTTGTGCGGCGCAAGCCGTTAGAAATAACGTGTTTCAGAGCTCAGTGGTGTCACGTTGTGTCTGAAAGGATCTTCAGTGAGTGACAGAAGCCAGTTCCCTGCACTCATCCTCAGCTGGTCTTCTGACCATCCCCACCTCACGCCTCAGCACCCATGGGTGCTAGGGCATTGAGCTGCACTGCTCCCAGGCTCTGGAACTCCCTCCCTCCACACATCCGACAGTCTGACACTATTACAACATTCAAGTTATCACCAGAGGAGCCAATTATTCAGTTTTCTTTCCTGGGAGTTAAAGGTAAAATTAAAAGTTTAACATAAAATGCTGTTGCAGAGAAGTTATTATTTTGTTATTTTCACTCTTTTAAACTCACCAGAATGCAGGAAACAAAGTCTCTGACACTCTAATTTTTCTGGGGGAGATCCCCCAACCCCCCCTTTGGTTTAGAAATCCTGCCTTTGTTTAAGGTCTCAATGTTGTTGCAAAACCAACTAACTGTTGCAAAACTCATAAATATCTATTCTAATCACTTGCTTTTTTAATGATATAACACAGAATAATAATAATAATAATAATAATAAGAGGAATATAATGAGAATATAAATAAATAATAATATACATAATAATAATAATAATAATCAACATTAATATTTAGGAAGACAATTAGCCTACATTTGATTTGATGGGGGGCGGTAAGGGACCTGGATAATGGATAGGGGGGCGCTGGCCCAAAAAAGGTTGAGAACCACTGCTATAGATGTTTAATGTTTCACCCATCAGATTTAAAGATTTAAGAAAAAGGCAGCAGAATATAAATGCTTGACTAACATTGCATAGTTATAGTCTTTTGTCATTGATCCAAATGTGAATGAACTTCAACTCACCTTGCAGCAGAGAACCAATGAGAAGGAGAGTCAGAGCTGCAGCCATCTTACTGTGTCCGGAGAGGCAGAAACTCTGGAGATTACACATGGAACATTCACATGTTTAGTGCATTTCATCCCCAATTAACTCTGTATAGTGAGGTTTATTTTGGAGGCCACTATTGAATGCAATATTTGCAAAGGTTGCAGATGGAGAAATGTTTTGCTGACCCTATATTTCTTTTTCGATCCTTATCAATGTGGAAAAGGTTCCAAAGACGCCTGTACATGATTCTGAGTCATTAAAACTCAACTGAATCCCAACAAAATGAAATTCTTTTAGGTGTGTCAGCATCTCATGAGGACACCTATTTATAATTCATAGGGGGAAAAGGGGGATGTATTACATATTTTCCAGGCCTTTAAGAAACTTTGGTGATGGAGATATTCAACAGAAGGGTAATACTGGTTTAGGCTTTGTCCACGTACATGGGTATTTTTCTAAACGTAGCTTTTCCTCTGCGTTTTGGCCTGTCGTCCACACCAAAACGGCTTTTTAGGTCACTGAAAACGGAGTTTTTGTAAAACTCTGGCCAGGGTGAAGATTTTCAGAAACTCAGTGTTTCAGTGTTGATGTGTAGACAGGGAAAACAGAATTTTGGGCTTGTAACGTCAGAGTATGCACCGTTATTACCTTTGTGAGGCGTCACTTATGAAGTGACATCTTGTGCAACGGCGGCATAAATACAGTACATCCATGAACGCCGGACACAGCCAAATAACAGCAAAGGTGCTAAATACGGGATTGGGAGCATTTCTATTGCCTCTCAAAGACTCTCTCAGCTAACAGTGCTAACAGAGCTAACAGAGCAAACAACAGCGAAAGTGCTGACAGGGATAAGTGGGGCAGCAGCTAGTGGGGCACGCTCACATGCATGGACATGCACTAAAAACACACCCGGCTATGTCAACAAAGTATGGAGAAGCTCAGGCGCGTGTGTGTGTGTGTGTGTGTGTGTGTGTGTGTGTGTGTGTGTGTGTGTGTGTGTGTGTGTGTGTGTGTCAACCTGCCCACTGGTGTTGACAGAACTCCAATTGGGCATTTGCACAAGGATTTTTTTTGTGAACAGAGGAAAAGCACCGTTAACAAAAATACCCCCAAAAATAAAAGGATTTTTTTCAATGAAATGCAGTCTACCTCAGTCCCAGGATTAGCATCATCCATCATTCTTTTTTTTTTATTTTCAATAATGTTATACTGTACGCTCTTGTAAATATGACCATTTATGGCTTCAATTAGGAGTTAAGGGCCAGGGTAGAAGTGTTAACACTAGTGTTACTTCTCTTTCTTGACTGATTGTGTCTGCAACTTTACCATCATGTCACCTTCTTAAAGCTGCAGTATGCGAGATTGGCGCAAATATGATTTAAAAAAGTTATTTTTTAGAAAACGGCAGCTATATCGTGACAGTAGTACATGAAACAGGTAACCTGAAAAAAGTCATGTTCCTCTGTGTCCTACTGTGTCCTCCGGTGCTCCTAACGGCATCTGAAGGATTTCACTTAACGGAGGAAAACAAGGTCCGCTGCCACCTGCAGTCTATGAGAGCCGGCTGTCAACCACTCGCGAATTCCGACCAAACGGTCAAACTAGGCAGCGCTGATCAAATATGAATCAATATTCTGTTACTGTAATGACTATTTTTCTCCTCAGATGTTCTCAGAATCATCTTGTAGTTACTGTTTAGCTGTAAAATGAGAAAGTTTGTGATGCCGTCGCCATTGTAAAATCTGGTGAAGGAAAGCCAAGTTCTGGTCACATGACCGGCCACAGCCAATAGGAACGCTCTCTCTCTCTGAAATAACCTGTGATTAGTCAAAATCTGCCGTCACGGGCTAGATTTTTCTAAAGCCTGAAAACAGAGACATGAGGAGGAGCAGAAGTCTAATTATCTGTCAAAACACTTGAATTACAATATGCTGAAAGATTATTATGGAATTTTTGCCCAATGATGCCAAAAATATACTGCCTACTGCCACTTTAACTTATTAGCGAGGTTTGTGGTGTAGCCTATTTCTTCAGTTTTTTGTGGAAGTGGAAGGCTTAAAGTAGGTATGTGACACTCGCTCACACAAAATACAGGCACTATAAATGGGCCGGGAGCACAAAGAGAGTGAGAGAATAAGACAAAAGACAGAATTTTTGAAAGCATATTTGACAAATTTCACAAATTTTGAATTTGTGTGTGTGTGTATGCGTGTGTGAGAGAGTGTGTGGAAATATCTGGTGTGACTCTTGGAGGTGTTAAAACGCTCCACTTCAAGCTATCTAGTATGTTTAACATCACTTTTTAAACGACTCAAACCAAATTTCCTTAGAGATATTGTTGACTAATATATAAATTAATTCACTGACATGTTTTTAAATTTTTTTTTTCCTTTCGTTTAATACCTCTATATTAGGGCTGTCAAAGTTAACACAATAACTTAAATAGGTTTTAAAGCTAGAGTGATGATACTGGCATCATATGAAACTAGAAAACTTAAGAAAATCCTTTAGTACCAACCATGTCATACTAGCTTGTTGTGGGGAGGTTAAATAACGCTCCAAACTCACGCTAAGTTTTGGCGAGGAAAAACTGTCATGGCCATTTTCAAAGGGGTCCCTTGACCTCTGACCTCAAGATATCTGAATGAAAATGGGTTCTATGGGTACCCATGAGTCTCCCCTTTACAGACATGCCCACTTTATGATAATCACATGCAGTTTGGGGCAAGTCATAGTCAAGTCAGCACACTGACACACTGACAGTTGTTGTTGCCTGTTGGGCTGCAGTTTGCCATGTTATGATCTGAGCATATTTGTTATGCTAAATGCAGTATCTGTGAGGGTTTCTGGACAATATTTGTCATTGTTTTGTGTTGTTAATTGATTTCCAATAATAAATATATACATACATCTGCATAAAGAAAGCATATTTCCCCACTCCCATGTTGATAAGAGTATACTTGAAAAATCTCCCTTTAAGGTACATTTTGAACAGATAAAAAAATGTGTGATTTATTTTAAATTAATCGCGATTAATTATTTTAATCGATTGGAAACCCTACTTTATATTTATATATATATGTATATATATATACATATATATATATATATATATGTAAGTAGTGTGTGTGTATATATATATATATATATATACACAAACACTACTTACTCATAGATACTTCTTTCCTGATAAAAGAGGTATAAAGGAGTAGGTACTTACTTTTTAATGTGTTCAATATGACCTGAAGTAACACCTCAACAAGCTGAGTTTTTACAGTATGTTCAAAGTTTTACCAGAATAACAATCTCTTGTCTGAATTACTTCTTTATCCTAATCTTCCATTGTCTCTTGTACATTTCAGACAGTGACGTTGCCTGTTTTTATCACTACAGGTATCGCTCTACTATTTCTAGAATGTGATCTACTGTTTGTTAATAGGTAGTCTAACAGCTCAAGACAACAAAATGCAACACATAATAGTTATTGTTTTTCTAACTTTTACTTGGACTCTATTTTTGGCTGGACCGCAGAGGGCCAGCCCTACAAACGCAAAAGTCTGTCACTGAGTGACTGTTTTCTAAACGGAGTTCGGATCGATCAATGCCAGGCTATGCTAACATTGTAGCTGCTCCGTCAACACTCAACATAACGTCATCTAGGCATAAATCCGGCAGCGACGTTGTTGTAAACGGATCAAAGTGTGCCGAAATAACTACATAATGATGCTGATTAGTAAAAAGTCTGAATTCATGCTTTGTCGGGTCTGTCCGCAAGACAACAAGCAAACAACTTTTAAAATGCTTGTTTTCTGAATTGAGTTCGGATCGACCTCTCAACACTTATATGGTGAATGCAATACACATACTTTAATAAAAAACTGAAATACTTTTAACCTCGCATACTGTATGTCATGCTAATACCTTTTCACTTGTATAAAATGTATAATATACTGACTAGTAAATGTTACCATTTACTATTACTGAATATCATTTGCCTCATTATAAGTTGTCTTTCAATCAATAAGATATAAGTGGAAAAAAACTGTTCACAAAGCTATAGACATGACCACTGACTATTTGTGTAACAATTTTGCTACAAATTCACATACTGACCAAATACGGTCCAGCCATATACTCAGTTTTGACCGAGTCTTGTTTACTTTGTACGTGTGGACTAGGCCTTAGTGTTTGTACTTACTGTGAGAGAAAAACAAATAAACATTAATTTTATCATTGCCACAAAATGCTGCTTTTTTAAACAAGAAAAAAATGACAAACATGCAGAGTTTTTTATTTATTTTCAATGTATTTACAGAGCTATTGTTTTAGGCAACTAATATATTCAACAGTAACAATGTCCAAAAGATTTTTGAATAGAAATGTTTCCCCCTTTCACAAAGTGTTCATTTTCTTTCTAGCTTTGAAATAGTTCTTTGATCTAAACTCTCGTGACTTTATGGTTATGTTTTTAGTAGGGGTGGGGGAAAAAATCAATTCATGTAAAAATCTCGATTCTTATCTTCTACGATTCTGAATCCGTTTCCGAATTTTCCTCGACTTTATTTCTTAATAAAGTATGTAATAAGTAAGGTATGTAATGGTATGTAAGGTATGTAATGGTTCAACTAAGCACACCCCTAGGTTTTAGTATTTTATATTATATTAAAAATCAGTTTTGATGATTTATATTTGTCATAAGAAGTTGTGATGACTTACATTTTCTTCAGGTCTTTCAAGCAGATAGATGGAAGATGTGTAGAGAAGTGAAGCTCCTTAAAAGTTGTGCTGCTTTTTCAAACAGCCTGCAAAATATGAAAATGAGGAAGTCACTAAAGAGCACATGCGTGTGACCACGAAGTGTGCTCTTTTATAAGAGATGATTTTAGACCCACATCTGTCCTGATTTACACGGTTACTATAAAAACCTTAATATCGGTAAACTTAATACTGAAATCTCTGACCAATAAATCTGGATTGAGAAGGTGATGACATATACTCATCAACTTTCATGTAATGATTATAAATTAAAGACATATACTCATCAACTTTCATGTAATGATTATAAATTAAACAACAGAATTATAAAACAATAGAAATACCAGGCAACAGTGTAAATTATTAAATTGCTATGTATAACAATAATATAATTATAGAAATAGTACATTTATCCTCAGTCGAATTCAATTCAGGACGGGCAACACTGAATGAAAGCATGCAACGTATCCTCATACAACAGTTTGTGTGATATCTTACAAAAAGTTGCGTTTTCCTACGTATGTCAAGCAACTTGTGTCACTTTGCCCTCGTTACATGCGTACAGTCTCTTCAGAATAATCTTCCGTCTTCACAGGAAACAACTTTGTTAGGTAAAACGTAAAACTACTTAGGTTAGGTATAGGAAAATATCCTGGTTTGGGTTAAAATAATGACACTTGAAATACTTGGTTAACTTTAGGCAACAAAACTGCTTAGTTAGGTTTAGGAAAAGATTGTGTTTTGGGTAAAAATAACTACGGAAGTGGTGTAATTCAAGTGTGGACGTTTCGTGACAAATTAACGTTGACTTCTGGTTCCACACAGGGTACGAACACCGGTCTCCTGGGCAAATGTGTTTTTTAACCCACCCGTACACCCCGACGTCCTCCCTTTGCGGCGTTTGTCGCTCTTTACACTTCTTGGTTAAGAATGTCCTCAACATTTTAGCCAACATGATGCCAGAATAAACAGCAGGGTTTCCCCTGCCATCATAAGACATGGGCGCAGCACAGAAGCGTTTGTCCACAGCGCCCAAGCCGAACGAACACAAAAAAAACTATGCTGAGACACGTCACGGTCAGGGTTGGAAATTAGCACCAGCCAAATGCTGGTAAAATATGCAAGTGGCTGCTAGATTTGCTTCACTCATCAGCCAAAAAAGCCATGGTAATCTATTATATTGAGTGGCTGGTAGGTTTTGGAATCCACCAGCCACAGTGGCAGGTGGACAAAAAAGTTTATTTCCAACACTGGTCGCGCTGCTTCTGTCCCCTCGTCTGCTTTCTGTGTCAGGGTTTCACCATGGGTGGGGCATACACACACACACACACACACACACACACACACACACACACACACACACACACACACACACACACACAGCGACAGTGAACCAGTTGAAGTGAAGATAACATCGAGGCTAATAGTGTTGCCAAAAATATTGATACTGAATATTTGAAACGGTCCAGTGCGGATTTTCTGAAGTATTGATACACGGATACCAGCTGCACGTTCTGCTCTCTCTTCTCTCCGACATTATCTTTTAATAAAAATCAAACATTTTATTCCTTCAATATTGTGTAAATTTTTATCGAAAATGGTATTGAATATCAATATTTTTGGTACTATATTGAAGTTAGAAATTCCGGTATCGTGACAACACTAGAGGCTAATAGTTGTTTTTCCCGATGGCTATACTGACCAGCCAGAAGGTTTGGAAGAATAAGTCCAAATGGACTTGCAGTGTTTCTCCTATATTCATTCGGCTAGCAGAGCAGAGGAGAGACTGATGAAGGGAAGATCACATTGTCTGTACCGGTAACAAACAGGCTTGGTAGTGAACGACACGCTTATGTGCTGACGGATTCTGTGTTTTTGTGTTTTTAGCTGAGCTAGACCAGAGAATATTCGTCTAAAACAGATCGATGATGCTGTTCTCCCCTCATTGTTCTCTGTGATGTTTGGAAGTGGTTTAATGTAGCCCCGGTGCGTTTTATGTGGAGTGAGCACTGCGCCGGACTCCATATAAATAATAGCCTTTTAAATGCCATTTTGCTTGTCAGCAACCAGTCATATGGTAACTTAAGAGGCAATTCGGCCTTGTGTGCTCTGGTTAATTAGTCACAATTTTGTTTGAATGAAAGCTCATCTCCTGGCATTTGATCCTGGTGTTTTTACTACTGTTTTGGAAGAAGGAAATAATGGGAGTAACAGGCGAAAGTGACATATTTTCTTTTTAAATTTAATTTAATTTCAGTGCTAGGTGGTGGATCTAATAATTTGTCGACGTGAAGAATGGTTCATGTGGATTTCAAACTTTTAATTCTTAAGAATTAAAAGTTCATTGCTCTTTGAAAGGGTGTACTTGTATTATTATGCTACTATATTATCATTACATCAAAGGCATAAAATAGTCTTAAAATGACAATAATATCGCTTATCACAATTATTTCTTGGACAATAAATCGTCCAACAAAAGTAGTTGTCGTGACAGGCCTAATTGTTACATATATGCAAATCTGGCCGACATCACCAATCCCAGTCCTGACTCCCTCATATTCAGTCTCAAGCATCTCTCACCCATATTTCTCTTCCGCCCAAATTTGTGTCTCATGAGAAATGATGTAAACTCCAGACTAGCCCACCATGCTGCTCCCCAGGACCATTTTTTTGTCACAGAGTCAGGAAAAGTCGTGACGTCGTCATTTTTGTCAGGCCCTCTCTAGGTCATGATTATCCCCAGAACTATGCTGTGGTCACATTATATCTGAGCCACTTCCACCACACTTCCGCCAGTACCCACGGTCACTGCTCATCACAAGCCTACCACAGCTACATCTACAGTCATCTTGAGGACTTCAGAAGAGGCCTTTCTCACCTCGGCGTATGAAGCACTTTCGGTGGACAATGGAGCCTCATCAAGACGTGCCCTCACCCTGCGTCTTACTCCCCGGGTTCCTCGCCATCACACCTCCCGACATACTTGCCCTCCATTCATCATTTTTCTGTGCTTGACCACATTTCATTCCATCCCTTGACCAACCACAACCCTCTATTGCCCCTCCATTCCCAACCCTAATTCATTCATCCCTGCCTTACTGTACCTGCCATTTCAAAAAACTGATTTGCATACTTAAACGACGTGGACTTTAATAGTGAAGAAAGTGAAGGGCATGGGATCCATTCTGGCTCCTGAACATACATATTTGAAAATAAGACCTCAAAGAATGAAGGTGGGGGTTTACTGCTGTTTCACAACTCAGGCAGGAAATGGTATATGATATTTATCTATACTTCCTTACTTACAGATAAGAAAACGATGCATATCAAACGGATGTGACCAAGAAACACCCAGATACACGAGACCCACTCAGTTCAGTGGTGATTGTTGAAGCTGGCGTTGGCTGTGTTGTTGATACAGAAGAGATTTTGGGCTGACGCGACGGCAGCTAGTGGGGCACGCTCACATGCATGGACATGCACTAAAAACACACCCGGCTATGTCAACAAAGTATGGAGAAGCTCAGACGTGTGTGTGTGTGTGTGTGTGTGTGTGTGTGTGTGTGTGTGTGTGTGTGTGTGTGTGTGTGTGTGTGTGTGTGTGTGTGTCAACCTGCCCACTGGTGTTGACAGAACTCCAATTGGGCATTTGCACAAGGATTTTTTTTGTGAACAGAGGAAAAGCACCGTTAACAAAAATACCCCCAAAAATAAAAGGATTTTTTTCAATGAAATGCAATCTACCTCAGTCCCAGGATTAGCATCATCCATCATTCTTTTTTTTTATTTTCAACAATGCTATACTGTACGCTCTTGTAAATATGACCATTTATGGCTTCAATTAGGAGTTAAGGGCCAGGGTAGAAGTGTTAACACTAGTGTTACTTCTCTTTCTTGACTGATTGTGTCTGCAACTTTACCATCATGTCACCTTCTTAAAGCTGCAGTATGCGAGATTGGCGCCAATATGATTTAAAAAAGTTATTTTTTAGAAAACGGCCGCTATATCGTGACAGTAGTACATGAAACAGGTAACCTGAAAAAAACCCTGTTCCTCTGTGTCCTACTGTGTCCTCCGGTGCTCCTAACGGCATCTGAAGGATTTCACTTACCGGAGGAAAACAAGGTCCGCTGCCAGCTGCTGTCTATGAGAGCCGGCTGTCAATCACTCGCGAATTCCGACCAAACGGTCAAACTAGGCAGCGCTGATCAAATATGAATCAATATTCTGTTACTGTAATGCCTATTTTTCCACTGAAATGTTTTCAGAATCATCTTGTAGTTACTGTTTAGCTGTAAAATGAGAAAGTTTGTGATGCCGTCGCCATTGTAAAATCTGGTGAAGGAAAGCCAAATTCTGGTCACATGACCGGCCACAGCCAATAGGAACGCTCTCTCTCTCTGAAATAACCTGTGATTAGTCAAAATCTGCCGTCACGGGCTAGATTTTTCTAAAGCCTGAAAACAGAGACATGAGGAGGAGCAGAAGTCTAATATTCTGTCAGAACACTTGAATTACAATATGCTGAAAGATTATTATGGAATTTTTGCCCAATGATGCCAAAAATATACTGCCTACTGCCACTTTAACTTATTAGCGAGGTTTGTGGTGTCACCTATTTCTTCAGTTTTTTGTGGAAGTGGAAGGCTTAAAGTAGGTATGTGACACTCGCTCACACAAAATACAGGCACTATAAATGGGCCGGGAGCACAAAGAGAGTGAGAGAATAAGACAAAAGACAGAATTTTTGAAAGCATATTTGACAAATTTCACAAATTTTGAATTTGTGTGTGTGTGTATGCGTGTATGAGAGAGTGTGTGGAAATATCTGGTGTGACTCTTGGAGGTGTTAAAACGCCCCACTTCATGCTATCTAGTATGTTTAACATCACTTTTTAAACGACTCAAACCAAATTTCCTTAGAGATACGACTGATATATAAATTAATTCACTGACATATTTTTTTTTTATTTTTTTTTTTTGGCCTTTCCTTTGATACCTTTATATTAGGGCTGTCAAAGTTAACACAATAATAACGCGTTAACGCAAATTCGTTTTAACGGAACAAATTTCTTTAACGCATTAGGGCAACTTGTGATTTTGGAGGTTGTAGCAGGCTCAGGTTTTAAAGCTAGAGTGATGATACTCTATCATTTGAAACTAGAAAACTTAAGGAATCCATTGATACCAACCATGTCATACTAGCTTGTTGTGAAGGAGGTTAAACAACGCTCCAAACTCACGCTAAGTTTTGGCAAGGAAAAACTAGCATGGCCATTTTCAAAGGGGGTCCCTTGACCTCTGACCTCAAGATATATGAATGTAAATGGGTTCTATGGGTACCCACGAGTCTCCCCTTTACACACATGCCCACTTTATGATAATCACATGCAGTTTGCGGTAAGTCATAGTCAAGTCAGCACACTGACACACTGACAGCTGTTGTTGCCTGTTGGGCTGCAGTTTGCCATGTTATGATTTGAGCATATTTTTTATGTTAAATGCAGTACCTGTGAGGGTTTCTGGAAAATATTTGTCATTGTTTTGGGTTGTTAATTGATTTCCAATAATAAATATATACATACATTTGCATAAAGAAAGCATATTTGTCCACTCCCATGTTGATAAGAGTATTAAATACTTGAAAAATCTCCCTTTAAGGTACATTTTGAACAGATAAAAAAATGTGTGATTTATTTGAAATTAATCGCCATTAATTATTTGAATCGATTGGAAACCCTACTATATATATATATATATATATGTATATATATATATACACACACACACTACTTACTCATAGATACTTCTTTCTTGATAAAAGAGGTATAAAGGAGTAAGTACTTACTTTTTAGTGTCTTCATTGTCCCCTGTACGTTTCAGACTGGTTGACGTTGCCAGTTTTCATCACCAAAGTTATCGCTCTACTATTACTATATACTCTACTGTTTGTTAACAGGTAGTCTAATAGGCAAGTAATATATTCAACAGTAACAATGTCCAAAACCACAATCCAATGACAGTTTAAGAGTTTTGAATAGTAATCTTGCCACTTTTACAAAGTGTTTTTGTGGTTTTAGTATTTTGAATTATAATAAAAATCAGTTTTGATGATTTATATGTGTTATAAGAAATAACTTATGGTGACTTACATTTTCTTCAGGTCTTTCGAGCAGATAGATGAAAGATGTGTAGAGAAGTGAAGTTCCTTAAAAGTTGTGCTGCTTTTTCAAACAGCCTGCAAGACTTGAAAATTAGGAAGTCACTAAAGAGCACATGCGTATGGCAATGAAATGTACTTTTTTATCAGAAATAGTTTTAAACAGTCTCACATCTGTCCTTATCCTAGCTTTTACTTTACCAATCTCAAATATTCTGCTTTGATCCAAATATTCAGTCTTTGGACCTAAAATGAAATATAATGTTTGTATTACCAACCTGATAATGTGAAGTTCTGCAAATGATTAAGACACTACAGAAACCTATAATTAGCCTTTATTGTCAAAGCGATTTATACATACTATAAAAACAATAACATTGTTACTCTTAATACTGAAATCCCACCAATTTAACTGAAATGTTGCTGTTTCAAATCTACAGACTGACCAATAAATCTGGATGGAGAAGGTGATGACATAGACTCAGTCAACTGTCCCGTGATAATTAACAGAATCATAAAACAATAAAAATAGCAGGAAACTTAAATTATTACATTGCTACAAAAATAATGCCATAATTATGGAAATAGCACATTCATCATCAGTCAAATTCAAATCAACACTGTAGTTTCATATAATTTCATGAGACACTGAATGAAAGCAGTTAAACAAGTAAAGGTTCATCCATGAGAACAACAGTAATACAAAGTGAATGATAATACAGGACTGTTAATTATTGCCACTGTCATGTACGGGAGGCAGACACAGTAATATGCACACAAACATTTTAGAATGAGATTCAGTCCAATTCAACATATCTACGTATGAACCTCAGGATGTTTGATTTTTATTTGACTACCGTGTTAAATTCTGATGTTTTGTTGACCCGTCCATCCACCCTGATGTCCTCCCTACGTGGACTTCATCCCTCGATAACAAAGTCCCCTAACTGCCTTTGCTCCCGTCATAATCACTACAGCGTCTAGAGAGCTTTATCACTTAAACCTAAATATATGTTGTTTTGAGGTACTTTTCAAAGTGTATAAATACCAAGAAATATTTCAGTGTAGTTACCAAATAATCATCAAGGCACTCAGTGGACGTTGACTCAGTTATTTTGTAATTACACTCTACTCCTGAGACTGGTCTCTTCGATCCAGTGCTACGTAAATCGCGTCCTCCACATTTGTCTTCACTTTCTTTCTTTATTTTTTATGAAGAAAATCATTAAGTACATGTATATCTCCTCATTCAAAATGTATTTTATGTTTTAAATAAAACATTTACTACTCTTGATTATCAGAGCTTAAAATTACCATGTAATATAATCAATAGCTCTCTGATGATGTTCAAACCCAAATTGAGCATTAGATGCTTCATAGAGAGAGTATCTATTTAAATTACATTGTATAGTTGTTCATATTTTGTGCCCAACCCCCCGTATATAGTTGATTTATAAACACTCGTATCACTAAAGTGGCAATATAAGGCGTTGCAGAAAAGAGCAGAGTGACAAAGGACGAACGTTTGCCTAAATATAAAAAATACAAGACACCCTTCAGTAAAGTTATCTGATAATTATCAAGATCTCGGGAAGTTGACATGGTTATCTTGGAGTTTGGGCAATGACATCCTACTCTAGAGATTTGCCTCTACGATACAGTGACATGTAAGTTCTGTCCTCTTCTTTTGGCTTCACATTCTTTCTTGCTTTCCTTTTGAGGAAAACAAAGAAAAATTCATAAATACATATTATGTCATCAACAGAGCTTTCATAAGAAAAAGTACAATCCAGTGTAATAACATACCAAAGGAACGCCATGCAGACAGTGTACAGGACGTTCACACTGAGAGATACACCAGCAACAGCCAAGAGAAGGACTCCACAGTACGGTCCACAATGTTGCTCACGACCTGTCATCAGAAATAACAGAATACTGTAAATATCAGATCCCTGTTCAAGTGTTACATTTATGCAACAGTGACTCAGTGCCTTTTTTTTTAGCTACAAATCCGCATTTATGCCACGGGACAGCTGTAAATAATTCAGTCAGGACACTTGTCAAGGTTTTAATCATGTGTTGCAACCCCAACGTCCACTTGTGTTTGGTGGTAGAGCACGATTCAGCTTTTGTGAGGCTCAAGAACAAATCTGAGCAACAACAACTACATGTTTGACACAGACCTGTTTCTGAGAACATGGGATCTGAGCTCCCACAAACGAGAAAATCAGACTGAACCACATACAACTGATAGAATAGAAGAAGACACCGTCATTTCTGATATTAACACAGAGTGGCACCAACTGGGAAATTTCATGATTTACATGATGCGTACCTTGAACATCTATTCTGAATGATTATTGGTGGGTGTAACATGTCTGTTGCAGGTTCTGGTATATGTGTTGAAATAAAGACATCTTTTTTAAGTATGAATATAAGAACTACTTTTGCAGTGTATTGTCAAAAAGCATACAACAAAACAACAAACACCCTAAAGTCCCAAAGGATTAAGGCTGTCAAATATTGGCCAAAAATTACGTTCGGATATTTGTTCTAAAAAAGCACATAGACTCGAACTATTAGAATATCGTTTTTTCTATGACACTGGGTCTTAGCTGGCCTTGAGCGACGCAGCGTTGTGCAGCGCTACGCGGTGCACAAGCGCCGTTTTGAGCTGAACTTTGTCGTACGCGCTTTTTTTTATTAATTCCTGTTGCTAGGGATCTACCGATTCAACTTTTTCAGTCCCGATAACGATACATTGTCGTTGGGTATCTGCCGATACCGAGTACCGATCAGATACCAGTGTGTAATCAATGAGCTTTATGCCTCACTGTGTGGAGGGGATCATTCTTTTTTGTGTAAGGCAAATCCAGGCTTGACTTAAACATTTCTTTTCTTACTTTGTAAAACAAAATATGACCAATAAATACATAGATATAAATTTATTTTAATTTATTAAAATATTAAATCGACACCAGCAACTTGGTAAAATTCTTAAAAAGAAAATCTTAAAATTAACAGGAACAATTCAAGTGGAAACCTTTTCAAATGCAGCAACACATTGGTCAAAACTAAAAGAGGAATTCAAATTATAGCATATAATGTATATAGTATATAAATATAGAACTGAATTGAATAGATCGGCCCCATTGTCACCGATATCCGATCCAGCTATTTGAGTCACTATCGGCCCGATATCCCATCCAGTATCGGTGCATCCCTACCTGTCGATTTGAAAGTGGCGCAATAGGTGAGGAACGGCTGATCCGTAAAGTTGAAATGACATTTCACTACAAATACCAATTAAAGTGGCAGCTAGCTGGAGGGAGATCACCAGGGAGCTGAAAAGTTTCGTACTTGCAAACCTCAGAAGATAGCAATTTCTACTCACCCATCTTTTAAGTGGTTACGTCTCCACTCCAATGAAAGTGACATTATGTGACTCCTGTCGTGCGGTGCATTCAGTGTACACCAGAGAGCCGTGGTAGTGTTGCTTTTTTTTTCCACGATCAAATATTAATTTTCATTTTAATTATTTTGTTTTTCTCAAATTTGAATATATATTTGAATTTAAAATATTTGTTGACAGCCCTACAGATGATGTTTTTTTTTAACCTTCTGTGAACAAATAATGTCTGTTATGTGCAAAAGTTGTTATCTTGTGGGAACAAGGTCGTCTCTCTACCATACACTCACATCAAAATGAAGAGAGCCAAGTTTAAGTTTTAATTTTACCTTAGAATCTCATGCAATGAAATTAGTATACAAAAGCCTTTTGGTGTAGCCATTATGCTTGATAGATGGTTTCTCAAGGAAAAAGCTTTTGCCACATTAGGTCACAGGCTTTGATAAGATTTTGCTTCAGGGACCTCCCTCTGAAAAGATTTTGGTTGTTAGATATGATTAAGACCAGAATTCTATAGTTGTCAACTATAGTTGAGGAGATAATCGTGGAGGAATTGAAACCTATAATCAGAATAGTCACTCTAAGGACTCTTACTCAAATTGGGCTCACTTATAGTGAATTAAATAGTGAAAATTAACTAGTCCCCATTTTTCTGGAGACCCCTTGGAACTCCCTCAAGTACCCCTGGGGGTCCCCAGACCCCTGGTTGAGAACCACTGGGGAGAGAGAGAGAGAGAGTAGGGCAAGGAGGGGCTGGGTGAATCAATGTGCTGTGCGCAGCTCCACAATGAATTCATTTTTTAACTATTAAATAGTAAAAAAAAATAGAATATCAATATGTGGCGGTGGCGGTCAATGTTGATATTGTGGCACGCTGGCAAAAATAAAGCAAGGTATGAGACACAATGAATTTCATACCCAAGTTAACGGATATTTAAATCAACTTTACTGTAATTGGCCTGTCCTATCATGTTTTATGGAACATAAAACTTCTGAAAAGTAATACTTACATGGAACATCTATTTCAGTGAGGTTGGATTGTCCAGCTCCAACATCATTTTCAGCCTGGCAGAAAAACAGACTGTTGTCTTTAGATGCTTTAATGGTCAGAACACGTCCGGTCCCAATAACAGTCTCCTGGCCTCCGTCAGCTCTGTACCAGGTGTAGATCCTTACTGCTGGGTTGGCAGTACTGCTGCATGTCAGGGTCACATATCTGCCCTCTGGTACTGGACCAGAGGGATGGACTGACACTGTGGAGCTTTTTGGTGAATCTGCAAAATCATTTATGTTATTTTTATGTGTTACATTATCTGATATAGATTGCTTTCTCTGATTGAGAGAGAGATGGAAAACCCATTGTGGGCTACAGACAACCTTAACATTCACTTTATTTGTGCTGCTAAAGCCTCAATTTATCAACAACAACAGCTAGTTTTCTTGCTGTTTCTGCACTTGTTGGACTATTTTGAAACCTATACTAATTAATTTGTTAATTGAAATCCATAAACATGATTTTAGAGGTGTGGAAACCATATGATGTTGGCAATAAAAACAGTTTAAATTCTAAGCAAAAATTTAACCATCTAGTAAGGACAGATGAACTCACATGAAATATCAGCTGTTAAACTTCTGCTAACAGCTGACTCAGTGCTGCCATCTTGTTTGTTGTAGACAGCAGTACAGGAGATTGTCTTTCCATGATGGCGGTGAGAAGCAGTGAAGTTCACAACAGAGGTCTTGACTTTAGTTTTGTCCTGATTCTCCTGCAGTGTCTCCTGACTGTCACCCAGGCCGGGGGTCCATGTCAGAGTTGGAGGATGAGACAGACAGGGAGCTGGAGCAGAGCACGTCAAATTCACTGAGGTTCCCTCCTTCACCTTCAGTGTGGACGGAGTCAGAGTCGGTCTGCGAAGACCAGCTGGTGGGAAGGTACATATGAACCAGTCACTAAATAAACAGTCATTCCTCTACTTTCTTTATGCTATTTGCCAAATACAATAAATGCAAAACAAGGTCACAGAAGTTCTACAAGGGAGGTTACTAAAAGTAAATAGTCTTTAAAACCTACCTTTGACTGAAATATCCAAGGTTTGTGTACGAAAACTATGTTTCAGGGCATTGTTGCAATCCACTTTGAAGATATATTTATTGCTGTAAGCAGGTCTCATGTTGTTCAGGGTTGTGGTGCAGTCTTTTTTTGTCAAGTTTCCATTTATTGTAGTTTGTTGTGGATTACTGCTGTCAAACACAAAACTCCCTTGATAATTTTCCCATACTGCTTTACATGTGCTATCTAAGTTTGATTCATATGAGTCCGGTATGTCAAAGGAGCAGGGGATGGTCACACAGGATCCATTAAGAACCTCTATAGTCTGCGGAATTAATGCCTTAAACTCTCCACACAGGGCACCTGAAACACAAGAAACAAATCCTGAATAAGAGCAAGTGAATACTATTTTACAGTCATGAGGAATTTTACTATTTGGTTGCTTTGCTAAAATCTTATCACTGAACTTTATACTTAGAATAATCCAAAATAACGACTGCAAAGATTCAGCTTTATTCCCACAGTATCTTTTTTCTAGATGTTTAAATTAAAATAACAATTTTTTCATCCATCAGATTAAAATTCTAAGAAAAAGGCAGCAGAGCATTGTTATAGCTCACTGCATTCTTCATTTGCTGTAGCATCTAATACAGATACTGTTGTACAGTGGTGTGAATGCTTGACTAACATTGCATAGTTATAGTTTTTATAGTCATTGATCTAAATGTGAATGAACTTCAACTCACCTTGCAGCAGAGAACCAATGAGAAGGAGAGTCAGAGCTGCAGCCATCTTAGTGTGTCCGGAGAGGCAGAAACTCTGGAGATTACACATGGAACATTCACATGTTTAGTGCATTTCATCCCTAATTAACTTTTTATAGTGAGGTTTATTTTGGAGGCCACTATTGAATGCAATATTTGCAGAGGTTGCAGATGGAGAAATGTTTTGTTGACCCTATATTTCTTTTTCGATCTTTATCAAAAGGTTCCAAAGACGCCTGTACAAGATTGTGAATCCCAACAAAATAATTTTTTTTCATGTGTGTCAGCATCTCGTGAGGGCACCTTTTTATTATTCATATGGGGAAAAGTGGATATATTAATACTTTTAAATCAATTCATCAAAACCCTTAATTGAACTATTAAATTAATCATTACTAATTTTAAATACATTTCTTGCAAATTTGCCAGACTTTCTCATCAAACTTTGTTGATGGAGATATTCAATAAAATCATGGTGTTGTAAAATGTGGTAATACTGGTTTAGTGTATCTACTTACTGTTAGAGAAAAAACAAATAATTGTTTGTCACACACTTCGTGACATCCAGTTCATCTTAAGACATATAAGATGACATCATGATAAAATGGAAAAACAGGAGGCTATATGCTAAAGGAAAAAGTGACAGGCATTCAATGTTTTTTATTTATTTATTTTCTATGTATTTACAAAGCTATAATTTGTTTTAGGCAACTAATATATTCAACAGTAACAATGTCCAAAACCACATCGAATGACAGCTTAAAAGATTAATTTTTTCAATAGAAAATTGTTCTTTATTTCTACCTTTTTTAAATTGTCTGTCAATCTAAAGTCAAGTGACTTAATGTTTAGGTTTTTAGTATTTTATATTATATTAAAAATCAGTTTTGATGATTTATATTTGTCATAAGAAGTTGTGATGACTTACATTTTCTTCAGGTCTTTCAAGCAGATAGATGGAAGATGTGTAGAGAAGTGAAGCTCCTTAAAAGTTGTGCTGCTTTTTCAAACAGCCTGCAAAATATGAAAATGAGGAAGTCACTAAAGAGCACATGCGTGTGACCACGAAGTGTGCTCTTTTATAAGAGATGATTTTAGACCCACATCTGTCCTGATTTACACGGTTACTATAAAAACCTTAATATCGGTAAACTTAATACTGAAATCTCTGACCAATAAATCTGGATTGAGAAGGGGATTACATATACTCATCAACTTTCATGTAATGATTATAAATTAAAGACATATACTCATCAACTTTCATGTAATGATTATAAATTAAACAACAGAATTATAAAACAATAGAAATACCAGGCAACAGTGTAAATGATTAAATTGCTATGTATAATAATAATATAATTATAGAAATAGTACATTTATCCTCAGTCGAATTCAATTCAGGACAGGCAACACTGAATGAAAGCATGCAACGTATCCTCATACAACAGTTTGTGTGATATCTTACAAAAAGTTGCGTTTTCCTACGTATGTCAAGCAACTTGTGTCACTTTGCCCTCGTTACATGCATACAGTCTCTTCAGAATAATCTTCCGTCTTCACAGGAAACAACTTTGTTAGGTAAAACGTAAAACTACTTAGGTTAGGTATAGGAAAATATCCTGGTTTGGGTTAAAATAATGACACTTGAAATACTTGGTTAACTTTAGGCAACAAAACTGCTTAGTTAGGTTTAGGAAAAGAGTGTGTTTTGGGTAAAAATAACTACGGAAGTGATGTAATTCAAGTGTGGACGTTTCGTGACAAATTAACGTTGACTTCTGGTTCCACACAGGGTACGAACACCGGTCTCCTGGGCAAATGTGTTTTTTAACCCACCCGTACACCCCGACGTCCTCCCTTTGCGGCGTTTGTCGCTCTTTACACTTCTTGGTTAAGAATGTCCTCAACATTTTAGCCAACATGATGCCAGAATAAACAGCAGGGTTTCCCCTGCCATCATAAGACATGGGCGCAGCACAGAAGCGTTTGTCCACAGCGCCCAAGCCGAACGAACACAAAAAAAACTATGCTGAGACACGTCACTGTCAGGGTTGGAAATTAGCACCAGCCAAATGCTGGTAAAATATGCAAGTGGCTGCTAGATTTGCTTCACTCATCAGCCAAAAAAGCCATGGTAATCTATTATATTGAGTGGCTGGTAGGTTTTGGAATCCACCAGCCACAGTGGCAGGTGGACAAAAAAGTTTATTCCCAACACTGGTCGCGCTGCTTCTGTCCCCTCGTCTGCTTTCTGTGTCAGGGTTTCACCATGGGTGGGGCACACAAACACAAACACACACACACACACACACACACACACACACACACACACACACACACACACACACACACACAGCGACAGTGAACCAGTTGAAGTGAAGATAACATCGAGGCTAATAGTGTTGCCAAAAATATTGATACTGAATATTTGAAACGGTCCAGTGCGGATTTTCTGAAGTATCAATACACGGATACCAGCTGCACGTTCTGCTCTCTCTTCTCTCCGACATTATCTTTTAATAAAAATCTAAAATTGTATTCCTTCAATATTGTGTACATTTTTATCGAAAATGATATTGAATATCAATATTTTTGGTACTATATTGAAGTTAGAAATTCTGGTATCGTGACAACACTAGAGGCTAATAGTTGTTTTTCCCGATGGCTATACTGACCAGCCAGAAGGTTTGGAAGAATAAGTCCAAATGGACTTGCAGTGTTTCTCCTATATTCATTCGGCTAGCAGAGCAGAGGAGAGAATGATGAAGGGAAGATCACATTGTCTGTACCGGTAACAAACAGGCTTGGTAGTGAACGACACGCTTATGTGCTGACGGATTCTGTGTTTTTGTGTTTTTAGCTGAGCTAGACCAGAGAATATTCGTCTAAAACAGATCGATGATGCTGTTCTTCCCTCATTGTTCTCCGTGAACTTTGGAAGTGGTTTAATGTAGCCCCGGTGCGTTTTATGTGGAGTGAGCACTGCGCCGGACTCCATATAAATAATAGCCTTTTAAATGCCATTTTGCTTGTCAGCAACCAGTCATATGGTAACTTAAGAGGCAATTCGGCCTTGTGTGCTCTGGTTAATTAGTCACAATTTTGTTTGAATGAAAGCTCATCTCCTGGCATTTGATCCTGGTGTTTTTACTACTGTTTTGGAAGAAGGAAATAATGGGAGTAACAGGCGAAAGTGACATATTTTCTTTTTAAATTTAATTTAATTTCAGTGCTAGGTGGTGGATCTAATAATTTGTCGACGTGAAGAATGGTTCATGTGGATTTCAAACTTTTAATTCTTAATAATTAAAAGTTTATTGCTCTTTGAAAAGGTGTACTTGTATTATTATGCTACTATATTATCATTACATCAAAGGCATAAAATAGTCTTAAAATGACAATAATATAGTTATCACAATTATTTCTTGGACAATAAATCGTCCAACAAAAGTAGTTGTCGTGACAGGCCTAATTGTTACGTATATGCAAATCTGGCCGACATCACCAATCGTAGTCCTGACTCCCTCATATTCAGTCTCAAGCTAAGTATCACAGACCAGCTCGGCATCTCTCACCCATATTTCTCTTCCGCCCAAATTTGTGTTTAATGAGAAATGATGTAAACTCCAGACTAGCCCACCATGCTGCTCCCCAGGACCATTTTTTTGTCACAGAGTCAGGAAAAGTCGTGACGTCGACATTTTTGTCAGGCCCTCTCTAGGTCATGATTATCCCCAGAACTATGCTGTGGTCACATTATATCTGAGCCACTTCCACCACACTTCCACCAGTACCCACGGTCACTGCTCATCACAAGCCTACCACAGCTACATCTACAGTCATCTTGAGGACTTCAGAAGAGGCCGTTCTCACCTCGGCGTATGAAGCACTTTCGGTGGACAATGGAGCCTCATCAAGACGTGCCCTCACCCTGCGTCTTACTCCCTGGGTTCCTCGCCACCACACCTCCCGACATACTTGCCCTCCATTCATCATTTTTCTGTGCTTGACCACATTTCATTCCATCCCTTGACCGACCACAACCCTCTATTGCCCCTCCATTCCCAACCCTAATTCATTCATCCCTGCCTTACTGTACCTGCCATTTCAAAAAACTGATTTGCATACTTAAACGACGTGGACTTTATTAGTGAAGAAAGTGAAGGGCATGGGATCCATTCTGGCTCCTGAACATAAATAATTTAAAATAAGACCTCAAAGAATGAAGGTGGGGGTTTACTGCTGTTTCACAACTCAGGCAGGAAATGGTATATGATATTTATCTATACTTCCTTAATTACAGATAAGATAAACTATGCATATCAAACGGATGTGACCAAGAAACACCCAGATACACGAGACCCAGAGGAAACTGGAAACAGACTCTGCTATACCAAAAAATAAAGATTTTATTTACAGTGAATAAAAATGGCTTTGATTAAATAGTACCAATAATGTAAAGAAGTCTTAAGGGCTTATGCAGGCCAAAGCTAGGTGGTGACGCATTAAAGAATTACAATTAATAAATAGATGAATCAATAACAAAATATGAACACTGTAGGGCTGGTCTGGACCCTCAGGGTAGTCGGTGTAGAGGTATGCAAAAACAAGTCATTTGTCACAAAATATGTAAGCAAATTAATGAATTAATGACGCTAGACTCCTCCCTCAAACAGTGATTGCCCAACCATAGCTTAGCAAACATCATTTTAAATTCTTCACTCAGTTCAGTGGTGATTGTTGAAGCTGTCGTCGCCAATGTTGTTGATACAGAAGAGATTTTGGTCTGACGCGACTATCGTCTGCTTTCCAAAACTGTTACAAATTACTGATGAAAAATATATATTTGTTTTATGGCAACGCTATGGTTAAACAGTATTTTTCAACTTGGACCCTATTTTCCCATAGTTTTGTGTCAACCTGACTAATAGGGACAACAATTTTTGAAATTGCTCCAGTATTGGATATTTTTGCCACTGACAGGCACAGTTTGTTATAATAAGTGTCTGACAACATTATGAAAAGGACTCTATGGAGAAATGAAACGTTTTTCTTATCTTTCACTTGATCCGGTCTGTTTGTTATCGTGTCCAAGTCCGGCTCAAGGAGAAGTCTGGTTGTGAAATCTGAATATCTGTATACTCTGACTCAAATAAATACGGACGGCCATCGAATTCAAAGACCTCATCCACCTTGTTGAAATCATCTAAATATTCAGCCACGACATTGAAAGTCTTTTAGATAACATTAAGCTACGCTTTCTGTACTCCAACACAACAGACTCTGCCGGGCTGGAGCTCATGTTTCCACCATGGATGTATTCCACTATTCCATATACAGTATATATAATATCGTCATATTTTTTTTTGGCATTTTCAAGCCTTTATTGATAGGACAGCGGACAATTTAGAAAGGGGGAGAGAGAGAGGGGGCGACATGCAGAAATGGCCGCAGGTCGGATTCGAACCTGGGCCGCCACCTTGTCATATGGGCGCCTGCTCTACCAACTGAGCTATCGGGGCGCCCAGCCCTATTTCTTGACTTAAAAAGGAACCTTTGTTGAGATGGTTTGTTCTTTTTCATACATACGAGACAAAAATGATGTACTACATTTATTTTTATGTACATGATGATACGTAATTAATTATTGTCTTTTTTTGTTTTTAATCTTCACAAAGAATTAATCTTTGTGCAGATTAATTCCTTTTTTGTGAGTAACAGTTTGCGTGTTTATATTTTGTAGAGCTCAAGTGCAGTGCGTGATAGAAAGGCCTACAGGATATTGGAGCAAATATCATCTGAGTCAAGTGAGGATGATGCCTGTCTATCAAACAGTACATCCCCCCCAAAAAAATTATATTTTTTTCTTATTGTCAATAAATCCCATAAAAAGATCAAAACAAAATATATCTATCTGTGCCATAGACTTCCATTGATTTTAAACTATTAAAAACACATCAGTGAGCCACACCGTTGTACTGGGTGACATATACTCTCATTACAGGGAACATGATCACTGTAATTTATTTTTAGATAATCCCACCCGATGTTGCTGCCATAAATACTCTCTATAGCACCAAATGTGAATTCATCCACTGATGAAAATAGTCCCCAACAAATGCCCAATTTACACTTGTTTGAGTAACGTTTGCTAAAAACTACAGTGCCCAGCTGTTTTAGGAAACTATACTGAGCCTTTTTAAAAAAAAAAACGAAATTATACATGTGACTAGGGATGTCATGAGAACCGATACTTAGGTACCAAGTCAATGCCAAAATTATGAAAACGTGACTTGTTTTTCTACTAGACTAATGGTGTCCCCTCATCCCGGGGACGACAGATAATGTGTTTCAGACACAGTAAACTCACTATTGACGCGTCCAGGAGACCCACCCTATTTTTCCTGATAATGCTACATTGTGAACAGCAAATCCGTGTTGAAATCAGCAGGATGAGAGCTAATTAATGTTAGCTGTTAGCTCCGTGAAGGACTATGCTGCTAACAGCTAACGTTAACTAACTTTCGTCCTACCGATTTCGTCCCGGGAGGTGCCATTGATTTACGTTATGACACGATCAAGGTCAATTCTAACGTCATCATGATGTGTTCAAATATAATCTTGTAAAATGTCGTTTTTGGCGAGAAACTTGTATAAATACATTTGTTTGAAGGAGAAGTTTTCACAGCAATATAAAATAGATAATAGAGAGGGAATTATGACCAGTTTAACTTCCTAACAAAAACTAGTATGCAAACATAACAAAGAAGTGCATGTTGAAGTACTTATTGTTTTGTTTTTGTTTTTTACCGTGGTATTAAAGGCAGGGTTGACGATTTTATCCAGTATTCACTATTTGTTGTATTGGTTGAAATGGTCTTTAAACCCCGACAGCGATCCATTACAGCTCTGAAAAAGGACCGGAAAAGAGACGTCATCTGTAGCTGCTGTAATCCTGTAAAAACGTCTACCAATCACTGCCTCGAGGTCCGCTTGGAAAGAACCAATCAGATGCCTCGCTGCCTCCCTGCTCGTTCTCTAACCTTGGCGTGCACCAGCCTGAACTTAAAGTGCGTCGCCGCCGCATGTATACTGGAGAATGGAAGAGAAAACTCAGCCCTGCAGTAGCACTGCACAGGTTACTTGTCATGAGGTAGCGTTGTTGAGTTGAGGTCCTCTCTCCGCTCTGTGTCTGTGAAGTAGTTACGATGCGGCGGTACTCGCGCATGTGTGTGGGGGGGCGTTGCCTTGGAGGGAGCCCCGAGGGGAGGGGGGGGGTTTAGACGGAGCTCCTGAGGCGAAGCTAAATTCAAGTTATGCTAGCTTTCCAACATAGTCGACCCTATCTTTAAATAAGCTTGGGGCTGAGTGCTACAGACAGCGGATATGGACCAACAAATTGTAGGTTTTAGTCTTTTCATGTGATTGGTTGATAATAACAAAAATATACTATATCACCAGTCTTATCCTTTAATAGCATGGTGACAGATACTGATTCAGCACCAATCTTACCAACGATGATGATGAAAACAACGTTGTCACAATGATGACCCTTCACCAGACATAGACTTTAGACTTTAGTGTGTTACAGTTAGACTGATCATCAATTAAGAAATCCAAATGGGAGTTAACCCACAAGCAATAAACATGACTGATTAAAAGGTTGAGTTCAGCATTAGATAAAGCTTAAATGTGTCAACATTTCGGTTGTTGCAGAAGCTGACGTGCTTCCCGGAACACACAATGCAGATATCATCTACTCAGATGTTGCAATTAAAATGCAATTTACAAAATGTTAGGGGAAGAGGAACCTCTTGTTTGTTCTCCATGAGATAGTGCTGAGAAACTTTGGTCAGTCATACACACACACACACACACTCATTCTCTGCACTGAAGCAAGTACAGCCATCTGTCACTTTTAAGGATGGAGGAAGAAATCAATAATTATACAGTGGTTTTTAAAGATAAAGCTCCAAAAGGTAAGTGACTCCTGCTTTTTTTTTTTTTTTTATGATGCATGTTTTAGACTATTTAACATCTTTCTAGGGGTTCTGTGTGGAAGAATCACATTGGTGACCCTTGGAATCACAAAAATAAGTTGTTTTTACTCATTTGCAAGATTTCCCTGCCATGATATACAGTACAGTACATACACCAACACTTTTTTTCCACATCACAATTTCCAGTAATGACAGTTTTTCTTCATTGTTTTGATGCAGTAATACTGTATAACAAAAGGCCCAGTTTTCAGATAATGTATCTTCCAGAAGGTGTCATGCCTTAATCTCTTCATATAAACAACAAAATGCATCACATGCTGGTGTCCAAACACAAAGAAAACTCATCACTCAAGACAGCAAAAAGACATTCAATGACATTCATTTTCAAGACAAACGTGCTCAGACCTGCTGTCATTTTGTGGTGATAAACAAATATAAAAATTAAAATAAAATACTTCAAGCAGCCTCTTCAGTGCTCCAGGTCTTGTCTGTGATTTACACCAGGTCATAGATTTCCATCCACATCACACCTTTTGTGCAACCTGAGACCTGGGATTTTTACGATTATTAGTATTAGGGCCACATTGAGGAAAAAAACTAAATCTGAGATTTCGAGAATAAAGTCATAGGTTTACGAGAAAAAAGTCGTAATATTACAAGAATAAAGTCAGAATTTTATAAAGTAGTAATTTTACATGTTATTTTAGAGGGGAAATAGAGCAGCGTGCCGCCTGTGTGAAAATGAGGAACATGGAGCATCTTGTGAAGTAATACTCTACAAATAACGAAATACTTTATCTTTTGGCACATCAGCACCACATTATCATCAGTATCAGGACCTTGAAAAGATTGAGCAAGAAACTACGTATATTCTGAAGAAAAACCACACAGACCTGATGGGGAAACTGACTCTTTTGTAGAGGAGGAAATTACTTTTTTTTTCACGTAAAGTTATGACTTTATTCTCGAAATATCATGACGTCGCCATGTTGAGGCAATCCCTCTGCTCTGATTATTGAATTTAGCACCTTTAAGTACAATTTTGAGGTACATTACTTGAGAATTTCCACATACTTTTTACTCCACTACATTTATCTGATAACTTTAGCTACTACTTAGTACAAAAATATATAATCAACAATTATTATGTATTGTATGTATTTAAATTATTATGTGTTATTTTCGGTAAAGATGTGATAAGACTTTATGTATTGACACATTAATTCATCACTAACTAGAATCCAGTACTATAATAAACATTATTCTGAAATGGTCCATTCAGCATAATGAGTATACTTTAACTTTTGGTACTTAAAGCTGCAGTATGCGAGATTGGCGCAAATATGATTTAAAAAGTTATTTTTAGAAAACGGCCGCTACATCGTGACAGTAGTACATGAAATAGGTAACCTGAAAAAAAAAAAGTTCCTCTGTGTCCTACTGTGTCCTCCGGTGCTCCTAACGGCATCTGAAGGATTTCACTTACCGGAGGAAAACAAGGTCCGCTGTCCAGCTGCAGTCTATGAGAGCCGGCTGTCAATCACTCGCGTACTCCGACCAAACGGTCAAACTAGGCAGCGCTGATCCAATATGAATCAATATTCTGTTACTGTAATGACTATTTCTCTCCTCAAATGTTCTCAGAATCATCTTGCAGTTACTGTTTAGCTGTAAAATGAGAAAGTTTGTGACGGAGCCGCCATTGTAAAATCTGTTGAAGGAAGCCAACTTCTGGTCACATGACCGGAGCACAGCCAATAGGAACACTCTCTCTCTCTGAAATGACCTGTGATTAGTCAAAATCTGCCGTCACGGGCTAGATTTTTCTAAAGCCTGAAAACAGAGACATGAGGAGGAGCAGAAGTCTAGTTTTCTCTCAGAACACTTGAATTACAATATGATGAAAGGTTATTATGGAATTTTTGCCAAATTATGCCAAAAAATTGTTGTCTACTGCCAATTTAAAGTATATTTTGATGCTGATACTTTTATACTCTTACTTAAGTACAATTTTGAATGCTTTTACTTTTAGCAGAGTATTTCTACACTGTGGTATTGATATCTGTAACTTCTTCCATCACTGATGATGGTTGTGTGAAAAGTTAAGAGAACTGTGTGAAGAGAACCACAAATCATCAAAAGTTAAGTAAATGCATTTGAACTTGTGATCACTGCATCAAGACATTAGCGGTCTGAAGTGCATCAAATCAATGGAGAGAAGATGTTAACTCATGCAGCACCTGCAGACATTAAAAACAACTCATAATATTTGACCCCTCTGAGCTTCCGGTCCAATAAAACTTATGGACACTGACATAAATGATCACCGTGTTATGTTACTTCCTGTTTCAACAGGACATACTTTACTCTCGTTGTACTAATTGTACTAATTTACTCTGAATTAAAACCTAAAGGAGCTGCTACTACTGTGCCGAGTTAGTTATGAAATATGCCGACTGTCTTATTTTTATCTCATCAGTTAACATTATAAACCATACAATATGCTTTACTAAGTTCAAATTGACACTTGACACTATGATGATGAGGAATTATAGTTTTAATAAAAGCAATTAAAGCTAAATCTGCTCTTTTTGACCTGCTTGGAGCCTTTTGACAACATCAAACTTGAATGTTGTTGGTACATAAAATTTTGCCAAATTTACTCCTAAAAAACATCAATAATTCTATTAATATCCTGTCCTGTGTGGTTATAGAAGTGATGATAGTAGTATGTCAGAATGTATATTGGTCATAAAGAATAAGTCACAGTTGTACAGTGTATGACAATACAAAATGACAATACGTTTTCCATGCGATCATAATAACGTTGATAATTAGATTAGATTAGATTAGATTTCCATTATTGTCATTGTACAGGTACAACGAAATTGAGTTTGCAACTCCCCATCACATACCCGATGCATTAAAAGACAGTCAATAAATAAATATAGGGTACTATACAAGCGACAGCTATAAGCTCAGTGACCAGTGTCGAGTCGTATATGCAAACTGTCTTAAAGGGCAGTAAAAGTAAGTAGACAATCTAAAACAATATAAAAGACAATGATTATAAAAATAGTTAAATGTAATAAATAGATATAGTCAGTCCGCATGTGTAATATCATAAAACAGTGCATGGTAAAAAAGTGCATCATAAAGTGCATCTAGTCCATGTATGGAAGGGGGGGCCTTCCCTAGCTGCCATAACTCCATAATTGGGGATGGGGGGGTCGGGGCGTGTAGCACAGCCCATGCAGTCCATATTCCTTGTACTTATGGAGGGGGGGGAGCAGACAGGCAGCCATGGTGCCTTTAGAGGACTGGTTCAGAGCAGCTATGGCTCTGGGGATGAATGACTGATTTGAATATGAGCTTTCTCATTACAAGCAGATGGTGAAGCAGCTGGATGCTCTTGCTCTCGTGTGTTGGCGGTGTGCATCGGGATACTCTTTGTCCTCCTGGTGGCGAGAATCGGTGTCATCGTCTACTGTGAGTTTGATGTCAATGCGCTGAATAACTTTCAGTGAATAATTATAGCGGCTTGAGTCAGTCTGGGATGTTTTTGTTGTGTAAGGTGAGGTCAGCTCTCTCTGAATTGTCACTGCTGTCATTTGGTGTTTTACTTTTATTATTTTTGTTTTGATTGGTTGGTTTGATCTATTTTATGAATGATCCAATTTGGCAAATAAGGCTTCTCTGATAACACTAGATGCATCCACGATTGATTGAGTGACTGATGTGCTGTCTCCTTCTCTTTCTCACCACAGTCCACGTGGAAATGAACGAACAGCAAGCAAACCTCAATGACATCACAGCAGCAAATGAGAAGCTGATCGTGGAGCAGAGCCTCTTAGTGCAAGAGATGAGGAATCTGAGCAGAGTCGCAGATAATCTCAACTGGACGCTGGGATTCATCCTGAAGTTTGACATCTTTCAAGTAAATGACTACTGCCCAGAAAAAAGTAAGTGAGTCTTGCTATGTTGGCCCAGTCCGTTCTCATTCCGGTGCTTTGTTACGGCCGTCGGCGTGTGATGCAGACGCACAAGACACCCTTTAGCGCCTGTATGAGACGCACCGGTCTTTGAAACTGATCAAATATTAATCAAAATTCTGTCACCGAATACTTTTTTAAAACTGTAATTTGTGTTTTTGTATTTGTCTCTATAACAGATCCTGATCTTGTTCCATTTCTCTGCTTTTTTCAGTTCTTTCAGAGTGTCAGCCGTGTCTGAAAGACTGGATTCTGTTCCAGGAAAAGTGCTACCTGATTTACAATAAAGGCCCTCCTTGGAAGACGTGGGCAGATAGCCGAAAGTATTGCCAGACGACAAAAGCAGATCTGGTTGTCATTGATAATCTGCAAGAACAGGTCAGCTCTGTGTTTCAGTTCAGAATTAGAGATGACATATGGCAATTCATAGTATCCAGGATACAAAAAAAGTACTTTCACATTCCAACCATAACTTTCCAAAATGCAATGAAAACAAAAAAATCAATTCAAACATAATTTCTGATCCGAATCTATGCCTAGACGTGTGAACGTGTGCATGTTTTTGATGATCTGTCACTGTATAATTTACAGGAATTCATCAGTAATCACACAGAGTTCTACTACGACAACTTTCATGGATATTGGATTGGGTTAAAAGAAATCAAAGACAACTACTGGGTCTGGGTTGATGGACGTAATGACACTCTAGGGTAAGGAAGCCTTTTGTAAAAATGAATTTACTCGTCCCGGTCTTGACTTGGTCTCAACCCCTCAAATTCTTGGTCTTGTCTCGGTCTCGATACATTCTGGTCTTGGTCAAGACTTGGTCTCCGTGGTCTTGACTACAACAATATCGCCTCCACTACATTTCACATGGAATTGATTCAATCTCAAGCTTTAAGCCAACATGGACAAGAAGTCCTTAAAATGCTCAAAAATAACATATTTGACCTTTTCAGTTATTCAATTTTCAATGAAAATATTTTTTCATGGGCTGCAGATGTAGAATATTATTACAGGTACTGATATTCATGTTGTGTGTTTGAAGGTACTTCCTGGAGGAGAACCTTGGTACCCCTGGCACATTTGCACTGATGATCCCTGGGAGGAATCCCACAGCCAGCTGGGATCCAGCGAATGGTTTGGGGAAAAACAGATTCATCTGTGCGAATGACGCTGTCAAATGGTCTACTTAGTCAGCACTATGTTTGTTACTCTTCATGTTGCGTGAAAAACTGTATCATCATATTAATAATGTTCCTAAAATAGTCTGAGGATGATTTAGATCGCAAGTGCTCATCATTTTGTCCACCTGTACAATAAGTATTATTTAAAATGTATTTTATTAGCTACTTTTTAGTGTTAGATGTTCTTTTGAGTTGAGTCAGTTGAGTCAAATTTACAACACGGAAAGTTATCTGATATTTTCTGGGTAAGAGTTTGATTCTGAGCTGATTAAACTGAAGGGCAGCTTTACATTTTACGTGTTGACATAGTTGTATTAAGAATATGTTTGTATAATTTGAGTAGTGAGGTGTTTATGGAAGTTTCACACTCAAGTTTGATAACAAACTACAAAAGAAAAGTTTTAAATAATCACATAAAATACAGTACATTCTTTAAATTTTTTGGTGCCACTTAAGGAATTTCAGTATCTAAAATCTGTACAACTGGGGGAAAAAAATCACAAGTTTAATTTGATGTGCGGCATCATTTAATTTGCATATAAAGTCCAGAAATTCATTTAATACTAGTAGTTTCATCCGTGTACTTTCATGTTTTGCCTCGTTACAATAAAATGGCACAGTTGTCAAACGTCTTCAAAAGGAGTTATTCATGATGCAGAAAACTACACCAAATTCTTATCATTTCATATTAATTTTCCACTAAAATCCATATTTCACATAAAGTGGTCAACACAGGCAACTTGCCATCAACTGGCCCAAACATGTCCCAACTATAGACTGTATATAAAGATGGACGACATTGACAGCTCCCCAAAAGTGAAGCCAAAACATCTGGATCGCCCCCTGGTGGCTGGCTGCAGTATAGGTCATAAGTCCCGCCTCCTCCATGTTAGCGGATGGGACATGGGCCAAACTAAAAAGTACACGCCAAATGTTTCCCAAAGATCTGTCATGAGTCTGTATACTAGAACATGTGTTAATTTGATCATAAATGTAGTTATTGAGATATTATGGTTAGTTGTTGTGTCTTTTAAACCAAACAGCTACCGTGATGCTAACGTAGCAGCTAGGTGGCTCACGCTAGCAGGCTGTGGCCGTGCTCGCCTCGCGATTGGCTCAGGCGGGTATGTGGGTGGGACCTTGATACCGCGGTTTCAGCCTCCCCAAATACTGCGTAGACTCAAAATCAAAATCTCAAGATGGCAGATCCCATAGCCGAGATATTCTGGCTTCACTTTTGTACAGTGGGAGGAAGTGGAGACGCGTCGTCCATCTATATATACAGCCTGTGGTCCCGACACAAACATCAACACTGACCTGATTTTTAGTTGTCTCAGTTTAGAAAAGATCCACTGACTGATTCAGATTAACACATTTCATGTTGTATTATCAGCAATCTTAAAAATTCTGCATCACCAGCAAATAATATCTAAACTGTCCTGATTTCCTCGGTCACTTCTGCCTCATAAGTTCAAGTAGCATACAAGTGATGCTGTTTAACGGGCAGAAGAGCTGCTGGAGGTCATTACCTTATTAATGGTCTGAATTACTAATTAAAGATATTCTCCTATCAATTAATTTACAGGCCCGTTAACATCAGAGAGCAAAGCCTCCATAAAGTCCATGTTTGGCACAAAACTCACCAGAGCTGATTCAAGAGAATGCTAACTTCATCAACCAGCCAAGACAAATCTGTTTATCAGTGTCCAAAGCATTTCTTTTAATCAAATACTCTTTGGACTTCTTCGTTTTCTTCTTCTTTGGAGGTAGTGCCTCATCGTTTGTGTTGTCATCTACAGATAGTTTGTCCTTTTTACACTTTTTCCTTTTTTTTTTAATAAACAAAGTGCAAACATTTACTTGTTGAGAATGATGGATGTTTTAAAATCTTTTTAGTGCAAATAACACAAACTACTCCCAACCAATATTCACAGCTGTGAAATAGCTCCAAACCTGCTCCTCTTTCTTCAGCCGTCATGTGTCTGTCGGAGTAACTAGTCAGGGTGCTGCGTGATGTGTTTGTTTTTTGAATGCACACAACATCACATTAGCAGTAGGAAGAAAACGGTACAACAGAATATTGTTTCCCCAGACAGTTCTACTCTTTGATGAAATATAAATGGGTGTAGAAGAGAGAAAGTGATCCTTTTTTGGCTAGACCGCAGAGGGCCGGCCCTACAAATGCAGTAGGACTGAGTGACTGAGTGATGAAGTTACATGATTGGTCGGCCGAGTGTTGGAGTTTCCTCATTGGCCGTTGGTCTTTCAAAATGAAAAGACGGGAACAGTCCTTTATGCAAATGAGCCCGTCCAGCGCGACGCGTCCAGCTCACTAAACTTGGACCAAGCTGTCAAACTAGGTGATCTAGCTTTAAAATGAAATCAGATTCAGCGGTGGCATCATCGCCTGTTTCTCTCTTAAAATGTTTTCAGAAGTAGATTTTGGTGGATTGTTTACACAGAATAACAGAAAGTTTTCGAGCAGGCCGCCATGTTGTTTCCTGTTTGAAACAGCGAGCAGAAAACCAGGGACCAATCAGGTGCATTCCAGGAGAGGGTACGTCACCACTTGAACGGCCAGTTGAGTGGAGCAGCGTGTCCCCTAGTGTCCTCGCCGGACCTGGTGGACATGTACTGCTGGATTTAACTTTACAGACACGACCACTGACTATTTTTGTAACAATTTAGCCACAAATTCACAGACTGACCATACACGGTCCAGACATATACTCGGTTTTGACCGAGTCTTGTTTACTTAGGTATTTATTACATGTTAAAAATAAATAATCAATTAAAAATAAAGTGAAACGAAATGGTTGTCACTGTCCACTCATATTAAACATGAATCCCAATTAGTATATGAAAATAACATGCAAGATAAGCATATCCTTTGTTATTATGAACGGCCGAATGGTGCGTCGCTTTAAATGCTGCGGCCCCAAGGAATTGTGGGATGTTATTCTCTCTTTTCTCTCAGCTCTTATCATGGCTGCTACTGAGATACTTCCGGGTCATTTCACTCCGTTAGGAACCTTCTTAAGTAAAATGGATTATTGGACCGCAGCCCTGGTTGTATTTGCTCCCTCCTTTTTCCCCACCTCTGTGAGGTCATTTCTAACAATGCTGAAAAAGGAAGGTTTAACCGTTAACAAACACTAGATGGCAGCGTGTTCATTTGTTGTAACTCTGAGCAGGAGATGGTTTATTTTCCTGTAATGTCAGTGAGTATCTTCTGAGACGTGTTTTTTGCTGAGGCAGCTCACAGTGTTTTCTGTTCCTCTCTCTTTGGTGGCAGTAACACCTCAAAGGAGTGTCAGGTGAAGTTACTTGGCGAGTGCCAAATGCACTGTTGTCTCAGTGTAAGAAATGCAAGAATTCCTTCAGGGAAGTTGTTTGATGATCATCCCACAAATTCACGTTTAGGGTTAATATATAATAGACTAAAATCGCAAAAAGGTTAATAGACTCAAACACAAGCAGCCTTATTGATCATCAATGCTCAAAAGTATAATTAGAACGAATGTACATGCAGGCATTGGGTACCTCAAATTAAATATATTATTTAAAGCAACTTGGACATGGGGATATCTAAGCTGTATTAAAGGACCAGTGTGTAACATTTAGGGGATTTATTGACAGAAATGGAATATAATATACATTTTATATATATATATATATTTGTTAGCTTAGAATGAGCTGTTTTTATCTAAATACGGAGCGGATCCTCTCTTCACAGAGCCGGCAGCCATGTTTCTACAGTAGCCCAGAATGGACAAATCTTTTCATGCTTGGGCCCGAATCGATAACGTTACTCGCTCCAGAGTTAACCCCCTTCACTCCACTCAGCCACCAGGAAACAAGACACAGGAAACCTCTGTTGGTCTTGAGGTGTTGCAGCATTTATTTCTACACAAACTTCAACTTCCACTGTACATTCACATGATATTCTCAAAGCTAAACTAACTCTTTCTTCTGCTCCGCTAGCTCACTTGTTCTTTCACACACATTCACCACCGCTCTCTCTCTCTCTTGCTTCACCACTCACTTCTCACGTACACACACACTTTATGCGCTGACTCTGCCATTCTCCAAATGACCTGCGCTACTCTTACAACCACTGGCTCTAGATGGGGCCATTCGCAGTTTCACGTCGGCCACCATAGTTGATGATAACACTGATGATAAAAATAATAGCCAATAATAGCAAATATAGCAAATGATGCAGTTATGCTGCAGTATACAATAGGTGTAGAATAAGCACATTCATCAAATCACTTAGTAATTACAAATCAGAAATTTAGTCTCATGGTGTTACAAGACACTGTAATAATGTCTGAACATCCATGAGGACATCTTATGGAAACATACATACTAAAAGATAGTATAGGACTGTCATTAAGTGTCATTGTCATATATAGGGGGGGAAGACACTAATGCTCTATTGAATAATTACATTTGATTAACACAACAAGATCTATTTGTGCATAATACTTTTGTCTGTAAAATGAACCTGGGCATTTTTCACTACACACTGTCTTGTTTGCATCTTTTCCGGTCACACTCTCATCAATATAGACCTGTGATCTATTTATACATAGCACTCCCGTCTCTAAATTTAACCTGGGCGTATTCACTTTCCACTTCCTTCTCCACATTTTTAGGCTCCACTTTGTCACGTAGACTTGCCATCTCCAGTGTGTTGCTCACATAAGTTCTGCACTTGCCTCCCACCATGCACCTCCCTTCCTCCAGATAGGATCTAACAGACTGATGCATGTCCACAAAGTCTTCTCCCTTCTTCTTCTTGCCCTTGATCTTCCAAATCACACTGGAGTAAACTAGATCACTGCCTTCCTCATTCTTCTTCTCTGAGCTTTTCCTGGCAACCTGTTGATGTTCTAGATGAGTGTTTGCCATATTGGACTTTTTCATCACAGTCATGTTGACATAGATATCCTCCTCTGTTGTGATAGATACCTGAAATTAAAAAACAAAATAGTCGATGGAACAGATATTCTGTTAGATTATCCCTGTCTCATACCCAAATTAGGAAACAGTCTGTACCTTATGTCCCTCTTCACTTGTCAGACCTTGACTCATCACAGCTGTGCTGGTGTCACCTGTGCACTGACTCATAGGATTACAGCAGCCAGTCCTCTGAGCCCTACAAAATAGGACAGTCTATTCAACTTATTTATGGACATATTCATTTCAACTTTGGCTGTCAGCCTGCTCATGTATTCGATGTGATCAGTGAGACAAACTCTAATAAGCACTTCAGGAATAGCTTAAATTATAAAATTTGCTACGAAGGTGGTCATATTAGGTGAATTTATAGCACTAGGGATGGGACGATATAGGATTTTATCACAGATTGTGATAAAAAATGCTCATAATAAGTTGATGGTGGTGAATTTTCATTATCGGGATAATCGTGAATATCCTCACGAGTGACTTGAACAAGCTGTCAAGCTCGCTATCGTGGTGGAGAAGTGAAAAATAGAGTTTGATTTAAAAAAATACAGGAATTATCATGTAAGAAAAAACAGTCTCAGACTGTTGCAATTTTTTAATTTATCCTTTATTCGTGCAGGGGGGGCGTCTTATGATTTATGATTTACTTTTTTAAGATTGTTTGATTGTTTGTTTTTCCACTAAAAAAAGCTGTGTCCTATCTGTGATGCAATACAAATATTAGTTTCTAAGGTAAATTGATTCCAGTATGTTTTACTGCCATTTCAAGAGTTTTAAGCATATTTTGATGATTGTCAAGATAATATCGTGAATCACAATTATTTTGGCCGAGAAAATCGTGACATGAAATTTTCATTTCGTCCAAAGCCTAGTTATTGATAAATTACAGCTGCTGATCATTATCTATAAATATTTAGATATTCAAAGCAACATGAGACACCTGACATAGCTCTACAGAGTCACCTGTGCAAAAAAGATTGCATCAGCAAAGAGCAATAGCAGTCGCTGTTATATGTTGTTAGTGGTCTTGTTGGCCATTGTGATTTAATATACTTTAAATTTAACTTATTTTTCATGAAATGTATTTATTATTTTGTGTATTCACAACATATTGACAGTGTTAAATATTGGTTTTGGACAGGAGATATTCCACTCACAGAGCGGGTAAAGCTAGAAAACCCTACATAGTGTCCGTATTTATAAGAGAGTTAAAGGAACAGTGTGTAACATTTTGGGGGATCTATTAGCAGAAATGGAATCTAATATTCATAACTATGTTTTCATTAATGTATAATCACCTGAAACTAAGAATCAATGGTTTTTTATTAGCTTAGAATGAGTCCTTCATATCTACATAGGGAGTGGGTCCTCTTCACGGAGTCCACCATGTTGCTCCTCCATGTTTCTACAGTAGCCCAGAACGGACAAACCAAACACTGACTCTAGAGAGGCATTTTTACGTTATCTGAAGGCCACCGTAGTTCTCCGACACGCTTGTGAAACTGCGGTAACGTGAGCCGCAGAGTGCAAAAACCGTGGTACCGCCAGCCGCCGTCTGACTTCTGTTGCTCCTAAAGTAGTGTTATTATGGTATGGATGGCCTCTGAGAGAGGCGAACGGCGTTACCACGGTTTTGCACTCGGTGGCTCACGTTACCGCAGTCTTGGTACGGGAGGAGTGAACGGAGGGGTTCTCAGTTGGTTGCAATCTGCACCACTAGATGCTGCCAAAACCTACACACTGCACCTTTAAATTAACAACAATCACCTTGCTGCGTAGTGGTAGTCTGAGCATTCATGTTGTTCCAAGTTGTTGTTACCTACCTGATAGCAAACAGTAGAGCACATATCAGTGCTGCTGTTAGAGCAACAACTGTGCCGATGAAGGATGGCAACGGAACTCGACCTGAACAATCTGTATGAGATACATGTAGAACAGCAGATTATGAAGGTTAGTCAGAAGCATAAATATATCGGGTATGTTTATGTGAAGTACGTTTGGACGTACATGAAGCTTTGTTTTTGTTCTTTGTTCTTTTAGAGTCATCATTATGTCGTCTTAGTAGTAGTAGTGTAGGTTGAAAAGTTGTTGTAAATGTTTTAATGTTATTTGTAATTAAATCTGGGTAATATATCCACATTATATCGATATTGTGATATGAGACTAGGTATCATCTTAGATTTTGGATATCCTAATATTGTAATATGGTATAAGTTTAGTCTTTTCCTGGTTTTAGGTTGCATTACAGTGAAGTGATGTCATTTTCTGAACTTACCAGACTGTTCTAGCTGTTCTATTATTTGCCTTTACCCACTTAGTCATTATATCTACATTACTGATGATTATTTATCAAAAATCTCATCGTGTAAATATTTTGTGAAAGCACCAATAGTCAACCCTACAATATCGTGGGTGAGGTATTTGGTAAAAATATAATATTGGATTTTCTCCATATCGCTCAGTCCTATTTGTAATAAATGTTTTTTTTATCAAAGTTTGACAGATCCATCACAGACATGATGGATGTTAATTATGGAAGCTGAAGCCAAGACTTTGACTAACTAACAATATCCATTGCATGCATCTCACCTACAGTATGCAAAACTGTTACAAAGGGAAATTACAAGGCCAGTCAGTCTAAACATTTAAAAACAAAAACACTAAATAGAGATATGTGCAGATATGGAGAATATGGCACTGGGTTCCAGATCAAGTTCATAAAAAGAATTTCAAGAAATCAAGATAGTTTGCGACTAATCAATAAAACCTGTATTCAGCACAAAGGACAGACCTTGACTTTCCACAGATGTTTGAGGCTCAAGGATGTAGACATAAAAATGTTGTCTGGCAGATCCAAGAGAGTTGGAGCTGTGGCAGAGCAAGGTGGAAAGATCCCTCTCCTGTGGTTGATTCACAGTAATGATGCTCCTCAGACCTGTGTCATTCAGAGGCTCATGGCTGATTGTAAACCTGTCAGTGTGATTGACAGGTAACCCATCCAAATACCACTGTAAAGTGGGAGAGGGATTTCCCACAGTCCTGCAGGAACAGCTGAGCCGGGCTGCAGCTTTGGTGCAGTTAGATGAGGGCAGGATCTGTGGAGCAACTGTAAAGAATGGACATTCAATTTAAGAGTTAAGTCAAGTTGAGTCAAGGAAGGTTAAGTTAATATAAGAAAATAGTTAACATTTAATGGAAGTGGAGGTGAAAATGAGACTAACAGCTGACTCAGTGCTGCCATCTTGTTTGTTGTAGATGGCAGTACAGGAGATTGTCTTTCCATGATGAATAAATAAACATAAAACAAACAAATAAAATAAACTAATAAATCAAGGTATGAGAAACACTGAATTTCATGCCCAAGTTAACGGATATTTAAATCAAGTAAGGACAGATGAACTCACATGAAATATCAGCTGTTAAACTTCTGCTAGCAGCTGAGTCAGTGCTGCCATCTTGTTTGTTGTAGACAGCAGTACAGGAGATTGTCTTTCTATGATGGTGATGAGAAGCAGTGAAGTTCACAACAGAGGTCTTGACTTTAGTTTTGTCCTGATTCTCCTGCAGTGTCTCCTGACTGTCACCCAGGCCGGGGGTCCATGTCAGAGTTGGAGGATGAGACAGACAGGGAGCTGGAGCAGAGCACGTCAAATTCACTGAGGTTCCCTCCTTCACCTGCAGTGTGGACGGAGTCAGAGTCGGTCTGGGAGGATCAGCTGGTGGGAAGGTACATATGAACCAGTCACTAAATAAACAGTCATTCCTCTCCTTTCTTTATACTATTTGCCAAATGCAATAAATGCAAAACAAGGTCACAGCAGTTCTACAAGGGAAATGAATGAAGTGTAACTAAACAGACTTTAAAACTTACCTTTGACTGAAATAGAGATTTGTTGAAGAAAATCGTTTTTCAGAATGTCACATTCTACTCTGAAGTTATATTTATTGTTGTAAAAAGGTTGCATGTTGTTCAGGGTTGTGGTGCAGTCTTTTCTTGTCAAGTCTCCTGTTAGTTCTCCATTTTGTCGTGGATTACTGCTGTCAAACACAATACTTCGACCTTTTTTCCATACTGCTTTACATGTGCTATCTAACTTTGATTCATATAGGGCTTCCACATCAAAGGAGCAGGGGATGGTCACACAGGATCCTCTAAGAACCTCGATAGTCTCCGGCATTAATGCCTTAAACTCATTTCCACACAGGGCACCTGAAACACAAGAAACAAATCTTGATAGATAGTTTACAGTGGTGAGGCCATCTTACTGCTCACATGCCTTGCTAAATAACTTGTTTTTTGTTATCTTTATAGTTATCGATCTATATATAAATTAATCCCAACTCACCTTGCAGCAGACAGGCAATCAGAAGGGAATTCAGCGCCCCAGACATCTTTGTTCGTCAGGAGAGACGGAAGCTCAAGTTTAAAACAGTCTGGAGATTATAGAAGGAACAGTTCACATGTTTGATACAGTTCATCCCTAAAGTAATATGATTTATAAGAGCAGGGTTTATTTGAAGGTCAATGTCCAATGTGTTTTTTTAAGTATTCAGATCGAGATTTTGTTGAATTTATATATTTTTTAATCTTCATCATGGTGGAAAAGCAACATTTAAGCCACTAAAATGTTCACCTAAATTCCATACAATTTAAAATGTATAGGTTTTATATAATGTGTTGAAGGCAGGATGATGCAGTGCACCTATTTACCCCACTAAGAAAAACGAGTAATAGATTACTACTTTGAAAATAATTACTTGTAAACCGTAGTAGTCATTTTTACAACATTTCTTGCAGATTTTACATACTCCTTTTGTATAAAAGTTTGATCATGGTAATATTTATTCAAAGCTCAATACTGGTAGGATGTTTCTGTTTGACCCCACTGTACTGTAGAGATTAAAAAAAAGAGCTGTTCTCTCTAAATAGGGGAAGAAGCATTAACCAATGTTTATCACATCTTTCATAACATGATAAAGATAAAAGGAAAAACAGGAAGTGCTAAAACAAACGGTGACAAAAAGTTGATGTACTCTTTGCTGTTTTATATTTAATTATTTTTAATTAACTCATTACTCTAGAGCAGTGTCAACAATGTCAAAAAACACAATCGACTGCCCTTCTAAAAGTTTAAAATTTCAAAATAGAAACTTTGCTCAATTCTCAATGTCCATCTGTGAATTTCCTTTGCTTTTGTTTCAAAATTTGCAAATAGGCAAGGCAGCTTTATTTGTATAGCACATTTCAGCAATTCAAAGTGCTTTACACAAACAATCAAGAACATTGCGAAAAAGTGCAAAAGAACATTAAGACATAATTAAAACAGTCATAGTCAATATATGATGGTTGATTTACTTTAACTTACTTCAATCAAAAAAATCTTGCCATTTTAATCTTATGTTTCTTATGGAAGTTGGAATGACTTACGTTCTCAACAGGTCTGTTTTGCAGATAGATGAGAGATGTCGAGTTCCTTGGAAATGAGGTTGCATTTTCAAACAGAAAATGAGGAACTTGTGCAAGTAGGTGAGTGGCATTTGCAGCACATTTCCCACCGAAGAGCTTTTTTTTTACCTAATACTGAATGATAATGTCAAAATTTGTCTCCGAGCAAGAATTCTTTAAAGGAACAGTGTGTAGCATTTAGAGGGATCTATTGGCAGAAATTGAATACAATATTAAGTATGTTTTCTTTAATATGTAATTTCCTGAAACTAAGAATCGTTGTGTTTTTGTTATCTTAGAATGAGCCGTTTATATCTACATACGTAGCGGGTCCTCTTCACGGAGTTGACCGCCATGTTTCTACAGTCACCCAAAACAGACAAACCAGACACTGACTCTAGAAATGGACATTCATGTTTTCGCGTCAGCCAACGTAGTTGTTCTACACGGTTGGCACACGAGAGATGTTTCAGTTGGACGCAATATGCAACCTCACCACTAGATGCCGCGAAATCCTACACACTGCACCTTTAAGTTATGAAAACAACATGGTGTTCAATAGAAGTAAAAATTCAGAACAGTCTGTAGTTCAATGCTGTTGAATATCTGAAAATAGGAGTCAACATTATCGTCCCATTCTGTTGACCTTGGTGGTCTCTCTTGACTGGGTGTTTTTAAATCAATCTGTCATTTACGTCCTGATTGTTTGGGGTCTCACTGATGTATGTATAAAAATAATAATACCAATAATGATTGCAAAATCAACCACTCTATTTCCTTCAAATATATCTTATTCTTTTCATCTGACCTTATTAAAACCCAAAATGTAAAACACATTTTGAAGTGGTAACCCTTCCCTTTGCCACACGTTATAATATAAAATATACAAATGACCGTAAGGCATTATTATTACATGAAAACATTTCATGTTTTAAATATCATCTGGGCTTTGTATGAACAAATATATATATTGCATTTGTTTATCAAAATGTAGGATATCTTATCCTACATAGTGACGTTAGTTAAGTTTGGAGTCAGTTAAACTCCAGAAGGTTCTACCTCCCTGTTTGACCTCTGAGGAACACACTGTTCTCCAATATGAGAAACCTGAATACACTTATTTGGGATCTGGGAGGGAAGATCTGTGTACAAATTACTCTCAACACAGATCTCGGATATAGAAAAGATAGAAAATCCGTTGTATTTAATCTGATTTCTCTGATACCACAAACAGAACTTATGCATCAAATTATCTTCAGTCATGAGCGGTCCACAGCTCCAAAAAAAACCCTGGACACAAATTATTGCAACACACATACTTTAATACAATAACAAACATATAATGAACGAGTCATAGTGAATGTTTTTAAATCAATCTGTCATTTAAAGTATAAATTGTGCCTCTGAGACCACAAACAGAACATAGCTGACATCTGAAACATGTAATCAGTTCAAAATTGTGTTTGTAAGCAATTCTCATAAAATGTGTTGAAGTCATAAAGAATCAACCTAATAAAACAATGTTAAAGGTAGGGTAAGTAGAGTTATTTTTGGTTGGTTAGAGTTTTGTTGTATTTGTTAAAATGTTCATTACAGTACATCCCGACAGCAATCAATAAATCAAATGCTCAGACAAAAAAGAAAAGAAAAAATACGGCCCAAATTGAATGATTGGACGGGCTACCTGCATGTCTACCTGCACGCTCTCTGTCCGTGCACGTCAGCAGAGTCTTCCACAAGCTCCTAGCTTGACAGCTGTGAGTACTAACAATAGCCATGTTTGTTGTTTACGTTTATAGAGTGGTGCAGGGATGATGTATTTTTGTAGGCCAACGAGGAAGTCAGCATCGCCATGGTTTCCTCGACAAAAAGCCAACGGGATTTTTCTATTGAGTTTTGGATTATTGCGGAAACTAAGCTCCGTGGCAAACAAACATTCATGATACTTTACGTTTTGTTCCGTAAGATAATCTCCACAAATGAACACCACTTTTAGGATTTTGTAATCGTAAATGCATCGGCAGAAGTAAAAAGCTAATGTTAGGCTATAAACAAACTACACCACTGTAGTATGAGCACGAGTATACACAACGAGGCTGTAAAGGCGGAAGAGTCGGCTTGATGACGTTTAGTAGTCTCACTTGTTAGCAACTGCCTTTTTAAGGCACGTAAAAGCTTCAAAATTCACGAGTGGGGTATTTATTGATTTTATATCGTAAAGTGTCAGTGTTTCCGACTTGGCGACTTTCTCGCTAGATTTAGCAACTTTTTGGATCTAGTGCTGCTGGCTGCTTACATTGGAAAAGAGTTGGCAACACTGGGCTCGGTTTTTCAGTTGGATCGTTTTTAAAAGCTATGGTACTCTTGCTGATTTCTCAAGAGTCCCTTTAAGTATGTTTTTTATGTTGTTAAAGAGGGCTCAGGTCTACAGGACCCCGAGCAGTACAATAGGATTAATATGACTTCCACTCTTACAGATTGAAGTCAGAATGTTAGTTGACTCTTGGTGGATGCTATTAAAGCATCTATCCCCCACCTTTACACACAGTCTGCTACATGGCTTGTCTTCCTCCGATCAGATTAGTAGAAGACTTCAGCAACTCCACAATATTTGTCTGGAGCTCCTGGGCTTTCTCTGCATTCTCTCCTTTCTCCACCTGTTCTCCTGCCACCTGGAGCCCCTTCAGCACCGACTGCAGGGCGTCTGCATTCTTCACCGAGTCCATCTGGTCTCTGTCTGCCCGGATCTCCTCCACCCAGTCCAAGTACGCCTGTAGCAAGCCACGGTCATCCACAAAGTTTGCAATAATCCGGAGTCCCGGTCGACGTTGCTCCAGCTCCCTCAGCCTCTTCCTCCCCACCTCTCCGATGTCATTCCCTACAATGCTGATGAAGGAGAAATATGCAGTTATTAATTTTCATTTACATTAACTCACACTAGATGGCAGTGTTTCCATGCATTATAACATTGAGAACACTGAGCAGAAGTTGATGTGTTTTAGTCTTACGTCAATGTCTTTAGAGAGGTGTTTTTGCTGAGGCATTTGACAATGTTTTCTGTTCCTCGCTCTGTGATGCCGGTGATGTCCAGATAGAGTTCCTCCACAGTGGTGTTGTGCTCCAGAGCGTTCCACAGCTCCAAAACCCCCTCTGGACCCAGGTTATTGCCACACATACTGTATACATGAGTAGAAGAATTGTGTTGCAGTTGAATACATTTATAGTATAGTGTTTAATGACTCATAGTAAGGGCTTGGAGCCAGAGGGGTTAGGGTATCTGCAGGTCTGGAAAAGTCTTGAAAACCATTGAATTCAGTCCCCTCAATCAAAGGCCTTAGAATGCCTTAAAATAGACTTGAATTTCATGTCCTTTTTTATGCAGGCTGTCAGGAGACAAAACATTTAGGTCACTCTGATTGGTTGATTATATTACTAGGAAATATTGTTAAATACAGCTGGGACGTACTGACAGAAATGTGATATAAATGACAATAGATTCATACTCTTAATAAATAATTGTAGGCATTATTGTCCCCACTGGTTTTCCATCATTATTTCTTAATTTTTTTACAAAGTGTTATTATGATAGTTGTAATAAATACTCTGTAATGACTTACAAGAGCTTCTTCACTTGGCACTCATTGGATTTCAGAACCGCAGATTCTAAAATAGCTGCTTGCCTATCCAGGCAGTTGTATCTCAAACTGAAAAAGAACAGAAAAACATTAAGTCGACATTGTTTTTGGCAGTCCATTCATCCGTTTTCAAAAATACATATTATGCTCAGGCTCATGCATGCTCAGGTTACACCCAGGTTGCTATTCTATCACAGAGTTATAGGGTAACTTTGGTATTGTTCTACCTAGGACCCTTTTTTCCACATGTTTTTGTGGCTACGTGACTAATGGGGAGAACAATTTGGGAAATTGGTCCAGTATTGACGGAGAGCGCTATAACCCACAGCCGCAGAACGAGCTGCGAGGGCAAGTGAGCACCACTTTTAGTGGACGTCAATGACGGTGCCAGCTTGCCCCAATAGCACCATATTGCAGCCCATGAGCAGCTGCCGTCTACAGCGCTCTCCCTCAATACTGGACCAGTTTCTGAAGTTGTTGTCCCTATTAGTCAGTTAGACACAAAAACATGGAAAAATAGGGTTGAAGGTTGAAAAATACCAAAGTTAAGGCTGGCCCACACCAAAAGATTTTCAAATCTTAACAGATTTTGAAAATGTGAGAGACCCCACACATACATACATGTAACGACATGTTATTATACAGTAAATTTAACAGTTTTATTCCTATAGTGTGTGGTAAGCAATGATTTGGCCGAAACAGCACACCACACACTAACAGATTCCATTCATGAACAAGAGTCCCGACTCCAAAAAAAAATGGAATTCTAGCATCATAAAGTGAATTTAGTGTAAACAAACATGGCGAACGACTACTCTGAACTGAAAATTCATCAAGAAAAAAGAAAAAATATGGATGAAATCATTGAGACACGTTAAATAAACACTTGTGTTGTTGAAACAAATCAACAAATTAGTCCTCCATTTCTGTAGTCCATCTTAATACTACTTTATGCTTTGCGGTTTGCATTAGCTCATGCATTAGCCACGGCCACCATGATGGCTGTGGTTGTCCTTCCTTCTTTAGTCAGCTTGGTTCTCAATTGGTATCGTTCTTTCCCAACACACAACAGGATATCTGATTGTAAATATTGAACATGTTTAATATTTACGATTTGAGATTGATGCGACCAGCATGGACTTACGAGCCGATTGGGGATGTAAAAAACAGTCTTAACATACCTCATATCACAGGAATATCTGAAAAAAAATTCTTTAGAACCATCAAAAAATCTGGCTTTGCCGCAGTTGTTGGGAGGGGGGAATCAGGCCCATTATCGTCTTAATTCTCATGTAGCGTGTACCCCGCATTACGCTTTAACACACAAACAGACAAGCATGCAGACACAGGAAGAAGATACAAACTCCACACAGAAAGGCATAGTCAATCAGTTACTCACTAGAGAGATTCACAGCGGTGTAGGATTGGTCCCAGTCTGTTTAGTCCTCTGTTTCCAATGTTGGAGTAGCCTAAATTGAGCTCCTGCAGCTTGTGTGGAGAGAACTGCAGCACGTAGTGCATAGCTGCACAGTCCACAACACTCAGCTTCATTTTAAACAGGTTGAGTGTCTTGATCTCTGGTGCTGCCATGCTGGTGGCCTCCTTCATGTGGAACTCCATCAGGCAGTGGAGAAGATTCAGGGCTGCCTGGTTCTTGAGCTTTCGACCCTTAAACTGGTCTTGGAACCACAACCCCAACCTGGTGGGGATGCCATCCACTTGCTCCATGGTGGAAAGAACGAGGCCATCCAACTGACCTGCCAGCCGAGCTCGGAGCATTCCCATGAAGAAGCGCGTGAACATCTGGAGGCTCTCCAGCTTGTCCATGTTGAGGTCTGCGTTTTGCAGGGGTGCAGCTGTGGAGGATGGTGGATGTAGCCCAAAGCACCAGAAGTCCAGAGCTTGGATTATGTCTTCCTGGCTGAAGAGATTGATTGCGCAGTAGAGGGCAGCCAGATGTTCTTGAACAGTCAAGTGGAAGAAAGAAAACATCTCCACTGTTTCCTCTTTGAGAGGCTGGAGGATGTGACAGAGAAAGGTGCTCTGAAGATCAGCAGGTGTAACACCGTAGTTCTCCAAATCTGCTCTGTCGAACATAATCTTTTTCTGTAGAAGGTTCTCATAAGCCAGTTTTCCCAGGTTTGTCAGCTGTTGCTTTGCTAGTGAGAGAACCTCAGATCTTGGGGTGCTTCTCTCCGCACTCCCCCTCAGCGCATGGTGCTTGACTGCTGTAAACAGGTAGCAGAAGTACACCTCGCTGACTGTTCTGGGCGGGTTAAGCTCCAGAGACTTTGAGTCACCAGCGTCTTGATTTCCTGAAGAGAAGAACTCAGCCATAGCGGTGCAGATGATGTAGCAATAAAGAGGGATGAAGGACAGCACGAAGAGGTTGTCATTGTTCAAGATGTAATCGTAGACTTTTTCAGCAACTTTTCTGTCTTTGTAGAACTTGGTGGTATATTCCTTCACCTGGTCCTCCTCGAAGCCCAGCACCACGCAGCATCTCTGGAAGAAACGCTTGGGAGCTTCAGTAGATGGTCTTGTCGTGAGAATGACCGATGCCTCTGGGAGAAGGCTTCCCTTGATCAAAGCCACCATCAGCTCTGACACCGGCACCTTCGAACCAACATCAATGTTTTTGTCTGGGCTGTTCCAGTCCAAGGGGAATTTGAACTCATCTAATCCGTCTAAAATGAAGAGCAAAGAGCTCGGTGTAGTGAAAAGATCGGGTAGAGCTGCCTTCAGGTAGCGGAACCGTTCTCCAAGCAGCTCCAATAAGCTCAGTGGCGTTTCAATCAGATTGAGCTCTCTGAAGCGCAGGTCAAAAATGCAGGTGAATTCACGCATGTTCTTCCCAATCGCCCACTCATAGACGAGTCTCTGTACTGCTACGCTCTTTCCAATACCAGCAATACCCTTCACTATAACCCTTTTTGGGGGCCGTCCCGATGGTCCTTGGGGGCCCAGTAAATGGCACGGCCGGATGCGCTGGCAAGCCTGGTGGACATAGATGCGAGCTCGTCTGCTCGCCAGGTCAAAGTACTCATGTTGGCTGCTGTCAACTAAGTCATCATCTTCAGTCACGAAAAGGTCTGTGTAGCGGATCTCGATGTGAGAAGCTGAGTTTGAAGCCACTCCCTCACCCTCTGAGTAACACTTCAACTGCTCTGTGCGTTTCAGCAGCGTCGTTTTATGGGCAGAAATAGGAACTGCAATGGAAGACAGGAAGATGAAATGCATTGTCGAATTACTCCTCAGTTTTCTATAAGATAAATATTTTGACTTATCTCCTTCGGTTCACCTAAGATATCGACATACCTCGGATGTTGGCCAGTTTTACACTCCTGCTAGGTTTCAGTTCTTCTTTAGCTGCACAATGAAGATCATTTCACTTGAATGCATTTTCAAAATAAGGGAACAAGTCAAGTATTTTTTATCACTAGGAAGAAAACACTTTAGAAATATTATATATATTATTGTAAAATTGAGTTTTTGATGAGATAATAAATCCATACCTTTAACCTCAGTAGTCAGGGTAAAGCCCTTGTTCTTTCCTTTGAACAGTTTAGCAATGGGGCCTTTAGGCTTCTTCTCTGTGGATATCATAGGATTCATATGGTAAATAACACATTTTGATATATATGATATGACTTACTGTCATTTCAAGTTTGCTTGGATACCATGCATGTGTTCAAAAATGTCAGGTTCACAGGAGACTTTGTTGCTTGAGCATTCTTCTAATTAGGGCTGTCCTGAATACCATTTTTTGGGCTTCGAAGCTTCAGTGAGAAATATCCAAAGGTATTCAAAGGTATTCAAAGGTATTCAAAGCTTCACGGAGTGGCGCGGCGTGGCTGACATGTTCTTCTGTCCGTTTGTTTCCATCTCCCCCATTTCAGTTCCCGAGACAGCACCGCTGCCGCACTACTGTACACAAACACGCACCTCTACATACAAAAAATACCAATATCTGTCTGAGAATAACTAATAATAATTAATGTTGAATATGAGTAATGAATAATGTTGTGGGGTTATTCCTTATTTCATGGGCTATTTGGGGATTTATACTTTATTATTACATAATTATTTGTAAAAAAAAAAAAAAAATACTAATTAGGCTCATGGGAATGTCTATGGGAATAGTTTTGCAGGTATTCGATCATAAACCAAAGTTTTAAATGAACATTTTGACCTGTAGTTGGCGCTCGATGACAAGTCAGGGTCATTCATTACAACAGTTGTCAAGACATTTCACTCAAAACAGCAAATGTAAACTTGCTGGTGGAGCTAGAGGGACAGTCAGGGGATCACCAAAGTCAAAGGGCACTATGAATCTGTTCAAAAATGTATATGGATCAGTCTTATAGTTGTTGAGATATTTCTCAATCTGGACTGGCAAACATCAGAGCCATAATTCTCATAGTTAAATATTCTTCATACATTTCCACTCCTTTATTGCCAAAGTCAGTAAAAAAACTTGGCAAGACATCACAGTTAATTGTACCCTGTTAATAATCTTCTCACACACTCTGTTACTCAAGCAGTAAAACCTGATTGTGTTTAGTTCCAGTCCGTCAGTTTGTCACTTTTCCTTTAACTTTAAATGCACTTGTTAAATAAATAATAAATACTCCACCACCAGTATATTAAAGCAACCTCACCTTCAACTTTTACAGGTGCAGGCGCAGGCTTACTGACGACATCGTCCCTGCAGTGCCTCTCCACCCAGACCTGCAGATCTCTGCAGTAATAATCCTGCACCTCCTTCAGTACCTGCAGGAATTTCTGGCTGCCCTCCTCAGTGGCACACACCATCTCTAGAGCCTGGGCCACGGCATTGGAAGGTGACCTCTCCAGCAGAGACAGGTACTGGGCACGGGGAAGCACCTCAGCATCACGCAGCCAACGCAGCAAGGGTGCTGGGTGCTCTAGAGTCCAGCTCAGCAGCAAGTCTCTCTGAGACCGGAGCAGTTGCTGAGCTGAGTTCATGGCTTCAGGAAATACTGTGGGGAGGAATAAAATAAATGATTCACAAGATGTCGCGCTAATAACTTACATTCAGAAAACTACACAGTGAAAAGTAAAGGAATTCTGCACAAACACTACCATGCTCGTTGATTAAAATACTTACCTTAAAGAAGCATTTTATTGTTATGTTCTGTGTCACTCTCCCTCCCGTCTAGTTTTGCCATGTCAGTCATACGTGTTTGCAGGAAAGCTGTTTGTGTTGCGTCTTCAAGTGCAGGGAGGCGGAGTGCAGCGACTTACTGTCGGCAGCAACTCAAACAACCATTCAAAGGGTCCAGAGGTCAAAGTGTTCAAGTCTTTGTCCCTGCCTCTGATTAATCGCTGTTGTTTGATCTGGCAGAAACATGCCAATCCCCTTGGGAGTGACTTGGGAGTAACACACAATGTGTAGAAAAATATCAAACTGTTGTGCATTTTCACAACATATTGTGACTTCATAATCTGAAATGCTGAAAAATGAAACTGACTATAACAGTCCTATATTTTTTTATATATGTTTGTGTATATAGACAGATTGCTAAACCACTGGTTCCCAACCCCCATTAGGGGTCGCCAAAGCTTCACGGGGGGTCACAAGGTATTTTTAGTTTTAAAGGTATAATATGTAACCGTTGTCGGTTGCTGTTTACACACCGCTTTCAAAGTTGGCCACTCCTCCACAGCTCAACGAGCCGAGTGGGAGAGAGAGAGAGAGCAGTGATGGTCGAGCGAGCTATAGAGTGACTAAAGAGAGAGAGCGGCGTTGGTGAGAAAAAAGCAGGGAATCAGAGAAATAAAATGTTATTTTGTGATTGTTTCTTGGCGATTATGTTCTGAAACACACAACTAACTCCGCAAAACTCCGCATAATCCTGCGGTAAGATGCCGAGTGGCTTCCTGTCTGCTGGTTGTGGCTCAGCGCTGCTCTTATCAAACAGACACACACCGATCATCGCTGCACTCACAGCACAGAGAGGAGCAGGGATCACTGGAACACATGCACATAACACAACGAGTAAAGTTGGACTTCGGTGAGTCAGTATCAGAAGCCGAGGGGCGTGACACAGCGGCAATATTTGACCACCTGAACGGGCTGCACGCCCTTTTGTGCTATTATTCAAAGGCTGTTTGCAGACGTCCACAAGCGTCCCGAGTAAAGCAAAATGAGAAGACGAGAAAATACAGGCAGAGGGCTGCAGGGTCTCTGCAGAAACAGACACCACCACACACTTCTAGTGGGTCAGAAGTGATGATTGAGAGGGATTATTGTTGTATCAGTCTATAGATTTTCCTAAATTTCCTTCGGGATCAATAAAGTATCTATCTATCTATCTATCTAGATGGTTTTTTTAGGAAATTCTTTCATATTATACCTTTTAAGGGGTGTAAGACAACTTAAAAAAATACAGTTGGCTGATATCTCAGGATTTCATTCCTTTCTGTGAAGATAACCTAATTAAATTGTTATTTTTAAAGTTAGCATTATTATTCAAGATATAAACAGGATAAGGGCACGGTGAAGACCTGAACACGAGCTATATTCACAGAGCCTTCCCTCTCTGCTAAACAGCCTCGTCCTGCATTAGAAAAGTACGCAGTTAAAAGTTCTAATAGAACAATGGCAAAGTGAATTCACTGAGTTTGTCAAAAAAAATAAGCCTGTTAAGTAGGTATGATTGAACTTCCTGCAGTTATTGCATTCACTATTTTGGTTAATTGCACAGTTTATCAGTTGTTCTAGTCAGGGGTCGTCAGTTTACTTAAAAGAGGTCTCTTAAGAAAAAAAGTTAGGAACCACTGGTCTAAACAGTCTCTTGCTGAAATACAAAAGTTGTAGCTTGGCACTTTTCACCTTTGCGTCCGTCCTCTTACATACCTGCAGTGACCTACTTACATTGACGGATACTTATTGTCGCTATAAATCAGTGTCGGGCAGCAAAAGTTAATCATTTATCAGTTTTATTCAACTTTCAATGGAATTTTTATGGCTATCGCTTTTATCCCACTGCGAGATGTTTGGTCCGTGTCGACAAAGGGAATCAGAAATGAACACATTTAGCTGTCGAAGCCTTTGAGGAAATGACCAACAGCATGAGGGTGACTCACCCGCTGTCATGAGTTGTCTCCCAGATACTTGCTGAGCTCTTTCTTTCCAAACAATTCCTAGTTCCACTACTTGAATGAGCATTTGAATCTTTTGACATGTGAATAATTTTAAAGTTGTAAACCTACCATTGCTGAGTTGTAAAATGAGCTCAGTGGTATGTAATGAATGAATGTAAACAGTATAATATTAAAGATATAGAAAGAATGATGTAAGAGGAGGCATCAAAGTGAAGTCATAGCACCAGCAGCACAATGAAACACTCCAACTTCCCCCTCTTTGCTCCTCGGTTCATCCTGTCCTCTGTCTGTGCGGGCAGAGCAGGGTTGCAGTCATGCATGTGGACACTGTCTTTCTTGTGTGTCCTCTGATTTTTGGTGAGTAATTTAATCATTTATGATTTTTTTTAATAATGGATTAGCTTAAAATTTCTGTATAAATTCCAAGGTTATTCATTATTCAGTCACATTAACCTCGTTAAATTTCCCCCTGGTATCTCTGTTATTATTGCTGTAAGAGATGGAGAAATTGTGTCTGTGAGTGTCTCCTGCAGAATATACCGTAGTGGATGATTACATTATATTCACAGATGAGGATCATTTCTGTTGCTTTAATAATTACATGCTCATTTATTATCTCTGTGAAGTTTATGACAGTGTGAGAATACGTATGCAAATGTTTCCAGATATAATCAAGATCATTTAGATTTTAAAGTATTGTACTACATAATGTCCACTGAGCATAAAATTTACAACGTGTAGATTTTTCCAGAGCCAAAAGTGCAGTTGCCCTCTTCCCTTTTCTAAATATACATCTGTTGCGAAATTGTTCTGGGTCGTATTTTGCACTTGCAGACAGTGAAGCTAAATACAGCAGGTCTAACCTCGCGTTAGTTCAAATGTATTCTTTATAGGGCTGTCAGTCGATTAAAATATTTAATCAAGAAGGCCTTGCAACCCCCGTGAAGCTTTGGCGACCTCTAATGGGGGTCAGGACCCTCAGGTTGGGAACCAGTGGTTTAGACTGCTGGTCAATCTGTTTATATACACATATTAAGGCTGTCAATCGATCAAATAGTTAATCACGATTAATTGCAAATATATCGCACATTTTTTATCTGTCCAAAATGTACCTTAAAGGGAGATTTCCTTAAAGGAAGTATTTAATACTCTCATCAACATGGGAGTGGACAAATATGCTGCTTTATGCAAATGTATGTATATATTTATTATTGGAAATCATTTAACAACACAAAACAATGACAAATATTGTCCAGAAACCCTCACAGGTACTGCATTTAGCATAAAAAATATGCTCATATCATAACATGGCAAACTGCAGCCCAACAGGCAACAACAGCTGTCAGTGTGTCAGTGTGCTGACTTGACTACGACTTGCCCCAAACTGCATGTGATTATCATAAAGTGGGCATGTCTGTAAAGGGGAGACTCGTGGGTACCCATAGAACCCATTTACATTCACATATCTTGAGGTCAGAGGTCAAGGGACCCCTTTGGAAATGGCCATGACAGTTTTTCCTCACCAAAATTTAGCGCAAGTTTGGAGCGTTATTTAACCTCCTTTGCGACAAGCTAGTTAAACATGGTTGGTACCAATGGATTCCTTAGGTTTTTTTCTAGTTTCATAGCTTTAAAACTGAGCGCGCTACAACCTAAAAATCACAAGTTGCGTTAATGCGTTAAAGAAATTAGTGGCGTTAAAACAAATTTGCGTTAACCTGTTAATAGCCCTAATTCTTTATGGTGACCTTTCTAGAAGATCATCAAGGGATTCATTCAGTTAGACCTGTGAGAGCTTTGTAGCTTTGAACAGAAATATTTTAATTGGCCATGCACTCTGTAAATGGTCTTTGACTTCATAGTGGTCAAGTTAAAACTAAAAAAGACATCAAGCATATAAGACAACATTATGAGGCACAGTTATACGTCTGAATGGCTTCATAACAACCCTGCTGTCCCCTGTGATTTAAAGCTGAGAGCCTAGATCAAAGCATAGATACGTTGGTAATTATTTTCTGTTCTCTATCACAGCAGCAGCCTTGTGGAGGGGGGTCCAGGCCGTCTCTCCTGTGCCCTCAGTCCCTGACCATGTCCAAGCACTGGTGGGCTCCTGTGTGGTGATCCCCTGCTCTTTCACTCCTCCAGCTCCTCATCCTCTCAGGGGGAGGAAGGAGAGGGTGGACGTCCGGCTGAGGTTCAGAGGCGGCGGCCACTTCTTCCCTCTCCGCAGCACCGCTTTCAACAGCGAGGACAGAGATCAAGTGAGCCGGGATTTCCAAGGCCGGACGTCCCTCTTTGGGCGAATCGCAGATGGCGACTGCTCAGTGAAGATGGAAAGGATCAGCCAGGATGACTCGCGGGTGTTTGAGATCGCTCTGAAGAGAGGTGATGACTTACTTTGGGGGAGGCCAAGGAGCTTCAATCTGGATGTTGTGGGTGAGTCACTGTACTGCGTCTTTTTTCTCTTATAAAAGCAGATGTTTGGATATTTAACAACCAGATAATATATGTGTATTCAGGCTTTAGAACTGAAACAAAGCATAAGTATAATATAAGCCAAACACCCAACAAGATGAGATGAATGTTTTATCAATTGTTTAATTGCATATGAGAGCAGAAGTGTAGATGAAGTGTAGATATTTCTTCCCTTCAGGTCATCTTCATGCCAAACATAGCAATACATAAATGGATACAAATAAACACATTTTTATATTGAATGAGCAATGATAGTTAACAAGTACGTTTTACATTTTGTCCAAAAAAGGATAAATTAAGATTACATGGAGAAAAATTAGCAAACAATCATAAAAAGGTGAAACATGGCCAGTACTCCCCCAGATACCGTGGTGTACAGATATCGAACACCAAAATACACATTATCAAGACCTCGATGTCTTTAGAAAACTTTAAAAGGAAATTGTCATCACATATATTTTTTTGCTCTTCTTTTTTCATTTTTTTCATGGATTTATTTGTTTTTATTGGATTGTTATCCATATTGGTTCGTTTTTCTGCTTATTTTGTCATTTATTTTTTTGTTGTATTTTCCTAAATTATATTAGCTTAGTTTTCTTTTTTCCTTTTGTGTTATTGTTTGGTTTTGCTCCTTTTGTTGAGGGGAGGTCTGTTGTGTAAATATATATAAATACTCAATCACATATGGGCTGATTGATTAATAGTTCTTATACCTACATCGATATGGAAATCAGGAACAAATAATCCACAATAATGGCCTTTGTATGAATGCTTTTGTAGAATAATTATTTGTCTTTCATGAGATACACATCAGTAGTAAAAACACAGTAATGATGGAGATTTTCCTCTCTGACAGACACCCCCGAGGCTCCTGTCATCAGCGGCATGTTGTCAGCCACAGAGGGCCAGCTGGTTACCCTGAACTGCTCCGTCCGCTATCACTGTCCCTCCAGACCTCCGGCCCTGCAGTGGAGCAGGGAGCGAGGAGCCCAGCTGAACAGCACTGAGCCTGGGGAGGTACAGACACTCCACCCAGAGCCCCACAGGCCCATGTTACTGGCCCCTCTGTCCTTCACCGTGTCACACCTCGTGAAACCCAGGCTCAGATGTGAAGTCAGCTACCCCGGAGCCAAAGCTCTGTCCGTTTCAAAGGACCTGCATGTGACATGTAAGCACAGCTTGGGCGAGTATCCTTTGTGTCTCTTGGCTGAGTTTACACTAAAACCTTTTTTTCTTTTCTTATGCTCTTTAGTTTCACCAAAAGATGTAATGGTTCAGGTTCAGTCCTTGATGGTCCAGGAGGGGGGCAGCGCCTTGCTGGTCTGCTCATGTAAAGCTGATCCTCCGGTGTCTGAGTACCGCTGGTCCTACAGTCAACACGGCCGCACGGTGCACCTCCACCAGCGCACGCACTCAGTCCGGGTGTTCAACGCGACCCGGGACATGAGGGTCCGCTGCTCAGCACAGAATGTGATTGGTCGAGGAGAGTCTCGGCCCACGCCGCTGAACGTACAATGTAATCCTACTTCCTGTAGACCCACCTCCGATGGCCACACACACATATATTTGAAAACAAGCCTGACCTGCATGTGTTTGGTTTTCAGGGCTGTTTTCACTGCCCTCTCTTGTTGAAAGTTTGTTTCAATCAAACTGGTTGGGTGTGGTCACTCTGTTGCACGTGTAACCACACCCAACAGTGATGTCACAGTGTACTGACCACACCCTGGAGTACACTTTGACATCACTGCAGCAAGGTGAGAAGTTAAGAGGTTGCCAAAAAACAAGATTTTTAGCTGTTGTTTAATTGTTCTTTAAGGTGTTACAAGGGAATTTTTGAGAAAACGTTGAATGTCGCCAAAATGTCAATGGAGAAGGGCTTTACGTCGGCATTTTGGGAAATACAGTTATTTGCTGTCTTTCTGAGATTTAAATGAGAAAATTGAAACTGCTCACTAGGGGTGTAAGAAAATATCAATACACATGAGTATCGCGATATTATGTTGTGCTGTATAGATTCTCCAAAACACTGTATCGGTTTTTAATTAACCTCTTAAAAATCTAACAGCCCGCCGTCGGACCTGGTCGCTATTCGATCTTTCGGAGGTTGTAGCAGGCTTAGTTTTAAAGCTAGAGTGAAGTTACTAGCATCATAAGAAACAAGGTGCCAACCATGTCATACTAGCTTGTCGAGAAGGAGGCTAAATAACGCTCCAAAGTTACGCAAACATTTTGGCGAGAACAAACTGGCATGGTGACCCACGAGTCTCCCCTTTACAGACATGCCCACTTTATGATAATCACATGCATTTTGGGGCAAAAACCATACAGTTTTTTTGCATGCTGTATAAATGTGTTATTTTTGCCTGTTCTAAAGTGGTGTAATTCTGGTGTATTCTTTATACGATGACAGTTTTCCTAAAATTAAATTAAAAAAATCGCAATATATTGCCTTGCTTACAGTATTGCAATATATCGCAATATATTGAATCGTTACCCCTGATTACCCATGATACGTAACGTATTGCTAGATTCTTGCCAAAACACAGCCCTACTGCTCACATGTCTGTAAAAGGTAAATATGAAGCTACCATGAACAGCCGGTTAGTTTAACTTGCAAGAGACTCTAGGAGGTTACTGGCCCTGACCAAGAAACTCTCTGGTACATAACCCCCCTGTAAAATAGTGTATTGTTGTTTTTACACTTTTGTTTTTGTACGGCTTTAACAAACAAGATCTAACGTGTTAATTAGTGACCGTTAGAGGTGCATTTAGACGTTTTTTTTGTTAACTTTGAACAAAGCCAGGCTAGCTGTTTCTCCCTGTTTCCAGTCATTGTGCTAAACTAAGCTAACTATTTCCCGGCTTTGGCTTCATATTTCTTTTACAGACACAAGAGTAGTATACTAACTCTCATAGCATATTTCCCAAACTATTTTATCCTTAGACCCTATTTTGTATAGTTAAAAGCTCCATACACAAAAAAAACCTTTAAGTGGTTCCATATGTAGAGTAAACACCATCTGGTGAGTTTCAATATCACATACATAAAAGTATATTTAATATGTTCTTTCTCTCCTACAGATAAACCAGTCATCCTCCAGCTCTCCTCCACCTGTGCTGTGGAGGATCTGGAGGTGCTGTGTCGCTGTTCGGTCGACTCCAACCCCAAACCAGCAGTCACCTGGAGCGTGAATGGTACCGTTCCACCTCGTGATTTCAACGTGTCGGTAACATCTGAGCCTGACGCGCTAACAGCCACACTGAGGGGCCGCATGGACAAACCTCAGCCGGTGATCTGCTTTGCTTTCAACGCACTGGGAAATGACTCCCTGGTGTTGCTGCAGGGAGGAGAAGGTGTGTTCAAAGCACTGTTTTTCCACACTAACAAAAAGACACCAGCTCTGCCTCTTGTTTATTTGCTCTGATGTAGGAACGGTGCTGAAACACCTGTGCTACATGCTTGCAGCTTGGAAACATAAGCAGAAGAGAATAAGCTGCAGAATGCCGCAAAGAAAACCATATGTTGTTGTACCTTTTATTTTACTATGAGTACATCTTTTCAGTTGCTGCAGTCCATTTTATATTGCTTCGTATTGCCTAGTTTGTTACATTTAAAAGCTTTTCCCGATCTTATTAGAATATATAAGTATAGCTGTTACATTAAGCTTGAGTGACAAGCAAAATGTCTGAAAGGCCTAGAGTTAAACTACAATCCATGTGATTACACGGCTTTGTTGAATACTCTATTCTGATTGGTCAATCACGGCTTTCTATGGTCTGTTATTTCTTTATAGCACCGTTGCTACTGACCGTTGCTATGGACGCAGTTCTGATCTCAGACTCTGGAGGACCATTATTGTGTCAAATTATTGATTTATTGAAGTGGGCAAGTCGGAGCAAATATGATTAAAAAAAAGTTATTTTTATAAAATGCTCACTATATTCTGACAGCATAGCATGAGACAGGTAATCTGAAAAAAATCATGTGCCTCTGTGTCCTCCGGTGCTCCTAATGGCATCTGCAAGATTTCTCAGACCGGAGGAAAACAACCAATCGGAACCGAGCTGGAGTCTGCCGTCTCTGAGCAGCTGTCAATCACTCGCAAACTCCGATCAAACGGTCAAACTAGGCAGCGCTGATCAAATATGAATCAATATTCAATAGGAGAAAGTTTGTGACCCGGCAGCCATGTTGAGATCAGTTGAGGAAATACCAAGCACCGCCCACCAGCCGGAGCACACTTTCTAATTTTACAGCTAAACAGTAACTACAAGATGTTTCTGAAAACATTTGAGGAGAGAGAGAGATCTCAACATGGCTGCTGGATCACAAACTTTCTCATTTTACAAAGATGATTCTGAAAACATTTGAGGAGAGAAATAGTCATTACAGTAAGAGAATATTGATTCATATTTGATCAGCGCTGCCCAGTTTGACCGTTTGATCGGAGTTCACGAGTGATTGACAAATGCCTCCATTGATTGAACAGCCAATAGGAACGCTCTCTCTCTCTGAAATGTCTTGTGATTGATCAAAGTCTCCCGTCACGGGCTAGATTATTTTAAAGCCTGAAAACAGAGCCATGAGGAGGTGCAGAAGTCTAGTTTTCTCTCAGAACACTTGAATTACAATATGCTGAAAGATTGTTATGGAACTTTTGCCCAATGATGCCAAAAATATACTGCCTACTGCCACTTTAAGTAAGTAGCCGTGTAACAAGCGGGATAATGTACAGCGAGTGGGTCATTGCTGCAAAATAAACCCTTTTATTTTGCATCAATAACCGGCTCGCTGTACATTATCCCTTACTTGTTTCACCCGTGGTGAGGAGGTAAAATTGTAATTTTTATATTATAGTTTCACATCATATGCTGATCCATCGCTGGTCTTTTTGTCCATAAACAGAGACGGCACCTTTGTTGTGGTTGGTGATACCTGCTGTGTCCATCTGCCTGGTCATATTCCTTCTGTCTCTTTTGTTCTACTGCTGCCGAAAGAGAGCCGGAAAGTACGTGACGCAAATCAGCCCTTTAAATGCTCACTTAAATTTGTCACACTTGTTTATTGTGAGGTTTCACGCACCTGTTCTGCCCCTCGCAGACATGTCTTGAGTAGAAGCCCAGCTGTGTACCCTGAAGGATTGGGAATATATCAGGACCAGATGCCCCTCTACATTAACTGCACAGAAGTTACTCATATCTACACCAACGGCAGCTACCAACTTGTATACCAGAACTGCACACCTCTTTTTGTCCACACTAAGCAGGTAGGTTATGTCCTTGGCTTCAGAGGGTATTGCATAAACAAAAAGCTCCAAAATCTGTAATTCCCGAATTTGAGGATTAGCATCTAACATCTGTCTTTTTTTTTCAGATCCGTCCAATGGGCAGAAGAGGTGGGGAGAGACGAAGAGGAGGAGGAGGAGAGGGAGGAGGAATAGACAGGCGAGCGGGTTTGGGAGTCAGAGGCACGAGAGAGGTGCAGAGCTCTGCTGTGGCCGATGCAGAGACGGCCATCTACCTGGAGATCCTCTGAGCTCTCTGTGGAGAAGTAACATGATTCACCTGCTACATTAAACTCACATTAGACTTCAGGTTCATTCTCAAACTGATGGTAATGCATAGTTTATGTATTTTCAGTTATTGTATATATTGTACATCTATTGTGTGATCTCTTGAATAGCTAGTGGTGGTCCATCTCTCTCCTGATCTCCAAATTGAACAATTTGTGCTGTGACCTGCCCCTGTGCTCTTTTCTTTTTTATATAAAAGATGAAAAGGTTTGATTAAAGAGTTTTTCTTTATCTTTTCATCTTGTGTCTATTCTAAAACACCCACAAGCACTCAGATTTGATTTGGTCTTACCAGTCTGCTGCTGCAATCGCATTTGTAACAGCAGCATGTCTAACACAAAGTGATCCTCGGATGGTGTTTTAAAGTTCCTCTGGAGGGAGAAAGACTGCAGCGCAACTTTTAATGCAATTTGCATCATTTATTACACACGTGAGGATGTGTATCACAGTGCTCATAAGAGAAAATATCTTGTCATAGCAGACACGTCATTGCAGGAAGAGCACAGGTGTAATTAATAACATTAACAATGGCTCTGTTCTATTAAGCATCCAAGCAAGTACGTTTTGCCAGTTGCAAGGAAGCACAATAGGACCTGGGACTGTAACACCTAAATGGAACGAAGCCATTTTTGTGACCAACTATTAAGTCGTTTTAAAGGTCCAATATCATTGCTCATTTCAGGTTCATACTTGTATTTTATGTTTCTACTAGAGCATGTTTACACCCTTTATTTTCCTCTGCCTTAATATGCCTGTATTTACCCTGTCTCAAACGCTCCGTTTTAGCGCATTGCAACGGAATTGCGTTGCTAGGCAACAGCTTGGGTCCATGTTTACTTCCTGTCAGCTGATGTCATTCACATACACTGCAACCGGAAATAAACTGGGACACATTTAAAATGTTTACATTTAAAACTGTGAAATGGTCTAAATATTGTAGATTTGTGACATCACAAAATTACAGAAATCCTGACAGCTTGTTTCAAAGTTACAGTTTCTGAATACGGGCTGTGTTTGTTTCTATACTTTCACAGTATTTATATAGCACTTAAACCAGCTTTACAATAAAAAAAAAAGGCATGGAAATCTCAAAATATGGGACCTTTAAAACTTTATTTTTATCGGCTGTGCTCCGGTCATGTCACCGGTGCTTGGCGTTCCTTCAAGAGATCTCAACATGGCTGCTGGATCACAAACTTTCTCATTTTACGAAGATGATTCTGAAAACATTTGAGGAGAGAAATAGGCATTACAGTAACAGAATATTGATTCATATTTGATCAGCGCTGCCTAGTTTGAGCGTTTGGTCAGACTTCGCGAGTGATTGACAGCCGGCTCTCATAGACAGCAGCTGGACAGCGGACCTCAGATCAGCTCTGACTGCTTGTTTTGCTCCAGTCTGTGAAATTTTGCAGATGCTGTTAGGAGCACCGGAGGACAACGGAGGACACTGGAGGACACAGAGGGACATGATTTTTTTTAGGTTACCTGTTTCATGTACTGCTGTCAGGATATAGCAACCGTTTTATAAAAATTACTTTTTTAATCATATTTGCTCCAATCTCACCTACTTCAGCTTTAAATCTGACCTCTGCATTTAACCCTTGCCTGAAAACAGAGCCATGAGGAGGAGCAGAAGTCTAGTTTTCTCTCAAAACACTTGAATTACAATATGCTGAAAGGTTATTATGGAATTTTTTCCAAATTATGCCAAAAAATTGTTGCATACTGCCACTTTAATCTTTAACTGCTCAGGTGCTCATTTGAAGATATTTCGTCTCACTCACAAGATTTCTGTACACATCCTGAGCGACAGGTGGCGATACAACTCTGACGATGCTGTTATTAAACTGCAGAAGAAGAACACAACGCTCTGATTGGATGGAGAGCCGTCGGGCGGAAGTTGCCTCACAGCACGACACACAACAGGCTTTTGGTGGGAATATGAGTTCCCCTCCACGCACGTTTACCTTAAAATTAAAAGCATTAATATGCGTTTTGTGGTGTTTAATGTGATGCCAAAGCAAGCGGCTATGTGTCAAGTACATGACAGATTCAAAGGTTGGTGTGTAGCAGCACTGGAGCTGTGTTAAAACCAGCAGGATACTCAGGGAAACTTCACTCTGCCTATTGTTTACTAGCATGCTATCACGTTAGCTAATGGTATATCTGACGAGCAACAAAGTGGATTTACTTTAGTTCTCGAGGCTTAATTTACAGCCGCTAAAAGGACTTTATGTGCATGTTTTGTTAGTTGGTTATTATAGAGCTCAGTGGCAAAACAAGCACCTGGTTGGTTTATTTTCACTCCCACTGGCTAATTAATCTGTAAACTGTCAACAATCAACATGCCAGAAATCCAGCTCAAACACGTGGTGTCCTGCAGCACCGAGGACACTGTGAGTTCATTCTTCACATGCATTTTATTTGTAAAAATGTTCCCCTTCGCATGCATATTTTTTTATTTAGTTAAATGTGATCCTTCTTTCCACTCACTTGTTGTTATGTTTGCAAAAACAGACTCACAAGGCAGACAACCTGCTGAGCTCTGACACCTACAGGAAGTGGAAAGCTGCAAGACCCGGGGAGAAGCAGATCTCAGTCATTCTGCAGGTAGGATGAGTTTTGACCACCTGTGTGCTGACTCCCACAACCCAGCAGTGGTTACACAACATGTTGTTTGGTCATTATTGATGTGAAGTTCAAGATTCAGGATGTTTATTGTCACGCCGGTTATAGAGGTACAATCGTGTGAAATACTTTTTGCTTTGAAGCTCCGTTAAGAAAAGAAACAGTAGGTTAAGTAGCAAAGAATAACATAATAAAATAAAGTAAAAATAAAATAAAAATAATAGTGTATTTACAATAATAAACAGTATAATAATAATAATAAAGGAAATATTGGTGTATGGTAAATATATACAAGTATTGCACAGGCATTTTTGTTTTTATATTGCACAGAGGTATGTATTGCAGTATTGCACTTTTTTATTGCACTTATTTACTGCAGATAGTGAGAGAGAGGGTGTTTGGGGGTGTGATTTATCGCTTTAAGATTGAAGTTTACTTGAAGTTTACTTATGCTGTAGATAATTACTCCCTAAAACGGTGATCCGGCTAATTTGATCCTAACAATGGCGCTCAGATCTAAATTGCTGGGTTTCACAGAACTTGGAACAACTCAGTGCAATTTGAATCAAACATCTTTCTGATGTCTATAATTGCCCTGCCAGTGTGCATTTTCAGGCTGCTTATCCTCTAAAGTAAAAAAATGAACCCAACTTGCCTTTGTTTTGAAGTTATTTGGGTGGTGCAGTTGTGTTTTTCTGTAACTTCTGAAGTGTGAAGCCTTTTGCAAACATCGTGTGGTATGTCAACCATTAAAAATGTTGACTTCCACTCCAACTTCTCCTTTGTTGATATATTTTTTGACCTTTTGGGAATCCCATTGGCTGCATTGTCTTAATGTTAATACTTCCACAACTATGAGTCCATTTCCTTTTTTGACCACAGAATTAGGGCTGCTCGATTAGGGCAAAAATCATATTCACGATTATCTTGGTCAATATTGAGATCACAATTATTTAACACAGTTACTCACTGACTTTGGAAACATCATGTGTTTAGAAAGAACATTTTGTGGCCTAGATTTTAAAGTTAAATGCATTAATCTGGTGCACTTTGAGAGCAAAATTAAAAGGCCAGATCGATGACAAATTTGTGCTCTTGTAAACAATTTAATCATCAACACATTGGTTGCACACGAGACAGGCTACGGGGTTCAAGATAGCAAAAGCGCACCACTGTAAAGGAAACGGGTGCGCCGGTGTTATAACAGGACAAAACGAGAGCATCATTGCGAGACAGAATGCGGATCATTTTATGTAGATTATCTTGTTTTCATAATCATTGAAAGCCATAATTGTAATTGAAATTCAATTAATTGCTTAGCCCTACACAGAACATCTTGGAAACAGTTGCAATTGTCTTCTTCAAAATGCTGCTACTGCAAAGGTTTTAACTAAATCTGGGAGAAAATAACATGTTGTACTCATCTTTGTCTCTCCTCACCTCCTGACTGAGGCTTTAAGAATGGATTATTCAATTTTACACAATATGTTAAAGGCACTTGGAAATTTTGATTAGGCGATTGTATATTACAAAGTATTTTCCTTGGCATTAACATGTTAAAAAGTAGGTACTGGTTAAATACTTTCACCTCTGTTAACCTGTGCTGTTTAACTTTTCCCTCAGTTGGAGAAGGAGGAGCAGGTGCACAGCATTGATATTGGAAATGAAGGGTCAGCTTTCATCGAGGTGCTGGTGGGGAACTCTTCAGCTGTCAGAGACCAGGACTATGAGGTATTCTTGCAATCCAAACTAAGTACAAAGTATATCACCTCCTAATTACTGTAATTATTCAGCTACTGTTTTTGTTTCCTTATTCTTTGATGTCAATCTTTCTCTCTTTTAGGTTCTTTTGGTTACGTCTTCCTTCATGTCCCCCACGGAGAGCCGTAACGGCACCAACATGAACCGGGTGCGTTTCTTTGGACCCAACCAACTACAGAAGAGCACAGCACAGGAGAAGTGGGACAGAGTGAAAATAGTGTGTAGCCAGCCATACAGCAAGGTAAGGGCCCAGTCATTTAATTATAAAAGACTGAGTGCAAACTGATAAATTCATCTAACTCTTAATCAACAGAATCCAAAAGTAAAACATTTGCATTTTGGAATATTTTCACAACAGAATTTGATAAACAGTACAAATTATTGCTTTACACACATGGCACAGTAAGGATCTACTTGTATTGAAGCTGTATCTGTAGATGTAGATGTTGTGTTTAGTAGTTCAGTTAAGATAACTAGCAAATTAAAGGTTACTTCTGTGAAAAGAAAGTGGACACTAATAAGCACATATCTGTTGCTACTTGTGATATTAAATCAACAACGATGATTTTCTGTGTACTTTGTAGAACATAGCATACGGACTGGCCTTTGTTAAGTTTCATTCACCGCCTGACAAAAATGATCCTCCTCCAACAACCTCCCCGGTAAGTCGTGCCAAGTTCTTAAAACTCTAGGGTGTCTATAGATGTTTTTTTTTGTCTTCTGATATTTTCACTTGAAACCATGAGAATATTGTTGACGAGGGCTGGGTACTGTTAGTTGATCTGATACGATTCCTGACTTTCAGTACTTATACCAAAACAACACTTTTTCGATAACTTACTTTGAAAATAATCAACTTTGTCTTCTACAAAACCCTCTACAGAAGATAAACAAATCTCAAATGTTAAATGTTGTCTGAACACAAGAAGTCATACAAGAACTTTGCCTGAATGTAATAGTGCAACATTATTATCTGAATCAGAAAACTGCCTGATCAGAAAATAAGTAAACGAGATTATCTGAACAGACATTCGATGCAAACTTTCTTTACTTTGGACTTTGTTATACTAAGTTTTTTACATTATGTGACACATTTCAGTTAATACCAAAAAACATATTGAGGTTCAACACCCAGTCCTGTTGTTCTTCAAATAAGGTTTTAAAGCAGCAGTGGGTAGAAATGGAGTAAATATGATTAAAAAAAGTTATTTTTATAAAACGGTCACTATATCCTGACAGTAGTGCATGACACTGAAAAAAATCATGTGCCTTTGTGTCCTCCGGTGCTTCTAATGGCATCTGCAAGATTTCACAGACCGGAGGAAAACAATCAATCAGAGCCGAGCTGGAGCCTTGCCGTCTCTGAGCAGCTGTCAATCACCTGCGAACTCCAATCAAACGGTCAAACTAGGCAGCGCTGATCAAATATGAATCAATATTCTGTTACTGTAATGCCTATTCCTCCCCTCAAATGTTTTCAGAAACATCTTGTAGTGTACTGTTTAGCTGTAAAGTGAGAAAGTTTGTGACCTGGCAGCCATGTTGAGATCAGTTGAGGAAATACCAAGCACCGCCCACCAGCTGGAGCAAACTTTCTCATTTTACAGCTAAACAGTACACTACAAGATGTTTATGAAAACATTAGAGGAAAGAAATAGGCATTACCGTAACAGAATTTTGATTCATATTTGATCAGCGCTGCCTAGTTTAACCGTTGGATTAGAGTTTGCGAGTGATTGACAGCTGCCTCCGTTGAATGAACAGCCAATAGGAACACTCTCTCTCTGAAATGACCTGTGATTGGCCAAAGTCTCCCGTCACGGGCTAGATATTTCAAAGCCTGAAAACAGAGTCATGATGAGGTGCAGAAGTCTAGCTTTCTCTCAGAACACTTGAATTACAATATGCTGAAAGATTGTTATGGAATTTTTGCCCAATGATGCCACAAATATTCTCCCCACCCCCGCGTTAATAACGGCTCAATTTCTTGCATCCCTGACTATAATAATTTAGATAGATAGATAACATTGTATTGATCCCTGGGGGGGGTATTATGTATTACAGAAGCACTAGAGACAAACCATGTAAAGAAACAAAAAGGATAAACACAAAGCAAAGGTAAAATAAAATGTACATCATAATATATACAGATGCACAATAAGTACAGGAGTATAATGTAAGTAGAAAAAACTACACAATAAACCAAATTAAGAAAGTGTTATAACATGTACTATACCTAGGCCAGTGTATATAAATGTTTTTTTTTGCACATATATGACATCACGAAGCACGACTTCAGCCAAAAGCCCAGTTTCCTCAGTCAAATGTTAACTATCTAAATGCCCTCAACAACAAAACATTTAGATCTGCTTAAAATGTTAAATGGGGTTCGACAAGGTGGAGTACTGTCACCAGTTTTTGATAATCACCTGAAACTAAGAATCGTTGTGATTTCGTTAGCTTAATGAGCCCTTCATATCTACACAGAGAGCGGGTCCTCTTCACGGAGTCCTCCATGTTGCAGTCTTGGAAAGGGAAGTGTGAGCGGAGGGGTACTCAGTCGGTTGCAATCTGCAACCACACCACTAGATGCCACCAAATCCCTCACACTGTCCCTTTAAATCTAACTCTAACAGCGTTATCATGAAAAAAACAAGGAGGATCAGAAGGATAATTTTTTATGACACAACCAAGAGCTAAATGTGGTGAACAAAGTGAGATATTGTGGTCACATCCTCAGGAATGATCTATGTGATGATGACAATGTGCAGCACGTGTTGCCAAAAACATTCTGCCTACTGAAGCTTTCAGTAAGTTATTACCAATTACAAAATCAACCAGTTGGAGCAACCAGACACACCACCAGTAAACAAATAAGGGATAATGTACAGCCGGTCATTGTTGTGAAATAAACCCCCAAACCCCCCCAGGGTGATGCTGCATTGTATATTATCCTGCTTATTACACAGCTACTTACTTAAGAAATCAATAATTTGACACAAAAACGGTCCGCCAGAGTGCGAGATCAGAACTGCGCCCATAGCAACGGTTTGTTATACATAGCAACGGTCTGCTATAAAGCAATAACAGACCGTAGAGCGCTGTGATTGACCAATCAGAATCGAGTATTCAACAAAGCCGTGTAATAAATAAGAGTTATCCATCCATGTTAGTGTCGGCATGAAATTCAGTATTATAAGAAGATGGTCTTTGTTAGCATGTTACTGTAAGATTTAATGTGCGGCTGCACTCATATCAGCACTGCTTTACTTTGACATGAACATATGTTGGATTGGTACATCCCTTTCTCTTTTGGCATTCAACTTGTCTTTCTTCTCTCCTGTCAGAAACTGACAAAGCTGGGACAGTTCAGGGTGAAGGATGAGTCTCCTTCAGCTGGTCCCAGCCTTCAGCCTGGCAGCCTCTTCTTCAGTCGGGACAATGCAACAAAGTCCAGCACTCCACTCAAAGGTAAAACCAAATATTTAAATTTACCAGCTGCTGAAAGCCCAATTAAGTTCTTTCATGTCCCTGTAACAATAAAATGCTAATTACGTGGAATGATTAAAAAACGGCGAGAGCACTAATTAGGCTTAAAGCTATGTACTTTAAGAGATATTTCAAAGACATTCTTTATTATCAAGCTACTTTGTTCCCTCACCAGCCCTCTGCACTGTTCTGTCTTTAGTGTCTCCTCAGAGTGAGAGGTTGAGTTACGCTGCTGCTGCGCTGCAGTCTGGTGGCAGCTCCCACTCGTCAGGACAAGCTTCCTCCTCCAGCTCTGCCTCACCACAGGTACTAAACATCACCATCATTTTCTCCACTGAAGGACAGCCAGCAAACAGCGCTTCCCTTAACAAGCAGTAGAGTTTTGCTTTAGACAACAGGAAAGTTGAGCTGTTCGTAGAGAAGAAGAAGCAGAGCCAACTAGAACGGCACTCGGAGAGCGCAGACCTCCGCCAAGGTGCCTGACTTTAAAACAGATCACAGCTCACAGCCGGCGGTACCGTGAAGTGGTCGGCTTATTATTAACACGGTGTGTTTCCGTGTAACGTATCGGCGGATGCCTCTCTCATTCAGCAGCCTTGATATTTCTGTATAACGTTACACTACGTTGTCTCTCATCTCGTCATCTACAGCTTTTTTTTCTTTCTCACCGCGGACGGAGAGCAGCTTCCGCACACACATCCACACACGTATCTCTCTGCTCTCAGAAGGAGAAGGCGGGGTCATGCGTCATAAACGCGTCATCAGTTGCACTGCGCATGTGTTACACCCTGTGGTTTTAATGCTCAGGCTCATCGGAATCCTTAAAAAAATTCCTTAATCCAGATCATGATCTGGATCACGACCAAAATCTAATGGATTGTTCATTGTGCCACACCCCACCCCTCCAAAAAATCTCATTCAAATCAATCCCGAACTTGTGGAGTTATCCTGCTAACAGACAGACAAACAAACAAACAAACTAACGCCGGTCTCGAAGGAGGTAATAAAGCTTGTTGTTGGATGGGATCTATAGTATTTTAGTTAGTTTTAACTACCGCATCATGTCTGGAAGTAAATTTGATTTATAGTGTATGAAAAATCAAACTTTTGACTTATTAACCAAAGTGAATTTAAATCAGAAAACAAACTATAATTAAAGCTGGAGTAGGCAGATTGGAGCAAATGTTATTAAAAAAAAGTTATTTTTATACAACAGTCGTAATATCCTGGCAGTAGTGCATGAGACAGGTACTCTGAAAAACATCATGTCCCTCTGTGTCCTGTGGTGCTCCTAATGGCATCTGCAAGATTTCACAGACCGGAGGACAACAACCAGTCAGAGCTGATCTGGAGTCTGCCGTCTCTGAGCAGCTGTCAATCACTCGCGAACTCCGATCAAACAATTGAAAAAATTTTACTCGAGAAATAGTCATTACAGCAACAGAATATTGATTAATATTTGATCAGCGCTGCCTAGTTTGACCGTTTGATCGGAGTTCTTGAGTGATTGACAGCTGCCTCCGTTGAACAGCCAATAGGAACGCTCTCTCTCTGAAATGATTGGCCAAAGGTTCTTACATTTTACAGCAGATATCTCACATTATGTGTGCTCATTCCTCTGTTTTTGAAATACACTTTCTTGTTTGGTAAAATCCAATGTGTGTGCAGCAGCTAAAGTTGTAGCGTTCATCAATTTAAAAAAAAACAAAAAAAACTGCATGAAACGTTACATTGTCTGGATCAGTACATCAATTTAGAAAGAAGGAGGAAGGAAACCAGGAGGACGGGGAAGTGACGTTCTGCTACATGTCTCTTTGACTTTTTAAAAGCAAAAAATACAGAAAGATCTAGGACTGCACAAATACACCTGTCTATGCATCGGAAAGTAGCCTAAGTTCACATGTAGAGTCTAAAAATGCTTGGAAAACGCTAGCCGTGCTGCTTTTAACCCAGGTGCTTTGGGCTCCTGCCGCGCCTGCCGTTACTAAGCAACCAAAACCTGCGTGCGACGATGATGAAGTTTCGGTAATTTTGCAGGAAGACTCACTTGCTAAACTAAACTCAAAACAAAACAAAGATAAATGGATTTCCAGCACTGTAAATCCCTCAGTAAGTTACTGCTTGATTTCTCTGTCAGTTTGGCGGACCTTTCAACTGGATGCTGTGACGGTCTTGGACAGAAAGGGTGAAGCAAGTAAAATAGTCCGTGGGACGGATCATAAAGCGCCGGGTATCCCTGCACTAAAATGATTAACTTCTCCATCATATATTTACCGTAGACTGATATTTAGGGAAGAAAGAAAAGATATCTGCTGGCTGTGATTGGTTGTTCCTCGTCACAGGACATGCAGTGCGCGCTGCAGCGTTCCAAATGTTGAACTTTTTTTAGGGCTGTCAAAGTTAACGCGATAATGAAGCGTTAGCTCAAAGTCGTTTTAATGCCACTAATTTCCTAAACGCTTTAACGTTCCAAACCTCAAGATATGTGAATGAAAATGGGTTCTATGGGTTTCCACGAGTCTCCCCTTTACAGACATGCCCACTTTATGATAATCACATGCAGTTTGGGGCAAGACGTTAATGCAACTTGCGATTTTTAGGTTGTAGTGGGCTCAGTTTTAAAGCTAGAGTGAAGGTGGCATCATATGAAACTAGAAAAAACCTGAGGAATCCATTGGTACCAACCATGTCATACTAGCTCGTCGTGAAGGAGGTTAAATAACGCTCCAAACTTGCGCTAAATTGTGGTGAGGAAAAACTGTCATGGCCATTTTCAAAGGGGTCCCATGACCTCTGACCTCCTTATATGTGAATGAAAATGGGTTCTATGGGTACCCACGAGTCTCCCCTTTACAGACATGCCCACTTTATGATAATCACATGCAGTTTGGAGCAAGTCATAGTCAAGTCAGCACACTGACACACTGACAGCTGTTGTTGCCTGTTGGGCTGCAGTTTGCCATGTTAGGATCTGAGCATATTTTTTATGCTAAATGCAGTACCTGTGAGGGTTTCTGGACAATATCTGTCATTATTTTCTGTTGTTAATTGATTTCCAATAATAAATATATACATACATTTGCATAAAGCAGTATATTTGCCCACTCCCATGTTAATAAGAGTATCAAATACTTGACAAATCTCACTTTAAGGTACATTTTGAACAGATAAAAAATGTGTGATTAATTTGAGATTAATCCCGATTAACTATGGACAATCACGCAATTAATCGCGATTAAATATTTTAATCGATTGACAGCCCTACAATTTTTATCTTGCAGCGCAGCCGTCGTGCTGCTTGGGAACGCGTTTGAGCGCACCTGCCGTGCTTCTACATTGACAACAATAGGTTTGAGGGCATAAAAAATGCGTCATGTGAACTGCCCCTTAAAAGTAAATGCAGTTCTGTTTCCAATTTTCTAGTATAATTGTTTCTCAACATTTTTTTATAAAGGCTAATGATCTATAAATCTGCAGAATCATTGTTTTTGCATACTGAAGGGGAACGTTTTATTTCAGATGGCTCACCCATGACGAATAGAAAAATTGTCTCCTACACTTGAATAAGGTTTATTAAATGTATGTTTTTTTTGTCAGATGACCTTGTTCTGGCAATAAATGAAATGGAAGTGTGGACAGTTTGAGGCCGTTTACTTTATTCCACTCGTCATCCAACAGTATCTCCTTCAACGCACCTGAAAAGTTGCCAATTTGCTTCGTGACTTGCATTAATTTTTTCCTCATAGCCACCAGCAAAAAGAAAATTTGAGTTCAGCAAAGAGCGGCAGTCTGCCTCCGGCCCTCCACCCACGAAGAAAACAAGCCCAGCTGGCTCACCTGAGGGTAAAGCTGCGACCTCCAAACACAAGCTGAGCCCGGCCGGCACGCCGAGCCCGAGCACCACGAGAGGTAACACTTACATCAGAGCCTGAATCTTAGCGTACAGATAGTTTCTTCATCAGGAAAACTTCCTTGACTTTTTGCAATTGTCTCTCCAGCTTCCCCGGCACAGAGTCACAAGTCCGCTGACAAGAAGCGGGAGAGCCAATCTAAACCGGAACCTAAACCCAAACCCCAGAAAGCTAGCGTGCAGCAGGTCCCATTCAAACGGATGATGGAGGGAGTCGTGTTTGTCCTCAGCGGCTTCCAAAGCCCCTTCAGAGGGGAGCTGAGGGAAAAGGCTCTGGACATGGGAGCCAAATACCAACCCGACTGGACACCCAACTCCACACACCTCATGTAAGTGTCAAGCAGGAGGCAGTGAGGAAGTTTGTGAAAACCATTTATACCATTTATGAACCCATCACTTACGTTTTTCCTCTAGACGTATTGCAAAGATTTGTGATATTTTGCATGACAAGTGTTGATACAGAAAACCTACCAATCGTCTGTTTAATTGTTACATATATTTTAAAGGAACAGTGCAGCTTGTTGGAAATAACTGCAGATATGGCTGCACGATTACGGCTAAAATGATAATCATGATTATTTTGATCAATATTGAGATCACAATTATTTATCGCGATTATCGATTGATTTTAGAGACAAACTATTTTCATTGTACTTCACATTTAAAAAAACAGTGCTGCTTTCACATCCATGTTGTGCTACATTCCAGCTAATACAAACCTGTGCATCAAAATAAGACTTTAAATAAGGGTCTTCTTCAGCTGAATTCAGTGCATTTTCGTTTAGACTGGCAAAATGAGTAATATAGAGTATATTACTCTTCTACTCTGAACTGCAGCCACAACATTCAGGAAAGTTTTTCGCAGGCTGTCGCTGCAGAGTGAGCACAAAGCGGCACGACAGCTCCCCAAGAGTGAAGGCAAAGCATCTCAATCGCCCCCTGGTGGCTGGCTGTTAGTTTAGGAAGAGCCTTGATTTGATATGCAGCTGAGTTTTCTGTGAGGGCATTTTAAACGTCAATATCGCAGTCGATCATATTCATGTAATTGTGGAAAGCCAAAATTGTGATCACGATTAAGATTTGATTAATTGTGCAGCCCTATCTGAAGTAGTAAAGCGGTCCACACACCGTAGTCTGACTTGTCTGTGCCAATGTCATTTTAGTGACCATTTTGTTAAGTTAACTTGTTTTTTTTACCAGATTTCACAGAAAAACTCATATACACAATAAAATCAGATTTTTATATTTCTACCACATCAAATAGTTGTTGCTGCAAAGGACAAAATAACCTAAGTCCTCTGATAACAAAGACAGCTCAGAAATACGCCTCCATAAAGAGAAAGTGGAGACAGAAATGGGGAGCAAGTGCAAAAGAGCTGCCGATCGGCCAAAAGATAGTATACATGGTGAAACAGCAGGATGTCAGCAGACAATAAGATTTTAATCACAGTCGACAAAAGGGATTTTTGACAGGTGTCTTTGGAGAAAATCGCATTTCATTGCTGCACATTGTAAATTGTTTGACATGTGGCTGTTATATGTAATGAAGTTTAAGCTGTGGGACCGAATAAATATTTTATATTAGTATTATTTAATATAAAGTGCAAACATTTTTCAAATGATGGTCTCTTAATAGTTGCAGATGTTCTATCATGAGAGATTTTTATCTGTTTTTGTTTTTTATGTTTGAAACAGATTGCATGATTGTGTAACAGCCTGTTAGCACTCTCAGTAATTCACTTTGATTGCATCTTGATCTCTGCTGTCAGAGCGGACTATTGCCCTTGTCAGCTTCTCTTTAGTGATGTAACCATACGTGTGTCTATTTCTCTCTCTCTGTGTGTGTGTGTGTGTGTGCGTGTGCGTGTGCGTGCACGTCTGTTTTCGGCCCATTAATCTCCAGCTGTGCCTTCGCCAACACCCCCAAGTACAGCCAGGTGAAATCAGCAGGGGGCATCATCGTACGGAAGGAGTGGGTAATGGACTGCCATAAGAGGAAACAGAAGCTCTCCTATAAACGGTAAGAGGGCGAAATCCAAATCAAACTATTGAAAACAGAGGATGTCGTAGTGATAATAGTAGAGTGAAACTGTAATGATGCTTGTAGGGCTGCCCCCCTCTTAGTCGATTAGTCGTCTAATCGGTAGTTTTGGTCTTAGTCGACTAAGATTTCTTTAGGCATTTTTTTAAGCTCTTTTCATGCTGAATGACTCATTTCCAAGAAACTTATGAGCACATCTCTGGTAAACACGAGATTTAAAGAGGAGCTTTTGTGTGACTCTTTGCGTGCGTTTTCCCTCGAGTTAGTATCTCGTTCCCTCGAGTTAGTAACTCGTTCCCTCGAGTCAAGTAACTTGTTCCCTCGAGTCAAGTATCTCGTTCCCTCGAGTCAGGTATCTCGTTCCCTCGAGTCAGGTATCTCGTTCCCTCGAGTCAGGTATCTCGTTCCCTCGAGTTAGTAACTCGTTCCCTCGAGTTAGTAACTCGTTCCCTCGAGTTAGGTAACTCGCTCCCTTGAGTTACTTCATAGACCACTTCTTTCAATCATTCCTGACAGTCCACACATTTCTGATGTACGGAGCCCCCCTAGTCCCTAGATGATGTACTTCGGTAAAGTTGGAAAGATATTGACAGATTCAAACTTCCTGGATCAATAACTCATAACCAAAACGTTGTTAAAACACAAACAAGGGCTCTTTCTAACCGTATTAAGGTAGACAACGAGCTACAACCTCATTTTAATCACAACGAGCCGTCCTCTGAGCGAGACACATAACGTTGGTCTCTATGTGCAGCCGGCTGTCAGACGAGTGGTCAGGGACCGTCTACAGAGTGCAACGCCGAAAAGAGGAAAATATTCAATAACTTCAGTATTATACAGTGTAGTACCACCAAAATTACTTCACATATCAATGATCTACTCATAGTTGTACTACAACACTTAGTTTGGAAAAATATGCTTTTGCATAATTTTTATATTTGTATAAAATGAAGTGATTTTGGTGGTACTACACTGCATAATACTGAAATTATTGAATATTTTTCCCATTAAAAATTCAAAAGAATTATGCAAAATCATATTTTTCCAAACTCGACTAAGAATTTCTTTGGTCGAGAACAGCCCTGGATGCTTGTATTGAAACTCAGACTTGTAGAAAGGCCTGAGCTCAGCTGAGAACAGGTGGATGGAATTCAACGTTTGTTAAAGGGCACTTCCACAGTAGACTGACCTGGTTTCAGTATGGAGCACGTGTCCAACGTATGAATCCACATCTGATTAATACTCTCTCTTAAGCCACGTCTGTACCTCTACATCGTACAATCTGTTCACAGCACTCACACTGATTGAAGCGTCCAAAAATACACCCCTCACAGCAGTGATGCCCACTTGCTACAGGGAACATTGTAACCTTGAGCAGCTGATGCCTGCTGTGATCACAAATTCAACCCAGCCAGCTCCAGCAGCTCTCTAATTATATGCCTCATTACAGGGCGAGCTTTCGCAACGTCTTCTGTCATCGCCCCACATGAATTTGTGTCTACTGAATAATGTAGATGCTGGGCAATGAAGGTCCAAATTAATTGGTATAGTTTGGTACTTGTGCTATACTGTTTGAATGTGCATTGTCGTGCGTCTCAAGCCCCACAGGGAACGTCAGCAGCGCATGTTGTTTTTTATTTCGATATCCATATTAACAGGTTCGAGCAGCCACACAGCCCACGTGAGCAGCGCGGCTCGGCTGCGTCTCTTCTAGAGATTCGATGTTTCGCCTATTTTTACCGCGAGCCGCATGGTTCACAGCAACAGCGGACAGCGAACGTGATCTTTTGACTGTATATTGACGTCATACCAGCAACATTACTACAGTTTAAATGTCTAGATATCTGTAGAATATGTCACGGACATGAAAAAAAAGTTCTCTTTCTGTGGACAGAATTCCTTCATTTGTCAACACGAGGCTTTTATTCTGAAATATTTACAGGATAGTGTTGCAGAACATGCAGTGACTTGCCGGGCTCCATGAATGAATAAAGTACAGTGTTTTAATTGTGGATGAATACTATTATTTACAATTTACCACACGGCTCTTAACCTTTTTCTGTCTAAAATAAATATAAATGACATTTATAATGAAATGAAATGGCCATTATGAAAGGCAAACTATGTTGAAAGAAAGGGCTTGCAGCAGCAGAAACGCTGCAAACTCCGATCAAACGGTCAAACTAGGCAGCGCTGATCAGATATGAATCAATATTATGTTCCTGTAATGCCTATTTCTCTCCTCAGATGTTTTCAGAAACATCTTGTAGTGTACTGTTTAGCTGTAAAATGATTAAGTTTGTGACCCGGCCTCCATGTTGAGATCAGTTGAGGAAATACAAAGCACCGCCCACCAGCCGCAGCATAGCCAAAAAGGTTATTATGGAATTTTTGCCCAATGATGCCAAAAACATTCTGCCTACTGCAGGTTTAATGTAGCTTTCATGAGTCTTGAGGATCTGCAGCATTTATTCAGAGACAAAGTAAAACCTAAACTGTACATTTACTACTACGAGACAACTTTCCTGTCTTCTCTGCTCCGATCACCAACAGCTGTCTGCTCTGAGCACATCCACCGTCACGCTCTCTCTCGCTTGACCACACACTCGCTACGTCCGCACCGCGCTCGGAGCTGTTTCTCAGATGACCCGCGCTACTCTTATGACACCATGTTTCCATCAAACATTTTTATGTGAGTTATCTAATAGAAAAGCTGAATGAAAATGACAATTCCAGCATAACTTTCTCCAGAGTTGTCAAACGCACTGCTGCACCCGAGCCTCTCTATGAAGCTATAGATCGAGAGACCCGTCATCTGCACCTCTCTGTCTTCATGTTGCTTCGGAAAGCAACGAACACAGTCTCATATGAGCTGAAACAGAGAAACCGGCCCAGCTGCTCTTTGTTTCCATGTTTTATTTCCTGACAGTGGAACCTTGTGCTCAGGTTGACACTTCATTTACCCAGCTGATGGAAACGCACCTAATTCACTTTCTAATCGCTGACAAATGTATCATTGGCTTTAAATCCCCTTGATTGTGGAATGTAACAGAAACGCAAAGTAATCACAGTAAAATAATTGTGATCAGGCGATTATGTAGTAACTGTGACAGACCTAGCGGGCGGTGCTAAATTCTAAGAGCTCAATACAAAAGTGCCCTAGTCCATCATTATTTTGTTCTGTGAGCTTATAAAAACATTCTGCTATTTATAAATGATTTGACTTTTACACGAAAAACTGAAAAATATCTTGCTCATTTTCAGAATAAAGTGCATGCATCCGAAAGGGGCTTAAAGTGGCAGTAGGCAGTATATTTTTGGGGTTATTGGGCAAATATTCTGTAATAACCTTTCAGCATATTGTAATTCAAGTGTTCTGAGAGATAACTAGACTTCTGCACCTCCTCATGTCTCTGTTTTCAGGCTTTAAAAAATCTAGCCAGTGACAGGAGTCTTTGGCCAATCACAGGTCATTTCAGAGAGAGAGCGTTCCTATTGGCTGTGCTCCGGTCATGTGACCGGTAGTTTGGCGTTCCTTCAAGAGAATTCACAGTGGCTAGCCTTCTCATTTTAGAGCTAAACAGTAACTACAAGATGATTCTGAAAACATTTGAGGAGAGAAATAGGCATTATAGTAACAGAATATTGATTCATATTTGATCAGCGCTGCCTAGTTTGACCGTTTGGTCGGAGTTCGCTAGTGATTGACAGCCGGCTCTCATAGACAGCAGATGAACAGCAGATCTCAGATCAGCTCTGACTGCTTGTTTTCCTCCGGTCTGTGAAATCTTTCAGATGCCGTTAGGAGCACCGGAGGACACAGAGGCACATGATTTTTTTCAGGTTACCTGTTTCATGTACTACTGACAGGATATAGCGACCGTTTTATAAAACTTACTTTTTTTAATCATATTTGCACCAATCTCGCCTACTTCAGCTTTAATGTCGGTGGTTTTAATCTCACAAATAGGGCTGTCGCGGTGAAGGAATTTCCTCTGCGGTGAGAATGATTGGCTTAACCGCGCAATTTTTTTATTAATAATTAATTTATCCAGATTTTATTGCTTTATAAAAAAGCTTTATTGTTTGGCTATTATTATGTATATTGTTGCTTTTTAAATGACAAAGGTGACAGTTTTAAAACTAATTAAATAGAACACAGAAGGGCAATGAGGCGCTGCCATTTTTGTCAGCTGAGACGCATTGGTTGCATCTGGTTGCTTTGATACGGAATATAGTATCCTACATGTAGCTACATGTAGGATGTGATGGTTGGTCGTTGTGGTATTTGTCCCGCCCCACCTCCATTGTGATTGGACGGCTGGGTAAAAAGTGACAGTGATGAGCGCAGCTTTTTACCCAAGTTTAACATTTTTCAACTCTCTGCGACCAGAGAAAAAAAACACCAAACGTGCAGCGCTCAGTACAGAATAGAAGCTCAGCGCCTCGTCACGCTACTGCCGTTTGTAGCATAATGTTAATATGCGCTGCTCCCAATGAAAAGAATTAAAAAAAAAAAAAAACATGTGAACATATGGATTGTGGCGGTTGCTTGCCATCCATCCCCTGCGGTTGACTTGTCAATGTTGCGGTTATTGTGACAGCCCCACTCACAAATATATCTTTGTAGCATGAAACACTTCAGTTTATAGCTGAAGCGATTGGTTGATTATTCAATTAGTTGATCAACAGAAAATGTATTGGCAGCTATTTTGAGAATCAATTAATCTTTCATGATTTTTCGGGCAAAAATGTCAAACATTCGCTGATTCCAGCTTCTCAAATGTGAGAATTTGCTGCTTTTCTTCATCTCATATGATAGTTAATAGAATAATTATAATTAGAGTTTGGGACTGTTGGTTGGACAAAATAAGCAATTCGAATTTGTCACTATGGACGTCATCTTTTTTTATAATTTCTTTTTCATTTCAAAGACAAAGTAAATCGAATAATCAAATAAGTAACTGATAATGAAAATAACTGTCAGGTTGCAGCCACAACAAGAACCGTCACAAACTTGTTATTAGTTCCTTTGGTTATAATTAGTTATTTTGATGTGACTGTCGTTTCAAAGACATTATTGCCATTCAGTTCCAGCAGGATTAACCTGGTGATAAGACTGGGTGACCAGAAATACATTTTTACTTATGTTCGTCTTCAAAGCCGGAAATGAAAGCAGTCAGAGTTAACGTTTTGATGAGATTATTCTGGACAGCTTCGGTGTGCACATGAGACATGCAAAGAGTCTGAGAGAGTGATGTGGAAAGCGGTTTCAATAAACACTGCTGAAGGTTGACGGCACACGACGCTGCGGTTTTATGAAATCTGATCATTACTTTAAGATTCTCAAAATGTGCACTGCAGCCTGTGTCGTCATTCTCCCTCATGCTCGCTTGTCTCAGTCAATTCCTGATCGTGTCGAAGATCCCTCACCCCCGCCTTCGTCCCTCTCTTGTCGTCAGAATAATCCATTCCCCTGCCCAGCACCGCTATTGTGCAGCGCGTGGAGTGTGCAGCTTTGATGATGTATCCTTTATTTAAAAGCTGCATCTGCTATGGGTAATTAAAGGGACCACTTACTTTGATGAAGACAAGTGCCCAAACAAATACGCACACTCTCAAACTGTTGCTCCATCATGCACACAAGCACTTTCTTACTGGAGGCAAATGCACCGCTTCAGCTCCCGCCCTGCATACGTACCGTGTAGTGTATATATTAAAGAGATTGTGACATCAGCTAAGCACCCCAGAAATGTATTCTCCGTAGTCATTATCCAATCAGTGAGGATGCAGAGATGGACAGAAAGAGAGGAGAGCAGAAAACACTCAGGCAGCTCTACAACATCCCATCACAATAGAGCTGAATAATTAAACTAATTTGTCATTAAAACCACAGCTCTGGGTGCCCCGCTAGCTCAGTTGGTAGTGCGGGCGCCCATAAGGCTGAGTCCTGACCGCGGTAGGCCCGGGTTCGAATCCGACCTGTGGCCGTTTCCGCATGTCGCCCCCTCTCTCTCCCCCTTTCTAGACTATCCACTGTCCTATGAATAAAGCTTGAAAATGCCAAAAAATAACATTTAAAAAAAAAAAAAAACCACAGCTCTGCTGCAACATCCCAGGAGGAATTGGAAAATAGTTTTCATGTTGGAGCAAAAATATCAGCACAATCACGCCGTGATTAATCTACGGCAAATAAAACTTAGTCACATATAAAAAACCCATCACTTAAAAGCTAGAGTGAAGATACTGGTATCATATGAAACTACTATTAGAAACAACCTAACGAATCCACTGGTACCAACCGTGTCATACTAGCGTGTCGCAAAGGAGGTTAAATAACGCTCCAAACTTGCGCTAAATTTTGGCGAGTAAAAATGACCATTTTCAAAGGGGTCCCTTGACCTCTGACCTCGAGATATGTGAATGAAAATGGGTTTTAAGGGTACCCACGAGTCTCCCCTTTACAGACATGCCCACTTTATGATAATCACATGCAGTTTGGGGCAAGTCATAGTGAAGTCAGCACACTGACACACTGACAGCTGTTGTTGCCTGTTGGGCTGCAGTTTGCCATGTCATGATTTGAGCATATTGTTTTATGCTAAATGCAGTACCTGTGAGGGTCTCTGGACAATATCTGTCATTGTTTTCGTGTTGTTAGTTGATTTCCAATAATAAATATATATATATACATTTGCATAAGGCAGCATATTTGTCCACTCCCATGTTGATAAGAGTATTAAATACTTGACAAATCTCCCTTTAAGGTACATTTTGAACAGATAAAAAATGTGAGATTAATTTGTGATTAATCGTGATTAACTATGGACAATCCTGCAATTAATTGTGATTAAATATTTCAATCGATTGACAGCCGTAGTAAAAATGCATCAAGTGTAGGAGTGACCTTGACTAGTCGAATATTCTGAATTGACGATTCGATCTAAGGAACCTGATTTCTAATCTCACAGTCGAATCGTCGCAGTGGTGGAAAAATTGGTTTTGAAACAAATAATCTTCCCATTCGGGCTATATGGGGGGTCTGAATGTCTGATTTTACAAAGACTTGCTTGGTTTCTCCCAGTAAATGATGACATTTAGGTATAAATATCAGCCTATTAATGTACTGTTTGTACAAATTTGACATGTGCTTCCAATCAATCTCCTTAATATGCGTGAATAAATCACCATGTGGACTAAGTTGCACTATTCAAATTTGCAGGACTATCGGAGCAGCATCTTGGTGATAGGCTCAGAAAGGCTAAATAACAACAACACAAGGTTACGGTTTCAAAATCAAAGAACATATGTATTAATCAGAGCACTCACATAAGAACGTAGCACTATCAGAGAGCTAGATATCTTTTTAATTTATGAACTGTTCTTTAAAATCAGCAGAGGGAGGTGCGTGATTTGTGATATTACAGGGAATGATGATTTTTACTTTTTCTATTAGTTATTCTCATTTTCATTGGGAAAACAGATTAAAATCATTATGGTGTGATTTTTGCGAGGCTCTGTACCAAACAAAGATGTTTTCTTAAGTCTATAGAATATGATGTGTAGGTCAGGACGTCTCTGCAGCACCGCAATATTTACTTTAAAATTATATTTTGACACACATTTCACCTTATGTTGTGATTTCCTCCTCATCCTGTGATTTGAATATTGCAGTAGGCCATACTGTATTGTGATTTCAATAAAATTCAGATTAATTGTGCAGCCATAGAAACAGCTGTTTGCTGCTTGCATCTCTCTCTCTCTCTCTCTCTCTCTCTCTCTCTCTCTCTCTCTCTCTCTCTCTCTCTCTCTCTCTCTCTCTCTCTCTCTCTCTCTCTCTCTCTCTCTCTCTCTCTCTCTCTCTCTCTCGTTGACCGTCCCTTCACTTCCCTGTCGTTTCCCTTCTGTCTCTCGATCGCTACAATTTTTGGGGGAAAATGGAATTCGGGCTGAAAGTTCTATTTACAACCATGAAAAGGAAGCAGGCTAAGAAACCATGTCTGTCGCTCCGTTTCAGTACTTTGGACAGCGGACAGGGTGTGATCTGTTTTTAAAGTCAGGCCCCTTGGCGGAGGTCTGCGCTCTCCGAGTGCCGTTCTAGTTATCATTGTTGTTATTGGTATGATTTTCCTTTGAAGTTGAGAGGGTTCTGTGTGGGTATGGGGGGGGATCTAGGGGTGCTGGATGGGTGTTTGGGGAATTGGGGGTTTTAGTGAGACATACCGTATGGGGGTTGTGCTGTTGAGTGTTCATGTATGTTATATGTTTTTGTTGCATTTTTATGTGTGGACCTCAGGTGGAGTAGTTGCTACTCTGGTAGCATCAATGGGGATCCAAACTAACAAATAAACAAATGAGCAAAAAACAAACACGATTGGACGATCAGTCAACGATAGGCAAGACTTGACCAGTCAAATTCGACTATGTAAATTCTTAGTCGGGGACCGCCTTCGCTGCAACTAATGATTAGTTTCATTATCGATTAGATAATATAGATTATTTTCTTGATTAATCGTTCAGTGCGTAAATTGTCAGAAAGTAGTTTTCCAGAGCCCAATGACAAAAAACATAGAAAAACAGAGAAAAGCAGCAAATCCTCCCCTTGGAGAAGCTGGAACCAATGAATGTTTGACAGTTTTGCTTAAAAAAAAGTTTTATTAATCGTTTATCAATATTGTCACTGATCAACTTTCTGTTAATCCATTTAAATTATTAGATTAATTGTTTTCAGCTCCATGAGAGACAAACACAACAAACACATTTATATGTTTCATGACCTGAGAGACTGAAGGCAGTGATTTTTTTTATATTTTTTGCTTAAAAAATGAATTATCCAAAGCGTTTCAGCTCTAGTATAACTTTATAAGTTTTGATATATGTTTTTTACCCTCTCTAACAAACAGCATGTTTCTCCAGTTCTCTGTAAACAGAGCAGATCGAGCTTGTCGGGCTGCTTTTCAGGTAACAACACTTATTGCCATGAGCAACAGATACTGCATTACTCCCCTTGCCCACAGTGTCCTCTTTCATTTTCCAATTTCCTGGGCACTGAGGTTTATGAAACAAGTAAGCATAGGTCAGTAAAATGTCTCCCTACAATGTGAGCGGAAATAATTACACCTGAACGGTGGTATTTCGGCGCTCTGCACTTTCAAGCTGATAATGTCTAGGTGACTTGTAGTGGCTTGAGGGAATATGTGGAGAGGGTGCGTAGAAATTGATGGATTGATTCATTGAACTCTCTCTCACATTTAGAACATTTGGCTTTTAATTTCTCCCCACACTCTCTTAACCTTTGCAGAGATGATTACAGATGGCGTCACGATCTCTCTAACAGCAGACTTCCTTCATCTTTTGTGGATTTTTTTTCCTGCGTCTTTTGTATTTTTTTCAGGTTTTACTTGATTGTTGAATTATCTGCCACAAGGGGGCTGATGTTTGTACTCCGCTTTTTGTTTGTTTGTTAGTATTTTTCACAAAAATTTGAACATATTTCAATTACATTTATTGGAAAGTTCAGCTAAGTGCCAAAGAACAAGTCCTTAGTTTCTGATCTGTGCACAATAATAGTGTCCAACTCAAATGTACACAATCTTGCACATTATTCCCTGATTGCCCGTCACTCTGTGTATTCTGATGCAGATTTGTATCTAGATGCAAATAAGGAATTTCTGATTTGTTTTTATTATTACAATGGAAACTTTGAAGGATTGTGTAGCCAAGACAGAGGTGTACCCCGTCTTACATATGAATGCTTTCTAGTTTATAGATTCAACAAGTGCATATCGTAGAACTTGATGTCACATGGAGCATTAATAATATTGGCAATGAAGTAAAGCGCCACTAAAGTTTCCACTCTGGATCCTACCTTGCCCTTTAAAACGGTCAATATGACGCTGGACTTTACTGACGCCTGTATAGTCAGACCGGGTACTACGGGAACTAAAAGCAAAAGTGTTTATACCTGTTCTGAACAGCCACACTTAAAGGCAGGGATTCAGAAAGTTACAAAAATTGTTGAACACCGACCCTGCCACTTCCGACGTCAGAGAGGAGACTGTCTCCGAAGCTGTTTGAAGCATACTGACGCCTTGTAGAGGAAAGTCTACGAGTCACAGTCTAAAGGTGGTGGCTGACATTGTGGTCTTCACAAGTGGGACATTCTATATATTGAATAAGACTTAAACCTGCAGTAGGCAGAATGTTTTTGGCATCATTGGGCAAAAATTCCATAATAACCTTTCAGCATATTGTAATTCAAGTGTTCTGAGAGAAAACTAGACTTCTGCTCCTCCTCATGGCTCTGTTTTCAGGCTTTAGAAAATCTAGCCTGTGACAGGAGACTTTGACCAATCACAGGTCATTTCAGAGAGAGAGCGTTCCTATTGGCTGTTCATTCAACGGAGTCTCATGCACTACTGTCAGGATATAGTGACTGTTTTATAAAAACTTTTTAAAAATCATATTTGCTCCATTTCTACCCACTGCAGCTTTAAGTCTTGACCAAGAGATACTCGTATTCCGTTTTTGCCCAGCAGATCATTTAGTCATTCTTTAAAAAGCAAGAATTTTATTGTTCTTCGACCTCAGCTCTCCTCCTCCTGCTAGCTTATGTGAAACGTATAACGGTCTCGTTATAAAAACACCTGTCCCACCAGTGTTGAGTTTTTCTACAAGGGCTATTGGTAACATCCATAGACTGTATATATCAGGGGTCAGCAACCTTTACTATCAAAAGAGCCATTTTAGGCAAAAAAAAAAAAAAAAATCTGTCTGGAGCCTCAAAACATTTGATCATTGTGATGAAGGTAACACAGTTTATAGTCTAAGTATATAGTATATAAGTCTAATGCAGTGAGGGCCAAAGTGCAAATGTACTACGGAGTATTAGGGCCACATTGATAGAAAAAAATCGGAGATTTCCAGAATAAAGTCATAATATTACGAGAAAAAAGTCCGAACTTTACGAGAAAAAGTCGTAATATTATGAGAATAAAGTCATAACTTGTGGCCCTAATAGTCCGTCGTACCATAGACCTATAACAATGATAAATAAAAATGAAAATGTAAACAAAAAACAGTTATTCATTTCCATTTTTAAAAATCCACAGGGAGCCACTGGAGAGGGCTAAAGAGCCGCATGTGGCTCCGGATCCGCATGTTGCTGACCCCTGGTATATAAGGATGGTCTCACGTCTCCACTTCCTCCCACTGTACAAAAGTGAAGCCAAAGTATCCCGGATAGGGGAGCTTCCATCTTGAGATTTTGACGTCATTTGGAGCCAGAGCCTGCACAGTAGTGATTGGCACCACAGTAGCTGTTTGGCTAGAAGGACACAACAACTAACCATACTATCTCTATAACTACATTTATGATCAAACTAACACATGTTCTATTAAACAGACTGGTGTTTGGTGGTTATTGAAAGTTAAAGTTACATCTCCCCTCTTGTACAATTCCTGAGCCTCCGGCTGTGTGACTGCTCCCCTTTAGCTGTCAATCATGACGTCTGACCTCCTTTTTATAGCATCAAATAACTAATTAAAACCAAATTTATCAGAAAAATGAACACTTGAACATCCATTAGCGTGATAAGAACTACCTAAAATTGTATTTGACGTGTACTTTGACTTTATAGTTTGTCTCATGTCCCATCCGCTAACATGGAGGGGGGGGGCTTTATGACCTATACTGCAGCCAGCCACCAGGACAAAGTACTGGACAAAGTCTAATTTATGACTTGGTTGAAAGGTTTTCGAGGTCTTTCCTCTTCCTGCAGTAGATTAGACTCGTCTCCCAGCAGGCAAACTTCAAAGTATTTAATATACAAGCATTGGTTAATGTTTTAAACATCAGGACATTGGATGTCTGGTGAAAAATATTACCTTCACTCTGAACCTCGCTTTCGTTCCACTATTGCTCGACAATGGCTCACTGCCATTTGAAACATTGTAAAGCTGATTGGTAGCAAGATATATTGTGCAGGCTTTCTTTTCCCTCTGGCATTTAATCATCCTGACACATTTTGTTCACCCGTTCTTTGTCTTCCTCCAGGTATTTGATGGATGGAGCGGAGTCGAGCTCGGAGAGCGAAATGGAAGTGGACGATCAGAGTGGCGAGGAAATGAACACAAAGGTGCGTTTGTATACAAAAGAATCTAATAAGTGTCCTTTTTCCAGTCCGTCAGTCAGTTTTAACGCTCTGTCCATGCTGTTCTTTCAGACTCCACAGAAGCAGGAGAGACAAGTGACCCCCAAAAAGACACCCGAGAAGAGGAATGAAGACGATGAGTATGCCGGCTCCACTGATGTGGACGAACCAGGTTTGAGTCAAACTACTTTAACAGAAAGTGAAAAAATTATTGCTGTCAAAGTTAACGTGATCTTAAAGCGTTAACACACATTTGTTTTAACGCCACTAATTTCTTTAACGCATTAATGCAACTTGCGTTTTTTAGGTTGTAGCGGGTTCAGTCTTAAAGCTAGAGTTAAGATACTGGTATCATATGAAACTAGGAAACCTAAGGAATCCATCGGTACCAACCATGTCATACTAGCTCGTCGTGAAGGAGGATAAATAACGCTCCAAACTTGCGCTAAATTGTGGTGAGGAAAAACTGTCATGGCCATTTTCAAAGGGGTCCCATGACCTCTGACCTCTAGATATGTGAATGAAAATGGGTTCTCTGGGTACCCACGAGTCTCCCCTTTACAGACATGCCCACTTTATGATAATCACTTGCAGTTTGGGGCAAGTCATAGTCAAGTCAACACACTGACACACTGACAGCTGTTGTTGCCTGTTGGGCTGCAGTTTGCCATGTTATGATTCGAGCATATTTGTTTATGCTAAATGCAGTACCTGTGAGGGTTTCTGGACAATATCTGTCATTGTTTTGTGTTGTTAATTGATTTCAAATAATAAATATATACATACATTTGCATAAAGCAGCATATTTGCCCACTCCCATGTTGATAAGAGTATTAAATACTTGACAAATCTCCCTTTAAGGTACATTTTGAACAGATAAAAAAAATGGAGATTAAATATTTTAATCGATTGACAGCGCTAGAAAAAATGTAACTGAACTTTACCTGATGTTACGTTAAAGATTCAGTCAACATCAGCACTGCCACTTCGATGACTCCACACTTCTCTGTATTTCTTTGCGTTCTACAGAAACTGTTGTTGGGATGAAAGGAAAAGCACATTTTCTGAAAGTGGCTACATGCCTTACAAAGGCTTAAATTGTATTTTTTCAATTGACTTATAGCCGACGTTAATCTGAGACAGGCAGACGGACTGACAGTAATGAATAGGGGAAGAAGTGGGCAGTCGGCCCCTTGCAAAGGTGAAATAGAGGAAATGGATGATTGACAGCCAAGATCGAATAGGCACTTCGAGTTCGGATATAGTTCGAGTAGAAAGGAACAAAACAAGAAAAAGTTCACAAAATTAAATTCTCCCGTCTGTTGAAGGTTAAAAAAAGCATTTTTTTGTATGTCATGTAGGCCAGCTTATTTACTTAAGTGGATTTTTTAACTCAATTAAAAGTGATGTTGAACTTAAAGGAAACTCTTCGGGTTATGTACAATAAACACTCAAAGAGAAACCGGTATACAAATAATAGCCAAAGATGCAGTCTGAGTCTGAGCTATAATATAGTTACAAGTAACAGCAATTCAACATCTGCTGATCAGAGAACAGAGGCTTCTAAACTAAATTTTCGAAAATGAATCGTATTGTTTTATTAATTTCTCTTTTGTTTGCGTCTGGGAAATCAGGGTTTATCATTTATAGTTCATCAGGTTTTATTTTTGTATTTATTTATTTTTCCATATTATATTATTTATTTATATATATATATATATATATATATATATATACATACACACACACACTAGGGCTGTCAATCATGATTGTCCATAGTTAATTCTGATTAATCGCAAATTAATCACACTTTTTTATCTGTTCAAAATGTACCTTAAAGGGAGATTTGTATGTATACATTTGTTATTGTAAATCAATTAACAACACAAAACGATGACAAATATTGTCCAGAAACCCTCACAGGTACTGCATTTAGCATAAAAAATATGCTCAAATCATAACATGGCAAACTGCAGCCCAACAGGCAACAACAGCTGTCAGTGTGTCAGTGTGCTGACTTGACTATGACTTGCCCCAAACTGCACGTGATAAATCATAAAGTGGTTAAGTCTTCACATATCTTGAGGTCAGACGTCAAGGGACCCCTTTTAAAATGGCCATGTCAGTTTATCCTCATTTAGTTAGTTATTTAGCCTCCTTCATATGATGCCAGTATCTTCACTCTAGCTTTAAAACTGAGCCGGCTACAACCTTAAAAATCACAAGTTGCGTATATATATATAAATATATAGAGCAGCTCAAGTGGCTGTGACTCATGGAAAGTGATTCATTCTAACTAAGGAGGCAGAGAGAGGGCAGCACTGGAGCTGAAGAGGACTGAATGAATTGAGAGGGGCAAGGGGACAATGTGAGGGCGCAGGGATTAGACAACAGGGATCACCTTTATGAAGCACTTGGAAATGGATGAGTTGACAACGCCGCCGTGAAAAGGACAAGAGCAACATACATACTGTAGACGCTGTCTGAGGGGGAAGCAGGAATGGAGGCGAGATGCAATCACTGTGAAGGGACTTGTGCATGATTCTCATTTCTATGTTAATGCGAAGCCACAAGTAAAGTGCCGATGTGCATCAGTGAGGCGACACAACCCACACCAAACATATACAGGTAGACGGCATTTTAATTAGACCTGCCCGTCTTGTCCCCTCAACAGCTCAGGATCGTATGGTGATGGAAAGTGTCGCCAACAAGGTTACGTCCTTTGAACTGCTGATATGAGCGTCTCATAGAAATGTGGCTTTTCATAGCTTTTTCTGCAATGCATAATTAAAATTACGTTTTTATAGCACTTTGTAGAAAACATGAGCAAGATTGAACTCTTTCAGAAATGACAAATACATATATATAGCAGATTTAATTCTTCGACATTTGATTATCATAGTTAATTAGTTTTAATATTAGGGCCAGAGTGCAGTGATGGTAACTTAAGGTACAAGGCTACAGCAGCAACCTTGTGTTGTCAGTGAACTGACATGGTCAACTATAAATATGTAAAACTTATCACATACATCATTTTCTGCAAGGCCATTTCTAGCATTAAAATAAGCCAGACAAGGTTAATTTTTTTCACCATATTGACAACTAAACTCTTGGTTTCACAGGAGGTGGTGATGATGAGTCTGCCGTGGACACGGAGGACGAGCTGCAGAGGTAAACAAAATACATAATGACAATGATGCTGTTTGTAATATTTATGTGGACGAGTTTGTTTTCCGTCTAATTAAAGTTTGTTGACTTGATCTCTGCTCTCTTGTTGCTCCACTAGTTAAATAACAGTCAGTTCATTCTAACATCAGTAATTCCACTTTGACTTGAGTCGACTTTTGGATGTTAATCGCACAATAATCACACAGTAACTTTAGTGTGCTACATGCCTACATGTAGGTTTTTCGCGTAGGCTGGTATATTTTCACTAAAAGAAGAACAATCAACTGCATTTAAAGCTGCAGTAGGTAGAAATGGAGCAATTATGATTAAAAAAAGTATTTTTTATAAAACAGTCACTATATCCAAACAGTAGTACATGAGACAGGTAATCTGAAGAAAATCATGTGTCCTCCGATGTCCTCCGGTGCTCCTAACGGCATCTGCAAGATCTCACAGACCGGAGGAAAACAACCAATCAGAGCTGATCTGGAGTCTCTGAGCAGCTGTCAATCACTCGCAAACTCCGATCAAACGGTCAAACTAGACAGCACCGATCAAATATGAATCAATATTCTGTTACTGTAATGCCTATTTCTCTCCCCAAATGTTCTCAGAAACATCTTGTAGTGTACTGTTTAGCTGAAAAATGAGAAGGTTTGTGACCCCGCAGCCATGTTGAGATCTGTTGAGGAAATACCAAGCACCGCCCACCAGCCAGAGCAAACTTTCTCATTTTTCTGATACTTTGGTTTGTGACCAAATATAGTCAATTTAGGCCCGGCGGGCCGCCGGTCTTGGAGTACACTGGCGGAAACCCTGTCATTGATAACACCACTTGGAAACCGAAAATGAATTGAGAGGTTCCAGACTTGACGACAGCTTGACGTCTGGCGATGTCAAGCTAAGTCAAGGATACACTGAAATATACAACTCAGGAAAAAGTACGCACAAGTGTCTTTAAAAAACAGTGACTAGTTCTTTCTTTTATAAGGATATGGTTGTACATAATCCACGAGCTTCTATTACAACTGTGCAATAGAATTGGCTTTAATTCTTTCTTTAACATATTATTTAGCTCCATACAAGTGAGATCTCTATTGACCTGCCAATGTAGCTGTGACCGCCAACTCAGAAAAGACAAAAAAAAACAAAGGCGAGACGCAGAGAGGTTTCTTCTTTTGAGAGGCAGACATAAAAGATGTAACGGGTCCTTTTCCTGTCCTTGTAATAGGGTGGAGAATGAGAGCAGACAGAAGAAAGCAGCAGCAGAAGGGAAGACGGTGAAACAGGAGGATCCATACGGGGGGTCGACAGATGAAAACACAGACGCTGAGGCTGAAGAGGATCACCCCATCCCTGAGCTACCGGGTATGTCTCTCTCTGTTCTTGTCTCCGTGTCCTCTCTTTTGTCTGCTCCTGTTCCTATCACAGGAACAAATGTCCTCCCTTACTCGCCGGACGCTGGAAACCTTGACAGAAAGTAATTGGCTGGCTTTCTGCCTATAAGGAACTCCACACACAGACATTAAAGTGTGTACGGTTTTCAGTTTTCTTTGGTGCTTTGCTCCTTTCTCCCCTTTTATCAAAGAGCACCTATAATTACTCCTCCTACATATTGTGTAGTTATCAGTTTCACTCTCTTCTTCTGCTCCTTTCTCTTCCCATATCTTCCAGACTTCCTGAAAGGAAAGCACTTTTTCCTCTATGGTAAATTCCCTAACAATGAGAGGCGCCTACTGCTGCGATACATCGTTGCCTTTAACGGGTGAGAAAAACTTCTACAAGTACATTACAACTTTAAATGTTCGTGGGAATTCACTGTGAAAATCTCTGCGGTTAAATGTTTGTATAAAAATACAATATTGTCTTTGCTTCAGACTGATTGAGGACTACATGACAGAGAAGGTGCAGTTTGTGGTGACCAGTGAAGGGTGGCACGACTCCTTTGAAGACGTGAGTTGAGTCTTTGCTTTTTTCTCCGTAGTAATGATGTCTAACACAACCCTCCTGTGTTCATTTCATGTGAATTCATTTTATGTTCCCGGTTCAAAATGACCACCCCACATACCTGCCAACTCTCCCAATTTTCCCGTGAGACTCCAGTTTTTCAGTGCCCTCTCCCGGTTTCCTCCCGGGGTCACAATTCTCCCGCCTTGCTCCCAATTTAAGTCAATTTTTCACACCTTTTTTTCCTTTTCGTAACCTCAACCTGTCTCTGGCACTTTACAGCGTGTATAAGCCATAAGCCCTACTGTTTCCACCCGGACGGCAATAGAGCTTCACCAAATGTATTTTCCCGACAGAGGAGAGCTGCTCGTGACACCGTGGGGCGGTTTGAGCTGTGCTCGCCGCACATCACAGCAAATGTGTTCCAGAGCGCAGTGGTGCCGTTGTCGCGTTGTGTCTGAAAGGACCTTCAGTGAGTGAGAGAGGGAGATAGAAATGGAGAATACTAAGAGAAAGAAATACTCAAACAGGGGCAATAAATGAATGAATGAATGAACAAAAAGTGATGAATATTAGCCTAGTTTATGCCAGAGGGGAAAATTATACAGTTTTCCTTCCTGAGAATTAAAAGTAAAATAAAAAATGCTGTTTGTTGCAGTGTACTTATTATTTTGCTATTTTCATTCTTTAAATGGCACCAGTCTGCAGGACACAAAGTCTCTGAAACTCACATTTTTCCGGGGGAGGTCCCTCAGACCCCCCCGCTTTGGTTTTGAAACCCTCCCTATATTTGAGGTCTCAAGGTTGGCGAGTATGCCGCCCCATTATAGCTTTTTAATCTTTTTTATCAACACAAGTTGTTGTGAACATAAGTTTTGAACTTTTATTTGCTATTTATGGCCTCTAAGTAGTGATGCACCGATCCCATTTTATGTGTAAGGTAACATTAGGCCTGACTTCATTATTGCTTTCCTAACTTTATAAAACAAAATGTAACAAATAAATACATATCCGATCCGGTATCGGTGCATCCCTACCTGTAAGCCTTATTGACCTGAGCTCTTACAACTCATTTTATAGTAAAAAAAGAAGCATAATGTATGGATCATTTTGGCTATTTTGTGCTATTTATCACAGACTACTTTGTGTAAAAGTTTAACAAGGACATTTGTTTTGAAACCACTTCAAATTTTTTAATAGTGGCACAAAATAACATCTGTTGTGTTCACGGTCAAAACTGACCGGTGTGATTTTGTTAGTAAAGAAATGAGGACATAGGCATCAATTGTCTCTTGGGGTCCGGATCACATTCTGTGTTGTCATCATCATGACTTCAGGACTTCAGTCAGTTTCCTGGCCTCTCCTCCTCACCAGGGTCATGATCAAAGACATGATCAAGACCAGTGGGCTGCCTCCAGTGAAGCCAATGCTGAAGTGCCTTAAACTTGCATTCTCTCTAACAGCCAGCAGGGGGAGACTCCTCTGGTTGCAAAAAGAAGTCTGATTGTATAGAAGTCTATGAGAAAATGAGCCTACTTCTCACTTGATTTATTACCTCAGTAAACATTGTAAACATGAATTTATGGTCTAAATCACTAGTTTCAAGTCTTCTTCAATACAGCATGATGTTCATTTAGTAAATTATGGTCCCATTTAGAGTCAAATAGACCATAAAGCAGGGGATGCTTTAGGGCGGGGCTACCATGTGATTGACATGTCGCTACCACGGCGTTGTCTGTGTTCTCGTTTTACAACTTTAACCCTTTCACAGTGTGTTTTCAGTTCATGAAAGTTAATTATAACCTTTTTGGTCGCCTAAAAATGTCTTATTCAGCGTTCGGTTGTGCTTAGCTCCAACCTCTCGTGTCACTTCTCTGGTTGCAAAAAACCAAGATGGCGACTGACTAAATGCCGAATTCGAGACTTCAAATTGGCAGTCCGCAAACCAATGGGTGACGTCACGGTGACTACGTCCACTTCTTATATACAGTCTATGATCAAGAGCCTCACATACAGCATATGGTTTGGTCATTGCGCTGCCACGGAATGAATTGTGTGTTCAAACACACATGCATGTCGGGGTCTGGTAGAGGAAGTGTGTCCATCTGATGAATGGGCATGTGCCTGAACTCAATTTGATATACCAATTGTAGTCTCACATATTCATTTCTAATAACCGGACATTTTTTTTTTTACTACCAGGAACAAGAGAGTTAAGAACAATGAACATTTCTGTGTATGTGGATGTGAGCGTGTGTGCATACATGCTTTTATTTTTCACTTTCACGAGCAAGATTTTGTGAAGGTAAAGTAATTGCTTCAGGAAATGTAGTGCTCAATTATACAAAGTGCACAGCTGAAAAATCTCAATTCAAAAAGCCACAGGAAATAAAGTGTCACGCCAGCACACAGAGTTTATTTTCTTTAAGCAGTAGGCACTGCCTTTGCAAGGTATGATCAAGTAAAAGCATTGAAGCAAATTGGGAACCACGTTATTTTAGCCCTCCCAGTGAAAATACAGCAGTGTTGGGACCAAGTAGCTTTTGAATCTGTTTGAAATTGTGGGTCAGAATCGGTTTTCAGCCATTTGCGGGACTCGTTAGCATCTGAATTGGCCGTTTTAGTTATACAATCAGAGCTTTCAGGTTTTCAGAAGCTTCAACCTCTTCCTATCTGTGCATTTGTAATGCAACTAGAACACTTCATGACTTCTCTGTTCCTCTCGCTCTCACTCTCACTTCCATCACAGGCGCTGATGGAGAACGGGAATCTGAACTTTGTCAAGCCCGCATGGATTTACTCAATCAATGAACGACAAAAGATACTGCCGTATCAACCCTACTCTGTCGTCCCCTGAACAACACACTGTATGTACACACTAAGGTGTGCACAGACACACTTACACTTCATATCCTGACCAATGGGGAAAGCCATAGACACATTTTTTTATCTTTTTCAGATTTACTGCTTCACTTACATAAAAGCAATACACCGTTTGTAGTTCATTAATGCCTTTCCACTGACTTTATACTTGCTATTCATGAAATGTTTTCAGTCCTCAGGTGTTTTCAACACAGATGTTCTCACCTTTCGGCCAAGATGGGAAAATGTATTTTTAACGGTGTCTGTTGAGGTTAATGTTTGGATAAGGTTTAGATTTATTATTAGCTTTTTTATTTGAAGTTTGTTAGCTCTAGCTTGGCCAGAAAGTAACGTCTTCATCATCAGCGCGCTGCTCAGTCACTTTGGCTTCGTGAACAAAGCACACCGTCTGTGGTTCAGGACTTGTTTGAATCGCTCGGTTCCTGTGCTGCAGTTAGCTGCTGCTCACCACGGCTACCTCAGGCTCTGTCTGGAAATGAGTTATCACCCGGTCCTGACTGCCAGCGGCACTGATAAGACTCTGACTTCTGTAAGCGGGCAGACCCTTATGACACCAGCCCAAAGTCAGGTGAAAAGTACCATTTATTAAAGGCTGCAGCCACCAAATGCAAAAACCAGGGCAACAAAATTCTACAAATGAAGATGAATAGTCGGGGGCTGATTGTTTTTCTCCTTTTATTTTATTAAATGTCATGAGTGGGGAAAATGATGGATTTCTATGTGTTGTGAAAGTTAGATAAATATGAGTTTGTGGTTTGGTTTTATTCATGTTTGTGGAATTAATATGATGGAGATGGACTGGCTCGACAGATGTGAGGACGTAAAACGGACGTCAGTGTTTTGCGTCACTCGAGATTTCCAAAATGCTTGTTAAGACACTCGGGGCTCACCGTCTGCTTGCTTGTCCAAAGCAGCTTATTTCTCTATCTTCAACTTTTTTTTTTTGTTCTTATACTACTTAATTATTTTGTCTAAATAAAAATTAGATTTTTTATTAATGGTATTGTTCTCATTTTTATTCATCAAACTGCCTTTGCACTTGGCTAATCTCATCCCTTCCTCTCTGTGTTCGCAGCTTGAGAGGCACTCTCTTCCTTTTCATTCCTTCTCTCATCTCGAGCCCCTTTCTACTCTCTCTAATTTACCTCTCGTCTTGTTTTGCACCCCGGAGCCACCAGGTCTTCTGCTCTTCAGTCAAGGGGATTAGAAAGCTGGAATGTGGACGTGAGACAGGGAGAAGGGGGGGGGGGGTGGTTACAGGGGAGAGGCTGTTTGGATGTGTGCAAAGCAAGTGTGAGGCGTGTTAGTACCACTTCCTGCAACCTCGTACCAGGCGTTGAGTTGCTTTTCATAAAAGGCAGAGTGCAAGGTCAAATCCGTGTAGGTCTGGAAGCAGGATAATTTACAGCAGTTAACGGCATCATCCAGATACGATGTCATATTTCATTTAAACTCCTATCTGTCGTCAAGATGGCAGAGAGGATATGGGCTGCTTTCAAACTGTCCCGTTTGACAAGTTGACTTTGTTCAAACAGCAGAGTTTCCACCCTATTCTTGTCCCCTTAATCTGTTCCAGTCAGATTTATTCTTTCCTCTTTGCATTTTTATGTCTCCCGTGAATCTTAGCAATGACCTTGGCTGACTGCTAAGATAGCCAAACATTGTTTGACTCTGTAGTTGTAATCCTCATTATCACTGGCACCCATTGTTGGGTGTCTTCACCTGATGGATTTTTTCTTTAAAGGAGCAATGTGTAACATGTAGCCACCTGCTCCAAAGAAATAGGGGTCAGCATATCCTTGGTCCATACAATCTAAATTTAACTAACAGCAGGGCAAGAATCCGCAAAATTCAACCAGACTGCTAATACTCGGAGTCGGTCAAAATATCACTGCTGTCTTCTAATCTTCACGTGTGGCGTCGGCCTATACAGTAGTTTACGTCAACCATCTGTGTTTGTGCCACTAACCGGGGCTGTACAGTCCGTGTACGCTTTCATGGTTTGTTTATTGGATTAAATCCAAAGTGGCCAGAAATTAGAAAAGGACCTGCACCTTCATCTCGTCCTCCAGGCGGCCAGGAGATCACCCCGTCGAGAAGAGAGTGGTCGGCACTCGGCAATAGTACAGGCCGGACCTCGCTGGTTGGCAGTAGATATGTCTGCAGCACAATACATTGATGTATTTGGTACAACATCAAAACTCTCAATTCTGTTAGAAAATGTTTTGAGTGTTGCACATTGCACCTTTAATTATTATAAGATTTCAGTACTTTGTTGTTGTATTCCCTCTTCTTTCTTGTCATCGTGTTGTTCTTCAGCACTGACTTGGAGGACATTCCGTCTTCGGGTTGTCCGTCTGTCTGTCCGTCTCATTCTCGTGAACGCGATATCTCAGGAGCACCTGGAGGGAGTGTCCTCAAATTTGTAGCAAACATCCACTTGGACTCGAGGATGAACTGATATGATTTTGGTGATCAAAGGTCACTGCGACCTCACAAAACACATTTTGGCCATAACTCAAGAATTCATATGCTAATTATGACAATTTCACAGAAATGTCTAACAGGACAAAATGATGAAGTGATGACATTTCAGACAGACATGAATGTAAATAGTAACTTGACTTGTTGGCGGAGGCAAACAACCACGAGGCGGTAGTTCTATTTCTAATTTAGGTCATTTTCCGAGTGCCATTCTAGTTTAGAAATGTTCCTGTTCCTGTTACAATATACAATGAAACAGGAACATTTCTTAAGGCGACTGCTAGAACTATATATCTAAGCTTCTGTCTGATATCTTTCAGTCAAAAAGAAGCCCCAAAAATGATTTTCTCCTAACTCTGTCACCCAACATTAACATGCAGGTACCGTATGATGTAAAAGAGAAAGTGAAAGGTTATTCACACTGAATTTTCATTTCAGTGTATTAATGAATATACTGACCTTACGCATAACCTGGATTACTAAATCGGTTCAATCAAAAGTTCAGTTGATGTGTTGTGACCCTAGAGCTGAAATATTTTTCCTTGGAAAGTTCAGATGCTCCCGCATATTCAAACGAGGGAAATGTGATGGCTCAAGGTGTGCAAGGTCAAACACAGCAAACCTGTCTGGCTGGACGGAGTCTGGCTCTTTTTTAAAAAAAAAAGTCCAGTTTGTGATAAGATTTTGAAAATGAAACAAACTTTAAACGAAATCATGCAATGCACATAAAACAACTTTGCTATATCTAAAGACAAAAAAATTGTATTTTCATTTTGATGTAAAGTAGAGTATTTGTTTTTAGGATCGTTTGCCTCATGATGATCACTTGCTGGAGATCGGAGAATATCCACACTTTATTTACCAGAGGTGGAAGAAGTACTCAGATGTCCAGAAATACTCTGTTACAAGTATACAATTAATGCATTCAACATTTTATTCTAGTAAAAGTACAAAAGTATTAGCATCAAAATATACTTAAAGTACCAAAGGTAATGGGACTCATTCTGCAGAATGGTACAAATCACTTCAATGTTGCAGCTGGTAAAGGTGGAGCTCATTTTCATACTACTACTACTTTACATATTACCGCAGGGTAGTTTATTCTATAATAATTAGGGCTGTCAAAATTAACACAATAATAACGCAACGCAAATTCATTTTAACGCCACTAATTTCTGTTTTAAAAGCTATAGTGAAGATCCTGGCATCATATGAAACTAGAAAACCTAAAGAATCCATTGGTACCAACCATGTCATACTAGCTTGTTTTGAAGGAGGTTAAATAACGCTCCAAACGTATGCTACATTTTTGCGAGAAAAAACTGGCATGGCCATTTTCAAAGGGGTTCATTGACCTCTGACCTCCAGATATGTGAATGGAAATAGGTTCTATGATGGGTTCTCAGACACAATATTTGTCATTGTTCTGTGTTAATTGATTTCCAATAATAAATATATACATACATTTGCATAAAGCTACATATTTGCCCACTCCCATGTTGATCAGAGTATTAAATACTTGGCAAATCTCCCTTTGAGATACATTTCACAACTATGCGCAATCATGCGATTAATCACGATTAAATATTTTAAACGATTGACAGCCCTAATAATAATACATAATTTATTTGCTGCTGATATTTTTGTATTAATCAGAATCTGTGTAGTAACTAAGGCTTTAAAATAAGTGTAGTGGAGTAAAAAAAACAAGTTACTCAAGTTAAGTACAAGTACCTCAAAATTGTGCTTAAGTACAATACTTGAGAAATGTACTTGGTTACTTCATTACGACATTCCCTGTTCATTCTCACCAATAGCTTTCTAGACAACTGCTTTGTTCTCTTGTTGAAGATCATTTATACTTTGATCAGAGTTTCTTCTTTCCCATTCAGGTTTTCACTCCCAGCTATCAGTGATAAGCATCGCCAGCTTGAAGAACGGTGCCACTGAGATTTATTTTTAGGATTTATTGTTAATTATGACAGCTGTGACAGTTTTCCTGTGTGATGTCTTGAAATCAGTTTTGCCATATGAACTCATTTACTCCTGTTCAACCCCGAATGGCTTAACATCTCTGGAGTTCTTTTTTGGCCATTGAAGGTAATCCTTCACAGTAAATGAATAACTGGCAACACAAGTCACAAAATTGCATCAGAGCATTGATATCAGGCAGGAGTGTTACATTCTGAAGATGTTCTTCCTATTGCTTCATATTAAAGTTAACTTGTTATAGAAAATTTAACTTTTTTTCATAAAACTGCTCTTCATGAATAAAGTGTGTAATGTGTATATGAAGAGCAGTACTGACAAAAAAAAATCATGCCATCATAATTCAGTACACTTCTTAACTGGAAGTTAATTGGAAGTGTAGCGACTAGTCACACTTAATACAATTAAAGGCACTTCTTAAGAAAAAGAATATAATAGACTTGTTGACACCTTTCCCAAAATGTCTGTCTATAGCTGGCTACAAGCACAGAATGTAAACCATAACAAAATGTGAGTGAAGAACAGAGCTAATTCACTGATTTTCCAATCATGTACAATGTGTGAGAAAAGAAAATCTACAGCTTATCTTATCTTATTGCACTTTACTTTTTATTTTCATATAAAGTTGAAAACTGCACATGCAGAATAATTGCATGCTAGCGCCAACAAAAACCTGACAGAGATAAAAAACCAAATTTCAGAAGAAATAACATTTCTGAAGTACTAACCTTACTTTGTGGAACAGTTACAGACAGTTGAGCGACATCATATAATTACAACAAAACTCTCAAATAATATATTGCCGTATATAATGTAACGTGAATATACTGAATATATTGCTGAGCCTTACGGCATATCAGTGGTTCAAATTTTAAAAAAAATTAACATTAAATAAAAAATAATGTATCTATATAATAATGAGCACCAACACCACCAGACATGTGACATCATGTCCAAGTATGAATATTTAGGCTCTCACAAGGCGCATGGATAAGCGGAAGTCCAAGTAGTGGGCGATGGTGGGGGAGTGAGTTAGTGAATGACTTATGGCCCGCTCAAACACACCAGTCCTCTCAATCCAGCCTTGGTAGCCCGCTGACTGTGTGAGAGAGAGATATATGAGTTCCAAAATAACTTTCATTGTAATGTCTCACATACAAAATCAGAGTGTGTACCCCTCATTTCCCCTTGTCATAATGTAAACTCACCATTTTAAATGAAGTCTCACTCAAAGTCCATGAGTCTCCTCAGCAGAGTGGATACATGTGGATAAACGGTTGTTGTCTTGTCTTGTTGTTAGTGAATTGGCCAGATTTCTTTGATAAGACTTTGCCCTGTCCATCGTTGGTGCCTCTCTCAGGGTTTATTCCTACGGTGCACCTGAAAAATGATAGTGTTTCTTCAGACACTGTGTTAAAATCAAGTTGTGTAAATCACTTAATTAATGTCACATTAAAAATACAGGTTTTACTGAAAGTATCTTACCTTGAGATTAATTTGAGCGTGCAGGTGTAGAAGGTGGAAAATAATGCAGCAAGCCCCATCAAGAAGGTGGGCTGGATCTCCTCATATGAAGCCTCAAGGCTGACGATCCAGCGTCAAATATAGCTTCCTGCTGTTTCACCTGAAACATAGAAAGAATTTTCCTCAGTCAACTTAATGGATTTTTAGTCAGTGTTTGAAATTAATTGTGTTGAGTGGTGTGTATTACTGGTTGAGAAACCATTTTTTGATCAATTATGAATATTCTGACCGTCTGTTTCTATAGAACCCTGAATCCACATGTTTCTTACAGTTGCTGCCTCTCATTTCATCTGCCCCAAGTGACAATATTAGCACAGTGACATGCAGATAGGTGAAGTTGTTATTGTCACAGAAAAGTAGTGGCAGAAAAAAGAACTGTTGATTTTGATGCTCATACAACTAAGTCACCATGGTACAATCAGAGGTGGTTTTGAAGCCACATGTGAAGAGTCCACATGCAAAAACAGATACTCTATGTCCAATGGTGCTCATTTTTCTAAACCATGTGGTTTTCAGATACCATTCAAAAACACTAGTTAGCTAGCTTAACCTTGCCTTTAATTTTGAATCTGCTCTGCTGAATTAAAACCCAATAACCAACGTGCACTAAAGTGTGAATGTTACTTCAAATGTTGAAGTGACTTCCATAGACTGTAAATCGTTATGCATGAATTCACTGGCAAAATACATGTGTCCACACATTAACTTAGATATTAACTTGGATACATAGAAATTAAAATGAGCAACTTGTGTTGTCTGATTAATATGCAATCATCTGTGAAAGTCTAGCTAGCTGCTGAATCCCTCTATCATGATATGCACATATTCAGTAATGCAAACTAACTGGAAACATCACTGATACTAATTGAACACTGTCTCTATTTTACCTAAAGTATAATTAGTGCTAAATTAATTTCCCCCCCCTGGAAACTTCAAAGGAAGTCTTGTAATATAAAAGTTACACTGTTTTGTGTTTTGGAAGTGACAGTATAATTTCAGAAAACAAAAAACACACATTAGTTGCTGCCCATTGAAGGAATTGTTAGACATTTAAGGAAGTAGAGAAAGTTCTGGCAGAGATTTAGATTAATTTGAAGTTTGTAACTGTTAAAAATACAGGCTACAGCTAGCAATCGGCTAGTTTAGCTTAGCACAAAGACTGAAAATGGGGAAAACGGCTAGCCTGGCTCTGTACAAATGTTGAAATTCTCATTACACCCCGACAGCAATCAATAATAAATCAATAAATTAAATGTTCTGACGAAAAAAGGAGCGAAAATAATCCGGTATAAACCCATCCAATCATTTCATTTGGCCCTAATGTAATGATTGGACGGGCTACCTGCCTGTCTGTCTGTCTGCCTGCCTGCCTGTCTGTCTGCCTGCAGGTCTGTCTGCCTGCAGGTCTCACACTCTGCTCGTACACTCATCTGCAAGCTAGCTTCACAGCTGTGAGTACTAACAATAGCCATGTTCATTGTTTATGTTCATTATGTTATGTTTATAATGATAATGTTGGTGGGAGGCCTATAGAGACGGGCTGTCAGTGTTGCAGACTTGAAGACTTTCTCTCTAGCGCTAGTGCGGCTAACGTTAGCTACTTTCATTGGAAAAGAGTTGGCAACCCTGGGATGGGTTTATCAGTTGGATCATTTTTAAAGTCTAGCGTTTACTCTTGCTAGTTTTTCAAGATGACCAACCTTAGCTTTAAATAAAACGTAATATTTTGTTTGTCTCCATATCAATAGGAAATGGGAATGTGACTCCACCAACAGCATGTCCGCCTTTTTGAGAGGATAAAGGGTAAGTGTGTGTTCCAATCCACGTACTTCTGGAAGTGCACTTCAATGTAGTGCACTGTGTGCACTCTGTACTTACTTGAGTATTGCGTAAATTTCAACGGGGTAGGGTCGTCTCAAATCGAATACTCTGCGGCGTCCTTACCGGAAATGACGATGGCAACATTTCACCGCGGCTCGCTACCAGCCAAAATATCTTCTTCTTCTTCGGGGTTTTACGGCAGCTGGCACATGAGCTGGCATCTATAAGGTACGTTGTTCAGCTCCGCAAAAGCTCCTGCATCATCTGCCGCCATTTTCACATGTTTGAATGGTGGTCGTTGTCCCGCCCCTTCCGCTACGTAGCAAAGATGACGACCGTTGAGGGTGAGAAGTGTCCAGCGTTCCACACTCAACGATTTGACCGTTTTCAGTACAACATCCGGGTACTTACAGTGCACTGCATTTTGCCGTACTTAACAGTGTGAACGCACTTATGCACTCAAAATAGTAAGTGTAAGTACAGAAGTAGGCGGATTGGAACACACTGTAAGAGTGTCTTCCGCTGGCTGTTTACTGCAAAGGTCAAAAGATAGCACAAAACACTGCACAGGGACTAAGATTCAAAAGCCAAGTTGTAGTATATATAGCATACAGTCAGACACAAATATAGGCTAACGTTATTAGTTTCTTTTAGCAAGATACCAGTAGATTAAATAAGCAGTATTAGCGGACGGTTTTGTTAGTATTCTGTTAGCATAACGTTAGCTAGCGTTGATGATTGTGTGGTTGGCTTGTAGATCTTAATGTCATATACCTACAGGCTTGTAATTGGACATTAAACAACTTCTGTGTAAAAAAACGACCATGTACCATTTTACCGGGTTTTACCAGTAGGATACTATTTCTTGGCTCTGAGCAATTGCCAGGCAACCAGCAGATTACAGAGAGCTAGCCCAGGCTAGCAGTTTCCCTGTGTTTCCAGTCGTCGTGCTAAACTAACCAGTTATTTACCTAATATTTGTGTTATTGATCTTTTCATCTAACTCTCCACCAGAGAGCAAATAAGTGTATCTCCTTAAAGCTGCAGTATGCGATATTGGCGCAAATATGATTTAAAAAAGTTATTTTTAGAAAACGGCCGCTATATCTTGACAGTAGTACATGAAACAGGTAACCTGAATAAAACCATGTTCCTCTGTGTCCTACTGTGTCCTCCGGTGCTCCTAACGGCATCTGAAGGATTTCACTTACCGGAGGAAAACATGGTCCGCTGCCCAGCTGCAGTCTATGAGAGCCGGCTGTCAATCACTCCCGATCTCCGACCAAACGGTCAAACTAGGCAGCGCTGATCAGATATGAATCAATATTCTGTTACTGTAATGACTATTTCTCTCCTCAGATGTTTTCAGAATCATCTTGTAGTTACTGTTTAGCTGTAAAATGAGAAAGTTTGTGACTCGGCCGCCATTCTAAAATCTGTTGAAGGAAGCCAAGTTCTGGTCACATGACCGGAGCACAGCCAATAGGAACGCTCTCTCTCTCTGAAATGACCTGTGATTGGTCAAAATCTGCTGTCACAGGGCTAGATTTTTCTAAAGCCTGAAAACAGAGACATGAGGAGGAGCAGAAGTCTAGTTTTCTCTCAGAACACTTGAATTACAATATGCTGAAACTTAATCATGGAATTTTTGCCAAATTATGCCAAAAAATTGTTGCCTATACTGCCACTTTAAATGGTGAACTATTCTTTTTATGCCTTAATATAAATAATGAGTGTGTTTTATGGCTCCTATCTCAGCCAATAGCGACAGTATTTCTCTGGTGACTTCGAGTATAAACAACGAAACTCACTGCTTGAAGCCTCCTCCTCCTTTACTCTCCTCCAACTATTTCCATCCATCCATCCTCCTCCTCCTCCTCCTCTCCTCCTCCTCCTCCCCCTCCTCCTCCTCCTCCGGGGCTCTTGTGTGTCAGACTCCCCGCCGCGCTGACCCCGGCTCCACCGACCACCGACAGCAGAGGAGCTCTGTGACTGAGGAGCGGGGACTTAACGAGCGCCTGTGTGTGTTCATATGTGTGTTCATGTGTGTGTGCAGACCGCACACTGCCTGAGGTCAAGGTGGGAGGTTCGGCCGTACATTGTTAGAGGTTCTGCTGCAGCCTGACAGCCCGGTGCTGTTCCTGAGAGGACGGAGGACCTGGATGTGAGCAGGAGAGGGTAAGTGATTTAAAGGCTTTAAAAGAGGTTGAAAAATCGAGTTCTTTTATTTCTATGTGGGACCTCACTTTATTTAGATAACACCAGAAACATTTATTCTCTATGTGGGGAAATTTGTCTCTGTGACTTTTTTTTTTAACGTTTTAATGATTTGTGATTTGTGGAAGGATTGACAAGTTTCTGCTGGAGCAAAACAAAAAATGGGAACGATATTGATTCTTTGTGTTTGGAAAACGTGTCGTTGGATAATTATGCAGCCTAATTGGACTAATTACGATTTTTTTTTTTTAGACTTATTTTTACAATACCGAGCACAATATATGTAGAGGAACAACAGAGAGGGACTCAAAAATATTGTAATCCAAAAATGAAATTAAACAATTTATGGCTTGTAAAAGATGTCACTGACAAATTGTATAGACCATTAAAAAGATATACAATATACAGTGTATAACATGTCACTGACATATTGTAGGTTCAAGGCTCAAACTAACCAAAGCTGATAACCAAAACATAGAAAATAATTACCTATAAAATAATATAAAAACTACATAAACCTCCATAATAAATTTTGCTAAAAGCATTTAAATATTAGTGGGAATCATACATTAAAAAACATATATGAAAGGATGTGTATAGGTGACTCCAAATGAGCATAAGGTTTATTATCAGACCCATGAAACAAAACTAATAAAAAGGTAATTTATTTCATCTCTCTCCCTTAAATTCCAAGAGAGTTTGAATTTCATTACTCACCTTGATCTGATTATGTTCCTGTAGAGATCCAAAGCTCCAAATGTTTGTACTGCTCCCTTTTGCACAAGCGTCCCCGTTACTCTTTTAAGGATTTTCTATATTATATTTATATTTCGAGGATAGTACATTTATAGTTGTCCACGGAGGCTCCAGCGTAATGGTGCCTTGATGAAATAAAATCATCCTGCCTCCAGCTGGATCAAAGACACAGATAATATAATGCCTTTTTATGAAGTTCTCATTTGTGATACCCTCTGGTGGCCAAAAGGCTGCAAAGTGTCATTATGTTTGGTTTGGAGGCGTTCTCTCAAGATAATGAAGCTCAGTTAAGACACATAATGAAAGTGCCTGACTGAAATGTGAGATTTGAAAGGGCGGAAAATGAACTTATTTGGCAGAGACGTGTGGTTAAGTGTGTAGCCAACCCTAATTATAACGACATCTTGTTAAACGTCTCTACCATCTGTGTTATACGACAGACTCTTACTTCAAGTACTCATTTTGAATCTGTATGAAAACAGCAAATAGGGAGAGTTACACCTGCTCTGTGGTTATCTTTCTGTTATCACCCACACACACCACTGAAGCACTTTTTCTTTAACAGTCAGTGTGTGTGTGATCGTGTGTTAGTCAAATTTGTGTGCTGGTTTAATTTCAAGTCTGTGTACATCAGGTACACATCACTTGGAGCTGGCTTCCGAAAGCTGCAGTCTCTCATGTTTAAATAAATGATGGAGACGATGCAAAAAATTGCTTCTTGAATAAAAGATGGTTTGTGGTTGGATCGGAGCATCGCCCCTTGTGTGACTCCGTGTCGAAAGGATTCCCTCTTTATTCTGTTAATCAACCGCTCAGGGAGAGATTGTTTCCATACAAAAAAGAACATTTATCATGTCACAGAGTGCTTCCTCGCTCCCTCTCTGCATTCCTCCGTGCCCAATTTCATCTCTTCGATCATTTCTTTGGCAGTTCACTTTCTGCAGGAGAGGTTTAGATGGAGCTAATGTTTTATTATTGATTATTGTCAGTGTCAATATCTTGCCTGCACTTTACACGACCAATTAACTCAATTTATCTTTACTGGACGTATGGATGGATACCTTGTGTTTAATGATGTGAAGGTGTGACTTTTCCTCTTCTCAACACTAGAAGTCAAGTACTGTAGGTGTACTATGAGGTTTCACAAATCACTGCATGTGTCATTTTATCATAAGTGGTGCCATGGCTCTGCACAGGCTGTATATATTACCATATACATATATGCTCCAGTTTTAGCAGCACAGGGAAAAAAAACCAACATAATCAAGCAGCTGTAGTTCTGAATAGCTGCTCGTGATCCAAATCTCTGCCTTGTTCTTACAAGACAAAATAATTCAGCCATGAATTATTTTTTATTGCTTGATTGATTGCTCTACAAGACAGGTGCATTGTCATCTTTTGAGGGAAAAAAACAAACTTGTTATCACTTGAGAGTTTTCTTGGCATCGATCTGACTTTTTCAGTCCCGATAGCAATACCTGGCCAATACCGAGTACCGATCCGATACCAGTGTTTAATTAATAAGCTGTATGCCTCACTGTGTGGAAGGGATCATTCTGTTATTTGTAAGGCAACATCAGGCTTGACTTAAACATTGCTTTCCTAACTTTGGAAATCAAAATGTGACCAATAAATACATAGTCGTAAATCTATTTCATTGTTATTTATTATTAAAATAATAAATCGTACACCACCTACTTGGTAAAAAATCTTCAATATTAACATGAATTACAATTCAAGTGTAAACCTTTTTAATGCAGCAACAAATTGGTCAAAACTTAAACAGGAATTAAAATGACAGTATATAATGTATATAGTATATAAACATAGAATTGAATTGAATAGATCGGACCCATTGTCATCGATATCCGATCCAGCTATTTGAATCAGTATCGGCCCGATATCCGATCCAGTATTAGTATCGGTGCATCCCTAGAATTTCCCTGCGTTGTATAACTAAAAATACAGCCCTGTAATTTTATTTCTTTCCAGAAGTCACTGGCTGCTTGTTAAAAAACAGCGAAAAGGGGAAGATGAGGAGTTCTGGGAGTGACTGGGGGTTGAGAAGTGTGATACAACAGTGAATAAGTTCTGCCCCAAACTCAGCAGAGAGCTGATTATACTGCAGCTGAACATCCACATCACTCCCAGGGGCCGCGACTCATTCCTGCCGGTTGAACGAAGTGAAAGATTTATTGCCGGCCAGCTCCACAGCCTATAGTTTGAAATTTGAAGGAGTTTCTTGTGTTGTCGGGGGCAAACAAGGCCAAGGATGTAATAGACCTGTCAAGTGTCTCCACAGAGGAGCTACAGAGAAGGAGAAACAGGAGATCAGACAGGGGGAGAAGGAGATAAGAGGAAAAGTTGGAGGGACGAAGGCTGGCGGATGTTATTGAATGGAGATTTGGGACGGAAAGGGCATCAGACAACACAGGATTGAAGGAACGAGAGGCCAGTTAATAATATAATAAAATAAAATACAACAGGGAACCGTAATGTAATTACACAAAAAGAGATTACAAGCTTTCATTTGCAGACATATTTCTTTTGTCCATAAATGATAACAGACAATACTTGTTTCATTATCCATTTCATTCCGTGCATTTTTTAATTTGTGGGCCAGAATAACAAATGATGGACCAAAGGCACAGAGCGTGAGGCAGTAGTGGGGGCAGATGAAGTGTAGATGGACCGTTGAATCAGCTCTTTGTTTGAAGACAAAGGTCATAATGTAAAGAACAAAGTGACTTATTATAACACAAGTAGTTGACTTATGCTCCCCACATAACATCAAGAGTAGTAACTGCTGTTAGACTGAGATATTTATCACTTTTAGAGTATTTGCGTAATTAAATAGCTGTGTTTTCTATTTTGAAATCTTGTATCCTCGCACCTTTTTTTTTCCTCAAACGCTTCATCTGGTTCATTCTGAATTACAAAAAAGACAACCTGGCTTTCTCATGCTACCTTGTTTTCTCACCATGCTTTGTATCTCCCTCTGTGAATTCCTGAGTAATGTTATGGCTCTCTGTAGCTCCGATTCGAATTAGACTTTGCTTTTCTCATAATGAATGTGAATCTGCACAAAGTAAATTACGGCTCTAATGAGCAACAGCGCCAAAGGAGTTGCATCAGAATAGCTGCTTTAATCACGGTGCAACATTTTGTAGCTCGGAAAAGCATCTGGGCTGTGTCTCACGTTTGTTGCCTGTTGCTTGGACGAAACAGTCTTCTGAAACTTTGATAAATGAGCTCTGAAACGAAGATGAAATGTTGTGGACACGCTCCCGTAGCACATATTGGATACTCCATTTTTAGCTGTTTCTTAACTGCTATGTAAAAATTAAGTTTAAATACGTTTGGTTAGGGTTGGGAAACTTGGATTAAGGTTAGTCAAGTAAAAAATCTTTGATTAGTGCAACGCTTTGTTGGTGACAAAAAACTAATTCGACAAGTTTACAGCCTAGCTGTTGTCCTCTGACTTTCCTCTACATTATACTGAGAAAGTTGTGTCTTTTTGTACATTTACATTTTAACATATTAGGCTCATTCCACAAAAGTTTGGGAGACTCTGCACTGCTTGGGAGCATCGCTCATCCACATTTTTCAAAAAAACTTTCCTTAATTATGCATCATGTATGGGAATAAGTGACATTTATGGGGATTGAAAGTATGAAAGGCAATCAGAAAAAAACTATACAGCACAGGGAGAAAATAAGCAGCCCAATATCATGCCAAAGCCTGTAATAGACCCACCTGTCCACTAGGGAATAGCATGTCAGTGTCACGTGTATGACATTGCAGTACGAACAGGGGGCAACAAAACCACTCACTTAAGTTTAGGCAACAAAACCACTTACAGTATGTTTAGGAAAAACGTCATGGCTGGCCTTAAAATTAGCACGTAAACTAAGCCCTGGTTCAGACTACACAATATTCTAGTTACGATGGTCACTATGTCAGATTAGGCGATTGAGAGTCCTAAATTCTTGTCTTGACTTGGGGAAGAGACATGACAAACCACCCGTCGGTCCCCAATCAATCATCGCTGGTCGTCTTTCACAACTATATTTGATGTCATCAGGAAGGAAGCTTGATGCTAATGGCAGTAGCCTACTCACCGGGTTGCTGAAGTGCCTCTGCTATTTCACGCTAGCTTTTTTCTTTTTTAACTCTGTCGCAGTAGTCCCTTGAGGAAACTTAAAAAAGGCTGAGTTGTTGTTGCCATATCTCCACAAATCTTTCCACCATTTCACAATTCCAGCCGACAGCACCAACATCGTTCCTGCACAGCAGATCGCTCTGTTCTCTGGCCATGATGGAACACATCGTGGAAGGTAAAAAAAAATCAGAAGAAACAAATAACCGGCACTCAGATAAGTGTCTTTTTTAGTTTATTCTGGGCAAAGAAACGAACGCGTTTCAGCTATAAGCCGTCATCAGCATGATCACTCAAGACATAATTCAGTTTTAAATATTCAGGTGAGGCACAGACACCTATCAGGAAAGAGACTACATGATTACACAATAGAATTCATCTGTGAATGCACCGCCAGGACACCGCCTCTCACAACAAAGGAGGCGTGACCACAACAGACAGAAACAACCAGCAATACAATGAAAAAATATCTTGAAAGCCCAAGACCAGAAAAATATGGCAAAAGCCACACCATAAAAATTGATGAATGGTGACGCACTCAACCATAACACATAAATGATATACATTTTCTATAGCCTCTATTGAGGGAAGACATTAATAAATTAAATCTATGCTTACAAACTGTACAATATAACCTCATGAATGCCCAGTGGCTCGTGGCCTGAAACTGCCTAGCACTACTAAAAAAAATTTGTCGTGTGGCGTCCAAGACACGACGTCGGTGGTCGTCTGCTATGACACACTAAACGAGATAAAACAATCGAGTGTCGCACACAACACTCATTGTCGTTCCTGATCCGAGACGACGGCCATGCCGGGCTGTAATCGAGCTGATATTGTGTAGTCTGAGCCATTAGTCAAATTCATACGTCAACAACGTAACATCACTATGGAAAACACATGACAAACGGTGCTACAAAACACATGACAAATGGTGCTACAAAACACATGACAAACGGTGCTACAAAACACATGACAAACGGTGCTACAAAACACATGACAAACGGTGCTACAAAACACATGACAAACGGTGCTACAAAACACATGACAAACGGTGCTACAAAACACATGACAAACGGTGCTACAAAACACATGACAAATGGTGCCACAAAACACATGACAGACGTCACTAATGCAACTTACAAAACAAAACACCGGTCTCCTGGTTGAAAGTCCAGTGTTTGTTGGACCCATCCACCTCCCTTTACACCTTCCATCAGCAGTCTTTCTCCCCTTTTATTCTACATTATTACATTGTATTACATCAGTACAAATTACATGGCGTGAAAATGACACGCCTAAAGCAATAACAGTGTTCTTATTACGCGCTTGCACAATATCGTGTCATTTATACGGCTTTTCGTGCGACCGGGCTGAAACATATTTCAATTGCCAAATTACACACATTGCACATCAGATCCTAAAAACAGCCATAGAAATTGTCAAGCATGCACTGAGTCTGTAATGCAGACTCCTTAAATGGCATTCTCAGGCCAAGCGTGTCCTTACGGGGATGTGATCTTTTAAAATATGACCTTAAGAACCACATCTTAGAAAATCCAATGACTCGTAGCCCTGACCTCAGGGACAGTTTAAGACGTATATACGCAGTTTTACTTCAGTGGCCATGTGTGAAATTAAATTGACTTCTCAGAGCAGGGATCATTGCACCCTGTTATGACAGGAAACCAATAAACTGATGTTAATGACGGCCTTACAATCAATATAAAATGCCCATGGTGTCACTGTTGTTTGTGTAGCAGACAGACAGCAAGTGCTAGTCAGAGTCAAAGCTGTTTATAATTCGAACCTCTTGAAATTCTTACTTTCTATTCTGCTTGCATATTGCTTTCAGTGGAAATGATTTGTTTCGGTGGCATTCATTCATGAACAATAAATTCCGTGTGCAACAACTTGAAATCAAATTTCACATTAAAGGTGCTGTGTTATTTGAAGGTGAAGTGAAGCTTCAGTTTTGTAACGCTGAATCAAAATGATCTTTTAAGACCGTGGGGTCCTTGAAAAGTTTTCAGATTCATTCATTTAAATTATCATGACTTTTTTTTTTTTTTTTTTTTACAAAAGGCAAGTAGTTCAGTGAATAATATTTTAAATTTTTAAATATATAATAGTTTATAGATTATGTTCTAATCTAACAAATCTATAACTCTTAGAATCTGCAAATATGTTTAATACATGTCTAATATCTGTCTGTTGTTCTTTCACATAACTAAGACTAGAACTGTAAAAAAAACAAGACTCGGTCAAAACCGAGTATATGGCTGGACCGTATATGGTCAGTATGTGAATTTGTGGCTAAATTCTTTGTCAAATAGTCAGTGGTCATGTCTATAATGTTTTGTGAACAGTTTTTTCCACTTATATCTTAATGTTTGATTGAAAGACAACTTATAATGAAGCAAATGATATTCAGTAATGTAAATGGTAACATTTGTAGTATATTATACATTTTATACGAGGTGAAAAGGTATTAGCATGACATACAGTATGCAAGGTTAAAAGTGTTTCAGTTTTTGGCTGGACCGCAGAGGGCCAGCCCTACAGACGCAAAAGTCTGTCACTGAGTGAGTGAGTGAGTGAGTGAGTGAGTGAGTGACTGACTGACTGACTGACTGAGTGATAGAGTTACAGGATTGGTCGGCTGGAGTTGCTGGAGCTTCCTCATTGGTCGTTGCTCTTTCAAAATGAAAAGGTGGAGAACAGTTCTGTTTTTATGTTTTACGTGTCAGCGGTTAAATGTAACATTACATAGCGCTGTTGTTGTGCATGTGTTATTGTTTATGCTCGTTTAAGTTACGTTATGTTCGCAAATTTTCGCCTCGCTTTCCTCCATTTCCGCCATGAACTGACTATCTAGCAGCCACACGTCACTACTGTGGTATGAACCCAAAATAAACAGACTGTGCTGTGATTTAATTGCAATAAACGGGTCAAAATAATGCCGAAATAACAACATAAATATATCGATTTGTAAAAAGACAGAATTCCTTCTTTGTCAAGTCTGTCCGCAACACAACAAGCAAACAACTTTTAAAATGCTTGTTTTCTGAACGGAGTTCGGATCGATCAACGCCAGGCTGTGATAACACCAGCTGCTCCATCACCACTCAACATAACGTCATCTAGGCATAAATACGGCAGCGACGTTGTTGTAAACGGATCAAAGTGTGCCGAAATAACTACATAATGATGCGGATTAGTAAAAAGTCTGAATTCATGCTTTGTCGGGTCTGTTACCATGACGACAGGCAAACAACTTTTAAAATGCTTGTTTTCTGAACGGAGTTCGGATCGATCAACGCCAGGCTGTGATAACACCAGCTGCTCCGTCAACACTCAACATAACGTCATCTAGGCATAAATACGGCAGCGACGTTGTTGTAAACGGATCAAAGTGTGCCGAAATAACTACATAATGATGCGGATTAGTAAAAAGTCTGAATTCATGCTTTGTCGGGTCTGTTACCATGACGACAGGCAAACAACTTTTAAAATGCTTGTTTTCTGAACGGAGTTCGGATCGATCAGTGGCAGGCTACGTTAACATTGCAGCTGCTCCATTAACACTCCATCTAGGAATAAATACAGCAACAACAACATCAGTGATGACAGCTGGAATATCTCAACGCTGATAAACTTTTGCAACGTTTGTATATATTGTTACACATCACTTATATGATGAATGCTTTTGATACACATGCTTTCATAAAAATCTGAAATAATTTTAACCTTGCATAATGTATGTCATGTTAATACCTTTTCACCTTGTATACAATGTATAATATACTGACTAGTAAATGTTACCATTTACATTTCTGAATGCCATTTGCTTCATTATAAGTTGGCTTTCAATCAAACATTAAGATATAAGTGAAAAAAACTGTTCACAAAATATTATAGATATGACCACTGACTATTTGTGTAAGAATTTAGCTACAAATTCAAAGACTTGACCATACGGTCCAGCCATATACTCGGTTTTGACCGAGTCTTGTTTATTAAAGCATGTGCATCAAAAGCATTCATCATATAAGTGGTGTGTAACAATATACATACTTCGCGAAAGTTTATCAGCGTTGAGATATTCCCGCTGTCATCACTGACGTTGTTGCTGCCGTATTTATTCCTAGATGGAGTGTTAATGGAGCAGCTACAACGTTAGCAGAACCTGGCGCTGATCGATCCGAACTCCATTAAAAAAAAACAAGCATTTTAAAAGTTGTTTGCTTGTCGTCTTGCGGACACACTTGACAAAGCATGAATTCAGACTTTTTACTAATCAGCAGCATTATGTAGTTATTTCGGCACACTTTGATCCGTTTACAACAACGTCGCTGCCATATTTATGCCTAGATGACGTTATGTTGAATGTTGATTGAGTAGCTGGTGTTAGCAGAGCCTGGCATTGATTTATCCGAGCTCCGTTCAGAAAACAAGCATTTTAAAAGTTGTTTGCTTATTGTGTTGCGGACAGACTTGGAATTCGGTCTTTTTACAAATCTACATCATAATGTTGTTATTTCGGCATTATTTGACCCGTTTATTGCAATTAAATCACAGCACAGTCTGTTTATTTTGAGTTCATACCGCAGTAGCGACGTGTGGCTGCTAGATACAGTCAGTGCAATGGCACTGTATGTGAAACAAGCTTGCTGCGGGGTGATGTTATGAACCCAGACACGACGGCGTTTGGTTTTCTGACATATCCGTGACTTCCACAACATGTACAAAGCAGCAACAGTGGTTATTTCTTCCATGGTTGATGGCGGAAATGGAGGAAAGCGAGAAAATTTGCTTATGCAACATAACGTAACTTAAACGAACATAAACAATAGCACATGCACTACAACAGCACTATGTAATGATACATTGAACCGCTGACATGCTCCCCAGAAAACGTAAACACAGAACTGTTCTCCGCCTTTTCATTTTGAAAGAGCAACGACCAATGAGGAAACTCCAACAGTCGGCCGACCAATGAGGAAACTCCAACAGTCGGCCGACCAATCCTGTAACTTCATCACTCACTCACTCACTCACTCACTCAGTGACAGACTTTTGCGTTTGTAGGGCTGGCCCTCTGCGGTCCAGCCAAAAAATGCTTACACGTTAAACGCTACACGTTAACTTTGATATAAAATATTTAGCACAGAGAAACTTTCCTCCTTCAGCAGATGAATGTGAAAACAGTTTTCTAGTGTCTGGTACTCTGCACCTACATCATTCTGCACAGTGAAGCTCAAACATCTAAGTGAAGTAACAATAAGCAAAACACATTTTTGAGTGGAGGGGGACTTCAAGGTTTGGGAAATATCATAGTCATTGGTGGTAGGAGACAGGATGCAAACTGCTGTCTAGATGTTGCTTCTTCAGTGATCTGGCATTAAAGGATTACATCAGTATTTTTCAACCTGGACCCCATTTTCCCATGTTTTTGTGTCTGAGTGACTAACGGGGACAACACTTTGTGGAATTGGTCCAGTATTGAGGGAGAACGCTGCAGCCACTACACAAGTTGTAATGTAATCATTTGGGGCAACCTGGTAGCGTCATTTTACGTCCACTAAAAGTGCTTGTTTTTGCCACTGACAGGCTCAGACTGTTATTATAAGTGTCTGACAACTTTATGGAAAGGACCAATTTCAAAAAGTGTTGTCCCCATTAGTCACTTACACACAAAAACATGGGAAAATAGGGTCCAGGTTGGAAAAATACCGAAGTTACCCTTAAAGTAAATCCATTTTAAAGGAAAATATCACTGAATTTGAGCATTGGCATTCCCTACAATTTGTTATAATGTTGTCCTTCAACAGAATAAATGTATTTTAGAGGACGTGCTACAGTCATTTAAATAGAGAATTGACATACAGTACAATAGCAGCTTTCTCATATGTGATGAAAGATGAATAGTTAATTGAGCACAACCAAGGACGTTTTAGAGGAATCATTATATATAAGACTGTTAAATTATGTAATATCCATTTTGTTCAGACATGAGACACACTTGAAGGACGTTTTTATCATTTTCATTACCACGGTTTTTGGTTCTTAGGTCGTTATTGTTGCAATGAGACGCCGGTTTCAGTCTGTGCAGCATTTTAAAGTATGATTGTAGAAGTTCACTGCCACCGTAATGTGTCGCCTCTGACGATCACAAACACAGACAGCTGGTGCTCCGCATTATTCTGCTTCTTCTTCAGTCTTTGGAATTTCCAGTTTGCTTACTGTGTTTGGTTCCACTTGTAATGCAAGGAAGACACGACTTTATTAGCAAAACTACACTGCCATTGAAAAGTTTGGAATCAGCTGTTATATTGATGTTTTTCTTCTTTCCTTCGATAATGGTTATTTTAAGAGAGATAATAGCTTTGGTCCCAAAAGAAGACGGATTAAATGATTCAAACTTCCATTCAGATGTCTCGACAGTGTTGCATGACAGATAAAAATACTGTTGGACCCAATTCCCCCCCAAATACCCTTCAATTTTGAATTTGTTTTCCAGTCCAGAAAAGCGTAAGTGACCCGCAACCATTATTGAACCACAACGGTGTAATTGGGCTCTAAATATTTTAGGAAGCCATTGTTCTTTGGGCACTCTGCAGTCTATTCAGTGGTTAGATTGAGTAGGCTTAAATTTTGATTTGTCCATCCGTAGTATGTTCAGCTGATGTTCCCTGATCCAGTTCCAATAGTGCTAACCCTAGACTAACTTTTGAAGTTTGAAGAGTAGCTTTGCTAAAGCAGCACATTGCCTGTTAGTTCCAGGTTGTTATAGACTGCATTATTGTGCACTGAAACAGGAACCTGTTCCTGTTTACACCTGCACACATTTTGATGCCAAAGCTTCCAGTTTCTTTCACCAATGATTTCTTCTATTCTTATTCAACTATTCAACTCAGAGAGATTTTGTCTCTTTCTGTCCTTTTAATTATCAGTCTGATTGAACCATTGGACAACGTTTCGTTCTCCATATACAAAACAAACCCTTCATACTAGGGATGCTAATTTTGTTTTTTAAAAATGTAACCGATAAATGACCTCCGTTAACCGATTATTAACTGTTAACCGACAAGATTAGTGCGTTTAACGCAGCGGTGCTATTTTTAGTGCCTAACGAGCTGCCCAGCTGCAACGATAAGCCGATGCACAAACAGGTTAAATCCATCATTTATCCCCAGCTGCAGTGTATGAGCAAAACAGACAACTGAGTCCCCAGTTCACCCGTCCGGAAGAGTTAGCACCCATGACGCTGCGTGTATTGTCCCAGTAAATCACCACCACATCATTTAGCTGCAAGGTTGTCAGCTGTTTGTCTGCCTGGCGTACTCAGTGAGCACGTCGTAACTTTAGCGAGTGTCTGGTCGAGAGACAGAGCGTGTGTGTGTGTGGCGGCGGTGAGTGTGGGGTTATCGGTGGCGTTATAGCTGTGAACGTAGCTGTAGCAGTGTGTGTACAGTTTATTTGTCGGTGAATAAATGCTACTGCTCCCGTGTCTTGCCAGCCGCCTGCTGATTAAAGTGAAGGCGGTTAGCCCCGGCGTTACATGTAGCAACAACACTGGCTCAGAATCTCTTAAGGTGAGCTGTTAAGGTGGACCAGCTATTCTCCTTTAAGTGACAAGCCGCTCGTCTGAGTTCAGCTCAGCTTTTTATTTAATCTTTAATGTTTATTTTAACCATTTAACCGATAGCATTCACTCACTCACTCCTCTTCATCCCCTATGGGACATAAGGCTTCAATGAGCTTTCTCCATTGCATTCGGTCCTTGGCAGCATGTTTGGCCTCTCCCCATGACAGGTCTTGTCCAGCTCCTGTATCACAGTTGTGCGCCAGGTGGATTTGGGCCTCCCGGGTTTTCTTTTGCCTGGTGGTGTCCATCTTAAGGCGACTCTCGGGACCCGGTCCTACTCCAATCTCAGCACATGGCCTTGAAATCTCAGACGTCTGTGTGTGATTTCCTTGGTGATGCTCCGGCTACCGGTTTTCTTGTACAGTTGGTGGTTGGAGATTTTGTTTGACCAAAAGATCTGGCATATTCGTCTGAGGCATCCATTGTGAACATCTTCCAGACTCCTCATATCAGTTTTGATCACTCGCCAGCTCTTGCCAACCGAGCGTTAATCGGTTAAAATTCTTAATGTCTGTAAATGGTTAAACAGTTCATTATTAACAACCCTACTTCATACAAAATCACATCTATTTGTAAAGAGGACTTTCTACAGTCTAAAGGCCCAGACACACCAACCCCACATTAAAGAACTAGTGGCAATAAAGGCCGCCTCACTCTCCTTTGTCTTGGCCAAAAAGTTGCACTTGAACACACCGCAAAGACTACAGCCGATGGCCAGTTACCACGTACGTCCTGCGCCTGCGTGAGATGAAATAACTCTCCACACCAGCAGGCGACGGTAGTCTGTAGCCGTCATTTAAAAAGGGAAACTGGAAGGCCGAGGACGGCGGATATACAAGCCGTTGTTATGACCATATATACCATTTTCACACCACTCTCACTCACCACTTAGCTTCATTCCAGATGTCCATGTGGTTGTGAAAATATCCGTGTATTGGAATGATCAGATGAGATGAAGATGTAAAATGAGAAGAGCCTTCTGTGTGTGCCCTCCTGACTTTACTCGTTTACCTGTTTTCCTCACTTCCGTTTCTCTTCTCGTGCACTGATTCGCTTAAGCTGAACAGCCAATCAGAGTAATTTCTCTCACCGACGGACACCGCCGCTGATTCAACATGCTGAATCGGCCGAAAGAAAATCCAACATACTAGAGCCAACGGTGCACCGCAACACCGCAAATACTAGGCCAACAGACGCTCACCGACAGTCCCAAACAGTCCGACGGCCGACCGTATATATATATATATAGTTGTTCTCTCAGTCACCTGACTGGACCCAATCGAGCTTTTGTGGCAGGAAATTCCAAACTTTTGAACAGTAGTGTATGTCAACACAAGGTCTATTCAGTAGCTGGAGATTACTTTGTTAATTTGGCTTATGAATTGAACATCTGTGCTGTGATCACATTAATATTAGCTTCTAATTTGATGTTTTTTTTTATTTTAAAAACAATTTAATTTTGATGGGGATAAAAACATTCACTGCTCCGGGGAAAGCATGCCCCATTACTGTTTGAAGACTTCATCCTCTACTCTGCTGATTACTTTGACCCTAAGCTTTATTGAAGCACAACACTGCAGTCTGTTATTGGCTAACAGCTTTTTCCTGGTCTGGTACTCTGTGTTTGGGGCATTTCTCTCTTTGACATCTTTTAACCCAATGATGAAGGAAACTGAGTTTAGATCAACTCCATGAACATGGCTGGAGGGAAACTGTTTAGTTTTATTTTTGATTATATTTTAGATGTTTGTTTGTTTGCCTCATTGTTTTTGAGATGATATCTCAAAAAATACTTAACATTTCAATGTAATTTGGCTGAAAATTCTGCCAAAAAAACAAGTGATCACTTTATTGCTGCAACTATGGATTAACTCCATTATCGATTAATCTGTTAAAATATATTGTATTTTATGATTTTGCCTAAAATGACTAAACAATGCCCACCACAAATGCCTTCTTTTGTCCGCCCATCAGTGCAAAACCGAAAGATATATGTTAACTATTGTATAAGACAAACAAAAGCCGCTTGAAAAATGATCTTAACAACTAATCTACTATCAAATGGTTGCTAATTTCTGTCAATCAACTATTTGACTAATCATTTCAGCTCTAATTCAGTTTTGGTGCAGATTTTTTGTAACCCATTTGACATTGCAACACTTGTAATTTTCTCATGAACGACCATCCTTTAACGGTCTGACAATGTATCCTGTGATTGTAGATTTATGCAGATCCAGTCACTTGTTTTCTTATCATTTTCTGTGACTAAAAAGAATACATTCACTATGCAGCCTTGGTGGAGCTTTGCCCACTTGGAGTGCTTTCTAGTTGTTTTTATTTTTTAAGCAGCTAATCTAAGCCATTAGCCGCCCAACAATTTACTGAAGGACACTTGAGCGGACGCACACTTGCCTTCACAGAGGCTTGAAACGAGCTTCTCCAGATGAACGCCGGCCCTCCCCTTCAATCCTGCACGCTGCTGCCTCCTGTAGCGACTGGAATGACCTCCACCACAATAATGATGTCTGTATGAGCCTCCACTGAATCAAATCAATATCTAATCGTGTGAAGTCAATACATGTGCCACCAACGATAATGTCAGGTGCTGTGGCCAGTGGTTCGAGCTCAACAGGTCGGGATGGATTATTGATTTGTTAGGCTCAAGTCATCTTGGACATGTGTTGATTAGCAATGCAGATCACATGTCAGGGTCCGAGGAAGACCGGCGATATGTACTGCAAGTATGTGAGACACATTGTTGTGAGTAGGTGGTGTTGAGGTGATGAAATTTTCACTGAACTTATTCATGACCTTGGGACCGACAGGAAAGATCATACAGGAGAGATGCTGCAAGTCAGTAGTCCGTTTCAACTTCCTGTCGCTGATAAATATTGTATGCAGCTTTTTGCGTGCTATTATACAGCCTGGTTGTTGGAGTGTGTCAGAGCAGAGGGATGAAGAGAGATAAGAGAGGGGAAGAAAAGTTCTCATATATCCTCATCATGTCTCAGAATCACATAAACCTTCAGTAGCGGGTTACTAATGGTGAGTTTTAAGCAGGAGTTTGCAGTTTTCTGCAGATGATCTATTATAAACCATGGATTCTTGGATTAAGCTGTTCCTCTGAGTCTTACCTTACTGTGAACATCTTTGATATCAGGTAAATGCTGCATCACAAAGCAACCCCACAAATCTTGCTTTACTTGTTATCTGACAAATTTCAGTAGTCTGGGGTCAGGATCAGGTTGTATACGACTGATGCTGTCGGCATAGAGACATCCTCAGTCTTTGGTTTAGATTTAGATTTTCAAAATTAAAAAAATCATGTCTTCGTTTCTCTAAATGTCATATACCTCCTACATTATCCATAGAAATCTGTTTCTGAATATATCTAAAATGACACTTTAAGGACTAGTGTGTAGGATTTAGGAGGATTTATTGGCAGAAATGGAATATAATATTAATAACTCTGTTTTCATTAGTGTATAATCACGTGAAACTAAGAATCATTGTGTTTTCGTTACCTAAAGCTGGGCATACACTGTACGAATTTAGCCCGTTTCTGTTCCGAATTTTGAGCCGCACGACTCATTTTAGAGTCAGACCGAATTTCAGCATCTACGCAGGCCTCTTTTCTTTTAGACGTTTCAGCAGACAGGATGGCACAGATGATCAAGGCAGCATGTTTCTGTCTTGTTAGCATTGTGACCCTTCATATCTACATAGGGAGCGGGTCTTCTTCAACGGAATCCGCCATGTTGCTCCGCCATGTTTCTACAGTAGCCCAGAACGGACAAACCAAACACTGTCTCTAGAGAGCCTTTCACGTTTTTACATTACCTGAAGGCCACCGTAGTTCTCTGACACACCTGGAAAGGAAGAAGTGAGCGCAGGGGAACTCAGTTGGTTGCAATCTGCACCACTAGATGCCACTAAATCTTACGGTCCTGCAACTTAAACTCTGTCTTATGAGTATCTCGCTCTTCCCCCTCTTCAGACTTCAAATGTTGCTGTAAATTGTTTGCAGTTTTGCTCCTTAATGCAGAACAGAGGCAGAACAGAGGCAGAGGTAGTCAGCTTGGAGTTGACAGTTGTGATGAAATTAAATAGTTTTCAAAAAATCTCAAACAGCTCCTGCAAGATAATCCATTTCTTGACGTTCCTTAATGTGTAAATGTGGATAAGTACACTGCAGCCCCCTGCTTTTCTATTGGTCAGGAGAAATGTTTTGTCCTTAGCTCACTCTTCAAATTTAATTAAACCAATTATTCAGCAGCAATGGCCACATATGAGCTGTGGATTAGTCAAGCTTTAATGTCCCAGACGGACAATTTGGCGTACAGGCAGAACTCAATGAATAATAAATGCAGAGCGATGAATAAAAACAGAAGTTAAACGGGTTAAAGGTATACCCTTTTGGAGGTTTTCACCACTAGTGATGCTATGGAGCGATGCAGGCGGCCCCTGTTTTGTTTGTATTGTGCACAACTAAATTTCACGCTATTCCACTGATCGACACCTGGTGGCAGTAACACGCTAAGAGACAAACAAAGGAAACAACAAAGGCAGTGAAGAAGAAGACTGCCTTCAAGTAAACATCATGGATGTATTTTAAGAACTGGATACCAGACTCCAAAATGGCACCTACTCACTTGAATGAAAATTGCTCACCGAGTGCACAAGCCAATAGAGTTTTCCCACTTCCTGCTTTGTTTCTGCGTTGTGCAGCATGCACAGGCCAAACCTGCATGTTCAACTCTCAGCCCATATACTTTACAGTGGGCTTTTTTAAGCTTCGGTAAAGCTTTAGAATTATAAAACCTACATGGATTACAAATTCATATTACAAAGAGTTTGCAAATCTGGGTGTCCTGTCAAAAATTTTACCCGATGTTTCTGTTATCATGGTGGTGTGAGCGGAAAATGCTTTTTGGGCCGCTGGGGATTTTGTCGTTGCATAACCATGAGTTGGCCAGTCATGGTCCAGGATAATTGGCGGCAAGTGGTGGTAGCCTACTTTATCCAGTTATCTTTATACATTCATAGTAGGGCTGTCAAAGTTAACGCGATAATCACGCGTTTACACAGATTCGTTATAACGCCACTAATTTCGTTAACGCAATAACGCAACTTGCGTTTTTTAGGTAGTCGTTTTTAGGTTTAGGTTGTGCAGTTAGAGTGATGATATTGGTATCATATGAAACTAGAAAACCTGAGGAATCCATTGGTTCCAACTACGTTATATAGCTTGACGCAAAGGAGGCTAGATAAAGCTCCAAACTTGTGCTAAATTTTGGTGAGAAAAAACTGGCATGGCCATTTTCAAAGGAGTCCCTTGACCTCTGACCTCAAGATATGTGAATGTAAATGGGTTCTATGGGTACCCACGAGTCTCCCCTTTACAGACATGCCCGCTTTATGATAATCACATGCAGTTTGGGGCAAGTCATAGTCAAGTCAGCACACTGACACACGGACAGCTGTTGTTGCCTGTTGGGCTGCAGTTTGCCATGTTATGATTTGAGCATATGTTTTATGCTAAATGCAGTACCTGTGAGGGTTTCTGGACAATATCTGTCATTGTTTTGTGTTGTTAATTGATTTCCAATAACAAATATATATATACATTTGCATAAAGCAGCATATTTGTCCACTCCCATGTTGATAAGAGTATTAAATACTTGACAAATCTCCCTTTAAGGTACATTTTGAACAGATAAAAAATGTGATTAATTTGCGATTAATCATGATTAACTATGGACGATCAAGTGATTAATCGCAAATAAATATTTTAATAAATTGACAGCCCTAATCCATAGTAAGTATTTTATTAAAATAGATTTTAATGGCTTTGCAACTGTTTTACGTGGAAGGACATTTATTAATTATCAAATGTACAAACAATGCATTTTGGTGAACTTTTATTTGTTTACAAGAAAGCAAACCTCATTGTTGTCGTCACTTAATTGTCACCAAAACCATCCAGAAAGCAGCAGAAAATAGGAGGAAACGTAAAATCTTGCTCGAAGAAGAACTTTCTTTTTGAAACCAACCTGTTAAGTTTGTTTACTGTTTGTTCTTCAGAACTTTACATTTATAAGTTTAACCAGTATTATTTGTACAAAAGCAGTGAGTAGTTTCCCCTGCATGAATTTGAGTTACTTCCTTTCATTCGAGCTTCCGCAGCCCCAGGGGCCAAAAACACCCCGAAGAGATCCAAGAGATCTTTTATCTCTGTTTCAGTCAGTGACCTTGACTGTGACTGACACTTGTGTGTATATAGAAGAGGTTCAGTATTGTTTGTATGCATGTCCTGTGTGTGGTGTCCTCATAGATATAAAACTGTTTTATATCTTGTGGGTGTCCTGCTAAGTTGTATCTCTGAGGTGAGACCAAAGACACATTTTCAGCCCTGATGCCACAATAACCTTTTCTTTTATATTCCTCTGTCGTCAGACTATTGTGAAACGCTGAATCGAGTACAGAGCGGGCCATGTAGGGTCCCAGGGTCATTATGCTTCACCTCCTCTGTTTGTGTCATCAATTTTCAGCCTGACCATGTCCACTGGAGCAAGATCATGACTTCGCTCAACGAGTCAGACGAGACGTCCCCTCCCTCCTTCCCTCTCGTCTCCCTTGGGCACAATTTCTCCCACTTTGTCACCCATGACCCTTCCTACTCCCCTATATCCTTCCCCACCTCCCTCTCCTCCTCGCTGACGCCCTCTAACTGCACCAGCTCTCCGTCAGCCTCCTCTCCTCCGTACAACTTCTACGCGGTGCTGCTGGTGCTCCTGATCTTCTGCGTGGTGTTCGGTAACGTACTGGTGTGCGTGGCGGTGTCGCGGGAGCGCGCTCTACAAACCACCACCAACTACCTCATCGTCTCGCTGGCTGTGTCCGACCTGCTGCTGGCCACGCTGGTCATGCCCTGGGGCGTCTACCTGGAGGTGTGTGTGCACTAGTGTGTATTCATTTATTGTGTATCTGTATGATCAGCGCTCTGACAAAATCAAAAACACTCAGCTTGATGCAGTGGGAGCTAAATGGGGATAAGAATGTTGTGGATCGTGTGCTTGTTTCTCTAAAAGTTTATTTTCCATTGCAACACATGCAAAACAGATGCAGGAACACCAGATTTCAGAGCTGTAGTGACATAACAGATATTTTTTGCATATGGCAATTTAATGTACTTTGATATTTTAACCAACCAGGGCTGCAACGTATAATTATTATCATTAAAGATCCATTTTCTGATTATTTTCTCGGTTAAGGTAGGTAGGTAGGTACTTTATTAATCCCCGATGGGACATTTCTGAGTTACAGCAGCAAATGATAGATCAAGCACACAGCAAGAATAAGAATAGAATAAGAATAAATAAGATTAAAAATAGGCATTAGCAATAAAGACTCTTAAAAGCTGGTTAGCAAGTGCCAGTACTAATGTCCAATTGTGATGCATGTCTGATTGAGAAATTTCATTTAATTTCAAAATGTATTTCGAACATGTAAAATACAAAAAAAAAATAATAAATAAAAAAAGAGAACGATCATACAAACAAGTGGACAGCCAGAAAAAAGTAGTATATGAAAAGCATAAGTAAAAGAAATTGTCAAACACTTGATGCCTTGGTTTACATATTCAAAAAGGAGTGAGAAGAAGTACAAACTTATTTAATCCCACCCCTTCTCCATAAGTCATTCATTGATAATTAACCAGCTTCCTTATTGAGCTATACATATACTCTAATTAATTTTCCTAAACTTGTCTAACTATAATTAATACCTTTTATCTCTGTCATACAGAAATATAAATGAATTACTGATATATTTATCCTTATCCAAATATAAATTCATTATCAATCCAGAATACCAATTCATTACTTATAATGTATCTTAATCAAAATACAAATTCATAACTTATATATTTATCTTAATCATATTGACTAGTTCTTATCTTTTCGTATATGCAAATATTATTATTTATAATATACAATACGCACATATAATACAATATACTATATATACTGTATATATATATATATATATATATATATATACATATATATATATACAATACACAGCATCTGACCATGCATATAAAATACAATATAAAATAGGAAGATTATACATTATTCTTATACCCAAAATCAAATATCTACAAATTTACATTATTCTTTACAGAAAAAATAGGAAGATAGACTAAGAGAGAATAAATATTAAAGCTGCAGTATGCGATATTGGCGCAAATATGATTTTAAAAAGTTATTTTTAGAAAACGGCCGCTATATCGTGACAGTAGTACATGAAACAGGTAATCTGAAAAATAACATGATCCTCTGTGTCCTACTGTGTCCTCCGGTGCTCCTAACGGCATCTGAAGGATTTCACTTACCGGAGGAAAACAAGGTCCGCTGTCCAGCTGCCGTCTATGAGAGCCGGCTGTCAATCACTCGCGATCTCTGACCAAACGGTCAAACTAGGCAGCGCTGATCAAATATGAATCAATATTCTGTTACTGTAATGCCTTTTTCTCACCTCAAATGTTCTCAGAATCATCTTGTAGTTACTGTTTAGCTGTAAAATGAGAAAGTTTGTGACTCCGCCGCCATTGTAAAATCTGTTGAAGGAAGCCAAGTTCTGGTCACATGACCGGAGCACAGCCAATAGGAACGCTCTCTCTCTCTGAAATGACCTGTGATTAGTCAAAATCTGCCGTCACGGGCTAGATTTTTCTAAAGCCTGAAAACAGAGATATGATGAGGAGCAGAAGTCTAGTTATCTCTCAGAACACTTGAATTACAATATGCTGAAGGTGATTATGGAATTTATGCCAAATTATGCCAAAAAATTGTTGCATACTGCCACTTTAAGTAACCAAATAAATCCCGTGCCGAGACGTGTGACCATCGTCTCGGCAGTCGATGGTCACACGCCTGCATTCGCGCATGTGTGACCATGGCTTTATGCAAAGGATGAGCGCTGACATCAATATGCAAATGAGCACATTCACCAAGTCCGTCACTGTCAGCTCGATCTGGGCCATTTTAATGCATTTACCATCGGCTGATTGACCGAAACATATTATGTAATAAGAGAAAAGAAGAACGTCCTTTTGTTTTTCTTTTGAGTTATTAAGTTAATTATCTCGTTATCTCGAGATAACAAAGCTTGTTTTCTTGAGATAACGACATAATTAACTTCTGATCTCAAGATAACAGTATTAAAAAAAAATGGTTCTCGGCTTCCATAATTGATCGAATTACGGCTCTGTAACAAACCACACAGCTTGCCTGAGTACAGAGAGCAGGACAAAGGTGTCGAGTCAATGTGTGAGAAAGACAAGCAAACCGGAATTTGACTTACTTACTTACTTTACTTTATTTTAGACATATGGTTACAGGAAGACAAAACAGGTTGAACATAATAATAAACAGCCTGCCACATTTTCAAATATTTAATTAAATCCGGCAGTGATGATGCTAACTCCCAGCTTTCTACTTACATTATAATGAATCTTTTCTGAGCCTGCAACATTTATGTTGCGTCCTGCATTATTCCAATCCTGTTGCAGCTTTCTAAATGATAGTCTTTACTACTGCTGCAACTCACAATTTCCCAGAGCCTGAGAGGACATATTCAGATTGCTCTTTTTTTTCTGACAAACAGACCCAAAGATAATTGGTTTTTCTCTCAGATAAGACAAAGGAGAGAAGCAAATCACCTGCTTTTCAGCAAATGTTTGGCATTATTGCACAAGAAATGACTGAAATGTTTAATGCTCCAGTTGGTAACTTTAATAAAAATAACTTTTTGTCATCTTTGCTCAAACTGTCACTATACCCTGACAGTAGTACATTCACAGATAATCTGTGAAACAATCAGGTTCATCTATTTCCCCGCTGGGCGGTGCTTGGTTTTGGCTCGACTGATCTCAACATGGCTGACGGGTCACAAACATTCTCATTTTACAGCTAAACAGTAACTACAAGATGATTCTGAAAACATTAGAGGAGAGAAATAGGCATTACAGTAACAGAATATTGACTCATATTTTAATGAGGGCTGCTTAATTTGACTGTTTAATCCGAGATCACGAGCTTCACGAGCAGTGATTGGCAGCTGCTTTAGAGAGTGCTCGGCTCTGATTGGTTGTTTTCCTTCGGGCACGGTGGAATCTTGCAAATGCCATTAAGAGCACTAAGAGGAACCTGATTTTTTTCACAGATTATGTCTCGCATGTACTACTGTCAGGATATAGTGACCGTTTGAGCAAATATAACAAAAAGTTATTTTTATTAAAGTTACCAACTGTAGATTTAAAAGACCAGTGTGTAGCAATTAGGGGAATCTATTGGCAGAAATGGAATATAATATTAATAAGTATGTTTTCTTTAGTGTATAATCACCTGAAAGTAAGAATCATTGTGTTTTCGTTACCTTAGTCGTTTATATCTACATACGGAGCGGGTCCTCTTCACAGAGTCTGCTATGTTTCTACAGTAGCCCAGAACGGACAAACCAAACACTGTTAACTTTACCTGCTTGGGCCGGAGTCGATAACGTTACTCGCTCCCGTCGCCGCCGCTCTCTCTCTGTTGCTTCACCACTCACTTCCCACATAAACACACTCTAAGCACTGGCTCTGCTCCAAATGAATTACGCTACTCTTACAACAACTGGCTCTAGAGAGGGCCATTCGTGTTTTTGTGTCGGCCACCGTAGTTCCCCTTCATGCTTGGCACACGGTAGAGGCTTCAGTTGGTTGTAATCTGCAACCTCACCGCTAGATACCAGCAGATCCTACACACCACTCCTTTAGTCAAATCTAAAATGTTGCAGATTCATTTCCTGTTGATTAACTATTTGAAGGCCGGGTTGACGATGTTCTCCAGTCTACACTATTTGTTATATTGGTTGAAATGGTCTTTACACCCCGACAGCGATCCATTACTGATGAGCACTGAAAAAGGACCGGAAAAGAGCTGTCATCTGTAGCTGCTGTAATCCTGTAAAAACGTCTACCAATCACTGTCTCGAGGTTCGCTTGGAAAGAACCAATCAGATGCCTCCCTGCCTCCCTGCTCGTTCTCTACCCGTGGCGTGCACCAATCTGAACTCAAAGCGCGTCGCCGCCGCACGTTTCCTGGAGAATGGAAGAGAAAACTCAGCCCTGCAGTAGCACAGGTTACTTGTCATGAGGTAGCGTTGTTGAGTTGAGGTCCTCTCTCCGCTCTGTGTCTGTGAAGTAGTTACGATGCGGCGGTGCTCTTGCATGTGTGTGGGGGGGCGTTGCCTTGGAAGGAACCCCGAGAGGAGGGGGGGGGGTTTAGACGGAGCTGAGGCGATGCTACTTTCACATTATGCTAGCTTTCCGACATCGTCAACCCTATCTTTAAGTATTTCGTACTAATTAGTTGTAATTAGAAGTTCCAGACTCTACTGTTAATGCCAATAATCACTGAAGCTGCTTCAGTTCAGGTAAAAGAAACTTACTGAATAAAATCAACAAATAATCAGTCTTTAGATGATTTAATGTCAGAGTGAAAAGTGCTAATGACTATTTTTATGTAACCATAAAACGCATTATCCTTTTTTTTATTGTGATATTGGACATCAAATTAAACAAATTCTTTGTGGGTAAATTTGGTCACTTGAGAAACAAATCATCAAGGCCAACAGTAGAAACAGAAAGAGAGAAAAGAAATAAAAAATGGGATTAAATATGAAGTACCTCTGAGTGATCCAGCCTGGTTCATATCAACGCTGCTCCACCAGTATTACAACGTATTGTATCGGCCAAAATGTGCAAAATGAGTGAAGAAATGTGTTTGTGTTTGTTGAAGGTTGTGGGAGAGTGGCACTTCAGTCTCATCCACTGTGACATCCTGCTCACCCTGGACGTCATGATGTGCACCGCCAGCATCCTCAACCTCTGCGCCATCAGCATCGACAGGTGGATTCTTCCTTTTACTTTACTCTTTATTTTGCTCTCTTTACCGGGCGAATTTCTCTTTTGCTTTTATTCTCTCCTTTATTTATTGAACTTATAACACACTCTCTCTACGTCTTTCTCTCTTTTATTACAATGTCTCTCTCTCTCTCTCTCCAAAAGATGAAGTTAATGGATTATAAATAATTTCACAGGGACTTTTATCCAGAGCGAAGACCAAAATAACAAAGATGACAGTGAATCAATATGTAATTTCTTCACTTCGTACTCTCCCCTAACCTTGATCTTGATTGGTGCAGGTTGGGCTAAACAAAGAGCTGGTAACACACATGCGTGCAATAAAAAAACAAACATACGCACGTCCACTAAAAACTTGAAAGATGCATCCATCATCCTGCTTTCACAGAGCAGCAGGACAGAAGCCCCTCATACTGTAGTCATCTGTATCTGTAGTCATTTCACAACGTCCTCTGCAGTCATTAGTTCTCCGTGGATCAAGGAGACTGTGTTTGATGATTTGGCGTTCCACCTGATGCCCTCTTTATGGATCTAGGGGGAGGTGGCCAGACGCCCAGCGGGCACGCCGTCAGCAGCTGCACTCTAATTACTCTGACAAAGTGACACATTGAGGCTGGACCAGTTTAGACTTGTGTAATTTGGTGCATTAACTAAGGCTAGAGTCTAATTGCTTTGTCAGAGCTGTAGAAGATAAAATATACACTGCAGTTAGAAAGTTGTCTTGGCTTCATGCCCTAGCAGTTTAAATGAAAACAGTGACTACAAGGTTGAAGTGCTGACAACTTCAATGTGAGGGTGCTTAAATCAGATGAACGGTGTAAAAGTCGGAGCCTTTTATACACAGTCCTCCAATCGTGGATGATAGAAAGTAACTGGATGAATTAGCAAGAACCCAAATAAAGTCATCAGGTTTAGTTTAGTTTCTACTGTATAATTACTCTCCAGTACTTCTCAGTGAATGTGCTCTCATATGGCTTTGACAGGCGGTGAATGAGCTGTGACTGTGTGTACCTAACAAACAATCACTGATCCCCGTTGCTGTAACTCCTGTTCCTCTGTTTTTGATCTAAATGATTTAACTTGACTACTTAAGCTTTATTTCTTTAGTTTATTCCTGTGTCTGCATCCTGTCTATTCATGACACTTCAGTTCCACAGCCTACATAAAGGTTGTGAAATTAGAGGTAGATTTAGATTAGGGCTGTCAAAGTTAAAGCGCTAATGACGCGTAACGCCACTAATTTCTTTAACACATTAACGCAACTTGCGATTTTTAGGTTGTAGCGGGTTCAGTGTTAAAGCTGAGCGAGGATGCTCGCATTATATGAAACTAGAAAACCTAAGGAATCAATTTACTGTATACCAACCATGTCATACTAGCTTGTCGCAAACAAGGTTAAATAACGCTCCAAACTTATGCTAAATTTTGGTGAGGAAAAACTGTCATGGTCATTTTCAAAGGGGACCTCTGACCTCTGACCTCCAGTTATGTGAATGAAAATGGGTTCTCTGGGTACCGACGAGTCTCCCCTTTACAGACATGCCCACTTTATGATAATCACATGCAGTTTGGGGCAAGTCATAGTCAAGTCAGCACACTGACACACTGACAGCTGTTGTTGCCTGTTGGGCTGCAGTTTGCCATGTTATGATTTGAGCATATTGTTTTATGCTAAATGTAGTACCTGTGAGGGTTTCTGGACAATATTTCTCTTTGTTTTGTGTTGTTAATTGATTTCCAATAATAAATATATACATACATTTGCATAAAGCAGCATATTTGCCCACTCCCATGATGATAAGAGTATTAAATACTTGACAAATCTCCCTTTAAGGTACATTTTGAACAGATAAAAAATGTGTGATTAATTTACGATTAAATATTTAATCGATTGACAGCCCTAATTTAGATGCATATTGATGAGATGATACCAACTTGAAAAAAAATAATAGTAGATGATAAAGCTAGTGAGAGTCAGTTGACCATATTTACCAGTCGCGACAGTGATGCTGGTACTGTTTTCACTTAGTGAGTCTGTGTGTGTGTGTCATCATGGCAAGATGTAGTCCTGGAGACACCTACTGTAGCGGGGACTACCACAGAGGTGGTTTGGAGTGCTTTGCCAGGTGTTTATATGTCTGTCTGTAGACAGATTTTTTTCGCAGTCGCGGCCATTGGTCCCCCCACTTTACGCCCCCGGCCTGATGTTGATGTTAGCATTTAGCCCAAAGCACCAATGTGCTGTACACCCTCACAGAGTCTCGAGCATGACTGTAGATGTAATATTGGGACTAAATTATGTTAAAATCAAGCGGCAACCTCCAATTCTGAAAAGTGAAGCCAATGCTGAAGTGCCTTAAACTTGCATTCTCTCTAACAGCCAGCAGGGGGCGACTCCTCTGGTTGCAAAAATAAGTCTGATTGTGTAGAAGTCTATGAGAAAATGAGCCTATTTCTCACTTGATCTATTACCTCAGTAAACATTGTAAACATGAGTTTATGGTCTCAATCACTAGTTTCAAGTCTTCTTCAATACAGCATGATGTTCATTTAGTAAATTATGGTCCCATTTAGAGTCAATTAGACCATAAAGCAGGGGATGCTTTAGGGCGGGGCTACCTTGTGATTGACAGGTTGCTACCACAGCGTTGTCCGGTCTAGGAGTTGTCCGTGTATTTTTCTTACAACTTTAACCCTTTCACAGTGTGTTTTCAGTTCATGAAAGTTAATTGTCTTGTTCAGCGTTCGGTTGAACTTAGCTCCACCCTCTCGTGTCACTTCTGGTTGCAAAAAAACAAGATGGCGACGGCCACAAATTAATCGGTGACGTCACGGTGACTACGTCCACTTCTTGTATACAGTCTATGGTTAAAATGCAGTGTTATTTACTTTTGTCCTGTAGCTAAAATAGAGATGTATACCTTTAGACCCCAAAAGTCCTGTAAGACATGTCGTTGTCCTGCACAACACCTGCATAATTCCTACAGGACTCCTTCACAGCTCCTGAGGTATAAAAACTAAAGTGCTGCACCTCCAACATTCTTGACATTTGACATTTGACTTCTGAAACAACAAAGACTTCCTGGGGGAATTAAAACTACTGATAGTTGAGTTTCATCTGTAGAGTCTTTAGTAACTCTCTGTTTTGGTCCGCGACCTTCTGCTCTCAGTCGGGATTACAGCAGTTTTCTGAAGAAGGCTGCAAGCACCTACGTTCAAAGCAGACGGCTCTAATTGGTTTTGACGTGCTGACAGCTGTGTGTGTGTGTGTGTGTGTTTTGTGTCCTTGTGAGCTGTGAAACAGGCAGTTAGAGCTTTTGTCTGTTTGAGGGGAGACTGGGAGTTTGTTTGTCTCTTTTCTTTATCAGGTGTCTGAGTTTACTTTAAAATATGTGTGAGCATGTCGATGGGATATTGAAGTCTGAAGAAGCATCAAACTCTGTATTGACAAATGAGTTCAAATGCAGGGACCACGAGTGAGTGTGTGAGAGGCATGCTGATGGGTTTGCTTTGTGCTCTATGCATCTTTGTGTTGTGCTTGTATTATTGCAGATACACAGCGGTGGCCATGCCGATGCTCTACAACACCAGATACAGCTCCAGGAGGAGGGTGGCGGTGATGATTGCTGTGGTGTGGTTCCTCTCTTTTGCCATCTCCTGCCCTTTGCTGTTTGGACTCAACAACACTGGTAACAGCTACATCTGACCCCCCACTTACTAGTTTAGGTGTTGTCAGCTCCACCCACGCTGTGCAGTCTTAGACTGTATTCAAAACCGCATACTATACTATATACTACGCACTGATTTGGCAAAAATGTAGCATGTAGTATGCAGTATGCAAACAAAACCAAAATCTACAGTATGCCAAAAATACCTGGATTGAACCAGTCTACCTCGCCTACTGTATCCCACAATGCAAAGCCTTGGAACGGTACAGGCTACGGTTACAACAACATCAACGGCCAAAAACGGCTCTTTTTTTTTACATTTTTCATATCTATTTCATCACTAAATTCACTTATGAAAACTTTGAGGCGAGAAATCAACTGTGTAGATTTTGATTATTGGCAGTTTTACGATATTAGATGGCGAATTGAACATTGGCTCGACCGTTTTCAGAGTTTTGAAGCTCCACAAACTGCCGTGACAGCTAGCTAGCGCCTGCCGGGGTCGCTACCAGCCAGCCGGGCGGTCACGCTCACAGACCGCTATGAGCTGGCTGGAGCTCTCTCAAGAGACCGGTCTCGTAGACAAGACGCTTTTATTTCCTTGTTGACGGATGGTTTGTTTAAATATCACAACACAAATGTCCATTATATAATTAACGTGAATCTGTGATTAGAAATAGAAATGAGGTAAATATGATTAAAAAAAGTTATTTTTATAAAACGTCACTATATCCTGACAGTAGTACATGAGACAGATAATCTAAAAAAAATCATGTTCCTCTGTGTCCTCCGGTGCTCCTAACGGCATCTGCAAGATTTCACAGACCGGAGGAAAACTACCAATAAGAGCTGATCTGTAGTCTGCCGTCCAGCTGCCGTCTATGAGAGCCCTTCTGTCAGTCACTCACGAACTCCGATCAGCTTAGCTGTAAAATGAGAAAGTTTGTGACCAGGCAGCTATGTTGAGATCTGTTAAGGAAATACCAAGCACTGCCCACTAGCCGGAGCAAAGCCAATAGGAACGCTCTCTCTCTCTGAAATGTCATGTGATTGGCCAAAGTCTTCCATCATGGGCTAGATATTTAAAAGTCTGAAAACAGAGCTATGAGGAGGAGCAGAAGTCTAGTTTTCTCTCAGAACACTTGAATTACAATATGCTGAAAGTGTTATTATGGAATTTTTGCCCAATGCTGCCAAAAACATTCTGCCTACTGAAGCTTTATTATATTTTGAGTAGTGGATGGTCACGTGTTCTGTGCTCTATGATTGGACAACGATGTCACGTGTTCATGAATTATTCATGTTCTGCCTTCGCCGTCAGAGACTGTAGGTGTTGAAAGTGACCAATCAAAGGAGCGGACACATCAGCCACTGTCTATTCCATCCCCGCCTCCAAAGTCTCAAAAGTCAACTTGACGAGCGAGCGAGTTGAGCAGTTGCGAGCGTGTAGAGAGGGTCGAGCGAGCGCTCATCACAGCCCAGCGCTCGCGGGACTGCATTTGTGCACGCGGAGCAGAAATGCTCCCTCGCGAGGATGCTTTTCCGCTCGCAGATACTGTTCTGTGTGCGCTAATACTAAATCAAATCAAATCAATTTTATTTGTATAGCCCAAAATCACAAATCACAAATTTGCCTCGGGGGGCTTTACAATCTGTACAGGATACAACACCCTCTGTCCTTGACAATGCAACCCTCACATCGGCTAAGGAAAAACTTAACAACAAAAAAAACATTTTAACAGGGAGATAAAAAATAGAAGAAACCTCAGGAAGAGCGGCAGAGGAGGGATCCCCCTTCCAGGATGGACAGACGTGCAATAGATGTCGCGTGTACAGAGTAACCACATAATGAAAACACAACATAGACAATTTATGACAAAAATGAATACATATAATGTGAATATATGTGAGAAGGTGGATCCAGGAGGATGTCAAGCAGCTTCCAGGCGACACCAAACAGATAGAGCCAGAGCAACACGACCTCCTCTTGACGTCAAAACCAGTAGAGCCAGAGCAGCACGACTTCCACTCCACGCCAATCAGATAGAGCCTTAGCTGCGTAACCTCCTCTCAACGCCATAAAGGTAGAGCCTGAGCAACGCAACCTCCTCTCCATGCCAGATCGATAAAGCCAGAGCAACACGACCTCCTCTCCACATCACGATAGATAGAGCCCGTGCAACACGACCTCCTCTCTACCATGCACCACCAGAGAGTCAGAGCAACGTCACAGAGCGACTGATGGTCCATCACGGGGAAGCCTGATTCAAAGGAGAGAGAGGGGAGAGAGAGAGAGAGAGAGAGAGAGCGAGGCACACAGCAGTGCTTGTGGGACATCAACAACAGAGGGTTATAGAGAGGCAGCGGCTTAAAATTAATAATGTTCTCGTCGGCAGGACTGCTAGGCTGAAATAATAAATTGAGACTGAGACCGACCCACCAGCTAACTAATTGAAAGTTAGGGCAAAAAGATGGGTTTTAAGTTTGGATTTAAAGACCTCCACAGAGTCTGACTGTCTGATGTCTATAGGGAGGTTATTCCAGAGGAAAGGGGCTCGGTAAGAAAAGGCCCTTTCGCCTGCTGATTTCTTTTTCACTCTGGGGACAGACAGGAGTCCTGTATTCTGAGAGCGGAGAGTCCTGGTTGGAGTATAAGATTTAAGTAGATCAGACAAGTAGGAAGGGGAGTACCCATTTACAATTTTATAGGTCATCAGAAGCACTTTAAAATCTGATCTAACATGGATCGGGAGCCAGTGTAATGAAGCTAAAACTGGTGTAATATGGTCAAATTTTCTAGTTTTAGTTAAGATTCTAGCTGCAGTGTTCTGAACCATTTGAAGGCTTCTGGTACTAGAACGAGGCAGAGCTGAGAGCAAAACATTCAGTAATCCAGTCTGGAAGATACAAAGGCGTGGATTAGAATCTCTGCATCGGCCATGGATAAAGAAGACCTGATTTTAGCGATGTTGCGTAGGTGAAAGAAAGCGATCTTTGTGATGTCTTTAATGTGCTGATCAAAAGAGAGAGTTGAATCAAACATGACGCCAAGGTTCTTAACTGTTGAACTCTGGGATATCACACAGTTATCTAGAGTTACTGTTACCTGGTCAAATTTATGTCTGTGTCGAGCAGGTCCAATGACCAGCATCTCCGTTTTATCCGAATTTAGGAGCAAGAAATTACTTGACATCCAGTTTTTCACCGCAGACAGGCAGGCCTCTAATTTAACAATTTGTGATCGATCCTCCGCTTTTATCGGCAAATACAGCTGTGTATCATCAGCGTAACAGTGGAAATCAGTTCCATAGCTACGTATAATTTGGCCCAGAGGTGCGATGTATAGAGAGAAGAGCAGAGGGCCAAGAACAGAGCCCTGAGGTATGCCATATTTCACCTCAGAGAATATTGATGTCGAATTATTAAAAGAGACACACTGCGTTCTTTCAGATAGATAAGATTGTAGCCATGCTAGAGCAAGCCCAGAGATGCCAAATGTGTTCTCTAGTCGGTCAAGGAGTATACGATGATCAATAGTGTCAAAAGCTGCACTTAGATCCAGCAATAAAAGTACCGAGGTGGAATCTGAATCCATGTTTAGGAGCAGATCATTTACGACTTTAGTAAGCGCAGTTTCGGTGGAATGGCAGGCCCTAAAGGCAGATTGAAAGGGTTCGAAAAGATCACTAAATAATATATGGTCAGAAAGTTGCTGAGACACCACTCTTTCTAGAACTTTAGAAAAGAATGGAAGGTTTGAGACTGGTCGATAGTTATTTAGAGACCCTGGGTCCAGATGCGTTTTTTTAAGTAGAGGTTTAACAATGGCTGTCTTGAAACTAGTGGGGACAGTACCAGTCGTAAGAGACACGTTAACAATATTCAACATTGTTGGTCCCAGCCATGGCCATAGATCTTTATAAAGTTTAGCTGGTAAGGGGTCAAGGAGGCAGGTGGTAGGTTTAGAAGCGGAGACCAGTTTAGACAGAGTTTCAAGAGAGACGGTCTCAAAATGTGTAAAGACAGAGGCTAATTGGGACTCGACGCACGGAGATTGCATTGCAAAATTTACAGATGTAGCTGGGAGCGAAGAACTAATTTTATATCTAATCTCATCTATTTTTCTGCAAAAGAAATCTAAGCAATCATGTGCTGTAAAGGATGAGCTATTAGTAGTCGGCTGTTTTTGGGTGAGTTTGGCTACAGTGTCAAAGAGAAATCTAGGATTGTGTTTATTGTTACTGATTAATCGAGAGAAATAAGCTGTTTTGGCAGCGGACAGAGCACGCTTGTAAATTAAGACACACTCATGCCATGGTAAGTAGTTTACTTCCAGTTTTGATTTACGCCATTTGCGTTCCGATCTCCTGCAGGCTTGTTTAAGAGCGCGTGTTTCATCATTAAACCACGGTGTAGACCTCTGTGAGCGTCTGGTTTTAGTAGTAAGAGGTGCAACTGAATCTAGAAGATTAGAAAGGGCTGTGTTTAAATCAGTAGTACAGTTTTCAACAGGACCTGTCGCTGTAATGAAAGGAGCCAGAACCACAGGTAATCGCTCACCAAGTTCAGTTATAGTCGACGGACCGATATGGCGAGTGGTAACTACATCAGCACCCGTATTACGTGGACAGGCTGATGATGCTTCGAATTTAAGAAGAAAATGATCCGACATCACCGATGTGACGGGAGAGACAGTCACGGCAGTTACATCTATTCCACGAGACAGTATCAGATCAAGGGTGTTACCACTGGAATGAGTGGGTTCATGTACAGACTGAATGAAACCAAAAGTATCGAGGAGGGCCAAAAAGGCTTTACATAGAGGATCATCAGCCTTATTCAGGTGAATATTGAAATCACCAATAATTACAATCTCATCAGAGTGAGTGATAATGTCTGAGAGAAATTCTCCGAATTCTTCTAAAAACTGTGAATAAGGGCCAGGCGGTCTGTAAAGTACCACAAGATGGAGCCTGCTGCCCTGGACACGGCAATTCGTGGTTAATGGGGATGATTTTAATACAAGAGACAAATTATATTATAGTATTATAGTATTCATTTCTTGTATAATACTGGATACAACTCTAAGGGCGCTTTCACAAGCCATAGTCCCTTTGGTTAGTCCTGATCAGAGTGAAATTGATACTTTTGGTTTGTTTTCTATTTAGTCTGGCTTGGTTTCACAGTGCATAAATCAAAGCGGACCAAATAAAAATAAGTCACTTATGGCGTGTATGGAGCAAATTTATCTTTTTCATCTCGAGAGCTGTCACTTCTATACAGAGAATCGCAGACTTTGATGCTGTCGACATTTTTTCACTTTGACTCGGCCCTGATCTAACCATACTGTGCGCACGTGCCCCCTTCTCCTCCAGTTCACGACTTAATAAACGTCACAGTTTTTGTGGACTTTATTTATCATGTTCTGTGTGTTCTCTTCGGCCCAGATGTCAAGCAAAAATCAGATTTCTGCAGAGGTCCAGATCGTCCTCTCCCACTCATGTTAACCTGCTGTTTACCTGTGTCCATCTCACCAAATTCCTGCACAGGCAGTCTGCGTTTTTTTTGCTTGGAAAAGATCCGAGACCACCTCTCACAAGCGGTTTAAGACCTGTTGTTTTGGTCTTCAGCAGAGTGCGATTACTGCGTTCACAACCGCTCAAACGAACTGCACCGGGGGTTGAACCGAGTTTGATTAAAGTGGACTAACTGTTTGCTTGTGAAAGCGCCCTAAAAGTCCTTCAAAAGAAACAATCAATAACCTGTGATGACAAGTGGCTTCATTTTAAGGGGTCACAAGCCAAAAAGGTTGGGAACCGCTGAGAACTGTCACTTAAGATTTTAAAAGACAGTTAAAAAAAATGCTAGAAAAAAGCTAAAATAGTCTGATCCTTAATCTCATTTTAAGGAGTACCCAGCTACACTTTTCAAGACTTTACTTTTAGAAGGATTCTGTTTTTGAGAAAGAATTTGGGGATCCACCTTTTCACTTCCATTAAAGAGGCTTGTTGCAGATCCAGCATCTGTTGCAGAAGCCAGTGGAAGGAAAGCATCTTTGGCTCCAGCATGTATTTAACCTGGTTGCCTACAGTATGGCCTGTTCCACACCAATGCAGGTTAAGGCACAAAAAGTCTCTTCTTTTAAATGATCCTAATCTGGAAACGGAAGACTGTGTCCTTCATGGCTAGTTCAGTCCGCAGCTGTTAAGGGATGTTTTCTTAATTTAGCAGTATTCTGCTAAGTGTCATCGTTCTCTGAGGTGTAATTTAACTCACTAATAGAGCAGCGTACACACTTTCTTATGCACAAGCAGCCTCTGCAATATCCTGATCCATCTGTCCCTGAATTTGATTATCAATCTTTGATGCGATAGTAAACAAATCCCATGCATCTGCTCAGTCAACAGAAATGAACATGCACTGAGTCAGCAGACTTTATACTTAAATATCCATTAGCACACATAAACAGATTATTCGTTAATATTCCCATATGTTGTTCTCGTCGAGGGAATGACAGGTGACGTGGGAACACATAATCCTCGATTCGTCTGTTGTCTCACAAAAGACGAACCTCTGCTTTAATGAAGGCAGCTGAGAGGAGGGACTTGATGTGAATGTGCTCGCATTGAAGGCAAACCACTTGAGAATAAGTGGAAAACAAGAAGTTGTGTGAGAGTTGAGAGCCTCAGTTGTGTGTCAAAACATGGCAAGATACTGAATAATTTAAAGTGCGAAAAATATTTCACTCTCCTCAGTAACGGGCTGCTCAGTGTTTGTACTTAAGTGATCAAATTGCATGGGCACGCAAATTTGTGTTTACTGAAACTCACATGAAAACAGCATTTCAGTTGTTGAGAAAATAATCTCACCACACGGTCCATTTAGTAGCTGTTCTGGAGATTTAGATCATATCACATGGTCTTCTTCCATCAGAAGATGGAGTTCGGAATTGTACATGTTTAAATTTAGATTTTTTCTTTCCACTGTAAGAACTTCTCATCCATGCCAGCGTAAAAGCTGCAGATTCAAAGTTCATTCTTGACCAGTGGAAACAGCAGCTGAAACAACAATGTCGCCACAAGGTCAGATTTTAACCCAACATGAACAAAAAGTCTTAAAAGAATCCACATTTTCATGACAAATAGGCAAACTCCATATGCTGATGAAGATCATGTGATGTGTTCTACGGCTCCGTGAAAGCTACTAAATGGTCCTTGTGGTGAGATCATTTTATCAACTGCTGCTGTCAAAGTCAAGAATGATCTTTAAAGCGCAGCATTGGAGTTGTTTTTGTAATTCAGTCAAATAGTTGGACATTTTGGGAAATGTGCTTATTTGCTTTAGAGTTAAAGCTTCAGTAGGCAGAATGTTTTTTGCATCATTGGGCTAAAATTCCATAATAACATTTCAGCATATTGTAATTTAAGTGTTCTGAGAGATAACTAGACTTCTGCTCCTCCTCATGGCTCTGTTTTTAGGCTTTAGAAAATCTAGCCCATGATGGAAGACTTTGACCAATCCCAGGTCATTTCAGAGAGAGAGCGCTCCTATTGGCTGTGCTCCGGCTGGTGGGCGGTGCTTGGTATTTCCTCAAGAGGTCTCAACATGGCTGCCGGGTCACAAACTTTCTCATTTTACAGCTAAACAGTAACTACAGGATGATTCTGAAAACATTTGAGGAGAGAAATAGGCATTACAGTAACAGAATATTGATTCAGTTTTGATCAGCACTGCCTAGTTTGACCGTTTGGTCGGAGTTCGCAAGTGATTGACAGCCGGCTCTCATAGATGGCAGCTGGACGGCTGACTCCAGATCAGCTCTGATTGATTATTTTCCTCTCTTCTGTGAAATCTTGCAGATGCCATTAGGAGTACCAGAGAACACAGAGGCACATGTTTTTTTTCAGATTACCTGTCTCGTGTACTTCTGTCAGGATAGAGAGACTGTTTTATAAAAATAACTTTTTTTAATCAAAAGGTCATTCCTCGTTTTTTGTCCGTTTTCCTAAGAATGTCCAGCAACACGTGATGCAAGTGTCAATTTCTGCCCCAGTCTTTTCAAAATAAACTTCCGTCTTCACAGGAAACAACTTGGTTGGGTTTAGGCAACAAAACTAGTTAGTTAGGTTTAGGAAAAGATTGTGGTTTGAGTTAAAATAACTACGTAAGTGGCGTAACTTCATTACGGAAGTTACGTGACAAATAAATCAGTGTTACTTCTGCCTTCAAAAGAAACAATCAATAACCTGTGATGACAAGTGGCTTCATTTTAAGGGGTCACAAGCCAAAAAGGTTGGGAACCGCTGAGAACTGTAACTTAAGATTTTAAAAGACAGTTAAAAAAAATGCTAGAAAAAAGCTAAAATAGTCTGATCCTTAATCTCATTTTAAGGAGTACCCAGCTACACTTTTCAAGACTGTACTTTTAGAAGGATTCTGTATTTGAGAAAGAATTTTGGGATCCACCTTTTCACTTCCATTAAAGAGGCTTGTTGCAGATCCAGCATCTGTTGCAGAAGCCAGTGGAAGGAAAGCATCTTTGGCTCCAGCATGTATTTAACCTGGTTGCCTACAGTATGGCCTGTTCCACACCAATGCAGGTTAAGGCACAAAAAGTCTCTTCTTTTAAATGATCCTAATCTGGAAACGGAAGACTGTGTCCTTCATGGCTAGTTCAGTCCGCAGCTGTTAAGGGATGTTTTCTTAATTTAGCAGTATTCTGCTAAGTGTCATCGTTCTCTGAGGTGTAATTTAACTCACTAATAGAGCAGCGTTCACACTTTTGTATGCACAAGCAGCCTCTGCAATATCCTGATCCATCTGTCCCTGAATTTGATTATCAATCTTTGATGCGATAGTAAACAAATCCCATGCATCTGCTCAGTCAACAGAAATGAACATGCACTGAGTCAGCAGACTTTATACTTAAATATCCATTAGCACACATAAACAGATTATTCGTTAATATTCCCATATGTTGTTCTCGTCGAGGGAATGACAGGTGACGTGGGAACACATAATCCTCGATTCGTCTGTTGTCTCACAAAAGACGAACCTCTGCTTTAATGAAGGCAGCTGAGAGGAGGGACTTGATGTGAATGTGCTCGCATTGAAAGCAAACCACTTGAGAATAAGTGGAAAACAAGAAGTTGTGTGAGAGTTGAGAGCCTCAGTTGTGTGTCAAAGCATGGCAAGATACTGAATAATTTAAAGTGCGAAAAATATTTCACTCTCCTCAGTAACGGGGTGCTCAGTGTTTGTACTTAAGTGATCAAATTGCATGGGCACGCAAATTTGTGTTTACTGAAACTCACATGAAAACAGCATTTGAGTTGTTGAGAAAATAATCTCACCACACGGTCCATTTAGTAGCCGTTCTTGAGATTTAGATCATATCACATGGTCTTCTTCCATCAGAAGATGGAGTTCGGAATTGTAGATGTTTAAATTTAGATTTTTTCTTTCCACTGTAAGAACTTCTCATCCATGCCAGCGTAAAAGCTGCAGATTCAAAGTTCATTCTTGACCAGTGGAAACAGCAGCTGAAACAACAATTTAGCCACAAGGTCAGATTTTAACCCAACATGAACAAAAAGTCTGAAAAGTATCCACATTTTCATGACAAATAGGCAAACTCCATATGCTGATGAAGATCATGTGATGTGTTCTACGGCTCCGTGAAAGCTACTAAATGGTCCTTGTGGTGAGATAATTTTATCAACTGCTGCTGTCAAAGTCAAGAATGATCTTTAAAGCGCAGCATTGGAGTTGTTTTTGTAATTTAGTCAAATAGTTGGACATTTTGGGAAATGTGCTTATTTGCTTTAGAGTTAAAGCTTCAGTAGGCAGAATGTTTTTTGCATCATTGGGCTAAAATTCCATAATAACCTTTCAGCATATTGTAATTCAAGTGTTCTGAGAGAAAACTAGACTTCTGCTCCTCCTCATGGCTCTGTTTTCAGGCTTTAGAAAATCTAGCCCATGATGGAAGACTTTGACCAATCCCAGGTCATTTCAGAGAGAGAGCGTTCCTATTGGCTGTGCTCCGGCTGGTGGGCGGTGCTTGGTATTTCTTCAGCTGATCTCAACATGGCTGCTGGGTCACAAACTTTCTCATTTTACAGCTAAACAGTAACTACAGGATGATTCTGAAAATATTTGAGGAGAGAAATAGGCATTACAGTAACAGAATATTGATTCAGTTTTGATCAGCACTGCCTAGTTTGACCGTTTGGTCGGAGTTCGCAAGTGATTGACAGCCGGCTCTCATAGACGGCAGCTGGACGGCTGACTCCAGATCAGCTCTGATTGATTATTTTCCTCTCTTCTGTGAAATCTTGCAGATGCCATTAGGAGCACCGGAGAACACAGAGGCACTTTTTTTTTTTTTCAGATTACCTGTCTCGTGTACTTCTGTCAGGATAGAGAGACTGTTTTATAAAAATAACTTTTTTTAATCAAAAGGTCATTCCTCGTTTTTTGTCCGTTTTCCTAAGAATGTCCAGCAACACGTGATGCAAGTGTCAATTTCTGCCCCAGTCTTTTCAAAATAAACTTCCGTCTTCACAGGAAACAACTTGGTTGGGTTTAGGCAACAAAACTAGTTAGTTAGGTTTAGGAAAAGATTGTGGTTTGAGTTAAAATAACTACGTAAGTGGCGTAACTTCATTACGGAAGTTACGTGACAAATAAATCAGTGTTACTTCTGGTTTAACACAGGATACGAACAGCGGTCTTTTCAAAATAAACTTCCGTCTTCACAGGAAAAACCAGTCTTTTCAAAATAAACTTCCGTCTTCACAGGAAACAACTTGGTTGGGTTTAGGCAACAAAACTAGTTAGTTAGGTTTAGGAAAAGATTGTGGTTTGAGTTAAAATAACTACGTAAGTGGCGTAACTTCATTACGGAAGTTACGTGACAAATAAATCAGTGTTACTTCTGGTTTAACACAGGATACGAACAGCGGTCTCCTGGGTGAAAGTCCGGTGTTATTTGACCCGCTCATCCACCCCGACCAAAGAGTATAGAAGCAAAAGGCGAAACTCCTGTGCTTTTTTGACAATGGCCGCTAGATGGCACTGTGGTAGCGCTGCCGCCATTTTGGACTGAAAACACCAATGAGTCCATTGCCGTGGATGTATAATGAGACGTCTGTAAATCAGAGGATAATTTTTTACAAACACATAAATAGCCCTCAGTTAAATCGTTATGTCCATGAAGTTGTAAACTGTTCACAAATATCTGAATCCAGAGTTATTTTCCTCGGCATAATGAAGGTGCATCAGATCCACAGGACTGCACCGCCCTGCACGCTCATTAGACATATCCGGTTCTGCCAGCTTCCTGCTAGCTGTATGCAGCTGTAATAATGGATATATTGGCTGTAATTCATCACTTTTATTATCTTATAATACACCCATGGGCTGTATGCTGTAAGCCTGTACCGTGGTGGATGTATTAACGTCTCTGTTCCCAAACAACCGGCTATCGGCCAGTAGCTAGTAGTGCTAGTAGCTAGTAGTGCTAGTAGCATGACATAAACAGAATTTAATGGAGTTGTAGACTATTTAATAACACACAGGGCAAAAGCACAGGACACAATCTCTAATACATCCATAGTCTCTGGTCTATGGGACATTTTGGAGATCCTTCATATGAAAAAGTTTGAGATTACTCTCAAAATCTGTGTGCTGGATTTTTCTAACTTCCATTTATGTCCATCGCTCACTTTATGCTCCTCGGCGAAGCGGCAGGGCAAAAAGTTTAATAATTAAATTAGAAAGTAGGCTAAGTGAATAGTTATAATAGTATGAATATTTATAATATTTTATTGTTCAACGTAGGGCATTTCGGTAGAAACATTCAAATTATGACAATAGAATATAAATAATATTGTTTTACTTTTGTACGGCACCTTGTAGGCGGACGTTTTACTGGCGTCTGGTAGTCGCTTTCAGTCCAAAATGCTAAACTCAGCTAACCATCTTCTGGCTCAATGTAAAACAAACAGACATGAGAAATTGGCAAAACTGAAACAACAGTCAAATCATGTACTGTGACGGTCTCTGAAAGTTTCTGAACAATATAAATTCTTTGCACTTTCCTCTCTCTGTATTAGCCAGCCGGGAAGGCACCACATGCAGCTTTGCCGATCCGGCCTTCGTGGTGTACTCATCCGTGGCCTCCTTCTACGTTCCCTTCATTGTGACGTTGCTGGTGTATGCGCAGATCTGCGTGGTGCTGCGCAAGCGAGGCAGACGCACCGCCCCGCGGCGCAGACACGGCCTGCACACACAAGGCGGGGCTGAGGCGGCAGAAGGTCATCGACACAGGAAGGTAGAGTCACAGATTTGTCGACTGAAAACAAGTGTTTTGATGATTCTTAAGCCGTTCATTTTACAGACTGTCTGTCTGTCTGTGTTCTCCCTTTTCTCTTCCAGCAAATGTTGGCATTGATAGATGTTGACCCTCTGGCCTGCACCAACATTGATTGTACCACCAAAAAAGTTGAGATGAAGTCCATAACTTCAATGTGAAAAAATATCAAATCAAAAGTTTCCAAAATGTGCTTTAATTGAGTGTTTGCTTCACCCATCATCCATATTTTAAACCTCTGACACACTCCATCAAATATTCTGTATCAGCTTGTTCCAGCTCTGCGTTATAGGAGCTATAGGATGTTTACACTCAGTGAAATATGCAAACTCAAGACTCTGCAGCATTCTGTCAACTAGAAATAGTCCAGATGTCTTGCGTGTAATTTCATCTATGTTTTTCCAACCCGTCCTCACTCCCAACTCGTCAAATACCGCCATTTTGTCAGCGCCCCTCAGCATCAGACACCGACGCACGGAGGAACCCTTTAGCAACATTATATGACGAACCGGGCTTTCAAGTAACTCCAATGTAAACCCTCCTGCAGCGTTAATCGACAGTCGGAGCAAGAGACGTAGTATTAACAGCGTTAGAGTCCGTTCAGGGCGGGGAGGGGAGGTGGATGGGTCAAACAAACACAAGACTTTCAACCAGGAGACCGCTGTTCGTGTCCCGTGTGAAACTAAAAGTAACATTGAATTTTGTCACGTGAGTCGTTTAGTATCACCGGCCCCGTGAGTCACTAGTCATGTGAGTCGCTAGTCGGTGAAGTTAACGTCAACCACGACCGCTTCCTAACCCTACCTAAGTGGTTGTGTTGCCTCAACCTAACTTCCTGGGAAAACATAAGTTTATTTTGAATGGACACGATGCACGTAACGAGCGTATATTGACACGCCGTCCCTGGTCCATCCAAAAGTAACGCAAGAGGGTCACCCCGTGCGACAGCCTCCATCGCGAGGGGCACTGACCAAACGGCGGTATTTGACGAGTTGGGAGTGAGAATGTGTTGCTTTTCCCAACACTGTGGGATCTCCTCTAGAATTTCAGGGCTTGGGCTGGAGTCGATAACGTTACTCGCTCCGGAGTTAACCGCCGTCACTCCACTCAGCCGCCAGGAAACAAGACACTTCACCACTCACTTCCCACATACACACACACTCTACGCACTGACTCTGCTATTCTCCAAATGACCTACTGTACCTCTTACAACTACTGGCTTTAGATTCGCATTTTCACGTTGGCCACCGTAGTTCTTCTACACGCTTGTCCCACGGGAGAGGCTGCAATCTGCAACCTCACCGCTAGATGTTACACACTGTTCCTTTAAAAAAAAAACATTTTCGGCCAATGTATTTTAATCACTTTTTCGCTCTTCAAACATCGCTATCGGCATCAACTTCAAAAATCCAGTGCCGGTTGGGCTTTTCCCAAGACTGTATTTTTTATGCTGCTTCCTTCCCTTTCAGAATAAGTGTACACAACCAGAGGATGTGAAGTTGTGCACCCTGATCCTGAGGCCCACCACCGCTGGCCCACAGCGCAAGAAAGTGGTGAGTCTCTCAGCATCACACATGGCCTCTCTCTCTTCGCTGTCACTTTCCTGTCTGTCTCATACAACCTGTTGCCTCTGCAGTGATGCTCTGCTGGCTTCCTGTTGTCCTTTCTTAAATGCCCCCCTTTCTCTGCCTTTGTATCATCTTTATAATCAAGCATCCACACCTTTGTTTGTCCCCCAACGCTCACCTCCCTCACCACCCTCCTTCCTCCCTCTCTGTGTGTCAGACCCTTGTGAAGGAGGCGGTGGTTCACCCCCTCGAAGTGGAGCCGGGTCAGTTCCTGCCGCAGACCGAGCAGAGCCTGGCTCCTCCTCCTGCCCCCCAAACCGCCTCCCACTCGGGACGGGCCAGGATCTCCCTGGCCATCTCAGTTGGACCCGCACCGGTTCATCCCTCCACCGTGACACGATCGGCCCTGATGCCTCGCCCCCCCACTCTCGAGGACGGCATGAGGGGCCGTGAGGGATGGAGGGAGCGCAGCGGAGGGAGAGATAAATGGGGGATCACCAAGGAGAGGGTGAGAGGGAGGCTGTCGCAGCAGAAGGAGCGGAAGGCGACACAGATGCTCGCTATTGTGCTCGGTGAGCGGAGGGCGGTACAGACTAATTGATGAGGTCTTCTTTAGACCATGTCCAGTACACATACGGTACCACGTGTGTATGTCAGAGTTATTATAGTAAACTAAAACTGAAACGAAAATGAAAATAAACACTGAAAAATATTGTTAGTAAACTAAAATAAATAAAAACTATATCTTTTCAGATAAACTAAGACTAAACTGTCCCACCTCACATCACCTTCTATATCTGATTAATTGTATGTCTTCATCTAGATGTAGAGTTCATTATTTTAAGTTTTATTAAAAAAAAATAAATGTAAATTTGATATAGAGAAACCAATGTAAAAATCAGGGCTGGAATCTGATTATAAAATACCTTTTGATACGTAAACACTTCAGTTTAAAGGTCCTAAGTGTGAGATTAGGAGCATTTCTATAGACTCTGGCTCTCAACATGGCGACGGCTGAGCCGGCAGCTGGTAGCTAACGGTGCATAACAGTGAAAACGACGGCAACACTGCTGACAGACTTAACGGTGTTAGGCTGCATTCACACCAGATCCGGCGATGTGGTGAAAACATCTTGAATGGGGGTAGTGTATTTAGGCTGTGGCGGCCGCAGGGGGTGCCGGAAAAAAATGCAACTTTAAATTGCAAAGTAGAAACAGAATCAACTTTTGGAGAAACGCAACCCACGTCACGCCGCGGCAGTGGTGGAAGGTAACTAAGTACTTTTACTCAAGTATTGTACTTAAGTACAATTTTGAGGTACTTATATTTGAGTATTTTCATTTCATGCATCTTTATGCTTCTACTCCACTACATTACATTTGACAAATATAGTTACTGTTACAAAAAAACAACAACCTTATGATAAGTTTCAATTAAAGATCAAACCAGTGCTGGTCTAGTTTGGCCCCACTGCCATGTCTCAGATGTCTATGAGTTGTTGATGGGACTTTTCCCCTCTATTTTTCAGATAGTTTTATATAAATAACTGTTGGAATCCCAGATAGATCAAATTCTTCAATATTTCACCAAAAATCAAAGATTAGTCCAAAATATTACTCGAATTTTTTGAAGCAGAAATTTGTTTTTTCTTCTTTTCTACCCCATTAATCATCTCAAGACCCCTCAGATTATTTTGTGATTCTGTTTGAGGGGTCTGACCCCAGGGTTGGGAACCACTGGACTAAACTACTGATATAATATATAATATATTATTGTAGCCGACTGCTACTACCGGGGTTCACCTCAGCACACAAAGTCAATGGGAGGCAGGATCCAGTTCTCGTGCTCTTTATTCGGCACTTACACACATACACATTTCAACACTGGCGCCGTGCGCTCTGGCTGCACACTATACACAATATTCACTTCTAGAGCTCCTCTCTCAATAGCAGGCTCTGGAGAGCCGGTCCCTGGCTTCTCAGTCCTCGCGTCCCAGCCCGCACTACTGCATACAGTATAAGAGAAGAGTCGTTAGATCACTCATCCCAGCTGCGCCCAATTAACACACCTGAGCACTGCTCCCTGAGCCGCTCCACCCCTCTCTCCCCTGCAGCTGAGCAGCGACCACGCCCTCCCTCCACAATTAGAGATATAATAATGTATACTTTGCAAAACAAGTACTTTTACTTTGAAACTTTAAGTACAATTTGATTATAATACTACTGTACTTTTACTTAAGTAAGATTTTAAATTACTTTTACTTGTAATGGAGTACTTATACATCGTGGTATTGGTACTTTTACTTAAGTAAGAAATCTGTTGTTGTTAATGTTAATCCTTGAGGGGGGACGTGAGGGTGGGTGCTACACTTTTGCAATGGCGCCGCAGTGCAGAGCGGCGGCCGTGAGCGAGCCAGTGGGGCACGCTCACATGCACCAAAAGCACGCTTGGCCGTTTGTAAACAAAGCACGGAGAAGCTCAAATTACAACACACACAGAGGGAGTGACTTCATTCTCTGCTCAGGTAGACATTGCTCCTCTATATCTTTACATGGACAATAGTTATTTGCTGCTATATTAATGCACTGGATATCATATAGAGAACCTTTAAGAGGGTTTTTCCTTTCTACCCATCTTTAACTCACTATCTATAACCAGAAGCATCGTGTAAACTGTGCTCATTACGAGAGCATCTCCATTTTGTCGGTGTCTTCTCGAAGCAGGAAACACAATAACCTTGGGCTGAATGAGAACAGAAAATCTAGGTAAAAATCTGTTTAAAATCATCTTAAATTGTTCTGTAAAAATTGGTAACTGAAAACTTATTTTGTCAAATCATCCATGGCACCAATTTATATTGGCCTCTATAATTTATGGCTTTTCACTTGGATTGTATTTTGTTTCCCGCCGACCTCATCTGTTTCGTGATTAATGTGACTTGGCGGCTGTAACACTGGATTGATGAAGCTCTCTATTTATCTATTCATGTATTGTTTCAGCAGTTTTATGGTTCTGTGTGAAATACAAATGCAGCAGTTGGCGGGATGTTTCGTTAATTATATCCCTGCAGAATTTGCTAGAAACACTCATCCTCTAATCTACCTCCTGTCCCTGTTTCCAAGGTGTGTTCATCATCTGCTGGCTGCCTTTCTTCCTGACCCACGTGCTGAAGGCCCACTGCAGGAGCTGCTGTATCTCGCCGTCACTGTACAGCGCCGTTACCTGGCTGGGATACCTCAACAGCGCCGTCAACCCTGTCATCTACACCACTTTCAACATCGAGTTTCGCAAAGCCTTCATCAAGATCCTGCACTGCTGAGAGCTGGGGAGAAGAGAAGCGTAAACTGTCAAGGAAAGAAAGCCTGACTTTGACTTGGAATCAGAGGTGAGAGAGAAAGAAGTAGTTGTCAGTTTTTGATGCACAGGAAGTGGGGATGAGACAATAGATTGGCAACTGATGAGTTAAGTAGCAAGACGAGAGGAATGTAAGTTAGCAGCTCAGAGAAGACTGACGAAAGGCAGAAAACACGGCATACAGGCGGAATAAAAACACTAAAAGAGTTTGTGACAAGTAAAAGACAGCTACAAGAACACAAACGAGACTGGAGATGTTTATGGAAAAGAAGACATGCACTGTGTTGTGTACATACAATCTGAAGGGGGAATATGTGAGGACTGATCTCCCCGCAGCATCCAGACTGAAAGACTCCCTGAGACGTGACTGTTTTCCCAATACTCAATATGCCGTTGTATTTTCTTGTAATCTTTGAACAAACGGCATCTCGTTATTTGTCCGCATGTGCTCGTCTTTCTCAGAGGACTGGAACAAGTCGAGACAAGTCGAGACAAAGAGAACAACTTTAACCTAAGAGTACCGTACAAAAGGTCTTTTGTTTGTTTTATGCCCAAGGCTCGATCACTATTCACACTCTTTGCAAACCCACTGAAGTTACATCAAGGCAGAATTATTAATTTGGTGATTGAGCGCACATTTGAAATCAGCAGTCAGTGAAGAGAGCTTTCATCTAATTTAATGTGTACACATTTTGCTTTAAATAAATGTAAATGTTGGTGTTGTAAATAATTTACTGGTTTAGAAGAAGGATCGCAAGTATTGTACAAACCATTGATAATAGTAATAAACATTTTCTTTCATTGCTTATTTAGTTAACTTTGCTATCTTTATTCGTCCCAAAGGAGATTTGTTTTCTACCCAAGATGCTAAGTTTACGTTGCATTTCTACTAAAATAAATAAACAAAGAACAAACGAGTGCAATGCATGAATGAAAGTGCAACCAGTTATAAAATACAAGCAAAATTTACACATCCTTAATTTATAGGATTGTAAAGTGAATTTTACTCACCCTCTGCAGTGTCACAGAGGTAGTAAAAAGCACTAAGAGCCCCAGTGACTGTAAAGTTACGCAGGTATTACACACACACACACACACACACACACACACACACACACACACACACACACACACACACACACACACACACGCACACACACACACACTAGTTAGTATTCAGACAGGACTCCATGTGCACACTGAGGATGAGCCTTGTTTTATTTAAGGCTCCATCCCTGCTATCAATATGGTGAAAAATCTCACAATGGTTTTTCCCCGTTTTTTAATACTGAGATTGGAAGATAGTTGATTTAAGCAAGTTGTGTTGAATATTTAAAAGATTATTTGGCACCTGTGCCCCTGACATATCTTTTTATTTTTCGTATTGATTACCTTTAAGGGGACATTTCAGGCTCATTTTAGGTTCATTTTGGGTTTCTACTAGAACATGTTTACATGCTTTAACGTTCAGAAGACACATTATTTTTCTCATCCTGTCTGTCTGAATATACCTGTATTGAGAGCCAGCCCTGGCCAATTTGGTGCCCTCGGCAAGATTTTAGCTGGTGCCCCCTACCTCTTTTGGCATGCACAAAGCAAAAGCAAAGCAAAGCAAAGCAAAAGCAAAGCAAAAGCAAAGCAAAAGCAAAGTAAAGCAAAAGCAAAGCAAAGCAAAGCAAATGCAAAGCAAAAGCAAAGCAAAAGCAAAGCAAAGCAAAAGCAAAGCAAAGCAAAAGCAAAAGCAAAAGCAAAAGCAAAGCAAAAGCAAAAGCCAAAGCAAAGCAAAGCAAAACATAGCGCACCCTAGCGGGTTCTTAAACATTGTTATTTTTCTGCAAACAGGATTGAAATAGCCTCTTAACCTGTTTATAATATATATATATAATTTATTTTACCACTAATACTGATTTTCAAGACTCCTATTTTTTATAAAAAATAATTAAATATATATATTTAATTATTTTTTATAAAAAAAGGAGTCTTGAAAATCAGTATTAGTAGTAAAGAGTCTTGATGTGTGTGTTTGTGTGTGTGTGTGTGTGTGTGTGTGTGTGTGTGTGTGTGTGTGTGTGTGTGTGTGTGTGTTTGAATGGGCCAGAAATTAAAAAGTAGCCTTCTTGCAGGCATATTTGTAACATAATTTAACATCTAAAAGTGAAAAATAGAACCATAGGTTATATTTTTTATTAGACTCTGCCTCTCTCCTCCTCAGTTCCTGGTTTACTTGACGTACTTATAACCCTTTCAAAATTATGGTGGATCATCTGACTGTCATTTGAAGGCTGTTGCGGGTTTCATTTTGGAAAGTAGTGGACATACAGTGGTATCGTGAATTTTGAGATTGCGATGAATCCGTTGATACCAAACATGTCATGCTAGCTTACTGGGAATGGGGCTAAATATCGCTCCAGAGTTGAACTGTCTCTACCACGAGGTCCGTGATACCTCAGTGGTAAACGTGTTACGGTCGGCTGTTTTGTGTCCCCTCCGCCACTTGGTGCCCTAAGCACAGTGTGTGATGCGTGTGTGCCTAGCGGCGGCGCTGGTAGTTCTCAAGCTGTGGGCGGTATATTCTAATGAGCCTGCATGTGACATAGGAAGGGGAGCCAACTCTGAATTGCTTGTTGAATCACATGTTTTCTGATTTAGACAGCCCACAAAAAACTGACTGGGTTGTCTTATTTCACAGTTTGTGGGCTGGTCGGCACTCCAGATGCCCAAATGTATGTGCACAAGCACTGAAAAAAGTTTTTCATTATATGTCCCCTTTAAAATTCATATCTAAAAACACATCCTGCCACTGAACATTGGTACACAGTCTGTGATCAAAACTAATTCCTTTAAAGGAATAGTTTCATATTTGGGAATATGGACATATGCTTATTTTCTTACAGAGAGTGAAATAAGAAGATTGTTACCACTCTCACAATAAATATGAAGCTGGAGCCAGGAGACACTTAGTTTAGCTTATTTTAGTTTAGCTTATCTTAGTTTAGCTTAGCTTAGTTTACCATAAAGACTTGAAACAGGGGAAACTGCTCACCTGGCTCTCTCTGAAGTTAACATCCGCCATTGCAGGAATATATAGATATTTATAGGTCCTAGTTATGGAAAGTTTCAAGCGAAACCTACATTTAATTATATAATTAATTATCATTAGCCACATCATACAGTTACAAAAGATCCACTTTCACAGGAAAGGATATCAAAGTTCAGTTTACTGTCTGTGACTGACAGCTTCCTGTCAGTAACTCTGATGCGCCCGTCTGCCCTGCTGCTGTGGTTGCTGCAGAGCTCTACATGTATGTGTCTGAAGAGCTCAGATTGATGCGAGTTGCCAGTCAGTCTGATCGGAGTAAACAAGGACTCTGACACCAATATGGAAGCAAATAAGGCCTGCACACTTTATTTATTTATTCATTCATTCAGTCAGTCAGTCAGTGTCATGTTCAGTTGGGGAGGGTGCAACTCCATGCTCATGTTATAAACAACAAGCATACTCAGACTTGTTTAAAACTTCAGCATAGGAATGTTTGTGCGGCTACATTATAGACCATTTATGTGAGGCAGCCAATAGTAAATAACATAAATAGCACAACAGCAGCTCAGGAAACAGTTTAGCGAGGGTAAAAATATTGTGACTGCAAGAAAATTGAAGACATTTTACACAGCTTGATAAAACCATAACATTTCACAATACAGGAAGTGATGACATCTCTCTAGAGAAGCATACTTTGTGCATACTGTACTTTTCCAGTTTGTTGAAATGTTTGCTTGCTGTTATTGTTTTATTTTTACATTTGACGTTCGATAGAGTGCTGCAGGGATGACGTATTTTTGTAGGCTAACCAGGAAGTTAGCATTGCCCTGGTTCCCTCAACAAAAAGCCAATGGGGTTTTTCCACTGGGTTTTCGATTATAGCAGAAAAAAAGCTCTGTGGCAAACACACGTTTATGATACATTTAACGCCACTAATTTCTTTAACGCATTAACGCAATCGATCTTCCGGAGGTTGTCCCGGGATCAGTTTTAAAGCTAGAGTGAAGATACTGGCATCATAACTTAAGAAAACCTAACGAATCTATTGGTTGCATTTTTGGGAAAGTCATAGTCAAGTCAGCACACTGACACACTGACAGCTGTTGTTGCCTGTTGGGCTGCAGTTTGCCATGTTATGATTTGAGCATATTTTTTATGCTATGTTAACTGATTTCCAATAATAAATATATACATATATTTGCAGAAAGCAGCATATTTGTCCACTCCCATGTTGATAGGAGTATTAAATACTTAACAAATCTCCCTTTAAGGTACATTTTGGACAGATAAAAAAATTGTGATTAATCGCGACTAACTATCGACAATAATGCGATTAATCGCAATTAAATATTTTAATCGATTGACAGGCCTAGTGTCAATGCAATCGCCAGAAGTGAAAAGCTATCGCTAGGCTATAAACAAACTACACCACGGTGGCATGAGTGCGAGTTTACACACAGGGCTGTAAAGGCAGACCAGGCGGCGTAATGACGTTAGCCACTTGTTAGCAACCGTCTTTTTTAAGACACGTAAAAGCTTCAAAATTCAGCAGTGGGATAATTACTGACGTATTTTATATGTTAACCAAAGACCTTATTTTAGTCATCTATCTAAAAACCCATTCAAAAAACCATCGACTTCCAAAAATGCTAACTCATTTCCGGGTTTTAGGACTCATTCTGCAGCACTCGCAGCATCGGTCGGTCCACCTCTTTGTTCCAGACTGAAATATCTCAAACAGCTATTGCCCTGAAACTTTGTACAGACATTTGTGTTCCCCAGAGGATGAATCCTGCTGACTTTGGTGATCCTCATCCTTTAGCATGTAGCTTTCTCTCTGTGTTTTGTGAAATGTAACTAATTTTTTTCTTCAGTTCCATTTTTGTTTATCTTTTTTGAAAAAGTTGTGTTGTCAGTTTGCACCATGTTTACCACGCTGCAGACGCAGTGACACACTTTCCCAGCAGGTGATGCGGTCATGTCTCCTCCACCACGTTTGATCTTTGAAGTGAACCCAGCAGTGTAACCTAGAAGATACTGAGTAACAACTCGACCGGGGCTCCTTGTTGCGGCCAGCACCTCGCACTGTTACTGGCAGTAACGTGATAGGACGAACAAAATACCCTTGAGACGACTGGACACACACACACACACACACACACACACACAGACTCATACACACAATTACGCCTCTTCAGATTCATAATAGGAGTATGATTATTGGATACATATCTTTCAACTATGAGAAATTCAACTCCTTGACTCTGTGAATGTGTGTCTGTCCGTGCTGCCATTATGTTCCTTGTGAGTGGGAGCAGCTCATTGGTGTGGTGTACATTACCCTCTGTTGTTAAACTCTGACCCGAGCTCACAATTATCCCCATACATATTTCATAGACGCCCGATGACAAGAGTGCACGTATCCGTTACTGACCTGACTGCTACAGCCTCGCCTGCTCTGACCAGAGGAGAAAGATTAAGTTGGAGAGGGAAGAAGAGGAGACTGGAAGGAGGAGGACGAAGATGATGAAGGGGGTGAGACAATGAAAGGATTAAGTGGTAACTGAAGAGAGGAAGAGGAGAAGAGAGACAGCGGTAGAATTGCAAGTGAAGAGGTGACAAACTGCAGAAACCTGTGTTATCTGAAGATGATGGATTCACGGTAACCGGGCACATATCTTTGGATTAAAGATGCACCAGAGCAGGCGGGCGTCCTCGGTGTCTAGTCACTGACGGTGCGGCGGTGATGTATTTCTTTTTCCTCACTGTGGTTTAATAAGTGTGGAGGAGACGCACTCGGATGAAGAATCCCACGCATACAAATGAAGCTGAAATCTGGATGGCTGATATTCAGGTGAGAAAACATGTTTAGAGACGGATGTGATGAGATGTGAAGATGTGATGGAGAGTTCAGTGTATTGATCAAACAATGTGTGCAATCACAGAAGTCCTTTCTTGCAGTTAGTAATCAATGGCGGATAAACAACTCAAGTCATATAACTCTTTATTCTTAGGAGAGAACTTTTTGTGGCCTTATATTGCATTTCCTTATGAATTACATTATTTTGGCTGGACCGCAGAGGACCAGTCCTACAAACTCAGTCTGTCACTGAGACACTGACTGAGTGAGTGACTGAGTGATGAAGTTACACGCTTTGTCGGCCGAGCGTTGGAGTTTCCTCATTGGCCGTTGCGCTTTTAAAATGAAAGACGGGAACAGTCTTTTATGTAAATGAGTCGTTCAGCACGACGCGACCGGCTCACGAAACTTGGACCAAGCTGTCAAACTAGGTGATCTAGTTCTAAAATTAAACAAGATTCAGCGGTGGCATAGCCTATTTCTCGCTTAAAATGTTTTCAGAAGTAGATTTTGGTGAATTGTTTAGACGGAATAACAAAGTTTACGAGCAGACCGCCATGTTGTTTCCTGTTTGAAATGGCGAGCAGAAAACCAGGGACCAATCAGGTGCATTCCACGAAAAGGTTACGTCACCGCTTGGACGGCCAGTTGAGTTGAGTAGAGCAGCGTGTCCTCTCGTGTCCTCGTCGGACCTGGTGGACATGTACCGCTGGATTTAACATTATAGACATGACCACTGACCGTTTGTATAACAAGTTAGCCACAAATTCACAGACTGACCGCACACGGTCCAGACATATACTCGGTTTTGACCGAGTGTTGTTAGCTTTGTATTTGGATGAAGTCTCTTTGGGAAAATCTGTTGTATTCCGTCTCATAATTTAACCAGGTTTAATTACCAAGATTCAATCTGACATTTGTTTAAAATGAAGAAATTCACAAGCCTCTTTTTTGAGTAATATGAGATAATAAAATGCACTTTTAAGGGCAACAGTAGACTTATTCTATAATATGTGAGAATATCAGCACTCAATATCTTAAAGTTACTCACAGAAACATTATTCCAAGCTCATGACTTTTGTTTCTTTTGCAGGACTCAGCTGAGGTTTCAGGGTTTCCTTCCATGTCCCTCCCCTCAGCTCAGCCATGTCTGAAATCCAGCAGATCTCATCCGGACCAGCACACGTACGCTGCTGATCAGACCCCGCAATATCAAAGAGAATGAACGCTAACTTTAAACAGAGTTTGCATTTCATCACAGCTACCAGTATGGACTTGCAGGTCCAAGCAGGCAGCGCCAGCGCTCCTGATGCACAGCAGCCAGTTGTTGCGTCACTCTATCCGTCCCTTGACCACTGGTCATCAACATCTTTTCAAAGTCCAACCAGTCATGAAGTACTGAGTGTGTCGTCTCTGGTCCCTTCTACAGTCCTCACACTCATGCCTCACTATCAACCCACATCTAATGAAAACTTCTACCCAGAGCCTCCATCTTTTTATAATGTAACACCAGATCCTCAACTCCCAGGAACATCTGGTTCCTCAGAGCCTCAGGATCAAAACACCCTGCCTTCCCCACCTCCTTGTAGTGATAATCCCCAGGAAGTTCAGCAGAGGAAGCCGTCAGATGGAGGCCCACTGGAGGAGGGATCAGTAGGTCTCATGTTACCCAAAGATCTCCCCGATGAAGAGCCAGGTATGGTAATAATTCAGGGTGTTGGTTCAATGTGGAGTTTTGATGAGGTCTCACATGGACTCTGCTTTAAACCAACACAGTCCCAAGTCACTGCAACGAACCCAAACATGATAAAAACACACTGTACATACGAGTGAAACCACTACATGGCCACAGGACAGCAAGTTTCATCAGCAACTTAAAGCTGCAGTAGGCAGAAAGTTTTTGGCATCATTGGGCAAAAATTCCATAATAACCTTTCAGCATATTGTAATTCAAGTGTTCTGAGAGAAAACTAGACTTCTGCACCTCCTCATGGCTCTGTTTTCAGGCTTTAGAAAAATCTAGCCCGTGACGGGAGACTTTGGCCAATCACAGGTAATTTCAGAGAGAGAGAGCGTTCCTATTGGCTGTGCTCCAGCTGGTGGGCGATGCTAGGTATTTCTTCAACTGATCTCAACCAAGCCCCCGGGAAGTGCGCCGGTCGTCGATCCCAACTTTCGTAGTGGCCAAACGGCGGTACTGCAACTTCCGTGTCAGTCACGTTGTGCCATTGGGCCCAAAAAGACTTTTCTCATAGACTTACATTGGGAAAGAGACGTCTGTAACTCGGATAATTTTTTTTGAGGTAAATAAACTCCCCAGTATGAACACTCTAATAGCCCTTATTTAAAAAATTAAGTTTTTAAAGTTGTAAAATGAACTAATAGTTGAATCCAGAGTTATTTCCCTTCCTCCGTTCATGTGAATGAGACCCAGACCGAGGCTGGAGCGCAAGCCGTGACGACGGCGTGACGTTGGGATCCCGTGACCAAGTCATGTGACCGAGCGGACTCTACTGCGCATGTTCCATGTGCCCAAGATCCGGGTACTTTTCCAGACGGAAGTCGAGCCATTTAGGCTTCATGCGCCGCTGAGCAACTTTCATAGGAATGAACGGGGCCCCGTCTCCAACGCTGTATCCAGTTCTCTTTATACATCCATGATCTCAACATGGCTGCGGGTTACAAACTTTCTCATTTTACAGCTAAACAGTACACTACAAGATGTTTCTGAAAACATTTGAGGCGAGAAATAGGCATTACAGTAACAGAATATTGATTGACTTTCATTTAAAAACCATGGGCATTAATCTGCTGCTATAACAGCCTCTACTCATCCGGAAAGCTTCCCGTAAAATGTTGGACTATTTTCTCCCTTTCAGCCACAAGAGCATTAGTACACTACATGGCCCAAAGTATGTGGACGCCTTTCCACATACTTTGGTGCACTTTTGTTTTTGCCCCTTAGTTAAAGTTATTCCAAGGCCTTTCATTTTGGAGGTGACAGACAGAAGCTAAATCCTCCAGACTTTGGGGATCCTTTGACTTTTGACCTTTGTGATTTTGACTGAAATGTCTCGACATCCATTGGATGGATTGCCATCAAATTTGGCACAGAAATTCATGTTCCCCCTCAGGATGAATTGTAGTACCTTTTCATCTAGCTAGCGCCATCATCAGGTTAACATTTTACTATGTCCAATTCTTTAGTATATGACCAAATACCTGCAAAACTAAAGACATTCCCAGGTTCAGGTTCAGGTTCAGGTGACTTTATTTGTACTCGTAGGTAGATTTGTTTTGCAGCAAAAATAGAGGATGGCATCCGTATTGACAATAGATTAAGCAGTAGAGCGCAGACAAAAGACAGACGCACCAAAAACATGACAAAGAGCACTCAAAGGCTTACTGGGATCAGGACCCAGCAAAAAGAAGGCCACAAGAACAATATATATTAAAACAAAAAAAAAAAACACTGAAATATCAGGACAGAAGACACAATAAAACGACAAAAGGATAAACTTTCCAGAAATATGTGCAAATGTTGCTAGTTTACTTATTTAATGGAATTGAATTTCCCCTCGGGGATTAATAAAAGTGCCTTTCTTCTTAAATGAACAATTGCAGCTGGAACAAAGCTGTTCCTGTAGCGCTTTGTTCTAAACTTTGTTCCCATCATCCTCAGCTGTTGTTCGTGACCCTCGCTCTTATTATTCTTACTCTTCCGTCAAAATAATAATCTTCTACATCTCTAATGCTCAGTTATCTGCTATCAATCAAACAAACAAACTTTATTTGTATAGACCCTGTCGTGCAGGTTAGTGCAGTTGAAACTGCTTCACAGATGACTGACAATGACAGAACAAGTGTGGATGGTGAACACGACAGAAAAGACAAAAACAGTTTAGCATTTTAACAATTTACTGACTTCTTGGGAAGCCGAGTGAATGCAGTCACATTATTGATCTACACTCGGCCTTGCACCACGGAAAATCTGATCTGTGCGTAGAGATAATGAATCCCTGAGGATGAAATTATTCATTAAAACAGAAATACATAGCCAAGAGCCTAAATATTAACACAAGTAAAGATGTAGAGGCGATTATGTTGCTGCTGAAATACACATTAAACACACACAGAGACAGGCCCGAACATCCTGCTCCCCCGGCTGCTCTTGTCTTTTTAAGTGATGACCTATATGGTGTTTTTTATCCTTTATAGTCACAATGATAAACAACAAATATTTGGCCCAAGATTTCACCGTCTACCATATAACACAGTGATTATCTGCCTCGCCAGTTCATCAAAGGTGTTGGAGACACTTCTGCTCCATCTCCTGTCAAGATCTTATCGATACAGTGTCCCCTAAACTTCATTTTACACACTAAGTGTCTTACCAGCATTTTTCCTTAACGATAAATCATCGCTACTGTCTGCTTCTGGAAATGTCTGCTATTTCCTGATGCGAGCTATTTTTCAGCCTCTCCTTAGTAAGCAGCCTTGACCCACCGCTTCCTATTCCCCCTTCTATGAGAGTGGTTTCTTATCATCGACAGGTAGATACAATAACATTTCTCAGAGTTTCACTAAAACGCAGAGTGCTGAGTAAGCTGTTTATAGCCTCAGTAATAACACCATAATGTGGGAGAGTGCAGGTGTGCAATCTGTTTTATTGCTGTTCAACCTCGATGACCTTTGATATTATTGGTATTTTTTTTAAAGGACTCTTGGCGACAGATTTCTCAAATCACCCTGGATTGGATTGCATCACATCTAAAAAAAAAGAAAGAAAAAAAAAGATTATCTACCGGTGACAATTTGTCATCATTTCCCAGAGGTCTATTCTCGGACATATGATATTAATTATCATCCTCAGGTGTATCATACGTCATTTTAATTGTGCTTTTTACCAGTGTTGTGTCAGCCATGTGGACAGTTTGATCTATCTAATGATAACTAATGATCTAGACGGATTAGCTTTTGGCAAGGTTGTGGATGGATGGCCCATCATTTTCTTGCAATTTTACTTTTAAAATGGAAATTGGCACATACTATTTAGTAAACCAAAATTATCTTATACCATGCAGCATATTAAAGATGCTCTACATACAATATCCAGAACATTAATATGGCAGCAAACAACTGTTTGCTGTGTAAAGATATAGAGGAGTAATGTCTACCTGAGCAGAGAATGAAGTCACTCCCTCTGTGCGTGTGTTGTAATCCGAGTTTCTCAACGCTTTGTTGACATAGCCGGGCCGGCCGTGCGTGCCTTTTAGTGCATGTGAGCGTGCCCCACTGGCTAGCTCATGGCCGCCACTCTGAACTGTGCTCATACGGCGGTCACAGCTGATAACGTCGTTCTGACCGACGGAGCCGTCACAGAAGCGTAGTGCCCACCCTCCGGTTCCCCCCAGCGTTAATTTTGTTGACGAAAACTATGACGAAATATGTTCATTAACGACCGTTTTTTCAATGACAAAGACGAGACGATGACGAGATGACGTCATTAAACACTAACGGTGACGATATCAAACATGAAATATCGTTGACGAAAAAGGACGAGACTAAAATGTAGTTTAAAAACATAAAAACCAATAACCACCTTTCTAAATAAAATCAAGTGACTTTTCAGTGACTAAAACTGGATTCAAACGTTTGAGTTGTCGTCGACTAAAACTAGACTAAAACTATAAAGGATAAAAATCACTAAAACGTGACTAAAACTAATAAGCATTTTCGTTTTAAGACTAAGACGAAATCTAAAATAGCTGGCAAAATTAACACTGGTTCCCCCCCAGTTTAACACTATTAGCTCTGTCAGCACTGTTGCCCTAGTTTTCACTGTTAGCACCGTTAGCTGCAACCGTTAGCCGTCACCATGTTGAGCCGTACAGAGGCAATAGAAAAGCTCCAACTCCTGCGTTCAGCACCTTTAAGCAGTTCTTAGTGTATTTTTTCTCTTCTAACTCTGCCCTCATCCGATCTGTTTATCTCTTCATGATTTGGAAAGAATTATCGAGCTTTAAATGCTTTCATCTCATCGTCTCCCATTTCTTTTAGCCCATCCACTGTCTCAGCTTCAAGCACGAAGTGGAGGATAAACCCATCTTATCAGCTTATCCTCCATTTTCATTGAATGAATAGCGTTTGTCACACTTTTTTAGTTTGGTATATATTGTTATATTCATAGTTATGTCACAGTAGGGAGCATCAAACATGATATAAGTTATAGGGTGGCGAAGAAGCATAAATTACCTCACGATTGACTCACCTCAACATTTACCACAACATTACCGTCAGGCCGCTGCAGAATGCTGCCACGAGGCTTTTTATCAAAAACTATTGAGAGGTTCCTCCACCAGCGCTCGTCCGCCTCAGGTGGCTGTCAGTCAAGCATAAAATTGATTTCAACATTTTATTTTTTTTTTTAAATACAAGGCATGGCATTAAGCTCATGCTTTACCTCATATTATGGATGTGCTCTGTCCTCAATTCACTCAGCTCCTCTGAACTGAGCCTTTTCATCATCAAGCTTTTAACAGTGTTGGCCCAGAGACCCTCGGGCAGCCTGCCTGCAAACGCCACACTGTATGTGTTTTACAAATAATGTTTACATTATTCCAAATGATAAATTATTTAGAGTGGCTGTATCCGATATGTTTTTGTTGGGTTTTTTTAGCGAGTTTCAGCTCATTGTTTAACTCTCTGGTCTGCAAATTTCCTGTTTTCAGAGAAAAGGCTTTAAAAACCCACTGTATGATTATGATTAATCGCGATTAATCGCAAATTAATCACACATTTTTTATCTGTTCAAAATGTACCTTAAAGGGAGATTTGTCAAGTAATTAATACTCTTATCAACATGGGAGTGGGCAAATATGATTACTTTATGCAAATGTATGTATATATTTATTATTGGAAATCAATTAACAACACAAAACAATGACAACAGAACAAATATGATCAAATTATAACATGGCAAACTGCAGCCCAACAGGCAACAACAGCTGTCAGTGTGTCAGTGTGCTGACTTGACTATGACTTGCCCCAAACTGCATGTGATTATCATAAAGTGGGCATGTCTGTAAAGGGGAGACTCGTGGGTACCCAGAGAACCCATTTACATTCACATATCTGGAGGTCAGAGGTCAGAGGTCCCCTTTGAAAATGGCCATGACAGTTTTCCTCATCAAAATTTAGCGTAAGTTTGTAGCGTTATTCAGTCATTTAGTATGACATGGTTGGTACCAATGGATTCTTTAGGTTTTCTAGTTTCATATGATACCAGTATCTCACTCTAGCTTTAAAACTGAACCCGCTACAGTCTAAAAATCGCAAGTTGCTTTAATGCGTTAAAGAAATTAAAGTTAAAACGAATTTGTGCTAACGCCTTATTATCGCATTAACTTTGATAGCCCTAATATATATGTGTGTGTGTGTGTGTGTGTGTGTGTGTGTGTGTGTGTGTGTATGTGTGCATATATATATCATTATATATGTTTTAAATATTTGTTTATTTATATATTCTTTATTTATTATTTATTTATTTATCTATCTAATTGTAGATTCAGAGCCTCAAGCCTGTTCATCTCGTGAGCTGCTACTGATTGTGATCATCCCTATCATCATCAAACTGGTCATCACATCTGCTCTCTTAGGTAACCTACTGTACCTCATTTCAAATGAAATAAGGAGAAAAACTAACTTAATGGGTTTTACACATTCAACATGCCATGTCTGAAGCGTTCGCCTGAATTTTGAATTAATTTAAATGATTCATCAGGAGTAAAAAGGGAAAACAGAGAATAGTTTACAGTCGTTGGAACATGTTTCGGGATCAAAATAATTTGCTGTGGTTCACATTTGTGTACTTATTTACATAGTCAGCGGTAATTTAAAAAAATATGGACAGGTTATTTGTGTTGGGAGTTTCAATCATTTGAATTCTATTTAATTCAAGTTAACACAGTGTCATGTCACTATTTTTCTTCTCTTGATGTCAGTCAAGTTCCTGGTGTTCCCCTCTGAGTTAGGGGAATCGCCTGCTCACTGTGGTGTGAAGGGGAACTGCAGTGTCCCAACTCAGCTGTCTTTTCTCTCTAAGAATCCAGTGAACCAGACAGAGAACATCACTGCAGGTAAAAATATATTTATACAGTATATATATATATATATATATATATATATATATATATATATATATATATATATATAAATATATATGTTTAATAACCTTACCATGGAAGGGGCTTTACTGGAATATTAATCATTCACTATATTAAACTGCTGATATACTGAATTTAACTATCTTTGTAGATTGTTATGAAGTGTTACTGCATGTGTCAGATTTATCTACCTTTGGCTCGTTTCACTTTGCATACATCCCTTCTTATTCATCTTCTCACACCCAGACTGCCCAGTTCCGGTCAGGGATGGCCGGCGTATCGTTGGGGGGGCGTTGGCGGCCGAGGACAAGTGGGTCTGGCAAGTCAGCATGCACTGGAGAGGGAAACACGTCTGTGGAGGGGCCATCATCTCCCCTCGCTGGGTCATCACTGCAGCTCACTGCTTTGTTGAGTAAGAGGTGGACATGGGGAGCATCCTACATCCTGTCTGCATGTCCACAGTCCTCAGTGTGGAGGGCTGTACCCCAGATTAGTCAAGTCCAAGTTAATGTTCTGATCTAATCAAATCAAGAGCAGGTACAAGAGGAATTGAAGGCAATTCAGTTCCCCCATCAGTACATTTTACACATTTTGCACCCAGAACAACAGAGTTTTTTGAACATCACATTCTGTCTGTAAGGGCTCTCTACTACCCTTGAACCTTTCACTTGGATTTTGGGCAATCAATGCACCATTACATTTTGAGCACCACTACAAACCATAAGCAGCTCATTAAATTGTTTGTACTGCTGAAACAAACATAAATCATTGTTGACCAGAGCTGAGTGCAGTTTGGGTGTGACTGGACAGTAAACTATGATTTACTTGCATTCATTGAGAGACATATGCTCGAATACAAAATCTGTCAAAATGCCACCTTTAAACAGGTTTATGAAGTAATTGTAATTACTGTAATAATATGATGTAGTAATATTATAACTTAGTAACACATTTAAGGATTATTAGTGTTATTTTCTTCCTGCTAAAAACTCGCAGCGCTGTTTAAACTCTCAGTTTTTGACACCTCTATAGCTGCACAATGTACTTTTAAAAGCATACAACAGTGTGTGGTTGGCAGGCAGAAATTAGAATTACATATAGTTTTGGGGACTCAGCCCCTGGATAAGAGAGATGTGTGTGTTTTACACACATAGTGTTGTTTCAAGTGATTTATGCCAATATTACATACAGAATACAAGGGTTGATTTTAGTTTTTTATAGTGGCCCACTGCAACCAATTCTCATCTGACATTCAGCAGTATACAAATATCAAGACCAGACATCATCAGAGGAAAAACAGCATCACCATAGTCGACTCACTCTCTCACAGTGAGATAAAGACATGAGTTGATCATTTCACACTGGGGCCACTTAACTTGCACTCAGACTACAAACGTCTGTGTCTCACTGCTGTTTCTGCAGAAACAACATGCTTGAAGTGGCTGACTGGCTGGCGGTGGTGGACACGGTCAGCATCGCAGACAGCTCTCTGGGGAAACGTTACAGAGCACTGCAGGTCCTCTACCACCCTCTCTATAACAGACACAACAACGACTATGACGTGGGCCTGCTGCGCACCATCTCTGACATGGACATGACAGGTAAGAGGAGGTGGCTCCATCTGTCGGCGGGGCCAAAACACATCACGTTCCTTGTTACACTTTATAAATACTGTAGGCTAATTGCCCTCTACATGTACATAGAAACAGACTCCAAAAATAGGCCTCGCTGGCAGGAAATGATTTGTATTTTTGAGGAAAAAAGGCAGTTAAAAGCTACTGAAAATGTGCCATTAACGACTACCCTAAAATATCTAATACCATTACTACTAAAATCCATAATTCAGTTTACTGCATAATGAATGGATCCTAACATGCTTTTAAAAAGTAGTTTTTCTACAATCAAGGTAATGGTGCAACACCAACTTTCTCAAGCTAACTAGTTAATCGTTAAGTAAAAAATATGATAAGCCTATCTTGGAAAACACAAATCACTCATGGCACAGTTTGCTCATTGTTTCACCATCCGTTGGTATTTCCAAGTTTTTTCCACCATAGGTGGGGCATGAACATTTGAACATCCTGTTTTTTTGGGTCGTGTTGTAATATGTGTTTGCATCACTGTATTTGCCATCAGTGTAGTATCGGCAAATTAAATATTTATTTTAACATTATTTTGATATACAAATTCTTCAAAAAGTACCTTCACGCAAATGAAATTAGACATTCCACAAACTATGTTTATACAGATAAGTGAGTATATAGTCTGGTTAAATACAGCTGATCTGTGTTGATTATTAATTTCTTTGCAACGACATTTCTGTTTTAAGACATGTATACCTTCAGTATGTACAGTCCAACGAGCAATACTTATATCTTCGTACATCACTTTTCAAAGCCCAGTTTAAAACTTCACTAAGGAGAAAACAAAAAGACTAAATCTGCTGTAAAAATGTCACAAGCTTGAAAGGAAAGCAAGAGCAGCGACCAACATTTTATAAGCAGTGGAGGAACTTGAAAACTGAGAATTTGAGCTATCATAACCATCATACGTGTGATAACCTTTATGTCTTTATTACTTTGCTTATAAATGTAAGATTATGTTACGATCTGATAACTGTGTGCTGTTTGTAGGTGGGGTGCGACCGGTCTGTTTACCCAGTCCGAGCGAGTCCTTTCCTCCTGGAGCGGCCTGTTGGATCACAGGCTGGGGACATATTCATGAAGGAGGTGTGTTACACTGACACAAACCCTCTGTTTGTGCTTTCTTTGTCCCTTTTCACTGTAATAATTTTCTCCTATCATTAAATTAGGAGCGTAAAATTAAGTTCTCATACATCCTATGGTCCTCATGGCTGACCCAAACCAGCCACCCTTAACATCTAAAGGTGTTCTATACAATATCCAGAGCATTAATATAGCAGCAAACAACTATTTTCTATGAAAAGATACAGAGAAGTAATGTCTACCTGAGCAGAGAATGAAGTTACTGTCCCTCTGTGTGTGTTGTAATCTGAGCTTCTCCATGCTTTGTTGACATAGTCGGGCTGCCCGCGCATGCCGTTTAGTCGATGTTGGTGCATGTGAGCGGGCCCCTTGGCTAGCTCACAGCCACCGCTCTGCACCGCGCTCATACGGCGGTTACCGCTGATAACCCAGTCCCAACCGACCATTGACCTTCAAGGTATTGCCAATGCTTTTCCCCCCAAGAAACTGTAAACAATAACTTTGCAACTTGCAAACATTAGGAGCAGCATCCACTAAAATTTAAATCAGTAAGGGGAACCAAAAAATGCACACTGTTTAAATTTAAAAAGATATGTTAAATACAATTTCCTTCTTGCATATGAGAAGTTGTGATACAAAGATGCTTGAGAAGAAACATCATTTAAAGCTGCAGTTGGTAACTTTGAGCAAATATGATAAAAGGTTAATTTTATAAAACTGGCACCATATCCTGACAGTAGTGCATGAGACAGATAATCTGTGAAAAAAAATCATGTTCCTCTGTGTCCTCCTAATGCTCCTAATGGCATTTGCAAGATTTCACCGCGCCGGAACCAAAACAACCAATCAGAGCTGAGCAGTCTCTACAGCAGTTGTCACTCGTGAACTCAAATGTTTTCAGAAACACATGAGAATGAGAATGAGAATGTTTGCTCTGGCCGGTGGGCGGTGCTTGATTTTGCTTCGACTGTTTTCAACATGACAGTCGGGTCACAAACTTTTTGAAACTAGAAACAAGAAAACCTAAAGAATTCATTGGTACCAACTATGTCATACTAGCTTGTCATGAAGGAGGTTAAATAACGCTCCAAACTTATGCTAAATTTTGGCGAGGAAAAACTGTCATGGCCATTTTCAAAGGGGTCCCTTGACCTCTGACCTCAAGATATGTGAATGAAAATGGGTTCTATGGGTACCCACAAGTCTCCCCTTTACAGATATGCCCATTTTATGATAATCACATGCAGTTTGGAGCAAGTCATAGTCAAGTCCTCACACTGACACACTGACAGCTGTTGTTGCCTGTTGGGCTGCAGTTTGTTATGATTTGAGCATATTTTTAATGCTAAATGCAGTACCTGTGAGGGTTTCTGGACAATATTTGTCATTGTTTCATGTTGTAAATTGATTTCCAATAATAAATATATACATACATTTGCATAAAGCAGCATATTTGCCCACTCCCATGTTGATAAGAGTATTAAATACTTGACAAGTCTCCCTTTAAGATACATTTTGAACAGATAAAACAATTTGCGATTAACTTTTTTAATCGATTGACAGCCCTAAAAAATAATTGTTATGATATTTGCTCAAAGTTACTACCTGCAGCTTTAAATGATTGAAATTCTAACTGAAAAGCAGAATTCGTCCATGTAATTTGCTCCTGGCAGCGACATGGCCTGAAGCAGCTGCTGTTTTTATGAGGGTGCTGTTAGGCTTGGTTGCCTGCAGTCTGTCTGAGTGATTTTACTCAAATTAAAAGGCATTTTCTTTACCTCCCTTTGATTTATACATTCACAGTCACATCACAGTTACTGCCTAATCTTTCTTCACTCTTTCCTCCTCTTTCTGCCCCGTCAGGCTTTGTGAGCGATGAGCTAAGGCAGGCTCAGGTCAAAGTAATAGCTCAACCAGTCTGCTCCCACCCGACCGTCTATGGCACGTACCTAACTCCTCGCATGATTTGTGCTGGCACCATGGACGGAGGAGTGGACTCCTGCCAGGTATACACCCAGTGATATAATCCTGCCTGATACAGGTTTATGGAGAACATCTTTTAACTTTACAGTAGATCACCCAAGCCAAACTTGCTCAATCACCCTTAAGTGTGCAAACATTGTTTAAACATTGGTGTGTAATGTTTGATGAACGGTTTGGTCCTGTTTTAAGGGAGACAGTGGTGGACCACTGGTGTGTGAGACAGCGAGTGGGGACTGGAGGCTGGCAGGGGTGGTGAGCTGGGGAGAAGGCTGTGGACGACGCAATAAACCCGGCGTCTACAGCAGAGTAACCCAACTGATCCACTGGGTTAAAAGATATATGGAGGTACTGTATAAAGTGATGTCCTTCTCTGTCTTTCACTGTATGAATGTTGACAGAAGTTAACCAAAGTGCTGTACAGTGGTAAAAGAACAATAAAATATATAAGAAATATTAAAACATAGTACAAACATAAGTGGCAAAAACAGAGATACAACCTAAGATACAAACATTTTAAATGGAAATTATATCAGCCGGTGCCCAAAATGGATTGTTTTTATTTTAAACCATGAACTCTGGATGGAGAGCAATTTGACTATATATTGTGTGTGCTCCCATAAAGCAGGTGATAGGGATAAAACTGGATGACCTCATAACTATTGTCATATCAACAAAAAGTACTGTCTTTCATGTGCTTGTCCTTCCCAATATCTACTGCTCAACCCAGGTTAAATCAAATGCTCAAATGAGGGCAAAAAAAACTGCCAATTTGGGATACAAATCAACAGAATTAACATCAGTAAATACACTTATTGGCTCAGTAGATATGCTGGACGAGAGCGTTGAATGTGTTATACAGACAAAGGCTAACTTTTTATGCCTTGCTGGATTTTCTATTGTCAGAAGGTACACAATAGATTTTCATTTAATACATTTCCTTCATGGAAATATATAAAACTATATTTTAGGGTTGATGCTGGAATTTTCTATTTTTGCCACAGGACAAACCAGAGGAGTTGGAGGAGACCACGACAGCCATGACCGACACCTCACAAGAACCTCACACTTTTAACTGACAATAAAGAAGCAAATCACCTGCATCTGCTTGTTTGTTATGAAATTAAAAAATAATAATAACTATAATATGATGGTAATGGGCTTAGAAAGTGTCCCACTCAGAACCTATCTTTGTCACAATTTTTCAAAAATATTTTACAAATTTAAAAGTGTCTGTCTATGTCATTTATTTATGACAAAACAATATATGTAGTTATCAATTTAAAGCTGCAGTGGGTAGAATGGAGCAAATATGATTTAAAAAAAGTTATTTTTATTAAAGTAGTGCATGAGACAGGTAATCTGGAAAAAAATCATGTGCCTCTGTGTCCTCCGGTGCTCCTAATGGCATCTGCAAGATTTCACAGACCGGAGAAAAACAACCAATCAGAGTCGAGCTGGAGTCTGCCTCTCAGAACACTTGCATTACAATATGATGAAATATTATTATGGAATTTTTGCCCAATGAAGCCAAAAACTTTCTGCCTACTGCAGGTTTAAGTTATCAACTCAAATATCAATATCGGCATTAGTCACAAAAACCCATTATCAGTTGGGCAGTATACTACTGTATATATAGCCCTCAGCATGGGCGGCGCCAGGGAGGGGCTTGGTGGTGCTGTAGCTACCCCTGGGATAGCCATAGCACCCCTTCAGCACCCCCAAGAAATTTCTGTGGTTAATATATTTTTTTTATGTGTGAATAGTCTTATTTATAATTTGAACCATTAGTAAATAAATACATTTTTTAAAAAGTTTATTTTTAGACTAAAAACATAAAGCCAAACAAGGTGATCTGTTTCGCCCAATGGGCGCAGCGTTGTGAAGATGTTTAATGGTAAGTGCATGATTTTTCCCTCTGTTGTCTATTATAAATTGAATTAATTTGGTGGTTGAAGAAGCACAAATTCTGGCTCCTTATATTTATCTCTATGTGATGCTCCTTCATATAACATCAGGAATACTGCTGATTCATTAGATAGACTAAGTGTTGGTAACTGGCTGCGTGATTTTGTGATCTCAGTCTGTGAGGCTGAAATGTGCACAAATACGTGTCTATTGCTCTCTGTTGCGTGCTGCTGTTTGCTGCTGCTGCTTGTGTACACGACAAGTCCGTGGCATAGTTGTGTGAAGTTTTATGTTCAGCGGAACGGGTACTGCGCGCGTGTGCCTGTACGCACGTGTGTTTACGTGGGCCTGGGGTGTTCCGATATGACCGACATGAAATCCCCGATTTTCAGAGCACCTTCTCTGAAGAGTCGAGCAACCCCATAGCACCAGCAAAAGAAAATCTCTGGCGCCGCCACTGGCCCTCAGTGATGAGAAAAGACTTTACCAAAAGGTTTTTCTTCTCTGATTGACCTGTTAAAGCTGCAGTATGCGAGATTGGTGCAAATATGATTTAAAAAAAGTTATTTTTAGAAAACGGCCGCTATATCGTGATGGACAGTAGTACATGAAACAGGTAACCTGAAAAAAATCCTGTTCCTCTGTGTCCTACTGTGTCCTCCGGTGCTCCTAACAGCATCTGAAGGATTTCACTTACCGGAGGAAAACAAGTTCCGCTGCCCAGCTGCAGTCTATGAGCAGCTCTTTGAGGCAGTCTCCTCAAATGTTTTCAGAATCATCTTGTAGTTACTGTTTAGCTGTAAAATGAGAAAGTTTGGGACGCAGCCGCCATTGTAAAATCTGTTGAAGGAAGCCAAGTTCTGGTCACATGACCGGAGCACAGCCAATAGGAACGCTCTCTCTCTCTGAAATGACCTGTGATTGGTCAACATCTGCCGTCACGGGCTAGATTTTTCTAAAGCCTGAAAACAGACATGAGGAGGAGCAGAAGTCTAGTTTTCTCTCAGAACACTTGAATTACAATATGCTGAAAGGTTATTATGGAATGTTTGCCAAATTATGCCAAAAAAATGTTGCCTACTGCCACTTTAATTCTAAAAAGGCTGCTGAATATAGCCTGCAAATGTTCAACAGGTGTCAGGTGACAGCACTTTGTTATGCTGCACTGTAAACAGCTTGCTTTATTTGGTTGGGAGGAAACTTCCTGTTAAAAGTAACGTTACATGTGTCACGTAGGCCACTGCTGCTGTTGTGTATGTGGTGTGTGGGCGCCACAACACACAGCTCTTCGACGTCAGTGTGGAGGAAGTTGACCTGCTGGACTAAACCCACATGTGGTTACTCAATAACACAAATGGTTATGGCAGTGACAGCCGCTGTAAAAGCGAGTGACACTGCGACACACCAGTATTATCTCCGGGTTCATCCAGGGGGGAAGTTTAGCTTTCAGAGACTCTGAGCGGGGAGTTCGGGTTGCTACGCTACCACACAAGTCGTTTGTCTTAGACAAATAGCTAATATCCGGTAGTTGCAGACAGGCTATTACCGATAATGTGCTCGGTAATCAGCAGGGTGAAACCACTCCGACAAGCTCTGGCTCTCACGCTGCGCCTCGGAGCGAACACCGAGGGCTCGAGTTACGCGGCGGCCGAGAGCAGACGCTTCTGCCCCGGCGTGAGTGCCGGCGTCGACCTGCTAGGAGCTAGCAGCAGATCGTTCTGCTCCAGGATGGCGCTGACCCAGGGTCTGCTCTTCAGACAGGTAGGCTCATATCAACACACCTGGTTGTTTCGCTTCAGGTGAGGTTATGTTGTCAGGGCGATAACATGTTTTTTAATGCTTCTAGCGTTAGATAATGTTAGGAAGTGAGCTAGCCGTGAGCTAGCCGTTAGCTTAATTATCTTGCTGTTAAATTACATTCAGCGTTGTAATTTGTTTAAATTGATCATCTCTGTGGATTGTGGTAGTGATCTAGCTTCCCTTACCTCGCTCAGTCTGCTCACATGTTTATGCAATAACGTTGCAAACCTGATGACTGTCTGCACACTGTAATGTTATGTATTGTGATGTAATGTAATGTAATGTAATGTGTTGTGATGTAATGACTGTGACATGATGACACTGTAGAGGACATGAAGGTGTGCGTCTTGTCCAGCCTGATACAGCGTTACAGCAGAGGACAGATGTTTTTTGACTTGTTTATTATTGACCTTGGATGCAGCAGTGGACAAAATGATCTCAACTCAAGGTCCACTTACTCGCTTTTTCTGCAGCCTAAAACTGTATCATACATTTCTATGTCAACCAAGCAAACTTAATCTACTGAAGAGGACTTTCAAAAGCTCCAGAACAAGAGGACCTTGAGTTGAGATTGTTTTGTCAACTATATGTTTTTGTGCAGGTTAAGAGGAAACCTGCAGTAGGTGTCAAACATGCATCATTCGGTTATAAACACTAAATATATTTATCACTAACACTGCAAACTTTCCAACTACAACAAAAGCACACAAGTTGCCTTGACAAAAAGTAGCTCCACATTTTATTCTCTCTTTCTTTCTTTCACACACTATCAAAAGGACAACATGCACCATTACCGCCCAGCCTTTGTGATTTATTGCTGAGTCACTTCTGTGCCCTCGCCTGTTTTTTTTTCCGTTCAGCTGTTTGAGCCGGAGAGCAGCACCTACACCTACCTGCTGGCAGACACGGAGACCAAGGAGGCGATCCTCATCGATCCTGTGCTGGAGACTATTGACAGGGACCTGAAGCTCATACATGAACTGGGGCTCAATCTAAAAGTGGCAGGTATCTTAATTTCCTGTGGTTGGGTTAAGCAATATGGTATAGAGAGGCGAGGTCCCTCCCCTTCCGGTGGACCCCATGGGACCTTATTTAAAAAAAAACTACCAATGGAGAGAGATTAATATTTGTTTGATCCCGTTTGAATTGCATCATTAATTACACATATGATGTTTGTCAATTTAAAAGATAATTTTGAAAGTCAAGAAAGTCTCAGTTTGTCGTCGTATCATTTATTTTTGTGGCAAACCGCTCAGTGAACTACATCTCTCGTCTCGCACAATATACGTCACCAACACTAGCTAGCTAGCTAACTTAGCTACGACCACGCAAAAATCTTACCTGATGTGTTTTACAGGGTTCCCGCGGGGTCTTAAAAAGACTTAAAAAGGCTAAAATCCAATAACCTGAATTTAAGGCCTTAAAATGTCTTAAAATCTCATGAAATGTCTCAACGATGTATCAACGTTTCTTTCATTTAATAAAAGAAATACAGAGTTGAGATGTAGTGGAGTAGAAGTGGGCTATAAAGTTAGGTAAAATAGAAATACTCAAGTAAAGTACAAGTACCTCAAAATTGTACTTAAGTACAGTACTTGAGTAGCCTCCAGTCCACCACTGCTAGAGCACAAAATTGTTTACAAGAGCACAAGATCTAGTCTCTTAATTTTGCTTTCAAAGTGCACCAGATTGATGCGTTTAACTTTAAAATGTACAAAATGTTCTGGTTACTGTGAAAAACTGGAACAAAGTTTAGGAAAACTGCTGGAAGGAATTTGTTTCAGTGAATAAATTAATTTACTTTGCAAGTAATTCCAGGGTTCCAGTTTGCTTTCTTATCATTAGTACTTTCTTGCCAGTATGGACGTGAAGTAGGTCTTAAATTGCATTCATAGTGGTGTTAAATGGAAGTGAAAAGGGTCTTAAATTGCATTCATAATGGTCTTAAAAAGGTCTTAAAAAGTCTTAAATTTCACTTGTTGAAACCTGCAGATACCCTGGTTGCATCCAGTGCCTCCTGTTCTTTTTATAAGCCAGGAAGAGAAAGAACGAGTGAGACCCGTTGCTCGTGTGAGTTCATCCCAGAACGGAACACACAGACATCGTAGCCTCAAAATTATCATTTAAATTGACAAAAATCATATGTGTGATTCATGGTGCAATTCAAACGGAATCAAAAGAATATCTCTCTCTCCCCGTTGACTACCGTTCATATTTTTTCCGAAATAAGGTCCCATGGTGGTCCACCGGAATGGGCGGGACTTCGCCTCTCTATAATTACATAGAGTCATACAACTTTTCAATATCAGTGTCCCATCTTTGTCATTGTCCAATAGAAACCTTATGTTTATTTACGTACATGTCCTCTACGCATTATCATATGAACCATAATGTGTAGGTTTACTCGAGGAGGATTTGGCCCCCAGAAACCTCACTTTTCCCAAGACTATGAACTCAGTGGGTTACTCATGTCAAAAGACTCCTAAGGCTGGGCAATATGGCTGGAATCAATATCACAATATTAATAATATTATTAAACATTGTTATATGTAACACAATATGGAAAATGTATGCAAGGTAGTGCTGGGCAATATGACGATATATATCGTGAAAACAATATAAAATTGCCTATCGTATATATTTTTCTATATTGTTTCTATCGTGGTTTGGACTAGGCCTGTATTTATTTATTTTTTGTCTATAATTTCACTTAAAACTGTTATGTACATTTTGCACTCGAGTTCTTAAAATGAGAAAATACAAAGTACTTTTCATTTGTCAAGTATTTCATTCACACAGGAGTATACAAAAATAGGCTTTACCATGTGGTTATTTCATTTTGACTATTTATTGATTGAAAACATGCTATATCGTTATCGAGCCATGAAAAGACCTATATCGTGATAGAAGATTTTGGCCATGTCACCCAGCCCTAATGCAAGGTCACATATAAAATAATGAAACGGGATGTTCAATACAATAGCATGCATGTCATCACAAAACAACTTTTATACCTCATATTATTAATTTGTTGCCAAACCCTGTGGTACAACATACTATTTTATCTTTCTGATAGTTAACACCCACTGCCATGCGGACCACATCACAAGCACGGGGCTGATGAAGAAAAGATTGGTTGGGCTGAAGAGTGCCATCTCCAAATTCAGCGGTGCCTCCGCAGACATCCTCCTGTCAGAGGGAGACCAGATCCCCTTTGGAAAACATGTAAGAAGAACACATTACTTATTTCATGGCATTAAACCCATCCATACAACCCTGCATTATAGTATTGTAAGTGTTGTCAGTATTTTGTATCTTGATTTGACTCTGTTTCAGCTTGGTAATGTATAGACACACCCATGGATACTTTTAATTTGGGATCTGGATCAGTATTCTGGATTTTGTATTTGTATCATCTGTTGCTCTTTAAAGAACTGGATCTTTTTATTGAAATTGCTTGATGAAATATTTCTCTGTCTCTTGTCCCCTGTAGTATCTGACCGTGAGACAGACACCGGGACACACTGATGGGTGTATGGTGCTGGTATCAGGGGATCAGAGCATGGCCTTTACTGGGGACGCTCTGCTCATCAGAGGCTGTGGCAGGACAGACTTCCAAGAGGGTAGACCTACACTTGTATTTGTACTTATAATCTCATAGCAAATGGGATTTTTCCAAACACACTAGCTGAAAGAGAAAGCATTTATTTATGTAATGCTGCTAGAAGAACACAAGAGGGCAGTGTTGCATCTGTTTTCTTTTGGAATTGGTCTCTTATCTTTGCAAAATGTTGTTTCTCTAATTCAGGCTGCGCTAAGAAGCTCTATGAGTCGGTCCATCAGAAGATCTTTACTCTGCCCGACCAGTGCTTCGTCTACCCAGCACACGACTACTTAGGTTGGCTGAAAACCCACACATCTCAATGTTTATGTCGTATCTCATGGAGTCTATAATAATAATAATATTATAGAATAATAGAATAATATTTCTTTTCTTTTGATTGACACTAACACTAACCCCACAGTTACCTGTTGACCTGTAGACCTACCGTATCTGTCTTTGTGCATCAGGTCAGACGGTGTCTACGGTCGGTGAGGAGCGCAAGTTTAACCCGCGCTTGACCAAGAGCCTGGAAGAGTTTGTGAGCATCATGAACAACCTGAATCTCCCCAAGCCTAAGAAAATAGGTATCTAAAATATTCTTTCTCTAGTCTTTCCATAAGTTTAATAAAATTACATTTTCAAGGTTGTAACACCTCAGTGCAGACTCACACATAGATTAGATTAGATTAGATTCCCTTTATTGTCATTGTACAGGTACAACGAAATTGAGTTTGCAACTCCCCATCACATACCCGATGCATTAAAAGACAGTCAATAAATAAATATAGGGTACTATACAAGCGACAGCTATAAGGTTAGTGACCAGTGTCGAGTCGTATATGCAAACTGTCTTAAAGGGCAGTAAAAGTAAGTAGACAATCTAAAACAATATAAAAGACAGTGATTATAAAAACATTTTTTAAATGTAATAAATAGATATAGGCAGTCCGCATGTGTAACATCATAAAACAGTAATGCAGTTCGAAATGCAATGCAGTAATGCAGTTCAAATAATGCAGTTCAAATTGATACTAATAATAAGATAATTGAAATATCTTGCTTGTACTTATTCTTCTATTTCTGAAAACAGCTTTCTTTTGTTCTTACTTTGCAGATATTTCAGTGCCTGCTAATCTGGTTTGTGGAGTACACGAAGTCTGAATGTCCTGCAAAAGGGAGGACTTTAATCAAATCAGCTACATCATAGAATCAGCTTTATTGGCCAAGTGTGTGTACACATACAGTACATAGAAGGCATTTGACTGTTTGCACATAGAAAATTAATCAACATTCACATACAAAATCTGAGCAGGATTAACCAAAAACTGCTTACCATAAAGTGCTTTATTGTGGGTATTTATGTAAATGTAAAGATGTATATTTGAATAGCTGTTGCCATTTGGAGCGCAGCTACTGACGTCTTTGTGATTATGCTTGAAATACAAATGCAATCAGTTCTATTTTAACAATTAGAAATGAGTGCTAAAGATCTGTACATGAGGAAAAACCACTGTTAATATTGGTTTTGTATTTTGATTAAATTTAAATGTGACTTGCTCTATTCAGCTGTGTAATTATGAGTCGGGGAGGAAATTTATGAGAAGAAAAAGCTCAGATAGGAATGTTCCATTCAAGGTTTGGTTTAGTATTCATGAATGCTTAACTGGGACAATTGAGTTCTTCCACATGGCCTTTCCAGTGATTCGGGACTCCTTCAGCCAAGGCCTCACTCACACACTCACCGCCAGCCACGGCCTTTTTGCATAGCAGGAAAATGAAACCGCTATTTGCATTCAGAATCTCTGAAGTTTGACAACATGTCATTGCCATGCGTTTGTGCTCTCGTCTGCTCCTCTAGATGTCTAATAGACAAGTATTGTCTATTGAAATGTGTATCATTATCTCAGTAAGATATGAAGAAGAGCATCCGTGCCAAGTCTTAACACAGTGAAGTCTGCTTTTGGGTTTCCAGATGTTCTGTACATTCTGCTCTCAGCCTGCGTTGAACAGCTCATCAGCCAGTAAGGCAGGTTTGTTTGGGAGTGTCGGCCACATGCCTCTGGCAGAGAAACGCGCTCACATGATAATATGCTGTATGGTGGTGTTAGTTTCTATTGGGCTGTTTTTAAGTGAATCTAAATATTTGTCCTCCTTGCTAGGATTTAAAGGAGCACTCCTGGTCAGTTTACTTGTCTTGGGGAATACCACTCACCATGTGAAAACAATTGTAAAACTGGAGGTATGGAGTTTGAAGTTAGGACGTGGTTGTTAAACCTGCAGTAGGCAGTATATTTTTGGCATCATTGGGCAAAAAATTCATAATAACCTTTCAGCATATTGTAATTCAAGTGTTCTGAGAGATTACTAGAATTCTGCTCCTCCTCATGACTCGGTTTTCAGGCTTTAAAAAATCTAGCCCGTGACGGGACACTTTGGCCAATAACAGGTCATTTCAGAGAGAGAGAGAGCGTTCCTATTGGCTGTGCTCCGGTCATGTGACCGGTACATGGCGTTCCTTCAAGCCATCTCAAACTTTCTCATTTTACAGCTAAACCGTGCACTACAAGATGTTTCTGAAGATGATTGACAGCCGGCTCTTATAGACAGCAGATGGACAGCAGATCCCAGATCAGCTCTGACTGCTTGTTTTCCTCGGGTCTGTGAAATTCTTCTTCTTCTTCCTTCTTCTTAAATCTTGCAGATTCCGTTAGGAGCACCGGAGGGCACAGAGGAACATGATTTTTTTCAGGTTACCTGTTTCATGCACTACTGTCACGATATAGCGACCGTTTTATAAAAATAACTTTTTTTAATCATATTTGCTCCAATCTCGCCTACTTCAGCTTTAACCAACCACAGAGGGTCTAACAAAAGAAGCTTTGAGTTTCATTATGTGAAATGTAGGTTCCAACAACAATTTTGGATCTTGACCCATAGAGGGAGGAAAAGTCAGGATATCTCTGCCTCTGCTGCGTAGATTTGAGTCCCTCACCTTTATGGAAGTACAATATTAAATCGCTGGAGTACCCCTTCAATTTTCAGACCATTACACGGAATTAAAGTGCAGATATAGATATAGATAAAGAAATGCAGCATTTCGGGGAATCTATAAGCAGACATGGAATACAATATTCATAATTATGTTTTCTTTAGTGTCACCTGAAACTAAAAATCATTATGTTTTCTTTTAGCTTAGAATGAGTCCTTCATATCTACATAGGGAGCTGGTCCTCTTCACAGAGTCCTCCATGTTTCTACAGTAGCCCAGAATGGACAAACCAAACACTGGCCCTAGAGAGAGCCTTTCATGTTTTTTACATTACCTGAAGATCACCGTGATTCTCAGACACATTTGTGAAACTGCGGTAACGTGAGCCGCAGAGTGCAAAACCGTGAAGTGAATGGCGTTACCACGGTTTTGCACTCTGCGGCTCACGCTACAGCAGTCTTGGAAAGGGAGGAGTGAGCTGAGGGGAACTCAGTTGGTTGCAATCTGCAACCACACCGCTAGATGCCGCCAAATCCTACACACTAAATATTTTTGAATGGATTAAGAGCTCTTGAATTAGTCATAACCTATCATGCCGTAAAAAGCATAAAAAGTATATTATTTGGAAAGACATTATCAGACAACTCAATTGTCTAATATTTCAGGTATTATGTTTGGTAATGGTTAGGAAGGACCCTTCATCATAGCAATGGACTTTTGAATTGTTTACTAATAAACAGGTGCATGGCGCCGACCTGACACGCTGTATCGCACTGATGCTGACCTTATGAAGCAGATCCGGTATCGGCCATGATGTGACCAATCCACAATAAATAATTAAATAGAGTTTAATACCATTACATACAGTTACTCTGTCACTGTCATAAAGAAATCAGTGTGTCCTCTATCAGTTACATTCATTCAGTCACAGTTTGTAGAGCAGCAATCCCTAACCTCATGTTACCAAACATAAAAATGATTGTAATGAGTTTCACACAGTGAGGTATCCAGATTAGGTATTTAGTATCTGCAGAGTTGAGGTATTGGTATCAGGAGAGAGGGGACGGATCAGTGCATCCTATTTTTAAAAAAAAAAGGCCAACATTGTCCTGATACACAGTATATCTGTCCGCTGTATTTAATCCGATCCAGTTACACTTGTTATTGTTATTTAGGTGGGTCATTGCATGAATATCTTTGATGTTTTTTATAGTGAAATGCCTGCAAGGTTTTAAACTCCTCAAAAGATGCAACTTTGTTATAAATAAAAGAAGAAGACTTGTTTAAGCATGAAAGAAAGTCGGTGGGTGTTGGCTGGTCTCATGCAAGTTAATACTGTCGACACACACACACACACACACACACACACACACACACACACACACACACCATCTACCAGCTGTCTCTGTCAGCACTTGAGACAAACAACATGATTTAGACAGCCTCCGCCTCACCTAACGTCCTCGCCGACAGACACCTGCATTGTTTTTTTATTCAAAACAGGAGGTGTGTGTGACCGTCGTTGCCATCAAGCTGAAGATATGTTGCTTTAGTTTAGAGACGCCGTAAAATGGTCTTATTCTCTCGTGATCCTGTTTTGCTGCTGGGAAGCGAAGGTGCCAGCTGTCCTTTCAGCCAGTCTGTGTCACCCATCTGCCAGCCCTCTTTCACTCTCTCCCTCAGCCCTCTTTCACTCTCTCCCTCAGCCCACTTACGCTGTGCCACCATGAACCTGCTGCCCATTCTCTCTCACACCGTCCACATGTCACTGGAGAGAATCTATTACACTATCAGCTCATTCAGAAAGAGCTGTAAAGAGGCCAGTCAGGGCGATAAAGCCCTCAGAGTGAAGAGCAGGTTCTGCCCAACAGACCCTAAAGAAAATACTCCTATAGGGACTTAAAGTCTATCTTTGTATACTTACTATTGAGTCATCTTATAAGTGTTGTTTTTCTCTCCTACAATGTCAGCAACAAGAGTTTTGGGTATTCTTAAAGCTTCCATATTGTAAATAGGGTGATTTTCATGTCTTGTTTATCATACAGCAGGTTTAAGTGCTATATAAATACTGTGAAAGTATTGAAACGCTCAATCCACTGAGAAATACACAGCCCATATTCAGAAACTGTGCCTTTGAAATGAGCCGTCAGGATTTCTGTAATTTTGTGATGTCACACGTACAATATATACGAAGAGGCAAAACTCTGGTGCTGTTTGGACAATGGTCGCTAGATGGCGCTGTGGTAGCGTTGTCGTAATTTTGGACTGTAAACACCAATGAGTCCACTGCCATGGATGTATAAAGAGACGTCTGTAAATCAGAGGACAATTTTTTTCGAGGAAAATCAACTTCCCAGTAGGAACACTTAAATAGCCCTCATTTAAATCGTTATGTCCTAAAAGTTGTAAAATGAACTAACAGCTGAATCCAGAGTTATTTTCCTCGGCATAATGAACGTGCATCAGATCCACGGGACTGCACCGCCCTGCACGCTCATATGACATATCTGGTTCTGCCAGCTTCCTGCTAGCTGTATGCGGCTGTAACAATGGATATATTGGCTGTAATTCATCACTTTTATTATCTTATAATACACCCATGGGCTGCATGCTGTAAGCCTGTACCGTGGTGGATGTATTAACGTCTCTGTTCCCAAACAACCGGCTATCAGCCAGTATAGCTAGTAGTGCTAGTAGCATGACATCAACCGAATTTAATGGAGTCGTAGACTATTTACTAACACACAGGGCAAAAGCACAGGACACAACCTCTTCTTCATCCATAGTCTCTGGTCTATTGGACATTTTGGATCCTTGTCATGAAAAAGTTTGAGATTGCTCTCAAAATCTGTGTGCTGGATTTATCCAACTACCATTTCTGTCCATTGCTCACTTTATGCTCCTCTGGGAAGCGGCCGAGCAAAAAAGTCTAATAAATAAATAAGTAAGTAAATAGTTATAATAGCATGCATATTTATAATATTTTATTGTTCAGGCCATTTCGGTAGAGACATTCAAATTTTGACAATAGAATAGGAATAATTTTGTTTTACTTTTGAACGGCACTTTGTAGGCGAATGTTTAACTGGCGTCATTACGGTAGTCAAGACGATTACAGTCCAAAATGGCGGAGGCGTAGGTCTGCTGCTGGGCGCTGGCGTTGCAATGGAACGTGTATTTGACTTTCACTTCTTAGTAATATACTTTCTTTGTTTCTGGTTGCAGTGTATGTGAATGACATCAGCTGACAGGAACTAAACACGGACCCAAGCTGTTGCCTAGCAACGCAATTCCGTTGAAATGTGCTAAAACGGAGCGTTTCAGTCAGAGGGTAAATACAGGCATATTCAGGCAGACAGTATGAGGAAAATGTAAACATGTTCTATTAGTAACACAAAATACAAGTATGAACCAGAAAATGAGCATGATATGGGACCTTTAAATATCTCTAAGTATTACTAACATTTGCTGAAGGAATTAATGTTGCTATGGTACTCAATGGTAAGTTTACAGTGACTGTGTAATACTTTATGGTATTTTAATCTCAATGTAAGACTGCTGTAGGGACCTACACTGTTACATATGTGTACATACTCTCAGCCATACAGGTCATGGGATTTCTAATAGTAGTAAGTCACACTGCCTTGATGGTCACGGAATATCTAATAGTATATTTTATGATATTTATATTACCACTCTAATATCCTGCAGGGACATTGGGTGAGTTTGTTGTATTCTATAGTAACATTGTAGAACTTTATATTACAGTTTTTATCATCATGATGAGTGATTCAGAGTATTGAATGGTGCATGTGTTGCACATACAGTAAAATGGGGAGAACGGGTTCAGTTGTTACACCCCATTCCCTCCATTTAGAAACATGCTCTCTCAGCTCCCTCATTTTCAATTGCATTCCCTGTTTGCACACCAACAAGAGGCGACGCTCACATATTTAGCTTATTCTAAAGACAAAACTGTTTTTTGAAGAAGTCTTTTTTCCCCTTTCACATGTGATTGACAGCTGCTCAGAGACGGCAGACTCCAGCTCGGCTCTGATTGGTTGTTTTCCTCCAGTCTGTGAAATCTTGCAGATGCCATTAGGAGCACCGGAGGACACAGAGGCACGTGATTTTTTTTCAGGTTAGCTGTCTCATGCAAAAGTCAAGATATAGTGACCGTTTTATAAAAATAACTTTTTTAATTCATATTTGCTCCAATCTCGCCTACTTCAGCTTAATCTGCTCATTGTAGAGTAAACTACTGATTGTCTATTATATAGGGAGTAGTGAATGAGTCAATGGGGGACTGATTTCAGACAGAGCCCTCTGCTGTGGCATAGATCCACCCTCCTTCAATCTGAGCAAACATCTAATCGGCTTGAATAACTGAAAACTCCTGTAGGAAGTCGTGTGTAGAATTTGAAAACTTCCAACTTTGGCACCCCCCAGTGGTAGAGTAGTATCAAAAACACTCGAGAACTGAGCCACAATTCAAATTCATAATTGTGTTAATAAAGTGTTAACTTACCCAAACTCTTGTCTTTTAAACATATTTTGTGAGAAAGTCTGTAGAACCAGGTGCAAAGACGTCTCATCCAGTGATGCATGACGGTAACAGTGCTCAGGCTTTATTAGACAGCTAGCTTTGATCCGGGTGTCAATGGTATTTGCAGGGTAACACATTTACAGTTGATCCCCAAGCAATGACCCCATGTGATTGTTTAGTGTTACATTGCAACATGTTGTACAATTTATAAATCCATTGATTTTTACTATACTATACATTCTCATCCGGCACATGCCGAGGGGCCCTAAGCCAGAACCTCTGTATATTTCTCACTGCAGAGTAAAAGAACAAAAAGAAACACAAGAAATAGTCTAGTCCTTCACTGTGCGTTCAAACACCCATGCTACCATACTATTTAGTATGCCAGAAAGAGATTTAGTATGTCCCAATACATCATATGTCAAATTCAGTACGCCCAAAATACCATTAATACCAATCCTCTGCACAGCGGATATATGAACAAGAGGGTCAAAGTTCAAGGCACAATGTTATTATGAAGTAGTATGCATATACTGCATAGAACAGTATATACCTTGCAAGGGCAGCTGATATATGTACTAAAAGTAAAAAGAAAAAGTATGCAAGTTGGAACGCACCCTCACTTTAAGGTTGTCGCAAGAAAGAACCCGCCATGACAAGGAGTGTTTATCCCCTCAGGATACACTATGACATGAAAATACACTATGATGTATTGTCATAGGTTAAGGAAACTTATACTGTATATACTATATCTATTTATCTATCTATCTATCTATCTATCTGTCTATCTATCTATCTATCTATCTATCTATCTATCTATCTAAATGTATATATATATATATATATATATATATATATATATATATATACATACATATACATATCTATGTGTGTATATGCATATATATGTATGCATATGTATATATGTATATATATATATATATATATATGCAGTATATATATAAAAATGATGTCTACATGCATCAATAATTATAATAAAACATTTGAACATTCTGCATAATGAGTAGCCTACTTTTACTTTTGGAGCCAACTTTAAGTATATTTTGATACTAATTGGCTACTTTTGCACTTAATTAAAGGCTACTTACGTAAAGTTCTAAATGTGTGACTTTTACATAACAGAGTAGCTATTTCTTCACTGTTGTAGGCCTATTGTTACATAACAACACATAGCCTAAGTAAAAGATTAGAGTAGGCCTACTTCTTCCACTGCTGATACTAAAACCATGTAATATGGGCCCTCCTATTCCACATAATGTGTGGTCACTTTTTCAGCTAAGGACTGGACCAAATAACTTTTATTCTCTTATCACGGTGAAAACATTAAAAATGATTTGACCCCCAGCCCTCCTACTCTATTTTGACCTTAAGCTCAGTCTCCCACTATGTCATTATATTATTAAAAACATTCCCATGGGAGCTTGTCATGAGAAGTATGTAAGTGGCCTTTTCCTCCACATGGTGCTGGCAGTGCGCCTGGATGAGTGTTTGGCTGAGCCGCTCCACAATGAGAAAGCACCGTCAGGTCCCAGAATAGATCTCCCGTTTCGGTGCCGGACTCTCCCTCCACCGCTGTGTGTCTGCACAGGAAGGAACCGGCGGTGAAGTCTGCTCACACTAAAGGGATATGCAACTTTCTTATTTTTTTTTGTATTTATGCAACACAAACCACTGTTATTAGTCGGCCCCCGCCCCCGTCGTCGCCCTGTTCCGCGTGCATTCAGTCCAAGCTCACCTGTTGACGCCGACAGCAGCTCTCACTGCTCCAACCAGGTGAAGATTAAAAAGCAGCAGAAAGGGGGATATATAACGTGTCTGTCAGCCTCACAGCAAACAGTCGGTGAGCTCCAAGTAACTTAACACGACCCTGACTTGTGTGTGTGAAAGTGAAAGCGCTTTAAAAGTTTGTGAGGTTTTTGCTGCTGTTTTTTTCCGCGTTTGCTCTCGTTAACGTCGTCCGGCTTTACCACTATGTTATGAACAGGAGGAACCACAACACTGAGCTCTCAGCGTTTCCCAGGTAAGAGCTGTTGTTTGCTTTAGTTCTCGTCTTTTAGACACAACTTACACCAAGTTCAGTTCCTGTTGTAAATAGTACTTCCCACGCGAGACTAAATGTTTAAGTGGCTCTGACATTAACGTGTTCCTGATATGAGAGAGTTAGGAGTCCTCCTGTTCTACATCTACTCTTTAATCCATGTGCTGCACCCATAACAACATGAAGTCATTTAGCTTCCTGGTGTTGAATGCATTCACAAAGTAAAACTATACCTTATTGCTTGTAATTCTATAGCTGTGATGGATGTTCATAGGTTACTTCATGTTTTGACCTAAATAAAGACCACCTGATTAACATTATTCATTCATTCATCTGCAGTGGTGGAAAGTAACTAAGTACTCAAGTACTGTACTTGAGTACAGTTTTGAGTATTTTTAAAAAAAAAAATTTTATGGTACTTTATACTTGTACTCCACTACATTTCAGAGGGAAATATCGCACTTTTTACTCCACTACATTTATCTGACAGCTTTAGTAACTAGTTACTTTACAGATTTAAAAACAAACCGTGATAACAGTTTATAAAATATGATACTGTACAAATTGGACATTTTCTTAGAAATCTGGGAGTACTCTATACTTGACATATCTCAGAGTTAAAAAATAAATAGTCACAGTCCTGTGGTTCTGACAGGTGGTATGTTTGGGTTAAAGGGCTGGGAGTAAATCACAAATAGTGTCTCCTGAATAGTTTTGTTGCAACCTTTATTTAATTCATTTTGTTTTAATATTTTATTTAATTATATTCATATTATTATTTAATTATTTTATATTCTGTTTTATTTACTCTTTTGTAAATGTGCCTTAAACACACAACATATACTCTGTATTTATCCTGTGCGGGTGGCGGGACAACAGGGATATAAGTAGGTGCTGGGATTCTGGTGTGTGAATTTATTTTATTTATTTATTCATTCATTTATTTATTTATTTTTTGTTATCATTACTATTTATTTATTTATTAATTTATTATTATCATTAATTTTTATTTATTTATTTATTTATTTATTTATTTATTTATTTATTTATTTATTATCATTACTATTTATTTATTTCTATTCATACATTTAAAAAAATATATTTTATTTATTTATTTTATTATTATTATTATTATTACTACCTTTTTTGTCTCTCTTGTTTTTGAATAGTTTGTTTTTCAATTTATAGTTACTGTCTGTTATATGTACATATTATTTGTTGTGGTTTAGGTTGCTGTAGTCCAATAAAACAATAAAAAGTATGATTTTATATATATATATATATATATATATATATATATATATATGATACTGTGCTACAGATTAAACTATCCAACAGTACATAAAGTAGTTAAAATCAGCTCAACCTTCCACCAGCTGTCACATTAAAATGCTGCTTATGTTTTAAAGCATCAGTAATAATATTCCAGTGATATGATAAATAATAATAAACTCTCTGAAACGCACAATTCTGCCCAACAAATACTTTTACTTTAAGTATATTTTGATGCTAAAACTTCTGTACTCTTTCTCAAGTAATATTTTGAATACAGGACTTTTACTTATAACAGAGTATTTCTACACTGTGGTATTAGTATGTTTACTTAATTAAAATATCTGAGTACTTCTTCCACTACTGCTCATCTGTGAAAATACCCACACTAACTTTGTCTGACCTAAACTGCTGTTTCTCTGTCAAACGTTGTCCCATGACAATAACTCCAGCTTACATAAATTCCCCTTTTGTTTACAGTGACCCTGAGATATCTCGCCTTTTATCCCTCCATCAGCACGCACAGGGTAAACAGAGTGGGTGGGGGTGTACAGTAGGTTGAGGCAGGAGGGTGAGGAGAGATTGCCTTGGTATGGGAGGGTTTTCTGTCTGGGGAGTTCTGCCTTATAGTTATTGTCCATCTCACTCACACACACACACACATGTCTTGTTTTGACTGGCTTGGGACAAATCTGTGTCTGAGCCCTGCGTCCTAGGCTGTCATTAATGGATCACTCTTTTCTTGCATCACAATTCCCAGAGATTTACTGAGGCCAAAGGAATCTCAGTCAGCAGTTGAACCAGTACTGATGCCAGGAGTTACACACAGTAGCAAGATGGGAATTTGATAACAAGTGCCCTGAGAGATTTTCTCACAATAGACCAGTTCAACTATGCATTTGTTATTTTCTAACAGAGATTTTCTAATGCAAAGACCTAATTAAAGCCTGCTAGTGAATTTATGTAAGGCTTAAATTTAGCTTTACTTACACTTTTCTGTGATATTCAATGCATTAACGTAGGACTGCACAATTGGTCAAAATGTTTGCAATATGGCGCAATATTTGTTAAAGGCGAAATGTATGTAATTTTATATTAAATACTGGACTACACATCATATTGTACAGACTTAAAGGGATAGTTCGGGTGTTTTGAATTAGGGTTGTATGAGGTACTTATCCATTGTCAGTGTATTACATACAGTAGATGACGGTCGGCACGCCTACAATTTGGAGAAGTTATCGAACGAAGCAAAGCAATGTACTGCTGTTGAACGTATTTTAGCCACCTAAAAGAAAGGCTCACCTAAAAAATCAATATCAGTTTAAGTGTACGCTATATTTACAATATTCTCACCACTTTACCTTGCCGTCAGACAGCCCTTTCTGATGGGTAACTGAAGTCCTTGTTTCCATCTATGCTCCTGCCAAAGCCACCAGACTCCTTTGAAAAAAACTGTAATTTTATCTCGCAGCACACGGGGGTGGCTGGTCTACCGCTGCCTCGATCGGTCAGTTTGTTTGTGCTAATAACACAGACTAAACGATCGCAAATCATATCACAATTGCAATATCAGTCAAAATAATCGCAGTTAGATAGTTTTTTCAAAATCGTTCAACCCTAGATGCAACCAAGGATAGGCCTTTTTCATAACAGATATTTTCTGAAACTGCTTTTCATTATCAATTAATGTATCAACCAGTGTCACCAACCAGTCCAAAACAAAAAGATATTCAATGATATAAAACAGGGGAGAGCAGAGAATCATGACATTTTTCCGATTTATTGCTTTTGATTAATTCATATTTACAAATAATCAATATTTATTTTAGCTCTACATTGCAGGAGTTTCTTTGTGACAAGGCATTGACATTTGTTTTTTTTAACAGAAACTCACAGTTAAACAGTTTAGTTTCCTACATCCGACCTGCTGAACTTGTTGAATCTAGTTTTAAGTGAGAATAAAAATGTTGACGGCTGAAGTGGCACTCGATGTTGATTTGCACCCTTTAGCGTGACATGTGCTGAGGCAGAATTGCATTCTGGTCAATTGAGGCTACTCGTAGGGATGGATATCAAATCTGAAATTTGATTTCATAGCCCAGAGTATCAGAAGCTCTACTTGAAGCTGGCATCGAATCTAGTTTACTTATTTCTTTGATTTTATTTGAATCAGAAAGTTTATGTACGGCTGCTAGTGTTTGGACAGCATTTAATATTTGAGAAAGTTGGCTTCTTTTGTTGAATAATAAAATGAGTTTATTGAAAAGGTACGGGTACTTGGGTATTGTGTTGACACTAGCTTTAACATTTTCAAACAATGCCAAGGCCTTTCTGCGAGTGGTGCTGGTATATCCTCACGTGAACAAGTGAACTGATGATTGAAATTGCTGAAAAGTCTTCTCCGCATAAAGCTGCCATTGTAGCAACGGCACAACATTTCATACTGACATCAGCTCATCAGCCAATTTTCAACAGCAATGTAGAAAAATACAGCACGGAACGACAGAATGAGCCCAGAAAGGCATTGTTCAATACCACAAGCTTTTTTGTTGTAAACAAGTTGTTTGTTTTCCTTTAATAGTCAGATTCAGTTTTAGTAAGTTTGATTCAGAATGCATATGTTGTCTGTATTTTCTTGCATGTGACGCTGAGCTTAACTAGCTGCATCAGTGGTTTTTGTCATATGTGTTGCAACCCAGGTGTCAGGCACGGTTTGTCACTTTGTCCTCACACTGACAGCTGGGTGACGGCCAAAACTCGCTCCTCTCACCTGCTTTTCCTGCTCACAAACTTGCACTGTGACGACAACTTCCTGGTCCTCGGCGCCGAGCCAGCAGGAGCCACGTGCAGAGGTCGCTGCTGGTGGGAAGTCCACAGCATTTATTCTGTCAGACGAGAGGCATGCTCTTTGCCCCAATGTAAGAAGAGGTCCATGTAAATGTCTGTTTTGATCTGTTTTAAACATAGACTGTATATAAAAGTGGAGGTAGTCACCGTGACGTCACCCATTGGTTTGTGGACTGTTGTTTTGAAACCTCGAGTTCGGCAATTTGGTTTCGGTTTTTGGTGTTCGCCATGTTGTTTTTTTTTAAACCAGAGGGTGGAGCTAACTACAACTGAACGCTGAATATGACATTTTTAGGCGACAAGAAGGGTTGTAATTAACTTCAATGAACTGAAAACACACTGCGAAACGGTTAAAGTTGTAAGATGTTGTAGCAACCTGTCAATCACAAGGTAGCCCCGCCCTAAAGCATCTCCTGCTTTATGGTCTATTTGACTCTAAATGGGACCATAATTTACTAAATGAACATCATGCTGTATTGAAGAAGACTTGAAACTGTAAACTCATGTTTACAATGTTTACTGAGTTAATAAATCAAGTGAGAAGTAGGCTCATTTTCTCATAGACTTCTATACAATCTGACATCTTTTAGCAACCAGAGGAGTCGCCCCCTGCTGGCTGTTAGAAAGAATGCAAGTTTAAGGCACTTCAGCATTGGCCTCACTTCTCAGAACCGGAGGTAACTGACTGGTTTTAAGGAAACAAATCTAGTGCAACATTTAAAGATAATAGATTGACGTAAGTTGCGCATGCACACTTATAGAGGTGTAGCTGTTGCAGCCATTATTTCCCCTTTTATACAATCCACAGAAACCAATTAATGTTCAACACGGAGCAAAAGATTTTCCAACCAAAGAGCAACACTTTATGTGTTTTTTCTCAGCCAAAGTGTAGCAGGACCAGAGCAAGGAAGTGGCAAATAAAGGGACTCCAGTGTCTCAATTTTGACAATAAAAATAAGAAAATGACTTACTGCTCTCTGGAAACATTGTGTGATGATGTCAGGTCTGCTATTGAACAGAGAGTTTTAAAGTCTGGAGATTTGGTCTGTTAGATTGAAGCCACAGCCTGTAATTGTGGCCAATAAAAAGAATATGTGATTCCTAGTAGTTCACATGGCTTAATAGCTAGTTTTGCTCTTTATGCCTTCTGCAGATGAGAGGACGTCACTTACAGTAACTAAAGACTTTTGTCATCTGGATTGTAGATGCCCCTCTGGTCTGTATCATGCCACTGTATGCCGCACTTGTACATAGGGGTGTAAGAAAATATCGAGTATCGCGATATTATGTTTTGTGATTCTGTATCGATCGTCAGAAACAATGTATTGATTTTCAATTAATAGTTTACATGCAAGATTAACTCAGTCAATACCTTATTTAGTTTGTGAAGAGATGTGCTCTCTCAGTGTGTCCTCTCAAAGTAGTACTGTGATGTGTGCTCACACTGTTCTGATTGCATAAAAAAAAGTTTACCCAGATTTTATGCATATGTTAGTGTGTTCTTTATACCATGACAGTTTTCCTAAAATTAGATTTAAAATAGGGCGGTCAATTGATTCAAATATTTAATCACAATTAATCGCAAATTAATCACACATTTTTTATCTGTTCAAAATGTACCTTTAAGGGAGATTTGTCAAGTATTTAATACTCTTATCAACATGGGAGTGGACAAATATGCTGCTTTATGCAAATGTATGTATATATTTATGATTGGAAATCAGTTAATATTACAAAATAATGACAGATATTGTCCAGAAACCTTCACAGGTACTGCATTTAGCATAAAAAATGGGCTATGCTCTAATCATAACATGGCAAACTGCAGCCCAACAGGCAACAACAGCTGTCAGTGTGTCAGTGTGCTGACTTGACTATGACTTGCCCCAAACTGCATGTGATTATCATAAAGTGGGCATGTCTGTAAAGGTGAGACTCGTGGGTACCCATAGAACCCATTTACATTCACATATCTTGAGGTCAGAGGTCAAGGGACCCCTTTGAAAATGGCCATGACAGTGTTTGCTCGCCAAAATTTAGCGCAAGCTCGGAGCGTTATTTATCCTCTTTCACGACAAGCTAGTATGACATGGTTTGTCATACAAACACAAAACTAATTTGTGTTAACTTTGACAGCCCTAATTTAAAATAATCGCAATATATCGCCTTACTTACAGTATCGCAATATGTTGAATTGTAACCCCTGTATCATGATACGTATTGTATCGCCAGATTCTTGCCAACGCGCAGCCCTACTTGTACAGTACAGTACAATGCAGTGACGGTATGCTGTGGTGAGCATGACTGATTTCACAAGTTGCTAATCCTCTGAAAATATGTGAGTCTGTAAACCTAACATGACAGTGAGGTTAAATAGACGTTGAGAGTTTTATTTTTCAGTCTTTTCAAGGTCTGCAACCAGGAGAGGTTCTGCTTTTGGTCAGTGACAGATTTATTTAATTGCAATACCTTGACAAAGATTTGAGAATCATACAAATCATAAATTCTGACTGTGATTTTCAAAGTGTCTGTCCTTAGACCTTCATCAGGTAAAATCCATACAGGTGTTGTTAACCCTTATCAGTTTTATCAGATGAAATGCAGTAAATAATATGAGTACAAGTGATTGAGTTTTTGAGTTTGTGGCGACATCAATCTTTCTTATATTGTGCCAAATTTGAAATTCTGCTTCAGCCTACAGAGCTAACACACATGACCTGTCTGCTGTTTACACTGCAGTGCACACTGTCAACGCCGGGTCAGTTCATCTGTGTCACTCACTCCTACCTGTTGCCACATTATTATATTATTCACTTCTAAAAAAAAAAGCTCCATTGATATTGTAAGTTTAGTCATCGATTTGGGTGAAGCGAGAGCGGTTTGACCTCCAAGCCCCCCCCATCTGTGGATTAAACCTGCATTGTACACTGCCCTCCCCCCCCCCCCCTCTTTACAGGGCAGTTTTGCTCACATGCTCCGCGTGTGACATGTTTTCCCTATACTGCCCTGGCATTGAACGCACGGTGAGAGGCTGTAATCGCCATTCACACCCACACAGAGCATGCCACCGTCACAGCTCTTTTGTCCTGTGTTGTGCTGGTGGAATATGGCTGTTGTCAGTGTTGACTTTATGGTTTTGTGTACACAATGCTTAGCCGCACTTTTCCTTTCAGTCACTCACCAACGAGGGATCCTCCTGACAGGGACGGGGTCATTTCAGAGTGCTACTGTGTGTTATGTTAATCATGTGGGAGCTACAGTATATGCTGTTTTCAGTTTCAGGAACGAATTAGTCAAACTTTATGCCGAATTTACACCAGGCAGCGGCGAAGTGCGGCTCACCGCAATAATAAATTTTTTCTGCGGCGGGGAGGTATGTTTAAATTCTTTGTAACATACTGTAGGGTCAACATGTCACAGGAGTCACAGGACTCTGTTTACTGATTGGCCGTGGGAATTTTCTGGCTGCACTTCGCCGCTAAAAGTTAAACTTTTCCCAACTTTTGGTCGCACTTTGCCGCTGCTATGGTGTGAATTCGGCGTTAGATATGCTAAGTTAACAAGACGGTAGTAAAGTTGTAATGGTGCAGCTGAATAATGAAGTTTATAAAAATAAGCCAGACGACATCATCAGGTTATAGTGACTCAAGGCGACATTAGCCGCTACCAGCATATTTTCACTGCACGATTATCGTTGCCAAAAAAGAATTCACGATAACAATATTATCCCAATATCTATAGAAAATTTAAAGAATAATAATACTATCAGTCAAATTCATCTTTGTTTATTGTGTGTTTTGTCTAAAAACAACTCAAAATACAAATGTAGGGATTTGGAGAGAGAGTCTGTAATCACAACTCTATATATAAAATGATTCAAAAGTTGCTGGATTGTTGACACAAAATTATCTGTTAGTAAAGGAACAGTGTGTAGGATCTGGCGGTATCTAGCGGTGAGGTTGCAGATTACAACATCTCCCGTGTGCCAAGTGTGTAGGATTGCTACGGTGGCCGACGCGAAATAGCTAATGTCCCTCTCTAGAGCCAGTTGTTGCAAGAGTAGAGTGCGTAGAGTGTGTGTGTGTGTGTGTACGTGGGAAGTGAGTGATGAAGCAAGAGAGAGAGAGAGCGGCGGCAATGGGAGCCAGTAATGTTATCGTCTCTGGCCCAAGCAGGAAAAGTTACCAGAGTTTGGTTTGTCCGTTCTGGGCCACTGTAGAAACATGGTGGTGCAACATGGTGGACTCCGTGAAGAGGACCCGCTCCCTATGTAGATATAAACGGCTCATTCTAAGGTAACGAAAAACACAACGATTCTTATTATCAGGTGATTATACAGTAAAGAAAACATACTTACTTATATTCCTTTTCTGTCAATAGATCCCCCTAAATGTTACACACGGTTCCTTTAAAATATCACGTTTTTTGTCAATACCAGTATATCGTGACACCCATATTCATTGATGTTAAGTTGAAAAAGAAACTTGTTTCTTCATTCTAAAAAGCCAACATTTTGTACTGATAATAATTTTCACAGAAAACAGGCAATTTACTACAATATATTGCCTTCACGCTGATGAAAAATACCCACTGAGTTTCAAGACTCTCTTTAGAACAAGATATTTAATGTTGAAAGACACATTGTTGCACTGTAATATCTTCATCATACTGAATGTGTTCTTGCTATAACTTTTCTTAATGTAATGAGAGAGATCAAATGTCATCTTGTATATGATCTTGTCATAATTCACTGTATGTGCTTCCAGATGATTATTGAAAAGTCTTATTTTGTCTACATCTCGTGTAACAAACAGCACAGCAGCTAATGAAATGTTCTGGATAAAATCCATCCGTGTCTCTCTGTAGAAAGTAGGATTTCTATCTTTGCTATCAACAAACCGTTGAAAGAGACTCTGATGAAGCAGCAGCATTGAAAAGTGTTTTTTTTACTGGTTTTATTTACTGACTTCCTATTTGGATTATTGGAGATCAAACACACAGGTGATATGAATGGAGACGACTGAAACCAGTGGAGCCTCAGAGTTAAAGAAAGTGATAAGACTTTGCTGATTTGGGCACATGGTGAGACAATATGACACCAGAAGCATTCTGCTGTGTTGTTGAGCATACGTTACTCTCTCACACTGGTCTGACTGTGTGTGTGTGTGTTTGTGTGTGTGTGTGTGTGTGTGTGTGTGTTTGTGTTATGGTGAGTCAGCTGTTGCCGGTTATTGCTGATCTGTGGTTGATAATTAGCATTGCAGACTGATAAACAGAGTCCTGAAGTCTTCTAGGTTTCAGTTTGAGAGTTTAGGGTTATGTCTTGTTACCTCTGGGTATTCATTACATAACTCCTACACACAAACAGACACACATACACTCTGTTCACTCCCTCTCTGCTATCTTATTCTCCAGAGGCGCTCCCCTCCCCACAATCAAGTCCAATTATTTTGGGCACAAAACAGTTTTTTGTTCTTTGATTTGACTCTCCGGCTGAACTCTGCGCTCTTTTTTTTCTGCATTTGCTTATTTTTTTGATCCATAGTAGTCGGTGCCTTTCTTACTGTCTCCTACTGTCTCTTGTTCTGTCAGTGCATTGTGCTTGTTTAGCCTGTTGTTTGTTGCCTTTGACAAACCACTGTGTTAACATGAAAGCATGGACTTTACTCCTGAATGCCCCTCTCTCTTTCTCTCTCTCTCTTTCTCTCTGTCTCTCTCTCTCGGCTCCGCGGTGTTGATAGTGTATCTGAGTGGACTTTAGCTGGAGGTCAGGTAGCGAACGCTAACACTGATGTTTGTTTGGATAATAATGTAACTCGGTGTGAGGCTCTCTCTGCCTTTTTTTTTCCCAGAATTTGACAGTTTTTACTGGACAGCAGAAGGTCGGAGAGCACGGTAGAAATGATCAGTAGCGGGACAAATGATCAATGCAGTAGTCGTGTTATGTTTCCCTGAGATACTGGAGCTGAGGTGCATATTTACTTTACTCCAGACATTTGACCTCTGAACTCTTTTGCTTTCTGCCAGTTCAACATGGTGCTGTGTGCAATAGGGATGCACCGATACCGGATTGGTTATCAGGCCAATACTGACTCAAATAGCTGGATCAGATATCGGTGACAATGGGGCCGATCTATTCAACTGAGTTTTGACTTATTTGTTGCTGCATTAAAAAGGTTTACACTTTTAATAACTTTGCAATTCCTGCTGATTTTGAAGATTTCTTTTGCCAAGTTGTTGGTGTACAATTTATTATTTTAATAATAAATAACAATTCACTAAATTAATGTTATGTTATCTTTGTATTTATTTGTTACATTTTGTTTTACAAAGATAGGAAATCAACGTTTAAGTCAAGCTTGATGTTTCCTTACACACAAAAGAATGATCTCAGTCACTTCCACAGTGAGGCATACAGCTTATTGATTAAACACTGGTATCAGATCTGGTATCGGCCGATACCGAGGGCAGCTGTGGCTCAGAGGTAGAGTCCACCAATAGGAAGGTCAGCTGTTCGATCCCTAGCTCCTCCGGTCACATGTCGAAGTGTCCTTGAGAAAGTTACTTAACCCCAGATTGCTCCCGAAGGCTGAACCATCGGTGTGTGAATGAGTATTTAGATTAGATCCTGATGGGCAGGTTGACACCTTGCATGGCAGCTTCTGCCATCAGTGTATGAATATGTGTTTAAATGGGTGAATGCTGACATGTAGTGTAAAGCGCTCTGAGTGGTCAGAAGCCTAGAAAAGCGCTATATAAATGTCCATTTACCCAAAGCCCTGGTATCGCTATCGGTATCGAGACTGAGACTGGTTGGTGCATCCCTAGTGTGTGTCTGTAAACTTAGTTACAAACCATTTATTTCAGTCTTTTATAACATTTAGTGAAACTTGAATTTAAAGGGTAACTTCTGTATTTTTCAACCTGGACCCTATTTTCTCATGTTTTTGTTTTTAAGTGACTAATGGGGACAACACTTTCTGAAATTGGTCCAGTATTGCGAGAGAACGCTGACGCTGTAACCATCAGCCGTTCACAAGCTCCGAGGGCAAGTGAGCAGCGTCAATGTAATGTTCACTAAAAGGGCTTGTTTTTGCCACTGACAGGCTCAGTTATTATACGTGTCTGACGACATTATGGAAAGAACCCTACAGAGTAATGAAACATTATTCTTACCTTTCGCTTGATCCGGTCTGTTTGTTATCGTGTCCAAGTCCCGCTCAGGGAGAAGTCTCGTTGTGAAATCTGAATATCTGTATACTCTGGCTCTGGCACTTTCTGTATTCTAACACAACAAACTCTGCCTGGATGGCACTCGCGTTTCCACCATGGATGTATTCTCATCTCATTCTCTTCTCATTCTCATTCTGCTCATTTCATTTTATTGCCGCTTTTTGTTCTTCACCTTTCTTACTGAAAGCATTGTCTGAGCTGTGAAATTACCTGGTTTACTGTAAACTGCAGTGGTCGGTGTCGACCTGCTAGAGAAACTGCAACTTTTGTGTGTGAACACATAAAATCTGTAGTTTTATTCAGTTTAAACTGAACTGCTCCTTATAAAAATCTGGGTAATTTTCTGTGGAAAACTATAAAACCAAAAATAACAAGTCAGTACAAGTGTTAAAATTTCTACTAGGTTGGCCACATCAGCCACATCTCTTTATATTGGGCGCTAGTGCTTTTCCTATTATATATATTTTTATTTTCCGTGGAAAATTCATGTTTTTTTTTAGTAGCTTCCATGTCATGAGATCCTGTTTATCGGTATCATTTACTCTTACTGCATAGACCGTGGAAAATTGCATGAGTCGTGGACCATTAATGACTTTTTTCCCTTTCATGTCACATCAGTGACATTTATATTCATGTAGGTGATAGCCATGTCAGTCCTGAAAGTGAGAGTGCAATTTCAATTTTAATGTTTTCTTGAACACTTTGTCTTGGTTTGTTTCAGTGGAAATAATATTTATAATCCTCATTAGGATCAGAAGATCTGATCACATAAGTAATAGTTAAAAAAAACCAACTTTTTTATTATTTTTTTTATTACTTTATTAGAGGTATTTACATTACAAGTTATCAGTTTAGTCACTTGTGTCATCCATCCTGCCACATTTATGAATCTTTACTGTATTTAACCAAAGAAATTAAAGAAGTAACAAAAAACAAAAACAAAATCAAAAACACAACAAGAAAAAATAGTGACAATAGTTACTACTATTAACTTGTTTATTCTTATAGACGAATCCGGGTAAATACCAGAAGTAACCAAGTCGCCATTATTGCGGTGGCATCTTCCTACAATATGCATATGTTTGCATGCGTGTACACATTTTCTACTTTTACCTTTACTTTCTAAGTAATGTCACTTTTGACAATGATGTCTAGGAGTTTGGGAAGAACCTGAGAAGTTCTCAGCTGCCTAATGTTAGCCTAATATGGTGAAACCATGGATGTATTAAGAGAACTGGATACAGTGTTGGAGGCGGGGCTCGACTTCCGAGTGGAAAAATACCCGGATCTTCCGGCAATCTTCCGCATCCATTGGGCCCATAGAGCAGGCGCAGTAGCATCCCGGGTCACAGCCGTCACGCTGTCGTCACGGCTTGCTAACTCCGCCTCTCAGCCCTCGATCCAGCCTCGGTCTGGGTCTCATTCACGTGGACGGAGGAAGGGAAATAACTCTTGATTCAGCTATTAGTGCATTTTACAACTTTTAGGACCTAATGATTTAAATAAGGGTTATTCAAGTGTTCATACTGGGAAGTTGATTCACCTCAAAAAAAATTATCTGTTTAGTTAAAGACATCTCTTTCCCAATGTAAGTCTATGGGAAAAAGTCTTTTTGGGCCCAATGGCATCACGTGACGGACACAGACGTTGTAGTACCGCCCTTTGGCCACTACGAAAATTGGCATCAACAACCGGCGCTCTTCCTGGGGGCTTGGGTGAAACCAGTAACGTCAGCTAAGTTCAGCTGCTTAGCTAGCGTAGCTAACGTTAGCCTAGCATGATGAAACAAGTAACGTCGGCTAAGTCAAGCTGCTTAGCTAGCGTAGCTAACGATGTTAGTGTACTAAAGACCCTGTCTAGGGTCTGCGCTGGTCCCATAATATAAATGAACTAAATCAACTAACTGTGGCGTTATTGTGAAATATAATGTAGGTTGCTCTAACTAGGACAACCTGATGACCACAAAGTAAACATCATTCGGTCAGCATGACAAACAGAACACCTACCAAGTGTCTGCTAACTGTTAACTGGTGACTCTCAACCGGATGCGTCCTGGTTGCTCGTAGTGGCGGCAGCTGTGTCCTCGTAAAACCTTCAATTTGACTTTAATCTGTGTTTATTATCTACGCCGACCATTTACGTAAGTTATTACAAGCAACCATGGACGCATTCCTGAAAGTCACCAATTAACGAGGTTAGCAAACAGTAGAGTCACTACAACTTGCCACTGCTGTAATGGCGGCGTCGCTAGATTGCGGAACACACAAAGCGTTCGCCGGATTCGTCTATAGTCACACCACACACATTATATCAATATAAAGGTAAAGGTAATTGTCTAGTGCTCATTTTATAGGTGCAGATTTCAAATTTTTTTCACCTGGACCCAAGTTTATGGATGATGATGATAAACCAGTGATGACAGACTTGTGGAGTTGGAATTACACCCATAAAAATATCCTCATGATGAGCAATATTTATATTTTTCCTCTGTGAACCTTATTGTATTATATTTCCAAGGACACCTCTGTAAAGCTGCATGTTGCATATTTGGTGCATCACTAGAAACAAGCCTTTAACATTTTACACTCCTGTTGCTTTCTCTTTCCTGTCTGTCCATGCCTCCCCCTCTCCTCGTCAGTGTGCCAGTCGTTGTTTGGAAGCCCTCACTCACATCTCGGCTGTATATTTATCTCTGTGCTTCTACTCCAGCTGCATTCCCTGCAGCCTAATAAGGTCTGGATACAAGGAGAGAGAGAGAGGGAGGGCACGGAGGGCGAGGGAAGATGGTGGGAAAAGGTTAGACAATAGGAATCAAAAGTATTTTCCCACAAATTGGTTTTGGTCGGTGCATGTTTGTGTGTTTCGACCACACAGTAGAGGACTAAAGGGCAAAATAGAATAAAGAGACCAGGATAATATAGGCCTTTAGGTTGACTTGGGAGTCAACCTAAAGGGTTGGGTAGCACTTTGATGTAGAACAGTGTAAACACTATAGGCTACAATGATATTTGCACAAAAAAGTACAACATAAAAGTACTTCAAAGATGTGCTCCAACATTTTTGTGGGCGATTTCTCCTTGTAGTATTTCATTGATTGTTGTAGTTCCATTCATATACAGTCTCGCTGCTGATGCACATCAAAAGCCTCCAACGGAAAAGATTAAAATCATGTATCACTCTTGTGTCCTTCACTAGAGGAGAGAGTCCCTGAAACACAACCACAAACCACCGCCCACATCCTGAACTCTCTCTCTCTCTTTCACTATTGCTTCCTCTTCACTGTAAGGTGTTTTCTCCATCACAGACTGGTTTCTTGAAGCCGGGGGGGATTTCTCTGTGTTTTAAAGTGCTTGTGCAGTACTACTCAGCTGTGAAATCCCCTCTGTGAACTGTCACCTGATCCCTGAAACGCCTTCAACCGTGCAGCAGCTTAGATTACCACAATATGCACCAATAGCAGTAGCTCGCATTAACTGCCTCCCTTGTCTCTGCCTTTTTAGAAATGCCCCAACATAACATGGAGAGCACCAGGAGCCCGTGGCAGCATGGGCTGCGGCCGCCGTGGATCACAAGAGTGGCTGGAGGTCAGAGCCCCGCCTCCTCGGGGGCGGAGTCCGACACGGAGAGTAGCAGCACGGAGAGTGAGAGGGTGAGTGAGTGAGAGAGATGAAGCCGTTGATGATGGTGATGCAGTAATTTAGCTCTTTCATGTCAAACCGTAGACTATGTATAGATGGACGAAGCGTCTCGACTTCCTCCCACTGTACAAAAGTGAGGCCAAAATATCCCGGATACGGGAGCTGCCATCTTGGGATTTTGAGCAGTAGTGATCGAGGGACTGGAGCCACGGTATCGGGATCCCGCCCACACATCTGCCCGAGCCAATCACGAGCTGTGCACGGCCACAGCTTGCAAGCGTGAGGCACCTAGCTGCTACGTTAGCACCACAGTAGCTGTTTGACTAGAAAGACACAACAACTAACACTAATATCTCTATAACTACATTTATGATCAAACTGACACATGTTCTATTACACAGACTCTTGACAGTTATGGAAAGTTAAGTTATGTCTCCTCTCTCGTACAATTCCTGAGCCTCCGGCTGTGCGACTACTTCACACAGAGCAGCTGTCAATCATGGCATCCCACCCACTTTTTATAGCATCAAATAACTGATTAAAACCAAACTTATCAGAAAAATTAACGCTTGAACATACATCAGCGTACATCAGATGTTTTGGCTTCACTTTTGGGGAGCTGTCATGTCGTCCATCTTAATATAAAGTCTATGGGTGCATCCCAAGTCTCTTAATTGTCGTTTCCTCGCTCCTCGATCCTCGCTTGAACCGGAAGTTGTTCTGGTGCGCCATCTTGAAGACCGTCCCAAAGCTCTTACTTCTGCACGGAGGAGCGAGGATCGAGGAGTTATCTCTGAAGAGTGATGAGCGAGGATACACGAGAGCAGCCTTCACGGAAGTCTTTTACCGACCGACACGCCCCCTTATTGGATATCAGTTACTGATTGGACGCTGCAGCCGACCGAACTTTACCTCTCAACATCACTGGACTTTCATACCGGAGTGAAGACAGATCACAGATTAAAAGTTCTATATTCTAGCTGTCTTCTGATTCACCGTCTAGTTAAAATCTGAGTTAATTGTAGTATCTCTCCTTCACACAACGCGGCTGAAGCAGCCTGTCACTGAAAGAGCTACTGAAGACGTGACAACAAATGGACCTTAAAAAACTTTCTTCATTTATTAGAAAGAGTTTCTTTTCATGATCCGTTATTTCCCCCATTCACTTTTATTAAGGATACAGTTAAAGTCAGAGAGAGAAGGAGAGTCTGTCTGTCAGCAACAAACACTTTTACATTATTTATCTTCATTTCCATTCAGTCACATGTGAGGCTGATAATTCCTGAGCGTTGGGTTTGATATGAGTTATATCATTTACATTTTCCCTCAAACATTCAGCCTAATAAATAATTTCCAGTGTTCAATAGACACCATAATCATATTCTGGGTTATTAAATAATGAATTCACAATCAGAATATCAATAACTACAGACGCTAATAATGAATAAATAATATAAAGATATTGTGCTAGTAGAAATGGTTCCTGAGCCTCTAAGCAGGACTCAGTCCACAGTATAAATACAGACTGCAGCTGTTATTCATGTGCAGGTGTTTGTTAAACAGGTAACAGGCTACAGAGAGAAAACACTGCTGCTCTGACACTGATAATAACTGTGTGTCTTTATTAGTATTAGATCAGTTCAGACACAAACATCAAAAGTCTATAGCTGTTAAAGCCGACTGACAGCTGATCCAGCTGCGATCAGCTGATCCAGCTGTGATCAGAAACAGACGTCGCTTCACGTGACTCTTCAGAGGAAACAACGTCTCATGTCTCTACAATCATATTTACTTGTTTCCTCTCTCCTCGCATGGATTCCGTGCGTCTCTCCATGCATCCCAGATGGGAGGGACTAAGACGTAAGGAAAATACGCTGGTGGGGGAAACGCGGATGCAATTAAGGTGCACCCTATGTGTCAAACAATGTGGTGCTGGCACATAAAATCAACCTCTGTAGCTCCTGCATGTAAGCAGAAAGAAGCATCTCGTTCCATGCAGTTAAACGAGTGAATCATCCCACATTACTGAACTGTTTTAAATCTTGCATATAGTCACGTCGTCTGCTTTTTTCCCCCTTTCTGTCAGTCCTGCGTTAAAAAGCTGGAGGTGGGCTCACTGAGGGTGCTGCCGTCGTCCTCATTGCTCCAACAGCGAATCACAGAGATCGACCAACAGAAGGAGGAACTAAAGATCGAAGTGAGCATGTTGGACAATTGTGGCCCAATCATAGACGGGCACCAAAACATCTAATTCTCTCATCACATTTAAGGAAAACAACTGATGTAGTTCAACAAAATGTGTAGCAGACCACTGAATGACGTGAAGCTGAAACAATTAAATGGTTAATATGTCATATTTTTATTGAAGCATTTTCAAAATCCTGAAATGATGGTTCAGTAGATTCATTTTCCATAACAACAACAACCAATAGATATAAAGAACATGTTGAACTCACACATACCTGTCCAAACGAAATATTACACAACCGAAAATAAATAGAGTAAATTAATAATAATAATAATAATAATAATAATAATTATCCTCAGTTATAAGGCTTCTCTTTGAGGCTTCCTTAATGTGTTCAGTGTCTCTGTTGAGCCAAGGATGATCAGCTCTGAGTCTGGATACTTAAATAGTTAATCTAGTCAATTGACGGAAAATCAAGTTGATTGAGAGAAAATTAATTAATTAAAATTAAATTAAATTAATCAAAATTAATTTTTAAAGCAAAAATGCCAAACCTTTGCAGTTTCCAGCTTGTCAAATGTGAGTTATTTGCTGCTTTTAAATATTTTTTTATTTTACATATTTGATAGTGAATTGAATATCGGTGGGTTTTGGACTGTTAGTTGGACAAAACAAGCTATTTAAAGATCTCACCTTGGGCTCTGAGAAACTGTGATGTCGTTTTTTCACAATTTTTTGACATCTCACAGACTTGAGGATTAATTGGGAGAAAAAAAATCTTCAGATGAATTGATATAAAAATAATTGTTAGTTGCAGCCCTAGAATGACTTTAAGAGTATGTAATGTTCACCTACCTTGTATAAAATAGGTGGTTGAAGGAATACTCAACCCCAAAAATGATCATTTGGATATGAATTACTCACCGCGTGTTACCTTGAATTCTTGAAGGAAACAGTAGTCGCACAGACGAGTAGCGCGCCTGCGCAAGCGTGAGACTGTTTATGCACAAGTGTTTTAAATAGTCACGACAAATTCACACCAGAGCAGCAGCAGCGAAGTGCGGCCTGCGGCGAGCTGCCATGCAACGTCTATGGAAAGCTGCGGCGGCCGCTCCCGAGCTCTGCAAGCTGCATCGGTTTGATGCTGCGGCAAAGTGCGACCAAACTAAAAGTTGGGAAATGTTTAAGTTTTAGCAGCAAAGTGCGGTCAGAGAGGACCTGCAGCCAATCAGTGAACGGATCCTGTGACTCATGTTACATGGATTACACTGCATGAGTTGTGTGAGAGTTTGTAAACAGATGTTTTGATATAGTTTTGCTGTTGTGAAAAGAGGCCCCTATTTACTCAGTCATCAAGACTTTTCTCTTGGAGGCCTGCAAGATAAACAGATTTTTCTTCAAGAATTCAAGGTAACACGCGGTGAGTAATTGATATACAAATGGTCATTTTGTGGGTGAAGTATTCCTTTAAGGTTTCATTAAGGGTTCTTTTAACTCACTATGACTGCTTCAACAAATAAACGAGACAGAGTGTTCAAGGAAACACTGAAATGATTTCCATTGTGTGTCTGCTGAAGTCTGCACATTTAAATCTGCAAGCCGTCTCCAAACGTTGACTCAGTCACGGTAAAGGAATGCATATCTGTGACTTGCTCAAGCTCTGGTCAGTATGATTCAGCTCAGCGGCGTCTCCTGTCCTGTCTCCTCTCAGCTGCAGCTGGAGATCGCCCTGCTGCAGGGAGAGCTGCAGACGGAGAAGACCCAGCTGAACAGACGCACACAGAAGCTGCAGGCTCTGAAGCAGGAGGCCAGACAGAAGGGGAAGCACCGACGCACCGACAGACAAAAGGTATCATGTTTTTCATCGGTTACAGAATGCATATGTTGCATTTGTGATGTTTTATGCCATGAATGTGTTCTTCTGTCACGATTCATGACCAACAGACTAATAGTGGTGATTGTAACATTTAAATGACTTAAAGTGATAGTTCAGGTGTTTTGAAGTGAGGATGTATGAGGTACTTATCCATAGTCAGTGTATTACCTACAGTAGATGAGAGTCGGCACGCCCCCAGCTTGGAGAAACAGGCAGGAGTACCGGCATGGGAGCAAAGCAATGTACTGCTGTGGACGGGGCCGGCAGCAAAACGGATTTTGGCCACCTAAAGGAAATCAATATCAGTTTAAATGTACGTTATATTTAGAATATTTTCTGACGGGGAATTGAACTGAAAGTGAAACTTATCTGTACTGTGTTTTCGTAAGAAATATTCTAACTATAGCGTACACTTAAACTGATATTGATTTTTTTTTTGGGTGAGCCTTTCTTTTAAATGGCTAAATTACGTTTTGCTGCCGTCCCCTTTGACAGCACTGAATTTATTTGCTCCTGTGCCAGTGCCGACCGTCATCTACTGTAGATAATACACTGACTATGGATAAGTACCTCATACAACCTCACTTCAAAACACCCAAACTATCCCTTTAACATGAGTTTCACAATCACAGAAACATAAAAGGTGGGTTTAAGGAATTTTCACATGTAGAAATGTGTCGGCTGAGTAATGGTTCACTAACATCAACACAAGATCATATCAATGATGAGTCAATTCCCATGCAGTGACTGTTGGAGTAGAACTGGTTTGAAGTTAGATGCCTGCGGTCATTCAGAACAAACTGTAAACACGGTTGAGAAACTCACTTGTTGTAATTTTCTGCTCTTTTGAAATAGTTTCTGTTTTGCTTTGAAAAGTCAGGTGATGACTGTACTCTTGCTTCACTGTCTGTAATTGCAGGAGCGAAAGAATCTGGAAGAGGAAAGACGCAGGGTGGAGGAACTGAAGGGGAGGTGTGAGGAGAAGGAAAAACTGATCCCCAGTCAGCCGGAGAGCCAGAGAGAACAGCTAACACTGCAGCTGCAGCAGGTGAGTGGCTGAGCTGCACACAGCCTCGTCGTGAATGAAGCAACCGAAAAATAAACATTTTCATGTCAACTTTTGGTGTCATAAACATGGTCATATGTTTCAGAGAGTTTCTCTTTCGGACTAGTCTCGTTAATGTGATGGCAATTTAACATGTCTGAATAAGCACCCTGGTGACTTTTACGTTAAAGGTCATGGTGGAAATCTTACCCGATCGAACGTAGCACCATTTCTATATCACTTGCAACCAGGGATGTCCTAATACCAGACATTTAGTAGTCGATACCAACACCAAGGGAAATTCCATGATTCTTGATACCAACTTGATACCAGGGTAGAAAACAAAAGTAAAACAATAAATCTAATGTACTTCAACATCCTCTCCTTTATTACCGTTTACATACTGTTTTTTGTTAGGAAATTAAACAGGTCATAATTCCCTCTCTATTATCTATTTTATATTGCTGTGAAAACATCTCCTTCAAACAACTGGATTTATTCAAGTTTCTCACCAAAAACTAAATTTTACAAGATTACATTTGAACACATCATGATAATGTTACAATTTACCTTCAGCCAATAATCATTTACTGAATAGAGCCTGAATACATTATAATGTAAATCAATGGAATGCAGCTTTGGTTAGCGTTAGCTGTTAGCTCCGTGCAGAACTGTGCTTCTTACCAGATGCTGACAGCTAACGTTAACTAGCTCGCATCCTGCTGATTTCAACACAGATATGTTGTTCGTAATGTAGCATTATCAGGGAAAAAATAGGGTGCGTCCCCTGGACGTGCCGATAGTGAGTTTATTGCGTCCCAAACACATTTTCTTTCGTCAACGGTAAGGCGTTAGTCTCGAGCTCTGACGTGTAGAAAAACAGCTACGTCCCGTTTTCAGAATTTTGTCATTGACTTGGTACCGAAGTGTTGTGAGTCTCGTGACATCCCTGCTTGCAAGACGGTACTAGTCTGAACTGAATGCTGTCAGATTAACGTAAAGGCCGCAGCAGCACAAAGTAAAACATCTTGTTCTGCCTTTCTAAGACCACTGTAAAACATTTCTTCTCTTATGCACGATGAAAAATAAAATCTGTCTATGAAACACTGTAAAAGGAAGTTGTTGAGGAGGTTCTTCTCATTTCAGATGACTATTTCCCCCCTTCGCAGTGCGACCGGGGCAAAAAAGGTTAAAACCCTGTAAAACAACAGTAGTAATTGGCCAAACGTCACGCTGATCTTTCTGTAAATGTGCGGTCATGTCTAAATAAAACCATTAGGATCATTGACATAAAAGACAAAAAGCCATCACTTTAACAGATGATGAAGCTGTTAGGTGTTCCATGTCTGACATATCATCATTACCTGTACAACAATAGAAACTAGGGCTGCACAATTAATCGAAATTTTATCGAAATGCCTTACAGCCTACAGCAATTTTCAAATCGCAGGTGGTGCAATATTTGTTAACGGTGAAATGTGTTTAGAAAAACCATTTTAAATTTGTCGTGCTGCAAACATGTCCAAAGATGTCTTAGATGGCCTTAGAAAGACTTAAGAAAACATCTTTGTTTCGTGCAGATCCCCACAAAAATCACATCGTGATCATTTTAATATATTTTTCAATGAAAATTAGAATAATGATGTAAAAATGATAATTTCCTCTAATATCAAAAATCATATCACAACTGCAATATCAGTCAAAATAATCGCAATTACATATTTTTTTCAAAATGGTGCAGCCCTAATGGAAACTACTTATAGTATAAATAATATATATATAACATATATAAAACACAAACACAGCTGATCAGTAGAGCGGTATCCTATCTGTGTTTCCTAGAAATGTTGGTAATCAAACTAAGAAGGTGGTGTGATCTAAATACAAAATCTGTTAGATTAAAAGTGATTCAGTTACCAGTCAAAACCGCACAAAAATGGCCTGTGTCTATTTACTGCTTTTGAGAGGGTTTAGTTTGTGGGTCGTATATATAAAAACACAACCAACTGTCCGCAGATCTCACTCCAATATGAACCTTTCCAATAAACAACGTATCGATTTTTGTGCTTTCAAATATCAGTTGACAGTTTTTGGATCGATGCACTTCAGTCCGTGTCATGTGGTGGAGTATCTGATCTTGCTGAATTCGTTTATTGAGGAAGAAATGTAATAAATGATGTTGTTGGCAGCTATCCAAGTGAAATCTCAAACCGATACTTGGTGTGCTGTTTTGGCTCCTGACAGTGTGTCTCAGATGCAGGGTGTGTTACTGTAGCATCGGCTCTGACTCCTACACATAATGCTGTTTTTGGTTACACAAAGTGCGATTGTTCAGTTCCTGTCCAACCTGATGTGTCATTGTTTCCGACGTTTGCACAGACACACAGAGACACACACACACACACACAGCACATAGGATGTGTGTTTTTCTTTGTGAATGTGACAGAACAAGATGGGAGACCTCCTTGTTTTAAAAGCAGTGTTTAACGACCGGTTTGGGTGCAGCACGTTGTTACTTTATGTTTTGACATGTCAGATTTATTTGGAAAGATCTTTTAGAAACTGGTTTGTCACCAATTGCGCCACAGAGAATAACCACACACATGAATGGAAACAGGAGAGTTAAGTACACACATGCACAAGAACAAGAGCACAGGTATTTCGGTTATGAGACAATGAGACCGTACACGTTTTTACTTTCATCTGCACTTGCACGTTTATATACTGAACATGTTTAGACTCTTTTAGAAAATTAATTTTGGCATTAAAGCATTAAAACCAATGATTATATAGACAAATTATAGAGGAATACAAATTCCCAGAAGTTGTTTTCTGAATAATAATAATTATTAAAGCTGCAGAGAGTAGAATTGGAGCACATATTAAAAAAAGTTCGTTTTTATAAAACGGTCACTATATACTGACAGTAGTACATGAGGCCGGTAATCTGAAAAAAAGCATGTCCCTCTGTGTCCTCCGGTACTCCTAATGGCATCTGCAAGATTTCACAGACCGGAGGAAAACAACCAATCAGAGCCGAGCTGGAGCCTTGCCGTCTCTGAGCAGCTGTCAATCACTCACAAACTCCAATCAAACGGTCAAACTAGGCAGCGCTGATCAAATCTGAATCAATATTCTGTTACTGTAATGCCTATTTCTCTCCTCAAATGTTTTCAGAATCATCTTGTAGTTACTGTTTAGCTGTAAAATGAGAAAGTTTGTGACCCGGCAGCCATATTGAGAACAGTTGAGAAAATACCAAGCACCGCCCACCAGCCGGAGCAAACGTTCTCATTATCGAGTGATTGACATCTGCCTCCGTTGAATAAACAGCCAATAGGAACGCTCTCTCTCTGAAATGACCTGTGATTGGCCAAAGTTTCCCGTCACGGGCTAGTTTTTCTAAAGCCTTAAAACAGAGACATGAGGAGGTGCAGAAGTCTAGTTTTCTCTCAGAACACTTGAATTACAATATGATGAAAGGTTATTATGGAATTTTTGCCCAATGATGCCAAAAATATTCTGCCTACTGCAGGTTTAAGTCAGATTTGTTATCTTCTATCTATATAAAGTATGTACTGAAGCCTTTGATTCTGTACTGAGATAGCTACTACTTTGAGGCAACATGTGCATGTTGCTGAATACAAACTCATCTGAAAAAACTCAAAGTAAAAAAAGGCTGGAGATTTCCTTTAATTTATCACCTATCTTAATAAGAACATGATATTATCATTAAAACATTTAATATTGGTAAATAAAGGAACCAGCTTCTTAAATGGAGGAGTAGCATATTGGAATTAGCACTATATTCATACAAAATTTCATACCATTAAAACAATTTTATACTTTATAAAATGATTTTAGTAGCTGTAACTGAAGTCCGCCTGTGAGAAAACAACATATTCACAGATTAGTCTGGGGAGAGATTAAATAACAAAGAACTAGTAACGTGCAGTGTTGCTGATCAAAATCTGAGTGCAGTTTATTACCCATAAGTTTAAATTTGTTATCCAGTATTTAAAAAAGTGAACCTACAGTACAAAATGAAAAAAAAGGCTGTTAAAAACTGGTTATATTGACTAATTCTGTGTTGAATGCAGGAGAAAGAGGCGATGGAAGCGGCTGTTCGGGCCTTTGAGGACTGGGAGTTTCGTGTTCTGGAGCAAGAGAGCGGCATTGATGAGGAGGACGAGAGCACGGCGGACAAAGAGAAGGAGGGAGAGTGTGAAGGAGAGATTGAGAAGGAAATCTCGCGTCAACAGCATGCGATCAACACGGCGCAGGTAAACAACAGCGAGACGTGGGAGGAATTTTTTCAGAGAATTTCACAGCTGCTCCTGACGTGTTATACGGGTTTGCAGTTTATCTGCGTGTCATGTGCTTCATGTCAGTATTTACCCTCGCAGGCTGACATGGGATTAACCTTCACACGAACTCCCCTCCAATACAGACTCGTGACGTCAGATTTGTTCATAGAGCAGGTGGACAAAATAACAGGAACAATAAAGTCCAATACAGTAGCCCTGCAAATACATCTGCTTTTGTGATTTTTGACAAAGATTCAGAACACAAAATCCAATTTACAAGAGTGAACCTTCCAGCTCTACAAAGTTTATGATGTTCAGTTTTTGTTTAGTCTGTGTCAGAGACATGTGGAGCATTTGTTTTGGATTATTGTAAATTTGAAGGTGTTCCTATTATTTTGTCTACCCCCTGGACATGCATACAGTGCTATAAAAGGTTTTGTTTTGTCTTAATAGTTGTGAAAATGTTCACTTCCATCTAAAACTTGTGTTCATGAAGGTTTTTTTGTGTAAGAAGCAAGTGTATCATTAAAGGAGCTCAGTACGGTAGATTGGGAGCATTTCTATTTCCTCTCAACGGCTCTCAACATGGCGCACGGCGAGCCGAACCGGAAGATGGGGCTACGCTTCCGTGATGCCGCCGTCGTTATCAGCTGTAACCGCCGTATGAGAGCCGTGCAGAGCAGCGACCGTGAGCTAGCCAGTTCGGACACGCTCACATGCACTAAAAGCATGCACGGCCAGCCTGGCTTTATCAACAAAGGATGGAGAAACTCGGATCCCAACACACACAGAGGGAGAGTGACTTAATTCTCTGCTCAGGGAGATATTACTCCTCTATATCTTTACATAGCAAATAGTTGTTTGCTGCTATATTAATGCTCTGGATATTGAATTTAGAACCTTTAATAACCCAATTATAATAATAATGATACCGATGACCTTTAACCTCTACTCCTACAATCTTGATTGATTTTCTTGCACAGACACCCACCTCCTCCCAACGCTATTATTTGTCACCAGTAATTGTATATAAAAGTATTTATATTCATGACTGTGAAGAGTAAAGCATCACAGCAGAGATCAAACAGAAACATTTACTGAAGCTGCTTTTTTTTCTTCCCTTTGTGCCTGAAGAAAAAGTTGTTTTTCTTGCTGAAATGTTTTGCACCATCCTTCAACTGTGAGCGTCTAAAATGAATCTTCTTCTTTTCAGAGTTAAAATAAGGAGAGGGCCAGACCAGAAAGTGAACTTTAAAGCCACGAATCTGAGCTCCTCCTACAATAATCACAGAGTTGTTGGCATTGATCAACAAAGCTATAAATCTTGCTCAGATTCTATTTTTGCACTGTAGCACAGTGAAAATCATCTTTATTGGCTTATTGGCCCTGAAGGACTCACTACCACATTATTAACAGTATCCTCACGCACGTTATACACAGTCTCCTCAAGTCACAGGCCACGGTTGTCATTGCAGGTTAAGACTTGCCCTCCGTCCTCTCCCCGCCGTTAAATCGTGACAAAAGCATGAACCTTTACCTCACTCTCACCAGCATCACCCTGACACCGTCACATGACTCTGTACAGCAAGCTTAATTACATCAGAGGCCACCATGAGAGAGAAATCAAGAGAGCAAGACGGAAGCAAAGCAGAGCAGCGACAACCGTGGAGAAGATGGAAAGATAAAACGCATGAGAGGATTTGGAAAATGTTGGAGCAATGCTACGTTGTCATAGATAAAATGATAATCAGGATTAGTTTTGTTCAACATTGAGATCATGATTATTTATTTATTTTAAAGTCTCGAAGATCTTCATTTCGTTCTCTTTGGCGGCACCCTAGCGATAAGCGGTAATTGCAGGTGTGTTTTTGGATCTCTCCTCCCAGAAATCCAGTGTCACCGCTTGTATTTTTATTTATTTTTTTAGATCGTGATTTAAAGGGATAGTGTGTAAGATTTGGCGGCATCTAGCGGTGAGGTTGCAGATTCAACTGAGTATCCCTCTGCTCACTCCTCTCTTTCAAAGACTGCGGTAAAGTGAGCCGCCGCCGCCGTGGTAACGCCGTTCACCTCACTAAGAGGACATCCTTATCATAATAACACTACTTTATGAGCAACGGAAGTCAGACGATGGCTGGTGATACCACGGTTTTGCTCTCTTAGGCTCACAGTACCGTAGTTTCACAAGCATGTTGGAGAACTACAGTGGCCTTCAGTTAACGTAAAAACGCAAAAGGCTCTCGCTAGAGCCAGTGTCAAAACTGCCCTGATAATTATTTATAGGTTGATTTCAAATGTTAATTTTAAAAGAAATATTCTTGACATGAAATTTATGTCTTTTTAAATACAAATGAAATACAAATCAATTGAAGACCAACAATAGTGCCACCATATCATGCAACCAAATAAAAAGGATTTCTCCAAGGCATACAGTCTAAACTTAAAACCTGTTTCTGTGAAGCGGTGTGCATGAAAAATGCCTGTGATTGGCCAGACAGTTTTGAATAGAGCGGACTTGATTGGAAGCACCACTCTAAATGCAGAGACAATATACCACCCAATTAATCTGATTTACTGTGGAAGCCAAGATAATGATTGTCATTGTTAAACAATTCTTTCTGCAGCTTTGTGATGGAGAGTCAAGAAATAGAACAAATTGGGAGACTGTAAAACTCCTCAGATTCGGATTTACACAGTAATTTGAAGAGGGAACATGTTGGCACTTAAATTCTAAATGTATAACTGCAGTGAGGCGCCAACTGTTGAGACATTGGTACCCTAGTGTGTTCTTTGTTTGGATAGTGATTTATTTACCTGAACATATTTTTTTCAATATCTAATTAAATGACTTTGAGATTTAGAAACATGTAGAGACGTTCACATGCTCGTCCCAACAGTTTCTGTGTCGTCAGCTCCTATTTACAAAGCCACCACAATCAGGTGCTTCTGATTTTGATTATGTTTATGAGGTGAGAAAGATGCATAAGTTGTTTGTTTTGCAGAATATTTCTTTGACATTGTTATCAAAATTTTGAAGTATAAAAATGACTCTACAGCCATACATGCTAGTGGCTCTCTGAGGCTGTTCTTGAACACGGTGGCTTTTGAGCTAAATGCTAACATTAGCATGCTAACATGCACACAATGCTAACGTGCTAATGTTTGGCAGGTAGCCTATAATGTTTACCATGTTCACCATCTCAGCTTGGAGTATTTGCATGCTAACATTTGCCAATTAGCACAAAACACAAATTACAGCAGGTTAATGGGGTTCCATCAGATTTGCAGGTATTTGGTCATACACCAAAGTACTGGACAAGTTAAAAACTTTGACCTCATGATGGCGCTAGATGAAAAGTCAGAAGAAGTTTTTACAATTTATCCTGAGATGGACATAAATGTCAGTACCGAATTTGAAGGCAATCCATCCAATAGTTTTCGAGTCATTTGACTCGAAATGTCAACCTCAAGGTGGCACAACAGTGAAAGTCAGGGTAATCCAAAAGTCAGAGGGATTCATCCTCTGGGGACCATGAATGTTTGTACAAAAGTGAATGGCAATAATTGTTGAGATTGCCATGAACCGCTAGCATGGCTAAAAAGGGGGTGGGTAGAGAATGCTAACAGAAGCTTTATTGACAAACTTTCTATGGTCATTCCCCTCTGTCATGAGTCCAAATTCAGTAAAAAATGTCCAGTGGGCAACCTCCGGGTCTGATAAGTGAAGCCAATGTGGAAGTTCCTTAAACCTGCTCTCTAACAGCCAGCAGGGGGCGACTCCTCTGGTCGCAAAAAGAAGTCTGATTGTATAGAAGTCAATGAGAAAATGAGCCTACCTCTCACTTGATTTATTACCTCAGTAAACATTGTAAACATGAGTTTATGGTCTCAATCGCTAGTTTCAAGTCTTCTTCAATACAGCATGATGTTCATTAAGTAAATGATGGTCCCATTTAGAGTCAGATAGACCATAAAGCAGGGGATGCTTTAGGGCGGGGCGACCTTGTGATTGACACGTCGCTACTACGGCGTTGTCCGGTCTGGGACTTCTCCATGTTTTCCTCTTACAACTTTAACTCTTTCACAGTGTGTTTTCAGTTCATGAAAGTTAATTGTAACATTTTGGTCGCCTAAAAATGTCGTATTCAGCGTTCAGTGGTACTTAGCTCCACCCTCTCGTGTCTCTTCTGGTTGCAAAAACAACATGGCGACGGACAAAAACCAAGACGCGACGGCCAAAATGCCGAACTCGAGCTTCAAAATGGCAGTCCACAAACCAATGGGTGACATCACGGTGACTACGTATTGAATCTCATGTTATCTAAATTATTTCTGAAGCCTCCACTATTTCCAAGTTTTTTATTCTGATAGCAAGTGAGAGCAGCTGTAAAATCTTTTGACGTTTGATCTTTGTTCACATTCTGACATAGGAAGTTCCAAAATGGCTGTTTTTCCATTCACATGTCAGATTCCACAAGAACATATGAATATAGCCAATAGATTAGATGGTGAGAATAATATCGAATTTGTTCCCTAAGTAGCCGGAGTATGTAAGAGGAGGAGTTCAGAGTGAGAGAAGAAGAGGGGGATTGTGTGAGAGGGATGGTAGTTGACTCAGCTGCAGTGATGCCAGACGACAGCTCATCTCTATACCCTCCGTCTGTCTGTCTCTCTCACTGCGTCATATTTGCTGTCCTAAGGTTGGGTGATTTAATATCAGTCCATCATTTCTTTTGAGTTGCACTCTCAAACCTGTCACGTGTCCCTCTCGTGCCTCTCATTAACTTGCAAAATGGATGTTTGATTTGCATTATGCCTCGGCTGAGGAGGAGATCAGCTCGGCTCGGGGCTCCACATTTGCTCACACACACACATCAGGGATGTTTACCCAACACTGCACCACAACATAATGAAAAGATTAAGTAAACTCAGGCCAGCCAGATGAATCAGATACAGCGCATGCCATTTCTTTTTGAGGAGAAGAGACCATATGGCCTTCCACTCTGATGGGAGTTATGTTGTGAATTTTCAGGAGCGAGTCCAGCAGTTACAGAGACAGCTGAAGGAGATGGAGAGGGAGAAGGAGAGGGAGCTGAACGCCTTGAGGAAAGAGAGGAGAGACCTCGTCCACACAAGTCAAACGGTAAGAGGGATTTATGATATTGTGGACTATCACTATAACCAGTGCTACCGCTACTTAAAGGAACAGTGTGTAACATTTCACGGGATCTGTTAGCAGAAATGGAATATAATATTCATAACTATGTTTTCATTAGTGTATAATCACCTGAAACTAAGAATCGTTGTGTTTACGTTAGCTTAGAATGAGCCCTTCATATCAACATAGGGAGCGGGTCCTCTTCACGGAGTCCACCATGTTGCTCCGCCATGTTTCTACAGCAGCAGAGTACGGAAAAGACTGGTCCTAGAGAGAGCCTTTCACATTTTTACGTTACCTGAAGGCCACCGTAGTTCTCCGACACACTTATGCAACTGCAGTAATGTGAGCCGCAGAGTGCAAAACTGTGGTACCGCCAGACGCTCTCTGACTTCCGTTGCTCCTAAAATAGTGTTATTATGGTAAGGATGGCCTCTGAGCGAAGCGAACTCCGTTACCACGGTTTTTCACTTGGCGGCTCACGTCCCCGCAGTCTTGGAAAGGGGGGAGTGAGCGGAGGGGTTGCAATCTGCAACCACACCGCTAGATGCCGCCAAATCCTTCACACTGTACCTTTAACAATAAAGAGTGATATTTAATTCTGGTGGTTCATTCATTCATTAGTCTGTCCTTGATGTTTGAATTTTGCTAAAAGAAGGGAACCTGTGCATGTTACTGAAGATGGCAACTGTGCTAGAAGTTTATTTCTATTTCTATTTTAATTCTATTTCCTCCCTAGTTTACGGAGTTTATTTGAATGTCCAAATTCCAAGTATAAACTTCACACGCAAATTCTGCCCTTGAAAGTTCCCACAATTGAACAAATGTTTGTTTGCTTTATTACCGTAGATGTATAAATTTACTGTTATGTGACTCTATACCTGTCAGTGATGCTGCAAGAATGACGATAATGTCAGAAATGATAATTTTCAATTCACTACTAGTGTAAACAATTAGCATAGTAAAAGTAATTTCAGACACAACCCAGATTTTTAGATTTTAGATTTTTTAATTTCTGCCATTTTATTAGTGTGTGAAATCTGAATTTGAAATGTTATCACTAGTTTAGTGTATGTGTAATGTCAGTTTGCTGCTCACTCCAAAGCAACTGTTATGCAGTATAGTGAATGAGTGAAAGACAGCTAAACATTTCTAAAGGTATAAATAATCTCATTGGTTGAATTATAGGTGGAGTGCAGGTTTTATTTTATTCATGCCCAAGATATTCTGGTGCAGTTTGGTCATTAGACTGGCTAATTAGCTTACCTATACCAGTTGTGTTAGAGCTGCCCCACCTTATTAGCAATGGAAAAATTGACTGTTTTAGCATCTTTCAGCACATTGTGTTGGTTTCACGGTCAGCAACTTAACTGTTTTGATTCACTCTCACCACTCTCATCGTTTTGAGCCACAGCAGGAGGCTGTATTCAGGAAAAAAGCTCTGATAATCCGTCTGTACACTGACTGCCCAGTACCAAATGGTAGACAGACAAAGTTAGCGACCAGGTGGTGAACGTAGTGGAGCATTTAGCAGCTAAAGAGCCAGGTATTTCCCTCAGGAGTGGGTGGAGAACAAAACAGAGCTAAAAGAGAGTGAATATATTGGACTAACATTCATCAGGTGGTCGTAAATACAACTCCAAATGAATGATAATTCAGGCTGTTCTCATACACTGTTCATGCTTATATCTATAAAAAGTAATGCACTGTAATTTGTGTATAACGCTCGTAATTGTGAGCCAAGACGTGCAGGGCTGCCACTAGGGAAGTCAGGTAACATCAAAGTCAATGTTGAGTTATTTTACCATACTTTTGTTACGTAACTTGCGTACTTAACTAACGCTACATGCATAAGTTATGTAACAAATACTTATTTCACGTAACAGATTTACTTATTTTAACCCAAACCACAAACTTTTCCTAAACCTAACCAAGTAGTTTTGTTGCCTAAACAGGTTCTGCACTGCAGGCGCACTGATCGCTCTTGTTGCTGGACATTTGTAGGAGAACGCACACGAAAAATGGAAAATAACTTTCCGTAAGATATCATGCGAACCGTTGTATGAGCATACGTTGTAATATTACGTCAATGTTGCGTTTACAGCTTGTTGCGCCGCCCCCAAGTGGCCAAATCAGCAAATGCAGGTTTAACGAGTTAACTAATTAGGTTACCTAGATCAGCTGCTAACGAGCTAATTTACAGAAAGTAGTACGATAATATTGCATTGTTACTACCTGTGTGGGAAATAATTCACTATTCTGTTTTCCATTTTGTAGCGTTGTCTGAATGTCTTGTTTTAATTATTAGACCCTATATAGAGAACTTTAATACATTTTATTGTTTACAGAAAACGCCTTGTATGCATCATCTCGTTTTCAAGAACGCCTCATAAAAAGTAGCGTACAATCAATGGCTTCTACGCAAGATATATTTACCATGATGCATCGTGTAGGCAAGAAAAAAAGGTAAATTTAGATGGCTGCTGCATGAGAGGAATGACCTTAGTGGTGACCAACATTCTTGAGCATCAGTTGGTAATTAGTGATTAGTTTATTACTATTACCATTACTTAGGGCTGCAGCTAACGATTATTTTCATTGTCGAATAATCTGTAGATTATTTTCATGATTAATCGTTAGTTTGGTCAGAAAATGGTGAAAAAGGTCGATCAGTGTTTCCCAAAGCCCAAGATGACGTCCTCAAATGACGTCTCTTGTTTTCTCCACAACTCAAAGATATTCAGTTTACTGTCATAGAGGAGGAAAAAAAACAGAAAATATTCACATTTAAGAAGCTGGAATCAGAGATTTGTTTCTTTTTTTCTTTGATAAAATTCTCAAACCAATAATCAAAATAGTTGTCGATTAATAGTTGACAACTTATCGATCAATTGATTAATCGTTTAAGCTCTACCGTTATTATTATTAAACAATAGTGATTGATTTCAGACTCAGCCTTAAGGTGCTAAGCTTCAAAACATAATGTAACTGTGGACAGCCCACGCTGCCATGTGTTATCAGTGTTTATTATGAATACTTGCTGCTCCTTTGTGATTTACTCAGTTACTAATTAAACTGTCACACAGCCAGTGGTTTGCCTTTGATCAGACTTATGACTGCACCAGATGAGACAAGATGTGGACGAGGAAAAAGCGAATCAGACATGGAGAAGGGAGGAGAGAGAGGAGAGAGAGAGAGAGAGAGAGTGGGAAGGAAAGGGATAGAGGGAGGAGTAAGCAATGTGAGGGAGGGCGCTGCTTTTGTGAATGTGTGGACATGTGAGTGTGTGTGGATGTGTGAGAGGTAGAGAAGGCCAGCTGGGAGAAGTTGCACCATCCTTTTAACGAGCGGTAAGCCAAAGAAAATGCACTTAAATCTATCTGTGCGGCACAAATTTTGTTTGTCAGGAAACTGCCTTAATGTTTAGCTCATCTGCTCTGCTAAATGAGAGTATGGGAACAGCTGGAGGGAGGTTAGAAGGGAGTGGCAGTACGGAGGAGGAGAGAGGGACGAGACAGCGTCAGACAACATGTCTAAGTGTGTGTGAATACGATATGACCGCGTGCAGAATGTGGTTTACTCCTGACACGTGTAGTGAACTCTAATGCTGAGAGCTTGTTGTGTCTGATAGAAAATGACTTGTGTAGTAGATAGTTTGAGTCTGATTGGATCTCATTGTTGTAACAAGGGACACAGATGTAGAAGAAAAACAATACCCAGGGATCAGTAACTGTTGTATAAATGTGGGCATGTACTGGTGTAGAGTAGTGGAAGAGACAGACAAGGGTTAAACAGTGGACTGCATGTGGCGACTGAGTTGCTCATGTGTTTGTGAGTCAAGCGAGGAAGGGGGGTCAGAGGGAAAGATAGAGAGCTGATGATAATTTTTTAACTCATTACGATCCCTCGTGGAAGTGAAGTTTTCATTCTCAGGCAGATGTGATATGTCGAACACAGCAGCTTTCATCAGTCACCGTGTTTATCATATTCCCCCACAGCTCCCGTTCATTTAAACTGTTAGTATTTTTGCCTTGCAGACATTTTTTCATCTCGTATGGTATGTTACTGAATTTCAAATTAAACTGGTCCTGGTCCTGGTCCTGCAGGTTCACAAAGAGAAGAAGCCGCTCGCTGATTGGTCCAACATCACCGGCTCAGCCCCCTGCATGATGTCACTTTCCCCTCTGACCGTTCACAAGCCTCCTCAGGTATGCAGCGTTGTCACCATGGTTACAGCATGTGTTTACAACTAGCAGTTATTCTCATTATCGATAATTTTCTCAACGCGGATATCAATCATTTAGTCTAGAAAATGTCCATCACAATTTCCCGGAGGCCTCTTTAAAATGTTTTGTTTCATTGGTCCAAAACTCAAAGATACTTTAAGACATTTTTATGTCACAGATGGCCAAGAAATCCAGTATATATTTACAATTTAGAGGCTGGAAGCTGTGCATTTTTGGTATTGGTGCTTAAAAAGAGACTTAATCGATTATCAAAATAATCGCAGATTAAATTTCTGACAATAGACTAATTGTTCCATCACTTCAGCTCTAGATTTAAGATGAAGTTGAAATGTTTTATTTCGTAGGATCCATACAAAGAATCTGCCAGTTTGCCAAGAAGACGGAGCTCGCATCGCAACAACAAACTCAACGACAGGCCGATGTCAGCACAGGGTGAGCGACTACCAGCCCTCTTTCTCTATTTTCTATTGTGCTCTTGATTGCTTAAGCTGAGAGCACCATGATATAGAACAATAAACACTCTTTCTCTGCACTCGTGTTCTCATTTTGTCTGACTGTTTGTTCAGTTCCCTCCCTTTTAGTCAAATCAAAGGTGTGTCAGTAGAGTCGGCAGGTTGTTATTACGTAAGCAGGATTTTCCTGTACAGACCGGATGAGCCAGAGAAGAGCCTATATACTTAATCTCCTCAGTAGTATCTATTTTTCACACACACACACACTGTCACCAGATATGCCCGCGGCCTGATCTACGAGGTCATGTCAAGTCTTGCCGGGCGTGCTTCTCCTCACTTAGTCTGTTCCCGAAGCTGTAACTGTAAATTCTTGATCTAATGTGATTCATCATCCTGGTACACAGCCACCACTTTGCACAAATTCTCTCACGCCACATCTCATATGAAGCTATTCGCGCTGACCGATGCATGTCCGTGTGTCTTTCTCTGTCTCCTTCCTCTATCAGGGTTGGTGAGGACGCTTCCAGACAGCCAGACCCCAGAGGCTTTCACTTCCCCCCTCCCCTCCCACAGGCTCAGCAACGGGCACAGCGGCGGCCACAGACATGGGACCAGCAACGGCGGCGGGTTCCTCACTCCGTGCAACAGTGCAACAAGCTCCCGCGCTGCCAGGTCAGCTACTTCACTGCTCGTTAGATGAGCACTTTCTTTAAAGAGAGAAATGAAGAGTAGGGCCATTTTTATAGTTCATAGCTTTACTCACAGGATGGAGACATTTGGGGTGTGTGAGGGGTTTTATTTCAGAATGACAAAACTGTGAGGAGGTTCACTTTTTTATGTAAAGCCCCGTTTCCACCGCAGGAACTTTCCCCTGGAACTAAGAACCTTTTGAAGAGCTCATTTGCATTTCGACCGCAGGGACCAGGGTCTAAATTAAGTTCTGGGGACATTTTCCGGGGCCTTTTTACCCCCAAAAAGGTCCTGGTCGGGGGGTAGTACTTTCTGAAAGTACCGGAATTTTCGGGGTGGAGTTTACAGGGATGACTGTTACTGATTGGTCAAACACACACACACACACACACACACACACAGCACCGCTGCTTCAACTGTACCACTTCATAGCGACTGACACGGGGCATAACGTCTTCTATGCTAATTTCACCTGACTCCTCCATTATTGCCTGGCTGCAAATCAGCTGTAAATGCACTAACCGCACCAGCATTAGGGATGTGACGGTGAGGAAATTTTCCCACCGGTTAATAAACTTCTGACAACACCGGTGTTACCGATTAAACCGGACATTTTACAGGAAAGATGACGGTCAACATGTGTAACAAGCTCCGGTCCAGCTTTTGCTGCGGGGCCGCAGGGGCCTACCTGGCACCGCACACACCGACTGTGACCTCTCCGTCCTCCTCGCGGCGATTAACGCTACCTCGTTAACGCTACCTCGTTAACGCTACCTACCTCGTTAACGCTACCTCGTTAACGCTACGGTTCCCTTATAGTATTGGGTTTAAATCTGAAATATTGTCAAATAGGCGCGTTTGCTTTTCACTTTGACACCAAATCCTCTTGGTCTGTCAACTCTCTCTCTCTCCTCCCGTGTGTGTGAAATATGACACCTGCTACTCTGAGCTGACTCCTTAAGATGCGTTCACTTTCAGATTGTAGAATCCGTCTTCTGACTATTGATAACATGCTGCTGATATGCCAAAATTAAATAAATCGGTTTTATTTCTATAAAAAAAAGCAAGACAACGGTGGGGGCGCGGGTATGTAATGTAATGGGTGTGTGCCTGACCACCGTGTAACAGCGGTAACAACAACTACCGCGACAAAGCCTAACCAGCACAGACCTTGTTGCCCTGCTTCACCTACCGGTCTGAACTCTGAGCGCCGTCGTCTGTTCAAACAAAGCACTGAAAACGACGAGAGAATACAGATCAGTGTTTGTGTGACTAGATGTACCTATTATGCCCTGATATCGTGATTCAGTTTTTCGTCTCGACGACGCATATCGTCACGTTTTATATTGCGAAATTTCCCGGCACGATATTTCGTCACACCCTTAGTATACATTATTACAATGAATGCAGTGTAAGTTTAATGCTAATAAGTGTTAATAAATATCAGTACAAACAATGAAACAAATAAAACAAGTGATGATATGTAGAGCTGTACTGTACATGTATTGCTCTATGAATGAGAATGTTAGTTTGTAAGTACTGTATACATTACAGTGTTATGTAGGACTGTAGTGTTGAGCTTTTGCAGGATTAAATGATGTTGGACACGTGTTTTGACCTCTTTGGAGCAGTGTTTAGTTGTCTCATGTTGCTGTGAAAAGTCGCATATTGATTGACGAGCCTCCTTGCTAGCAGACAAATTAACTTCTGAAAGGGGATTCAACGTAATTCAAACATTTTGTTTGTTTTGATATTTTGCCTAAATCGTGCCTGATTCATGATACTGTGTGTTTACCAGAGGTATGGACTTCAGTCAGACTCGAGTCACAAATTTGATGACTTTAGGCTCGACTTGACAAAATCAAAAAAGACTTGCAACTTGGACTTTAACACCACTGACTTCACATGGACTTGAGCCTTTTGAGTTGAAAATACTTGATACCTTCCCCCCAAGTCCAAAGATTAAAAAGTATGTTATCTAAAAAGTGTGTGCACCAAAGACGATCAACTGCCCGGTACCAGAGGTAACTCCGACAGCGTCGGAGATGTTGGGTTTATTTACTTTTTGAGAAATCATTTATTGATTGAACAAACTGCATTTCTATCTTTAGTTGTTTAATGCCTAATCCCCGAAAAGTGTTGTTTTTTAGTGAACTCTGGACTCCTTATTTTCGGTGAATATTATTGAGCCTTGCATTTGATTATTTTACACTTAATTCCCCAGATCCACTTTGTTTGAACCAATCCGACACCATCCAGTTGGCATCAGTTACTCTGTTGTTAAAAGGCATTACATTTTGGGAAGAGCGCATTATGAGAGGGACTTGCCTGTCTTGACTTGGGACTCAAGACTTATTGTGAACTGCAAAACAATGACTTGGTCCCTCCTCTGGTGTTTTCTGTAATGCCAGCTTTATTTGGTTAAAGCAAACTCAGTTGATGTGCTAAATGTGGAATTTTTTTTACTGATCTGAGCAGCATGTTTGTATCTCAGGAGCAGGACATCTCTCCAGTTGCATGAATGAACAATTTAATTGCAGTGCTGCTCCTGATTTTTGCTTTCGAGGATTTCACACCCTTCTACACATACCAGGGTTGTTTGTAACTTAACCTTTACCGTATTTGGCCGATGCAGTTATTCTGATTATTATTATTATACCTCTCACAGCCCATGTCTGTTGGATCTTGTGGAGATCGAGAAGAAACTGAGGGAAGCCAAGGCAGAGAGGGAGAGGCTGCTCAGAGAGAGGGTGAGTCACCTGCCGTGGGAAACACTCGCTGACACCTCTAATCACACACTGCATTAGACACGGCTGTCTGATCACTCACACCCACTCAGCTCGCACATGATGGTCCAACAAAACAGCCAGCAGATGTGTGGATGTTTGTAATGCATGTGTGCAGCATTGGCGAATGCCAAGAATTTGTAGCCATATGATTGTGAGTTTATGTTGAGTTTGAAACTAGAAAGGGGAACATCAAGTGGTACATATTGATGTCAGGTTTCTTTTTTTGGATGCACATATCAAGGAATCCATCGTAAATACAACTCTGTCAGAGCAGTATCATCATTGTCTTTTCTAAATCCGTTACCCCATCACATTTTTTGGAAGATGGCTAATAATTTTCAGTGATACATGTGTGCACTCAGGAAGAGCGACGGTGGTTGTTGTTGGAGGAGAGAAGGCAGAAAGAGCTACACTCTCCCAAAACAGAGCCACAGGAGCCAGAGACCCCACAAAGACCAGAACCAGAACCAGAACCAAAGGAGCAACCAAAGGCCAGTTCACCCCCAAACTCCCCAGAGGTATGTATGAAATGACATCCATAAGATAGTGTTAAAGGGTCAGTGTGTAACATTTAGAGGGATCTATTGGCAGAAATGGAATATAATATTAATAATAGGGCTGTTAAAGTTAACGCGATAATAACTCGTTAATGCAAAAAATGTTTAACGCCACCAGTTTCTTTAATGCATTAATGCAATCAATCTAGTTTTAAAGCTAGAGTGAAGATACTGGCATCATATGAAACTAGAAAACTTAAGGAATCCATTGGAGGTTAAATAACGCTCCAAACTTACGCTAAATTTTGGTGAGGAAAAACTGTCATGGCCATTTTCAAAGGGGTCCCTTGACCTCTGACCTCCAGATATGTGAATGAAAATGGGTTCTCTGGGTACCCACGAGTCTCCCCTTTACAGACATGCCCACTTTATGATAATCACATGCAGTTTGGGGCAAGTCATAGTCAAGTCAGCACACTGACACACTGAGAGCTGTTGTTGCCTGTTGGGCTGCAGTGTGCCATGTTATGATTTGAGCATATTGTTTTATGCTAAATGCAGTACAGCATATTTGTCTACTCCCATGTTGATAAGAGTATTAAATACTTGACAAATGTCCATTTAAGGTACATTTTGAACAGATAAAAAAATGTATGATTAATTTTCGATTAACTATGGACAATCATACGATTAATCACGATTAAATATTTTAATCGATTGACAGCCTAATGAATAAGTATCTTTTCTTCAGTGTATGAACACTTGAAAATAAGAATCGTTGTGTTTTCGTTGCCTTAGAATGAGCCGTTTATATCTACATACAGAGCGGGTCCTCTCCACGGAGCCGGCCGCCATGTTTCTACAGTAGCCCAGAATGGACAAACCAAACACTGGTTCTAGATAAGGCCATTCATGTTCTCGTGTCATCCACCGTAGTTCTCCTACACCAGAGGTTTTCAAAGTGTGAGGTGGGCCTCCCCAGGGGGGCTCCAAACAGTTTCAGAGGAGGTTCAGTGAGAAGAAGATCACATAGAAAAGCCTAAAAGTGTGTGATTTGGTTAAACAGATAATCCAGAGATACAGTAGTTTTGGGGAATTTTACTGTTTTTCCCACTTTCCCAGAGTCAGAAACTAATAAATGCCTTAGAACAAACCTTTTTTCATGTATTTGATGTAGTTTGAAGTTATGTCAAACAGCATTATTAAACTATCTTGGCTTGATTGTTGAGTCTATGGGATGCAGTCATAGGCATGCAGGAATTGAGCGAAGTTAAAGGCCCTGACACACCAATGAGACGGTCGGCCGTCAGACAGTTTGGGGCCGTCGGTGAGCGTCTGTCGGCTGAGTTTTTGCGGTGCGTCCCGCAACATCGGCACTAGTCTGCCTGTGAGGACACACACAGAAGGCTCTTCTCATTTTTCATCTTCATCTCATCTGATCATTCCAACACACGGATATTTTCGCAACGACATGGCCGTCTCTAATGAAGCAAACGGCAAATGCTGCTTCCTTTCATGTACGTATCATAACAACAGCTTGTATATCCGCTGTCCTCGGTCTTCCGGTTCGCTTTTTGAATAACGAGTACAGAATACCGCCACCTGATGGTGTGGAGAGTTATTTCATCTCTCGCAGGCGCAAAATGTAAGTGGTAGTTGGCCGTCAGCTGTAGTCCTTGCGGTGTGTTTGAGTGCAACGTGAGGCGACTCAAAGGTCCGCCTTTGTTGCCGCTAGTTCTTTGATGATGGGTTGATGTGTCTGGGCCTTAAGCGAGTAAACTAAGGGGGGTGGGGGTGCCTTTTTCCAATCTGTGTCTAAGGGGAGGCCCACAGTCTAAGACTTTGAAAACCCCTGTCCTACACGCTTTGCACACAGGAGGAGTTTCAGTTGGTTGCAATCTTCAACCTCACCGCTAGATGCTTCCAAATCCTTCACACTGCACCTTTAAAGGCCCTGAAAACGTATTTTCTCAGTCACCTTCTTACTCTGAGAGATGGACAGTTAAAAATAAAGAGGTCAAAATCGATGCAGCAGAGAGATCTGAGAGTCTGGTTTATTCCATGCATATTTCTCTGTGGTCAAAATTTGACATTACCTACATTACCCAGAATGCAACTCGACCACTGACAGTCAGTTAGAGGTCCAGGTGTGTTGTGTTAGTAGCAGCTAATTTAGCCTTGAGCTGCTAGTTAGATGAGGAGCAGCTACAGAGGTCTCTTAAAGTCTCATTTCTTTCTAACTCCATACCTCCAGATTTCTTTCATTTTCAAACTTGTAGTCTTCAACCCCAACCGACTCAAATGATGTCACTCGAGGAAATGTGACCCTGACTCAAATGATGTCACTTGAGGAACTATGACCCTGACTCAAGTGATGTCACTTAAGGAAATGTATCACACTTTGTGCAGCTCCCTCTGGAGCCACAAAAGGCTTTTTAAAACTTTGTTCCCATATGCAGCAGTACTCCCCAAAACCTGTAAACACACTTTGATGTGTAAAATTGGTAAGTTCCTTTTTAAGATTTGAAACCAAGTTTTCAGGGTGCTTTAATATCCACTGCATTTTTAGATTTCATATTTAATGAAAATAGCTCTCTGATTTAGCCATAATTTTGAGGTTTGTCAGATGTAATAATAAGCGGAGTAAACGAAAATACACCATGTTCACTTCAACAATTAAATTTTATGATACAAAAAAATAATGCCATTGTGTAAGTGTAGATTACATTAGCCAAAGAGAACTTTATTGATTTTGTGTTACAGTTGCAGGAGATGGATTAAAAAAGAATATTCAAAATAATGCAGAAAACCCATAATGAAAATATATATTATGCTCCTGTTTTTGTGTGTTTGAATCTTTAACTCTTATCAACTGTTAGTCATTATTTGAGAACAGTATCATAAATATTACATTAAATCCGTCTGTATAAGCGATAAGCGATGTACTATATAGAGCGTGGGACCAGGACAAAGTAAAGCAGACACACATCTAAGTACATGCACAAGAAAAGCACAACAAATCTTTTCAGGCCAAACAGACCTGCTAAATACCGTGATCCCATCTAATCAAATGTTTCATCATCTGATCACAGAAGTCCCTCCAGCAGAGCAGCCTGCCCCTCTTCCTCTCTCCCAACTTTGACCTCCGGGCCCACGTGGCGTCTCTGGGTCACGGAGTGACCGGCTGCACGGACCTGCGGCTGACGCCTCGACGCTGCGCAGGCTTCCTGACCAAACGAGGGGGGAGGGTCAAGACCTGGAAGAAGAGATGGTTCCTGTTTGACATGGACCACAGACGACTAGCCTACTATACAGGTTAGACTGGCTGGGAGAGTGGTGTGTGCACATACTGATTGAGTGTTTGCATCAATGTGTGTCACACTAGCTCACTAAAAGGAAGTCAAACATGTTGTCAAATAATATTGCATCAATACTATTATTTTCCTGCCTTTATCCTCCCCGTTTTTGCAGTACATTCTATTGTATTTCCCCCCCAAAATTTTACATCAAGAGAAAACAACTTAAAATGCAGTTATAAAGAGGACCTATTATACTCATTTACAGGTGCATACTTGTATTTTGGGTTTCTACTAGAACATGTTTACATGCTCTAATGTTCAATGTTTTTCTTTTCATACCGGCTGTGCCTGATTGGTCAGCCGGCCCACTCTGTTGTGATTGGTCAACTGAACCAAACTCTTCGGACTCCTCTCCAGCTCCACTCTAAGTAGCTTTTTTTTTGAAGGCGTGCCAAACTAGCCGCTAGGCAGGTATTATGCAGATGTGTTACTTGGTGACATCACCACGTTACAGAAGAAAAGGCAGGACTTCAAGCAAGGCGTTTCAGGCAGTTCAGGAGCAGTGTTTCTGTGGGGGAGAGTAACTCCCTTTGGCGTGGACTTTGGGCTTTGTCAATTTGCAGACCTTTTACATGCACAAAAAACTATATAACACACTAAAGGAAAGGGAAAAGCACAATTGGTCCTCTTTAAGTACATGCAACTACTTTATGCAGTCAAAAGAACGAGGACTTAAAATAATAAATCAGTTTTAAATTCATACTAAAGTTGCAGAGTAGTAATAACTTAAATGACTTGAATAGATCCATCGAGTCCTAATGAGTATGTTGTCACCAAATTTTGTTTTCTAACCTTCTTCTGTTTTTGCTGCAGACTGTGATGAGAGGAAGCTAAAGGGAGTCATCTACTTCCAGGCCATAGAAGAAGTTTACCTTGACCATCTACGAACAGCCACTTCTGTGAGTTCTCATGCATCAACAACTGACTCAGAAAAAATCTATCAAAGTCTGTGTGGTGTTTCATCCGGCTGAGGATCTGTCCCAAATCTAATGAACAATTCGATAAATGCGGTTTAAACTGGACTTCTGGAGTCTCATATATGATGTACAGTCCAGTTTAGCCAAGTCATGGGCTCTCATGTGGTGTACTCACATGACATTAAGTTTGTTTCAATGAACTGAGGTTGCTCCTTCTTGACATGGCAGATTTGCATGGGATTAAAGACACAGGCGACTTCTGCAATCACTGTATTAGAAATCAAAGGCTGGTGTCCGGTAACAGTCGTACTGCTGAGTAGAGCTTTATTTGCTGCTGGCAAGTCTCATTAACTGTAACATAAACTGTAGGTTTACAATTACATTAAACCCTGTCATTTATATTTTTACATCAATCAACATGAGGAGTTTTTGTAACTGCTTAAGTAAAATAACAAACCAATTTGCACACAGGACAATAGCAGTTGTGGAAAGTAAATAACAAGTACATTCACTTAAGTACTGTACTATGTACTAGTACGATTTTGAGGTACTTTTTACTTGTGTATTTGCATTTTTTCGACTTGCTACTTCTACTCTACTACATTTCAGAGTGAAAGATTGTACTTTTTACTCCACTGCATTTAGTAGACAGCTATAGTCACTTTTAAGATAAATGTTTTACATTAAAAAAAACATATAAGGTTATGAAATACTATATAGGCCTGCAGTACATTGTTAAATATGAAACCAGTATTTCACCAAAGAGACATTTCCCCTCTAAATATCTTTAATGGCTTCATTAAAATAACAGTTAGAGGCCCAAAGAGGTGTAATCGTTCAATGTTTCTAAAAAAAAAATAATAATAATATGAATGTCTGAGCTGAACCTGCATGATTTCGTCTTATCTTGTGCGGAATCTGACCCGGTGGCACCGATGACGAGCATTAACAATAACTATATAGAAATAGCCAATCTTCTCGCTGATGGTCTCGTTTACTTGTGTAGGTCATATAGAGTTATCAGTATTAAGTTGAGACCGTTTCATAAACAATTAAAAGTTCCTCACTGTAACTTTAAGTCAAGGATCTGAGTATTTCTTCTAGGCTACTGTCTTCACTTTAGTGTTAGTTTAAGTTGTATTAAGCATCATTATCAGTCTCCTCTAATGCAATTAACTCTTCTTATACAACCTGAGAAATATCTGCTGTAGTTTGTTTATAAAAAATGATTTTGGGTAAAAAAGAATTCTTTCAAACTAAAGCAGCCTGTTTTTCTGCTTCTGAGAACTATTGTAGAAAAGATTAGTCTCATCTGTCTCACTAAAGTTATTTATTTTTAATAACTTTTGGGTTTCACGTGGAAGAATGCAAAATCTCTATGGTAAGATTAGTGACATCTTGAAAAACAGTCAAAAAGCGTCTTCTTCATGACGACTCATCACATTTCTGCTGTCTGTCCGTTCTCTTCAGTCACCGCGACCCAGCCTGACGTTCTGTGTGAAGACATACGACCGTCTTTTCTTTCTGGTGGCTACCAATCCCGTATCCATGCGGATTTGGATGGATGTCATCGTCACGGCAACAGACGAGCACAGCCGTTACTGACCTCTTGCATACGTGACTGTAAAACCCTTGAGTGAAGCTACTGAGCGGACGCTGGCAGTGAGTCATTTCCCCCCCCAGTCTGAGGGGCTGGTTTGGCTGAGATCCACCTCAGGGGCTGATTCTGTACCTGGACTCGTGAATCTGTGGATGAAGTGTGTGAGATGCAGAGGTGCAGTGGTTCGAGATGCCAAACAGATGTGCTCGAACACAGTGGAGGAAACTGTTACTTGATGCTTGAGTGGCAGCAGAGGTTCACCACCGAACCAGCTGCAAACCACAGCACACTGGCAGTCTGTTACTGGGAGGGTTCACTCTTTGAGTCTGACCTCCCCCTGCTGGTCAGAGTCCAGCGTTACAGGACTGGTGTGCACTACACTGCAACACACTACAACAGGGGGTGGACACAATAATAGCAACACCTATACAATATGATGCAATCCAATACAACAACCCAGCAATAAGTATACCTTATTAGACTGTCAGAGGTCTTGATTTGTGCTGTGAGAACTTTTTGTATTTTGTGGTTGGATTGTTTTATATTGTCGGGAGTTTCCACTAATATGTCCATATCCTGTATCTTTGTTTTCATAAATTACATTTTCATGAATTAAGTTATTATTTGGAAATGTATATGGGTTTCATATGCAAATAAATGAAGGCATACACTGTTATGAATGCACTATTAAATGTTTATTCATAAAAAAAAAGTTTTATTTTAGTTTGCTCTCTTTTTTCCAACTTAAATATTTATCGGCAACATTAAATAATAACAATAGCACACAAACAAAACATTCATCATTCATGCAGTATTGATGGATTCAAATTTAGCTCCATTGCAGTGTCGGCGTTTTGGGTTTTGCAAGATGTGCATTCTTTCATTTTTCTTTCAGTAGTTCTTCTTGTAGTCTCAAGATATGTGTCAGTTTTACAATAGTTCAACAATCACTACTCATTGGTTCTGTGTCGAGTGCCCCATTTTTTCTTGTAATTGCTTTTTAATAGTGTTTTAACCAAATATCTTATTTCACTTTCTTCAGAGAAATTACAGCAATGACATACAACTCATAGTGACTTTAGATCCTGCAGGAGTATTTGTTACATACCATTTAATTTCACACTGTTATTTACTCTATTTTCTTATTTCCAAAAAATATGTGAGCGATGTATATCAAATGATACACATACACTCTCCAACATACCAGACGTCTGTGTAACTTCTTACTTGTTTTTTTATTTTAAGTATCATAACACTACCGACTATTTCCTTAACATCGCAACACCAGTTGAGTAATACGCTGGTAGAATTATTTTATTGACACACAACACAAATTTCTTCCCGCTAGAAAGTTGGTGTTTGATGATGTTGTTCCCGTGAAAGAGGGTGTGGTTTTAATATGATAAAACTGACACCAAATTGTAATATACAATCATCTGCACCAGTCGTTGAGCCTGTGCGCTAATTTCCTGCTTTTTTTATGTGCTTACTGAAATGGATAAGAATCTGTCTTCTGTACATCTTGTAGTGTTCTGTTTACTGTAGCTGTAAAATGAGAAAGTTTGCTCCGGCTGGTGGGCGGTGCTTGGTATTTCCTCAACTGATCTCAACATGGCTGCCGGGTCACAAACTTTCTCATTTTATAGCTAAACAGTACACTATAAGATGATTCTGAAAAAATATTATGCGAGAAATAGGCATTACAGTAACAGAATATTGATTCATATTTGATCAGCGCTGCCTAGTTTGACCGTTTGATCTGAGTTTGCGAGTGATTGACAGCTGCTCAGACGGCAGACTCCAGATCAGCTCTGATTGGTTGTTTTCCTCCAGTCTGTGAAATCTTTCAGATGCCGTTAGAAGCACCGGAGGACACAGAGGCACATGATTTTTTTTTTCAGATTACCTGTCTCTTGCACTACTATCAGGATATAGTGACCGTTTTATAAAAATAACTTGTTTTAATCATATTTGTTCCATTTCTACCTACTGCAGCTTTAAGAAGCAACCAGATTCACAGGATCTTTTTCACAATGTTCATCTCTGCTTATGTTTGTCTGTCGACTTTCAACACAGCTCATGAATGTGTTGGTTAAAGAGGGTTCAGAAATCCAAAACGTCACACACAATGCCCACTGGCAACTATTCTGGTTAAAGCATTCATACCATACTATTTGGTTTCACTTCATTTTAATTGAATATTATCACTACTTCTGTTTACTCTCAACCTGTATATTTAAATAATCACATTTTTACAATGAGATTACTTCTCTACGCAAGTAGTCAAATTGTGTTTCTGTTTCCTCTCGCTGCATTGACTTTCATTCTGATTCTCTTCACTTCCTCTTTTGATGAAACAGTGAAACATGTGTGGAAACATTAGGAATTTTAATCTTTTTTTTGTTGAGTATGCAAATCAAAACCTCACTGTTTATATTTTATTATAAAATTCTGGTCAGAGAGATTTGTTGTGTGAATCCCTCAGAAAAGAACTGAGGACACTTGCTTTACTGGAGGGAGAGAATCAAACCCCTGTTGTTGTGCTGAACGCCACTCCCCAGACAGATCGGTCAAGAGCTGAGTGTGCCATCCAGACACGCCGCCACTCTGACATGACTCAGTTGCTGGATTATTACCACTGACCCTTCAATGCTGGTAAAACCTTTATTTGCTTCTTTATCAATTTACCCAAAAAAAAAACAAATCAGGTATCAGTACTGTTTATACGTTATGATCAAGTCAGGAGTTGTGTGTTTAAATCTCATATATTCTTTATGTTCCAGAAAATAAAGACATTGTATGTTGAACATCATTGCTGGCTGTAAGGTAAGACTGAATGTTCAGGAAACTCAAATGAGGGTAAGAACCAGAGGGGCGTAGGTGACATTGTGGGTTAAAATGAGTTTTATATATATGTATCAAATGAAAGCTCTTGATGAGCTCTTTCTGCTGTCAAAACAGCGCATGGGAAGTCTAAACAAATCCAGAGTTATTAATTAAAAACCAAAAGACCTACCACTGAACTGCCAAAAGGGCGTAAGTGCACTTAAAAAAAGAAGGAAAGTATATATTTTTAATAAATGTAAAATTGTTGCTCATTAAGTACATTGTCATCTGTGAAGTTTTTAATATTAAAGATTGAATTTAATAAACAAAGTCAAGACAAAGTATGGTAGTTTTGTTTCTTATGGCTGCCCTGTAATGTTGGTCACTTACGCCCCTCTGGTTCTCACCCCTCTTTGTCACAAACTTACTAAAGTACATCAACTTCAGCAGTCTTTCTACTACATCAGTTATATCTTTATCATTTGCCGGACTTGCGTACTTTTACTCTGCTAAATTTCATCCTTTGAATTCATGTGATACTTTTTCTCTGCTACATTGTTCTGACAGTTGTAGCTGCTTGTTACGTTTTATATACGGTTTTGCAAAACATTTAATATGGTTAGTAGTTGGTATTATATAATAAACATCTTCATGTTTGCTTCCTCGTATGATAAATTATCAGTGGAGAGAAGCACATTATTTTCCAGCTACAGTAATATTATACTGCACTACAAGTTAATGCATTAATGTTTAAAGAACATTTTTTTTTACAATTAATACTTTGGATTGTTCAATACATTTTACTGCAATTAATTTTTCTTAAATACAATTCTGAATGTGTTATATTTCTTTAATAGAAGTAGTATTCCACTGTGGTATTGATATAAGCAGGCTAGTGCTTCTCTGCTGTTAAAAGCTTGAAACAATTATAATTACAGGAAAAGTCACAGGAAGGAATTGGTAAGTAACAAACTTTTACTTTGTGTGTCAATCAACTAAATATAATCTCGCCCTAAAAACAGGATTTATTCTCCATTACCGTGGCTATTCGTATTGTAATACTTAACCAGGAAATATAACCTAATAGATTATTTTGTGCGTGTCCAGTACCTCTTTGTAGGATCATCAACCTGACAGAAAAGCATGACAGGTGCTATAAAGATTTTCCTCATATGCAGTCTACTTCAAGGTACAGTATGTCTTACGAATGTTGACAATGACTCACGAATGTTGCAAAATTAGCTTTTCGTCTTAAAGTTTACTTTTCGTGGGATTTATTTATTTATTTTATTTTACCTTTTATTTAACCAGATAAATCAGTTGAGAACCAGTTCTCATTTAAAATGACGACCTGGCCAAGAGGCAGCGACAGAAGGCAAGGCGATACAAGACATTGGAACATAAATACGACAAGTGCAATAATATACATGGGGCGGCTGTGGCTCAGAGTGTAGAGCAGGTTGTCCAAGGTCGGTGGTTCGATCCCCGGCTGCTACGGGTCACATGTCGATGTGTCCTTGAGGAAGACACTTAACCCCAAATTGGTCCCGAAGGCATAAGCATCGGTGTGTGAATGAGTATTTAGATTACATCCTGATGGGCAAAGTTGGCACCTTAGCAGTGTATGAATGTGTGTGTGAATTGGTGAATGCTGACATGTAGTGTACAGCGCTTTGAGACGTCGGAAGACTAGAAAAGCGCCAGATAAATGGAAGTCCATTTACCATTTACCATATAATAATATATAATATAATAATATAATAATAATATGTATATATGTATATGTATATGTATATGTATATGTATATGTATATATATATATTTTGGAGGCAAATCTGTAGATTAAGTCGCCATTATTTTGGAAGGTTAATGGTTGATAATGACAGTTTATAATTTTTCTTACTTATTGTTGTGTTAACTTTGGCTGATATTTCTTTTGTTGCTATTGTTTCACCTCAGGTAGCTTAAGCCAACACTGGGCAGCCTTCATGCCTCAGACAGTAGAGGGACTGAGTGGATCCTGTGTGATGATCCCCTGCACTTTCAGCTTGCCCTCAAGTTGGGAACAACACCTGGATGATTCCTGTAAAGCCATTTGGAAGAGAGGCTGGAGTCGAACGCAGGTGTTTGATTCCAGCCTCACTGGAGAATATACGAGCTTAAACATCCTGCAAGGAAACCTAACGGGGATCCTGCGTGAGAAGGACTGTACCACCGTCTTCAACGACCTGCCGTCGGACCATTACGACAGCTATTACTTGAGACTGCAGTGTGACAACGATCTGAAGTTCAACTTTCTAACGAGCGTCCTCATCACCACTCAAAGTTTGTGTTCTGTCCTGTTACTCTTACACATGTAAACCCAACATCTCTTTGTATCTCTCTTTCCATTTCCTCGTTGTTTTTACTCCTCAGATTCACTCCCCAAACCGAGCATAACTCCATCCAGGCTGGAGGTAGAAGAAGGGACTCCAGTGAGGTTGAACTGCTCGGCTGTAGCTCCCTGTCCCATTCTCCCCCCAGCTCTGACTTGGACCCCCGGTATAGGTGACATTGAGGAGAACATGGAAACTAAATTTGTGACCTCTGTTATGAACTTCACCGCTTCTTACCTTCACAATAGACAGAGGTTCTCGTGCACCGCTCTCTACAGCCGACCAGCTGGTATCAGTGACCTTCTGTATGAGAAAAGTTTGACCCTTCGTGTCCTCTGTGAGTATGCTTTATGTCTTGTTTTTGTGTTGGGTGTTGTTTCGGATCACATCATATAATGTCATCTCATTTTATATAATGTGATGTTATGACATGTTGTGAAAAGTCCATTTGTGTGGTTGTTTATCTACCTTCAGCTTAACGTCTGCAATAATCATCGTATTTACCTTTACAACTGCAGACTTGATGAGATTATTGGTGCTCAAAAGTTGTTCTTAGTAAGGCATATTACTGATTCATAATGCCTTAATAAATGCTTTATTAACATTAACCTCTTCCACTCCTTGAGGGAGTTTTTTCAGATGCTGTAGCAGTTCAGTTCAGTTCAGTTCAGTTCAGTTCAGACAACTTTATTTATCCCCAAGGTGGCAATTCATTTGTAGCATTCCCAGTCCATACATCAATACATACAACAGACAACGGATAGTTAGTTAAGTCAAAGGCAACATAATAAAAGCATGGGGCAGTTGGAGGGACAAGTTACAATAAGAACCATATAATGGTCCCCATAGTAGACATTTCTTTTAGTGAGACCATTTTTTTTAAACTTGACCTCACTGTATAAAATGACCTGTGGTGACCTCTAGGATAATCACAGCCTTAATGAAACTTTACATCCACAACCTAGAGACCTAGAGCATTCAGAGGATGGATGGCTTTACTAGGTAGATTAACAATAAGGGGGTTTCTGAGCAGTTTACACAACAGAAGTCCTCGCCATCCAATCACAGAAAAATGCAATTCTTGCAGAAATCTCCAAATGTCAAAAGTTTTTTAAACCAAATCACAGCATGGCTTTTTCTATGGTGTTCCTCAAGGTCTTGGTGTCTTATTGTGGTATTTTGGAGGGAATATTGATCATTTTTATCAATTCTTGAGTGGTAAAAATGGCTAAATTTAGCATTACATCGGTGTAACAAATGGTATCAACCTAAAAATTTCTGCAACAACTTATGAGACATAATAGAGCATGGGAATGGACATCATATACTTCTATCATAATGTTCTTATACACTTTTAATTATTTGTTTTCTGATTTATGACTAGAACAACTTGTCACACAGTGCTGAGCTGCATCTTAAATTAATCTTCATGTTCCCAGCATTCATATGATGTACACCACTTCTACTGTTGACCTGCTATCTGCCCCTAAAGACCCCCTGTACCCCTCTAAAAAAAAGAAAAAAAATGGGTCTATGAAAAAGACGAGTGGAATGAAAAAGGTTAATAATCCAAGTGGTTACAACTTGGAAACCTCTTATAAAGCATTGATTATTACAAAGTGGTAGGCACAATAGGGTGTGTTTTTATATTGGCATGTCATATGTCTTAAAGGGATAGTTTGACATTGTGGGAAATACACTTGTTCGCTTTATTGCAGAGAGCTGTAGATGAGAGAGTCGATACCACTCTCATATCTGTCTGTTACAGTTTTTTACAATTGCTAACAAATGTTTTTCTATACTTGAGATACTTTTTATAAACTCTTAACACAGCAACAATAAGCCAAATAGTTAATTTTCTTTTCAAAACCACATTTTGTTCATTAAATGCCAACGCTACATTTCAAAATGCAAAAAAACTTTCTCGACATGCACTAACTGTCAAAACACGACAAACCCGACTCGATATCAAATCATTCTTGCAAAACATGTTTTCTATCCAAGAGGAACATACATAATACTTACAGTTGATGGCAATACAAAAACTGCCTTACTTTTCATGTTTCAGTTCTACCTACACACAATAGACAATATGAAATCTATTGTTTTTATAGTTCCTTTTACTGTAAACCACTCTACATGTTTTGGTGTTGAATGTGTGCGACATACTATCTTAAAGTGTGAATGAGTCATCTTTACTTTATACTGTAGAATGTACAGTAGAAAATAGTAAGTGACGAATTGCTGTGAGTAAAAGCTGTATGAGCAACATGAAATTGAAGCCAGTGATCAACAAAAATACCAACATACATGGCCTGTGGTTCAAAATACATAACATACACAAATACAGTAAAAAAAAGAAAAAAAAGAAAGAAAAGGCACAGAAGAGAAAAACTCAGAAATACACACTCCTGTTCTAATCTATACAATCTTCAGCTTTTGGCCACATGTTTTCGTCCACATCACATTTTATGTCATCTCTCGCTCTGCACCTTTATCATTAATGATCTGTTCTTTCAAAAATGCTTATCAGCTGTTTCAATTATAGCTCTTCAGCTGCTGTTGTTGCAGAAGCAGGCGGTTTATACTGTGTTTTGAACGGTTTTGAACATTAGGTTTTCATTTCTGGCATGCTGTGTGCAAGCATTTGTAACTAAGACAAGAAAGATCCATAATTTTGGTAAATGGGTAAGCTTGTGTGTAAAGAAAATTTAAGCATTTCAACGTGTAAACTGACTGCATATTCTGTGAAAACAACATGAATTGTGTCAATGGTATGGTCCACAACAGACGGATGTTGTGCCAATTGTGTTTAGAGTTTTGAAAATATGACTACAGATTGGACAAAAGGATGATATTGATTGTAAAAAAAAAAACTGTAAATATGAAGAAGCAGCCAGTATCTTGTTAGCTTAGCTTAGCACAAAGACTGGAAACAGGGGGAAACCGCTAGTCCTGTCCGCAGGTAACAAAATCCGTCTACCAGGACGTCTAAAGCTCAATACATTTTCAAAATTTCTCCTCCAGATCCCCCAAATAACACATCAGTCAGCTACCCTGGTCCTGTAAAAGAGGGCAGCTGGGTGACTCTGACCTGCAACACCAATTCAAATCCAGCTGTGGACAGTTACACCTGGTATAAAGTGGATGGAGATCAGGTGACAGCAGTGGGTTCGAAGAACAGGCTTTCAACTCCGGTTTCAGAGGTGGACAGCCGTTTTTACTGCAAAGTCAGTAACAGATATGGAAACCAGAACTCATCCATCACTCAGATAGACGTACAATGTAAGTCAGAGTGAAACCGAAACACAGATGACAAATATTGACCAGCAACATAGACTAAACCCATACTTGTGTTTGTTTTTCCAGTTCCACCCAAGGAAACCGCAGTAATCGTCAATCCTAACGGTCCAATACTGGAGGGCAGCTCTGTTTCTCTGCTCTGTAGGAGCCGTGGCAACCCACCTGTGACCAACTACACCTGGTACAAAGATGACGAAGAGGATAAGGAGCCTGGATCGAGCTTGGTTATAAACGTTGTCGACCCGAGCAGCAGTGGTGACTACCACTGCGCAGCAAAAAATGAGCTGGGAGAGGAAGTTTCAGCATCGTTTCAGCTGGACATTCAGTGTAAGTTGATTTCCTACAGTAAAGACATTGATTTACACTGATAACAAACAACCAAACTCTGTTTCCAGTGTGTTCATATGCTGAATATGTCTTTACTGTAAATCCAGCTGTGGTCGCCCAAACATGATCTGAAGCCAAGACTCTGTCACTGGGCAACACCACAGTGTCTGGACTGTGGACAGTAACGCATTGTCGCATTGCGTGACACAACCTCAAAATCTTTTCTATGTCAGTGGTCCATGACTGAGCTCTGTTGTATGTCCACATGTGTGCTAGTGTGTTCATTTATGTGTAGATGTTTTGTTTGGTTTCTGTTATTACGACGTCATTTCCAACCACAGAAAATGAAAATGTTGTCTTAGGTCACTGAAAGTTTAAAATAATTTTATATCGACCATGGAAGTTTTTTAGGGCTGTCAATCAATTAAAATATTTAATTGCGATTAATCATATGATTGTCCATAGTTAATCACGATTAATTGCCAGTTAATCACACATTTTTTATCTGTTCAAAATGTACCTTAAAGGGAGATTTGTCAAGTATTTAATACTCTTTTCAACATGGGAGTGGAAAAATATGCTGCTTTATGCAAATATATGTATATATTTATTATTGTAAATCAATTAACAACACAAAACAATGACAAATATTGTCCAGAAACCCTCACAGGTACTGCATTTAGCGTAAAAAATATGCTCAGATCATAACATATTCTCATCCAACCCTCTTTTTTTGAAAATTATCAATTTTTTTTTACACCAACTTGAGGTACCGAACATAGACTGTATATAAGAAGTGCGCGTAGTCACCGTGACGTCACCCAAACCCATTGGTTTGTGGACTGCCGTTTTGAAGCCTCAAACCTCATTTTGGCCGTCGCCATCTTGGTATTTTGCAACCAGAAGTGACACGAGGGTGGAGCTAAGCACAACCAAATATTTTTAGGCAACCAAAAAGGTTATATTAACTTTCATGAACACACTCTGTTTTCATCTTAGAACTTTAACCCTTTCACAGCCAACCCCCAGACCGGACAACGCCGTGGTAGCGACCTGTCAATCACGAATTAGCCCCGCCCTGAAGCATCCCTGCTTTATGGCCTATTTGACTCTAAATAGGACCATAATTTACTAAATGAACATCATGCTGTATTGAAGAAGACTTGACACTAGCGATTGAGACCATAAACTCATGTTTGCAATGTTTACTGAGGTATACAAATAGACTTCTTTTTGCAACCAGAGGAGTCGCCCCCTGCTGGCTATTAGATAGAATGCAAGTTTAAGGCACTTCCGCATTGGCTTCACTTGTCAGACCCGGAGTTGTCCGCTGGTACCGAATCAAACCGTGAATTAACAACTCGCTACAGCCCGAAAACCTGCCGTGAATCAACCTAAATATCAGTTGTTGGGAAAATTGATTGTGCTTTCCCAACAAATAAGCAATAACCTTGGACGCATGACTAACAGAAACAATGTATTTTCAGATCCCCCGAAGAACACCTCAGTGTCAGTTGACCCCTCTGGTCCAGTGGTGGACGGCAGCTCTGTAACTCTGACCTGCTCAAGCATCGCCAATCCAGCAGCGGTTAACTTCACCTGGTTCAGAGTGGCTGGAAGTCAAAAGGAGGTGATGGGCTCTGAGCAAGACTTCACCTTCAATGTGACCAAACTCTCTGGGGATCAGTATTACTGTGAAGCTCTGAATGTCCACGGAGCAGAATACTCACAGCCTGCCAGTATTGACGTCACATGTGAGATATATTTATCTTTTTATTTTTCCCAACAGGTTTGACCAAGCATGTATAAATAGCCTATTACCTTCTGTGTCTCAGTTGCTCCAGAGATCCTGCCTTCTTCCCGCTGTGTCAAGATTTTATCCCTGATCCGATGTTCCTGCGACAGCCAGGGGAACCCGCCTCCCTCCCTGATTTGGGAATTGGCCGGGGAGCCTGTCAATAACTCTGCTGCCATCCCGATCAGGGAAGTTCCCCTGGGGAGCGTGGGCATGAGGAGCCACATCACCCTGTACCGTCTGGACCAAGACATGCCCTCTCTAGTCTGCCTCAGCATCAACTCACTGGGCTCTGATAGTTTTGCATTCAACGTGTCCTCCAGCGTAACTCAGCTAGGTAGAGGATTCTGCAAGATTCTGTATTTGGCTTTTGCTTTCCAACTGCATAATCTGCCTCTCTCTGGTTGTACTGACTGATATGGTTTGTGGGGACTTTTCAGGCCTCCATGCTTTGTCTCTTTTGATCGGCTCTTCAGCGGGAGCACTGGGGATGCTGCTGGTGTGCGTCCCGCTGCTGCTATGCTGTTGCAGGTGAGAAACATGAAAGCACAGTTGAAAAAACAGCAGCTAACACTCTTAAAGGATAACTTTTCAACCTTGACCCTATTTTCCCATGTTTTTGTGTCTAAGTGACTAATGGGGACAACACTTGAAATTGGTCCAGTATTGATGCAGAACGCTGCAGCTGCTAAACAAGCTGTAATGTAATCATTTGGGGCAACCTGGCACCGTCATTTTATCTTCACTAAAAGTGCTTGTTTTTACCACTCACAGGCTCAGATTGTTATTATAAGTGTCTGACAACATTATGGAAAGGACCTTACAACGAAATAAAATTATTTTCTTACCTTTTGCTTTCCGTTTGTTACTGTGTCATGTGACTTGTTGCCGATGGACAACGGTGGAAACATGAGTGAGAGTTGGAGAGAGGAGTGCCACGGCACCTGAAAGAAGGTTTAAATAGTCATACACGCCCCTTACTCAATAATGGGTATAATGAGGTGTAACCCATCTGTCCACAATATTTCTTATAGCTATTTATATCTAGACGACTTTATCCGACTTTTGAGTGTTCCGTTAAATTATTAAGTCTGTTAATTTACGCATTCACACATCGGGAGTTTTTTCTTTAGCCAGCTGTCCTTCCTGCATTTGGCAGCTTCAACTGTGTTACTATTAGTCTGGATTATGTGTTTAACTTCTTCGTATTTGTCTTATATAGTTTACTCTTCCTTTGTAATATGTGCCGCTCTGTCTGTTTGTCTGTCTGCAAGTCAGTAGACTTGTCCATGTTAGTGATTGGTCAAATGTTGCAAACACTGCCCCGTTCATGTGAACGCGCTCATAACCAGATAGAGAAACCCTGGGTTGACTCACTGAGTTGATAACCACCGTCGTAGGACCGTTTAGCGGGATCTCGTTTGTTACGGTTGGTTAAGCCAGATAACGAGAAGATACCCTGGGTATGTTGAACTCGCTTCGTGGTACAGGCCTCAGGCTGGCAGTTAATATCAGTGGGCAACCATTGCTGCCACAGAACATTGTTGAATATGACCATGAAATGAGAGACTTTATTAAAAAAGATAATGAATTACTGTACATATACTGCTTTTATAATTGCTTTTTTGTGTTGGTTGTAGGAAAAGAAAAGGCAGCCTTTCACCCAAAAAGGGACTGGTGGACAATTCTCACTTTGTAGTTACTAATGGGGTGAGTTTATATCCTTGCACACACCTACACATGCATGTAGGTGAAAAGTTACAGATGCATAAGAACAGGAACCTTCACACATCCTACAAGCAACCATTGGATTTAAAGTACTAGTCAAACATTTCAGGAAATTAGATTTTTATTGTTAAACCTGCAGTTGAATGAGAATATAAGAATAATGTCATCTCTAAGTCCAGTCAAAATGTTATCAAAAAGGTCATAGAATAGTATGCCATCCAAAATGTCATAGTATAGTCTGTCATAAAAAAAAAATGTCCTAGTATAGACCTTTTCATTTCCATTCTGTTGCTAGGGCGACAGCTTTGGTCCAAGTTTAGTCAGCTACTGCATTAACAACGATGGGAACAGGAAATACAAAGGGGCCCATTTAGAATGTTTATGTTGTCAAGTTAGAAAAGATCTGTTGCAGTGTTTCTCAACCAGGGGTCCGGGGACCCCCAGGGGTCCTTGAAGGGGGTTCCAGGGGGTCCCCAGAAAAATGGGGAATAGTTTAATGTACTATAGAAGTGAGCCCAATGTGAGTCAGAGTCTGTAAGAGTGACTATTCTGATCATAGGGTTCACTTTCTCCACAGTTATCTCCTCAACTGTAGTTGACAACTATAGAATTCTGGTCTTAATCATATCTGACAACCAAAATCTTTTCTGATGGCGGTCCCTGAAGTGAAATCTTTTCAAATGGGGGTCCGTGACCTAATGTGTATCAATTTAGGGGTCATTGACACGAAAAAGGTTGAGAACCACTGAACTATAGTACGCCATAAAAATAGTATAGTATAGTATAGTCATGTCATTAAAATAAATAATGTAGTTTGTCATAGAAAGTGTAATTTAAAGGTCATAGTATAGTATGCCACATAACATTGAATAATATAGTTTGTTATAGAAAGTGCCATAAAAAATGTCAAAAAAGTCATAGTATATTATGCCATAGAAATCTTCACAATAAAGTATGTCATTCAAAAAGTCATAGTATAGTATGCCATAAAAAAATGTCATAGTATAGTATGTCATAAAAAATGTCATAATATAGTATGTCATAAAAAATGTCATAATATAGTATGTTCTAAAAAATGTCATATAGTAATGTGCTGCCATAAGAAAGTCACGGTATATTATGCCATACAAATGTCATAAAAAAATATCATAGTATAGCATGTCAAACAAAAAGAAATAGTTTTAGCATGCCATACAAAATATAAATCAAAAATTTCATAGTATAGTATTAAAAAAAAATCTTTACAAAAGTCAAAGAATTTCACAATGTAGTATATCATAAAAAAAATGTCCTAATATAGTATGCCATAAACATATGGTGAGCTTGAGTGTTGAATTGCAGCTTCCCCTTTTCCATCCATATAACTGACATGTTCCAAATACTGTTTTTGCTGATTGAGCTTAATACACTGCTTCTGTTTGTCTCTCCAATGGTGAGCTGTTTGCAGGTACTAAACTAAGTAAGAGTTGTTTCAGACTATAAAAAATAATCCAACTCTATGATATAGCATTTTTTGGCATATGTACCGTCTGCTGTGAACAAATTCTAGGCGACTCTCGGGTGTATTATTGAGTCTTGCTCACAAGATAACAAGATCAAATGTTTGTTTTAATGGAGCGGTTGTCATCTAATTGGGCCTAATTGTGTAATGAGAAATACTATCTCTTCTTCTCCATTACTAATGCAAATCTCTTGTTTTCCTGTAGACCAACTCTTCAAAAATGGATGTGATTTATGCCAATAAAGCCCTTCTGGAAGAGGAAGGAATAGTTGAGGAAGATACTCTCCACTATGCCAATGTGGACTTTGCTAAACTCCAGGCCAAGTCAGAGGGTAATCTTGGGGAAGGGGAGATCAGAGGCCTGGCCTCCAAGACGGCTGACTATGCTGAGATCTGTCTGCACTCCGGAGAAAGCAACGGAGGAGATGCAAAGGAAGAAGAGACTGTTGCTGACACTCATTTGGGACAAGGGAAAGACACTGATGGTCTCATAGTACATGTTGGTGAAGAGGTTGTGGCTTGATTTTAGGGGAAATGATAGCCGAAACAGGATTCTAGGCTACAAACGGCTAAAGGACTTTACCATGCCAGCAGAGCTCGAAAAGTCTGCAGCACAGCAGCAGAGGTAGAAACTGCACTGCAGACAACCTTATTTAAAGTGAGTAATGCCACACACTTGTGGCTTCAAGTTTAGCTCTCAACTTTGTCACTTTAACCCTTTTTCTTGTGTGTCTTTACTGAAAAATGTGTAGCAAAACCACCATAAAAATGAATATATATAGTAGGTAGTTATCCCACAATCAACCATAACATAAATGTTCCCTCTAAACTCAACTCAACTTTATTCTTCTGTATGTTTCACTACTGTAGATAAATGCTGTTACATTTATCGTGCTACTGTTTATGTTTAATATTTCAATGCTAACTTTTGTCTTACAGTCCTGTTGATTAGGGCCCGAGCACCGACCAGGTGGTCGGCGAAGGAATAATTATTATCGTCTCAAATGAATCACATTTTTTAGGGGGTTGTGTAACTTTGCACACATATCAGAAGTGGTGAAAATTGACATTCTAGCTAGCACTCCCTATTTAGTAGCCCCCGCAGTGCGTTTCACCTAGATCTGTGACATTTGGTAGGTATATGTAACATGCGGAGACGTACAGAAAAGTCTTTTGGAGGTATACCATAAACCCAACATTTTGAATTTTAGGGCGTTTGTATTTTTATACATTTCAACGTGCTGTACTTTAGGGTATAATATGCAAGAATTAACGAAAAACAATGTATGGACAATTTGCTCCAGTTTTCTCAGCCATGATAAGGGTCAAGGTTTGAGGACATTTATATGCCAATATAGACTCAGGCTGTCCCCTACACTTTAGCCCCGCCCTCTTTCATAACCCTTGAACTGTTTGTCGTAGACTCTCGTGGGAGGCATCATTGCATTCAGCAGAGAGTTCCTGTTTCACTGGTGACGGTTATCCCCGTCCGCTACACTTTAGCCCCGCCCTCTTCCATAACTCCTGAACCGATTGATCGCCACTACCCCCGACTTGCGGGAAGGTGCGAGGGCTCATTCATCAATGCTTGCAGCTTTTAATTTATTATTTAAAACCTTTGTGCAGAGTGAAAGAAGCAGTTACACAGAGTTTGTCACACTTTTGTATCTGTTTTTTGTTAAGATACATAAATATGTTTGTGTTTGTTCATAGAAACAAAGAAAGCTATTCTTCCTGAAGTTGAGTTGACAGTTATGAATTCAAAGTGTGTTATGAAATGGAGCATTATGCATATGGCACACAGTTTCTACATGCATATGTCAGAAACAAGCCTCAGTAAAGGAACTGCTGCACAGCGTTACAACATTAAAGCCATGTCATCTTGTGCTGTTCACAAATGTCATTGTAATGTCAATAAATTGAACAAATATGTTATATTATGTTATATTTGCCCATTCTTACTGTATATATATAATTCAAGAGTTTGAACAAAAATGTTTTTTTAATATTTATATTTTAGGTGCCATGGGTTTGGATTACGGTGATAACATTGGTCACATTCCTCCCTTCTGTTTGGTACTTGTTACTGCACACTCATAAAAGCAGAGAAGCACTAAAAGATGTATTTTGGGTGTGAAATAACCCTTAATTAATGATTGACTGTACCGGTAAGGTAGGATAAGAGTATCTTCACTCAGATTTTGACCTTAGAGTACTGTGTCTCCCCTTCATCAGAGCTACTTGAGGCTCTAGCAGCTCTCTGATGTCCAAGCTTTGCCTTGAAGCTCACATGTGAATAACTGATCTCTACTTCATCCTCACTGGTGTCTGTGTCATAGTTCGATGGACTCGGAGATCTGGCTGCATGTGCTGTACTGACGTTCTCGTAGTCCCCGCACCTTTCTTCATTCTAGGGGGATAACAGAGATAGTCACCAGATCATTTGTGTCATAACTTCTGACTGTATCTGGATTTTATGCACAGTGAAATTCATATGAACACACGTTTAATGCTTGTGAAGACTTGAAAATGTTTTCCTTGATTAAATCATTTTGTTTTTAACAGGGAATTCATTCAATTCAAACGGGAAAAGAAGTTCTTTGCTACAGAATTAAGGACACACGGATATACTACACAGGACATACTTCTTTTCTAGATTTAAAAAAGTAGCCTTACTTTAATTTACTATAAACACGAGCACAATATATACCAACCATTAATGTGATTTAGACATTAAAAATGCTTAAAATGTTATATTATAATAAACTGAACATGACGCATAAAAAGAATGTGGTTTATAGGTTGCTGACCTGTTTAGGTGGCTTTTGCTTGGACACCATAGCATACACATCTTCTTTTGCCCGTTCCTAGAAAAACAAATACCATCATACATTTGCCTTTCTTGTTCTGGTATTATATATAAAAACAAACATTCTCACTTTTGCTTATTTCCAAAGTGTAAAGAAGCATAGTTGAGAGAATCATCCTGTGTGTGTCCACCTTGCTTTCTGATTGGCTTTTGTGCAGAAGGACCCTGACAGATGCAGACAGAAGACATCAATGAATGCACAGTAGCAACTGAATCAGTTCAGTCATGCCTTAAAATGGAAGCTGTAGGTCGTCTGGTCACTCATTGCTCCACAGTACTGAATACTGAATGATTACTGTTCTGAAAAACAATTTTGTCTGGATTTGCAGATGGATGTCTACATGCAGATGGATGTCTACCTTCAGATGTGATACTGCAGATGGATATCTATCTGTCTACCATGTTATAGTATGTCGAAAAAAATCATAAAAAAGGTCACAGTATAGTATGTCGAAAAAAATCATATAAAAGTGATAGTATGTTGAAAAAAATCATATAAAAGTGATAGTATGTTGAAAAACATCATATAAAAGTGACAGCATGTTGAAAAAGTCACAGTATACTTTGTCAAAAAAAACGTCATACTATAGTGTATCGAAAAAGATCATTTAAAAGTCATGGTATGTCGAAAAAAAGTCATATTATAGTATGTCGAAAAAAAATCTGAAAAAAGTCATAGTATAGTATGTCGAAAAAAGGTCATAGTATAGTATGTCGAAAAAAACATCATATTATAGTACGTAAAAAAAAATCATAAAAAAGTCACAGTATAGTATGTCGAAAAAAATCATATAAAAGTGATAGTATGTTGAAAAAAATCATATAAAAGTGATAGTATGTTGAAAAACATCATATAAAAGTGATAGCATGTTGAAAAAGTCACAGTATACTTTGTCGAAAAAAATGTCATACTATAGTGTGTCGAAAAAGATAATTTAAAAGTCATGGTATGTCGAAAAAAAATCTGAAAAAAGTCATAGTATAGTATGTCAAAAAAAACATCATATTATAGTATGTAAAAAAAAATCATAAAAAAGGTCACAGTATAGTATGTTGAAAAAAATCATATAAAATTGATAGTATGTTGAAAAAATTATATAAAAGTGATAGCATGTTGAAAAAGTCACAGTATACTTTGTCGAAAAAAACGTCATACTAGTGTGTCGAAAAAGATAATTTAAAAGTCATGGTATGTCGAAAAAAAATCATATTATAGTATGTCGAAAAAAAATCTGAAAAAAGTCATAGTATAGTATGTCGAAAAGAAGGTCATAGTATAGTATGTCGAAAAAAACATCATATTATAGTATGTAAATAAAAATCATAAAAAAGGTCACAGTATAGTATGTCGAAAAAAATCATATAAAAGTGATAGTATGTTGAAAAAAATCATATAAAAGTGATAGTATGTTGAAAAAAAATAATATAAAAGTGATAGTATGTTGAAAAAAATCATATAAAAGTGATAGCATGTTGAAAAAGTCACAGTATACTTTGTCGAAAAAAACGTCATACTAGTATGTCGAAAAAGATAATTTAAAAGTCATGGTATGTTGAAAAAAAGTCATATTATAGTATGTCGAAAAAAAATCAGGAAAAAGTCATAGTATAGTATGTCGAAAAAGGTCACAGTATAGTATGTCGAAAAAAATCATATAAAAGTGATAGTATGTTGAAAAACATCATATAAAAGTGATAGCATGTTGAAAAAGTCACAGTATACTTTGTCGAAAAAAAAGTCATACTATAGTGTGTCGAAAAAGATAATTTAAAAGTCATGGTATGTCGAAAAAAAGTCATATTATAGTATGTCGGAAAAAAAATCTGAAAAAAGTAATAGTATAGTATGTCGAAAAAAGGTCATAGTATAGTATGTCGAAAAAAACATCATATTATAGTATTTAAAAAAAATCATAAAAAAGGTCACAGTATAGTATGTTGAAAAAAATCATATAAAAGAGATAGCATGTTGAAAAAGTCACAGTATACTTTGTCGAAAAAAAAGTCATACTAGTGTGTCGAAAAAGATCATTTAAAAGTCATGGTATGTCGAAAAAAAGTCATATTATATTATGTCGAAAAAAAATCATAAAAAAGTAATAGTATAGTATGTCGAAAAAAGGTCATAGTATAGTATGTTGAAAAAAACATCATATTATAGTATGCAAAAAAAAATCATAAAAAGTCATAGTATAGTATGTCGAAAAAAGGTCATAGTATAGCATTTCGAAAAAACATCATATTATAGTATGTCGAAAAAAATGTCATACTATAGTTTGTTAAATAAAAGGTCATAGTATAGTATGTCAAAAAAAAGTCATAGTATAGTATGCCAAAAAAGTCATAATATAGTATTTTGAAAAAGTCACAGTATAGTATGTCGAAAAAATCATCATAGTGATTAAAAGGCCGGCCTGTGTACGAATCGACCCTCCCGGCTCTACCAACACTACCTGCAGCTCTGTATGATCCACATACACGGACACAAAATTGAAGATTTGAATAAAAATATGCTGTAGTTTGTTTTGCATTGCCTGTTTTTTGTTTTTCCTCAAGAGACCTGTTGTACTGTAGAGGACTGATGGACATCCACGGAGACAGCAGAGCAGGGTTACCATGCAAGTATGTTAAATAAAAGGTCTTAGTATAATAATTTGAAAAAAAATCATAGTATACTATGTTGAAAAAAAGTCAGTATACTTTGTCGAAAAAAAAAGTCATAGTATAGTACATTGTCGAAAAAAATCATAGAAAAGTGATAGTATGTTGAAAAAAAGTCATAGTATAGTATGTCGAAAAACTCACAGTATAGTATGTCGAAAAAAAAGTCATAGTATACTATGTTGAAAAAAGGTCATAGTATAGTATGTCGAAAATTTTTAAAAAAAATGAGTATACTATGTTGGAGAAAACGTCATATTATAGTATGTCGAAAAAAAGTCATAGTATTGCATTTCAAAAAAATGTCATACTATAGTTTGTTAAAGAAAAGGTCATAGTATAGTATTTAGAAAAAAAGTCACAGTAGAGTATTTTGAAAAAAACGTCATAGTAGAGTATGTTAAATAAAAGGTCTTCGTATAGTATGTCGAAAAAAATCATATAAAAGTCATAGTATACTATGTCGAAAAAAACGTCATACTATAGTGTGTCGAAAAAGATAATTTAAAAGTCATGGTAGGTCGAAAAAAAGTCATATTATAGTATGTCGAAAAAAGGTCATAGTATAGTATGTTGAAAAAAACATCATATTATAGTATGTAAAAAAAAATCATAAAAAGTCATAGTATAGTATGTCGAAAAAAGGTCATAGTATAGCATGTCGAAAAAACATCATATTATAGTATGTCGAAAAAAATGTCATACTATAGTTTGTTAAATAAAAGGTCATAGTATAGTATGTCAAAAAAAAGTCATAGTATAGTATGCCAAAAAAGTCATAATATAGTATTTTGAAAAAGTCACAGTATAGTATGTCGAAAAAATCATCACAGTGATTAAAAGGCCGGCCTGTGTACGAATCGTCCCTCCCGGCTCTACCAACACTACCTGCAGCTCTGTATGATCCACATACACGGACACAAAATTGAAGATTTGAATAAAAATATGCTGTAGTTTGTTTTGCATTGCCTGTTTTTTGTTTTTTCTCAAGACACCTGTTGTACTGTAGAGGACTGATGGACATCCACGGTGACAGCAGAGCAGGGTTACCATGCAAGTATGTTAAATAAAAGGTCTTAGTATAATAATTTGAAAAAAAATCATAGTATACTATGTTGAAAAAAAGTCAGTATACTTTGTCGAAAAAAAAAGTCATAGTATAGTACATTGTCGAAAAAAATCATAGAAAAGTGATAGTATGTTGAAAAAAAGTCATAGTATAGTATGTCGAAAAACTCACAGTATAGTATGTCGAAAAAAAAGTCATAGTATACTATGTTGAAAAAAGGTCATAGTATAGTATGTCGAAAAATTTTTAAAAAAGTGAGTATACTATGTCGGAAAAAACGTCATATTATAGTATGTCGAAAAAAAGTCATAGTATTGCATTTCAAAAAAATGTCATACTATAGTTTGTTAAAGAAAAGGTCATAGTATAGTATTTAGAAAAAAAGTCACAGTAGAGTATTTTGAAAAAAACGTCATAGTAGAGTATGTTAAATAAAAGGTCTTCGTATAGTATGTCGAAAAAAATCATATGCAAGTCATAGTATACTATGTCGAAAAAAACGTCATACTATAGTGTGTCGAAAAAGATAATTTAAAAGTCATGGTAGGTCGAAAAAAAGTCATATTATAGTATGTCGAAAAAAAATCTGAAAAAAGTCATAGTATAGTATGACGAAAAAAGGTCATAGTAAAGTATGTGGAAAAAAACATCATATAATAGTATGTAAAAAAAAATCATAAAAAAGGTCACAGTATAGTATGTCGAAAAAAATCATATAAAAGTGATAGTATGTTGAAAAAAATCATATAAAAGTGATAGCATGTTGAAAAAGTCACAGTATACTTTGTCGTAAAAAACGTCATACTAGTGTGTCGAAAAAGATAATTTAAAAGTCATGGTATGTCGAAAAAAAGTCATATTATAGTATGTCGAAAAAAAATCATAAAAAAGTCATAGTATAGTATGTCGAAAAAAGGTCATTGTATAGCATGTCGAAAAAACATCATATTATAGTATGTCGAAAAAAGGTCATAGTATAGTATGTCGAAAAAAACGTCATATTATAGTATGTCGAAAAAAATGTCATACTATAGTTTGTTAAATATAAGGTCATAGTATATTATGTCAAAAAAAAGTCATAGTATAGTATGCCAAAAAAGTCATAATATAGTATTTTGAAAAAGTCACAGTATAGTATGTCGAAAAAAACGTCATAGTATAGTATGCTAAATAAAAGGTCTTAGTATAATAATTTGAAAAAAAGTCATAGTATACTATGTTGAAAAAAAGTCATAGTATACTATGTCGAAAAAAGGTCATAGTATCGTATGTCGTAAAAAGGTCATAGTATAGTATGTCGAAAAAAAAGTCATATTATAGTATGTCGAAAAAATTTGTCATACTATAGTTTGTTAAATGAAAGGTCATAGTATAGTATGTCAAAAAAAAGTCATAGTATAGTATGCCAAAAAAGTCATAATATAGTATTTTGAAAGTCACAGTATAGTATGTCGAAAAAAACGTCATAGTATAGTATGTTAAATAAAAGGTCTTAGTATAATAATTTGAAAAAAAGTCATAGTATACTATGTCGAAAAAAGGTCATAGTATAGTATGTCGAAAAAAGGTCATAGTATAGTATGTTGAAAAAAACATCATATTATAGTATGTCAAAAAAATCATAAAAAGTCATAGTATAGTATGTCGAAAAAAGGTCATAGTATAGCATGTCGAAAAAACATCATATTATAGTATGTCGAAAAAAGGTCATAGTATAGTATGTTGAAAAAAACATCATATTATAGTCTGTAAAAAAAAATCATAAAAAGTCATAGTATAGTATGTCGAAAAAAGGTCATAGTATAGCATGTCGAAAAAACATCATATTATAGTATGTCGAAAAAAGGTCATAGTATAGTATGTCGAAAAAAACGTCATATTATAGTATGTCGAAAAAATTTGTCATACTATAGTTTGTTAAATGAAAGGTCATAGTATAGTATGTCAAAAAAAAGTCATAGTATAGTATGCCAAAAAAGTCATAATATAGTATTTTGAAAAAGTCACAGTATAGTATGTCGAAAAAAACGTCATAGTATAGTATGTTAAATAAAAGGTCTTCGTATAGTATGTCGAAAAAAATCATATAAAAGTCATAGTACATCGAAAAAAACATCATAATATAGTATGTTGAAAAAAAGTGATAGTTTAGTTTGTCGAAAAAAGTCATGGTATAGTAAGTCGAAAAAAAAGTCATGATTTAGTGCCGACAAAAGGTCATAGTATAGTATGTCAAAAAAAATTTCATAGTATACTATGCCGAAAAAAAAAGCATAGTATACTTTGTTGAAAAAAGTCATGGTATACTATGTTGAAAAAAAGTCATAGTACAGTATGTCAAAAAAAGTCATAGTATAGTTTGCCAAAAAAGTCATAATATAGTATTTTGAAAAAGTCACAGTATAGTATGTCGAAAAAAAGGTCATAGTACAGTATGTTAAATAAAAGGTCTTAGTATAATAATTTGAAAAAAAGTCATAGTATACTATGTGGAAAAAAAGTCATAGTATACTATGTCGAAAAAAGGTCATAGTATAGTATGTCGAAAAAAGGTCATTGTATAGTATGTTGAAAAAAACATCATATTATAGTTTGCAAAAAAAATCATAAAAAGTCATAGTATAGTATGTCTAAAAAAGGTCAAAGTATACCATGTCGAAAAAACATCATATTATAGTATGTCGAAAAAAGGTCATAGTATAGTATGTTGAAAAAAACATCATATTATAGTATGTCAAAAAAAAATCATAAAAAGTCATAGTATAGTATGTCGAAAAAAGGTCATAGTATAGCATGTCGAAAAAACATCATATTATAGTATGTCGAAAAAAGGTCCTAGTATAGTATGTCGAAAAAAACGTCATATTATGGTATGTCGAAAAATTTTGTCATACTATAGTTTGTTAAATGAAAGGTCATAGTATAGTATGTCAAAAAAAAGTGATAGTATAGTATGCCAAAAAAGTCATTATACAGTATTTTGAAAAAGTGACAGTATAGTATGTCGAAAAAAACGTCATAGTATAGTATGTTAAATAAAAGGTCTCAGTATAATAATTTGAAAAAAAGTCATAGTATACTATTTTGAAAAAAAGTCATAGTATACTCTGTCGAAAAAAGGTCATAGTATAGTATGTTGAAAAAAGGTCATAGTATAGTATGTTGAAAAAAACATCATATTATAGTATGTCAAAAAAAATCATAAAAAGTCATAGTATAGTATGTCGAAAAAAGGTCATAGTATAGCATGTCGAAAAAACATCATATTATAGTATGTCGAAAAAAGGTCATAGTATGGTATGTTGAAAAAAACATCATTTTATAGTATGTCAAAAAAATCATAAAAAGTCATAGTATAGTATGTCGAAAAAAGGTCATAGTATAGCATGTCGAAAAAACATCATATTATAGTGTGTCGAAAAAAGGTCATAGTATAGTATGTTGAAAAAAACATCATATTATAGTATGTCAAAAAAAATCATAAAAAGTCATAGTATAGTATGTCGAAAAAAGGTCATAGTATAGCATGTCGAAAAAACATCATATTATAGTATGTCGAAAAAAGGTCATAGTATAGTATGTCGAAAAAAACGTCATATTATAGTATGTCGAAAAAATTTGTCATACTATAGTTTGTTAAATGAAAGGTCATAGTATAGTATGTCAAAAAAAAGTCATAGTAAAGTATGCCAAAAAAGTATTAATATAGTATTTTGAAAAAGTCACAATATAGTATGTCGAAAAAAACGTCATAGTATAGTATATTAAATAAAAGGTCTTCGTATAGTATGTCGAAAAAAATCATATAAAAGTCATAGTACATCGAAAAAAACATCTTAATATAGTATGTTGAAAAAAAGTGATAGTTTAGTTTGTCGAAAAAAGTCATGGTATAGTAAGTCGAAAAAAAAGTCATGATTTCGTGCCGACAAAAGGTCATCGTATAGTATGTCAAAAAAAATGTCATAGTATACTATGCCGAAAAAAAAAGCATAGTATACTTTGTTGAAAAAAGTCATAGTATACTATGTCGAAAAAAGGTCATAGTATAGTATGTCGAAAAAAGGTCATAGTATAGTATGTTGAAAAAAACATCATATTATAGTATGTCAAAAAAAATCATAAAAAGTCATAGTATAGTATGTCGAAAAAAGGTCATAGTATAGCATGTCGAAAAAACATCATATTATAGTATGTCGAAAAAAGGTCATAGTATAGTATGTCGAAAAAAACGTCATATTATAGTATGTCGAAAAAATTTGTCATACTATAGTTTGTTAAATGAAAGGTCATAGTATAGTATGTCAAAAAAAAGTCATTGTATAGTATGCCAAAAAAGTCATAATATAGTATTTTGAAAAAGTCACAGTATAGTATGTCGAAAAAAACGTCATAGTATAGTATGTTAAATAAAAGGTCTTCGTATAGTATGTCGAAAAAAATCATATAAAAGTCATAGTACATCGAAAAAAAAATCATAATATAGTATGTTGAAAAAAAGTGATAGTTTAGTTTGTCGAAAAAAGTAATGGTATAGTAAGTCGAAAAAAAAGTCATGATTTAGTGCCGACAAAAGGTCATAGTATAGTATGTCAAAAAAAATTTCATAGTATACTATGCCGAAAAAAAAAGCATAGTATACTTTGTTGAAAAAAGTCATAGTATACTATGTTGAAAAAAAGTCATAGTACAGTATGTCAAAAAAAAGTCATAGTATAGTATGCCAAAAAAGTCATAATATAGTATTTTGAAAAAGTCACAGTATAGTATGTCGAAAAAAACGTCATAGTACAGTATGTTAAATAAAAGGTCTTAGTATAATAATTTGAAAAAAAGTCATAGTATACTATGTGGAAAAAAAGTCATAGTATACTATGTCGAAAAAAGGTCATAGTATAGTATGTCGAAAAAAGGTCATAGTATAGTATGTTGAAAAAAACATCATATTATAGTTTGCAAAAAAAATCATAAAAAGTCATAGTATAGTATGTCTAAAAAAGGTCAAAGTATACCATGTCGAAAAAACATCATATTATAGTATGTCGAAAAAAGGTCATAGTATAGTATGTTGAAAAAAACATCATATTATAGTATGTCAAAAAAAATCATAAAAAGTCATAGTATAGTATGTCGAAAAAAGGTCATAGTATAGCATGTCGAAAAAACATCATATTATAGTATGTCGAAAAAAGGTCATAGTATAGTATGTCGAAAAAAAAGTCATATTATAGTATGTCGAAAAATTTTGTCATACTATAGTTTGTTAAATGAAAGGTCATAGTATAGTATGTCAAAAAAAAGTGATAGTATAGTATGCCAAAAAAGTCATAATACAGTATTTTGAAAAAGTCACAGTATAGTATGTCGAAAAAAAAGTCATAGTATAGTATGTTAAATAAAAGGTCTCAGTATAATAATTTGAAAAAAAGTCATAGTATACTATGTTGAAAAAAAGTCATAGTATACTCTGTCGAAAAAAGGTCATAGTATAGTATGTTGAAAAAAGGTCATAGTATAGTATGTTGAAAAAACATCATATTATAGTATGTCAAAAAAAATCATAAAAAGTCATAGTATAGTATGTCGAAAAAAGGTCATAGTATAGCATGTCGAAAAAACATCATATTATAGTACGTCGAAAAAAGGTCATAGTATAGTATGTTGAAAAAAACATCATTTTATAGTATGTCAAAAAAATCATAAAAAGTCATAGTATAGTATGTCGAAAAAAGGTCATAGTATAGCAAGTCAAAAAAACATCATAGTATAGTATGTCGAAAAAAGGTCATAGTATAGTATGTTGAAAGAAACATCATATTATAGTATGTCAAAAAAAATCATAAAAAGTCATAGTATAGTATGTCGAAAAAAAGGTCATAGTATAGCATGTCGAAAAAACATCATATTATAGTATTTCGAAAAAAGGTCATAGTATGGTATGTTGAAAAAAACATCATTTTATAGTATGTCGAAAAAAATCATAAAAAGGTCATAGTATAGTATGTCGAAAAAAAGGTCATAGTATAGCATGCCAAAAAAGTCATAATATAGTATTTTGAAAAAGTCACAGTATAGTATGTCGAAAAAAAGTCATAGTATAGTATGTGAAATAAAAGGTCTTAGTATAATAATTTGAAAAAAAGTCATAGTATACTATGTTGAAAAAAAGTCATAGTATACTATGTCGAAAAAAGGTCATAGTATGGTATGTCGAAAAAAGGTCATAGTATAGTATGTTGAAAAAAACATCATATTATAGTATGTAAAAAAAAATCATAAAAAGTCATAGTATAGTATGTCGAAAAAAGGTCATAGTATGGTATTTTGAAAAAAAAAAAATTTTTATAGTATGTCAAAAAAATCATAAAAAGTCATAGTATAGTATGTCGAAAAAAGGTCATAGTATAGCAAGTCAAAAAAACATCATATTATAGTATGTCAAAAAAAGGTCATAGTATAGTATGTTGAAAAAAACATAATTTTATAGTATGTCAAAAAAATCATAAAAAGTCATAGTATAGTATGTCGAAAAAAGGTCATAGTATAGCAAGTCAAAAAAACATCATATTATAGTACGTCGAAAAAAGGTCATAGTATAGCATGTCGAAAAAACATCATATTATAGTGTCGAAAAAAGGTCATAGTATAGTATGTCGAAAAAAACGTCATATTATAGTATGTCGAAAAAATTTGTCATACTATAGTTTGTTAAATGAAAGGTCATAGTATAGTATGTCAAAAAAAAGTCATAGTAAAGTATGCCAAAAAAGTCATAATATAGTATTTTGAAAAAGTCACAATATAGTATGTCGAAAAAAACGTCATAGTATAGTATGTTAAATAAAAGGTCTTCGTATAGTATGTCGAAAAAAATCATATAAAAGTCATAGTACATCGAAAAAAACATCATAATATAGTATGTTGAAAAAAAGTGATAGTTTAGTTTGTCGAAAAAAGTCATGGTATAGTAAGTCGAAAAAAAAGTCATGATTTAGTGCCGACAAAAGGTCATAGTATAGTATGTCAAAAAAAATGTCATAGTATACTATGCCGAAAAAAAAAGCATAGTATACTTTGTTGAAAAAAGTCATAGTATACTATGTTGAAAAAAAGTCATAGTACAGTATGTCAAAAAAAAGTCATAGTATAGTATGCCAAAAAAGTCATAATATAGTATTTTGAAAAAGTCACAGTATAGTATGTCGAAAAAAACGTCATAGTATAGTATGTTAAATAAAAGGTCTTAGTATAATAATTTGAAAAAAAGTCATAGTATACTATGTCGAAAAAAGGTCATAGTATAGTATGTCGAAAAAAGGTCATAGTATAGTATGTTGAAAAAAACATCATATTATAGTATGTCAAAAAAATCATAAAAAGTCATAGTATATTATGTCGAAAAAAGGTCATAGTATGGTATTTTGAAAAAAAACATCATTTTATAGTATGTCAAAAAAATCATAAAAAGTCATAGCATAGTATGTCGAAAAAAGGTTATAGTATAGCATGTCAAAAAAACATCATAATATAGTATGTCGAAAAAAGGTCATAGTATAGTATGTTGAAAAAAACGTCATATAGTATGTCAAAAAAATCATAAAAAGTCATAGTATAGTATGTCGAAAAAAGGTCATAGTATAGCAAGTCAAAAAAACATCATATTATAGTACGTCGAAAAAAGGTCATAGTATAGTATGTTGAAAAAAACATCATTTTATAGTATGTCAAAAAAATCATATAAACTCATAGTATAGTATGTCGAAAAAAGGTCATAGTATACTAAGTCAAAAAAACATCATAGTATAGTATGTCGAAAAAAGGTCATAGTATAGTATGTTGAAAGAAACATCATATTATAGTATGTCAAAAAAAATCATAAAAAGTCATAGTATAGTATGTCGAAAAAAAGGTCATAGTATAGCATGTCGAAAAAAAAAAAACAACATATTATAGTATGTCGAAAAAAGGTCATAGTATGGTATGTTGAAAAAAACATCATTTTATAGTATGTCAAAAAAATCATAAAAAGTCATAGTATAGTATGTCGAAAAAAGGTCATAGTATAGCATGTCGAAAAAACATCATATTATAGTATGTCGAAAAAAGGTCATAGTATAGTATGTTGAAAAAAACGTCATATTATAGTATGTCGGAAAAAATGTCATACTATAGTTTGTTAAATAAAAGGTCATAGTATAGTATGTCAAAAAAAAGTCATAGTATAGCATGCCAAAAAAGTCATAATATAGTATTTTGAAAAAGTCACAGTATAGTATGTCGAAAAAAACGTCATAGTATAGTATGTTAAATAAAAGGTCTTAGTATAATAATTTGAAAAAAAGTCATAGTATACTATGTTGAAAAAAAGTCATAGTATACTATGTCGAAAAAAGGTCATAGTGTAGTATGTCGAAAAAAGGTCATAGTATAGTATGTTGAAAAAAACATCATATTATAGTATGTCAAAAAAATCATAAAAAGTCATAGTATAGTATGTCGAAAAAAGGTCATAGTATAGCATGTCGAAAAAACATCATATTATAGTATGTCGAAAAAGGGTCATAGTATAGTATGTTGAAAAAAACATCATATTATAGTATGTCAAAAAAAATCATAAAAAGTCATAGTATAGTATGTCGAAAAAAGGTCATAGTATAGCATGTCGAAAAAACATCATATTATAGTATGTCGAAAAAAGGTCATAGTATAGTATGTCGAAAAAAACGTCATATTATAGTATGTCGAAAAAATTTATCATATTATAGTTTGTTAAATGAAAGGTCATAGTATAGTATGTAAAAAAAAAATCATAGTATAGTATGCCAAAAAAGTCATAGTATAGTATTTTGAAAAAGTCACAGTATAGTATTTCGAAAAAAAAGTCATAGTATAGTATGTTAAATAAAAGGTCTTAGTATAATAATTTGAAAAAAAGTCATAGTATACTATGTTGAAAAAAAGTCATAGTATACTATGTCGAAAAAAGGTCATAGTGTAGTATGTCGAAAAAAGGTCATAGTATAGTATGTTGAAAAAAACATCATATTATAGTATGTCAAAAAAATCATAAAAAGTCATAGTATAGTATGTCGAAAAAAGGTCATAGTATAGCATGTCGAAAAAACATCATATTATAGTATGTCGAAAAAGGGTCATAGTATAGTATGTTGAAAAAAACATCATATTATAGTATGTCAAAAAAAATCATAAAAAGTCATAGTATAGTATGTCGAAAAAAGGTCATAGTATAGCATGTCGAAAAAACATCATATTATAGTATGTCGAAAAAAGGTCATAGTATAGTATGTCGAAAAAAACGTCATATTATAGTATGTCGAAAAAATTTATCATATTATAGTTTGTTAAATGAAAGGTCATAGTATAGTATGTAAAAAAAAAATCATAGTATAGTATGCCAAAAAAGTCATAGTATAGTATTTTGAAAAAGTCACAGTATAGTATTTCGAAAAAAAAGTCATAGTATACTATGTCGAAAAAAGGTCATAGTATAGTATGTCGAAAAAAGGTCATAGTATAGTATGTTGAAAAAAACATCATATTATAGTATGTCGAAAAAAATCATAAAAAGTCATAGAATAGTATGTCGAAAAAAGGTCATAGTATAGCATGTCGAAAAAACATCATATTATAGTATGTCGAAAAAAGGTCATAGTATAGTATGTTGAAAAAAACATCATATTATAGTATGTCAAAAAAAATCATAAAAAGTCATAGTATAGTATGTCGAAAAAAGGTCATAGTATGGTATTTTGAAAAAAAACATCATTTTATAGTATGTCAAAAAAATCATAAAAAGTCATAGTATAGTATGTCGAAAAAAGGTTATAGTATAGCATGTCAAAAAAACATCGTATTATAGTATGTCGAAAAAAGGTCATAGTATAGTATGTTGAAAAAAACGTCATATAGTATGTCAAAAAAATCATAAAAAGTCATAGTATAGTATGTCGAAAAAAGGTCATAGTATAGCAAGTCAAAAAAACATCATATTATAGTACGTCGAAAAAAGGTCATAGTATAGTATGTTGAAAAAAACATCATTTTATAGTATGTCAAAAAAATCATATAAACTCATAGTATAGTATGTCGAAAAAAGGTCATAGTATACTATGTCGAAAAAACATCACAGTATAGTATGTCGAAAAAAGGTCATAGTATAGCAAGTCAAAAAAACATCATATTATAGTACGTCGAAAAAACATCATATTATAGTATGTCGAAAAAAGGTCATAGTATGGTATGTTGAAAAAAACATCATTTTGTAGTATGTCAAAAAAATCATAAAAAGTCATAGTATAGTATGTCGAAAAAAGGTCATAGTATAGCATGTCGAAAAAACATCACATTATAGTATGTCGAAAAAAACATCATATTATATTATGTCAAAAAAAATCATAAAAAGTCATAGTATAGTATGTCGAAAAAAGGTCATAGTATGGTATTTTGAAAAAAAACATCATTTTATAGTATGTCAAAAAAATCATAAAAAGTCATAGTATAGTATGTCGAAAAAAGGTTATAGTATAGCATGTCAAAAAAACATCATATTATAGTATGTCAAAAAAAGGTCATAGTATAGTATGTTGAAAAAAACGTCATATTATAGTATGTCGGAAAAAATGTCATACTATAGTTTGTTAAATAAAAGGTCATAGTATAGTATGTCAAAAAAAAGTCATAGTATAGCATGCCAAAAAAGTCATAATATAGTATTTTGAAAAAGTCACAGTATAGTATGTTGAAAAAAACGTCATAGTATAGTATGTTAAATAAAAGGTCTTAGTATAATAATTTGAAAAAAAGTCATAGTATACTATGTTGAAAAAAAGTCATAGTATACTATGTCGAAAAAAGGTCAAAGTGTAGTATGTCGAAAAAAGGTCATAGTATAGTATGTTGAAAAAAACATCATATTATAGTATGTCAAAAAAATCATAAAAAGTCATAGTATAGTATGTCGAAAAAAGGTCATAGTATAGCATGTCGAAAAAACATCATATTATAGTATGTCGAAAAAGGGTCATAGTATAGTATGTTGAAAAAAACATCATTTTATAGTTTGTCAAAAAAAATCATAAAAAGTCATAGTATAGTATGTCGAAAAAAGGTCATAGTATAGCATGTCGAAAAAACATCATATTATAGTATGTCGAAAAAAATGTCATAGTATAGTATGTTGAAAAAAACATCATATTATAGTATGTCAAAAAAAATCATAAAAAGTCATAGTATAGTATGTCGAAAAAAGGTCATAGTATAGCATGTCGAAAAAACATCATATTATAGTATGTCGAAAAAAGGTCATAGTATAGTATGTCGAAAAAAACGTCATATTATAGTATGTCGAAAAAATTTGTCATACTATAGTTTGTTAAATGAAAGGTCAAAGTATAGTATGTCAAAAAAAAGTCATAGTATAGTATGACATAAAAGTCATAATATAGTATTTTGAAAAAGTCACAGTATAGTATGTCGAAAAAAAAGTCATAGTATAGTATGTTAAATAAAAGGTCTTAGTATAATAATTTAAAAAAAAGTCATAGTATACTATGTTGAAAAAAAGTCATAGTATACTATGTCGAAAAAAGGTCATAGTATGGTATGTCGAAAAAAGGTCATAGTATAGTATGTCAAAAAAAATCATAAAAAGTCATAGTATAGTATGTCGAAAAAAACGTCATATTATAGTATGTCGAAAAAATGTATCATATTATAGTTTGTTAAATGAAAGGTCATAGTATAGTATGTAAAAAAAAAGTCATAGTATAGTATGCCAAAAAAGTCATAGTATAGTATTTTGAAAAAGTCACAGTATAGTATGTCGAAAAAAAAGTCATAGTATAGTATGTTAAATAAAAGGTCTTAGTATAATAATTTGAAAAAAAGTCATAGTATACTATGTTGAAAAAAAGTCATAGTATACTATGTCGAAAAAAGGTCATAGTATGGTATGTCGAAAAAAGGTCATAGTATAGTATGTTGAAAAAAACATCATATTATATTATGTCAAAAAAAATCATAAAAAGTCATAGTATAGTATGTCGAAAAAAGGTCATAGTATGGTATTTTGAAAAAAAACATCATTTTATAGTATGTCAAAAAAATCATAAAAAGTCATAGTATAGTATGTCGAAAAAAGGTTATAGTATAGCATGTCAAAAAAACATCATATTATAGTATGTCGAAAAAAGGTCATAGTATAGTATGTTGAAAAAAACGTCATATTATAGTATGTCGGAAAAAATGTCATACTATAGTTTGTTAAATAAAAGGTCATAGTATAGTATGTCAAAAAAAAGTCATAGTATAGCATGCCAAAAAAGTCATAATATAGTATTTTGAAAAAGTCACTGTATAGTATGTTGAAAAAAAAGTCATAGTATAGTATGTTAAATAAAAGGTCTTAGTATAATAATTTGAAAAAAAGTCATAGTATACTATGTTGAAAAAAAGTCATAGTATACTATGTCGAAAAAAGGTCATAGTGTAGTATGTCGAAAAAAGGTCATAGTATAGTATGTTGAAAAAAACATCATATTATAGTATGTCAAAAAAATCATAAAAAGTCATAGTATAGTATGTCGAAAAAAGGTCATAGTATAGCATGTCGAAAAAACGTCTTATTATAGTATGTCGAAAAAGGGTCATAGTATAGTATGTTGAAAAAAACATCATTTTATAGTATGTCAAAAAAAATCATAAAAAGTCATAGTATAGTATGTCGAAAAAAGGTCATGTTATAGCATGTCGAAAAAACATCATATTATAGTATGTCGAAAAAAGGTCATAGTATAGTATGTTGAAAAAAACATCATATTATAGTATGTCAAAAAAAATCATAAAAAGTCATAGTATAGTATGTCGAAAAAAGGTCATAGTATAGCATGTCGAAAAAACATCATATTATAGTATTTCGAAAAAAGGTCATAGTATAGTATGTCGAAAAAAACGTCATATTATAGTATGTCGAAAAAATTTGTCATACTATAGTTTGTTAAATGAAAGGTCAAAGTATAGTATGTCAAAAAAAAGTCATAGTATAGTATGCCATAAAAGTCATAATATAGTATTTTGAAAAAGTCACAGTATAGTATGTCGAAAAAAAAGTCATAGTATAGTATGTTAAATAAAAGGTCTTAGTATAATAATTTAAAAAAAAGTCATAGTATACTATGTTGAAAAAAAGTCATAGTATACTATGTCGAAAGAAGGTCATAGTATGGTATGTCGAAAAAAGGTCATAGTATAGTATGTCAAAAAAAATCATAAAAAGTCATAGTATAGTATGTCGAAAAAAGGTTATAGTATGGTATTTTGAAAAAAAACATCATTTTATAGTATGTCAAAAAAATCATAAAAAGTCATAGTATAGTATGTCGAAAAAAGGTTATAGTATAGCATGTCAAAAAACATCATATTATAGTATGTCGAAAAAAGGTCATAGTATAGTATGTTGAAAAAAACATCATTTTATATTATGTCAAAAAAATCATATAAACTCATAGTATAGTATGTCGAAAAAAGGTCATAGTATACTAAGTCAAAAAAACATCATAGTATAGTATGTCGAAAAAAGGTCATAGTATAGTATGTTGAAAGAAACATCATATTATAGTATGTCAAAAAAATCATAAAAAGTCATAGTATAGTATGTCGAAAAAAAGGTCATAGTATAGCATGTCGAAAAAACATCATATTATAGTATGTCGAAAAAAGGTCATAGTATGGTATGTTGAAAAAAACATCATTTTATAGTATGTCAAAAAAATCATAAAAAGTCATAGTATAGTATGTCGAAAAAAGGTCATAGTATAGCATGTCGAAAAAACATCATATTATAGTATGTCGAAAAAAGGTCATAGTATAGTATGTTGAAAAAAACGTCATATTATAGTATGTCGGAAAAAATGTCATACTATAGTTTGTTAAATAAAAGGTCATAGTATAGTATGTCAAAAAAAAGTCAGAGTATAGCATGCCAAAAAAGTCATAATATAGTATTTTGAAAAAGTCACAGTGTAGTATGTCGAAAAAAACGTCATAGTATAGTATGTTAAATAAAAGGTCTTAGTATAATAATTTGAAAAAAAGTCATAGTATACTATGTTGAAAAAAAGTCATAGTATACCATGTCGAAAAAAGGTCATAGTGTAGTATGTCGAAAAAAGGTCATAGTATAGTATGTTGAAAAAAACATCATATTATAGTATGTCAAAAAAATCATAAAAAGTCATAGTATAGTATGTCGAAAAAAGGTCATAGTATAGTATGTTGAAAAAAACGTCATATTATAGTATGTCGAAAAAAATGTCATACTATAGTTTGTTAAATAAAAGGTCATAGTATAGTATGTCAAAAAAAAGTCAAAGTATAGTATGCTAAAAAAGTCACAGTATAGTATGTCGAAAAAAACGTCATAGTATAGTATGTTAAATAAAAGGTCTTAGCATAATAATTTGAAAAAAAGTCATAGTATACTATGTTGAAAAAAAGTCATAGAATACTATGTCGAAAAAAAGGTCATAGTATAGTATGTCGAAAAAAGGTCATAGTATAGTATGTTGAAAAAAAGGTCTTATTATAATAATTTGAAAAAAAGTCATAGTATACTATGTTGAAAAAAAGTCATAGTATACTATGTCGAAAAAAGGTCATAGTATAGTATGTCGAAAAAAACGTCATATTATAGTATGTCGAAAAAATTTGTCATACTATAGTTTGTTAAATGAAAGGTCAAAGTATAGTATGTCAAAAAAAAGTCATAGTATAGTATGCCAAAAAAGTCATAATATAGTATTTTGAAAAAGTCACAGTATAGTATGTCGAAAAAAAAGTCATAGTATAGTATGTTAAATAAAAGGTCTTAGTATAATAATTTGAATAAAAGTCATAGTATACTATGTTGAAAAAAAGTCATAGCATACTATGTTGAAAAAAGGTCATAGTATGGTATGTCGAAAAAAGGTCATAGTATGGTATGTCGAAAAAAGGTCATAGTATAGTATGTTGAAAAAAACATCATATTATAGTATGTCAAAAAAATCATAAAAAGTCATAGTATAGTATGTCGAAAAAAGGTCATAGTATAGCATGTCAAAAAAACATCATATTATAGTATGTCGAAAAAAGGTCATAGTATAGTATGTCGAAAAAAACGTCATATTATAGTATGTCGAAAAAATTTGTCATACTATAGTTTGTTAAATGAAAGGTCAAAGTATAGTATGTCAAAAAAAAGTCATAGTATAGTATGCCATAAAAGTCATAATATAGTATTTTGAAAAAGTCACAGTATAGTATGTCGAAAAAAAAGTCATAGTATAGTATGTTAAATAAAAGGTCTTAGTATAATAATTTAAAAAAAAGTCATAGTATACTATGTTGAAAAAAAGTCATAGTATACTATGTCGAAAGAAGGTCATAGTATGGTATGTCGAAAAAAGGTCATAGTATAGTATGTCAAAAAAAATCATAAAAAGTCATAGTATAGTATGTCGAAAAAAGGTCATAATATGGTATTTTGAAAAAAAACATCATTTTATAGTATGTCAAAAAAATCATAAAAAGTCATAGTATAGTATGTCGAAAAAAGGTTATAGTATAGCATGTCAAAAAAACATCATATTATAGTATGTCGAAAAAAGGTCATAGTATAGTATGTTGAAAAAAACATCATTTTATAGTATGTCAAAAAAATCATATAAACTCATAGTATAGTATGTCGAAAAAAGGTCATAGTATACTAAGTCAAAAAAACATCATAGTATAGTATGTCGAAAAAAGGTCATAGTATAGTATGTTGAAAAAAACATCATATTATAGTATGTCAAAAAAATCATAAAAAGTCATAGTATAGTATGTCGAAAAAAAGGTCATAGTATAGCATGTCGAAAAAACATCATATTATAGTATGTCGAAAAAAGGTCATAGTATGGTATGTTGAAAAAAACATCATTTTATAGTATGTCAAAAAAATCATAAAAAGTCATAGTATAGTATGTCGAAAAAAGGTCATAGTATAGCATGTCGAAAAAACATCATATTATAGTATGTCGAAAAAAGGTCATAGCATAGTATGTTGAAAAAAACGTCATATTATAGTATGTCGGAAAAAATGTCATACTATAGTTTGTTAAATAAAAGGTCATAGTATAGTATGTCAAAAAAAAGTCAGAGTATAGCATGCCAAAAAAGTCATAATATAGTATTTTGAAAAAGTCACAGTGTAGTATGTCGAAAAAAACGTCATAGTATAGTATGTTAAATAAAAGGTCTTAGTATAATAATTTGAAAAAAAGTCATAGTATACTATGTTGAAAAAAAGTCATAGTATACTATGTCGAAAAAAGGTCATAGTGTAGTATGTCGAAAAAAGGTCATAGTATAGTATGTTGAAAAAAACATCATATTATAGTATGTCAAAAAAATCATAAAAAGTCATAGTATAGTATGTCGAAAAAAGGTCATAGTATAGTATGTTGAAAAAAACGTCATATTATAGTATGTCGAAAAAAATGTCATACTATAGTTTGTTAAATAAAAGGTCATAGTATAGTATGTCAAAAAAAAGTCAAAGTATAGTATGCTAAAAAAGTCACAGTATAGTATGTCGAAAAAAACGTCATAGTATAGTATGTTAAATAAAAGGTCTTAGCATAATAATTTGAAAAAAAGTCATAGTATACTATGTTGAAAAAAAGTCATAGAATACTATGTCGAAAAAAAGGTCATAGTATAGTATGTCGAAAAAAGGTCATAGTATAGTATGTTGAAAAAAAGGTCTTATTATAATAATTTGAAAAAAAGTCATAGTATACTATGTTGAAAAAAAGTCATAGTATACTATGTCGAAAAAAGGTCATAGTATAGTATGTCGAAAAAAACGTCATATTATAGTATGTCGAAAAAATTTGTCATACTATAGTTTGTTAAATGAAAGGTCAAAGTATAGTATGTCAAAAAAAAGTCATAGTATAGTATGCCAAAAAAGTCATAATATAGTATTTTGAAAAAGTCACAGTATAGTATGTCGAAAAAAAAGTCATAGTATAGTATGTTAAATAAAAGGTCTTAGTATAATAATTTGAAAAAAAGTCATAGTATACTATGTTGAAAAAAAGTCATAGCATACTATGTTGAAAAAAGGTCATAGTATGGTATGTCGAAAAAAGGTCATAGTATGGTATGTCGAAAAAAGGTCATAGTATAGTATGTTGAAAAAAACATCATATTATAGTATGTCAAAAAAATCATAAAAAGTCATAGTATAGTATGTCGAAAAAAGGTCATAGTATAGCATGTCAAAAAAACATCATATTATAGTATGTCGAAAAAAGGTCATAGTATAGTATGTTGAAAAAAACGTCATATAGTATGTCAAAAAATCATAAAAAGTCATAGTATAGTATGTCGAAAAAAGGTCATAGTATAGCAAGTCAAAAAAACATCATATTATAGTATGTCAAAAAAATCATAAAAAGTCATAGTATAGTATGTCGAAAAAAGGTCATAGTATAGCATGTCGAAAAAACATCATATTATAGTATGTCGAAAAAAGGTCATAGTATAGTATGTCGAAAAAAACGTCATATTATAGTATGTCGAAAAAAATGTCATACTATAGTTTGTTAAATAAAAGGTCATAGTATAGTATGTCAAAAAAAAGTCAAAGTATAGTATGCCAAAAAAGTCATAATATAGTATTTTGAAAAAGTCACAGTATAGTATGTCGAAAAAAACGTCATAGTATAGTATGTTAAATAAAAGGTCTTAGTATAATAATTTGAAAAAAAGTCATAGTATACTATGTTGAAAAAAAGTCATAGAATACTATGTCGAAAAAAAGGTCATAGTATAGTATGTCGAAAAAAGGTCATAGTATAGTATGTTGAAAAAAAGGTCTTATTATAATAATTTGAAAAAAAGTCATAGTATACTATGTTGAAAAAAAGTCATAGTATACTATGTCGAAAAAAGGTCATAGTATAGTATGTCGAAAAAAACGTCATATTATAGTATGTCGAAAAAATTTGTCATACTATAGTTTGTTAAATGAAAGGTCAAAGTATAGTATGTCAAAAAAAAGTCATAGTATAGTATGCCAAAAAAGTCATAATATAGTATTTTGAAAAAGTCACAGTATAGTATGTCGAAAAAAAAGTCATAGTATAGTATGTTAAATAAAAGGTCTTAGTATAATAATTTGAAAAAAAGTCATAGTATACTATGTTGAAAAAAATTCATAGTATAGTATGTTGAAAAAAGGTCATAGTATGGTATGTCGAAAAAAGGTCATAGTATAGTATGTTGAAAAAAACATCATATTATAGTATGTCAAAAAAAATCAATAAAATTCATAGTATAGTATGTCGAAAAAAGGTCATAGTATGGTATTTTGAAAAAAAACATCATTTTATAGTATGCAAAAAAATCATAAAAAGTCATAGTATAGTATGTCGAAAAAAGGTCATGGTATAGCATGTCAAAAAAACATCATATTATAGTATGTCGAAAAAAGGTCATAGTATAGTATGTTGAAAAAAACGTCATATAGTATGTCAAAAAAATCATAAAAAGTCATAGTATAGTATGTCGAAAAAAGGTCATAGTATAGCAAGTCAAAAAAACATCATATTATAGTACGTCGAAAAAAGGTCATAGTATAGTATGTTGAAAAAAACATCATTTTATAGTATGTCAAAAAAATCATATAAACTCATAGTATAGTATGTCGAAAAAAGGTCATAGTATAGCAAGTCAAAAAAACATCATAGTATAGTATGTCGAAAAAAGGTCATAGTATAGTATGTTGAAAGAAACATCATATTATAGTATGTCAAAAAAAATCATAAAAATTCATAGTATAGTATGTCGAAAAAAAGGTCATAGTATAGCATGTCGAAAAAAAATCATATTATAGTATGTCGAAAAAAAGTCATAGTATACTATGTTGAAAAAAAGTCATAGTATACTATGTCGAAAAAAGGTCATAGTGTAGTATGTCGAAAAAAGGTCATAGTATAGTATGTTGAAAAAAACATCATATTATAGTATGTCAAAAAAATCATAAAAAGTCATAGTATAGTATGTCGAAAAAAGGTCATAGTATAGTATGTTGAAAAAAACGTCATATTATAGTATGTCGAAAAAAATGTCATACTATAGTTTGTTAAATAAAAGGTCATAGTATAGTATGTCAAAAAAAAGTCAAAGTATAGTATGCTAAAAAAGTCACAGTATAGTATGTCGAAAAAAACGTCATAGTATAGTATGTTAAATAAAAGGTCTTAGCATAATAATTTGAAAAAAAGTCATAGTATACTATGTTGAAAAAAAGTCATAGAATACTATGTCGAAAAAAAGGTCATAGTATAGTATGTCGAAAAAAAGTCATAGTATAGTATGTTGAAAAAAAGGTCTTATTATAATAATTTGAAAAAAAGTCATAGTATACTATGTTGAAAAAAAGTCATAGTATACTATGTCGAAAAAAGGTCATAGTATAGTATGTCGAAAAAAACGTCATATTATAGTATGTCGAAAAAATTTGTCATACTATAGTTTGTTAAATGAAAGGTCAAAGTATAGTATGTCAAAAAAAAGTCATAGTATAGTATGCCAAAAAAGTCATAATATAGTATTTTGAAAAAGTCACAGTATAGTATGTCGAAAAAAAAGTCATAGTATAGTATGTTAAATAAAAGGTCTTAGTATAATAATTTGAAAAAAAGTCATAGTATACTATGTTGAAAAAAAGTCATAGCATACTATGTTGAAAAAAGGTCATAGTATGGTATGTCGAAAAAAGGTCATAGTATGGTATGTCGAAAAAAGGTCATAGTATAGTATGTTGAAAAAAACATCATATTATAGTATGTCAAAAAAATCATAAAAAGTCATAGTATAGTATGTCGAAAAAAGGTCATAGTATAGCATGTCAAAAAAACATCATATTATAGTATGTCGAAAAAAGGTCATAGTATAGTATGTTGAAAAAAACGTCATATAGTATGTCAAAAAATCATAAAAAGTCATAGTATAGTATGTCGAAAAAAGGTCATAGTATAGCAAGTCAAAAAAACATCATATTATAGTATGTCAAAAAAATCATAAAAAGTCATAGTATAGTATGTCGAAAAAAGGTCATAGTATAGCATGTCGAAAAAACATCATATTATAGTATGTCGAAAAAAGGTCATAGTATAGTATGTCGAAAAAAACGTCATATTATAGTATGTCGAAAAAAATGTCATACTATAGTTTGTTAAATAAAAGGTCATAGTATAGTATGTCAAAAAAAAGTCAAAGTATAGTATGCCAAAAAAGTCATAATATAGTATTTTGAAAAAGTCACAGTATAGTATGTCGAAAAAAACGTCATAGTATAGTATGTTAAATAAAAGGTCTTAGTATAATAATTTGAAAAAAAGTCATAGTATACTATGTTGAAAAAAAGTCATAGAATACTATGTCGAAAAAAAGGTCATAGTATAGTATGTCGAAAAAAGGTCATAGTATAGTATGTTGAAAAAAAGGTCTTATTATAATAATTTGAAAAAAAGTCATAGTATACTATGTTGAAAAAAAGTCATAGTATACTATGTCGAAAAAAGGTCATAGTATAGTATGTCGAAAAAAACGTCATATTATAGTATGTCGAAAAAATTTGTCATACTATAGTTTGTTAAATGAAAGGTCAAAGTATAGTATGTCAAAAAAAAGTCATAGTATAGTATGCCAAAAAAGTCATAATATAGTATTTTGAAAAAGTCACAGTATAGTATGTCGAAAAAAAAGTCATAGTATAGTATGTTAAATAAAAGGTCTTAGTATAATAATTTGAAAAAAAGTCATAGTATACTATGTTGAAAAAAATTCATAGTATAGTATGTTGAAAAAAGGTCATAGTATGGTATGTCGAAAAAAGGTCATAGTATAGTATGTTGAAAAAAACATCATATTATAGTATGTCAAAAAAAATCAATAAAATTCATAGTATAGTATGTCGAAAAAAGGTCATAGTATGGTATTTTGAAAAAAAACATCATTTTATAGTATGCAAAAAAATCATAAAAAGTCATAGTATAGTATGTCGAAAAAAGGTCATGGTATAGCATGTCAAAAAAACATCATATTATAGTATGTCGAAAAAAGGTCATAGTATAGTATGTTGAAAAAAACTTCATATAGTATGTCAAAAAAATAATAAAAATTCATAGTATAGTATGTCGAAAAAAGGTCATAGTATAGCAAGTCAAAAAAACATCATATTATAGTACGTCGAAAAAAGGTCATAGTATAGTATGTTGAAAAAAACATCATTTTATAGTATGTCAAAAAAATCATATAAACTCATAGTATAGTATGTCGAAAAAAGGTCATAGTATAGCAAGTCAAAAAAACATCATAGTATAGTATGTCGAAAAAAGGTCATAGTATAGTATGTTGAAAGAAACATCAAATTATAGTATGTCAAAAAAAATCATAAAAAGTCATAGTATAGTATGTCGAAAAAAAGGTCATAGTATAGCATGTCGAAAAAAAATCATATTATAGTATGTCGAAAAAAGGTCATAGTATGTTATGTTGAAAAAAACATCATTTTATAGTATGTCAAAAAAATCATAAAAAGTCATAGTATAGTATGTCGAAAAAAGGTCATAGTATAGTATGTTGAAAAAAACGTCATATTATAGTATGTCGAAAAAAATGTCATACTATAGTTTGTTAAATAAAAGGTCATAGTATAGTATGTCAAAAAAAAGTCAAAGTATAGTATGCCAAAAAGTCATAATATAGTATTTTGAAAAAGTCACAGTATAGTATGTCGAAAAAAACGTCATAGTATAGTATGTTAAATAAAAGGTCTTAGCCTAATAATTTGAAAAAAAGTCATAGTATACTATGTTGAAAAAAAGTCATAGAATACTATGTCGAAAAAAGGTCATAGTATAGTATGTCGAAAAAATGTCATAGTATAGTATGTTGAAAAAAAGGTCTTAGTATAATAATTTGAAAAAAAGTCATAGTATACTATGTTGAAAAAAAGTCATAGTATACTATGTCGAAAAAAGGTCATAGTATAGTATGTCGAAAAAAGGTCATAGTATAGTATGTTGAAAAAAACATCATATTATATTATGTCAAAAAAATCATAAAAAGTCATAGTATAGTATGTCGAAAAAAGGTCATAGTATAGCATGTCGAAAATACATCATATTATAGTATGTCGAAAAAAGGTCATAGTATGGTATGTTGATAAAAACATCATTTTATAGTATGTCAAAAAAATCATAAAAAGTCATAGTATAGTATGTCGACAAAAAGGTCATAGTATAGCATGTCGAAAATACATCATATGATAGTATGTCGAAAAAAGGTCATAGTATGGTATGTTGATTAAAAACATCATTTTATAGTATGTCAAAAAAATCATAAAAAGTCATAGTATAGTATGTCGAAAAAAGGTCATAGTATAGCATGTCGAAAAAAAAGTCATATTATAGTATGTCGAAAAAATTTGTCATACTATAGTTTGTTAAATGAAAGGTCATAGTATAGTATGTAAAAAAAAGTCATAGTATACTATGTTGAAAAAAGGTCATAGTATGGTATGTCGAAAAAAGGTCATAGTATAGTATGTTGAAAAAAACATCATATTATAGTATGTCAAAAAAAATCATAAAAAGTCATAGTATAGTATGTCGAAAAAAGGTCATAGTATGGTATTTTGAAAAAAAACATCATTTTATAGTATGTCAAAAAAATCATAAAAAGTCATAGTATAGTATGTCGAAAAAAGGTCATGGTATAGCATGTCAAAAAAACATCATATTATAGTATGTCGAAAAAAGGTCATAGTATAGTATGTTGAAAAAAACGTCATATAGTATGTCAAAAAAATCATAAAAAGTCATAGTATAGTATGTCGAAAAAAGGTCATAGTATAGCAAGTCAAAAAAACATCATATTATAGTACGTCGAAAAAAGGTCATAGTATAGTATGTTGAAAAAAACATCATTTTATAGTATGTCAAAAAAATCATATAAACTCATAGTATAGTATGTCGAAAAAAGGTCATAGTATAGCAAGTCAAAAAAACATCATAGTATAGTATGTCGAAAAAAGGTCATAGTATAGTATGTTGAAAGAAACATCATATTATAGTATGTCAAAAAAAATCATAAAAAGTCATAGTATAGTATGTCGAAAAAAAGGTCATAGTATAGCATGTCGAAAAAAAATCATATTATAGTATGTCGAAAAAAGGTCATAGTATGTTATGTTGAAAAAAACATCATTTTATAGTATGTCAAAAAAATCATAAAAAGTCATAGTATAGTATATCGAAAAAAGGTCATAGTATAGTATGTTGAAAAAAACGTCATATTATAGTATGTCGAAAAAAATGTCATACTATAGTTTGTTAAATGAAAGGTCATAGTATAGTATGTCAAAAAAAAGTCAAAGTATAGTATGCCAAAAAAGTCATAATATAGTATTTTGAAAAAGTCACAGTATAGTATGTCGAAAAAAACGTCATAGTATAGTATGTTAAATAAAAGGTCTTAGCCTAATAATTTGAAAAAAAGTCATAGTATACTATGTTGAAAAAAAGTCATAGAATACTATGTCGAAAAAAGGTCATAGTATAGTATGTCGAAAAAATGTCATAGTATAGTATGTTGAAAAAAAGGTCTTAGTATAATAATTTGAAAAAAAGTCATAGTATAGTATGTTGAAAAAAACATCATATTATAGTATGTCAAAAAAAATCATAAAAAGTCATAGTATAGTATGTCGAAAAAAGGTCATAGTATAGCATGTCGAAAAATCATCATATTATAGTATGTCGAAAAAAGGTCGTAGTATAGTATGTCGAAAAAAACGTCATATTATAGTATGTCGAAAAAATTTATCAAATTATAGTTTGTTAAATGAAAGGTCATAGTATAGTATGTAAAAAAAAAGTCATAGTATAGTATGCCAAAAAAGTCATAATATAGTATTTTGAAAAAGTCACAGTATAGTATGTCGAAAAAAACGTCATAGTATAGTATATTAAATAAAAGGTCTTAGTATAATAATTTGAAAAAAGTCATAGTATACTATGTTGAAAAAAAGTCATAGTATACTATGTCGAAAAAAGGTCATAGTATAGTATGTCGAAAAAAGGTCATAGTATAGTATGTTGAAAAAAACATCATATTATAGTATGTCAAAAAAAAATCATAAAAAGTCATAGTATAGTATGTCGAAAAAAGGTCATAGTATAGCATGTCGAAAAAACATCATATTATAGTATGTCGAAAAAAGGTCATAGTATGGTATGTTGAAAAAAACATCATTTTATAGTATGTCAAAAAAATCATAAAAAGTCATAGTATAGTATGTTTAAAAAAGGTCATAGTATAGCATGTCGAAAAAACATCATATTATAGTATGTCGAAAAAAGGTCATAGTATAGTATGTCGAAAAAAGGTCATAGTATAGTATGTTGAAAAAAACATCATATTATAGTATGTCAAAAAAAATCATAAAAAGTCATAGTATAGTATGTCGAAAAAAGGTCATAGTATAGCATGTCAAAAAAACATCATATTATAGTTTGTCGAAAAAAGGTCATAGTATGGTATGTTGAAAAAAACATCATTTTATAGTATGTCAAAAAAATCATAAAAAGTCATAGTATAGTATGTCGAAAAAAGGTCATAGTATAGCATGTCAAAAAAACATCATATTATAGTATGTCGAAAAAAGGTCATAGTATAGTATATTGAAAAAAACGTCATATTATAGTATGTCGAAAAAAATGTCATACTATAGTTGGTTAAATAAAAGGTCATAGTATGGTATGTCAAAAAAAAGTCATAGTATAGTATGCCAAAAAAGTCATAATATAGTATTTTGAAAAAGTCACAGTAAAGTATGTCGAAAAAAACGTCATAGTATAGTATGTTAAATAAAAGCACTTAGTATAATAATTTGAAAAAAAGTCATAGTATACTATTTCGAAAAAAGGTCATAGTATAGCATGTCGAAAAAACATCATATTATAGTATGTCTAAAAAAGGTCATAGTATGGTATGTTGAAAAAAACATCATTTTATAGTATGTCAAAAAAATCATAAAAAGTCATAGTATAGTATGTCGAAAAAAAGTCATAGTATAGCATGTCAAAAAAACATCATATTATAGTATGTCGAAAAAAGGTCATAGTATAATATGTTGAAAAAAACGTCATATAGTATGTCAAAAAAATCATAAAAAGTCATAGTATAGTATGTCGAAAAAAGGTCATAGTATAGCAAGTCAAAAAAACATCATATTATAGTACGTCGAAAAAAGGTCATAGTATAGTATGTTGAAAAAAACATCATTTTATAGTATGTCAAAAAAATCATAAAAACTCATAGTATAGTATTTCGAAAAAAGGTCATAGTATAGCAAGTCAAAAAAACATCATAGTATAGTATGTCGAAAAAATGTCATAGTATAGTATGTTGAAAGAAACATCATATTATAGTATGTCAAAAAAAATCATAAAAAGTCATAGTATAGTATGTCGAAAAAAGGTCATAGTATAGCATGTCGAAAAAACATCATATTATAGTATGTCGAAAAAAGGTCATGGTATGGTATGTTGAAAAAAACATCATTTTATAGTATGTCAAAAAAATCATAAAAAGTCATAGTATAGTATGTCGAAAAAAGGTCATAGTATAGCATGTCAAAAAAACATCATATTATAGTATGTCGAAAAAAGGACATAGTATAGTATGTTGAAAAAAACGTCATATTATAGTATGTCGGAAAAAATGTCATACTATAGTTTGTTAAATAAAAGGTCATAGTATAGTATGTCAAAAAAAAGTCATAGTATAGCATGCCAAAAAAGTCATAATATAGTATTTTGAAAAAGTCACAGTATAGTGTGTCGAAAAAAACGTCATAGTATAGTATGTTAAATAAAGGGTTTTGGTATAATAATTTGAAAAAAAGTCATAGTATACTATGTTGAAAAAAAGTCATAGTATACTATGTCGAAAAAAGGTCATAGTGTAGTATGTCGAAAAAAGGTCATAGTATAGTATGTTGAAAAAAACATCATATTATAGTATGTCAAAAAAATCATAAAAAGTCATAGTATAGTATGTCGAAAAAAGGTCATAGTATAGCATGTCGAAAAAACATCATATTATAGTATGTCGAAAAAAGGTCATAGTATAGTATGTTGAAAAAAACATCATATAGTATGTCAAAAAAAATCATAAAAAGTCATAGTATAGTATGTCGAAAAAAGGTCATAGTATAGCATGTCGAAAAAACATCATATTATAGTATGTCGAAAAAAGGTCATAGTATGGTATGTTGAAAAAAACATCAGTTTATAGTATGTCAAAAAAATCATAAAAAGTCATAGTATAGTATGTCGAAAAAAGGTCATAGTATAGCATGTCAAAAAAACATCATATTATAGTATGTCGAAAAAAGGTCATAGTATAGTATGTTGAAAAAAACGTCATATTATAGTATGTCGAAAAAAATGTCATACTATAGTTTGTTAAATAAAAGGTCATAGTATAGTATGTCAAAAAAAAGTCATAGTAGAGTATGCCAAAAAAGTCATAATATAGTATTTTGAAAAAGTCACAGTATAGTATGTCGAAAAAAACGTCATAGTATAGTATATTAAATAAAAGGTCTTAGTATAATAATTTGAAAAAAGTCATAGTATACTATGTTGAAAAAAAGTCATAGTATACTATGTCGAAAAAAGGTCATAGTATAGTATGTCGAAAAAAGGTCATAGTATAGTATGTTGAAAAAAACATCATATTATAGTATGTCAAAAAAAAATCATAAAAAGTCATAGTATAGTATGTCGAAAAAAGGTCATAGTATAGCATGTCGAAAAAACATCATATTATAGTATGTCGAAAAAAGGTCATAGTATGGTATGTTGAAAAAAACATCATTTTATAGTATGTCAAAAAAATCATAAAAAGTCATAGTATAGTATGTTTAAAAAAGGTCATAGTATAGCATGTCGAAAAAACATCATATTATAGTATGTCGAAAAAAGGTCATAGTATAGTATGTCGAAAAAAGGTCATAGTATAGTATGTTGAAAAAAACATCATATTATAGTATGTCAAAAAAAATCATAAAAAGTCATAGTATAGTATGTCGAAAAAAGGTCATAGTATAGCATGTCAAAAAAACATCATATTATAGTTTGTCGAAAAAAGGTCATAGTATGGTATGTTGAAAAAAACATCATTTTATAGTATGTCAAAAAAATCATAAAAAGTCATAGTATAGTATGTCGAAAAAAGGTCATAGTATAGCATGTCAAAAAAACATCATATTATAGTATGTCGAAAAAAGGTCATAGTATAGTATATTGAAAAAAACGTCATATTATAGTATGTCGAAAAAAATGTCATACTATAGTTGGTTAAATAAAAGGTCATAGTATGGTATGTCAAAAAAAAGTCATAGTATAGTATGCCAAAAAAGTCATAATATAGTATTTTGAAAAAGTCACAGTAAAGTATGTCGAAAAAAACGTCATAGTATAGTATGTTAAATAAAAGCACTTAGTATAATAATTTGAAAAAAAGTCATAGTATACTATTTCGAAAAAAGGTCATAGTATAGCATGTCGAAAAAACATCATATTATAGTATGTCTAAAAAAGGTCATAGTATGGTATGTTGAAAAAAACATCATTTTATAGTATGTCAAAAAAATCATAAAAAGTCATAGTATAGTATGTCGAAAAAAAGTCATAGTATAGCATGTCAAAAAAACATCATATTATAGTATGTCGAAAAAAGGTCATAGTATAATATGTTGAAAAAAACGTCATATAGTATGTCAAAAAAATCATAAAAAGTCATAGTATAGTATGTCGAAAAAAGGTCATAGTATAGCAAGTCAAAAAAACATCATATTATAGTACGTCGAAAAAAGGTCATAGTATAGTATGTTGAAAAAAACATCATTTTATAGTATGTCAAAAAAATCATAAAAACTCATAGTATAGTATTTCGAAAAAAGGTCATAGTATAGCAAGTCAAAAAAACATCATAGTATAGTATGTCGAAAAAATGTCATAGTATAGTATGTTGAAAGAAACATCATATTATAGTATGTCAAAAAAAATCATAAAAAGTCATAGTATAGTATGTCGAAAAAAGGTCATAGTATAGCATGTCGAAAAAACATCATATTATAGTATGTCGAAAAAAGGTCATGGTATGGTATGTTGAAAAAAACATCATTTTATAGTATGTCAAAAAAATCATAAAAAGTCATAGTATAGTATGTCGAAAAAAGGTCATAGTATAGCATGTCAAAAAAACATCATATTATAGTATGTCGAAAAAAGGACATAGTATAGTATGTTGAAAAAAACGTCATATTATAGTATGTCGGAAAAAATGTCATACTATAGTTTGTTAAATAAAAGGTCATAGTATAGTATGTCAAAAAAAAGTCATAGTATAGCATGCCAAAAAAGTCATAATATAGTATTTTGAAAAAGTCACAGTATAGTGTGTCGAAAAAAACGTCATAGTATAGTATGTTAAATAAAGGGTTTTGGTATAATAATTTGAAAAAAAGTCATAGTATACTATGTTGAAAAAAAGTCATAGTATACTATGTCGAAAAAAGGTCATAGTGTAGTATGTCGAAAAAAGGTCATAGTATAGTATGTTGAAAAAAACATCATATTATAGTATGTCAAAAAAATCATAAAAAGTCATAGTATAGTATGTCGAAAAAAGGTCATAGTATAGCATGTCGAAAAAACATCATATTATAGTATGTCGAAAAAAGGTCATAGTATAGTATGTTGAAAAAAACATCATTATAGTATGTCAAAAAAAATCATAAAAAGTCATAGTATAGTATGTCGAAAAAAGGTCATAGTATAGCATGTCGAAAAAACATCATATTATAGTATGTCGAAAAAAGGTCATAGTATGGTATGTTGAAAAAAACATCAGTTTATAGTATGTCAAAAAAAATCATAAAAAGTCATAGTATAGTATGTCGAAAAAAGGTCATAGTATAGCATGTCAAAAAAACATCATATTATAGTATGTCGAAAAAAGGTCATAGTATAGTATGTTGAAAAAAACATCAGTTTATAGTATGTCAAAAAAATCATAAAAAGTCATAGTATAGTATGTCGAAAAAAGGTCATAGTATAGCATGTCAAAAAAACATCATATTATAGTATGTCGAAAAAAGGTCATATTATAGTATGTTGAAAAAAACGTCATATTATAGTATGTCGAAAAAAATGTCATACTATAGTTTGTTAAATAAAAGGTCATAGTATAGTATGTCAAAAAAAAGTCATAGTAGAGTATGCCAAAAAAGTCATAATATAGTATTTTGAAAAAGTCACAGTATAGTATGTCGAAAAAAACGTCATAGTATAGTATGTTAAATAAAAGGTCTTAGCATAATAATTTGAAAAAAAGTCATAGTATACTATGTTGAAAAAAAGTCATAGTATACTATGTCGAAAAAAGGTCATAGTATAGTATGTCGAAAAAAGGTCATAGTATAGTATGTTGAAAAAAACATCATATTATAGTATGTCAAAAAAATCATAAAAAGTCATAGTATAGTATGTCGAAAAAAGGTCATAGTATAGCATGTCGAAAAAACATCATATTATAGATGTCGAAAAAAGGTCATAGTATAGTATGTCGAAAAAACGTCATAGTATAGTATGTTGAAAAAAACATCATATTATAGTATGTCAAAAAAATCATAAAAAGTCATAGTATAGTATGTCGAAAAAAGGTCATAGTATAGCATGTCGAAAAAACATCATATTATAGTATGTCGAAAAAAGGTCATAGTATGGTATGTTGAAAAAAACATCATTTTATAGTATGTCAAAAAAATCATAAAAAGTCATAGTATAGTATGTCGAAAAAAGGTCATAGTATAGCATGTCGAAAAAACATCATATTATAGTATGTCGAAAAAAGGACATAGTATAGTATGTTGAAAAAAACGTCATATTATAGTATGTCGGAAAAAATGTCATACTATAGTTTGTTAAATGAAAGGTCATAGTATAGTATGTAAAAAAAAAGTCATAGTATAGTATGCCAAAAAAGTCATAATATAGTATTTTGAAAAAGTCACAGTATAGTATGTCGAAAAAAACGTCATAGTATAGTATGTTAAATAAAGGGTCTTAGTATAATAATTTGAAAAAAAGTCATAGTATACTATGTTGAAAAAAAGTCATAGTATACTATGTCGAAAAAAGGTCATAGTGTAGTATGTCGAAAAAAGGTCATAGTATAGTATGTTGAAAAAAACATCATATTATAGTATGTCAAAAAAATCATAAAAAGTCATAGTATAGTATGTCGAAAAAAGGTCATAGTATAGCATGTCGAAAAAACATCATATTATAGTATGTCGAAAAAAGGTCATAGTATAGTATGTTGAAAAAAACATCATATAGTATGTCAAAAAAAATCATAAAAAGTCATAGTATAGTATGTCGAAAAAAGGTCATAGTATAGCATGTCGAAAAAACATCATATTATAGTATGTCGAAAAAAGGTCATAGTATGGTATGTTGAAAAAAACATCAGTTTATAGTATGTCAAAAAAATCATAAAAAGTCATAGTATAGTATGTCGAAAAAAGGTCATAGTATAGCATGTCAAAAAAACATCATATTATAGTATGTCGAAAAAAGGTCATAGTATAGTATGTTGAAAAAAAACGTCATATTATAGTATGTCGAAAAAAATGTCATACTATAGTTTGTTAAATAAAAGGTCATAGTATAGTATGTCAAAAAAAAGTCATAGTAGAGTATGCCAAAAAAGTCATAATATAGTATTTTGAAAAAGTCACAGTATAGTATGTCGAAAAAAACGTCATAGTATAGTATGTTAAATAAAAGGTCTTAGCATAATAATTTGAAAAAAAGTCATAGTATACTATGTTGAAAAAAAGTCATAGTATACTATGTCGAAAAAAGGTCATAGTATAGTATGTCGAAAAAAGGTCATAGTATAGAAGGTCATAGTATAGCATGTCGAAAAAACATCATATTATAGTATGTCGAAAAAAGGTCATAGTATGGTATGTTGAAAAAAACATCATTTTATAGTATGTCAAAAAAATCATAAAAAGTCATAGTGTAGTATGTCGAAAAAAGGTCATAGTATAGCATGTCGAAAAAACATCATATTATAGTATGTCGAAAAAAGGTCATAGTATAGTATGTCGAAAAAAGGTCATAGTATAGTATGTTGAAAAAAACATCATATTATAGTATGTCAAAAAAAATCATAAAAAGTCATAGTATAGTATGTCGAAAAAAGGTCATAGTATAGCATGTCAAAAAAACATCATATTATAGTATGTCGAAAAAAGGTCATAGTATGGTATGTTGAAAAAAAAATCATTTTATAGTATGTCAAAAAAATCATAAAAAGTCATAGTATAGTATGTCGAAAAAAGGTCATAGTATAGCATGTCAAAAAAACATCATATTATAGTATGTCGAAAAAAGGACATAGTATAGTATATTGAAAAAAACGTCATATTATAGTATGTCGAAAAAAATGTCATACTATAGTTGGTTAAATAAAAGGTCATAGTATGGTATGTCAAAAAAAAGTCATAGTATAGTATGCCAAAAAAGTCATAATATAGTATTTTGAAAAAGTCACAGTAAAGTATGTCGAAAAAAACGTCATATTATAGTATGTTAAATAAAAGGTCTTAGTATAATAATTTGAAAAAAAGTCATAGTATACTATGTCGAAAAAAGGTCATAGTATAACATGTCGAAAAAACATCATATTATAGTATGTCGAAAAAAGGTCATAGTATGGTATGTTGAAAAAAACATCATTTTATAGTATGTCAAAAAAATCATAAAAAGTCATAGTATAGTATGTCGAAAAAAAGTCATAGTATAGCATGTCAAAAAACCATCATATTATAGTATGTCGAAAAAAGGTCATAGTATAGTATGTTGAAAAAAACGTCATATAGTATGTCAAAAAAATCATAAAAAGTCATAGTATAGTATGTCGAAAAAAGGTCATAGTATAGCAAGTCAAAAAAACATCATATTATAGTACGTCGAAAAAAGGTCATAGTATAGTATGTTGAAAAAAACATCATTTTATAGTGTGTCAAAAAAATCATAAAAACTCATAGTATAGTATGTCGAAAAAAGGTCATAGTATAGCAAGTCAAAAAAACATCATAGTATAGTATGTCGAAAAAAGGTCATAGTATAGTATGTTGAAAGAAACATCATATTATAGTATGTCAAAAAAAATCATAAAAAGTCATAGTATAGTATGTCGAAAAAAGGTCATAGTATAGCATGTCGAAAAAACATCATATTATAGTATGTCGAAAAAAGGTCATAGTATAGTATGTTGAAAAAAACATCATTTTATAGTATGTCAAAAAAATCATAAAAAGTCATAGTATAGAATGTCGAAAAAAGGTCATAGTATAGCATGTCAAAAAAACATCATATTATAGTATGTCGAAAAAAGGTCATAGTATAGTATGTTGAAAAAAACGTCATATTGTAGTATGTCGGAAAAATGTCATACTATAGTTTGTTAAATAAAAGGTCATAGTATAGTATGTAAAAAAAAAGTCATAGTATAGCATGCCAAAAAAGTCATAATATAGTATTTTGAAAAAGTCACAGTATAGTATGTCGAAAAAAACGTCATAGTATAGTATGTTAAATAAAAGGTCTTAGTATAATAATTTGAAAAAAAGTCATAGTATACTATGTTGAAAAAAAGTCATAGTATACTATGTCGAAAAAAGGTCATAGTGTAGTATGTCGAAAAAAGGTCATAGTATAGTATGTTGAAAAAAACATCATATTATAGTATGTCAAAAAAATCATAAAAAGTCATAGTATAGTATGTCGAAAAAAGGTCATAGTATAGCATGTCGAAAAAACATCATATTATAGTATGTCGAAAAAAGGTCATAGTATAGTATGTTGAAAAAAACACCATATTATAGTATGTCAAAAAAAATCATAAAAAGTCATAGTATAGTATGTCGAAAAAAGGTCATAGTATAGCATGTCGAAAAAACATCATATTATAGTATGTCGAAAAAAGGTCATAGTATAGTATGTCGAAAAAAACGTCATATTATAGTATGTCGAAAAAATTTATCATATTATAGTTTGTTAAATGAAAGGTCATAGTATAGTATGTAAAAAAAAAGTCATAGTATAGTATGCCAAAAAAGTCATAATATAGTGTTTTGAAAAAGTCACAGTATAGTATGTCGAAAAAAAAGTCATAGTATAGTATGTTAAATAAAAGGTCTTAGTATAAAAATTTGAAAAAAAGTCATTTTATACTATGTTGAAAAAAAGTCATAGTATACTATGTCGAAAAAAGGTCATAGTATAGCATGTCGAAAAAACATCATATTATAGTATGTCGAAAAAAGGTCATAGTATAGTATGTTGAAAAAAACATCAAATTATAGTATGTCAAAAAAAATCATAAAAAGTCATAGTATAGTATGTCGAAAAAAGGTCATAGTATAGCATGTCGAAAAAACATCATATTATAGTATCTCGAAAAAAGGTCATAGTATGGTATGTTGAAAAAAACATCAGTTTATAGTATGTCAAAAAAATCATAAAAAGTCATAGTATAGTATGTCGAAAAAAGGTCATAGTATAGCATGTCAAAAAAACATCATATTATAGTATGTCGAAAAAAGGTCATAGTATAGTATGTTGAAAAAAACGTCATATTATAGTATGTCGAAAAAAATGTCATACTATAGTTTGTTAAATAAAAGGTCATAGTATAGTATGTCAAAAAAAAGTCATAGTATAGTATGCCAAAAAAGTCATAATATAGTATTTTGAAAAAGTCACAGTATAGTATGTCGAAAAAAACGTCATAGTATAGTATGTTAAATAAAAGGTCTTAGCATAATAATTTGAAAAAAAGTCATAGTATACTATGTTGAAAAAAAGTCATAGTATACTATGTCGAAAAAAGGTCATAGTATAGTATGTCGAAAAAAGGTCATAGTATAGCATGTCAAAAAAACATCATATTATAGTATGTCGAAAAAAGGTCATAGTATAGTATGTTGAAAAAAAAGGTCATAGTATAGTATGTTGAAAAAAACATCATATTATAGTATGTCAAAAAAATCATAAAAAGTCATAGTATAGTATGTCGAAAAAAGGTCATAGTATAGCATGTCAAAAAAACATCATATTATAGTATGTCGAAAAAAGGTCATAGTATAGTATGTCGAAAAAAGGTCATAGTATAGTATGTTGAAAAAAACATCATATTATAGTATGTCAAAAAAATCATAAAAAGTCATAGTATAGTATGTCGAAAAAAGGTCATAGTATAGCATGTCGAAAAAACATCATATTATAGTATGTCGAAAAAAGGTGATAGTATAGTATGTTGAAAAAAACATCATATTATAGTATGTCAAAAAAAATCATAAAAAGTCATAGTATAGTATGTCGAAAAAAGGTCATAGTATAGCACGTCAAAAAAACATCATATTATAGTATGTCGAAAAAAGGTCATAGTATAGTATGTTGAAAAAAACGTCATAGAATAGTATGTCGAAAAAAAGTCATAGTATAGTATGTCAAAAAAAATCATAGTATACTATGTTGAAAAAAAGTCAGTATACTTTGTCGAAAAAAAAAGTCATAGTATAGTACATTGTCGAAAAAAATCATAGAAAAGTGATAGTATGTTGAAAAAAAGTCATAGTATAGTATGTCGAAAAACTCACAGTATAGTATGTCGAAAAAAAAGTCATAGTATACTATGTTGAAAAAAGGTCATAGTATAGTATGTCGAAATTTTTTTAAAAAAGTGAGTATACTATGTCGGAAAAAACGTCATATTATAGTATGTCGAAAAAAAGTCATAGTATTGCATTTCAAAAAAATGTCATACCATAGTTTGTTAAAGAAAAGGTCATAGTATAGTATTTAGAAAAAAAGTCACAGTAAAGTATTTTGAAAAAAACGTCATAGTATAGTATGTTAAATAAAAGGTCTTCGTATATTATGTCGAAAAAAATCATATAAAAGTCATAGTACATCGAAAAAAACATCATAATATAGTATGTTGAAAAAAAGTGATAGTTTAGTTTGTCGAAAAAAGTCATGGTATAGTAAGTCGAAAAAAAAGTCATGATTTAGTGCCAACAAAAGGTCATAGTATAGTATGTCAAAAAAAATGTCATAGTATACTATTCCGAAAAAAAAAAGCATAGTATACTTTGTCGAAAAAAGTCATAGTATACTATGTTGAAAAAAAGTCATTGTACAGTATGTCCAAATAAATGTCATAGTATGTTGAAAAAAAAATCATAGTATACTTTGTTGAAAAAAGTCAAAGTATACTATGTTGAAAAAAAGTCATAGTATAGTATGTCATAAAAATCATAAAAGTCATAGTTTGTCGAAAAAAAATCACAGTATATTATGTCGAAAAAAGGTCATAGTGTAGTATGTTGAAAAAAAAGCATAGTATACTTTGTCGAAAAAAGTCGTAGTATACTATGTTGAAAAAAAATCATAGTACAGTATGTCGAAAAAAATGTCATAGCATAGTATGTAGAAAAAAATGTCATAGTATTGTATGTCGAAAAAAAGTCACCATATAGTATGCAAAAAAAAATCATAAAAAAGTCATAGTATAGTATGTCGAAAAAAAAAGAATTGTATACTTTGTCGAAAAAAGTCATAGTATACTATGTTGAAAAAAAGTCATAGTATAGTATGTCATAAAAATCATAAAAGTCATAGTATGTCGAAAAAAAGGTCATAGTACAGGATGTCAAAAAAAATGTCATAGTATAGCACGTCGAAAAAAATGTCATAGCATAGTATGTAGAAAAAAATGTCATAGTATTGTATGTCGAAAAAAAGTCACCATATAGTATGCCAAAAAAAATCATAAAAAGTCATAGTATAGTATGTCGAAAAAAAAAAGAATTGTATACTTTGTCGAAAAAAATCTATATATATGTCAAAAAAAATGTCATAGTATAGAGTCGAAAAAAGTCATAGATAGATTAAAAAAAATTTATATATTGTATGTCGAAAAAAAAAAACAGTATGTATGAAAAAAAATCATAAAAAATATGTAAATTTAAAAAAAAGTCATAGTATGTGTTGAAAAAAATCAAGTATAGATGTCAAAAAAAAATTTATATTGTATGTCGAAAAAATTTATAGTATAAGTGAAAAAAATCATTATGTTTGTTAAAAAAAGTCATAGTATAGTATTTAAAAAAAATTTATAGTTGCATGTCGAAAAAAAATCATTATAGTAAGTTGAAAAAATGTATAAAAGTTTTAAAAAAAGTCATAGTATAGTATGTAAAAAAAAAAAATTGTATACTTTGTGAAAAAAGTCTTAAAAAAAAAAAAAGGGTTTTTAGAGTGAAAAAAAATTATAAATTAAAAAAAAAAAAAAAAAAAAAAAAAAAAAAAAAAAAAAAAAAAAAAAAAAAAAAAAAAAAAAAAAAAAAAAAAAAAAAAAAAAAAAAAAAAAAAAAAAAAAAAAAAAAAAAAAAAAAAAAAAAAAAAAAAAAAAAAAAAAAAAAAAAAAAAAAAAAAAAAAAAAAAAAAAAAAAAAAAAAAAAAAAAAAAAAAAAAAAAAAAAAAAAAAAAAAAAAAAAAAAAAAAAAAAAAAAAAAAAAAAAAAAAAAAAAAAAAAAAAAAAAAAAAAAAAAAAAAAAAAAAAAAAAAAAAAAAAAAAAAAAAAAAAAAAAAAAAAAAAAAAAAAAAAAAAAAAAAAAAAAAAAAAAAAAAAAAAAAAAAAAAAAAAAAAAAAAAAAAAAAAAAAAAAAAAAAAAAAAAAAAAAAAAAAAAAAAAAAAAAAAAAAAAAAAAAAAAAAAAAAAAAAAAAAAAAAAAAAAAAAAAAAAAAAAAAAAAAAAAAAAAAAAAAAAAAAAAAAAAAAAAAAAAAAAAAAAAAAAAAAAAAAAAAAAAAAAAAAAAAAAAAAAAAAAAAAAAAAAAAAAAAAAAAAAAAAAAAAAAAAAAAAAAAAAAAAAAAAAAAAAAAAAAAAAAAAAAAAAAAAAAAAAAAAAAAAAAAAAAAAAAAAAAAAAAAAAAAAAAAAAAAAAAAAAAAAAAAAAAAAAAAAAAAAAAAAAAAAAAAAAAAAAAAAAAAAAAAAAAAAAAAAAAAAAAAAAAAAAAAAAAAAAAAAAAAAAAAAAAAAAAAAAAAAAAAAAAAAAAAAAAAAAAAAAAAAAAAAAAAAAAAAAAAAAAAAAAAAAAAAAAAAAAAAAAAAAAAAAAAAAAAAAAAAAAAAAAAAAAAAAAAAAAAAAAAAAAAAAAAAAAAAAAAAAAAAAAAAAAAAAAAAAAAAAAAAAAAAAAAAAAAAAAAAAAAAAAAAAAAAAAAAAAAAAAAAAAAAAAAAAAAAAAAAAAAAAAAAAAAAACCCCCCCCCCCCCCCCCCCCCCCCCCCCCCCCCCCCCCCCCCCCCCCCCCCCCCCCCCCCCCCCCCCCCCCCCCCCCCCCCCCCCCCCCCCCCCCCCCCCCCCCCCCCCCCCCCCCCCCCCCCCCCCCCCCCCCCCCCCCCCCCCCCCCCCCCCCCCCCCCCCCCCCCCCCCCCCCCCCCCCCCCCCCCCCCCCCCCCCCCCCCCCCCCCCCCCCCCCCCCCCCCCCCCCCCCCCCCCCCCCCCCCCCCCCCCCCCCCCCCCCCCCCCCCCCCCCCCCCCCCCCCCCCCCCCCCCCCCCCCCCCCCCCCCCCCCCCCCCCAATTTTAAATTTTTTAAAAAAAGGTTGTTAGATTAAAAAAAAAAATTGCATGCCAAAAAACAAATATATTTTAAAAATCCCGTTGATGCAAAAAAATTATTAGATTTTAAAAAAGGTCTTTTTAATTTTAAAAAAATCAAGTATACTTTTGAAAAAACAATTCTTTCGAAAAAGGTCAAGGAGTTTTGGAAAAAAGGGATAGATTTGGGTTAAAAAAAAAAAAAGAGCAAAAAAACATAAAAAACAAGTAAGGCAAAAAAGGAAAAAGGGGCCAAAAAACTCAATTAATTTGTCAAAAAGGTTATAATTTTTAAAAAAAAATTTTTTGTAAAAAAAATAAAAACATAGTAAGTAGAGAAAAAGGCAAATGTGTCAAAAAACACAAAAGATGCAAAAAGGTCAAGAAATTCAAAAAAACTCTTTAAGATTCGAAAAAAATTTTCTTTTGTTTTTAAATAAATCAAGTTAGATTAAAAAAAAAAACAAGTTTAAAAGCCCCAAAAATCTTAAAAAAGGGTTTTAAAAATCACAGTATTAAAGCGAAAAAAAGCTGATAATTTAAAAAAGGTTTTGAAAAAAAAAAAAGCATTTTTTAAATTTTGAAAAAAACAAGTAACAGTCAAAAAAGGCTGAACGTCAAAAAAAAAACTTTTGATGCAAAAAATCTAGTAATCTTAAAAAAAAAACATTTATGTTGTAAAAAAAACATAAAAACAAAAATTTTTGCAAAAAAGGCAAAACTGCGAAAAAATCTTTAAATCTCGAAAAAATCAAATTTTTAAAAAAAAAAATCAGATGTAGCAAAAAAACAAAAAAGCAATTTTAATGTGAAAAAAAACAAATGAGCAAAAAAAACATTAAGTTTTTTCGAAAAAAACAATTAAAATTTAAAAAAAACCTTTATTACAAAAAAAAACAACTAATTTGAAATGGGCTTAAAACAAAAAAAGCTATAAAGCCAAAAAAGCTAATTAAATATTTTTTAAAAAACACAGAATACAAAAAACCTAGAATATTTAAAAAAAAAACTTTCAAAAATTTTAAAAAACAAGCTTGTAAAAAAGTCAAGTTACAGGAAAAAAGGATAGAAGTTGTGAAAAAATCATATTACACAAAAAAACCAATTAAGTTTTGAAAAAAATCATGTTGATTTTAAAAAAGGTTGTATGTATGTGAAAAAAAAAAAATATTAAGTTTAAAAAAATTAAAAATTAGTTTAAGCGAAAAAAGGATAGATAGCAGCAAAAAAAAAAAGCAAAAAGGTCATTAAAGATTTAAAAAAGGCAAAAAGAGGAAAAAAAAAACAAAAGAGAAAAAAAAAAATAAAAAGTATAGTATGTCGAAAAAAGGTCATAGTATAGCATGTCGAAAAAACATCATATTATAGTATGTCGAAAAAAGGTCATAGTATAGTATGTTGAAAAAAACATCATATTATAGTATGTCAAAAAAAATCATAAAAAGTCATAGTATAGTATGTCGAAAAAAGGTCATAGTATAGCATGTCAAAAAAACATCATATTATAGTATGTCGAAAAAAGGTCATAGTATAGTATGTTGAAAAAAACGTCATAGAATAGTATGTCGAAAAAAAGTCATAGTATAGTATGTCAAAAAAAATCATAGTATACTATGTTGAAAAAAAGTCAGTATACTTTGTCGAAAAAAAAAGTCATAGTATAGTACATTGTCGAAAAAAATCATAGAAAAGTGATAGTATGTTGAAAAAAAGTCATAGTATAGTATGTCGAAAAACTCACAGTATAGTATGTCGAAAAAAAAGTCATAGTATACTATGTTGAAAAAAGGTCATAGTATAGTATGTCGAAATTTTTTTTAAAAAGTGAGTATACTATGTCGGAAAAAACGTCATATTATAGTATGTCGAAAAAAAGTCATAGTATTGCATTTCAAAAAAATGTCATACTATAGTTTGTTAAAGAAAAGGTCATAGTATAGTATTTAGAAAAAAAGTCACAGTAAAGTATTTTGAAAAAAACGTCATAGTATAGTATGTTAAATAAAAGGTCTTCGTATAGTATGTCGAAAAAAATCATATAAAAGTCATAGTACATCGAAAAAAACATCATAATATAGTATGTTGAAAAAAAGTGATAGTTTAGTTTGTCGAAAAAAGTCATGGTATAGTAAGTCGAAAAAAAAGTCATGATTTAGTGCCAACAAAAGGTCATAGTATAGTATGTCAAAAAAAATGTCATAGTATACTATTCCGAAAAAAAAAAGCATAGTATACTTTGTCGAAAAAAGTCATAGTATACTATGTTGAAAAAAAGTCATTGTACAGTATGTCCAAATAAATGTCATAGTATGTTGAAAAAAAAATCATAGTATACTTTGTTGAAAAAAGTCAAAGTATACTATGTTGAAAAAAAGTCATAGTATAGTATGTCATAAAAATCATAAAAGTCATAGTTTGTCGAAAAAAAATCACAGTATAGAATGTCGGATAAAAGTCATAGTATATTATGTCGAAAAAAGGTCATAGTGTAGTATGTTGAAAAAAAAGCATAGTATACTTTGTCGAAAAAAGTCGTAGTATACTATGTTGAAAAAAAATCATAGTACAGTATGTCGAAAAAAATGTCATAGCATAGTATGTAGAAAAAAATGTCATAGTATTGTATGTCGAAAAAAAGTCACCATATAGTATGCCAAAAAAAATCATAAAAAAGTCATAGTATAGTATGTCGAAAAAAAAAGAATTGTATACTTTGTCGAAAAAAGTCATAGTATACTATGTTGAAAAAAAGTCATAGTATAGTATGTCATAAAAATCATAAAAGTCATAGTATGTCGAAAAAAGGTCATAGTACAGGATGTCAAAAAAAATGTCATAGTATAGCACGTCGAAAAAAATGTCATAGCATAGTATGTAGAAAAAAATGTCATAGTATTGTATGTCGAAAAAAAGTCACCATATAGTATGCCAAAAAAAATCATAAAAAAGTCATAGTATAGTATGTCGAAAAAAAAAGAATTGTATACTTTGTCGAAAAAAGTCGTAGTATACTATGTCAAAAATAATGTCATAGTATAGCACGTCGAAAAAAATGTCATAGCATAGTATGTAGAAAAAAATGTCATAGTATTGTATGTCGAAAAAAAAAAGTCACCGTATAGTATGCCAAGAAAAATCATAAAAAAGTCATAGTATAGTATGTCGAAAAAAAAGTCATAGTATGCTGTTGAAAAAACATCAGAGTATAGTATGTCAAAAAAAACTTCATAGTGTGCTATGTCGAAAAATAATTCATAGTATACCACGTCGAAAAAAAGTCATGGTATAGTTAGTTGAAAAAAACGTCATAGTATAGTATTTAAAAAAAAACTTCATAGTGTGCTATGTCGAAAAAAAGTCATGGTATAGTAAGTTGAGAAAAACGTCGTAGTATAGTGTTTCAAAAGAAAGTCATAGTATAGTACGTCGAAAAAAAGTGATAGTATACTATGTAGTAAAAAGTAATAGCATACTATTTCGAAAAAGTCATAGTATACTATGTCAAAAAAATTTCATAGTATAGTATATTGAAAACAAAGTCATAGTATAGTATTTTAAAAAAAGGTCAAAGTATGGTATGTCGAAAAAAACGTCATAGTATCGTTTGTTAGATAAAAGTTCATAGTATAGTACGATGAAAAAAAGTCATAGTATAGTATGTCGAAAAAAGTCATAGTATAGTATGTCGAAAAAAAAGTCATAGTATAGTGTCGACAAAACGTCATAGTATAGTATGTCGAAAAAAATGTCATAGTATACTATGTCGAAAAAAACGTCAGTATACTATGTGGAAAAAAAAGCATAGTATACTTTGTCGAAAAAAGTCATAGTATACTATGTTGAAAAAAAGTAATAGTACAGTATGTCGAAAAAAATGTCATAGTATAATATGTCGAAAAAAAATATCATAGTATCCTATGTCGAAAAAAGTCATAGTATACAATGTTAAAAAAAAACGTCATAGTATAGTATAGTATGTATTGTATTTTTATTTAACATACTAAACATTTTAAAAATACTACTAGACGCTTTTTTCGACATAGTATACTGACTTGTTGAGGTCACACAGCAGCATCCCGCTCAAGCTAACGTTAGCTAGTCATGCTAGTCACAGTCACCAGCATCTGTATTAACTCATAACGTTATAACTGTGCATAACGTAATAATTTTGCATAATGTAATAATCAGCACATAATATAATAAAACCTTGAGCGAGTTTCTTTCCACTAAACGGGAGTGCAGCCTTAGTGATGATGCGATGCTCAATTATATATATTTTTAGGACATGGCAGGGGAACAAATCAGACATCAGCGTTTTGGATTTACTGTTGGTTCAACCAACTACACAGCAACTCTTCGGCATAGAGTTAATAATATGACCGGTTTGTTTAAAGTACAAGTTTGGAGACATGTTTCAACTGCTTACACTGTTACCGTCTATGAGGCTCACGGGATTGTTTTCCCCCAAAAGGGGGTGTGGTCATGCGAACCTACTCTGGAGGACGTATTGCCGGTCTGATTAATGTCGAAAAAAGCCATAAAAATTCATAGTATAGTATGTTGAAAAAGGTCATAAAATGGTCTTCTTCAAGTTCTTTATGCTCCGAGTCATGATCTCACCCATCTCCGGTTCCCTTCGTGTGTCCTTTGGTTGAGCCCCGGCGCCCCCGACCTCCGGACCATATTACCAGCCCTCGTCTTCCTCCTCCTCAGCTCTCGGTTCTGGACAGGCTTTGACCCAATGTTCCATTGCATCACCAAAAACATCCATCTTGTCCTCTACGGCCTGTGTGTCTTACCCAGTAACCGCCTCTGTCTCTTTGAACCTGCTGCTCAAGAGCTTGGAGCTATGCCATCTTTTCTTTTTATCACTTTCTCTGTGTCATTGTTCTTTACTTTCTTGGCATGGCAAGGACAGGCTCCAATCTTCCTCTTTCCGGTTCAATATAATGTTTTTGGACGTATTTCTTAATATCGGGCAACAAGCCTTACACGAAACATGTCTTTTCCTGTTGTTCATAGAGACTATCGTTATCGCCAGCGGGACGCATCATCCCACTGTGGACCTGGAAACCTTCAGCAACTTGCAGGTGGTAATCAAAGACTCCCCCACCCTCTGGATACAGTCTTTAACTTTTCCCCAGTCCATTCACTTCTGGTAATAATTCCTCAGTCTCTCAATCAGTCCATCCACTGTCACTCGATAGGCAGCAGCATTGGCCCGGTTATATCTGCTGTCCACATCTAGCCCATCAGTTTTTACAGTCTTCAACAGTCTCTCATGTCCCACATCATCGTCCAGAGGGGCTGGTGACGAGTTCAACTCTGGGTCTTTGTCCATCATGTGGAGGAATAGACTTGAGTCTTCTGCGAAGGCCCATGAATTACTCAGAGTATTTAAAGCATTAACTACTCGTTTGACGTCATTGAGTTATTATGTGTGTTACGTCCACTAGGTGGAACAATAACGGAACAACCTACAACCAAAGATTAGACACAGTCAAAGATAAGTGCAAAGTTAAAGGTGTTTATTAAAGATGACTAACGGTTAACAAAAAACATGTGGTGGAGGTAGGAACTAAATGGTTGTGCCAAATAAACAAAATCAATAAACAAAACCAGGCCTGACTAATTGTCTGCCTTCTCCTGAAACAACACAACTAAAAGGCTGACTAAATTATCTAAAAACAGCAGTGTACAAAACAGACAAGGGGTGGCACCAACCAATAAACCTAGTGTTTCTAGACATAAACAAACTATGTGAAAAGGTGTACAGGTTACCCCCAACTTACGTAAGTTCTCTACCCTCACCACAAACCTTTACTTTTAAGCTCACCACTAAATCAGAGCCACACACAAACCAAAGTTCACAAGAATGAGTCAGACAGAGAGAAAGAGGCAGCCAAGAGTGTGCCTCTTTTGAAGGCAGCCCACGACAGCGATTGGCCGGACAGCAGGAGAGGGAGCCAATCGGCAGCTGAACAGCTCTCCACAGATGGACTCCAATCACCTCCATTAACACTTAGGCCTGGCAGCACCTGCAAGACAAGGGGATGGGCAGAACAGGAGGAAGAACAGAACAGGAGAAAGGCTCTGCAGGCCTGTCTGGCCCTGCAGGCACGTAACAATGTGTATCAGACATCAAGAACTCTAGTTACACTCGATTAATGTGTCAAGACATTAATTAGCTCGTCAGCCCTCAGCAAGTTAACTTTTCTTTGTACAAATATTGTGCTCTCACCTTGTTAAATAATTTTCCCCTTGGGATGCCGTACTGAGAAGTCTGTGATCTCCTCTCAACAGGCGGCCCTTTTCTCTGGTCCAGGGAGAGGTATGGCCTCTAGGACCCAGACTGAGGCTGTGCACAGTTGACCCGGAGAGGCAATATCAGGGAAAACTCAGGTTAGGCATCCCGGACAAGCCCCCAAAGTGTCGTAGCGACTTGAAATCAGTTGCTGTCTATTGATATGAGAGAGAGAGGGGCAACAAAATGCACAAAGCACAATATTTGTCTATCAAACCTAAAGGCCTATGCATGCATGCATGGCGTCTCTTCTAGTGAGAGAGTGCAATGATACAGCCTTCTAAAGTAGTACAGACAATCACCAAACACCTCTCCGTGCCAGTTGTCAACATCCTCCACCAGGGGATCTAAACAAAAGGGAAACTAACACACAGGTGAAATCTAAACACAAGCTCTTTTTCCATGCTCTGCTGTTTTATAAATGTATTTCATCTTACAACATCTGTAAATATTACAAGTTACTATAAGATTACATTTTATACAGATTACATGCATGTAAACCTCTAATAACACAATTTCCATCACAAATTCCATTAAAAATGTCATAGTACATTATATCATAAAAATGTCATAGTATAATATGACAGAAAAAAATGTCATAGTATGTCAGAAAAATCATAACAATGTAATAGTATAGTATGTTGTAAAAAAATCATAACAATGTCATAATATACTATTTCATAAAAAATATACCAGTTGTATAGTATGCCTATGTCTATGTGGTTCATCACTATAGATCAGTGCTGCTACATTTATCATGCTACTGTTTATATTTAATATTTCAGTGGTAACTTGTGTCTTGCAGTTCTGTTAATTTATTATTTTAAAACCTTTGTGCAGAGTGAAAGAAGCAGTTATACAGAGTTTGTCACACTTTTTATTGATCATTTTGTATTTGTTTTCTGTTAAGATACATAAATATGTTTGTGCTTTTTTATAAAAACAATAAAGCTATTCTTCCTGCACTTAAGTTGGCAGTTGAGCTGAATTCAAAGCGTGTTATGAAAGGGAGCATTGTGCATATGGCACATTGTTTCAACATGCATATTTCAGAAACAAGCCTCAGAAAAGAAACTGCTGCACAGCGTTAAAACATTAAAGCCATGTCATCTTGTGCTGTTCACAAATGTCATTGTAATGTCAATAAATTTAACAAATATGTACATTTGCCCATTCATACTTTCTTTTACAATTAAGGAGTTTGCACAAAATGTGTTGTATTTATATTTTAGGTGCCATGGGTTTGGATTAAGGTGATAACATTGGTCTCTTTCCTCCCTCCTGCACACTCATAAAAGCAGAGAAGCACTAAAAGATATATTTTAGGAGTGAAAAAACAATAAAACACTTATTAAACTGTACAATTTAGTCTGTTTCTGGCACGAATTTTGAGCCACACGACTCATTTTAGAGTTGGACGTAGTTTCAGCTTCATCGGGCGTCGTTTGCCGTGCAGCTTTCAAACAAATCTTTATTGACAACTGTCAACAGCCAGAACGTCCCTCGGGGGTCGACGGGCCGTGTTTGTTTTCTATTTTACACTCAGGTCGAGGCTGACGATCGGACCGTACAGTGTGAGCCCTTAAATTGTGAGCTTTGGCTTCACATCGCCAACAATCTACTCGTAGAGTAGGAGTAGGAATTACACAACAACATTTCTAAAATCGTACAGTGTATGCTCACTTTAAGGTAGAATAAGAGTATCTTAACTCAGATTTTGACCTTAGAGTACTGTGTCTCCCCTTCATCAGAGCTACTTGAGGCTCTAGCAGCTCTCTGATGTCCAGGCTTTGCCTTGAAGCTCACCTGTGCATAATTGATCTCTACTTCATCCTCACTGGTGTCTGTGTCATAGTTCAATGGACTCGGAGATCTGGCTGCATGTGCTGTACTGACGTTCTCGTAGTCTTCGCGCCTTTCTTCATTCTAGGGGGATAACAGAGATAGTCACCAGATCATTTGCGTCATAACTTCTGACTGTATCTGGATTTTATGCACAGTGAAATTCATATGAACACACGTTTAATGCTTGTGAAGACTTGAAGATGTTTTCCTTGATTAAATCATTTTGTTTGTAAAAGGGAATTCATTCAATTCAAACGGGAAAAGACATTCTTTGCTACAGTATTATGGACACACAGATGTACTTCACAGGAGTATTTTTACTGTAATTTACTATAAACACAATATTATTATGTTATAATGTCATAAACTGAACATGATACAAAAAGAATGTGTTTTAAAGGTTTCTGACCTGTTTAGGTGGCTTTGTTTTGGACACCATAGCATACACATCGACTTCTGCTTTTGCCAGTTTGTTCCTAGAAAAACAAATACCATCATAAATTTGCCATGTAATAATACCTTTCTTGTTCTGGTATTATATGAAAAATCATATTCTCACTTTTGCTCATTTCCGAATTGTAAAAAAGCGTAGTTGAGAGAATCATCCTGTGTGTGTCCACCTTGCTTTCCGATTGGCTTTTGTGCAGAAGGACCCTGAGCAGATGCAGACAGAGGTCATCAATGAATGTACAGTAGCAACTGAATCAGTCCAGTCATGCCTTAAAATGGAAGCTGTAAGTCGTCTGGTCATTCATTGCTCCACAATACTGAATACTGAATGATTACTGTTCTGAAAAACAGTGAGAACAGAGCTACAGCACAGTGGGCAAAGCAACAGCATGATCATTGAAAGACACATCCGCCTAAAATGGGGCCACAAAACTGACTGAAGCCAAAGCAGACGTTTGCATAGTGGTTTTGCAAACACTAATATTTTGTGTATGTGTTAATCTGAAATTGTATGGATGCCATTAAAAAGTCATAGTATAGTATGCCATAGTAAAATGTCATACAAAAAGTCTAGTATAGTATGTCACAAAAAAATGTAATACGACAGTACATAAAAAATTTCATGGTAGAATGTCATAAAAAAGTCATAGTATAGTATGCTAAACCTTTTCATAATATAGGTATGTCCTAAAAAATGTCATATTATAATATGCAACAAAAATTGCATAATATAAGTATGCCCTGAAAAATGTCATAGTATGCCTTAAAAAAAGTGTCATGAAAAATGTCACAGTATAGTATACTATAAAAAGGTCATGGTAAAATGTAATTGACTGACTTTATTCTCAGAATTCCTACTTTAAAGGGACTATTTGTAACTTATCACGCGCATAAATCTTAACAGGTCGGATTCCCATGCGCGCTCGCGTGTGGGTACGTGAGCGCGCAGACTCCGTGGAGCCTCTGCTACTGCTGCCTGCTTGCACACCGCGCTCGTTCTCGCTCGGCTCGCTCCACCTCCACGTGCACGCGCGCACACTACACACTGTAGAAGAGTTAGTTTAGCTCTGAGAATATCTAGTGAATGTGCAGTGGACGTTTTTGCAGAAATAAATGCTGCCGCTCCTCCAGACCAACAGAGGTTTCCCGTGTCTTGTGAAGTGACGGGGCTCCGCAGAGAGTTACGTTATCGTCCCGACCGGGTGTCGGTCTCTCCCCCCCCCCCCGTTCCCTCCGCCGTCGGCAGGCTGAACAGGAAAAGCCAGCACTAGAATCAGCATTGATTCATGGAGAGACCTTCGTCTGGTCAGCTAACATTACTGCCAAGCAGGTGAAATATAGAGTGATATTGTGTGTTAGCTGACGTGTGTCGCCTCACTGTTTAGACCGGTGCTCGTTCATGTCAATGTAGCGCGAGCACAAGCGCGTGCGCGAGCAACAGGACGCTGACTTTCGTTGACATTGCGGCCACAGGTGTCGCTGTGAACAAGCAATTTCTGATTCTTACATATAGCCCCTTTAAACTTAGAACTATAATGCCTTTCTCACACGTCGCCCTAATCATCTTCTGTATAAAATGTTATGAAAAATGTAATTTAAAAAAGTCACAAAAAAGCAATAGTATAGTTTACCATAACAAATTCATAATATAGTATGTCATAAAAAGTCATAGTATAGTATGCCATAAAATAATTTCATAATATAGTATGTCATAAAAAGGCATAGTATAGTAAGTCATGAAAATATCTTGGTATAGTATGCTATACAGTAAAAGTGTCAGAAAAAAATTACATAATATAGTTCTCAACGTGCGGCCCGAAGGCCAATGGCGGTCAAACTGCGCCCCCTTAAAAAGCGTCTGTCAGGTTAGGAATGACAACTTGTAGAAAGCTAATGGTTTCTTGGAAACTAGTGGCACCTTGCGAGTGTCGCTGGAATTACGTTCTGTCATCTATTCTAATGCTGTTAGCTAAAGTTAGCGATTTCAGTGGACAACTTGTCAGTTTAACGTGGAAGTGAGATGGAAAAGATATTTTGTTTTATGTGTGCTCTTATCCTGTGTGGCCCTCAATCATACGCTGGCTCCCTAAATTGGCAAAACTTTTAAAACTCCTGATTTACAGGTCTTCCATTGACAGCTCTAATGAGTGGTGGAGTGGGCACACACCAATGCAATTTGGACAAATATACGTATTGAAAACAAGCTACACAATTGTATACCTCTGAAAATTGTGTTTAAGACTTTTAAATACTTTTTAAAGGCCTCAATTAATACAATACATTTTAAGACCCTGCGGACACCCTGCAAGAAAGAACTCCCATCACACTGAAGATAGCAATATTTCATTAGACCTTCTCTACCTGGTAAACACCCACATCTTTCATACTCCAGTTTCTGTTTGAATATAAAGTTTCCAAGCCGACTGAGATAACCCTGAAGACATCACCAGTTTTTTTTTTTTTTTTTCAAACTGAAAAAAACTCCTCTCAGAGCCTCAGAACACATTTCACAGGCTAAGTAGTACTCATGACAAGTACTTGTGTAAAATTGGTAGATTACCCCCGTAGTTAAAGTGACTCTATGTAAGAATCATAAATTGCTTGTTCACAGCGACACCTGTGGCTGTTAAGTCAACGACAGTCAGCGTCCTGTTGCTCGCACTTAAGCTCGCTCTACATAGATATGCACGAGCATCGAGTAAAACAGTGAGTCGACACACGTCAGCTAAAACCACAATATCACTCTATATTTCACCTGCTTGGCAGTAATGTTAGCTGACCAGACGAAGGTCTCTCCATGAATCAATGTTTATACTGTGTTTTCCTGCTTGAGCCTCCCGACCGTGTTCAGAAGACACAGAGGAGACTCCGTAGCTTTGGTCTCCAGGGCCGGAGTCGATGCTGTACTCTGCTCCGCTGCTTGCCTTCACTCACACATCGCGCTCGTTCTCAGTTGCTAAGCTCGCTCCACCTCTCACGTGCATGCGCGCACACTACACACTGCAGAAGAGTTAGTTTAGCTCTGAGAATATCTAGTGAATGTACAGTGGACGTTTGTGCAGAAATAAATGCTGCAGCTCCTCCAGACCAACAGAGGTTTCCCGTGTCTTGTTTCATGCTGCTGAGTGAAGAGCAAGGGCTCCAGAGAGAGTAACGTTATCGTCTCCAACCAAAACTCCGGTTTCTCCCCTGTCAGTTAACACTGTTTGCAAGACGGGCTTCACAAAGATATAACTTTGCAGTTTTGGTGCTTCCGTGTAGTTTGTGTTGGAGTCTGAACAGCGTAGCCACACGTGAGCCCGCATGAGACACTGACCCGCAATGATTTATACGTGTTAGGACTTACAAACAGTACCTTTAATATAATATACTGTACTTCTTAAATTGTGATTTTTAGTCTCCCATATAAAACTGCTTTCATGTATTGTTCTCTTAATTACGTTGTTGTGAACTTGAATTGCTTGACTCACTTGGTTTCCGGAGGGCAGATTCACAGTACAGTAAACACTGTTGATGTTGGATGCAGGCCTGTGAAACAATAATGGTGACGAGATTAAAAACATGCATAGTCAGTGAGTGGCTATAAATTAATGACTGGGAAGACTCATTGTGCCATTTGCGTCTGAAGGTTCTTAAATGGATGCTTTGACTCCAGCGTGAGCAGCAGCATCCAGCTGTCTGTCCTACAGAGTGTGCCTTGTCCTGGGTGGGGACAGTGTGTGTGGCTGCTGTCTTACGTGCTGTCTGGACGAGGCTGGCATCGTTGGGGCTTTGGACGGCGCGGCTGTTCTGACAAGAGGTCATCTCTGCTCCTGAAAGGCTCTGCCATACCAGGGTCGTTCATCAGATTTCTCCTCCTGCTGCCATTCCACCAACCCTGAATTGGTTTACACACACACACACACACCGTCATTTTTTTCTATATCTGTTCAATAAATAAGCAGAAAACTTTGCACAAATGAGTCATCACCAGAGAACCAAAAGAGGGCAGTGTGTTCGTAGTTCTTTGTTGACTTGATTTCTTCCTCTTGTGTCTGAAAACATTAAGGGACATGACAGTGTTTATAAACGCCCATTAAACATGCGAAGTCATCTGTGAAATGTTTTTGTTTTCTTACTTTACCTGATGACAAAGACAATTAAGAAAATGATGAGCAGGATAAAAAGAAAAAGGAAGATGAACAGGGCCTTAATCAAGCGTCCTGTGGTTGAAAGAGACAGAGCATCAGTATATGGACACGAATGTGCGAACAAGTATCATAGTTTCAAACTGTTTTACACAAAAAAAAGTGTTTTGGAAAGTCTGATTTCAAAAAACCTCCAACACGTCTCCCGTATGATACAGTACACATGCAGACACGTGGCCTTGAAATTCACTCACCTTGAAACAGAGGGATAAGGTCAGACGATCTTTGATATATTTCATTTTTCGCAGTGCAATAGTAGTCTCCCGGTTGGTCTGAATACACTGTGTGGTTCTGATGGTCAGACACTTTTTCATCCCTTTCCGCAGTCTTTTTCCTGTACCATGAATACTGTGCGACAGGGGGATAGCTCTGACTGCTGCAGCTCAGCGTCACAGAGCTCGTCCCGTCAGGCTGCTGCTGCTCGGCTATTCTCGTGATCTTCGTGTGTTTTGGAGCATCTAAGCAGGGAAATTTAACGGAAAGGGAAGCAGGACAAAATGATTTACTCAATATCTTAGTGTTCAAAGATCATACAGGAACGACAGCCAGAATGAAAAGATAATTTAAAGCTATGTGTGGAATTTGAAATGTTCCTTTTGGCATCTCCCAGTGGTCGTTTTAACACATGCCACAAGAAGAACTGAAATATGCTTTAATCATATATAAATTCTACACATAGTGACTTTAGATATACTCATTGTACCTTATTTTTTCCTCTACAATTTCATAAATAGAACCCTGTCATAAACATTGTTATGGTCGTTATTTTTATTTTGGAGGAATTTAAGGGCAGAGATGTGATTTGTTGACCAAGTTATTGTCTACATCACATTTAAAGGTACCCTTGGAGATTTTGGCATCTACTAGCACTATGGAGCAATGCTTTTGCAATGCACATTCTGGTCAGGATCCAGGTTACTTATGTTATTTACAGTTGGTAGCGGTATCGCACCAAGATATCTAGCAATGCGCTAGAAAATCGGCAGCCAACGTGGATCTAAACAGTGCAGGATTTAAATTATCCCAAAAATGTACTTTGCAAATGACGATGGATTTCAGCATTCAGCATGTTTTTGAGGCTGTGAGGATGCACAGTGTGTTTTGCTGACAGACACTGAATGTAAACATAACTTTGTTTACAAGAAAACTCCACAGGATACCTTTAAAATCAATCACTGAATCAACTGCCATATTTCCTCTAAACATTACAATCTGTAGTAGAAAATTCCCACTTCAACTGTCACTTTCTCGATGGCTTAAATCCTCTGTTGCTAAAATTGAAACACTTAACAGACAGCATGTTTCACATGTTCTGGTAATACGATTTTTTTGCCCACGATAGTGAAGTGTACACTGCTTATAATACTTAAATAAAAATGGTTGTGTCTTATCTTTCTTTTCTGTCTTATTTTCTAGGTTCTGTGTTTCCTGTACATTATGTTTTTGCTCTCAGACGGCCCAATCCGCATTTAAAATATTTGCAATAATGTGTTGTATCTCCTAGTTCGTCATCAGTCTACTCACATTTGACATTAACCTCAGCTTGCTGTGAGCTTCCAGTTCCAATGCGATTACTGGCTTTACAGCTGTACAGTCCGCTGTCAGAAGGACCGACAGACTTTAGAGTGAAGTTCTGAGTTTTCCAGATGATTTTACTCTTCCCATCAATCATCTTCATCCAGGTGACAGAGGTCACTGGTGGGTGGGACTGGGCAATGCAACGTAGCGTCAATGACTGGTTTTCATTCACAACAAGGGCAGGCTCAGCTTGTATGTTCACGCCTTTGGGACGATCTGCATTTACCAAAAAATATAGTAAAAAAGAGTATGGTCAGATCTAAACTGTGAGGACGGGAACACATTAACGTGCACATCTGTAAAAATACAATACATTTCATTATTACACGGCTTTGTTGAATACTCAATTCTGTGATTGGTCAATCACGGCATTCTACGGTCTGTTATTTCTTTATAGCAGACCGTTGCTTTGTATAACAGACAGTTGCTATAGGCGTAGTTCTGATGTCGGACTCTGGTGGACCGTTTTTGTGTCCACATTATGACTCAATCAGAACCACTATACTAAACACTGGACACGTAATCAAAATGACTTCACTACATGGAAAGAATAGATGATAAAGATCTACTTTGTTGCTGCTTGACTTCTCTTACTGATATTAAATGACAACTTTATGGAAAGTTTTGGTTTTTGATGATTTGTTTGATTAGCAAAAAGACAACGCACCGCTGAATTACTCACATATCACCACCAACTTCCTTTGTGTGCTCGTCTTTGAACCTTCGCTGTTCATGGCTTCACAGGTATACAAGCCTGTGTCGGTTGAAGTTACATTAAATGTGTGATGGAGAGCGTTGGGGGACCAATAATTATCGGGTTGAGTGAAATGCCATTCTGAAGACTGAGAATTTGAATCGGGAGTCATTCTCAAGGTGAGTTGTGACAGTGGGAAGCTTTCAACAGTGCAGTTGATGGTGATTTTTTGATCTTCCCTGACCTCAGTATCCATGGACAGTGTGGGTTCGGTTGGAGCATCTGTAGAGAGGAAGCAGCTGTTAGATTTACAGGAGGATTCATCCATTTTTAACATGATATTATAGCAGCAGTCCTGAAAGCTTAAACACTGAGGAGGTTGACATTTTAGAAATTTGCATATTTGCTTTCTGGCGGAGAGTTAGATGAAAAGATCGATATCACTCACGTCTGTCTGTTGAATATAAAGCCGAGTTGTCCACTACACAACTTGCTGTCTTGTAATCGGAGTCTTAAAGTCGTGGTTTTCACACTACATGACTGACCGGCAACAGGGGGTCACACAATACAAGATCTTTCACCAGGAGAAATTCACGATGAGGTCTCGAAACTAGCTTTGTCATAATCATAGCCTGTTTCCACACGTCTTTACTATTTCCCCCCTATGTAGATCAGTCACTGTGCTATGTGTCATGTTTTGTGATTCAAACATCCAACACCCTAGGTGCAGCAACAACTTTGGTCCGTGTTACAAATGCAACACATAGCACACACAGGTACAGGCGACCCCTCCGCCAAGTTTCCCTCAACCCGTGTCTTGCCCTCTCGTTGGCTGTAGCTCCCCGACAGATCCAGATATTTAGCTTGCTAGATATCAGGAATTAGTCTGCGATGCTCGCGTCTTTAAACAGTTCACACATGTGCGAGCGCCGACCAACGCTAAAAAAATGGGGCTTAAAATATGTTGGTGAGTTGAAATTCAAGGCTAAAGTCATGTGGCAGCATATTAGCTTATCTTAGCACAAAAAACACACCGGTAGCCTGGCTGTGTCCAAAGATAACAAAGTCCAGCATCTCTTAAGTTCACTTATTAACACATTATATCTTGTTTATTTAATCCATATAGAAACTGAAGTGCAAAAACGATAGTTTGTCATGGGGTTATGTGCTGTATTATTTCTTGGCTGGGACTGCTCTCTGAAAAAATGTGAATTGTATGGATTTAGCCAGGGGTCAGAAACCTGCGGCTCCGGAGCCACATGCGGCTCTTTAGCCCCTCTCCAGTGGCTCCCTGGGGATTTTTAAAAATAGAAAAGAATAACTGTTTTTTGTTTACATTTTCATTTTTATTTATCATTGTTCATTCTGTACGACGAGTATTAGGGCCACATTGAGGAAAAAAAATCAATCTGAGATTTCGAGAATAAAGTCATAATATTACGAGAAAAAAGTCGTAATATTATGAGAATAAAGTCAGAAGTTTACGAGAAAAGAAAGTCGTAATATTATGAGAATAATGTCATAAGTTTAAGAGAAAAAAGTCGTAGTATTATGAGAATAAAGTGAGAATTATTATGAGAATAATATTATAAAGTAGTAATTTTATGTGTTATTTTCTTTTTTTCTCGTAACGTTATGACTTTATTCTCGTAATATTACGACTTCTTTTTCTCGTAAAATTATGACTTTATTCTCGTAATATTACGACTTTTTTTCTCATAAAGTTATGTCTTTATTCTCATAATATTACGACTTTTTTTCTCGTCAAGTTATGACTTTATTCTTGTAATATTACGACTTTTTTTCTCATAAAGTTATGACTTTATTCTCATAATATTACGACTTTTTTTCTCGTAAAGTTATGACTTAATTCTGGAAATCTCCGATTTTTTCCCCTCAATGTGGCCCTAATACTCCGTAGTACATTTGCACTTTGGCCCTCACTGCATTAGACTTATATACTATATACTTAGAATATAAGCTGTGTTACCTTCATCACAATGCTCAAATGTTTTGTGGCTCCAGACAGATTTTTTTTGTTTTTGTTTTTGCCTAAAATGGCTCTTTTGATAGTAAAGGTTGCTGACCACTGGATTAAACAAATATATACAACATGTCATTTTTGAGTTTTAGTTTTCATATTAACCATACAAATATGAGAGTTGATTCTTCTCATCTAGGTTAACTGAATGCGAATGAGCTATTTTCCCCAATATGTTGAACTATTTACCTTTGAAAGTAGACAAAGAAAATAAAAAAAAATTTAAATTGATGATAAAAGAGATGATTTTTTGAGGTGTAAATGCCGACTTCCTAATACTCAAACAGGATGTAAAAGCATAACACAACTACTTACAGAGTACTTGTATGCACGCCGGCTCACTATCCTCCCCTGTACCGATGCTGTTGGTTGCGTTGCACTCGTAACATGCTTCATCTGCTCTTTGTACACTCTCCAAATATAGTTCATTTTTATCAGTTGTCTTGGACTTCCACTGTGAAGAGTTATCGATGGGGTATCGGTACCAGGAATATCTCAACGGGGTAGGATTGGCATCAGTGGTACAATAGAATGTCAGAGGGTTACCAACTTTCACACGTGGAACCAATATTTTATCCTCTTTACTGTTGGAAATGTTTGTCTTCCTCGGGCCATCTGGAACAAAGACATAACTTTTAGTATTCTTTTTATCGTGATACAGCCTGTGGATTTATTTTATTTTCTCTGTCATCATCAATTCTCTAACATACCTGCAGCACAAGGAACTGTGAAACTTACATTCAACTTCAATTTGAAGTTGCGTTGATTTTCCAGTGCCCACAGTGTTAGTGGCTTCACATGTGTAGAAGCCTCTGTCCTCAGGCTCGATTCTTTCAACAACATACTGGTGTGACTGCTCCCGACCAATAGCTTTCTCATTTTTAAACCAAACATAGGTGCGAGGTTGTGGGTTGCTTCTCGTCACATTACATGTCAAAGTCATTTTATCTCCTTGTTTAACCACGGAAGCAGGCGACATCACCTCAACTTCAGGCATATCTGAAACAGAAGATGTAATTAGTTCTTTAGGCTGATTCAGAATGATAATACACTAAGAATGCTGTACTATAAATCAAGTCATTCAAGATTTTACAATATTTTTTTGAGAAATACCATAGCAAAATGTCAAAAAATTACAGCAGTATTACAGGAGATGAAGTACTCACATGTAACATCAATAAAGACTGGTTTTGATTTCACTTTGTCATGTTTGTTTTGAGCTTCACAGTGGTATTCTCCATTCTGTGACTCCTCAATTGATTTGATCTCCCATACTGCCCCTGTTGCCCCTACTGCCTCTTGATTGTTTTGAAACCAGGTTAACGTGGGGTCAGGACGTCCTTTGGCAGAGCAAGTGAGAGTCACAGATTGTCCTTCCACGACGTTTCCAGGACTTATTTCAGCCAATACGTCTTTGGGACCATCTGTGTCCGGAGTCAAAAGTCAGAAGAAATCAGTCAACACACAGTAAGCATAGGTGGATTGTTTACAGAAATCAAATATGTAGAAGAATAGAGCCAAACTGTATTCGATTTTAGTCCCAGTAAAGTGTTTTCTAAAGTGCTCTAACAAATAGCCAGAGTACGAGATTAGTACAAATTAGCAATGCAAATGTGTTACTTTAAAAATTCAGGTTTTTCTGACATTTTCAGAAAACATTATAGAGACCATGGGAACTGTGCAGTAGAAGTTGAATTTCATGCATTTTTTTTGCCTTTAAAATGAAGTATTATTATTACTACTGAAAAGCACGACAATATTTCTGTTAGCTAATTCTGATCTTAAAGAAGCATTTAAAAGTAGTAGCATCTTAGGGGTAGCTCCTGCAGGCATTGTATCGTATAGTATCGTATTTAAGTACAAATTTGAGGTACTTGTACTTCACTTGAGTATTTTTCTATTTTCTGCTACTTTATGCTTCTACTCCACTACATCTCAGACGGAAATATTGTACTTTTCACTCCACTACATTTATCTGACAGCTTTAGTTACTAGTTACCTAGCATATTTAGCTAAACAATACAAACTATAATCAATAGATAAATTACATGTCAATATATATATATATATATATATATATATATATTTATATATATATATATATACAGTGTATACATATACACATACATACATATAATCCCTACTTCCCTACTTTTACCAGCGGCAACATTAAAGTATTTTTTACTTTTGGTACTTAAAGTAAATTTTGATGCTAATACTTTTGTACTTTTACTTAAGAAGTAACATTTACAATGCAGGCCTTATACTTGTAACAGAGTATTTCTACAGTGTGGTATTGCTACTTTTACTTGAGTAGAAGATCTGAGTACTTCTTCCACCACTGTAGTTAGCTTAAGTATTATTTTCCAAAACATTACATGTCTAGTTTAGGTTCAATTCCTCATTTTAAGGAATGATGACTTTTAATATGTGGGAAGCGTTTTATATTTTTAGCATATACTGTATATATGATATTGTTGACCATATAACTTAGAGGTATATAGTTTGGGTTTTTAACAAAAAAAGGCATAATGTGCACTTCTCAACTGATCACAATTCCAAATGTAGGCCTGTTTCTACTGCTGTTTATAAATGTTACTCATGTTAAACAGTTACAAGTGAAGCATCACAAAACATGAATAACTTTGATTCAAGTTGTTTCTCAGTATTAGTTCAATCAATTTGAGAGGGTCCCAAACTTGTGTTTTAATTTTGGGTGCAGGTGCAACCCTTAGTTTACATTTGTTTACATCAGTAGTAAATATGACCACTGTAATAGTAGACATGACATAAATAAACGTTATGAACTTACATTCAACAGTTACACTGATATACCGAACCAAATATTTGTCTTCGTTATTTTGTGTTTGGCATGAAAACTCCTTTCCATCATCCTGCCAGTCGATTCTAAACGTGCCCGTGGTGCTTTTCTGTCGTCCCTTTGTTTGTTGAGGCTCTGAGAGCTGTGATGAGAGCATTTGTGTTGATTCTTGAATTTGTGGGTTTGAAGAACATGAAGGTGGAGTGGAGCATGTGAGTGTTATCGTGCCAGATTCGTTTACGACAGGTGGTTTCTCAAAAGTGATTGGGCATGGATTATCTGAAAATATGAAATGAGACAATATCAGCAGAAATGTAATGAATATACAGAATAGCCAGTGTTATTAAATTATGACCAATACAGTACAAATACAAAATTGTAATAGAAAAATGCATTAATACTTATTCTGCCTTAAACAATCCATGCCTATAGTTACATATAGTACTACTTACTAAGGTGAATACTGACTGAATTACTGACTGGCTGGTAAACTATACAGAGTGGAGCTTTAGTAAAACTGCTCTGGAGTCACAATTGATGTTGTTGGCTGAGTTCCAGAGTTCAAACTAAAGCTGGAGGCACATTAGATGATGATATTTTCTTATTTTTTTCTAGCGACTGAAAATAAAGATAATAATTTTGAGATAAAATTTCATAATCATGAGATAGTTTCCACATATTTATAAGACTTATATCTTAAAATATTGGGCTACTTTTAAGACGACTGATTGGATTGGACGCACTGACTGGAATATTTGGTGTGAGTCAAATTGAGGAACACTAGGTATAGCAACCTGTCAGCTTTTGTGTCAATATGGAGAATATCCGTTATACTCAATACATCTCAAATATTTCCATCCTCTTCCTCAAAAAAGAAGTCTAAATTAGATCAGATGTTGAGTCATTTCAAAATCTCTGAACTGATTTTAAGATCATTTGTCTTGCCATCAGTATGGCATCAGAAGGGAGGGCTATCCCCATTCTGACTCTTTTTGCTGATATTTTAAAACGATACATATAAAATCATGACTTTCTCAAAATAGTTTTGTCATAATGTAATAGTTTTCACATACTATTACAACTAACTTTCCAATTCTCAAAATATTTACTCAAAATTTGACTGGGTTCTTGTCAAATTAAAAAATGTATGTATGTACGTAACTCTATCATAAAATCAAAACTTTATTCCTGTAAAAGTATGATTTTCTCAACAAACTTATTTTTCACAACATTACAAAATATGGAAAAAATATTCTTAAAATGTTATTCTTCATCATATTATTGAATCTTAATTCAACCGATCCAATCATCTCTGCCTCTAGACCAGCTCATCTCAATGTTTGCATAACTCATTTTATTTATGTATTTTCTGAAAATATCTTTCAGTGTTCTGATCGTTGTACTAACCTTTAACTTTGAGGATCACCGCTGGTTCAGTTATCCACAGAACTTGCTGCTTTTCATATCCATGTCGATGTTTATATCCTACAAATCTGAGAGAATAGTCTCCACTGTCAGTTTTTTTCAGGTCATGGATTAAAATACTACACAGTGGCTTTTGTGAGGATGAATCATAATTTTTCCAACTTGAAGATGGAGAGCCGATATATTTCACTCTGTCTGCAAAGTCTGTCCTGACACGACATACTGTACTATTTGTGCTGTAAATGACAGTGCCAGTCAAATTTTTTCCTTTCCAACTTGCATTCTTTATCCAAAACCAGTATGCATCAGCATCATCAACTCTATGAGTGACCCTGCAATTGATTTCAATACTGGACCCTTCTTTAGCGGTCAGGCGATGGTCTTCTAGTGTGAAGAAGATTTCTGGGGCACAAGGAAAATCTGTGGTGGTGAAACAAAGTGGAAAAATCAAGTAATGTACGTGACTAATGCAAATGTTAATTATTATTATTATAACATTGTTATTATAGTGGAGTAATAAAATTCCTACATTTTATTAGAGCCAGAAATACCAACCACACGACTGTCTGAGCATTCATTTTCATGTGGCACTAAAGCTTGATATCTGAAACACAAAAACAGGTGTGTACATTAATCTAAACATTATAAACAACAGTGAGCTGCTTTTTTTTATTTTTATTTTACTGTAAACTAGCTTGTTTCCGGAGTAGGTTTTTAGTTATTTATTCAATGCAAATCAGCTACTTCTCAAAATGTTTCTTCTTCCTCTTTTTTATTCTTTTTTTCTGACAGTTATTTGAGTAGTCTGCATTTTGTTCCTCATTTCAAGATTGTTGGGAATTCTCCGGCATTGCAAAAATACAAGTTATCTTTTCAACTATCAGAATTTGACATTATGTTTTAATTTCAATAAAGATGAGTGAAAAACAAAATATTGAGGTTAAATGTTTTGTTGCAGTGCAGTTTTAATTATTGTGTCTTGATACAGCAGAGCCCAAACATTACATTTTGATACTTCAGGTTACAGGTTCAGTTTCTTTTTCCTTTAATACCTAAAATATGACTCGGAGGAACGTTGTTTGACATCAACGGTTTGTTTAAATCACTTTTGTTTGCTTCACCAGCCATGCATTCAAAGAAGACCCATGATACACCAGTATGTTTAGAGTGCAAACAGTTGAGTACATTTATTTTACAGATTTGGTCCCCTCAAAATTCAAATGTAATATTGTCAAAAATTAATAGTGTTTTTAAAGGCTCCATGTACGGTGTATACAAATAAAAATACAAACGTCACTATATACTTGCGAATACAACGAGATTCATTTTTGCTGGAGAACTTTGAATCCAAATCACTAATAATTGAATACATTTTCCTATTCAACTGAAAGGCTTAAACCTCATTTGAATTCAGTTCAAATCAAAACTTTCTCTAGACGGACATTGTACCACCTTGATGATTGAGATAAACCTTTACAGACTGAGCTGACTTTTCAGTTAAATTAGGCAGTCAAATAGAGGAAATATTTTAGACTGAAAGATACAAAATTAAGTTTGTTCTTACCTTAGAGAATCCTCGTATAGCAGTCTGTAGCACACACCATCCCTCCTGAAGTAAGAGTACTGTAAGATTTAAAAAAGGAAGTTTTCACAGTTGACCTAAGATCTTGTACAAATTTGCATGGCCAATCATGCAAGCCAGAGAACACAATCTTTTATAGTTATACTGATGAAGATGATAAAGTATTTTTTCCTTCAACTTGCTTGCTGCAGTATGCATGAAACGCCCTCTCACTTCCTCTATTTAATACATTTGTTAATAGTGAAAGCCACTGTTCAGGGAGGACGAAGTCTTTTTAACAGGCACTGAGCAGCTTAAAGTATATATTTGCAGAATTTATGCTCACACAATATTTACACTATTCATAATTCCAGGCTCATCAAAAAGAGTGAAAACGTATCAAAGGTTTCTGAAGGTTTGCATTATTAAAGTGTTTATTAGATCCCAAAACATAAAAGTAAAGGTAAACCACACATTAACAGGAAACGTGACACAAAGTGAAAAACATTTGACTTCACTTTTCCTCCCCAAGAGCAGCAGCCGCTATCTTCTCAGCATCAGCCGCCATTTCGTCAATGGCTCCGTTTAAGGCTTGTAGCATGGCAGCGAAGGAGCGGCTGGCTGAGCGGGCATGTCTGGGCATCGCCATCTCCACCAGCTTTGAAGAAACTGCGGCCAAGTCCTTTTCTGCCGCCGCCAGCCGCTTTTTCACTTCACCTTTAGTGACCTCCACTGACAGTACGCAAGTCCGCAGCCCTTTAAGTCTTATGGGTTCCATGCCTCGCTGTCGGGCCAGTCGCTCGACCGATTCGTCGTCCAGGCACAGAGATAATTGTGCTTTGTTTAGAATCCGCACTGCTACACTTGAGTCCACCATGGAGGCCACAAGGGGAACAGGAATAGCCGACACCCCACCAGATAGCGAGGCAGCTGCCCATACTAGCGCTTTGAATGCCTCCTTTTTCTGTTTGACCACGGTGGAGGTAAGCGTCGGCAGAGCCAAGAGAAGGGCGTGGGCTCGGATCTCTGGAAGGTCTCTTCCCATGTCCTCCAACAGGCCGGGGAAGTCAAACTTCTCCAGGGTGGAGGGTCTCACCAGGTAGACTTTAGGCAGTGTCACACCCCGTGATGTCAGCACTTCCAAACTGGCTTTCCTCTTTTCTTCTAGGCTTTTTTCTGTGCCTTTTGCTGAAGCCAAGAGAATGAAGTACACTGTTTGTCGCTGCAGTGACCGGGCCTCAAGGAACACCTCCACACTGTTTGGTTGGGGCGTCTGTGTGAATGTAATGAAGACGGCATTGTAGCGGGAAAACTTAACTCTATCCATGTATCCCTCGGGTTCAAATGGAGAGGTGGACTGGACAGGTGGCAGATCCCACAGGCGGAAGTCAGGGTGTTTAGGGTTTGGGTAGCCTGCCACGTCCTCCGGGGCAACAGGGGATGGAGACGGAGCTGCTCCATCGTCCCCAGAACTGAGGCCAAGGAGGGAGTTTATGAAGGTGGCTTTTTCATCCCCACGGTCCCCTATCACCGCTAAATTGATCCTGCTGATCAGGAGATCTTCCACTGCATCCTTAACATCTGATAACTTATTCTTCTCTATGGACTCTTTGAGGGTCTCAAGAAGGTTCAGGCTTCTGAAAACATCAGCCATTTCTGTGAAGAGATAAAGATTGCAAGTATTTAATATAGGCTGGGCAGAAAGATGATATGAATACTTTTTCCAAACAAAGCATTAAAACCGATTTACTTCACCATACTGCCAAGTGTAACAATAGACATGATGACATCTAACATATCAATAAAAATAAATGAAAGTGGCAGCTTTTCAATAGTAACCTTCTAACATAATGCTGGAAGAAACCCGAATACAAATTATATTTCTAGTGTCACAGAAAACCTGCTCATTCATCACAGGTGGACATCATGTTCAAACCTGAAGTGAAGATTCACATGGTCAATTAATACAAAATAAATACCACAAGCTAAGATCCATGTAACAATCTTAAAATGAAATGTTAAAAATGCATTGCTATCAGTTATCAGTATGACCGTTTTAGTCTGATTATTTTTTTGTAATTTAGGAATTCACAATTTTTAAACCAATCAAATATATCGACATCTTGGCAATGGAAAGTTTCAATTCAGCGCAATTCTGCACACACTCACCTACAGATCCAAGGAGGCGAAGCAGCCCTGTGGTTGAAATATTTGTTCTCAAATGTAAATTCTTCTGCAGCTCTGGAGCAGCAGCAGCGTCAGGTTGATCTATTTAAAGGTGTCTAGTGGAACATTCTAATCCCGTTAAAGTAGCTCAGCCTTAATCCAAAATCACTTTGAACAACATACTGTACATGCACACAGTGTGTATGTAAAGCTATTTTATTTCATGCATAAGCTTACAAGAAAGCACACACATTTATGAGCACATTAATAAAATACAAACACATTTTAAATAAAGCATAATTTATGTTACATTAGCATTCCATATTTTTAACTGCTTACATCATCATTACTGTGCAAATCTTTACTAATACGCACAGCTGTTATCCAGACAACAAAAGGATGCCCAAAACTCATCAGTATGACAATGAAGTACTTTAAAAAAAAATGTTAATTAACAATACAAATAGTTTTTCTCCTCACTGTCCACAATGTTGAAGATGAGATACGGGGCACCCTGATTGCCGAATGGTTAAGGTGCATACCGCATTATCGCAACGTCCACGGTTCAATTCCAGTTGGGGACCTTTATTGCACGTCAAACTCCTCTTTCCATGTTTCCTGTCTCTCTACACTTTCAACACTTGCAAAAAAAGGCAAAAATGTCCCAAAAATACGACATGAATAAATTAAACTCAAAGCCTTAACCTAGTATTTTTAATTTTGTTTGACAGATCCGAAAAGGCTGCAGAGTTTGTATTTATTTTATTATGTATTTTATTTTTATTTTTTTGTGGGGGGGGGGGGGGTTCATGTGGGTACCTCTCTCCTTTAATGATGATAAAAATACATGAAAAACACAACCAGCAATTTGACAGTTTCATTTTCTTTTCATTTACTATAAAAGCTGTTACACGAATTGTGGGTATCCCCACATAGGCACATTATAAAGGCATTACCAGTAAAGAGGAACAAAGTAATATTAATAAAGTTGAGGGATGTATGTACAGTACACTGTACGTGAGACTCTTGTGAGCGAAGCTGCAGAGTCTTTCTTCTCTTTAAAGAGGAACTCGTTATGCAAAACGTCGACGACACCTGGACGGTGTTTCAGAAGCTATTTTAGGCTCATTTCCTCTCAGACAACGATTTCCTGTCTTTGTGACAGCAGAACACACTGTTGTGAATACATGTTCATATACTGTATATGTTAGTTCATTTCAAATACAAAGTAATTGGACTTAAAATCAAAATTTAAAAAATTAGCCAATGGCCAAAATGTGATGAAATTGTTAAATGTGTTTTGTCTTGCTGATAGTAACTAAGTCAGTTCCTCTGTAATGCTAACGGCTTTATAGAGTCAAGGGAGTAGTTAAGTGTTTTCATGTTTGTTTTTGGTTCACAGCTACAAACTGTTTTAACTGCTCCAATACATGCTAAAATATATGCTTTATAAAAGTAAATAACGCACAGTTACGCCCCGTTAACTGTCCGAAAACTGCAAATTGTAATTTTTACATTTCTAAGCGAAGCTACTTGTCAGCTGGCTCTAGCTCTAGCATAATGCACAAATGGTATTGACCTTCTCATCTACCTCTCAGGAAAGGGGGGCGATTAGCCAAAAATGTATAACTACTGCATTGCTTTAACATTGCATGAACTTGGACCATATTATACAAATAAAAACACAATAACATTCTATACAGAAGACCCTTCTACTGTACATACAGTGCCTTAATGGCAATGAAACATCCTAATAAACTCTCAGTTAATTTAACCTGATTTCAGCTCTCTGGTTTCCCAGTTATTTAAAATAACAATATAGAGTAAAATCATACATTTGAATTGCTATACAACAGTAAATGCCTAACAAATCTAGCTTTAACATCTTCAAAACCTGTTTGCGTAATCCTGATCATGTGCATGTGCATGTGTACCGTTGTGGTTTGCCTTCAACTGGCTCAAGCAAACACTTTTGTAGCAGTTATGTTCTCAGATGTATTGTAATGAACTAATGTCATGTTGTAGGTCTGTTTGACCTTTTGTATCCAATAAAGTGGGAAAAATTTTACATTTTACAATTTTACTTACAACACTTTTCTTTCCTCCCTACATCTCACCCAGTGTTGACAGAGGCCCTGTTCAGACCTGGTATTAACATGCGTCCTCAGTGATCGGATCACAAGTGGACAGCTCTAAGTGCAGGTGTGAACGCACTCAAGACGCATTGAGGACGCATTGAGATTGGATCTTTGGGACCACATTCAGAGGTGGTCTGGGCCACATACTGTATGGCCACATTCTTTTAGCAGTGTGTACGCGAATGTGTCACATTGAAGGACCGCCTACTCAGCTGACGTCCTGCTGGGATCCGCTGGTCTCTGCGCTCTTCAGGTGAACAGACTGCCTCGCAGCATGGAAACGGCTTCTGTGCTCTACTGTATCCTGTGGGTACAACTATGTTTTATTAAAATATATCTTACCTATAGGCTACATATCTACAGACTATCAGACTAGGCACAGGAAGTGCATTATTATCATACTGTCAGAGATGTGTCTGTGTCTTTGCTCGCTGCTTTGCACGGAGCTGACACCCGCCCGCCCGCTCTCTCTCCTCCCCGGCTCTCTGAAGCTCTGTAACCTGCTGTTGTCTGGCAAAGGCAGCGGTGCCTGTATTGGGAGTTCCCCGGGAACCGCCGGTACCATGACCTTATATTTTGATGATAATAAAATGTTAATAAAATTTACCTTAATTCACGAATATGTAGGATATTACTACTGACATTCCTGTAATATTACATCACAACGTCTGCTGTATCAGCCGTGTGTTTACCGCCTGTTTATTTGCATATAGAGCGGGGAAGTGAGATCGGATCACAAGTGGCCACTTGAGACGCATGTGGAGACGCATTCTAATGCCAGGTGTGAACAGACGTACTTAGAGCTGTCCACTTGTGTTCGGACCACTGAGGATGCATGTTAATACCAGATCTGAACGGGGCCAGACACGCACTGGTGTTATAGCATTGGTTTCCACAGGATTTTGTGAGACTGTGGTTGGTGGACCTTGGACCCTCTAGGGGGCTCCGGGGACATACTCCCCTGGAGGAAAATTTTGTAACTAAGCAACACTATCAAATCTGACTCATTATATCCTTCACACTGGAATACAGTGCCACATCCTCACCTTCCTTCTCTTCTGGCACACATTTTGTCTCCTCGTCTTCCCCAATCACTTCCTCTTCGTCCTCTTCATCTTGTCTCTCCTCTGCTTCTTCTTCAATTTTCTTTAATTCTTTAATTTCAGCGTACTCTGTTTCTGTTGTCTCTTGTGTCGTCCCTGCCTCTGCTGGACTCTTTCTCTTAATCAGGGAGAAATTAATCTTGGAGTATATGTCTGATTTCCCCGCCGCCACAGCTCCTCCTGCTTCAGCTGCCACTTGGTCGATGGCCTGATAATCTTCCACTGCTTGGCCAGCATCTATCTGTCAGGTACAACACAGGAATGGTAGGAGTCATTCATCAGTGCTTCAACACCAACAAATGGCTCATTTCAACATGAAGAAGCTACTCGATTCTACTTAAAACTCCAACACTGCTGTTTACCACTGTGTCTTTCTCAATACAACCACTAGGTTTCACAAAAGTCAGAGTCAAATCCTACACATTAGGGCTTTAACTAATGTATAATATGACCAGCTGTATAAATATAAATACCAGTGGATCCTCGTGACTTGTCACCATCTCCAGAGTCTCAGCCAGATTTCCATAGATCCTCTGTCTTTTTCTGAGAAAAGTTTTTAAACAGCACAAACATTAACATACAGTCAGCAGCAATCATTAATGTCCATTCTAGTAGTTTAGCATGCTTTCACCCACGTACTCTAATTAATAAACATTTTCCATCACTGATAACCATTTCCAAAGTATGCTATTACAATTTCAGATACGTTCTTCCGGGTATCCTTTATGAATTACATATTAACATTATACATGAACAAAGCCTGAAATATTTAGATAAACAAACAAAATATTAGCAAAAAAAGTATGAATAAGAACTTCATAGTATACCTGTGGCATTTTCTCACCAAACAGCAAATGATTGCAGAAAGAACAGTGCCAATCAAAAACGCAATGATAATTTCCAGCCGTGTAACAATTCTTAACAATCTCATGTGTTGACCTGGAATCAAGAGACACAAATTGTTAACCACTGCTGGTTCTTGTTCTGCAGCCTACTGTATGACAGCACATTTACTTTTCATGGATAGATGGCAGTTTCATTAAGGTTGGTCTAAACACAAAGGAGATTAGAGAAAAGACCATTTAAAGACTGAGTAGTTACCTTCTTCTTCTTCTTGTTCTACTTTGTTTACGGTGAGGTTTCTTTTTACTTCCCCATTTTCACTGCTGCTGACACACTCAACAGAAGTGTTGCTGTTAGTTACAGTTAGGGTGACGGTGCTGTTGACTGTGTGGTTGGATACAGTGGTGATGACAGAGTACTCAGTGTGGTTCTCCAACAGCGGCCATCTGATGGTGGGTAAAGGAAACCCCTCACTGATGCACACACAGGTCAGGACCTCCGACTGTTTTATGCATCCGGAGCTGTTTAGGATCTTTGGATAAACTGCAATTGCAGGTTTCTTCACATCTTTGAGACAAAAAATTTAACAAATTGTTAGAATTCATCAGATAATGCAATTTCTAATATTCAGAATAAATGGGTTCAGTCTGAGGCTGAGAGCAAAAGCCTAAGATACTGAGGGTGTTTTCACACCTGTGGTCCATTTGCTCTGGTCTGAATCACGGACCAGATTGTTACCATGCTGCATATTGCCTCGAGTTTGGTTTGTGTTCACACGGCAGCATTTAAAAATGGACAAAAATTCTGGTGCGCAAAGAAACTGCTCTCTAATTGGTCAGAATTTCCATGCTGGAAAACTCCCGGAAGTAAACAAAGAAGAGCAGACTTCCAGAACGCAACAATGGAGGGACAACTACGCGGCTTGATCTTGGCCCTGGTCATCTTTTTTTTTTACATTGTAGCAATTTTTCACTCCAGGCAACGGTACAGTTGAAAATGAGGCGCGGCTGCGACTGGAAAACAATGTATTGATGCACTGGAGTCGCCGAAGGCGTATATCAAGACGTACGGAGGACGGAGGAGGAGGCGTGCATTAACCCTCCTAAACTGGGACATGCTCATCAGCCGAAAATATTTCCGAAGATCTATCAGGTACCCATGCTCTTCAACACAGCCCGACGTTACACCTGTTTAGTACTGATGTGAATAGCGAGGGCAAGCGTAGGCTCTCTTTTAGTAATGTTGTCTGGTGTCAGGTGTTTACATGCACAGCGCAGCTCGCTACCGGAGCTGGTTTAATCCAAAAAGGCGCAATTCTTTCTCCAGTTGGGCTGGATCGAGGTCGGATCATGTTCTCACCACAACCAAACAAGGCAGGTGTGAATACACCCTTAGAAAAAAGTCTTTTGATGGTCAGAATGAAATATCTTAAAACACCTTTAATCTCTAAATAAATAACTAAATAGAATTAATGAAATCCTTTCAGTGTAAAAGTTTTCAGCTACCTGCTGATGAAGAATATAACTGCACATCTCGTGTGTAAGAAGACTGTTTACTTACACATTATTCTCAGGGTTTTGTCTAGCTGTTTTGCTGTGCAGATGTATTGTCCAGAATACTCTACTGGTGCGTTAGGGATGACAAGTGTGACCGTTCCAGTGTTATTGTTCAGGTTTTTATTCCATGTGATGAGAGATGGAGGGAAACTGTCAACGCTGCAGGTCAGATTCAGAGTCTCACCCTCCTTCACATTGGTATTCACACTGTTTTGAACTTGCTTCACATCTATGAGACAAAATGAGACACTGTATTATATACAACGTTATAGCAATTCTCAACTTTCCTGCAAGAACACTGTTGATGTTGAAATTTCAACACAATTCAGAAAACCATCAGAAATTACGTAAGAGCACATCTCTTAGCAAACATTTAGATGAAGTGAGAATACAGTTTTTACTCACAGGTCACATTCAGAGTCACTGTCTTCTCTGTAGTGATGTTGTTTGTGTAGCTGACCTTACAGGTGACCTCAGTGTCGTGGTGCTCAGCTGAAGGATTAAACATCAAAGTTGAGCTGTGTCTCTTTGTGACAGCAGTCAGGTTCTCGGTCTTGAAAGCTGTGATGTTTCCTGTGATGTGAGAGTCCTTCTCTCCTGCTCCTCTCCACGTCCAGGTGATTTTAGGTTCAGATCCAGAGCAGAGACCAGGAGCAGTGCAGGTCAGTGTGGTCTGCTGTCCCTCTGTCAGAGGAGGAATCATCACTGTGGGCATCTGGATCAGATCTAATGGGAGAGAAAATATCAAGTAGAAAGAAAACCAGGATGATGTAGTCTATTAGTGGAATCAGGTGAGCATACATGAGGGTTGGTGATCACTTCAAGTAGGACTAATATAGTAATCTACTCTGCTTAATATTTCAATGAGGCAATAAGTTGAATGTATTAGGGGTGGGAAAAAAAATTGACCTATGTATCGCGATTTTATTTTTACGATTTTGAAACGGAATCTGCAAGATTTCACTTACTGGAGGAAAACAAGCAGTAAGAAGTGATCTGAGGTCTGCTTTCCAGCTGCCGTCTATAAGAGCCGGCTGTCAATCACTCGCGAACTCCGATCAAACGGTCAAACTAGGCAGCGCTGATCAAATATGAATCAATATTCTGTTACTGTAATGCCTATTTCTCTCCTCAAAGTTTTTCAGAACCATCTTGTAGTTACTGTTTAGCTGTAAAATGAGAAAGTTTGTGACGCCGCCTCCTCCGCCATTGTGAAATCTGGTTAAGGAACGCCAAGTTCCGGTCACATGACCGAAGCACAGCCAATAGGAACGCTCTCTCTCTGAAATGACCTGTGATTGGTCAAAGTCTCCCGTCACAGGCTAGATTTTCCAAAGCCTGAAAACAGAGCCATGAGGAGGAGCAGAAGTCTAGTTTTCTCTCAGAACATTTGAATTACAATATGTTGAAAGATTATTATGGAATTTTTACCAAATGATGCCAAAAATATACTGCCTACTGCAGCTTTAAGGTGGGCTGTTAAGGTGGACCAGCCGCTCCTCTGAGTTTTGCTCAGCTTTTTAACAAATTATTAATATTTCTCTTAACCGTTTAACCAATAGCATTAATCGGTTAAAATTCTCAATGTCGGTTAACGGTTAATTATTAACATGCTGCCCTGAACCCTCACATTTTAAATCCAAAGTCTTAAACACTAAACATACAGTAAAGTATGGAAACACTTTGGGATTCACACGTTGCCAAAAAAGCAGAACTAAAGCTGCATGCCAACTTATCATGGACAGCTAACATTATATTAGGGTAACGTGCGGTCAAGCCAGCAGTTACTCTCATCTCCGTGGTCAAATTGGCCGACGCTACAACTGTACACCCATATACTGACATTTATGTTATCGAATCGGCACCCAAGTATCGTGGTAGTGGAATCGAGAGATAGGTGTATTGTACCAGCCCTAGAAGGTATGGCAGGAGTAAAATGAGACTCAATCGATCGGCGTTTTTGCCGTACTGGTCGCCCACAGAGGTCAATAGAGGCCAAACTTATTTCATAGCCCATTAAGAGTTTACAGAGCTTTACAGCATTTACAGAGTACAGCCAAACATGTTGTTGTATGTTTTACCTATAACAATAAACATCTTCAGTTAACATAAAGCATTTGCTGTGTTTTTTCATACCTTTTACAGTGATAGTTGCTCTAGCAGATGTGTATCCTTTTCTTGTTCCATTCAGGTTACCATTAACTCGGAGTTGATATGATCCATTGTCTGACTTGGTGAGGTCATTGATGATGATGCTGAAGTTCTTCCGACTCAGATCCAACAGTGACACCCGTCCTCTAGACTGAGCATTTGGGTTGGTGTTGTTCAAGTGGAGTATTATGTCCGAATCAGTACAGTTTGGTTTAGAAGGATCACATTTGTACCAATCTGCGCTTTCCAAAGTGAAGCCAGGATCAATGGCAAAATCACAAGGAAACACAAGACAGAGTCCAGCCTCTGCTGTCATTTCTGGAGATGCAACTGTAAATACAAAATGGGAAAAAGATACAGTTAGGAACAGAGGATGTAGATATTGATAATACATCAGGATATTTAACTACTGATGAAGAGAGACTACTTTTACTGAAAGGCAGTAACATTGCTAAAATACTGATGAACCTGAAGGTCCAACCATACGCTATTCACAGCATCGTGTGACCACTATATCCACTTCCTGATGCATAATGCTGATATGGTATTAGCCAGTCATGGTGTCAGGTTCTTTTCTGGTTATAACCATGGCTGGTGAATTAAGCAAGCACAATAATTATATTTTAGGTTTGCACATATTTTCATGGATTTATTTTTGGTAAATACATTATTCATTACTTCATTCAAAGGTAATTATTTACACCCAACAGTAAAGTGTGTGAGAGCTTTAAGAGGCTGCTGAGTACCTACAACTGTATCTGCAATTTTTGGAGCGTGAAAGGAAAGCATTCATAAGGACATTTACATTTAATGATAAAAGATAAAAAAAAAGACTGATAAATATTGACATTTGATTTTGGTCTCATAACAAGATTGCAATAAAGCTGCATACTATACCTGCGTTAGCATTGTTGCTTCTCACAGCAAAGAGCAGAGTCGCCCAGAGGAGAACAAGCATCTTGATTCGATGATTGAGACCCTCAGTCTCTCCCTCCACAGGACAAAGTCTTTCTTTCAACACTTAAAAAAAAGTGCAATTAACATACAGGAAATTTGGTTGATCAAACTGAACAGAAAAAAACTCCACAGCACAGATGTTAATACAGGATGTTACATGTTCACCTGCGATAATACATTTGACTACCACTTTCCCCAGGGCCTCATTTTAGGCCTCTGCCAACAGCTCTGAACAAACATGTGGTCTCTACGATGTCCGAGGCAAAAGACAATTTGATAAGCAATGTATTAAAGTAGCTGTGGCTTAATCAGTCATTTCAATAGATATCATTTAGAAAGATATTTTAAAAGAATTAGATATATATTGTGTTTTACCAGTTTCTCTTGTTCTTCTGCTTTCTTCTCTCCAGTGATCTCAGCTGTGTGACTCCGCTCTAAACCGACTCTTCCTCTCAGCACTTTTCTACCTCTTTCCTCTTTGTGCAATAACAGTGAATGCAAAGTATTGTTACTCCTCTCGTCAGACTGACACAATTTTCATGCAGTCCTCATCTCATATCACAATATGCATCGTATAACCTTTAAGAAATGTGTACCGTCAACACTGAATAATGAAGGAAAAGGAAACAATTTTGTGTTTTTGTACCACTTTCAAGATTGTGAGCTGATAACAAAACATTTAGAGAGAGGAAGTTTATGGCAGTTGCAAAACAATGAGAAAAAAATCTTGAGAAACAACCAACCAATAGTATCTTTTTTTCGTGCCGAGTTTGAACTGTGAATATTTGTTGGTTCAACAGAGTTTCTTTAAATTTTCTTTGTACAAAATAATGCATAACATGCAAGACTATCATGCACAGTGAATTGTCAAAATTACTGGCTAATATCTGCAGTGATGGTCAAAGAATATTTTTGTGTGAAATTTTTTTTTTTTGTCTGATGAATTCATTAAATACCTGCAGAATATCTGCATTCCTCCATTTTAGCTTCAATCTCTTGGAAAGTACTTCTGTATTTGTATATTGTCCAACAATATGGCTTCACTGTATTTTCAGTCTCTGATGACTTCCCGTTCTCACATTGTGCTACTAGACTATAACTATCTTCACCTAGTGAGCTGCAATTCTATTAATATCTATTGCTATATACATATAGTATATCTGCATATTGAACACTGAAACTGTAGAAGAAAGAGTACCATATAGTTGAGCACTTTGTTGTCACGGAAAGCTCATAGTTTATACTAAATCCTACAAACTGTGTTCTCTGTGCAAGAAACTCTGTGCTCACTTATAGTACTGAGAGTCACATTACTTGTTAAATTGAAACAACAGCAAGTACTGATCTGTAGAGTATTTTTTTAAATTTGAGGGAACAAAAGTTTTATATTTTATAGTTTAATTCTTCTCTCGAAAGAATTGACGCAAATTTGCCTCACCAAAGTGGTGTGTACAGAGTGACTCTGTGAAATGAAAATGAATTAACAGATTCCTCTTCTGTTACAGGAATTAGCATTTGTTTGTGCGCAAAGCTGATCAGCAGCCAAAAGAACAGAGCCGAGGCAAACATAGGGGTACTGATCCAGCAGAGCACGTGGGGTAAAGCCATACCACCACTGAGAGGAACAAGAAGTTGGAAAATTTCATATAAATGGACTGCATTTATATAGAGCTTTTATCCAAAGCAAACAAATGACAGGGAACTATTTAGGGTTCAGTGTCTTGCTGGGTGTCGAACCGCCAACCCTGCAATTACTGGACGACCTGGTCGTTCTACCTCCTCCGCAAAAGCTGGGGAACAATAGTGTGGGTGGGCGGGGGAAGGAGGAGGAAAAAGGGGGAGAAAGGGGGGAGAAGAAAAGAGGAGGAAAAGGGAGGAAAAGAAAGAAAAAGAGAGAAAAGGAGAAGACAACACAATTCTGTAGCTCCTTTTTTCACCCACATGGTGTTTTAAAGTCTTTATACACCACAGTATTTTTATAAAGAATAAATATATTATATTTTGTGCTTTTTAGGGGGAAGAATACATATCCACTTGATATGTCCAGGTGCTACACGTACAGTGGCTTTAAATAAAGGTTCAAAACACAAGTGCATAAAAAGAGCTGCCGTGCCCCCTCTGTGCGCGCCAGTACCATAATGACATAGTCAACTTTTTCATGAATATAGCAGAAACTTGTTTGGAACAAATTAGAGATAAAACAAGGACACACCAACATTTGAACAAAGAAATTCTGTGTTATATAATAATAAGCCCTAATTCAATCACAGTAATGACACATTAGACGTTAGTTTATTAACATGCAATTTTATTATATTTCTTAAATAATAACGTATTGTCTAAAAGTAATGAAAAGATTAACTGCTACATAAAGCTGTTAATTCCAGCTAGACCAGTTAGACACCAAAGTTTGTTTGCACACAACAGCTTTCTACTTTTCACTTGGCTTATGTTTTGAGTTTATATACAGTTCAAAATGGCTTGATGGGGGATCAACCATCTGAAGCTGAACAAAAAAAAAGCTGCAATTGTGTGGACTAAATATGTTTTGTACATAAAATAGGTGTCACCTGATATTGAGGTTAGATTGGAATAATGGCAGTTGAAGGAATGGAATAGCACAATCCCTAACATGTGGAGGTGTTGACACGTCTTGATATCGTCAGCTAATCTCTGGCTAAAAGCAACGTGCTGAGGTAAAAACCACACACAGGATTGTCATTTACATGTCAAAGTGAGAAGCCATCATGTCAAAATATATTAGAAACTTACCCACGGAAATCAATCTCCTCTGCCATCCCACCTCCTTTCTACCTTTAAACACACCTCTGCCTAACATCTGTCTGCTTCTTTCAATTTATAAATCTATAAGTACTGTATTGACAACACATTTATCCATCTTCTTCTTCTTTTCTCCCACCCCCTTTTTCTTTGCTTTTACTTTTATTTTGCATAAATGCTTTCATTTCTGTAAAATAAAATCAGCCTCATACACACATACATTTTTCTGACCGATAGCCGACCCTCGTTAACTGATCATTAACCGTTAACCGACAAGATTAGTATGTTTCATGCAGCGGTGCTGTGGTTATAGTGGCTAACAAGCTGCCCAGCTGCAATGATAAGCCGATGCACAAACAGGTTGAATCCATCATGTATCACCAGCTGCAGTGTAAGAGCAAAACAGACAACTGAGTCCCCAGTCCACCCGTCCGGGAGAGTTAGCAGCCACGATGCTGCGTGCTTTGCCATGGGATCATGCCGCCACTTTCCCAGTAAGTCTGCACCGCATCAATTAGTTAAGCTGCGAGGTTGTCAGCTGTGTTTCTGCCTGGCGAACTCTGTGCTCTGTCAGCCCGGCGTAACGATAGCGAGTGTCCAACAGACCGTGTGTGTGAGTATGAAGTTATCAGTAATGTTGTAGCTGTGAACGTAGCAGTGCAGTGTGTGTGTACAGTTTGTGGGTGAAAAAATAATACAACTCCTCAAGACCCGAGCCAACCTCCCGTGTCTTGCTTGCCAGCCATGCTGATTAAAGTGAAGGCGGTTAGCCCTGGTGTTAGGAACAACAACGGCTCAGACTCACTTAAGGTGGGCTGTTAAGGTGGACCAGCTATACTCCTTTAAGTGACAAGCCGCTCCTCTGAGTTATGCTCAGCTTTTTATTTTAATATTTTTTTTAACCGTTTAACCGATAGCATTAATTGTTCAAAATTCTTATCGTCGGTTAACGGTTATTTTTTAACATCCATATTCTGCACTACATCAACCCCCATCTTGCACTCATGCTCTTTCCTCTGTTTAACGTAATGCTCCTCTAACTGTATGTATGTTATGCCACGTATGCTTACGTTAAATCACCTGTTGTATTTCGTCTTGCTTCACCAATAAAAAAAAAATGTATCCTTAAGTGACTCCGCCAAGCTACAGTCCTCAAATCTCCCCCATTATTTCCCTCACATTGGAATACACTGCCACATCCTCACCTCCCTCCTCCTCTGCAGACATACACAGTTTTGTCTCCTTATCTTCCTCTATCATCACCTCCTCCTCCTCATTGCCCTCTAACATTTCACCGTCCTCTTCACCATTGTCTTGTCGCTCCTTTGTTTCTTTGTTCTTTATTTCAGCATACTCTGTCTCTGGGGTCTCTTGCGTATCCTCTGCCCCAGTGGGACTCTTCCTTTTCAACAAGGAGAAGTTAATGTTGGAGTATTCTACCTCTCTTGGTTCCACGTCACCGTCGGGGACTGATTGCCCAGCAGCCTCAGCTCCTCCTTCAGCTGCCTCTTGGTTATGGGTCCCATCATTTTCCACTGACTGACCAGCATCGATCTGTCAGGTACAATTCAGAAATTATATATCATGTGCCAGCTGATACAAGCCAAACAACTGTATGTAAACTATGCATAAAATCTCTTTATCAGTGGCATTAATATTTTCAGCCATCACTCAACACAAAAACAATAGTAACTCAAAACTCTGCAGGGTTTGTCCACTTACTACAAATCCCATATTATTTACATTCACTGCCAACACATTTCCAAGTCATTCCACAATCTACATTTTTAAATGTTTTTTTTTTCTGATCTTCCAGGCTGCAACTGCTTCCTATTCAATTCCCTAAGGTTTGATAATCAGCTTAGAAAGACTTGAAACTTGATATATTGTTGGTAAGCTGTTAAAATGATCATGCCCGCTTTTATTTAAGGTATAGTTAAGATTGCTGTTGTGCGATAATGCAGTGCAGTCTTCTCAAGTCAGTCTATACTTACAACCGCATTACAGTGCAATAATAAGAAAACTCTTGACAGTGTTTAAGTTTCTGTAAGTTGAAATGAAACAATAGAAACACAATGGCAGTGCATGTCTCATCACAATACTAATAGTTTGGCAAATATTTAATCAACATTTAACTAATATATAATAACCAGCTGTGTTAATATACATACCAGTGGAACCGCTTGAATAGTCCCCATCTCCACAGACTCGGCCATATTTCCAGAGCTCTTCTGTTTATTTCTGGGGGGAAAATTAATTAAACAAGAATAAATATTAACGAATGACGAACAATTAACAAGCAAGGATTACTGAATAAAGTAATGAGTTTTTACAAAGGATCACACCTGTTATGTTGATTGTTTCAGCCCACAACTGGTGAACTTTACATTATCATAACCTTTATTTAATCAGGTAATAATGACTGCTAACAATTTCTTTAGATTTTTGACTGTGTTCTTCCTAATTATCCCTAAAATATGTGCACGTTTTTTTTTTTTTTACCTTTATTTATTCAGGGGGAGGTTCACTGAGAGCAATGCTCTCTTTTTCAGAAACGCCCTGATTCCATTCTCACAGTTACACATTCACACCTGGAAGCTACCCAGTACAACCACAGTCTGATCTGCTGGCCACTGAGCAGCTCCACTGGAGCGGTTGGGGTTAAGTGCCTTGCTCAAGGGCACCTCAGTGGTGGTAACAGTCAAAAGGCATTCAGATTTAATTGGAAACTCTGAATTATCACTATGTGTCAATGCATTTGTCTTACTGTGTGTATTGGCCCGGTAATACACAGAAGATGTGTCCCGTTGTGTACCCCACCTTTTACCCATCATCTGTTAGGATATGCTACAAACCCTGAACCCCAGACCCTGAACCGGTGCGGCAAGCAGTCTAGAAGCTGGCTAGATGACTTAATGAAACAACATGCCATTGCAATGCATTTACAATTTCAGATTGGTTTGTGAAATCTGCATTGCTTTACCATTAAACAATATTATAACAACAAAAAAACAAAGAGACACAATCTTCACTGTGATAGACAGTCAAACGCAAGCAAGTTTCTAGTCAAACAGATTATTTATACTACATTTATATATAAATACATTGATATATGCCTGCATATTGGAAGAAGACATTCAAAAATGTGGTGTACCTTGGAAAATGGTTAGCAATAATGTCAAGTATTCATGATTTTCTGTGAAATGGATAAAGTAGAATATGCCAAAACACTGGTGTGGTCCTTTAGAACTGATCAATATACACGAATAATGCCTAAATCTTTTGTAAAAACAAATAAATGCAAAAAATAAATAAAATAAATCAATGAATGATGTCAAAAAGAAGCACAGTAAACTTAAAACATTAAAAGTGTACCTGTGGCATTTTCTGGCCAAACAGCAGATGGTTGCTGAAAGAAGTATCCCCATCAAAAACGCAATAATGACTTGTGGCAGTTTAAAAGTCATTAAGAAATTCTTCAGTAGATCTGGAATGGAGAGGAACACATTGTGAACAGTTGTGATCACTGGTGCTTCTTGTTAAAAACATGTTTAATAGGTCTTGAAAATGTCATAAAGCAGTAGTCTAGAATAGGTGAGGCCTGTCAACACTTACCCTCTTGTTTTAACTCCTTTCTTGTGATCGAGAGGGTTTTATTTGCTTCCCCATTGTCATTTCTGCTGACACACTCGACCGTGGTGTAGTTGCGATCTTTTACAGATACACTAACGCTCATGTTGACAGTGTGGTTTGACACATTGGTAATGGTAATGACAGAGTATTCAGCGTGGTTCTCCAACAGCGGCCATTTGATGGTGGGTAAAGGAAACCCCTCACTGATGCACACACAGGTCAGGACCTCTGACTGAACCTCACATGCAGAGCTACTTAGGATCCTTGGTAAAACTGCAAAGATAAAAGAAGAATCTTAGCAACACAGCAAACATACAGCACATACATGCCCGGGATGCGATAACACCACAGGTAGTGACACAGACAGGTGCTAAGATACGGTAAACAGGCAGTTAAACAACAGATTAATCTAACATTCTGACTGATGTCTTCATTATTAAGTTAATAAAGACCAATTGTGGATGTTTCATTCACCAGCTGTTGTCCCTGCTCAGCCTGCTGTATAGTGTAACATTAGTTCATTGTGTTTTCCAAAATACTGAACAAAATAATCCAAACAGGTAGAAGAAGTAAGATGTAAGAGGAGCACAGGATGCTTTTTACTCTCTTGGTCCATGCGTTTTAATGCACCCGGTTTGTACTGTAGGCCTACTTTCTCTCATTTGTTTTCTATTGCGCTAGATTAAAAAAAAAAAAAACACAAACGGGAGCGGATCAAAACGAAACTTCGCACTGAAATACTGTAGTGACGGCCTACATTTCCCATAGATTCCATAGTTGTCACTTTTGTGCGGAGTGTTTGTGTTTTAACCATTAGTGCCGTTACATTTCTTGACATCAAGTAGCTCGTAACATTTTTTCAGACTACTCATATAACTGCGAGCGTCAATGCTTGTCCTCAAAGTGGACGAACGCTTTCCCTCCGTGGGCTGCTGCTCAAGCTTTCAAACCGGAAAAAATATGGCGGCTCGTTTGGAAACTTTCTTCTCTTATTTCACGAAAATAGTTCACCGAAATGTGTTTCTGAAATCACTTCATGCGAGAAATAAGCCATGCAGCTGCTGAATCTGTCTTTATTCTGAATCTACAAGGCTTAGTTTAAAAGTTTCTCGGGAGTTTCGAGAGGCGGCGAGTCGCTTAGGACGCCCGTGATTTGTATAAAGTAGCCTAGACCTCAACTTTATGCAAATGAGGAACGGCCGTCGTGAAGCCCCGTCTCTCGAATAGCGCCGCCACGCTACCAGAATGCATTGCACGGCTGCTTACGTAGACAATGAATGGGAAGCATGGAAAGGACGGATCCTGTGGACACGTACTATAATCAAGCAGATTTTGTCGCGGACGCTCCCGTCGCATCCAGTTAGGACACGGTGTAACACGATATGAACATCTTTCAAAGGAGACTAGTAGCTTACTTACATGTCACAGTTACTTCAGCATGTGTAGTCAGAGTAGTGATCTGATGTTCTGCTGTACAGATGTACTGTCCAGAATATTCTGCTGTCACATTAACGATGACAAGAGTGGCTGATCCAGTGTCGTTCTGCGGGATTACTACATTTCCATTTTGCAGGTTTTTATTTGAACCACGTTTAGTCCATGTGATAACAGATGGAGGGAAACTCTCAACACTGCAGGTCAGATTTAGAGCATCACCCTCTTTAACAGTTGTCATTCCAGTGATCACAGGTTTCTTCACATCTTTGAGACAAAATTTTAGACAAACTTTTAGAATTTGTCAGACAAATTACTATTCAACATATGTGGCTCCAAGCTAAGGCTCAAAATCTCACAACTAGCTAAACTTTTTCCAAAATAGGGCCCAAAAGTTTTGCCTCGAGTTATGAAACCTGAGACATCACAGTTGAGTTGTGGGATATCTACACTGAGCTAGGAGAGCATTTTTTAACATTCTGCAAAGTCAAAAATAAATGTGAAAGTTAATCAGCATGCATTCTAGGGAGATGTAGAAAATGTTCTCTGTTCAAGTTTCAGCTACCCGATAATGAAGAATATAACTGCAAATCTCCTGTGTAAGAACCGTTATACTGTGTACTTACATGTTACTGTTATGTTTACTTCTTCCATCCGGATGTTGTCCAGATGTTTTGCTGTGCAGATGTACGGTCCAGAATCTTCTGCTGTCACGTTGGGGATGACAAGTGTGGCTGATCGAGAGTCATTGTTCAGGTTTCTGTTCAAGCCGAGTTTAGTCCAGGTGATGAGAGATGGAGGGAAACTTTCAACACTGCAGGTCAGATTCAGAGTCTCACCCTCCTTCACACTTGTATTTCCAGTGATTTTAACTTCTTTCACATCTACGAGACAAAATGATCATATACAATGCTATAGCGCCACTAATTCCCAAATTTCCTGCAAGAACACTGTTCATGTTGTAAAATTAAACAGTTCAGGAAACCATCAGAAATGACATGACAGCACATCTATTACCAAACATTTTAGATTGTAAAAAGTAAAGGTGAGAATAAAGTATACTAAGTTTTACTCACAGGTCACATTCAGAGTCACTGTCTCCTCTGTAGTGATGTTGTTTGTGTAGCTGACCTTACAGGTGACCTCAGTGTCGTGGTGCTCAGCTGAAAGGTTAAACATCAAAGTTGAGCTGTGTCTCTGTGTGACAGCAGTCAGGTTCTCGGTCTTAAAAGCTGTGATGTTTCCTGTGATGTGAGAGTCCTTCTCTCCTGCTCCTCTCCACGTCCAGGTGATGTTAGGTTCAGATCCAGAGCAGAGACCAGGAGCAGTGCAGGTCAGTGTGGTCTGCTGTCCCTCTGTCAGAGGAGGAATCATCACTGTGGGCTTCTGGATCAGATCTAATGGGAGAGCAGTCCATGAGTGGAATCAGGTGAGCAGCCTGAAGGTCACCATTCACTTCAATTTGGGTTAAAATAATCAGATACTCTGTTAAACATTTCAATGAAGCAGTAAGTAGTTATATCAGGAGCTGCTGCAGTTCCTACTGGTTGCCCACAGAGGTCGACAAATACCAAACATTACTTCATTCTCCATTAAGTCTATAAATACAGTAAATATGTTGGTGCAGTTCAGAGGAACAACAATGATCATCTTCACTGTATATGTTTATTGTAGCTCTTCGTACCTTTAACAGAGACACTTGCTCTGGGAGAGTATGTAAATCCATCTCCATTCCCAGACAGGTTGATACCATTAACTCTGAGCTGATATGATCCAGAGTCTGACTCAATGACGTCATTGATGATGATGCTGCAGTTCCCCTGACTCACGTCAGGCTCCAACAGTGAAACTCGTCCTTTGAACCCAGACTGAACCTTTTCCTTGTTCTTGTTAGAGTGGAATATGATGTCTGAATCATCACAACTTTGTTTAGATGGTTCACATTTGTGCCAAACTAAATGTTGGGGTGTAAAGCTGGTGGTGAAAGAACACGGTATCACAACACAGAGTCCAGCCTCTGCTGTTATTTCTCCTTCACTAAGAGTGATACAGAAGGATTTTTTTTGGCAGTATTGTTTTCCTCCTGGAAAGGAACCTGTTAATGAAGAGAGGGAAAAGGAAGTTTAAAAAGAGAGAAAACATATTATTTTGATGACACTTAAGACATCACTGATAAAGAAAGTTTACTTTTAGTGAAAGGTATCTGTTTATTTTACAAAAAGGCTGTTTTATGCTGATGTATGAGGCTGATATCAAATATTGTCTCAGCCAGTTATGTTATCAAATTCCTCTGATTATAGATACAAAAAGTGTATTTTATCTATAAAACAAATTTGTGTTTGTTTTACTTTTTCCATATAATTGGTAACTTAATTCTTCATTTAAATTTAAGGATTACCCCAATAATGAATAGATGTTGTGGATCATTCTAGTTTAAACAAGATACAAAATACTTATACACTACTAAGTTACAATGAAAAATACTTATGTGGAGCTTTAAAAGACATTTAAATGGCCATTTCAATCTTAAATAACTTTACAATAACATTGAAGGTCTAATCAGCAGCTTCAAAGAGAAATATTGGTATCATAAGATTCCTACCTGTGTCAGCATTGCTGCCTTTCACAGTGAAGAGCAGAGTCGCCCAGATGAGAACAAACATCCTGATTCGATGATTAAGACAGGCTCTTCCTCCACAGAACAGACGTTTCCTTTCAGAAGCACAAACATGTTAAACTTTAAAATGTTTCAGTTGAAGAAACTGTATCTGAAACACCTCCACGGTTGACAGCACAGATTTAAATACAGGATGTTCCATGTTCACCTTTTCTGTAGTCACACTAACACATGTTGCTAACATCTTCTTCAGGGTTGTGAGTCCCTCGAAATGTTTGATTTCCAAACTCTTTGTAACATCTGTTCCTGAAAGCTGCTAAATAAATAAACTTAAATTATCAGTAGCAGCTTTAACTAAAATCCCCCTAAGCCCAGACTTTCTGAATGAAATGCACACATTGTCTGCACACTCTAAAAGCATTTTATGACGTTGGTTAGGGAAGAATTACTTCTACAGTTTCCATTTACAATTTAAAAAGGTATTTAAAAAAATAAGGTTACAGTTTCCATTTATAGTTTTAAAATATATTTAAAAAAATAAGGTTACAGTCTCCATTTACAGTTTAAAAAGATATATTAAAAATGATGGTAAAAGTTGTGTTTTACCTCATTTTGTCTTGTTCTCCTGCTCTCTTCTCTCCACAGTGATCTCTGCTGAGTGTCTCTGCCTCTGAACTCTCTTCCTTTTGTACTTCTTCCCTCTTTGTGCTACAACAAGTTTCCAGGAAGTTTCTCTACACACTGCTGTCACTCCTTTGACTGCCACACTTAGAGCTAAAATCTCTAAATGTACAGTATATACAGTAAGTAAATGTGTGTAATATATATACATACTGTATAGCAAGTTGATAATGTGCAACTTTAAAACTGAATAATGAAATGAAACAAGTCTTGATTTTTTTTTTTTAGATCTTCATGACTATGACGGGCTTAGAAACTTTGAGAAAGGGGAAGTACCATATGTATGCTTAAGAAAATTGTGTCACCTTAAGAAACCAAACATCCTATCTACCAACTATCCTTCTACATTGTAATGCATAACACATTATGTGCATAGTGGGATGTGCATGCATGTGAATGGTCTGTATTTCTGATTAATATCTGCAGTGGCAGTTAAATAATGATGGTCAATAGTCCAATATAGTCATTAGTTTAATCATTAGTATATTAATGTACATTGTCATTGATTAAGTGCATGAAATACCTGCAGATAAAAAAAATATTTTTATCATAGTTCTTAATTTAACTGCAAGCAGCCTCTTAGAAATAACCTCTATATTTGTAACAGTGTAGTTTTTAAGGTTTGATGGTTTATTGTGCAACATCTTTAAGTTCTGTTCTCAGAAATGTCCCTGAAGTGGTTATTCATTTAAACATTGCTTTTTATGGCATCACTGTGTTCTCTCTAATAACTTCCTGTTGAAACTAACGTGCTAGATTAGAACTATATTTAGCTATGAACTGGCTACAGTTTTGTCCTTATTGGTTACTATATGACTGCATATTGATCACTCACTACAGAACCTGTCAATATTGCAGAATGTACAAGAAGTAAGAAAGGCTTTGTTGTAACTGAAAACAATGATTTCATCCCAAACATAAACGTTAAAAGTGTGTTTTCTGTTTTAAAGAAGTTGATTCCTGTAACACATTAAAAAGGGAAGTGATCTGTGACTTCTTAAACAACACTAGCAGAGCTATAGAGACAAATTGGGCCAAACATCTTATCAGTTTGAAAAAAAAACTGATCAAATAAAAAGCTAGATAAAAAGTTTTTAAAGATGAATCACGACATGCTGATCTGAAATTTGTAATTCAACAATTCATATTTTATATGAAGATTTATGCATAAATTCACACAAATTTAAAAGGAGAGCTTCCTGCTTTTTTTTCCCCAAGTATGTCTTAAAAATAATACTAACATGCGTATGTCATGTACATCAAAATTTCTGCAATTGTTGTTCCTGTCCATACTGGCCCTGAAAGAGATCCCATCCTAATGCAATTCTACTGTAAGAGATGGGGACAAAATCTACGGCCCTCATTCTGTCAAAACATGCCTCCTAAAGAAGCTTCAGCAGTCGGATTTATAGACCGATCCACTAATTGTCTACAAAAGATGGTCTTTTTTAGTAGCACATTTGCTGCGTCACTATCCCTCTTCTGCAAATCAGCAAGAAAACATGTCGATGGAAATGAGGGAACTTTGTACAACAGAAACTTTGGAAGATACCCACTTGATTTGTCTAACTCAGTTCTGCTAAAGCCTCATATTAGCTTTGGTTGATCTTTGGAATCCCCCATCGTTTACATTGGAATTGCTTTAACAAGGGATTAAAATCTTTCAATATACATGTCCACGTGAGTACTGTTTTGAGATAGACTTGAAAAGAATGTCAACCTATCCTTTGAGTTTCTTTGCTGCAGACACTCTAAATGAAAATGAAACAAGATTAAGAGACTACAGCCACACGAACAGCTCTGTCAAGTGCAGTAGTGCTTTATGCTAAATGCTAACGTTAGCATGATAATATAGTTACAGTGGCAATGCTAAAATGCTAATGTTTACCAGGTATAATCTTTAACACGTTCACAATCTTAGTTAAGCATGATAGCATGCTAGCATTTGCTAACTGGCATCAAACACAACGTACAGCTGAAGCTGATAGGAATGTCATTAGTTTTGCAAATATGTGGTCATATATTGAAATTGTCATTTTGACCTGATGATGGCGCTGATAAAAAAATTCAGGGATTACCAAAGTCACAAAAAATCACAATTTTTCCTGAGATGGACATAAATGTCTGTACCAGATTTCATGACAATCCATTCAATAGTTGTTTAGACAGTTCACTCAAAACCACACGCCAACATGACGATGGATACATCCTCTTGGGAACATCAACATCTATACAGCATTTACTGGGAATCCGTCCAATAGATGTTGAGGAAATTCAGTCTGGCTCAAAGTGGTCAGACAGACAACAGACAGACCGACGTTGCAATCCCTAGAGCAGTGATTCTCAAAGTGGGGTCCAGGGACCCCCAGGGGTCCGTGGCACTCTGTCAGGGGTCCACGAAATATTTAGCTATAAATTATGAAACTGTTTTTATCATTAAAAAGTGAATATCTGCAGACGCACTATGCCAATAAAACAAGCATATTGTGTCCATTACTCCGACCCACGTTGGGTTTGGGCCAATAGAAACTCTGATAAGATTGTGACACACAGCAATAAGTTCATTATTTTTAAGTTGAAGCACTAATGAAAGTTTAAATATCTGGATTTATTAGGACTATGCCAGTCTTGCTACTGATCATTTTCTAAAAGCTTTTAAGATCAACTTGAAATATAGGCTTTAACTGCTGTCAAGTTGAGTCCAAATGAAATTTGAATAAAATCACCCCGTTTATCACTATTAAACAGGCCTGAAGTATTTAGGTTGAAAAGTTTAATAATAAAAATTGTTCCACTGGCATCAGAAAGTAGAAATAGTAGTAAGGTTATGCAGGTTTAATGATTAAGAGGGTTTAAAAGTTTCTCCCCTGTAGGGGGTCCCTGGCCCAGAAAAGGTTGAGACCCTGCTCCAGAGTGATGCTGAAAAAGAGACTCCTCTACACAGGGTGAAAGTGAGGATTCATTTTTGCCTGAGAGAGAAATATGGGCCATTCAGAAGAGTTTTGGGCTGACCAGACGCTACAGGTAAAGGCACATGTTTATCCTAGTTAAATAAAATGTCAAACAAAAGTACACTTTGACTCTCAGAGCAGAGAGGACGGAGGTGGTTGTCCTTTTACGCGCCACAGCAGTAACAGCTCGTTCTCATTCCCAAGGCGTCAAATGCAGACGCTTCGTCACTGTCGGCGTTGTTCGATACCGCTGCACAAGGCATACTTTCGCCGTGGTAGGAGACGCACCGGGCTTTCCATTAACTATAATGTAAAGCCATCCGTGGCAACAGTAAACGAACAGGGAAAGTGCTGTGGTGATGTATTATAAAGAGCGGAAGAGACACACAGGGCGGACGGGAGGGGAGGTGGATGTTTCCAACAAACACAGAGCTTTCATCCAGGAGACCGCTGTTTGTGTCCCATGTGTTACGTTTCACTTTCACTTAACAATCAGCTGTTTGTTCTTGTCCTATGTTCACAACGTCAAGTCACATCTGCGCTGTGAAAACGTAGTAATTTTAAGCCCAACCATGTTTTTTCCTAAATCTAACTAAGTGGTTTTGTTGCCTAATCCTAAAGAAGTATTTTTGTTTAATTCACAACATTAAGCCGAAAATTGACGCCGAGGGGTCATTAAGCACATGTTTAGCGTCCGTATATGAGGTGTTGGGATGAGAACGTTTTGGCACTACTGGCGGAGTCAACTTTTTCATGGATGTGGGTGAACTTACCTAGGAAGTTTATGAAAAGTAAACCCATTGAAGCACAATAAATCTTGAATAAAGAAATTCTGTCCAACTTCCAGTCCACCCTTAGTTGAATGAATGCATTTGGATAAACCCTAACATGTAGAGGTGTGAAGTGTCTCAGTCACTTCAGTTTACCTCATTTTCAATGTGGTGGACCGCCGTCCATTCATCGGATCCATCACAACTTATTAGAGCAAAGAAACTTCAAGCAACTCCACAATGCAACAGTCCTCAAATCTCAGCCATAATATCGTTCACATTGGAGTACACTTCCTCTCCTTCCTCCTCTTCAGGAACACAATGTTGTATCTCCTCATCCTCACCCAGAATATCGTTCACATTAGAGTACACTTCCTCCCCTTCCTCCTCTTCAGGGACACAATGTTGTGTCTCCTCATCCTCCGTGATCATCGCCTCCTCCTCTTTGCCCTCCAACACATCACCTTCCTCCCCGTCATTGCCTTCTCTTTCCTCTTTTACTTCTTTCTTAATTTCCGCGTACTCCGTCTCTGTGGTCTCTTGTGTCTTTGCTGCCTTCCTGGGGCTCTTTCTTTTCAACACGGAGAAATCAATGCTGGCGTACTCCACATCTTTTGGTCCACCATTGAGATCAGTGGCCGCTTCCTCTGCCGCCTCAGCTCCTCCTTCTACTTCAGCAGTCTCTTGGTAGGAGGTCTGATCATCTTCGACTTCTTGACCAGCATCTATCTGTCAAGTACACCGTAAATTATACGACTCATTCTGCAGCTACTATGCATGAAAATTGTGTACAATATTCATGAAATTTCTATCTGAAATATTTAAATTACTGCCAACCATTTCTTTTTCAAGTCAAACCATAATCTTTTACATGTTTTAATGTTCTGGTATACATTTCTGTAATGTTAAAAAATAAACTTGAATATGCATTCATCATAGTAAGATTACTATTAATCAAATCAGTCTGTACATACTAGGAGTGTCAGAAAATATCGCTACGCATGAGTATCGCAATATTATGTGTAGTGATACTGTATCGATTTTCCAAAACACTATCGATTTTTAAATAACCTCTTAAAAATCCGACAGGCCGCTGTCGGGCTATTCAATCTTCCAGAGGTTGTAGCGAGCTCAGTTTTAAAGCTACAGTGAAAGTAAGTGGCAAATCGTATCATATCATCATATGAAACTAGAAAACCTAACGAATCCATTGGTACCAACCATGTCATACTAGCTTGTCGCGAAAGATGATAAGTAACACTTGAAAGTTATGCTAAATTTTGGCGAGGAAAACTGGCATGGCCTTTTTCGAAGGGGTCCCTTGACCTCTGACCTCAAGATATGTGAATAAAAATGGGTTCTATGGGTACCCACGAGTCTCCCCTTTACAGACATGCCCACTTTATGATAATCACATGCAGTTTGGGGCAAAAAACAATGCAGTTGTAGTCATGCAATGCAAATGTGTTATTTTTTAACCTATTCTAAAATGGTGTATTTCTGGTGTGTTCTTTATACTATGACAGTTTTCCGAAAATTTGATAAAAAAAATTCATATTCATATATATATTTAAAAAATAAAATATTCGCAATTTATTGCCTTGTTTAAAGTATCGCAATATATTAAATCGTTATCCCTGTATCATGATACGTATCGTATCGCCAGATTCTTGCCAATACACAGCCCTCGTACATACAACTGCACTGCAAAGCAGCAAAAATGGGCCTCACTATTTAAGCAGGCATGGTGTAGACTTTTATAGAATATACAGCATCTCAAGTTTGCAAGTGTCAACTTTCTGCAAGTTTTTTTATGCTAGTTAAATAAATGGAGCACAGTGCTCATTCATAAGTTGTGCTTGCTTGAGTTGACTGGCAACGGTTGCTTCATGCTCCATCATCAGTGGCTCCTTATTAGCTGCCTATCTATCTATGAGCTGACTAATAACATCCATCACATTCATGCCTTTAAAATCTGACACTTCTATTACTTCAACCACCCCAACCTCCTCCTTATGTACAGTATTCTTTGTATTGTTGAATCAACTAAAATATAACGTCCATGTAGGACTTTCTTCAGAGGGGATTATTTCTCCAAGCAGTCTCTTTGTTGCTGCTCAAATGTTTTGAGGAGTTCCCTGAAAGAGTCTTTTCTGCCAGATCTATCTGTATAACCATTTGCTATTCATGGTCAAACCCTTGAATAAAGTGTATATGACTAAAATGTTAAAACAATGAAAGCATACATTAACACATCTAAAATACTAATGTTTTAACTAATATACTGTATATATAATATTAGCTGAATGAATATAAATACCAGTGGATCCTCTTGACTGGTCACCATCTCCAGAGTCTCATCCAGATTTCCAGAAGTCTTCTGTTTTTTTCTGAAAAAAAAAAAAAAAAGATTTAAAAAACAGCTAAACATTTAAATGTATGTATGAAGAATATCCACAAACAAACCTTGAATTAATTATTGGATTTAATGGTGTACCTGTGGCAATTTTTTGCCAAACAGCAAAGGACTGCTGAAAGAAGTACCCCAATCAAAAAGGCTATGATGACTTCCAGCCGTGACATAATTTTTAATACTTGTTTGGATTGATCTGCAATCAAGAAGAACAAAAGAAAACATGTCTGTCCATGTTGTTCTGAACGCTAATATAAATGCAATAGTTTATTTCCTTTGGACAGCTTGCCCAATGGTTGTCCAAATAAGGTCACAGTGGTCTACGGTAGCTGAAGTGTTTTAGTTGAGAGCACGTACCCTCTTCTTCTGCCGTGGTTATTCGGATGGTGAGGTTTTCTTTTGCTTCCCCATTTTCATTGCTGCTGACACACTCAACAGAAGTGTTGCTGTGGTCTTTTACAGTTAGGGTGGCGGTGCTGTTGACTGTGTGATTGGACACAGTGGTGATAACAGAGTACTCAGCGTGGTTCTTCAACAGCGGCCATTTGATGGTGGGTAAAGGAAACCCCTCACTGATGCACACACAGGTCAGGACCCCCGACTGAAGCACACATCCTGAGTTTAAGATCTTTGAAAGCCCTGTAAGCACACAGCAGAATCACAACACCACAACAGAATGCTGATAGTGTGAAATGTGAACATGAACTTCCTTTCAGTACAGTCTACTTACAAGTCACTGCTACATCAGCATACGCAGTCACAGTCTTGTCCAGGTGTTGTGCTGTACAGATGTACCGTCCAGAATCTTCTGCCGTCACATTAGGGATGACAAGTGTGTTGGATCCAGTGTCGTTCTGCGGGTCAGCATCAGGTCCATTGTGTGGGTTTATGTTGGAGCCAAGTATAGTCCATGTGATATGAGACGGAGGAGGAAAACTTTCAACACTGCAGGTTAAATTCAGAGCATCTCCCGTCTTAACAATTTTATCACCAGTGATTACAGGTGTCTTTATATCTGTGGAGCAAATTGTAAACAAAATATTTTAAGTTAAGATACGACAAAGAGGTCAGAAACAGATACAAGATATTTAGTGATTGCATTCATTCATTAACTGCCCCAGTGTGTTCTTTCTTAAAATCCTACCACTGGAGGGCGCCAACGTCTAAAGATTTTTCAGACTCTACACACAGTGGCTTTAACCAACAACACAAGTTTTTATTTTTCTAAACATTTGGCTCCAGTGAGGCTGAGAACCACCTGGAAGCTTTCGTCTTGCCTCCATAGGTCCAAGGAATTTCTTTAAATAATATTTCCATTAGAAACTAAAGCAAAGACAGTACATTTCTTCTGCAGTCAAAGATGTTATTAAAAATGCACATTAAGGTGGAAGTTATTCAGTAAGGGCTGTCAATCAATTAAACTATTTAATCACGATTAATTGCATGATTGTCCATAGTTAATCACAAATTAATCTCACATTTTTTATCTGATCAAAATGTACCTTAAAGGGAGATTTGTCAGGTATTTAATACTCATAACATGGGAGTGGGAAAATCTGCTTCCTTTTTGCACATATATGTATATACTGTATTTATTATTGGAAATAAATGAAAAACACAAAACAATGACAGATATTGTCCAGAAACCCTCACAGGTACTGCATTTAGCATTAAAAATATGCTCAAATCATAACATGGCAAACTGCAGCCCAACAGGCAACAACAGCTGTCAGTGTGTCAGTGTGTCAGTGTGCTGACTTGACTTGCCCCAAACTGCATGTGATTATCATAAAGTGGGCATGTCTGTAAAGGTGAGACTCGTGGGTACCCATAGAACCCATTTTCATTCACATATCTTGAGGTCAGAGGTCAAGGGACCCCTTTGAAAATGGCCATGCCAGTTTTTCCTCACCAAAATTAAACGTAAGTTTGGAGCATTATTCAGTCATCTAGTATGACATGTTTGGTACCAATTGATTCTTTAGGTTTTCTAGTTTCATATGATACCAGTATCTCACTCTAGCTTTAAACAGTTCCCACTACAACCTAAAAATCGCAAGTTGTGTTAATGCATTAATTGAATAAGTGAAGTTAAAACGAAATAAGGAAAACACGTTATTATCACGTTAACTTTGACAGCCCCATATTCAGGATTAATTTGGAAGGCTTATTAACGCTGTTCTCTGCTCTAAACTCATAATTTCAGTTACCTGATTAGAAGAAAAAGGAAAACACAACAAGAAATGTTCTTTCTTAGAACAGTTATATATGTACTTACATATCACTGTTACATTAACTTTTTCCACGAGGGTGTTATTCAGATGTTTTGCTCTGCAGACGTACTGTCCAGAATATTCTCTTGTCACGTTAGCGATGGAAAAAGTGCCCATTCCTCTTTCTTCCTGTGGGAAGGTCTCAGTGTTGTTCTGCAGACCAGTTACAGATTCGATCTGCAGATTCGTTTCGGTTCCATTTTGCATGTTTTTGTCAGAAGATTTAGTCCACGTGATGAGAGATGGAGGGAAACTGTCAACACTGCAGGTCAGATTCAGAGACTCACCCTCCTTCACACTTGTATTTCCAGTGATTTTAACTTGCTTCACATCTATAAGACAAAATTATTATAAACAATGTTGTTGTTGATGTGGTAAATCCAACACAGCTCAAAAAAACATTAGAAATGACAAAAGAGGACATCTCTTAACATTTTAGATACTGTAGTAAAAAGTAAAGGTGAGAATAAAGTATACTAAGTTTTACTCACAGGTCACATTCAGAGTCATTGTCTCCTCTGTAGTGATGTTGTTTGTGTAGCTGACCTTACAGGTGACCTCAGTGTCGTGGTGCTCAGCTGAAAGGTTAAACATCCAAGTTGAGCTGTGTCTCTGTGTGACAGCAGTCAGGTTCTCGGTCTTAAAAGCTGTGATGTTTCCTGTGATGTGAGAGTCCTTCTCTCCTGCTCCTCTCCACGTCCAGGTGATGTTAGGTTCAGATCCAGAGCAGAGACCAGGAGCAGTGCAGGTCAGTGTGGTCTGCTGTCCCTCTGTCAGAGGAGGAATCATCACTGTGGGCTTCTGGATCAGATCTAATGGGAGAGCAGTCCATGAGTGGAATCAGGTGAGCAGCCTGAAGTTCACCATTCACTTCAATTTTGGCTAAAATAATCAGATACTCTGTTAACAATTCAATGAAGCAGTAAGTAGGAGTTATATCAGGAGCTGCTGCAGTTCCTACTGGTTGCCCACAGAGGTCGACAAATACCAAACATTACTTCATTCTCCATTAAGACTATAAATACAGTAAATACCTTTCTGCCTATGAACTTCAGCAACAGTGTCTATGTGCCTATGCAGTTCAGAGGCACAACAATGATCATCTTCACTGTATATATTTATTGTAGCTCTTCCTACCTTTAACAGAGACGATTGTCCTGGGATTGTATGTAAATCCACTGTCACTCCCAGACAGGAAACCATTAACTCTGAGCTGATATGATCCAGAGTCTGACTCAATGGCGTCATTGATGATGATGCTGCAGTTCCTCTGACTCACGTCAGGATCCAACAGTGAAACTCGTCCTTTGAACCCAGACTGAACCTTTTTGTTGTTCTTGTTAGAGTGGAATATGATGTCTGAATCACCACATCTTTGTTTAGATGGTTCACATTTGTGCCAAACTAAATGTTGGGGTGTAAAACTGTTGCTGGTGGTGAAAGAACACGGTATCACAACACAGAGTCCAGCCTCTGCTGTTATTTCTCCTTCACTAAGATGGATACAGAATCCTTGTGTACAGTCTCTTCTCCCCACTGATGCTCCTGTTAATGCAAACAGCAAAAAGAAAAAACAGGGAGAAGATATTTCAATTTTGACAATACACCATGATATTTAATAAATGATGAAGAAGGGCTATTACTATGCATGTTTTTTAAGCAGCGTTGAGCAGGCAACAAAACAGAATTTCAGCTTTTGTATTTCTTTATCCATAATATATTTGATAAACAAAATAACCATTTAAAAACTATCTATCCCAGTCAGTTATAGATACTGTGAGGATTTCTACTAATGAGCTTGTTGAAAAACTAAATGACTATTTATCAGGCAAAATTATCTATTTTCTTCATATCTTTAATGTTGGCATTATAACAAGATTGTAATAAAGATGCATACCTGTGTCAGCATTGCTGCCTCTCACAGAGAAAAGCAGAGTCGCCCAGATGAGAACAAACATCCTGATTGGATGATTGAGACAGTCAGTGTCTCCCTCCACAGGACAAACGTTACACTGAAAGTGCAGTAAACATAAGAGGAACTGAACCAAAGCAAGCTCCACAGTTCACAGATCGTAATACAGGATGTTGCACGTTTAGTTATTCCATTGTTGCGATATTAACATACTTTACCCAGGGGTGTAACTACCCTGACATTTGTTTAAATAAAGCACTTTGTGACATCTGTTCTCGAAAGATCATACATTTCTACAATAATTATTACAGCAACCGCAGCTTTGGGCCCTCTGAATCATTTACTGAACACACACCACCATTTGTGATAAATACAAATTATTTCTCCCACCCCCAAGCACTCTTTCTCTAGCACAGTCCACTTTACTTTACCAGCAAATCCAGGAATATTGAAAGGCAATTTTATGATATTAGTTATGGAAGAATTAATCAGTTCAACAACTTTATATTTTAAACAAAAACACATAAATGTTGTATTTTACCTCTTCCTGTCTCGCTCTCTTCTCTCCTCGGTGATCTCTGCTGAATGTTTCTGCTCTGAACTGACTCTTCCTCTCCTCACTTTTCTATGTATTCCCTCTTTGTGCAACAACACGGTTTCAGGAAGTTTCCCCACACACTGCTGAGCAACATTTCTGCTCTCCTGACAGGCTTTTATACACTAATATAATCTCATAATATCACAATATGTGTATCATACTGTATATCTAGTGACAAATTTGAACCTTTAACATTGAATGATGAAAAGCATTTTTTGTTTGCCTGTTTTTTAGATCACATCCATGACTGTGAAGTAATGTGAACGTTTTTGAAAAGGGAAGTACTGTGTAAATATGTGAATTTCTTTTTTTGTAATCCAAAGAAATCGTATTATCTTGAGAAACCAACAAACCAGTACAATCACTGAACACTTCTCCTCAGGTGTTTTTTATGTGAATTCTTTTTTGAAGGGTTAATATTCAATGACTGTTTGATATATATAGCTTCTTAAATCACCTCAACAATGCACAACACATGACACATACAGCTTACTAGCAAATATCTGCAGCGAAATGTATTAAAAGACAACTTGTGACAGATGAAGTGCATTAAGTACTCAAATATTCAAATAGAAAGCATCTGCTTACATGCAGTATTTCCTCCATTACAACCGCATGCAGCCTTTTACGAAGCACTTCTGCATTATTGTGTTTTTCTAGTTTATATTGTGCAACATTTGTACTGTTCTCAGCACAGTCACTGTAGTGTTTATTCATTTAAACATTGTCAACACAGATGCTCCATCGATTACTTCCTGTTTGCACTTTACGGTTCTAGATTAACACTATTTTTAACAAAGAACTGGCTACAATTTGGTCTCATTCACTTATTATATGCTTGCATACTGACCACTCATAGAACATGTAAATGACTGAGTTACTGGAGGTTAGAAAAGCAGACTACATATCTGTCTCAATCAATATGTCTGCATATGTATTAACATTGTAACATCAGTTATGAAATCTTAATTTAAACAAGGTTAGGTTTAATCCTAGCACATGGCTGGACCGTGTATGGTCAATGTGCTAAACTGTGGCCAAATTGTTACACTGCCAGTCTGTAGCAGTGTCTGTAATGTGAATTCCTATTTAAATTTTCTCTCGTGGTCCCAGTAGTATTTTTTTTTAAAATACTGAAGTAGCGTACCATTTGAAGTAGGGTTGGGGGAAAAAAAGAAATCGATACAGCATAATATCGCAATATTTTGCGTGGCAATATTGTATTGACACACAGACGTTAAGTATCAGTCTTTTATTGTATAAACTATTAACCTCTTAATCCTCTTCACAATCCCAGCCACTATTCTCTCTTTCAGAGGTTGTAGCCGGCTCAGTCTTAGAGCTAGAGTCAAGATACTGGTTTCAAAAGTAACTAGAATTACACTCGGAGAGCGCAGACTTCCACCAACGCGTGACTTTAAAAACAGCTCACAGCTGGTGGTACCGTGAGGTGGTCGCCTTGTTATTAACAAGGTGTGTTTCCGTGTGACGTATCGGCGGATGCCTCTCTCATTCAGCAGCCTTGTTATGTCTGTATAACGTTACACTACGTTGTCTCTCATCCCGTCATCTACAACTTTGTTCTTTCTCACCGCGGACGGCCAGCAGCTCCCGCACACACATCCACACACGTATCTCTCTGCTCTCAGAAGGAGGCGGGGTCACGCGTCATCAGTTGCACTGCGCATGTGTTACACCCTGTTGTTTTAATGCTCAGGCTGATCGGAATCCTTAAAAATATTCCTGAATCCGGATCATGATCCGGATCGCCACCAAAATTGTGGATTGTTCATTGTGCCACACCCCAACCCTCCAAACAATTTCATTCAAATCCATCACGGACATTTGGAGTAATCCTGCTAACAAACAAACAAACAAACCAACAAACCAACGCCAGTAAAAACATACTAGAAAAGCTCAGGAATCGAATAGTATCATGTTAGCTTGTAAGGAAGAACGCTAAATAACGCTCCAAAGATACGCAAAATATTGGCGAGGAAAAACTGGCATGGACATTTTCAAAGGGGTCCCTTGACCTCTGACCTCAAGATATGTGAATGAAAACTCTGAGATAAACAGTGAAAACAGAAAACAGATGTTGAAAAACAGTTGAAAAAAGGTAATACATCGCAATATATCGTATCGCAATACTCAGCATATCGCAAAATGTTTAAAATTGCAAGATTGTATCGTGAAATAAAGCTGCAGTGGGTAGAATTGGAGCAAATATGACTGAAAAACAAAAACAATTGTCACTATATCCTAACAGTAGTGCATGAGACAGGTAATCTGAAAAAAAATCATATGCCTCTGTGTCCTCCGGTGCTCCTAATGGCATCTATAAGACTTCACAGACTGGAGGAAAACAACCAATCGGAGCTGATCTGGAGCCTTGCTGTCTCTGAGCAGCTGTCAATCACTCGTGAACTCTGATCAAACAGTCAAACTAGGCAGCGCTGATCAAATATGAATCAATATTCTGTTACTTTAATGCCTATTTCTCTCCTCAAATGTTTTCAGAAACATCTTGTAGTGTACTGTTTAGCTGTAAAATGAGAAAGTTTGTGACACGGCAGCCATGTTGAGATCAGTTGAGGAAAAACAAAGCACCGCCCACCAGCCAGTAAAAAGCTTTTAATTTGAAATGGATACAGGAAGTATTGAGATTGTAATAACAGCAAAATGCAGGAACAAAAATGTATCAGGACAATCGGGAGTAGATCAGAAAAGCAGGAAGCTTCATACTATAATATGACCAAATATACAATCAAACAAGAGTAAAGTAGAAATGACGGCCCATCTCTATTAAAAGCCTGCTTCAAATAAAGGCATTGTACCCTCTTCAGTTCAGGTAAATAAACAGCAAATGGCAAAATGCTACTCAAAAATCTTGAAAATCACATCTCCAGACTTGTTGAGAAATCTACAAAAGCACCAGGTGCTCCAGTGGCTCACTGGCCATCAGAAAACAACTGTATTTTACTGTAAATCTCTCAGGTGTGAACAGGATGATCTGGGTTCAGTTTGACCCTGAACAGCCCAACGTGCACGTGACGTGCAGATACTACAAGGTGTCTGACAGGTGTGTCAATTTCCCTGATTTGACATCACAAAAGAGTACACTTTTAAATGTAAGTTTAACACAATAATAATAATTGTGTCAAATACTGTACTTTTATATTATATTTATATTTGCCATCGGTGTGAAATTCACACACCGATGGCACAGCCTTCAGGAGCAATTTGGGGTTAAGTATCTTGCTCAAGAGCACTTCGACGTGTGGACTGGAGGAGCCGGGGATCAAACTGCCGACCTTCCGATTGGCGACCTGCTCTATCTCTGAGCCGCAGCGGTACAACCGATGACCGTGATTATACTGAAATAATACGTTCTCAGTGATCTTCCCCTGGGTCAATTAAGGCTGACGTGAAATGAAATGTAAAATAATAATCTTAAAAATAAAATAAACTAAGACATGTCATACTCATAAAATCTTAGACATGTTGAAAATCAGTCAGAGGAAGTTACATCATCTACTACACTCAGTGGAAGCTGACACTTGTTAGTTCAGATGTAGAGCAATAACATCATACTCTGGTGATGAGTCTGTTTTCTGCAGTGACATGTAAGTTCTGTCCTTTCGGTTTGGTTTCACCTTTTTTCTTGTGTTCCTTTGGAGAGAAGAAAGAGTGTGACATGATGACATGATGTGTTTTCTAAAAGTCTCCACTGCATTGACGGAACACTCAAAGCATGAAATGATGAAGTAGTAACATACCAAAGGAACATCAAGAGGATTATGCAGATTACGTTCACAATGAGAGATACAACAGCGACGACGACCCAGGGAAGCACTGCGCTGGGTCCATGTTGAGCTGCTATTAGAAAGGACACAATGTAGATTGTATAACTGTTCAACAGTTATATTAATGTCGTACATTCTTATTGATATCAGAAATTGATGATGTGTGTGTGTGTAGAGCCATTTAGGATCTTTAGATACACTGAGGACACACAAGCAGAGTTATAAGATCACAGATTTTTTCAAGGTATGTACTACATAAATACAGTAACTACACAGAATCTTTTGTTGTCTTTCATTGTCGTCATAAAAGGGGATCTTACATGTCTTACATGTGTCCCCCCCCCCCAGTGGGCAACCTCCAGGGTCTGAGAAGTGAAGCCAATGCTGAAGTGTCTTAAACTTGCATTCTTTCTAACAGCCAGCAGGGGGCGACTCCTCTGGTTGCTAAAATAAGTCTGATTGTATAGAAGTCTATGAGAAAATGAGCCTACTTCTCACTTGATTTGTTACCTCAGTAAACATTGTAAACATGAGTTTATGGTCTCAATCGCTAGTTTCAAGTCTTCTTCAATACAGCATGATGTTCATTTAGTAAATTATGGTCCCATTTAGAGTCAAATAGACCATAAAGCAGGGGATGCTTTAGGGTGGGGCTACCTTGTGATTGACAGGTCGCTACCACGGCGTTGTCCGTGTTCTCGTTTTACAACTTTAACCCTTTCACAGTGTGTTTTCAGTTCATGAAAGTTAATTAAAACCTTATTGGTAGCCTGAAAATGTCTTATTCAGTGTGGTCCATGTTGAGCTGCTATTAGAAAGGACACAATGTAGATTGTATAACTGTTCAACAGTTATATAAATGCCATACATTCTTATTGATATCAGAGATTGGTGATGTGTGTGTGTTCACCTTCTCGACTCTCTGAAGTTATGACGGTGACGTTCTGTCGCATTTCCCCAACTTCACTGCTGCTGACACACTGAACAACAGTGATGCTGTGGTCTTTTACAGTTAGGGTGGCGGTGCTGTGGACTGTGTGGTTGGACACAGTGGTGATAACAGAGTACTCAGCGTGGTTCTTCAACAGCGGCCATTTGATGGTGGGTAAAGGAAACCCCTCACTGATACACACACAGGTCAGGACCCCCGACTGAAGCACACATCCTGAGTTTAAGATCTTTGAAAGCCCTGTAAGCACACAGCAGAATCACAACACCACAACAGAATGCTGATAGTGTGAAAAGTGAACATGAACTTCCTTTTAGTACAGTAAACAAAATATTTATTATTGGAAATAAATGAACAACACAAAACAATGACAAATATCATCCAGAAACCCTCACAGGTACTGCATTTACTGTAGCATTAAAATGATGCTCAAATCATAACATGGCAAACTGCAGCCCAACAGGAAACAGCAGCTGTCAGTGTGTCAGTGTGCTGACTTGACGATGACTTGCCCCAAACTGCATGTGATTATCATAAAGTGGGCATGTCTGTAAAGGGGAGACTCGTGGGTACCCATAGAACCCATTTTCATTCACATATCTTGAGGTCAGAGGTCAAGGGACCCCTTTGAAAATGGCTTTGCCAGTTTTTCCTCACCAAAATTAAGCGTAAGTTTGGAGCGTTATTCAGTCATCTAGTATGACATGGTTGGTACAAATTGATTCTTTAGGTTTTCTAGTTTCATATGATACCAGTATCTTCACTCTAGCTTTAAAGCTGATGCCACTACAACCTAAAAATCGTAAGTTGTGTTAATGCATTAATTAAATTTGTGAAGATAAAACAAAATCAGGAAAACACGTTATTGTCGCGTTAACTTTGACAGCCCCATATTCAGGATTAATTTGGAAACAATGTTGTTGTTGGGGGGTAAAATCCAACACATCTTAAAAAAGCATTTGAAATGACACAAGATGACATCTCTTAACATTTTAGAGACTGTAGTAAAAAGTAAAGGTGAGAATAAAGTACAGTATTTACTCACAGGTCACATTCAGAGTCTCTGTCTCCTCTGTAGTGATGTTGTTTGTGTAGCTGACCTTACAGGTGACCTCAGTGTCGTGGTGCTCAGCTGAAAGGTTAAACATCAAAGTTGAGCTGTGTCTCTGTGTGACAGCAGTCAGGTTCTCGGTCTTAAAAGCTGTGATGTTTCCTGTGATGTGAGAGTCCTTCTCTCCTGCTCCTCTCCACGTCCAGGTGATTTTAGGTTTAGATCCAGAGAAGAGAGCAGGAGCAGTGCAGGTCAGTGTGGTCTGCTGTCCCTCTGTCAGAGGAGGAATCATCACTGTGGGCTTCTGGATCAGATCTAATGGGAGAGCAGTCCATGAGTGGAATCAGGTGAGCAGCCTGAAGGTAACTATTCACTTCAATTTGGGCTAAAGTAATCAGATACTCTGTTAAACATTTCAATGAAGCAATAAGTAGGAGTTATATCAGGAGCTGCTGCAGTTCCTACTGGTTGCCGACAGAGGTCGACAAATACCAAACATTACTTCATTCTCCATTAAGACCATAAATACAGAAAATACCTTTCTGCCTATGAACTGCAGCAACAGTGTCTATGAGCCTATGCAGTTCAGAGGCACAACAATGATCATCTTCACTGTATATATTTATTGTAGCTCTTCCTACCTTTAACAGAGACGATTGTCCTGTGATTGTATGTATATCCATAGAGCTGCTCAAACAGTAAACCATCAACTCTGAGCTGATATGATCCAGAGTCTGACTCAATGACGTCATTGATGATGATGCTGCAGTTTCTCCGAAACATGTAAGGCTCCAACAGTGAAACTCGTCCTTTGAACCCAGACTGAACCTTTTCGTTGCTCTTGTTAGAGTGGAATATGATGTCTGAATCACCACATCCTTGTTTAGATGATTCACATTTGTACCAAACTATATGTTGGGGTGTAAAGTGAAAACTAGTGGTGAAAGAACACGGTATCACAACACAGAGTCCAACCTCTGCCGTTATAGCTCCTTCACTAAAAGTGATACAGAAATCACTTTGACAGATTGATATTCTCCCCACTGATGCTCCTGTTAATGCAAACAGCAAAAGAAAAAAAAGGGAAAAGATATTTCAATTTTGACAATACACCATGATATTTAATAAATGATGAAGAAGGGCTATTACTATGCATGTTTTTTAAGCAGCGTTGAGCAGGCGACAAAACAGAATTTCAGCATTTCAGCATTTGTATCCATAATATATTTGATAAACAAAATAAGCATTTAAAAACTATCTATCCCAGTTAGTTAATAGATGCTGTTAGGAATGCTACTAATGAGCTGGTCAAAAAACTAAATGACTATTTATAAGGCAAATTATCTATTTTCTTCATATCTTTAATGTTGGCATTATAACAAGATTATAATAAAGATGCATACCTGTGTCAGCATTGCTGCCTCTCACAGAGAAAAGCAGAGTCGCCCAGATGAGAACAATCATCCTGATTGGATGATTGAGACAGTCAGTGTCTCCCTCCACAGGACAAACGTTACACTGAAAGTGCAGTAAATATAAGAGTAACTGAACCAAAGCAAGCTCCACAGATCACAGATCGTAATACAGGATGTTATTATCAGGTTATTAAACTCAGACGGTAGTCATTTCACGTGCGATTTTTAATGACGGTTCCCTTACATGATAAATCATGTAACAATGTCTATTTGTCATCTATTCGTTTTCTCTTTTTATCTATTTTATTGCTATTTATTATATTTTATTAACTTATCTGCTGTCCTTTACCGACCTCTGTTTGTCAGTTTTACTGATCTGTGCTTGACATAACATTTTGGATGTTGTCTGTGTGTTTGTGATTGGGTAAGCTGTGAATAAATTGCCCTTCTTGGGATCAATAAAGTTGTCTGAATCTGAATCTGTTGCACGTTTAGTTATTCCATCGTTGCAATATTAACATACTTTACCCAGGGGTGTAACTACCCTGACATTTGTTTAGATAAAGCACTTTGTGACATCTGTTCTCGAAAGATCCTACATTTCTACAATAATTATTACAGCAACTGCAGCTTTGGGCCCCTTGAATCATTTACTGAATACACACCACCATTTGTGATAAATACAAATTATTTCTCCCACCCCCAAGCACTCTTTCTCTAGCACAGTTCACTTTTACTTTACCAGCAAATCCAGGAATATCGAAAGGATATTTTATGGTATTCGTTAGGGAAGAATTAATCAGTTCAACAACTTTATATTTTAAACAAAACACATAAATGTTGTATTTTACCTCTTCCTGTCTCGCTCTCTTCTCTCCTCGGTGATCTCTGCTGAATGTTTCTGCTCTGAACTGACTCTTCCTCTCCTCACTTTTCTATTTACTCCCTCTTTGTGCAACAACACGGTTTCAGGAAGTTTCCCACTGAGGCTGAGCAACATTTCTGCTCTCCTGACAGGCTTTTATACACTAATATAATCTCATAATATCACAATATGTGTATCATACTGTATATCAAGTGACAAATTTGAACCTTTAACATTGAATGATGAAAAGCATTTTTTTTTTGCCTGTTTTTTAGATCATCTCCATGACTGTGAAGTCATGGGAAAGTTTATGAAAAGGGAAGTACTGTGTAAATGTGAATTTCTTTTTTTGTAATCCAAAGAAATCGTATTATCTTGAGAAACCAACAAACCAGTACAATCACTGAACACTTCTCCTCAGGTGTTTTTTAATGTGACTTCTTTTTTGAAGTGTTAATATTCAATGACTGTTTGTTATATATAGCTTCTTAAATCGCCTCACCAATGCACAACACATGACACATACAGCTTACTAGCAAATATCTGCAGTGAAATGTATTAAAAAGACAACTTGTGACAGATGAAGTGCATTAAAGTGGCAGTATGCAACAATTTTTTGGCATAATTTGCCAAAAATTCCATAATAATCTTTCAGCATATTGTAATTCAAGTGGTCTGAGAGATAACTAGACTTCTGCTCCTCCTCATGTCTCTGTTTTCAGGCTTTAGAAAAATCTTGCCCGTGACGGCAGACTTTGACCAATCACAGGTCATTTCAGAGAGAGAGAGCGTTCCTATTGGCTGTGCTCCGGTCATGTGACCAAAACTTGGCTTCCTTCAACAGATTTTACAATGGCGGCCGAGTCACAAACTTTCTCATTTTACAGCTAAACAGTAACTACAAGATGATTCTGAAAAAATTTGAGGCAAGAAATAGGCATTACAGTAACAGAATATTGATTCATATTTGATCAGCGCTGCCTAGTTTGACCGTTTGGTCGGAGTTCGCGAGTGATTGACAGCCGGCTCTCATAGACTGCAGCTGGACAGCGGAACTTGTTTTCCTCCGGTAAGTGAAATCCTTCAGATGCCGTTAGGAGCACCGGAGGACACAGTAGGTCACAGAGGAACATGATTTTTTTTCAGGTTACCTGTTTCATGTACTACTGTCACGATATAGCGGCCGTTTTCTAAAAATAACTTTTTAAAATCATATTTGCGCCAATATCGCATACTGCAGCTTTAAGTACTCAAATATTCAAATAGAAAGCATCTGCTTACATGCAGTATTTCCCCCATTACAACCGCATGCAGCCTTTTACGAAGCACTTCTGCATTTTTGTGTTTTTCTAGTTTATATTGTGCAACATTTGTACTGTTCTCAGCACAGTCACTGTAGTGTTTATTCATTTAAACATTGTCAACGCAGATGCTCCATCGATAACTTCCTGTTTGCACTTTACGGTTCTAGATTAACACAATTTTTAGCAAAGAACTGGCTACAATTTGGTCTCATTCACTTATTATATGCTTGCATACTGACCACTCATAGAACATGTAAATGACTGAGATACTGGAGGTTAGAAAAGCAGACTACATATCTGTCTCAATCAATATGTCTGCATATGTATTAACATTGTAACATCAGTTATGAAATCTTAATTTAAAAGAGGTTAGGTTTAAACCTAGCATATGGCTGGACCGTGTATGGTCAATGTGCTAAACTGTGGACAAATTATTACACTGACAGTCTATAATGTGTACCAGTGTCTATAATGTGAATTCCTAGAATTTCAATTTTCTGTAGTGGTCCCAGTAGTATTTGTTTTTAAAATACCGAAGTAGCGTACCATTTGAAGTAGGGGTGGGGAAAAAAAAAAAATCAATACAGCATATCGCAATATTTTACGTGGCAATATTGTATTGACAAACAGACGTTAAGTATCAGTTTTTTATTATATAAACTATTAACCTCTTAATCCTCCTGACAATCCCAGCCACTATTCTCTCTTTCAGAGGTTGTAGCGGGCTCAGTCTTAGAGCTAGAGTCAAGATACTGGTTTCAAAAGTAACTAGAATTGCACTCGGAGAGCGCAGACCTCCACCAACGCGTGACTTTAAAAACAGATCACAGCTGGTGGTACCGTGAGGTGGTCGGCTTTTATTAACACGGTGTGTTTCCATGTAATGTATCGGCGGATGCCTCTCTCATTCAGTAGTCTTGTTATGTCTGTATAACTTTACACTACGTTGTCTCTCATCCCGTCATCGACAGCTTTGTTCTTTCTCACCGCAGACGGCCAGCAGCTTCCGCACACACATCCACACACGTATCTCTCTGCTCTCAGAAGGAGGCGGGGTCACGCGTCATCAGTTGCACTGCGCATGTGTTACACCCTGTTGTTTTAATGCTCAGGCTGATCGGAATCCTTAAAAATATTCCTGAATCCGGATCATGATCCGGATCGCCACCAAAATTGTGGATTGTTCATTGTGCCACACCCCAACCCTCCAAACAATTTCATTCAAATCCATCACGGACATTTGGAGTAATCCTGCTAACAAACAAACAAACAAACCAACAAACCAACGCCGGTGAAAACATAACCTCCTTCCTAGGCCTTCTGCCTTGGCGTAGGTAACTAGAAAAGCTAAGGAATCGAATGGTGTCATGTTAGCTTGTCAGGAAGAACGCTAAATAACGCTCCAAAGATAAGCAAAATTTTGGTTTGGAAAAATTGGCATGGACATTTTCAAAGGGGTCCCTTGACCTCTGACCTCAAGATATGTGAATGAAAACTCTGAGATGAACAGTGAAAACAGAAAACAGATGTTGAAAAACAGTTGAAAAAAGGTAATACATCGCAATATATCTTATCGCAATACTCAGCATATCGCAAAATGTCTAAAATTGCAATAAGATTGTATCGTGACATAAAGCTGCAGTGGGTAGAATTGGAGCAAATATGACTGAAAAACTAAAACAATTGTCACTATATCCTGACAGTAGTGCATGAGACAGGTAATCTGAAAAAAAATCATGTGCCTCTGTGTCCTCCGGTGCTCCTAATGGCATCTGTAAGATTTCACAGACTGGAGGAAAACAACCAATCAGAGCTGATCTGGAGTCTTGCTGTCTCTGAGCAGCTGTCAATCACTCGGGAACTCTGATCAAACAGTCAAACTAGGCAGCGCTGATCAAATATGAATCAATATTCTGTTACTTTAATGCCTATTTCTCAACTCAAATGTCTTCAGAAACATCTTGTAGTTTACTGTTTAGCTGTAAAATGAGAAAGTTTGTGACACGGCAGCCATGTTGAGATCAGTTTGAGGAAAAACAAAGCACCGCCCACCAGCCAGTAAAAAGCTTTTAATTTGAAACGGATACAGGAAGTATTGAGATTGTAATAACAGCAAAATGCAGGAACAAAAATGTATCAGGGCAATCGGGAGCAGATCAGAAAAGTAGGAAGCTTCATACTAAAATATGACCAAATATACAATTAAACAAGAATAAATTAGAAATGACGGCCTGTCTCTATTAAGGGACTGCTTCAAATAAAGGCATTGTACCCTCTTCAGTTCAGGTAAATAAACAGCAAATGGCAAAACGCTACTCAAAAATCTTGAAAATCACATCTCCAGACTTGTTGAGAAATCTACAAAAGCACCAGATGCTCCAGTGGCTCACTGCCCAACAGAAAACAACTGTATTTTACTGTAAATCTCTCAGGTGTGAACAGGATGATCTGGGTTCAGTTTGACCCTGAACAGCCCAACACATATGACATGCAGATACTACAAGGTGTCTGACAGGTGTGTCAATTTCCCTGATTTGACCTCACAAAAGAGTACGCTTTTAAATGTAAGTTTAACACAGGTAATTGTGTCAAATACTGTACTTTTATATTATATTTATATAGCCTTCAGGAGCAATTTGGGGTTAAGTATCTTGCTCAAGAGCACTTCGACGTGTGGACTGGAGGAGTGATTATACTGAAATAATACGTTCTCAGTGATCTTCCCCTGGGTCAATTAAGGCTGAAGTGAAATGAAATGTAAAATAATAATCTTAAAAAAAAAATAAACTAAGACATGTCATACTCATAAAATCTTAGACATGTTGAAAATCAGTCACAGTATGGAAGTAGCATCTTCTACTACACTCAGTGGAAGCTGACACTTGTTAGTTCAAACGTGGAATAACATCATACTCTGGTCCTCTTGGTTTGGTTTCACCTTTATTCTTGTGTTCCTTTGGAGAGAAGAAAGAGTGAGACATGATGTGTTGCCTAAAAGTCTTCACTGCATTGACGGAACCTTAAAAGCATCAAATGATGAAGTAGTAACATACCAAAGGAACATCAAGAGGATTATGCAGATGACGCTCACAGTGAGAGATACAACAGCGACGACGACCCAGGGAAGCACTGCGCTGGGTCCATGTTGAGCTGCTATTAGAAAGGACACAATGTAGATTGTATAACTGTTCAACAGTTATATTAATGCCATACATTCTTATTGATATCAGAGATTGGTGATGTGTGTGTGTTCACCTTCTCGCCTCTCTGAAGTTATGACGGTGATGTTCTGTCGCTTTTCCCCAACTTCACTGCTGCTGACACACTGAACAACAGTGTTGCTGTGGTCTTTTACAGTTAGGGTGGCGGTGCTGTGGACTGTGTGGTTGGACACAGTGGTGATAACAGAGTACTCAGCGTGGTTCTCAAACAGCGGCCATTTGATGGTGGGTAAAGGAAACCCCTCACTGATGCACACACAGGTCAGGACCTCTGACTGAACCTCACACATAGAGCCATTTAGGATCTTTAGATACACTGAGGACACACAAGCAGAGTTATAAGATCACAGATTTTTACAAGGTATGTACTACATAAATACAGTAACTACACAGAATCTTTTGTTGTCTTTCATTATCGTCATAAAAGGGGATCTTACATGTCTTACATGTGTCCCCCCCCCCAGTGGGCAACCTCCAGGGTCTGAGAAGTGAAGCCAATGCTGAAGTGTCTTAAACTTGCATTCTTTCTAATAGCCAGCAGGGGGCGACTCCTCTGGTTGCAAAAATAAGTCTGACTGTATAGAAGTCTATGAGAAAATGAGCCTACTTCTCACTTGATTTGTTACCTCAGTAAACATTGTAAACATGAGTTTATGGTCTCAATCGCTAGTTTCAAGTCTTCTTCAATACAGCATGATGTTCATTTAGTAAATTATGGTCCCATTTAGAGTCAAATAGACCATAAAGCAGGGGATGCTTTAGGGTGGGGCTACCTTGTGATTGACAGGTCGCTACCACGGCGTTGTCCGTGTTCTCGTTTTACAACTTTAACCCTTTCACAGTGTGTTTTCAGTTCATGAAAGTTAATTAAAACCTTTCTGGTAGCCTGAAAATGTCTTATTCAGTGTGGTGAATGTTGAGCTGCTATTAGAAAGGACACAATGTAGATTGTATAACTGTTCAACAGTTCGATTAATGCCGTACATTCTTATTGATATCAGAGATTGGTGATGTGTGTGTGTTCACCTTCTCGCCTCTCTGAAGTTATGACGGTCACGTTCTGTCGCATTTCCCCAACTTCATTGCTGCTGACACACTGAACAACAGTGTTGCTGTGGTCTTTTACAGTTAGGGTGGCGGTGCTGTGGACTGTGTGGTTGGACACAGTGGTGATGACAGAGTATTCAGCGTGGTTCTTCAACAGCGGCCATTTGATGGTGGGTAAAGGAAACCCCTCACTGATGCACACACAGGTCAGGACCTCTGACTGAAGCACACATCCTGAGTTTAAGATCTTTGAAAGCCCTGTAAGCACACAGCAGAATCACAACACCACAACAGAATGCTGATAGTGTGAAATGTGAACATGAGCTTCCTTTTAGTACAGTCTACTTACAAGTCACTGCTACATCAGCATACGTAGTCACAGTCTTGTCCAGGTGTTGTGCTGTACAGAAGTACCATCCAGAATCTTCTGCCGTCACATTAGGGATGACAAGTGTGTTGGATCCAGTGTCGTTCTGCGGGTCAGCATCAGGTCCATTGTGTAGGTTTATGTTGGAGCCAAGTATAGTCCATGTGATATGAGACGGAGGAGGAAAACTTTCAACACTGCAAGTTAAATTCAGAGCATCTCCCGTCTTAACAATTTTATCACCAGTGATTACAGGTGTCTTGATATCTGTGGAGCAAATTGTAAACAAAATATCTTAAGTTAAGATACGACAAAGAGGTCAGAAACAGATACAAGATATTTAGTGATTGCATTCATACATTAACTGCCACAGTGTGTTCTTTCTTAAAATCCTACCACTGGAGGGCGCCAACGTCTAAAGATTTTTCAGACTCTACACACAGTGGCTTTAACCAACAACACAAGTTTTTATTATTCTAAACATTTGGCTCCAGTGAGGCTGAGAACCACCTGGAAGCCTTCGTCTTGCCTCCATAGGTCCAAGGACTTTTTTTAAATAATATTTCCATTAGAATCTAAAGCAAAGACACATTTCTTCTGCAGTCAAAGATGTTATTAAAAATGCACATTGAGGTGGAAGTTATTCAGTTAGGGCTGTCAATCAATTGAAATTTTTAATGGGGATTAATCGCATGATTGTCCATAGTTAATCGCAAATTAATCTCACATTTTTTATCTGATCAAAATGTACCTTAAAGGGAGATTTGGCAGGTATTTAATACTCATAACATGGGAGTGGGCAAATCTGCATTTAGCATTAAAAATATGCTCAGATCATAACATGGCAAACTGCAGCCCAAAAGGCAACAACAGCTGTCAGTGTGTCAGTGTGCTGACTTGACTATGACTTGCCCCAAACTGCATGTGATTATCATAAAGTGGGCATGTCTGTAAAGGGGAGACTCGTGGGTACCCAGAGAACCCATTTTCATTCACATATCTTGAGGTCAGAGGTCAAGGGACCCCTTTGAAAATGGCCATGCCAGTTTTTCCTCACCAAAATTAAGCGTAAGTGTGGAGCGTTATTCAGTCATCTAGTATGACACGGTTGGTACCAATTGATTCTTTAGGTTTTCTAGTTTCATCTGATAACAGTATCTTCACTCTAGCTTTAAAACTGAGCCCACTACAACCTAAAAATCGCGAGTTGTGTTAATGTGTTAAAGAAATTAGTGAAGTTAAAACAAAATAAGGAAAACACGTTCAAGTGGTAACTTTGACAGCCCCATATTCAGGATTAATTTGGAAGGCTTATTAAGGCTGTTCTCTGCTCTAAACTCATAATTTCAGTTACCTGATTAGAAGAAAAAGGAAAATACAACAAGAAATGTTCTTTCTTAGAACAGTTATACAATGTACTTACATATCACTGTTACATCAACTTTTTCCACGAGGGTGTTATTCAGATGTTTTGCTCTGCAGACGTACTGTCCAGAATATTCTCTTGTCACGGTAGCGATGGAAAAAGTGCCCATTCCACTTTCTTCCTGTGGGAAGGTCTCAACGTTGTTCTGCAGACCAGTTACAGATTCGTTCTGCAGATTTGTTTCGGTTCCATTTTGCATGTTTTTGTCAGAAGATTTAGTCCATGTGATGAGAGATGGAGGGAAACTGTCAACACTGCAGGTCAGATTCAAAGACTCACCCTCCTTCACACTTGTATTTCCAGTTATTTTAACTTGCTTCACATCTATAAGAAAAATTAATGATTATAAACAATATTGTTGTTGATGTGGTAAAATCCAACACAGCTCAAAAAAGCATTAGAAATGACACAAGAGGACATCTCTTAACATTTTAGATACTGTAGTAAAAAGTAAAGGTGAGAATAAAGTACAGTATTTACTCACAGGTCACATTCAGAGTCGCTGTCTCCTCTGTAGTGATGTTGTTTGTGAAGATGACGCTACAGGTGACCTCAGTGTCGTGGTGCTCAGCTGAAAGGTTAAACATCAAAGTTGAGCTGTGTCTCTGTGTGACAGCAGTCAGGTTCTCGGTCTTAAAAGCTGTGATGTTTCCTGTGATGTGAGAGTCCTTCTCTCCTGCTCCTCTCCACGTCCAGGTGATTTTAGGTTCAGATCCAGAGCAGAGAGCAGGAGCAGTGCAGGTCAGTGTGGTCTGCTGTCCCTCTGTCAGAGGAGGAATCATCACTGTGGGCTTCTGGATCAGATCTAATGGGAGAGCAGTCCATGGGTGGAATCAGGTGAGCAGCCTGAAGGTAACTATTCACTTCAATTTGGGCTAAAGTAATCAGATACTCTGTTAAACATTTCAATGAAGCAATAAGTAGGAGTTATATCAGGAGCTGCTGCAGTTCCTACTGGTTGCCCACAGAGGTCGACAAATACCAAACATTACTTCATTCTCCATTAAGACCATAAATACAGAAAATACCTTTCTGCCTATGAACTGCAGCAACAGTGTCTATGTGCCTATGAAGTTCAGAGGCACAACAATGATAATCTTCACTGTATATATTTATTGTAGCTCTTCCTTACTTTAACAGAGATGATTGTCCTGTGATTGTATGTAAATCCACTGTCACTCCCAAACTGTAAACCATTAACTCTGAGCTGATATGATCCAGAGTCTGACTCAATGACGTCATTGATGATGATGCTGCAGTTCCCCTGACTCACGTCAGGCTCCAACAGTGAAACTCGTCCTTTGAACCCAGACTGAACCTTTTCGTTGTTCTTGTTAGAGTGGAATATGATGTCTGAATAATCACAACTTTGTCTAGATGGTTCACATTTGTATATGAGTATATGTTGGGGTTCAAAGCCAAAACCAGTGGTGAATCTACACGGTATCACAACAGGGAGTCCCACCTCTGCCGTTATATCTCCTTCACTAGGAGTGATACAGAAACCACGTCGACAGATTGATATTCTCCCCACTGATGCTCCTGTTAATGCAAACAGCAAAAGAAAAAACAGGGAGAAGATATTTCAATTTTGACAATACACCATGATATTTAATAAATGATGAAGAAGGGCTATTACTATGCATGTTTTTTAAGCAGCGTTGAGCAGGCAACAAAACAGAATTTCAGCATTTGATGTTCTTTATACATTACATATTTGATAAACAAAATAACCATTTAAAAACTATCTATCCCAGTTAGTTAATAGATGCTGTGAGGATTTCTACTAATGAGCTGGTCGAAAAACTAAATGATTATAAATAAGGCAAAATTATCTGTTTTCTTCATATCTTTAATGTTGGCATCATAACAAGATTATAATAAAGATGCATACCTGTGTCAGCATTGCTGCCTCTCACAGAGAAAAGCAGAGTCGCCCAGATGAGAACAAACATCCTGATTGGATGATTGAGACAGTCAGTATCTCCCTCCACAGGACAAACGTTACACTGAAGGTGCAGTAAACATAAGAGGAACTTCACAGATCGTAATACAGGATGTTGCACGTTTAGTTATTCAATTGTTGCGATATTAACATACTTTACCCAGGGGTGTAACTACTCTGACATTTGTTTAAATAAAGCACTTTGTGACATCTGTTCTCGAAAGATCCTACATTTCTACAATAATTATTACAGCAACTGCAGCTTTGGGCCCCCTGAATCATTTGCTGAACACACCACCAACTGTGATAAATACAAATTATTTCTCCCACCCCCAAGCACTCTTTCTCTAGCACAGTTCACTTTTACTTTACCAGCAAATCCAGGAATATCGAAAGGCAATTTTATGATATTAGTTATGGAAGAATTAATCAGTTCAACAACTTTATATTTTAAACAAAAACACATAAATGTTGTATTTTACCTCTTCCTGTCTCGCTCTCTTCTCTCCTCAGTGATTTCTGCTGGGTGTTTCTGCTCTGAACTGACTCTTCCTCTCCTCACTTTTCTATTTACTCCCTCTTTGTGCAACAACACTGTTTCAGGACGTTTCCCCACACACTGCTGTGCAACATTTCTGCTCTCCTGACACGCTTTTATACACTAATATAATCTCATAATATCACAATATGTGTATTATATACAGTATCTAGTGACAAATTTGAACCTTTAACATTGAATGATGAAAAGCATTTTTTGTTTGCCTGTTTTTTAGATCACATCCATGACTGTGAAGTAATGTGAAAGTTTTTGAAAAGGGAAGTACTGTGTAAATATGTGAATTTCTTTTTTGTAATCCAAAGAAATCGTATTATCTTGAAAAACCAACAAACCAGTACAATCACTGAACACTTCTCCTCAGGTGTTTTTTAATGTGACTTCTTTTTTGAAGTGTTAATATTCAATGACTGTTTGATATATATTGATTCTTAAATCGCCTCACCAATGCACAACACATGACACATACAGCTTACTAGCAAATATCTGCAGTGAAATGTATTAAAAAGACAACTTGTGACAGATGAAGTATATTAAGGACCAAAATATTCAAATAGAAAGCATCTGCTTATAGTATTTCCCCCATTACAACTGCATGCAGCCTTTTAGGAAGCACTTTATGCATTTTTGTGTTTTTCTAGTTTATATTGTGCAACATCTGTACTGTTCTCAGCACAGTCACTGTAATGTTTATTCATTTAAACGTTACCTTATAGGTCACCACTGTGGTCTCCGTATCTCTGATAACTCCCTGTCTGCACTTCAAGGTACTAGATTAAAACTATTTTTAGCAAAGAACTGGCTACAATTTGGTTAGTCATGTACATTTCCATCCCTTTTATTAAATAAATTCAACAATATAATCATGCAATTTTCAACAATTTGTTGTTCTGGAGTACTCATCTAATGTGTTATTGTCCTACTGTACTTCAGTCACTGTGGGTGTATGTGTGTTAATGTCCCAGGCAGCCAAACAGTATTTTGTAGTAACGTAGAAGTGACACAGGATGGCAGTGGCCACATTTGAAGTATTGTATGAGAAATGTGCAAGTCACTGAATTTTCCATAATAAACAATCCTGCAACTTTTCCCCAATAAAAGCCTTGTATGAAGGGGTTAGGTTCACTAAAACGCTAAAAAGCTTTTCATTTGAAATGGATACAGGAAGTATTGAGATTGTAATAACAGCAAAATGCAGGAACAAAAATGTATCACGGCAATCTGGAGCAGATCAGAAAAGCAGGAAGCTTCATACTAAAATATGACCAAATATACAATAAAACAAGAGTGAATTAGAAATGATGGCCCATCTCTATTAAAAGCCTACTTCAAATAAAGGCATTGTACCCTCTTCAGTTCAGGTAGATAAACAGCAAATGGCAAAATGCTACTCAGAAATCTTGAAAATCACATCTCCAGACTTGTTGAGAAATCCACAAAAGCACCAGGTGCTCCAGTGGCCAACAGAAAACAACTGTATTTTACTGTAAATCTCTCAGGTGTGAACAGGGATGATCTGGGTTCAGTTTGACCCTGAACAGCCCAACATATGACGTGCAGATACTACAAGGTGTCTGACAGGTGTGTCAATTTCCCTGATTTGACCTCACAAAAGAGTACGCTTTTAGATAGGGTTGACAATGTTGGAGAGCTAGCAGAATTTGAAAGTAGCATGCCTCAGGAGCTCCGTCTAAACCCAATTCCCCCCCTCCCCTCGAAACTCCTTCCAAGGCAACGCCCCCCACACACATGCACAAGCACCGCCGCTTCGTAACTACTTCACAGACACAGAGCGGAGAGAGGACCTCAACTCAACAACGCTACCTCATGACAAGTAACCTGTGCAGTGCTACTGCAGGGCTGAGTTTTCTCTTCCATTCTCCGGGAAACGTGCGGCGGCGACGCGCTTTGAGTTCAGGCTGGTGCACGCCAAGGGTAGAGAACGAGCAGGGAGGCAGGGAGGCATCTGATTGGTTCTTTACAACTGGGTGCAGAGGCAGTGATTGGTAGACGTTTTTACAGGATTACAGCAGCTACAGATGACGGATCTTTTCCGATCTTTTTTCAGAGCTCATAAGTAATGGATCACTGTCGGGGTGTAAAGACCATTTCAACCAATATCACAAATAGTGTATACTGGAGAACATCATCAACCCTGCCTTTAACACAAGTAATTGTGTCAAATAGATTGTAAGAACAAGGCCAACAAAGCTGAACAAATAAAAGGTAAAGAAAAATCATGTACACAATATGTGAAAGAAATAGGTGTAAAGATCCATATAAGCACCAATTAACATTAAATAAAATGTCTATACAAGTCAAGTGTTTCTGTAAGTTGTATACAATATATAAATAACGAAATACATAAATATTGAATAGGCTACATGGAGTGGGTGAATATGTACAGCATATATATATATGTCTAGTATATAAAGCGTGTAGGATTTATATTGGCAGTGACAATGCATGATGATACGCTGAAAACAGCGTGCAGTTTAAACCGTAAAATATAATCTATAATGGAAGCAGGTGAATCTATAAGTGTGTATAAGCGTTCATCCAAGTGATGGGAAGAAATTGCTATGAGGTATGAACATACATGCAAAATGAAGCTAATAAAAGGGAAAGGTATACATTCAAACTGACAGTAAAAAGGAAAATTGTTTACTAGCAGTGATATGGTGTGGGGGAAGAATATGGTGAAGTGAGACAAGACCTTAATAATGTTGCAAAATGTGACCATATATCAGACTGGTCAACTTCAGGATAAAAAATTACATAAAAATGTACAGTATCATATACCAAATACATAACTCAGACACCCTTGGCATCTGGGATGCAAAAATAGCCAACAAGTAGCATCAATCATTTGTTACAAAGCTCAAAAATGCAAAGCAAGAATGGAAAAAATCCCAACAAGTACCAACAATCTGGCTACAACTAGAGCTGCAACGATTAATCCATTAATTGATTAGTTGTCAACTATTAAATTAACCGCCAACTATTTTGATAATCGATTAATCGGTTTGAGTACATTTAAAAAAAAAAAAAAAAAGTTAAAATTCTCTGATTCTCTTAAAAGTGAATATTTTCTGGTTTCTTTACTCCTCTATGGCAGTAAACTGAATATCTTTGAGTTGTGGACAAAACAAGACATTTGAGGACGTCATCTTGGGCTTTGGGAAACACTGAACAACATTTTATAGACCAAGAAACTAATTGACTAATGGCGAAAATAATCGATAGATTAATCGACAATGAAAATAATAGTTAATTGCAGCCCTACTACAAACTATCAGAAATCACACATGGCTAAAGATGTGACTGGAAAGTGATGAGAAGTATCTAAGTACATCTACTCGAGTACTGTATTTAAACATCTGTACTTGAGTATTTCCATTTTAAAAACCTTCTTCACTACATTGCAGAGGAAAACATTGTACTTTTCATTTCATATATTTGATTACTAACATGTACTTAGATACTTTGCTGAAAAGATTTCAGACAAAACCTATAAAATTAATTGTTATACATACAAAAATCTACATATAACATATAAAGTAGCGTTAGCTAGTACACATTAGCTCCACTAGCCTACAACAGTAATGTTTTAGACAACTAACGTTGGATACTTTAATAAGTAGGTAGGCTACTATTTGGATGCAGAACTTTGATAATGAATGAGAATAATAATAATAATATTAATAATAATAATACACGTTATTTCTATAGCACTTTTCCAAACAACGCTACAAAGTGCTTTACGAGACAAAAAATAAAAATGGCAGACAATGATAAAAACAATTTTATACAAAAGTTACACAAACTTGTGAACTGGAGCTACATATGAGAAAAAGTACAATAAAACAATATATAAAATAATTAAAATAATTTATAAAACAAAACTTAAAAGAATGCCTTAGTATATAAATAGGTTTTAAGTAGGTTAAAAATAGTAGGTTATAAATAGGTTTCCTCACGCTGTGAGGAATGCTGCTAATGAACTGATAAATTCATAGTGGAAAAAACTGAATAATGTAAAGTGGAAGCACCTCAGAAAGGATATTTATCATGGCCAATTATTGATCACTGTTTTGTTAGATAGATATGTCATACTCATAAAATCTTAGACATGTTGAAAATCAGTCAGAGGAAGTAGCATCTTCTACTACACTCAGTGGAAGCTGACACTTGTTAGTTCAGACGTGGAATAACATCATACTCTGGTGATGGGTCTGTTTTCTGCAGTGACATGTAAGTTCTGTCCTCTCGGTTTGGCTCCGTCTTTTTTCTTGTGTTCCTTTGGAGAGAAGAAAGAGTGAGACATGATGTGTTTTCTAAAAGTCTTCACTGCATTGACGGAACCTTCAAAGCATGTAATGATGAAGTAGTAACATACCAAAGGAACATCAAGAGGATTATGCAGATGACGTTCACGATGAGAGATACAACAGCGACGACGACCCAGGGAAGCACTGCACTGAATCCATGTTGAGCTGCTATTAGAAAGGACACAATGTACATTGTATAACTGTTCAACAGTTATATTAAAGCCGTACATTCTTATTGATATCAGAGATTAGTGATGTGTGTGTGTTCACCTTCTCGACTCTCTGAAGTTATGACGGTCACGTTCTGTCGCATTTCCCCAACTTCACTGCTGCTGACACACTGAACAACAGTGTTGCTGTGGTCTTTTACAGTTAGGGTGGCGGTGCTGTGGACTGTGTGGTTGGACACAGTGGTGATAACAGAGTACTCAGCGTGGTTCTCCAACAGCGGCCATTTGATGTTGGGTAAAGGAAACCCCTCACTGATGCACACACAGGTCAGGACCTCTGACTGAACCTCACATGCAGAGCTACTTAGGATCCTTGGTAAAACTGCAAAGATAAAAGAAGAATCTCAGCAACACAGCAAACATACAGTAACACCGTGTCCTGACTGGATGCGAGCGTCGGACTATCGCGCCGCATCACGTAGCATCTCTGTCCACACTGAATCTGTTAAATTATGCACTTGTGTCCTACATCATGTAAAGAAACCACGTAGGCTACATATCAGCTGTGTGCTCCGTATCAGACTGGAGACGTAACCACTTAAAAGATGGTTAGTAGTACCTGCTATCTACATTTGTAGCCTACTTTTTAAAGAGAAAACACACATTCTATATTGTGAGATTTAGTGGAAATGACATACAATATAGCCCGCTGTGCATCTTGCTCATGCCCGGGATGCGATAACACCACAGGTAGTGACACAGACAGGTGCTAAGATACGGTAAACAGGCAGTTAAACAACAGATTAATATAACATTCTGACTGATGTCTTCATTATTAAGTTACTAAAGACCAATTGTGGATGTTTCATTCACCAGCTGTTGTCCCTGCTCAGCCTGCTGTATAGTGTAACATTAGTTCATTGTGTTTTCCAAAATACTGAACAAAATAATCCAAACAAGTAGAAGAAGTAAGATGTAAGAGGAGCACAGGATGCTTTTTACTCCCTTGGTCCTTTAATGCACCCGGTTTGTACTGTAGGCCTACTTTCTCTCATTTTTTTTCTATTGAGCTAGATTAAAAAAAACACAAACGGGAGCGGATCGAAACGAGGCTTCGCACTGAAATACTGTAGTGACGGCCCACATTTCCCATAGTTTCCATCGTTGTCACTTTTAGTGTTTGTGTTTTGTTTTAACTATTAGTGCTGTTTTATTTCTTGACACAAGGTAACTCGTAAAAAAAATTTCTCTGGTGGACACTATGCATATAACTCTCAACGCGAGCGACAGTAACGCCGGGAACGCACTGGACGCATGGTGGCCGTGGCGTCTGCGTCGCGTGGTGGCTGCATGATTGAGGCGTCGGTCATCCACATCAGCTGCGTTTCAGCTGCGTGTCAGCTGCATGTCTGCTGCGTTTCTGCTGCTGCTGCCAGCCCTTTCTTTCTACATAGAGTTTGCCTTTCATAATAGCCATTTCATTTCATTATAAATATAATTGATATTTATTTTAGACAGAGAAAAGTTGAGAAACGTGTGGTAATTTGTAAATAATAGTAATAAACCACAATTAAAACCCGTACTACATTCATTCATGGAGTTCTCCAAGTCACTGCCTGTTCCACAGCACTGTCTGCACATATTTCAGAATAAAAGCCTTGTGTTAACAAATGAAGGTATTCTGTCCACAGAAAAAACGCTTGAGGGCTTTTATTTTGAAATGAAAGCAGGAAGTGTTGATTTAAAAACAAGACTTTACTTTTTTTCATCTCGGTAACATTTTCTACAGATAGAGACAGGTAAACTGTAGTAATCTTGCTGATATGATGTCATTATATTGTCAATAGATCGCTTTCTCTGTCTGTTGCTGCTGTGAACCGTGCGCGGCTCACGTCATAAATAGGCGAGACCTCGGAGCTTTAGAAGAGACGCAGCTCTCACGCCGGCAGTGTGGCTGCTCTAACCTGTTAACACGGACGCCGAAATAAAAAAACAACAGGTAACGCAGCCGCCACGCGGCCACAACGCGCCCAGTGCGTTCCCGGCGTTAGGTCACTCCAATAGAAAACAATGTATTCAAGCTGATTTGGTCGCTTGCGTCGCATCCAGTTAGGACACGGTGTAACACGAGATGAACACATCTATGAGACAAAATGATTATATAAAATGTTATAGCGTCACTAATTCCCAACTTTCCTGCAGGAACACTGTTCATGTTGTAAAATTAAACAGTTCAGGAAACCATCAGAAATGACATGACAGCAAATCTATTAGCAAACATTTCAGATTGTAAAAAGTAAAGGTGAGAATAAAGTATACTAAGTTTTACTCACAGGTCATATTCAGAGTAACTGTCTCCTCTGTAGTGATGCTGTTTGTGTAGCTGACCTTACAGGTGACCTCAGTGCCGTGGTGCTCAGCTGAAAGGTTAAACATCAAAGTTGAGCTGTGTCTCTGTGTGACAGCAGTCAGGTTCTCGGTCTTAAAAGCTGTGATGTTTCCTGTGATGTGAGAGTCCTTCTCTCCTGCTCCTCTCCACGTCCAGGTGATGTTAGGTTCAGATCCAGAGCAGAGAGCAGGAGCAGTGCAGGTCAGTGTGGTCTGCTGTCCCTCTGTCAGAGGAGGAATCATCACTGTGGGCTTCTGGATCAGATCTAATGGGAGAGCAGTCCATGGGTGGAATCAGGTGAGCAGCCTGAAGGTAACTATTCACTTCAATTTGGGCTAAAATAATCAGATACTCTGTTAAACATTTCAATGAAGCAGTAAGTAGGAGTTATATCAGGAGCTGCTGCAGTTCCTACTGGTTGCCCACAGAGGTCGACAAATACCAAACATTACTTCATTCTGCATTAAAGTGGCAGTAGGCAACAATTTTTGGGCATAATTTGGCAAAAATTCCATAATAACCTTTCAGCATATTGTAATTCAAGTGTTCTGAGAGAAAACTAGACTTCTGCTCCTCATCATGGCTCTGATTTCAGGCTTTAGAAAAATCTAGCCCGTGACGGCAGATTTTGACCAATCACAGGTCATTTCAGAGAGAGAGAGCGTTCCTATTGGCTGTGCTCCGTTCATGTGACCAGAACTTGGCTTCCTTCAACAGATTTTACAATGGCGGCTGCATCACAAACTTTCTCATTTTACAGCTAAACAGTGACTACAAGATGATTCTGAAAACATTTGAGGTGAGAAGTAGTCATTACAGTAACAGAATATTGATTCATATCTGATCAGCGCTGCCTAGTTTGACCGTTTGGTCGGAGTTCACGAGTGATTGACAGCCGGCTCTCATAGACTGCAGCTGGACAGCGGACCTTGTTTTCCTCCAGTAAGTGAAATCCTTCAGATGCCGTTAGGAGCACCGGAGGACACAGTAGGACACAGAGGAACAGGATTTTTTTCAGGTTACCTGTTTCATGTACTACTGTCACGATATAGCAGCCGTTTTCTAAAAATAACTTTTTTAAATCATATTTGCGCCAATATCGCATACTGCAGCTTTAAGACTATAAATACAGTAAATACCTTTCTGCCTATGAACTGCAGCAACAGTGTCTATGTGCCTATGCAGTTCAGAGGCACAACAATGATCATCTTCACTGTATATATTTATTGTAGCTCTTCCTACCTTTAACAGAGACGATTGTCCTGGGATTGTATGTATATCCACTGTCACTCCCAGACAGGAAACCATTAACTCTGAGCTGATATGATCCAGAGTCTGACTCAGTGACGTCATTGATGATGATGCTGCAGTTCCCCTGACTCACGTCAGGCTCCAACAGTGAAACTCGTCCTTTGAACCCAGACTGAACCTTTTCGTTGTTCTTGTTAGAGTGGAATATGATGTCTGAATCATCACATCTTCGTTTAGATGGTTCACATTTGTGCCAAACTAAATGTTGGGGTGTAAAACTGTTGCTGGTGGTGAAAGAACACGGTATCACAACACAGAGTCCAGCCTCTGCTGTTATTTCTCCTTCACTAAGAGTGATACAGAATCCTTGTGTACAGTCTCTTCTCCCCACTGATGCTCCTGTTAATGCAAACAGCAAAAAGAAAAAACAGGGAGAAGATATTTCAATTTTGACAATACACCATGATATTTAATAAATGATGAAGAAAGGGCTATTACTATGCATGTTTTTTAAGCAGCGTTGAGCAGGCAACAAAACAGAATTTCAGCATTTGTATTTCTTTATCCATTACATATTTGATAAACAAAATAACCATTTAAAAACTATCTATCCCAGTCAGTTATAGATGCTGTGAGGAATGCTACTAATGAGCTTGTTGAAAAACTAAATGACTATTTATCAGGCAAAATTATCTATTTTCTTCATATCTTTAATGTTGGCATTATAACAAGATTATAATAAAGATGCATACCTGTGTCAGCATTGCTGCCTCTCACAGAGAAAAGCAGAGTCGCCCAGATGAGAACAATCATCCTGATTGGATGATTGAGACAGTCAGTGTCTCCCTCCACAGGACAAACGTTACACTGAAGGTGCAGTAAACATAAGAGGAACTTCACAGATCGTAATACAGGATGTTGCACGTTTAGTTATTCCATTGTTGCGATATTAACATACTTTACTCAGGGGTGTAACTACCCTGACATTTGTTTAAATAAAGCACTTTGTGACATCTGTTCTCGAAAGATCCTACATTTCTACAATAATTATTACAGCAACTGCAGCTTTGGGCCCCCTGAATCATTTACTGAATACACCACCATCTGTGATAAATACAAATTATTTCTCCCACCCCCAAGCACTCTTTCTCTAGCACAGTTCACTTTTACTTTACCAGCAAATCCAGGAATATTGAAAGGCAATTTTATGATATTAGTTATGGAAGAATTAATCAGTTCAACAACTTTATATTTTAAACAAAAACACATAAATGTTGTATTTTACCTCTTCCTGTCTCGCTCTCTTCTCTCCTCGGTGATCTCTGCTGAATCTTTCTGCTCTGAACTGACTCTTCCTCTCCTCACTTTTCTATTTATTCCCTCTTTGTGCAACAAAACGGTTTCAGGAAGTTTCCCCACACACTGCTGAGCAACATTTCTGCTCTCCTGACAGGCTTTTATACACTAATATAATCTCATAATATCACAATATGTGTATCATACTGTATATCTAGTGACACATTTGAACCTTTAACATTGAATGATGAAAAGCATTTTTTGTTTGCCTGTTTTTTAGATCACATCCATGACTGTGAAGTAATGTGAACGTTTTTGAAAAGGGAAGTACTGTGTAAATATGTGAATTTCTTTTTTTGTAATCCAAAGAAATTGTATTATCTCGAGAAACCAACAAACCAGTACAATCACTGAACACTTCTCCTCAGGTGTTTTTTATGTGACTTCTTTTTTGAGGGGTTAATATTCAATGACTGTTTGATATATATAGCTTCTTAAATCACCTCAACAATGCACAACACATGACACATACAGCTTACTAGCAAATATCTGCAGCGAAATGTATTAAAAGACAACTTGTGACAGATGAAGTGCATTAAGTACTCAAATATTCAAATAGAAAGCATCTGCTTACATGCAATATTTCCTCCATTACAATCGCATGCAGCCTTTTAAGAAGCACTTCTGCATTATTGTGTTTTTCTAGTTCATATTGTGCAACATCTGTACTGTTCTCAGCACAGTCACTGTAGTGTTTATTCATTTAAACATTGTCAACACAGATGCTCCATCGATAACTTCCTGTTTGCACTTTACGGTTCTAGATTAACACTATTTTTAGCAAAGAACTGGCTACAATTTGGTCTCATTAACTTACTATACGTTTGCATATTGACCACTCATAGAACATGTAAATGACTGAGTTACTGGAGGTTAGAAAAGCAGACTACATATATGTCTAAATCAATACGTCTGTATAATTAACATTATAGCAATCAGTTGTGAAATCTTAATTTAAGCAAGGTTAGGTTTAAACCTAGCATATGGCTGGACCGCGTATGGTCAATGTGCTAAACTGTGGCCAAATTATTACACTGACAGTCTATAATGTGTACCAGTGTCTATAATGTGAATTCCTAGAATTTCAATTTTCTGTAGTGGTCCCAGTAGTATTTGTTTTTAAAATACTGAAGTAGCGTACCATTTGAAGTAGGGGTGGGGAAAAAAAAAAAAATCGATACAGCATATCGCAATATTTTACGTGGCAATATTGTATTGACAAACAGACGTTAAGTATCAGTTTTTTATTATATAAACTATTAACCTCTTAATCCTCCTGACAATCCCACTATTCTCTCTTTCAGAGGTTGTAGCGGGCTCAGTCTTAGAGCTAGAGTCAAGATACTGGTTTCAAAAGTAACTAGAATTGCACTCGGAGAGCGCAGACCTCCGCCAAGGCGTGACATTAAAAACAGCTCACAGCTGGTGGTACCGTGAGGTGGTCGGCTTTTATTAACACGGTGTGTTTCCATGTAATGTATCGGCGGATGCCTCTCTCATTCAGCAGCCTTGTTATGTCTGTATAACTTTACACTACGTTGTCTCTCATCCCGTCATCTACAGCTTTGTTCTTTCTCACCGCAGACGGCCAGCAGCTTCCGCACACACATCCACACACGTATCTCTCTGCTCTCAGAAGGAGGCGGGGTCACGTGTCATCAGTTGCACTGCGCATGTGTTACACCCTGTTGTTTTAATGCTCAGGCTGATCGGAATCCTTAAAAATATTCCTGAATCCGGATCATGATCCGGATCGCCACCAAAATTGTGGATTGTTCATTGTGCCACACCCCAACCCTCCAAACAATTTCATTCAAATCCATCACGGACATTTGGAGTAATCCTGCTAACAAACAAACAAACAAACCAACAAACCAACGCCGGTGAAAACATAACCTCCTTCCTAGGCCTTCTGCCTTGGCGTAGGTAACTAGAAAAGCTAAGGAATCGAATGGTATCATGTTAGCTTGTCAGGACGAACGCTAAATAACGCTCCAAAGATAAGCAAAATTTTGGTGAGGAAAAATTGGCATGGACATTTTCAAAGAGGTCCCTTGACCTCTGACCTCAAGATATGTGAATGAAAACTGAGATGAACAGTGAAAACAGAAAAAAGATGTTGAAAAACAGTTGAAAAAAGATTGTATCGTGACATAAAGCTGCAGTGGGTAGAATTGGAGCAAATATGACTGAAAAACAAAAACAATTGTCACTATATCCTGACAGTAGTGCATGAGACAGGTAATCTGAAAAAAATCATGTGCCTCTTTGTCCTCCGGTGCTCCTAATGGCATCTGTAAGATTTCACAGACTGGAGGAAAACAACCAATCAGAGCTGATCCGGAGCCTTGCTGTCTCTGAGCAGCTGTCAATCACTCGTGAACTCTGATCAAACAGTCAAACTAGGCAGCGCTGATCAAAATGAATCAATATTCTATTACTTTAACGCCTATTTCTCTCCTCAAATGTCTTCAGAAACATCTTGTAGTGTACTGTTTAGCTGTAAAATGAGAAAGTTTGTGACACGGCAGCCATGTTGAGATCAGTTGAGGAAAAACAAAGCACCGCCCACCAGCCAGTAAAAAGCTTTTAATTTGAAACGGATACAGGACGTATTGAGATTGTAATAACAGCAAAATGCAGGAACAAAAATGTATCAGGGTAATCTGGAGTAGATCAGAAAAGCAGGAAGCTTCATACTAAAATATGACCAAATATACAATAAAACAAGAGTAAATTAGAAATGACGGCCCATCTCTATTAAAAGCCTGCTTCAGATAAAGACATTGTACCCTCTTCAGTTCAGGTAAATAAACAGCAAATGGCAAAACGCTACTCAAAAATCTTGAAAATCACATCTCCAGACTTGTTGAGAAATCTACAAAAGCACCAGGTGCTCCAGTGGCTCACTGCCCAACAGAAAACAACTGTATTTTACTGTAAATCTCTCAGGTGTGAACAGGATGATCTGGGTTCAGTTTGACCCTGAACAGCCCAACACATATGACATGCAAATACTACAAGGTGTCTGACAGGTGTGTCAATTTCCCTGATTTGACCTCACAAAAGAGTACGCTTTTAAATGTAAGTTTAACACAGGTAATTGTGTCAAATACTGTACTTTTATATTATATTTATATAGCCTTCAGGAGCAATTTGGGGTTAAGTATCTTGCTCAAGAGCACTTCGACGTGTGGACTGGAGGAGTGATTATACTGAAATAATACGTTCTCAGTGATCTTCCCCTGGGTCAATTAAGGCTGAAGTGAAATGAAATGTAAAATAATAATCTTAAAAAAAAAATAAACTAAGACATGTCATACTCATAAAATCTTAGACATGTTGAAAATCAGTCACAGTATGGAAGTAGCATCTTCTACTACACTCAGTGGAAGCTGACACTTGTTAGTTCAAACGTGGAATAACATCATACTCTGGTCCTCTTGGTTTGGTTTCACCTTTATTCTTGTGTTCCTTTGGAGAGAAGAAAGAGTGAGACATGATGTGTTGCCTAAAAGTCTTCACTGCATTGACGGAACCTTAAAAGCATCAAATGATGAAGTAGTAACATACCAAAGGAACATCAAGAGGATTATAAAGATGACGCTCACAGTGAGAGATACAACAGCGACGACGACCCAGGGAAGCACTGCGCTGGGTCCATGTTGAGCTGCTATTAGAAAGGACACAATGTAGATTGTATAACTGTTCAACAGTTATATTAATGCCATACATTCTTATTGATATCAGAGATTGGTGATGTGTGTGTGTTCACCTTCTCGCCTCTCTGAAGTTATGACGGTGACGTTCTGTCGCATTTCCCCAACTTCACTGCTGCTGACACACTGAACAACAGTGTTGCTGTGGTCTTTTACAGTTAGGGTGGCGGTGCTGTGGACTGTGTGGTTGGACACAGTGGTGATAACAGAGTACTCAGCGTGGTTCTCAAACAGCGGCCATTTGATGGTGGGTAAAGGAAACCCCTCACTGATACACACACAGGTCAGGACCTCTGACTGAACCTCACACATAGAGCCATTTAGGATCTTTAGATACACTGAGGACACACAAGCAGAGTTATAAGATCACAGATTTTTACAAGGTATGTACTACATAAATACAGTAACTACACAGAATCTTTTGTTGTCTTTCATTATCGTCATAAAAGGGGATCTTACATGTCTTACATGTGTCCCCCCCCCCAGTGGGCAACCTCCAGGGTCTGAGAAGTGAAGCCAATGCTGAAGTGTCTTAAACTTGCATTCTTTCTAACAGCCAGCAGGGGGCGACTCCACTGGTTGCTAAAAGAAGTCTGACTGTATAGAAGTCTATGAGAAAATGAGCCTACTTCTCACTTGATTTGTTACCTCAGTAAACATTGTAAACATGAGTTTATGGTCTCAATCGCTAGTTTCAAGTCTTCTTCAATACAGCATGATGTTCATTTAGTAAATTATGGTCCCATTTAGAGTCAAATAGACCATAAAGCAGGGGATGCTTTAGGGCGGGGCTACCTTGTGATTGACAGGTCGCTACCACGGCGTTGTCTGTGTTCTCGTTTTACAACTTTAACCCTTTCACAGTGTGTTTTCAGTTCATGAAAGTTAATTAAAACCTTTCTGGTAGCCTGAAAATGTCTTATTCAGTGTGGTGAATGTTGAGCTGCTATTAGAAAGGACACAATGTAGATTGTATAACTGTTCAACAGTTCGATTAATGCCGTACATTCTTATTGATATCAGAGATTGGTGATGTGTGTGTGTTCACCTTCTCGCCTCTCTGAAGTTATGACGGTCACGTTCTGTCGCATTTCCCCAACTTCATTGCTGCTGAAACACTGAACAACAGTGTTGCTGTGGTCTTTTACAGTTAGGGTGGCGGTGCTGTGGACTGTGTGATTGGACACAGTGGTGATAACAGAGTACTCAGCGAGGTTCTTCAACAGCGGCCATTTGATGGTGGGTAAAGGAAACCCCTCACTGATGCACACACAGGTCAGGACCCCCGACTGAAGCACACATCCTGAGTTTAAGATCTTTGAAAGCCCTGTAAGCACACAGCAGAATCACAACACCACAACAGAAAGCTGATAGTGTGAAAAGTGAACATGAACTTCCTTTTAGTACAGTCTACTTACAAGTCACTGCTACATCAGCATACGTAGTCACAGTCTTGTCCAGGTGTTGTGCTGTACAGATGTACCGTCCAGAATCTTCTGCCGTCACATTAGGGATGACAAGTGTGTTGGATCCAGTGTCGTTCTGCGGGTCAGCATCAGGTCCATTGTGTAGGTTTATGTTGGAGCCAAGTATAGTCCATGTGATATGAGATGGAGGAGGAAAACTTTCAACACTGCAGGTTAAATTCAGAGCATCTCCCGTCTTAACAATTTTATCACCAGTGATTACAGGTGTCTTTATATCTGTGGAGCAAATTGTAAACAAAATATCTTAAGTTAAGATACGACAAAGAGGTCAGAAACAGATACAAGATATTTAGTGATTGCATTCATACATTAACTGCCACAGTGTGTTCTTTCTTAAAATCCTACCACTGGAGGGCGCCAACGTCTAAAGATTTTTCAGACTCTACACACAGTGGCTTTAACCAACAACACAAGTTTTTATTATTCTAAACATTTGGCTCCAGTGAGGCTGAGAACCACCTGGAAGCCTTCGTCTTGCCTCCATAGGTCCAAGGACTTTTTTTAAATAATATTTCCATTAGAATCTAAAGCAAAGACACATTTCTTCTGCAGTCAAAGATGTTATTAAAAATGCACATTGAGGTGGAAGTTATTCAGTTAGGGCTGTCAATCAATTGAAATTTTTAATGGCGATTAATCGCATGATTGTCCATAGTTAATCGCAAATTAATCTCACATTTTTTATCTGATCAAAATGTACCTTAAAGGGAGATTTGGCAGGTATTTAATACTCATAACATGGGAGTGGGCAAATCTGCATTTAGCATTAAAAATATGCTCAAATCATAACATGGCAAACTGCAGCCCAAAAGGCAACAACAGCTGCCAGCAGTGTGCTGACTTGACTATGACTTGCCCCAAACTGCATGTGATTATCATAAAGTGGGCATGTCTGTAAAGGGGAGACTCGTGGGTACCCATAGAACCCATCTTCATTCACATATCTTGAGGTCAGAGGTCAAGGGACCCCTTTGAAAATGGCCATGCCAGTTTTTCCTCACCAAAATTAAGCGTAAGTTTGGAGCGTTATTCAGTCATCTAGTATGACACGGTTGGTACCAATTGATTCTTTAGGTTTTCTAGTTTCATATGATAACAGTATCTTCACTCTAGCTTTAAAACTGAGCCCACTACAACCTAAAAATCGCGAGTTGTGTTAATGTGTTAAAGAAATTAGTGAAGTTAAAACAAAATAAGGAAAACACGTTCAAGTGGTAACTTTGACAGCCCCATATTCAGGATTAATTTGGAAGGCTTATTAAGGCTGTTCTCTGCTCTAAACTCATAATTTCAGTTACCTGATTAGAAGAAAAAGGAAAATACAACAAGAAATGTTCTTTCTTAGAACAGTTATACAATGTACTTACATATCACTGTTACATCAACTTTTTCCACGAGGGTGTTATTCAGATGTTTTGCTCTGCAGACGTACTGTCCAGAATATTCTCTTGTCACGGTAGCGATGGAAAAAGTGCCCATTCCACTTTCTTCCTGTGGGAAGGTCTCAACGTTGTTCTGCAGACCAGTTACAGATTCGTTCTGCAGATTTGTTTCGGTTCCATTTTGCATGTTTTTGTCAGAAGATTTAGTCCACGTGATGAGAGATGGAGGGAAACTGTCAACACTGCAGGTCAGATTCAGAGACTCACCCTCCTTCACACTTGTATTTCCAGTTATTTTAACTTGCTTCACATCTATAAGAAAAATTAATGATTATAAACAATATTGTTGTTGATGTGGTAAAATCCAACACAGCTCAAAAAAGCATTAGAAATGACACAAGAGGACATCTCTTAACATTTTAGATACTGTAGTAAAAAGTAAAGGTGAGAATAAAGTACAGTATTTACTCACAGGTCACATTCAGAGTCACTGTCTCCTCTGTAGTGATGTTGTTTGTGTAGCTGACCTTACAGGTGACCTCAGTGTCGTGGTGCTCAGCTGAAAGGTTAAACATCAAAGTTGAGCTGTGTCTCTGTGTGACAGCAGTCAGGTTCTCGGTCTTGAAAGCTGTGATGTTTCCTGTGATGTGAGAGTCCTTCTCTCCTGCTCCTCTCCACGTCCAGGTGATGTTAGGTTCAGATCCAGAGAAGAGAGCAGGAGCAGTGCAGGTCAGTGTGGTCTGCTGTCCCTCTGTCAGAGGAGGAATCATCACTGTGGGCTTCTGGATCAGATCTAATGGGAGAGCAGTCCATGAGTGGAATCAGGTGAGCAGCCTGAAGGTAACTATTCACTTCAATTTGGGCTAAAGTAATCAGATACTCTGTTAAACATTTCAATGAAGCAATAAGTAGGAGTTATATCAGGAGCTGCTGCAGTTCCTACTGGTTGCCCACAGAGGTCGACAAATACCAAACATTACTTCATTCTCCATTAAGACTATAAATACAGTAAATACCTTTCTGCCTATGAACTGCAGCAACAGTGTCTATGAGCCTATGCAGTTCAGAGGCACAACAATCATCATCTTCACTGTATATATTTATTGTCGCTCTTCCTACCTTTAACAGAGACGATTATCCTGTGATTGTATGTAAATCCACTGTCACTCCCAAACTGTAAACCATTAACTCTGAGCTGATATGATCCAGAGTCTGACTCAATGACGTCATCGATGATGATGCTGCAGTTCCCCTGACTCACGTCAGGCTCCAACAGTGAAACTCGTCCTTTGAAACCAGACTGAACCTTTTCGTTGCTCTTGTTAGAGTGGAATATGATGTCTGAATAATCACAACTTTGTCTAGATGGTTCACATTTGTACCAAAGTATATGTTGGGGTTCAAAGCCAAAACCAGTGGTGAATCTACACGGTATCACAACACAGAGTCCAACCTCTGCCGTTATATCTCCTTCACTAGGAGTGATACAGAAACCATGTCGACAGATTGATATTCTCCCCACTGATGCACCTGTTAATGCAAACAGCAAAAGAAAAAACAGGGAGAAGATATTTCAATTTTGACAATACACCATGATATTTAATAAATGATGAAGAAGGGCTATTACTATGCATGTTTTTTAAGCAGCGTTGAGCAGGCAACAAAACAGAATTTCAGCTTTTGTACTTCTTTATCCATTACATATTTGATAAACAAAATAACCATTTAAAAACTATCTATCCCAGTTAGTTAATAGATGCTGTGAGGATTTCTACTAATGAGCTGGTCGAAAAACTAAATGACTATTAATAAGGCAAAATTATCTATTTTCTTCATATCTTTAATGTTGGCATTATAACAAGATTATAATAAAGATGCATACCTGTGTCAGCATTGCTGCCTCTCACAGAGAAAAGCAGAGTCGCCCAGATGAGAACAAACATCCTGATTGGATGATTGAGACAGTCAGTGTCTCCCTCCACAGGACAAACGTTACACTGAAAGTGCAGTAAACATAAGAGGAACTTCACAGATCGTAATACAGGATGTTGCACGTTTAGTTATTCAATTGTTGCGATATTAACATACTTTACCCAGGGGTGTAACTACTCTGACATTTGTTTAAATAAAGCACTTTGTGACATCTGTTCTCGAAAGATCCTACATTTCTACAATAATTATTACAGCAACTGCAGCTTTGGGCCCCCTGAATCATTTGCTGAACACACCACCAACTGTGATAAATACAAATTATTTCTCCCACCCCCAAGCACTCTTTCTCTAGCACAGTCCACTTTTACTTTACCAGCAAATCCAGGAATATTGAAAGGATATTTTATGATATTAGTTATGGAAGAATTAATCAGTTCAACAACTTTATAATTTAAACAAAAACACATAAATGTTGTATTTTACCTCTTCCTGTCTCGCTCTCTTCTCTCCTCAGTGATTTCTGCTGGGTGTTTCTGCTCTGAACTTACTCTTCCTCTCCTCACTTTTCTATTTACTCCCTCTTTGTGCAACAACACGGTTTCAGGACGTTTCCCCACACACTGCTGTGCAACATTTCTGCTCCCCTGACAGGCTTTTATACACTAATATAATCTCATAATATCACAATATGTGTATTATATACAGTATCTAGTGACAAATTTGAACCTTTAACATTGAATGATGAAAAGCATTTTTTGTTTGCATGTTTTTTTAGATCATCTCCATGACTGTGAAGTATTGTGAAAGTTTTTGAAAAGGGAAGTACTGTGTAAATATGTGCAATTTTTTTTTTGTAATCCAAAGAAATCGTATTATCTTGAAAAACCAACAAACCAGTACAATCACTGAACACTTCTCCTCAGGTGTTTTTTAATGTGACTTCTTTTTTGAAGTGTTAATATTCAATGACTGTTTGATATATATAGATTCTTAAATCGCCTCACCAATGCACAACACATGACACATACAGCTTACTAGCAAATATCTGCAGTGAAATGTATTAAAAGACAACTTGTGACAGATGAAGTGCATTAAGTACCAAAATATTCAAATAGAAAGCATCTGCTTATAGTATTTCCCCCATTACAACTGCATGCAGCCTTTTAGGAAGCACTTTATGCATTTTTGTATTTTTCTAGTTTATATTGTGCAACATCTGTACTGTTCTCAGCACAGTCACTGTAATGTTTATTCATTTAAACATTACCTTATAGGGCACCACTGTGGTCTCCGTATCTCTGATAACTCCCTGTCTGCACTTCAAGGTACTAGATTAAAACTATTTTTAGCAAAGAACTGGCTACAATTTGGTCAGTCATGTACATTTCCATCCCTTTAATTAAATAAATTCAACAATATAATCATGCAATTTTCAACAATTTGTTGTTCTGGAGTACTCATCTAATGTGTTATTGTCCTACTGTACTTCAGTCACTGTGGGTGTATGTGTGTTAATGTCCCAGGCAGCAAAACAGTATTTTGTTGTAACGTAGAAGTGACACAGGATGGCAGTGGCCACATTTGAAGTATTGTATGAGAACTTTCCAGAATTTTCCACAACACAATCCTGCAACTTTTCCCCAATAAAAGCCTTGTATGAAGGGGTTAGGTTCACTAAAACGCTAAAAAGCTTTTAATTTGAAATGGATACAGGAAGTATTGAGATTGTAATAACAGCAAAATGCAGGAACAAAAATGTATCAGGGCAATCTGGAGCAGATCAGAAAAGCAGGAAGCTTCATACTAAAATATGACCAAATATACAATAAAACAAGAGTGAATTAGAAATGACGGCCCATCACTATTAAAAGCCTGCTTCAAATAAAGGCATTGTACCCTCTTCAGTTCAGGTAAATAAACAGCAAATGGCAAAGTGCTACTCAGAAATCTTGAAAATCACATCTCCAGACTTGTTGAGAAATCTACAAAAGCACCAGATGCTCCAGTGGCTCACTGGCCAACAGAAAACAACTGTATTTTACTGTAAATCTCTCAGGTGTGAACAGGGATGATCTGGGTTCAGTTTGACCCTGAACAGCCCAACACATTTGACGTGCAGATACTACAAGGTGTCTGACAGGTGTGTCAATTTCCCTGATTTGACCTCAGAAAAGAGTAGGCTTTTAGATAGGGTTGACGATGTTGGAGAGCTAGCAGAATTTGAAAGTAGCATGCCTCAGGAGCTCCGTCTAAACCCAATCCCCCTTGGAACCCCTTTCCAAGGCAAAACCCCCTGCACACATGCACAAGCACCGCCGCTTCGTAACTACTTCACAGACACAGAGCGGAGAGAGGACCTCACCTCAACAACGCTACCTCATGACAAGTAACCTGTGCTACTGCAGGGCTGAGTTTTCTCTTCCATTCTCCAGGAAACGTGCGGCGGCGACACGCTTTGAGTTCAGGCTGGTGCACGCCAAGGGTAGAGAACGAGCAGGGAGGCAGGGAGGCATCTGATTGGTTCTTTACAACTGGGCACAGAGGCAGTGATTGGTAGACGTTTTTACTGGATTACAGCAGCTACAGATGACGGCTCTTTTCCGGTCTTTTTTCAGAGCTCATAAGTAATGGATCGGTGTAAAGACCATTTCAACCAATATAACAAATAGTGTATACTGGAGAACATCATCAACCCTGCCTTTAACACAAGTAATTGTGTCAAATAGATTGTAAGAACAAGGCCAACAAAGCTGAACAAATAAAAGGTAAAGATAAATCATGTACACAATATGTGAAAGAAATTGGTGTAAAGATGCATATAAGCACCAATTAACATTAAATAAAATGTCTATACAAGTCAAGTGTTTCTTTAAGTTGTATACAATATATAAATAACGAAATACATAAATATTGAATAGGCTACATGGAGTGGGTGAATATGTACAGCATATATATATATGTCTAGTATATAAAGCGTGTAGGATTTATATTGGCATTGACAATGCATGATGATACGCTGAAAACAGCGTGCAGTTTAAACCGTAAAATATAATCTATAATGGAAGCAGGTGAATCTATAAGTGTGTATAAGCGTTCATCCAAGTGATGGGAAGAAATTGCTATGAGGTATGAACATACATACAAAATGAAGCTAATAAAAGGGAAAGGTATACATTCAAACTGACAGTAAAAAGGAAAATTGTTTACTAGCAGTGATATGGTGTGGGGGAAGAATATGGTGAAGTGAGACAAGACCTTAATAATGGCGCAAAATGTGACCATATATCAGACTGGTCAACTTCAGGATAAAAAATTACATAAAAATGTACAGTATCATATACCAAATACATAACTCAGACACCCTTGGCATCTGGGATGCAAAAATAGCCAACAAGTAGCATCAATCATTTGTTACAAAGCTCAAAAATGTAAAGCAAGAATGGAAAAAATCCCAACAAGTACCAACAATCTGGCTACAACTAGAGCTGCACAGTTAATCCATTAATTGATTAGTTGTCAACTATTAAATTAACCGCCAACTATTTAGATAATCGACTAATCGGTTTGAGTACATTTAAAAAAAATTAAAAAAAAAGTTAAAATTCTCTTATTCTCTTCAAAGTGAATATTTTCTGGTTTCTTTACTCCTCTATGGCAGTAAACTGAATATCTTTGAGTTGTGGACAAAACAAGACATTTGAGGACGTCATCTTGGGCTTTGGGAAACACTGAACAACATTTTATAGACCAAGAAACTAATTGATTAATGGCGAAAATAATCGATAGATTAATCGACAATGAAAATAATAGTTAATTGCAGCCCTACTACAAACTATCAGAAATCACACATGGCTGAAGATGTGACTGAAAAGTGATGAGAAGTATCTGAGTACATCTACTCGAGTACTGTATTTAAACATTTGTACTGCAGTATTTCCATTTTAAAAACCTTCTTCACTACATTGCAGAGGAAAACATTGTACTTTTCACTTCATATATTTGATCACTAACATGTACTTAGTTACTTTGCTGTAAAGATTTCAGACAAAACCTATCAAATTAATTGTTTTACATACAAAAATCTACATATAACATATAAAGTAGCGTTAGCTAGTACACATTAGCTCCACTAGCCTACAACAGTAACATGTTTTAGACAACTAACGTTAGATACTTTAATAAGTAGGTAGGCTACTATTTGGATGCAGAACTTTCACATGTAATGGAGTTTAAAACTGTTTTATTGCTACTTCTATAAAAAGGATCTCAATAACTAACCTATAGTAGTAGCGTTAAAATCCTTACAAAAACACGGAGCTGATAGCATTAGCAGTACAAACGCGTTGGTAACTCTCCTAACTGATTCATGTGAAGGATGTTGCTGTCTTTCAACGGTTTCAAAGTTTTGATAAAAAGCCACAATGGTTTCCCCTCCAACTTTTTGAACATCCACACCTGCACACGAAGTTAGTAATCAACGCAGACTAACTTCACTGGTAGTCAGTTGTCTCACAGGGAATCCGCAACAATTTGCGGGAACTCTCGCGATGGTTGAGGTTAGGCATTGATCTCGAATGGTCAGGATAGGGAGTCAGGCAACGAGTCTCGTGAGAGTTTTTGCAGCTGATTTTTTTTTGTTGTTGCAGATTTTGCAATTTGCGGCTTCCCTTCCAGACACGACCACTTCACCTCCAGTTAACGTTACCTGATGTGATTTTCTCTATAATAGGCTTACGGTGGCCCTGAGAATTTTATACAAAAGTTACAGAAAATTGTGAACAGGAGCTACATATGAGAAAAAGTACAATAAAACAATATAAAATAATTAAAATAATTTATAAAACAAAACTTAAAAGAATGCCTTTGTATATAAATAGGTTTTAAGAAGTGACTTAACAGATAAAAGTGAAATTCAGGCCACAAACCCTGTGAAAGCATACTTATAAAAAAAAGAGGGATTTAAAACAGGATAAGTAGTCTGATCTCCTCGGGGAGGTTGTTCCAGAGAGTCCTAACATAAAACAGGGACCGAAGATATCTAGATTTTCAAAATGTACCATGTTCTTTGATGGAGAAAGACTACTATGACTACCGTTTTGTTTTATATAACTGCTGCTGTTGTCAGCAGCGTTGACCAGACAACTCAACAGAATTTAAGCATTTAACATATTTCTTTATCCAAAATATCTTTGGTAAACAAAATAGTCATTTGAATAACTATTCATCCCAGAGTTTCCAAGTAAGTCAATGCACGCTGTGAGGAATGCTGCTAATGAACTGGTAAATTCATAGGGGAAAAAACTGAATAATGTAAAGTGGAAGCACCTAAGAAAGGATATTTATCATGGCAAATTATTGATGACTGTTTTGTTAATGATTATCTTTAATGTTGGCATCATGACAAGATGCATTGCTGCCGCTCACAGAGAAAAGCAAAGTTGTCCAGATGAGAACAGACATCGTGATTGGCTGCTTGAGACAGTCAGTGTCTCCCTCCACATCTCAAACTTTACACTGAAAGTGCAGTAAACATGTAGGAAGTTGATGAAATTGGAAAAAAGGAAGCTCCACAGTTGACATAACAGCTTTTAATACAGGATGTTGCACGTTCAGTAATTCCATAGTTGCTTAATTGGTTATAACATCACCCAGGGCACAGCTACTCTGATACTTTTATTGTGAAGCAGTTTGTGAAGTCAGTTCTAGAAATGTACATAGATAAACATAACACCAGCTCTGAAATATAAATATCTATAATAGGGCTGACCAAGTTAACGCGATAATAACGCAAATCTGTTTTAACGCCACTAATTTCTTTAACACATTAACGCAATAAATATTTCGGAGGTTGTAGAGGGCTCAGTTTTGAAGCTAGAGTGAGATACTGGTATCATATGAAACTAGAAAAGCTAAGGAATCCATTGGTACCAACCATGTCATACTAGCTTGTCACAAAGGAGGTTAAATAACGCTCCAAACTTACGCTAAATTTTGGCGGGTAAAAACTGGCATCGCCATTTTCAAAGGGGTCCCTTGACCTCTGACCTCCAGATATGTGAATGAAAATGGGTTCTCTGGGTACCCACGAGTCTCCCCTTTACAGACATGCCCACTTTATGATAATCACATGCAGTTTGGGGCAAGTCATAGTCAAGTCAGCACACTGACACACTGACAGCTGTTGTTGCCTGTTGGGCTGCAGTTTTCCATGTTATGATCTGATAAAGTTGCAATCACAATTACAACTCATAAACATTATCACAATTAAATTTAAGAAAATAATTCATTTCACTTGAAAATGACTGTTTTCAGAACTCCAGACTGGTTGAGAAATCTGCAAAGCACTTAGATCCCAGCTACAATAGATGACAGATGGTCTTGCATTTATACAGCACATTTCTAATCTTCTGACCACTCAAAGCGCTTTACACTACATGTCACCCATTCACACACACATCCATACACTGATGGCAGAGGCTTCCATGCAAGGTGCCAGCCGGCCCATCAGGAAATAATATGTGCTCAGTGATCTTCCCCTGGGTCAATAAAGGTTGAAATGAAATGAAATGTATGATAATAATACTGTAAAATACTAAATATAAGTTGCAGTTGAATTAAAAATAACTAAGAAATGGGTCGCCACTGTAGCTCACCTGGTAGAGCGGACCATGTACCAAGGCTTAGTCCTTACCGCAGCGGCCTGGGGTTCGAATCCAACCCTCAGCCCTTTACTGCATGTCATCCCCTCTCTTTCACTGTATCTACTGAGCAAAGGCAAAATGCCCCCAAAAAATTGGGAAAAAAAACTAAGACATCATATTCCTGAAAACCTTAGACATGTTGAAAATCAGTCAGAGGATGGAAGTAGCATCTTCTACTACACTCAGTGGAAGCTGATACTTGTTAGTTCAGACGTGGAATAACATCATACTCTGCTGATGGGTCTGTTTTCTGCAGTGACATGTAAGTTCTGTCCTCTCGGTTTGGTTCCACCTTTTTTCTTGTGTTCCTTTGGAGAGCAGAAAGAGTGAGACATGATGACATGATGTGTTTTCTAAAAGTCTCCATTGCATTGACGGAACCTTAAAAGCATCAAATGATGAAGTAGTAACATACCAAAGGAACATCAAGAGGATTATGCAGATGACGTTCACGAGAGATACAACAGCGACGACGACCCAGGGAAGCACTGCGCTGGGTCCATGTTGAGCTGCTATTAGAAAGGACACAATGTAGATTGTATAACTGTTCAACAGTTATATTAATGTCGTACATTCTTATTGATATCAGAGATTGGTGATGTGTGTGTGTTCACCTTCTCGCCTCTCTGAAGTTATGACGGTGACGTTCTGTCGCTTTTCCCCAACTTCGCTGCTGCTGACACACTGAACAACAGTGTTGCTGTGGTCTTTTACAGTTAGGGTGGCGGTGCTGTGGACTGTGTGGTTGGACACAGTGGTGATAACAGAGTACTCAGCGTGGTTCTTCAACAGCGGCCATTTGATGGTGGGTAAAGGAAACCCCTCACTGATACACACACAGGTCAGGACCTCTGACTGAACCTCACACATAGAGCCATTTAGGATCTTTAGATACACTGAGGACACACAAGCAGAATTATAAGGTCACAGATTTTTACAAGGTATGTACTAAATAAATTTTTTCCACTTTTAATCTGTTTCACCAATTAAGTAACTACATAGAATCTTGTGTTGTCTTTCATTATAGTCATAAAAAGGGATCAGCGCTTACATGCCGCATCCCCAAAGCAGGGGATGCTTTAGGGCGTGGCTACCTTGTGATTGACACGTCGCTACCACGGCATTGTCCTTGTTCTCGTTTTACAACTTTAACCCTTTCACAGTGTGTTTTCAGTTGATGAAAGTTAAGTAAAACCTTTTTGGTAGCCTGAAAATGTCTTATTCAGCGCTGGGTTGTAACGTTGCTTAGCTTCACCCTCTCGCGCCACTTCTGGTTGCAATCAAACAACATGGCGACGGCCAAGATACCGAACTTGAGGCTTCAAAACGGCAGTCCACAAACCAAAGAGTGACATCACGGTGACTACGTCCACTTCTTATAAACAGTCTATGGTCCAACCTACATCTATTGAATTTGACTAGATGAAAATAAGGGGAGAATCAGATTATAAATGAAATTATTTGAAGTTATTGGAGAATTTAGGTCATATGAAGTTACATTTACACTGATTAAATATATGTTGCACGAGGGATATTATACCCATTTGTCATCTGATGATTTGACTGTCCTAAACCAGGATTCTGATCCCCATCCAGGAACAAGATGTTAGGGGGGGAAAGGCCTCAGAAGTTTTGAGAAAAACAGATCACATTGTAGAAAATGTTGAAGTTGATAGCGTCCCTAAAACTTCCTTCCAGCTCAATGTTGAAGCTGCAGAACTTCACACATCACACAAAACATCAGCAGTGAGCTGGAAGAACAGTTTTATGATTTTTTTGCAATGTAAAAAGTAAATGTGAGGGGATACAGTACAGTATGAGTTATACTCACAGGGCACATTCAGAGTCACTGTCTCCTCTGTAGTGATGTTGTTTGTGAAGCTGACCTTACAGGTGACCTCAGTGCCGTGGTGTTGGGTGACTGAAGGGTTAAACATCAAAGTTGAGCTGTGTCTCTGTGTGACAGCAGTCAGGTTATCGGTCTTAAAAGCTGTGATGTTTCCTGTGATGTGAGAGTCCTTCTCTCCTGCTCCTCTCCACGTCCAGGTGATTTTAGGTTCAGATCCAGAGCAGAGACCAGGAGCAGTGCAGGTCAGTGTGGTCTGCTGTCCCTCTGTCAGAGGAGGAATCATCACTGTGGGCTTCTGGATCAGATCTAATGGGAGAGCAGTCCATGAGTGGAATCAGGTGAGCAACCTGAAGGTCAGCATTCACTTCAATTTTGGCTAAAATAATCAGATACTCTGTTAAACATTTCAATGAAGCAGTAAGTAGGAGTTATATCAGGAGCTGCTGATGTTCCTACTGGTTGCCCACAGAGGTCGACAAATACCAAACATTACTTCATTCTCCATTAAGACTATAAATACAGTTAATATGTTGGTGCAGTTCAGATTGTAGCTTTTCATACCTTTAACAGAGACAGTTACTCTTCGAGAGTATCCATCGTCCCTCCCAAACAGAATGTGAGAAACATGTGAAACATGAAGTTTGAGCTCATATGATCCAGAGTCGGACTCTGTGAGGTCATTGATGATGATGCTGCAGTTCCTCTGATTCACGTCAGGCTCCAACAGTGAAACTCGTCCTTTGAACCCAGACTGAACTTGTCTGTCGCTCTGGAATATGATGTCTGAATCATCACATCTTTGTTTAGATGGTTCACATTTGTACCAAACTATAATTTGGGGAAAGTTGTAACTAGTGGTGAAAGAACACTGTATCACAACACAGAGTCCAGCCTCTGCTGTTATTTCTCCTTCACTAATAGTGATACAGATTCCATACGTACAGTCTTCTCTCCAAATTGATGGACCTGGTAATACAAACAGTAAGACAAAAAACAGGGTCAGATGATATTTCAATTTTGACAATACACCATGATATTTAATAGATGATGAAGAAAGACTACTATTCCTGACAGACACAGTACTATATCATATATACTATTATAAAACTGCTGTTGTTAGCAGCGTTGAGCAAACAACATAACAGAATTTCAGCATTTAAGATATCTATTTTTCCATAATATCTTTGGTAAACAAAAGTTTTATTTAAATAACAATCTATCCAAGTGAAGTGTTCTGAGTCATCCAGTAAGTGTGCTGCTGAATTTGAGATGGAAAATTATTTGTCTTTTTTAATATTTGTAGCATTTTAGTAAAACATTTAAACGAACATTTATTACCTCAAATGTTTTTATGCTATTCGTAATTCTGAATTGTATTTAAAAAATTAAAAAATAATGTTACAATAGAGATGCTTACCAGCATGGCTGCCTCTCACAGAAAACAGCAGAGTCGCCCAGATGAGAACAAACATCCTGATTTGATGATTGAGACTGTCAGTGTCTCCCTCCACAGGACAAACTCCTGTCTCTCTGAACTCTGAAGCACAAACAACACATATATAAATATAAATATATACACATATATTATATTTATTATTTACACACATATATATACTGTATACAGTATGTATATATATATATATATTTGAATTTAAAGTTATTTTGCACAAACCCTATGATGGTTGTTCGTGTTTGCAATTAGGTACATTCGTGGAATGTAATTTGTTATGTGCAATACTCTTGGCACTTTATTCTATTTATTCTTTTATCTCGTCTTGTTTTTATTCTTGTATTTATTGTTTTTATTTCAATATATTTATTCTCGTACTTTATTGATCTTGCACCTCCCATAAGCCATCTACTGTGTTCCCTCTGTCATTGATGACTGTGCAGTATGAATGTGTATATGTCTCGGTGGAGAAACTGAATTGTCCTTCGGGGATAAATAAAGCTATCTGTATCTGTATATGGGTGCGGCTACCTTGACATGTGTTTTTTTTATTGTGAAACACAAGTTGCTATATGAATAAACTTTACGTCAATTACCTTTACAACAGCTCAACAACAGCACTGATACATTTTTGATATTGTTAAGGGAAGAATTAATCACACAATCAAATACAATAATATTGATAAGATAAGATAAGAGTTGTGTTTTACCTCTTTCTGCTTTCAGCAATCTCTGTCCTTAAATGTCTCCGTCTCTCGTCCTTCTCCTTTTCTTCTGGTAACATTGAGGAAGCAGCCTCACCCAACTTATCTAACTTGAGACATATTGAGCAATTTCTCTCATGAAGTTTTGGTGACTTAGTTTGTTTTACGTAATTTACTAAATTTAAGTCATATTCTATGGAAACCATAACACACACTCTAGTCTGCACAGTGTGGTGTGCATGATTGTAAATGGTCTGTATTATTGGCTTATATCCGCAGCGGCAGTTCAGTATTGATGGTCAAATGAGAGTTTTGTCACTGAGGTGTATTAAATATCTGCAGATTCAAAGAGAAGAGAGATTCAATTAGCATTTATTCTAGTTCTCACTTTTAACTATGAAGCATCTTAGCAAGAAGCACTTCATTTGTATTTTTATGGCATATATTTTGCAATATCTGAAGTTACTGTTTACTAGTTATCATGAGGTATTAGGCTGTATATATATCTAATTGAGAAGCTCCACCTTCTCTACAGAAAGAAATAATGAAAAGGAACTCCATCTGTTAGTTTGTTAAAGTTGTCCCTATCTATTTAAAAACATAATTCTTGCTAAACTGAAACAGTAGATGTGCTGAGCATGAATTTAGCCATAAAAAAACAAGTAGTCCTTCATTAAACCTGCACAAAAGATGTCGGCATTCATCCCATTTCTGTAATTTTACAAATTTACAATATTTTATCTTGTTTCCGCTGCAGTAATTATTCAGATGTAGTAATCTGACCTTATATAGCATCACAGCCTTTGTAGCCCTGGATGCATCTGATGGGGATATTGCCAGTAAGATTGCAATTCTTTCAGTCCTGCTCATAGAGTGTATATATAGATGGACAACTGGACGAAGCGTCTCCACTTCCTCCCACTGTACTAAAGTGAAGAAAGAATATCACGGACACAGGGCCTGCCATCTTAAGATTTTGATGTCATTTGGAGCCAGAGTCTGCGGAACTAACCATAATATCTGTATATCTATATTTATGATCAAATGGACACACGTTCTATTACACAGACTCGTGATGGTTATGGAAAGTTACATCTCTCGTACAATTCCCCGCGACTACGAATTCACTCAGAGCAGCTGTCAATCATGACGTCTCACCTCCTTTTTATAGCATCAAATAACTAATTAAAACCAAACTTATCAGAAAAATTATCTGAACATACATCAGCGTGATGAGAACTACCTAAAACAAGAGAAACCATCTTTGGGAAAAAATATTTGATGTGTACTTTGACTTTTTAGTTTGGCCCATGTGCCATCCGCTAACATGGAGGGGGCGGGATTTATGACCTATACTGCAGCCAGCCACCAGGGGGCGATCCAGATGTTTTGGCTTCACTTTTGGGGAGCTGTCATATGGTCCTTCCTTATACATCCATGCCTGCTACACATCAGTGACTAAGAGTCTACAGTCATGCTTTGTGAGGCTCACTGTAGGCACTGCGGTGCTTTGAGCTAAATACTCCATGAGTCAGCACCATAGAGAGGCGAAGTCCCTCCCCTTCCAGTGGGCCCCATGGGACCTTATTTTGGAAACAATATGAACCGTAGTCAACATTGAGAGACAAATATTTTCTTGATCCCATTTGAATTGTGCCATGAATCACACATATGATGTTTGTCAATTTAAAATATAAATTTTCAAATCAAGAAAGGGGCATTTTGTCGTAGGTTTGTCGTAGTATCATTTACTTTTGTGTGAAACCGCTCAGTGAACTACATCGCTCGTCTCGTACAATATACGTCATCAACACGAGCTGGCTAACTAACTTAGCTACGACCACGCACAGATAAAACGTTATCTTACCAGATGTGTTTTATCCAGCGACTCCTGGTCTTTTTATAAGCCGGCAAGAGAAAGAAGGATCTAATCCTTTGCTGATGTGAGTTCATCCCAGTAGGAAACACATAGGCATCGTAGATTCAACGAGAGAGACGTCACTTACGCGACTTTTGGGCGTGTCGTCTTTCTAATTACGTATTTTCAAAGTCTTCTACTTCAACAGTTTTAAAACAAACTGCGATTTCTTGTCTTGCAAAATTATGACGAAATTATAAAACAATATTTGTCAAATGTTGTTGACTACCGTTCATATTATTTCCAAATTAAGGTGCCATTGTGGTCCAGCGGAAGGTGCGGGACTTCGCCTCTCTATGGTCAACACACTAACATACTAACAATGGAAATGCTAACATGCTGATGTTTAGTGGGTAAGCTAATGTCCTTAGATTAGCATGTTAGCATGTTAGCATGCTACTTGCTAAAAGCAGTAAACACAAAGTACAGTTCAGGCTGATGTCATCTTTTAGTCAGTGCAGGTATTTGGTCATAAACCAAAGTATTAAACCTATTTAAAATGTTGCTAATACTGCCTTGTAATTTGCAGGTTGTAGATTTAATTCTAACAGTCACCGGTCCTGCTGGTCTTCAGGTACCCATAAAAAAACATGCTAGTAAAGTTTTATCTGAACACTGCCAGAGTATTTGTTCATCTTTAAGCAGTTCAACACTGTACTGTAAATGTTTTATTTATCAATAAATCCAGATCCAAAACAATAAACTTTGCAATGCCTTGTTTGTGAGGGTTGGTGTTTCAGTTTGACCAATTAAAACTGCATTTTAGGAGGACGTCAATTATTCTTCAGTTTTGTTCACAAAGAAACCAAAGAGTAAAAAGAGCACGACACACAGTTTCATCATGTTGCTTTTCAAAATAAAGAACAGGGAAAGCATGAGAAACAAACGGTTCACAGTTTGTTTTCTATATCAATAATCAACTGTTTCCAGTTTGTGTTGTTTTTTATTTTATTTATGTTTGCATGGAACTGAAGACAGATGAATTTGCTTGAGGCGTGAAAGACTTGTTTAAAATAACAGAGCAAGCAAACAACATCATTGCAGAAATCCTACTGTCATTAGGTAACAAAACCCTGATCTGAATTATTGTGTCAATCATATATGTAGGAAAAAAAATCTCCATAATGATAATTATGATCACCACAAAGTATAGGACATACACGTTTGCTTTACAGCACACTGTGACAAAAGATTAGGTAAGACATATTTGATATTTCTACTTAAAAAATAAAAAAATTAAATAAAAAAACCTGTGAGGCTTTCAAAGACAGGAACTGGTTATTGACTGTGTGCATACAGGCAATTTAAGAATGCTAGCCAGCATGTCCATCATTAAGTCAACAAAACAATGTCTTAATAAAAGGCTAACGTGAGTCAGAAGAGCTGGTTGACAATAGCTTTCTTTACATGCACAGAGAACTGCATTTAAGCTGTTTTGGCAGGTGTAAATAACGCTTAAAAAACCCGGTATTAGCTTTTTGCATTACATACCAATACCTTTCGTAGACCTACTCAGGTTTTTAGAAAATCTACAGTATTTCATTCTGACTTTTTTAAAATCAAATTTAACACAAAGTTGGCTCATTGGTCTGCACTATACATGTTTAATTTTAATACTTCAAACAACTTGAGGTGGGATAAGACAAAGGAATTATCTCCAAAGATATTATGCCAATAAAATAAGAAAAACATGCAACAACTTGTCTGTTACAACAGTAACTGTTATGAGACTACTAAAATAGTGACAGAGATGCCTTCACTTCACACAGCATTATTGGTATATTTTGATGTCATGTTATCTTTCATAGCCCTGTGTAATAGACAGCCCGAGGCTTCATCAACACGGTTTATTCAAACTGGAGTTTTGGCAGAGAGATTTATTTTGGTTCATGTGAACAGCTTAAACTGAAGTACTCCTCGTAGTGTAATTTTGTTTTCATATTGCCTATAAACAGTCTACCAATATATGTAGTTACCACCGTGAGAGGCCTTTGCTGTATTTTATACTCCTACTGATTGTAAAACCAATTAGAAACAGCTCACAGACACTCTACTGCCTTGATGAATTTAATCCATCATTTTAAATGAGACTGCCACAGTGCGGCGTTGTTTCATAACAAATGTTTATAAAGCCTTAGTCAGAGCACGTGTATCAAATGTACTTTCAATCTTCAAGAGGAGATCATTGCGCATCTCTAGCTAGATTTTACTTTCAACTTGAGCCTTCTATCAACATCAGCACATACAGTGTAACAACATCTGTTTAGGAGGAGAAAATCACTGGACCAGTTGCATACTTGATGTTCAACACACTGTAGGGGATGATTTTGGAAAGTACTCTATGCAAGTCAAATTACGGCCATTACTTACAGTATTTTAGAAATAATTTCTTGCAGAGAAAACGGACCAGGTAATTGTTTTGCATGATTAAATTTAAATTGTTTATCATGACTAACATTGTTAAAACAATCCAACATACAATACACAGTAAATATCAATTTGCATTTTCACTACATACATAATTGAATGAAAGTGAAAATAGAAACATTGAAAATATCAATCAATCATTGCCTGTTGTCTTCTTTAACATGGCAGACCATGTTGTTAGTCAGTTAAGGCTGCAGTGTGTCGATGAGTTATTTTGAAGCACTTTTGAGATAAACATGACCTGTGGAAGTAGCACAGTGGTGGCCTAATCGGTGGGTGGAGACTATTTGCATAAATTTAAGAGGAACTCCACTGACTTGCCGATATAAAAGTCAGGTATTTGTCATGCACAGTACAGCTCTAACTGTTCTATGCTCTGGAGACGGTTTGTCAAGTCTGAAAAAATACAGAGTTACAAACTCTTGAAGGACATGGGCGTTTAAAAGGCAGGGAGGGTTTAACAAAAAGATGCTATTGGTTGCATTGTTGGTAATGTAGGAACCAGTGGGTTTGGAACTTGAGCCATTCTATGGACTTAAAGTCGGGACATCTCGGCCTCTGCTGCTTTGAATTTGACAATTATTTTTGAAATTCTGACTACGTTCCAAATCGCATACTTTTTCTTTTTACTTTTAGAACGTACTGCAGCTGCCCTTACACAGTACTTGGTATTTTGGGCATACTGCATTTGACAAACTATGTATTGGGACATACAAAATCTGTGTCTGGCATACTAAATAGTAGGGTAGTATGGGTACTGGAACACACAGTCTCTTGTGAGTCACTCAATTAAACAGAAGTGCAATACTAAATCATCTGGAGGTCCCTTTCAATGGTTAAGATGGATTAACACAGCAGGTATTATACTTTAAATCAACCCACAATCACAGTCAATAAGAAGGTCACTCCCTGCATGTAAACACAGCCTCTGACTTGACTTTGACTATAATGTGCACTACTTAGAGGTTGGTACTATTCACTAAGCTCATATTAAGACAATGTTCAGTCAAAAGTATTTGAATGATGTGTGACAAGACTGTTTTTACTTCTCACACTGGCTTTGATCCCTAATTAAATACTTAAATATGTACCTGCTGGTAAAACAGTCATGCAGGGTAATTACTGTACATACTGGCATCCATTCCCTATCAATATACATCTTATTAATATATATTATTGACAACATCATTATCAAGTTAGACTATTAGTGCGCTTTGATATTACATCACAGGTTGATCAAATGTCTTTGAATAGCACAACCAGCGGGCTAGACAGCATCACTATTTGTTATTCAAACATCTGATGCAACCCTGTGAGAATAAAGCATCAAGTGAAGTGATGCTCCAACTTCCCAAAGACCCCAGTGATCAATGATCAGTGATCTTTCAGCACGATTTGAACACACAAATGCACACACACGCATGCATACACACACACACACACACACACACACACACACACACATTGTCTAAAAGAGATAACACTTTGGCCACTCACGCTCTAATATGTTGTGCTTAAGGTCTGTATTTTCCTGATCAATCAGAGAGCTAGAACTACGGAAGCCCTGAGAGGCAAGTGAGAACAAGTATATGTCTGGACCGTGTGTATGGTTATTCCATCTAAACAATCCCACAAAACTACTCCTGAAAACATTTTAAGCGAGAAATAGGCTATGCCACTGCAAAGTCTTGTTTCATTTTAGAACTAGATCGCCTAGTTTGACAGCTTGGTCCAAGTTTCGGGAGCCGGACGCGTCGCGCGGGACGGCTCATTTGCATAAAGGACTGTTCCCCGACTATTCATTCTGAAAGAGCAAGGACCAATGAGGAAACTCCAACACTCGGCCGACCACTCGTGTAACTTCATCACTCAATCACTCAGTGACTCTTTCCTGTGTTTATGACTTAAGATGACAGATGACAGATGAAAAAAAAAAATGTTTAATCTTTCTAAGTTCCTTAAAAAAATGTCATCTGTGAAACGGGTGGGGAAATAAGTTTTGCCGGTTGAAAAAAATAAGTTCTGCCAGGATACCTTTAATAATAAAGTGTTTTTTGTTGTAATTCTCATTACGGCCACAAGAGGCTGCATGTTCTAACTAGGACTAAAAGCACTCAGGTTTTCTACCAGGTGAGTTTTAATTTCTCCATGCACTCTAAACACAAGGAACACATCGTGTATTAGCAAGTTATGTAAGATTATTGTCATATCTTTCTTTTGGCTAGAAGTGTATTTTGATCGGCGCTAATCTGCCTTTAGGGAAAACATGAAAGCTTTTAGTCCTATTTAGAACATGAGGTAGTTCTTCAGCCTCTTGTGGCCGAAATGAGTATTACCTCAACAACAAAAAATGATCCTGGTAAAACTTTTTTTCCACCCGTTTCACAGATGAAACTTTTTTTTTAAGGACCTTAGAAATATTTATCATGGCAAAAAAATGATCCTGACAAAAAAAAAATTCAATTGCCAAAAATATTTTTTCACAGTTGAAAAAAAAGTAAATTAGAAAAATGTTTTTTCACCTTACAAAACTTTTTTCCCCCCATCTGTTTCACAGATGAAAAAAAAAATTGGGAACTTATTCACCTGTTCTTAAGTCATAAACACAGGAGAGAAAACAATTTAGATCAGACTTGGAACACGGATCATCAGATTTTTTTTTGTCACTTGCCTCTCAGGGCTTCCGTATGCAACCCAAGCTTTAGGGAGAAGAAGATGAGACAGACATTTTGCATTTGCCACAGTGCAGGAAAAATCCCCCAAAACCTAAACACATTCTACAGTTAACTGGAAAATGCTGGAAAGAAGATGTGACATTCTTCAGAACTAGACAGTGTACCACATGAATTTACAAAATCCTCTTCAATTTTTATCAAAAGTGACGGTGACGTTTTTTTTTTTCAATTTATTATGAGAGGCTACCGAGACACACCACGCGTTAAATACAATTATGTGGAAACAAGATGCTGAGATGCGTTTCCATCTCTCGCCTCAGTCGGTTATTCTCTTGGGATGTAATTAACCAAAGGAAAGAGAGAAGTGAGGTTTGCTCTCTGCTGATAGACACACATAAATATAAGAGAACAAAAAGCGCAGTTATTCCTTGCCCTGATGCTTCGACTGGCGGCAGACACAGTGACAGTTATGAGAGACAGATGTAGAGCAAATATTGAGACCGATGCGAGCGCTCAGATGTCTGTCGTTTGACAATAACATCGACAATCACAATGAAGAACATGGAGAAAGCAACAAAAAAATGGCCGCTGGTTAACACTGCGTGTTTTAGAACCCATGTACTACAACTGAGGCTAGAAATTTAATTTCTTTTACATTGTCCAGTGGGTCATGCTCCGACCCAAAAAAGTACCAGTTTTCCCAAATGATGGCATTTGATGGGGCGTCCAATGGAGGAGGGGCAGCATGAGGGGGGAGTAGTGGCATCGAGTGGTACATTATATGTGACAATGAGAAACAAGGAGTCATCATATGCAGGGTGAAATCCAGTAGAGGAAGGGGGTTATTACACAGTTTATGGGGCAGAACATGTGTTGGGGCTGCCACTGCGTCTCGCATAGCCGAGGGATCAGGGAAGGATCGCGATTCATTTGGCTTTGATTTCCGTGTAGTTGCTGCCATCATCCCCCCTCCCTGAGGCCCCCTCCCTGGACCTGGCCCCGATAAACTCCAGAGCAGCATAATTCAGCTCTTGCCTCTCCAGTCCTGCCATAGAGCCCACAGGTTGATAATCCCCGTCTTCTCCCTGCAGACAGAAGGACCGATCAGCGGCACAAATCACTGGCAAGGTGCCGGTGACACCGCAGATGACAGAAGAGCGCGACAGACAACATAAAGAAAAGATATTAGTGGTTACTGGTCGCAAACTGACAAGGAGACCGAGATGTTTCTTGTTAGTTGCGCAATTTGTGTTAGCAATGAGGCAGCCATGCAGAAGGCAGATTCGGAAACAAACGGCAGTGTACAGAACACAGAAGCAGATATGCGAGGAGATGCATCTGTCACTGAGGCTTGTGTTTTTAATGGGGATTTGTTTAGGAACCTTACCGTAGTCTCCTCTAGAATGGAGTTAAACTTTGAGCCCAACAGCTCTGTCTTAAGCTGTGCAAGAGTTAGGGGAGAGAAAAACAGACAGAAAAACGCAGAGAAGCGATGAAAGCAAGAGAAAACAGTGTGGAAAGGTCATGGTTGGAGCTACTGGACTGCTAGAGGGAGAGATTCCTTTTATAACCTCATTTTCAGAGGTCAAAAAAACTTGTTGCATTACACAAAACTGTATCCCAAACAATCTGAGAATGGTCATCCAACCCATCCTCCATCATAATCATAATCATTGACATCAGCATGTCTCACCACTTTCTTCCTCAGATTTTGTTTGTCCTTCTTGACTGCGCTGTAGTACAAAGCTGGGTTCTCCAGGACCACGTCCTGCCTAGGGTTGCCATTCTCTCTGGGGGACGGAGTCACATAATCAGACTCGGTCTCGATTGCCACTAACGCAGGGCGACACGCCAAGCCTGGGCATCCATTTTAAAACAACAAGCTCTGTAAGGTTATGCTGGAGGCCAACTGTGGGTGTGAGTGACGTGGTTATTTTATGGGTTTAGTCGCTGAGCTCACACCCACTTCAGGGGTGATTTGTCAGAGAAAGCGTGCAAATTTGGGGGTCAAATATGCCTTGAGGCTAAAATAAAGCACCTTGGTTAAGAGGGCGACCTGGGTTTTATTTAGCGTAGCAGGTCAAGGATACAAAAGCAGTGTCAGAGCAGGGAATCGAGCCTGCAAAATATAAGGTTAGTCCAGCTTGCTAACCCACTCCACAAGGCAGCCAATGTGGATCTTCAAGGATTTCAACAAGGACTTGTCGTGGCAAAGAAACTGCTAAATTGCTCTGGAGGAATGATTCTAAATCCCACATTCACTCGTATACAATGTGCATCAATGTGTTTTATAATGGATGACAAGGCTCAAGTGTTTCCTTGGATTTCAGAAAATGCTTAGTGAGGAAAATGACTTCTTCTGCCTTGCTTCGGCCTCTCCATTAGTTTGTCACTTATACTCACTTCTTGTTGTTGTGGCCGACGTATCTCACTGCTGCAATGATGAAGGCTATGACCGCCACTCCTCCAATGGTGCCAACTATAACTGCCATCATGTACTTTTCTGAAAACAAAGGCGAGCAAAATTAAAAAATGAGGGCATACAAGTTAATTATTTATCAACAAATTGAGCTACACCTAGCTTTCTCTCAGACGCGCCCCTACTCTTAAGGACACGCTCATGCATTCGTGTCTTCCAGCGGATAAAAAACGTACCTGGCTGACTGAGCCATTTGGCACCTTTAAATGCATGCATTGCCCTCATTGTGAAAATGTTGTTCGAACAAAATATTTTGCTAATGTTAACACAGATAAAACCTATTAACAAAGTGATTTCATTAACTGTAATACTACCGTCATATACCGCCTGTGTTGTCCATGTGAGGAGGGCTTTTGCTACACAGGCCGCACAAAAAGACGCCTGAGAGATCTCCTCACTGAGCTTAAATATGCTTTCAGAGTCAGGAATCGCGACTACATGGCTAGACACTTTAGTGAGTATCACGGTGCTAATGATTCTTTTTTACGCATAGAGGGCATCGAACATATTAAACCGTTGGTCAGAGGAGGAGACAGGTTACAAAAACTTTACCAGAGGGAGACTATCTGGATCCATCGATTGGATGCCTAAAGCTGAGCATACACTGTACGATTTTAGAAATGTTGTTGTGTACTTCCTACTCCTACTGTACGAGTTTGCGATGTAAAGCCAAAGCCCATGATTTATGTGCTCACACTGTACGGTCTGATTGTCAGCCTCGACCTGAGTGATCACACTGTACGTGTAAAATAGAAAAAAAAACACAGCCTGTCCTTCTGGCTGTTGACTGTTGTCAATAAAGATTGGTTTGAAAGCTCCGTGGCAGGTAAAGTTTGTTTGCTAGCAAAGATATGTACGATGCTAACAAGGCAGAAACGTGCTGCCTTGATCATCTGTGCCATTCAGTCTGCTGAAACGCAGCGGTGTAATGTTATATGGACTCCAGGTGGCGAGGAAGACGTGGACAGTATGACTTGTTCCATTTTGCAGAGAGCATTGGAGGTAAGCTAGCTAAGTTTTACTAGCTATATCTATGGTAGCCTACATTGTTATCTTGATAGCTACGCTCTGATTGCTGTAAGAAAAGTAGGAAAAAGGCACTGACGTTGGGGAATCGACTCGTGGCTCTGCTTCAACTGTGCGAGAGCCAGTGGACGGCCGACCAAAATTTCAAACATGTCAGAAATTCATCCGACTGTCCGACGGCCGGTCTGGAGGAGTTAATCTGTCCTCGGTTCCCTCTGTACGCTGCACGGCAATTGACGTCCGACGAAGCTGAAATTCGGTCCGACTCTAAAATGAGTCATGCTGCTCAAAATTCGGGCCCGAAAAGGGCTAAAATCCTACAGCGTATGCCCAGTTTTAAAGTATCCTGGTCTTAATGAGGATATAGACTTTACATGCTTTCTGTAAAATAAGTAAAATGTATATATATTTTTTCTTCTCTCTGTATAGGCTCCCTTGTTCGTTGTACAGCCTATGTTCACGTATTTTTCATTGATGACGTACATAAATTACTTGTTTCTGTGTTATTTCTTCATGATATTCTGTAATATCTTGTAGTATTATGGTGATCATGTGATTGTCTCCCATTGGTTGTCGAGACCTTATTGGTGAGGCCACATCCGCTTTGTCTGTTTGTTGAATGCCCCGAGGAAGACCTACAGTGGTCGAAACATATTGGCCTTTTTAATGATTTAGCCACTACAATAAAGGCTTTTCAATATTTCCTTCTTCGTTGCTACTTGTTTTAGTATTTTGGAGTGCCTGGATTGCCTTCCTGTCTATCCTGATGTTTTCACTGTTTTCCAAGAGCACCCGACACATTTTGCCTTACGGATGAATACACAGAGCAACCGGTTATCTCTCTTTCCAAGAATGTCTTACTCCAATGTTAGTTTCTAAAAACTAGGGCTGCCAATTGATTAAAATAGTTAATCACGATTAATCGCAAATTAATCATACATTTTTTAACTGTTCAAAATGTTCCTTAAAGGGAGATTTGTCAAGTATTTAATACTTTTATCAACATGGGAGTGGCATAAAAAAAATATGTTCAAATCATAACATGGCAGACTGCAGCCCAACAGGCAACAGCAGCTGTCAGTGTGTCAGTGTTCTGACTTGACTATGACTTCCACCAAACTGCATGTGATTATCATAAAGTGGGCATGTCTGTAAAGGGGAGACTCGTGGGTAACCATAGAACTCATTTTCATTCACATATCTTGAGGTCAGAAGTCAAGGGACCCCTTTGAAAATGCCATGCCAGTTTTTCCTCGCCAAACTGAATATTTAAGTTTGGGGCGTTATTTAACCTCCTTCGTGACAAGCTAGTACCAATGGATTCCTCAGGTTTTCTAGTTTCATATGATACCAGTATCTTCACTCGAGCTTTAAAACTGACTGCAAGTTGCATTAATGCGTTAAAGAAATTAGTGGAGTTAAAACGAATATGCCTTACCACGTTACTATCGCGTTAACTTTGACAGCCCTACTAAAGACACAAACAACCGTTTATGATGTCCATCATGCACTTTTATGAAGATGAGAGAATTTAAAGGATGAGGCTGACATTGATCTATATTTTTCTTATTGTCATGAACCAAAAAAAACAAGACTGTGTTGAACAGATTTCAGAGTAAACAGTAGCGCGAGGTAATGTGCAAAATGAAAAGCAGCACGTAATCCTACAAAGCTGCTAACGGAGATGCTATGGAGAACATTGGAAGAAAGCCTAAATAATCACAATATAAATTTTTGAATTAACAATAAAAATGCGAATGTCCCTGCTGTGGGACTAATAAAGGATTATCTTATTTTATCAAATATTTTCTTTATTAAGTCCTGGTTGGATCAGAGAATAGAGATTAAGGGAATTTAGAGATGCACATTTTAAATTTTAAACTATTCTTCTCTAAAGTAAAAGTAAAATTGTTGCTGCCATAACTTTGGCTGCAAAACCAGGCGAAAAATCAGCGTTATGCTCACTGTTATAGCTCGTGCAAGGCTGCTCTCTGTGTTGGAAAGAACAGCTTACATCTCTGCACGATGTCAACTTGTGCGTTTGGTGTGAAAGCCCTGATTACCTGTCTCTCAATACTCAGACTCCTCTACTTTATAGACGGCACTCTGTCCCAAATACATCCGTTCCCACTTAAGATATACATTTTTAAAAACAAACTTCAAATATATAGTTTAATTTCTTGAAAGGCTTAAAGATGGGGTCTGCGATTTATCCAGTATACACTTTTTGTTATATTGGTTGAAATGGTCTTTACACCCCGACAGCAATCCGTTTCTTATGAGCACTGAAAAAAGACCGGAAAAGATCCGTCATCTGTAGCTGCTGTAATCCTGTAAAAACGTCTACCAGTCAGTAAAAATGGTCCCGGTTGTAAGGACCAATCAGAAGCCTCCCTGCCTCCCTGCTCGTACTCTAGCCTCAGCGTGCACCAGCGTGAACTCAAAGCGCGTGTCCGCCGCACGTTAACTGGAGAGTGGAAGAGAAAACTCAGCTCTTAAAACACTGGACAACGAGAACGAACTCGTACCACTATTACCATATTATCGAAAAATACAACTTTGATTTAGTTGTTTATGTTCTGTTAGTTTACTTTATAAGATACTGCAGATTTAAACTATTTATTCTAACAGCTCAAAGTGAAGTCAGACAAACAGGATTATCAAGGGGAGACGGCGGATAGAAAACATTGCCGAACAAAATTTACGTTACTCAAACTGCTTTTTCAGTTACAGAAACAAACGAGTGGACTGAACTCCCTCCAGATATTAGAGTAATGTTAAAAAGGGTCGTGTTGTCTCAGCAGGTATCTCTCTCTTTCCCTCCCCTCTCTGCTGCTCTGTGGCCGGCTCTCCAGCGAGCTGCCGCCCCCCCCCCCTTCCCCTCCGTCAACAAGGAAATAAAGCCCCTCGTCTACGGACCGGTCTCTTGAGAGAGCTCCAGCTCATAGCGGTCTGTGTGAGTGAATGCCCGGGTGGAGAGGTGGCGATCCCGGCAGGATCTAGCTAGCTGTGCCGGCAGTTTGTGGAGCTTCTAAACTCCGACAACAGTGGAGAAAATGTTTGATTCGCCATCTAACATCGTAAAACTGTCAATATTCTAAATCTACACCGTTGATTTCTCGCCTCAACATTTTTCAGAAGTGAATTTAGTGATGAAATAGCTACGAAAAATGTGAAGTAGTTACGATGCGGCGGTGCTCGTGCATGTGTGTGGGGGGCGTTGCCTTATAAGGAGTTTCGAGGGGAGGGGGGGGCTTAGACGGAGCTCCTGAGGCGATGCGACTTTCAAATTATGCTAGTTTTCCAAGATCGCAGACCCCAGCTTTAATAATCCTCAAAAACAGCTGGGCATTCTGGGCACTGTAGTTTTTAGCAAACGTTACTCAAACAGAAGGAAACAGTGCATGTGCTGGGGACTATTTTCTGCTGCGGATCAATACACGATCAATAAATTTACAGCAGCAAGACAGAGTGTATGAGATTAGATCAAAATAAACTACAGATAAGATAATAAGATATACCAGGCTTTGGCTACACGGAAAATACTTGTTAAAAGGATCAATTTGCTGAAGGTTTTGGTCTTTTCATGGGATTTGTTGACAACGAGAAAAATGTAGAATATCACCAGACTTACTGCACAACACATAAGAATCCTATTAGAAGGATGACGAAGAAGAGGCAGAAAGAGGACATTCTGAAGAATCACAAGTAAATAACCAGTTTTGGTTTACAGTTAGTCTCACTCACTCTCCTGCTGTAGCTCCAGGAGTACGCTCTCTCTTCCGTACATATTGTAGATGCTGCAGTGGACGTTGACGGCAGGGCCGCCGTTGTCGACCCGCTCGCCTTTCTCCCGCAGCTTGATCATACCCGTGGAGGTATGTCCATCTGTGTGCGTGTAGAAGTTGAACCGGCCGTCTGTTTCGTTGATGGTGATGTTCAGGTCGGGCAGGTAGAACTCGATGGTGGGTTCAGGGTTTCCTGTGGCCATGCAGACACACTGGACACCCTCCCTCACCACGGTGCACTTTGACTCCTCCAGAAGGACCGGAGCATCTGTTGAAGCAGGCAGCAAGAGTAAAGAGCTACAATAACAGCATTGAATATGAATATACATAAATATGAAACATAAGATGCGTCTCTAGCAAGTGAGTGCTCGCTTTGAGGCCATCGGCAACCGACAAGCAAACACAGCTGAAGCAGAGGTTAATGAATGGGTGACATCCTCCAGCCCAACCTATCTCACCTGGACAAGAAAGGGAGCATTGTGATATTGCTGTTCATTGACTACAGTTCAGCGTTTAACACCATAGTTCCCTCCAGGCTCTTCACAAAGCTCAAGGACCTTGGATTAAACACCTCGCAGTGCATCTATATCCTTAACTTCTTGACCCCAGGTGGAGAGGGTGGGCAGACACACCTCTTCCACCCTCATCCTTAACACCGGAGCACCCCAGGGCTGCGATTTGAGCCCCCTGCTGTACTCCCCATAGACACACGACTGTGTAGCCACGTTCGACTCCAACTCCAATCGTAAAAGAAAGGAACTACAACCCCCTTAAAGGATAACTTCGTCATTTTTCAACCTGGACTGGATGTTTTTGTGTCTGAGTGACTAATTGGGACAACACTTCGTGAAATTGGTCCAGTATTGAGGGAGAACGCTGCAGCCGATAAACAAGCTGTAATGTAATCATTTGGGGCAACCTGGTACCGTCATTTTACGTCCGCTAAAAGTGCTTGTTTTTGCCACTGACAGGCTCAGATTGTTAATATAAGTGTCTGACAACATTATGGAAAGGACCCTACAGAGAAATAAAACGTGTTTCTTACCTTTCACTCTCTGTTTGTTACTGTGTCATGTGACTTGTTGTCGGAAGACGACGGTGGAAACATGAGTGAGAATTGGAGAGAGGAGTGCCACGGGTCACCGGTGTTGTCAGAGTTTGTTGTGTTGGAGTACAGAAAGCGTAGCTTAGTGTTATCTAAAAGATTTTCAATGTCATGGCTGAATATTTAGATGATTTCCACAATGTGGAGGCGATTTGAGGTTTCAGAACGAGACTTTGAGCGAAAGATGAGAAAAACGTTTTATTTCTCTGTAGGGTCCTTTCCATTTTCCAATGTTGTCAGACACTTACAATAACAACTTGCAAGCAATTTTAGCAGAAAATGACGGAGCCCAGTTGCCCCAAATGATTACATTACAGCTTGTTTAGCGGCTGCAGCGTTCTCCCTCAATACTGGACCAATTTCACAAAGTGTTGTCCCCGTTAGTCACTTAGACACAAAAACATGGGAAAGAGAGTCCAGGTTGAAAAATACCAAAGTCATCCTTTAATATCAACGGGTTCCTAGTGGAGAGGGTGGACAGCTTCAAGTACCTTGTTGTCCTCAGACACTTTAGGTTATTACGTGTATCCTCTCAAATACTGAGGAATTTCTACTCCTGCACCATCGAGAGCGTCCTGACCACTGCCTGGTACGAAAACAGCACAGACCAGGACTCTGCAAACTCTGTTTGTTTGGCTGAACATAAAAGAGACGGTGCTCTTCCCTGCCTAAAGGATATACCTGCAGATCATTATTATTGTATGTCCTACTTTTTAACACTACTGCTGGGTGAAATGCAGGACAGTGAAGCACTCACACTCAACAGTGATGTTGAAGGAGCTGCTGGCTCTTCCGTGCTCGTTCTCGGCCAGGCAGCGGTACTGTCCGTCTCCCTGCGGCGTGATGTCTACGATCTCCAGCACTGACAGCTCGTCGGCGGTGATGGTGCCCACCAGCTCCCCGTCCTTCAGCCAGGTGAGGGTTGGGGCCGGGCTGCCCTGGGTGCTACAGTGCAGGGCCAGTGTGGATCCCTCTTGTACCGTCATGGAGTCGTTTACCAGCGGCTCGCGCGGAGGGTCTGCCAAACAAAATGTAGAGAATTTCTTCTTTTTTTTTTTCTTACTCAGATTTGGGAATGTCTCTTTATCATTTACACGGTAAAAAAATACACCTTTTAAATGTTACCTTCTTTTATATCAAGGGACAAAATAAACTTGCAATATTTTTTGGCCACTTGGGGGCAGCAGAAACAAGTTGTGAACACAACACTGACATACATTACCTTTTAAGTTGATATGGAAAACTTGTAAACAGTTGCTTATTTACACATCCAGCAATTACAGAGCAACATTATCATTCATTTGGAGTCGAGGTTCTGGCCACCTGGTGAATATAAGTCCAATATTCACCTTGTTTTAGCTCTATTTTTTGTCTCTACCAACTCCAGAGGGAAATATCTGGCTCTTTAGCTCCTTAATGATCCACTATGTTCACCAGCTAATCGCTAACTGTGTCTGTTTGCTGTTTGGTGCAAAACAGGAAGTGTGCAGTGGGGTTTTAGCGCTGAAAACAGCTTCCTGCTGCGGCCAAAAACGATGCTATGAGAGCGGTGAGAGTGAAACCAAAACAGTAAATTTACGGATCGAACAGCTAAAGAATGAGCTGAAACTCACGTAATGCCGAGGGGAGCTGCAGATTCAGGTGATAATTCTCTGTTGTCACTATGAGCGACCCCTTTCCCATTTTCATTTGATGCATTGTTGTCATAAATGATCGAATATAGACGCTTTAATGTTGAGCAGCTTACAAACAGAGTGAGTTCTCTGTATCAGTATAAAATATATGTGTGTTTTAATGAATGCAAATATTCAATGATTACTTTGGGCAGAAATTTCTGGCTCTCAAAACACACACCTCCTCCGATGTACTCACGTTTTTAACTGTTCAAGAGGAAGGTCAAAGCACTCGTGAGCTGTGTCCCAGTTCCATACTACATACTAATGATCAGCAGGTTTTGAGTATGTAGTGCAGGAAACACACAGGAAATACTAAAAGTATACTTATGTCAGTATGCATACTAAATCCACTTGATTTTTTTAATGTGCTATTGAACACTATTGTGGATTGCGGTTATACAGTTCCATGTATTACATCTTTAGATCCTCGTTTTCTTTTTTGTTTGATTCATAATTGGCTAACGTCAGACTCTGATTGTGTCTTGTGTAACTCGGTGTTTGCAGGGGCGCCTTAATATGACTCGAGGCCCCGGGGCTACAGACGTTTTGGAGGCCCTTCCCTCCTTCACAATCTGCCATAGCGACTTTAATTCAGAACCCCCATCAATGGACAGCGACAAGTATTAAATGGAGTGCCCTCCTAATCAGGAAACAGAATATGAAAGTCATCATTATAACACAATAAGTCAACTATATGTAAAGACAAAGCTAGGTTATTGATCCAAGTAGGCCTGAGTGCACAGCGGCAACATGCGAAGATCAGTCGTTTCAATTAAAGACCCTCAAACATCACAGGCAAAGAACTGGTATACATTTAGGGTGGAGGTTTGGGGGTCCTTTGGAGGTTTTTAACCTAAAACTATGCAATTTTACGTCATTTGAAGCATTATTATTAATACACATAACGCTCTGCAGTGCATATTGATTCTTTGGTGAAGCAAGGTGGAAAATACTGAGCATCCATATCAACAGCAGCTACAGTAGAGGGGTGATTTAAGAAGTATCTATGAATGTTTTGAGGCTTTTTGTTCTCTGTTGAAATAAATAGCTGCTGTTGTGAATTCAGCTGCTGTCCTTCACGCAGATGTAGCTGCAAACCTTAAAGAGCAACACTCAGGACTATTCCCTTATTGTTTCTGATGGGAGAATTCAAGCTAATTGTACAATCCAAACTTATGAAAACACCTAACTAACTTTCTGTGTCCTGATTCCCTTCTACGTACTAATTGAATACAGTTTTCTTGTATAATATGTATGTTGGAACAACTGTCTCAGAGACTTACACTTGACAGCCAGGTACAGTGACGTGTTCATGATGCCGTAGCCATTGTCCCCGACGCAGGTGTAGATTCCCTCGTGCGCGGGCGTCACATCGTCCAGGGAGAGGGAGACGTTGGACGCCGTGTCCCACAGCAGCTCCTGGTCTCCAAACATCCAGGAGATCCTGGGAGGAGGGTTACTGTCCACCTCGCAGTGCAGCATCACAGTGCTGCCCTCCATCACCTCTGAGGACACGTTCACCCACACAGAGCGTGGAGCGTCTGGGAGGGAAAGTAAGGCGGAGAATTTAATGTCTGGACAACACTGAATGACTGCCTTTTTTACGGGAGAAACCTCAGGTGAATAGGGTAAAAAAAATGAACTAATAGTTATCGCCATGAAGCTTCCCCAGTTGATTACTTACATTAAGGCAATTATTTTTTATATTACAGGTTTACTGAAAATGTATGTTTAAATATGCAAATCAAACAGATCGAACAGATTTTACAACATATAACTAAATCCATAAAATATAGGACAGCGATATATGAATGACGTAAACACTAAAGAGGATACGTTTGAGTTTGGGAAACCTCTGAGTCATTCCACTAATTAATTTGCCCCGTTTCCACCGCAGGAAATTTCCCCCGGAACTAAGAACCTTTTGAGGAACTCATTGCATTTCGACTGCAGGGACCAGGGTCTAAATTAAGTTCTGAGGACATTTTAGGGGCCTTTTTACCCCCAAAAAAGGCCCTGGTCGGGGAGGGTACTTTCGGGGTGGAGTTTGCAGGGATGACAGTTGGTAAAACACACACACACACACACACACACACACACACACACACACACACACACACACACACACACACACACACACACACACACACACACACACACACACACACACACACACAGCGCCGCTGCTTCAACTCGTACTGCTGGCACCGCTTAATTCATAAAACAAGGAAGTACTGTAGTATCAATTTAGAAGTATTTTAGGACGAGAGCATTTCTCTTTGTTTGATAACATTGAAAGTAAAGTTAGGCTCTGCTGTCGGCCTCCAGACTCATTTAAAAGAAGACAGAGAGAAAGAGAGAGAGATCGTGCGAGCGAGCTGAGAGGGCGAGCGGTAGAAGAGAGAGAGACGTAGCGCTGCGGTGCTGTGAAGGAGAGAAGGTTATTTTCTTATTGTTTCACACTGTTAAAGTTCTAAAGCACAAATAGATTACAACAGATGATTTACTGTGGAGACAGACGCTCTTAATTTCATTTTCCTCCTCTGCATTTCATTCATTACATCCAACGTGCATCAGTAAATATATGCAGCAGTAAATAGTGAGTAAAGAGTAAACAGGCGGACACACTGATCTGCAGGCTGCAGAGTGTGTTTACCGCTGTGACCACCAGCAGCCCTCGTCACATGTCATGATGCTTCTTCATATGTCAGCGGACTAATTTGCCTAATCTTCACATGTCACAGTGGGCTGAAGGAACCTTTTAGTTCCTTGAAAAGTAGTTCCAGGGACTAAGATGCTGGTGAAAACCCAGCTTCCGAGACTATAGAGGTGGAAAAGCATCATTATTACTTTTTGGCCTTCTAGTGTGAGGTGCTTTTTAACTTACACTTGATGTCCAGAGAGATGAGCCTCTCATAGACCAGCGTGGTGTTGGGGTAGTAGACCCTGCAGCCCAGGAGCTGCCCGTTGTGCATCGGTCTGGGTGTGAAGGTGAGGGTGCTGGAGAGCACCGCCGTGTTGCTCTCCTCCAGGTAGTCCGAGCTGAACTCCGGGTCGGGCAGGTAGTCGGTGTACATCCACTGGATCTCTGGAGTCATGTCGGGGCAGTTGTCTGGAGCGTAGCATGTCAGCTCCAGACTCTCGTCGCTGACAATCTCCTCAGGGACGTCGATGTTGGGTTGATCTGGTGGACAGGAAATTAGTGGATTTCTTTATAAAAGTAAGAACTGGTAACACTTTGTAATAACCATCATTTATAAATTGATAGTTAATTAAACTTGTTTAATAGTTATTTTACTGTTAACAAACAATGAGATGATAGTTAATAGTTATTTCTGTTATTTTATCAGTAATATGAAATAATTTGTTTATAAATTATATATTGTATTATAGCTGATAAGAGACGATAACAATTACATTCTGATTACATCAGAAAACTATTAACATGTAATATTGTTGCATACATTATAACATTTTATATACTGTATATATTAAGTATTTTTTAATGGTTACCAAATGATTTGTAAAGCTTTAAGAAATTGTTTGTAAAACATCTATAAACATTACATAGAGAGATTGACCAGAAACCAATTATTAACTATTGATAAAGTATTAAATATTTATCTATATAATGTTTACAAAGAATTTATTGACCATTTAAGAAAGTATTATAATCATCAGTTGCAACTTTATAATAACCATCCAATAATGTTTATAGACCTTTTATAAACCAATTATTAACCAACAACAACGTGTTACAAATATCTATGTAATGTTTATATATGTTTTACAATATTACTATACTATATATACTGTATATATATATATAGTATATAACATGTTGTAATGTGTGCAACAATAAACTGTTTAATTAACTATCAATTTACTATTTATAAATGATGGTTATTATAAAGTATTACCAAGGAACTTTATTTGTAAATCATCATTTTATCTTCATGCAGAGATGCATGAGATCAAAGTTAAGCAGAAAACTAGAGCAAAGATATTGTACCAATCAATAAAATATAACAGTACAAAATCCAAAACAATAACACAAAATAAATAGAAAAAAAGGATGGAGATGAAAAGAATAAAAAGCATAAAAGGTGGAAAGGGAAAGTTACCCCAAATTAAAAAACAGATTAATTTAATTGTTATTTTCAGCCTTTGAGTTGAAGTGATTAAAGAAAGAAAATACTCTAATAATTATTACATTTACTATAACGTTTTTTTTTAACGGATCTAGAGCTGCAACAACTAATTGATTAATTGATTAGTTGTCAACTTTTTAATTAATCACCAACACTAACTGATAATCGATTAATCGGCTTGAGTAATTTTTTAAGGAAAAAAAGGTTTCTTTTCTCCTCTATGACAGTAAACTGAATATCTTTGAGTTGTGGACAAAACAAGACATTTGAGGACGTCATCTCGGGCTTTGGGAAACACTGATCGACATTTTTCACCAAACAACTAATCGATTAATTGAGAAAATGATCGACAGATGAATCGACAATGAAAATAATCGTTAGTTGCAGCTTTACTCTGATCAGTGACTTACCCAGAACTTTGAGCTCAGAGAAGTCTGGGTACGTATACATGTTGGCTCCACCGAGGTCAGCACGGAAGTAGTATCTCCCCGAGTGTTCTGTGCCGATGTTGTTGATGAGAAGAGTGCAGTTCCTCTGGTGCAGGTCACCCAGCAGCTTGGTGCGGCCCTTGTAGCTCTCGTGCACGACGTCTGTGCGTGATTTGAAGACAACGGGAGGGAAGAGTTGAGGGTACGGCTGGCCGAAGTACCAGATACCGTGAGTGCCGCGGTACGGCCTGATGCCAGACGGATACATGAAGGTGCACGGGATGACAACACAGGAGTTTGTCATGGCCGAGATGTCCCGAGGTACCCAAACGTTCCACTGGCAGCTGGCATCTGGGAGAAGATCAGAGTGTAAGACCGCTGCATGCATAGTGGTAAGTGTTAGGTACAATGGAAGAATATGGGTGTTTCTCATTTCCCGATTTTGTGCCTCCTCGTCTCCTCATTACTCGTCGGCTTTTGACCCGGAAATCAATCCCAGCGCTCCATCTTGAGGGACACCCCAATTCCTAAAATGTATCTGGAGGATCGAGGATCGAGGAGGCTTGCCGGAGGAGCTATAAGCTAGGATACACCGGTGTATCCTTTGTGGAAGTGTTTTCGGCCCTTGTGACGTAAAAGAAGCGTGACACACAGCTGGAATAATTTCAAACCATGGCAGGGCTCTACAAATGTAACTGTTCCTTTTGTTTTCATAAGATGTAGTTACTTAAGATGATCAAACTTTCTGCCCCTCACCATTTGTGTAGTGCCTCGCAAGGCGCTGTTCTAACTGCATTCCTTAATGACATTTCACATTGGTATTACTTGTGTTTTTATCATTGAATGTAGGCTTCACCCAGTTCAACTGCTATAATCGTGACATGATGCAGCTGCTGACGGCAAATTATTATATCGATGAGAACATTGTCTTACATTCATCTCTAATTTGCTGTATATCATGTTGTCATACAGATTGAAAGGAGTGTGTTGTGTGTGCTATATCACTCATCCAGCCACGGGGAGAACATGCAAACTCCACTCCAGCCCCTATATCACTCAATCATATTATATATTTCACTCTTTATTTGTATTACTTTTCATATAAATATCTGTAGTGTTTCACACAATAAAATATATAAAGGCTGTAGTGTGTGTGTTAAAAAATATAAAAATATCCGACATCCGTTCATTCTTCTCACATTATGTCACGTTGTAATTTGAATTAGTTAGCATTAGTTTTAATGCCTGTTGCCTCGACTCCTCTCTCCTCGAGTCTCTTCGCCTCCTCCGCTCGCATCTCCCGTGTGGGAGGGACTGAGGCGCGAGGACAGGAGTCGAAGAAAGAAAGGAGGATATACAAACTGGGAAATGGGAAAGGCCTACCATCAAACGAGGAAGAGGAGCAGGAATGTATTACCATTGATGATCAACAGCAGTGGTAAGAGCAGCTCCCAACACCACATGGTCTCTGCTCAACGTTGAACCATAGACCTCTGGAACACATAACATCCTGTCAGTCACAGCAGGTGCATCATCAAGAGAAAAAAAAAACAACCTGAAATGTGTTGTTTACAGCATCGGAGCTGCTGCGTGACTCAGACACTACATCATGTTTCCGAATTAACAGTTTAGTTTCTTGGTTTTGAACATAGCATGGTACCCAAACCTCCATCAAAAGCCTTTGAAAGACAACTTTTGGGACAATACACAGAAATTAATAATAAAAATAGTTTAAATATCCCAAAGGTTGTACAGTTGGCTCTGCCCACAGAGGAAAATCTAGTCTTTTTACTGAATCACTGATCACCAAAATTGGAGTTAGGCGATGTTCGCACGGCAATAATGTTCCTGTGCAAAATGAAACGTTTTTTTTTTAACAATTGCCAACAAACAATTCCAATTACTCATCACAGATGGCCCCGTATCAGTATTCGTCTTAGCACAATAGCTCGTTTCATGCAGCAGATGAAACAAAACTGATATCAAAACTGATATAACACAGCAGCCATGAGTCAAAGACATATTTATCTACGAAACACCATGATGCACATAGTTTTCTCACAGCAATAACCCCAACAGCAGGTAGAAAAACAGCAGACACATTAATGTTAAGTCAGTCTTTGAAGGTTTAAATCATGTTTCTTACTTTGTTATTATTAACAGAATAAGAACTGAATGAAATTAGATATATGTCTATTTCAGCCAATATTCCATTACAAAACAGATCTGCACATTATTTGTAAATTACTGGATTAACTGACAGAAATGTTGCATGTTGCGTTGCCAAATGTACAAAATGACATGTCCCCTTGTTATAGATAGTGAAGAAACATTTCAAGTGTAAACCTTTTTAAAGGGACTCTATGGAAGAATCAGAAATTGCTTGTTAACAGTAACATCTGTGGCCGTTAAGTTAACGACAGTCAGCGTTATGTCGCTCGCGCTTGCACTACGTAGACGTGAGCGAGCATTGTTGGCGTTAGCGGACTCCATTTGTAACCGAACATTAGCTGTGATTGCACACTGTTAGCCCTGTAAGCGGACCTGAAAATAAAGGCACTCGCAAGCGCGCATGTCGTCACAGCCGTTGGATTTTCCTGGAAGAAACGGCACGGTTTCTTCACATTAAAGCAGTCTACAGGCTGATAAAGGAAACCCAGAAAGTCACGGAAGGTCTCATTTTATAGGCTAAGTTACAACCTGTTTACACATTGGCAATAAAAAATGATTTTAAAATGTTTTATACTTGTAAAAACTTACATACAGTCCCTTTAATGCAGCAACAAATTGGTCAAAACAAAAGGAATTAAAATTAAAGTGTATAATGTATATTGTATATAAACATAAAGTTGAATTAAATAGATCGACCCCTTTGTCACCGATAACCGATCCATTATCGGTATCGGTGCATCCCTGGTTTGGTCCACATGCAGGGTTGTTGTGTAAACTGTCTGAAGACTTTTTAAAACACATTTCTATTAAATAAAAGAAACTCAGTTTGCTTGTTAGTGTTTTTTTTATAAAAAACCTGCACTGTGACTTGTAACTTGTGGTTTTACCTTGAAATGCGGATGGTTAGAAACAGACCGAAGCTCTGCAGGACAGCTCGTCAGCAGCTCCACTAGAGGGTGTTCACTCACACCAAGGCAGCTGGAGAGCCTTCTTCTCTGTGAAAAGAAGAAAAAAAAGAAACTAGTGACATCAGCATCATCAGGCGATGACATCACTCACAGCCCCTTCGCTCTCACAGAGCCGGAGTAAGTACACAAACTCAGCGTCAGCCAGCACCTGCTGCTCCCCCTCAGTGGAGTCACTCATTACGGTCGCCATACGTAAGCCCGTCCAATGAATGACACTCACTGTGTTCACTGAGCTCTGACACAACACCAAACTCCAGTCGCCACACATCATGTCACCAGAAGATTACTGATACTATCTGCGCTGTACTAGAAATAAATCAGGGGGTAAGGAGGGACCGAGAGCAATATTCAGTGATGACAAAACAAATGCCACTGCATTTATTAAAAAGCAGCACCAGGAAAGGCACATAAATCATTTAGTAATAATACTGTTATAATAACTTTTATTTATAGAGCACTTAAAAATCCACGTTACAAAGTGCTTCACAAAGTCATAAATCAACTGGTTTAAAAGAAAACAGATAAGAAAACAATTTGGTGTATAAAAAACATTATACTGTAGTGTAGAAAAAGGTAACAAGAGGGAAAGAAAACAAGTTTTAAAGGAAATAAAAGACAGTTCAAAGGAAATTAAAACTCAATTAAAATCAGGAAAGGCTCTCCGTTAAAAGTGTGTTTTAAGAAGGGACTTAAAGGTACAGTGTGTAGGATTCGGGGGATCTATTAGCAGAAATGGAATATAATATTCATAACTATGTAAAATCACCTTAAACTAAGAATCGTTGTGTTTTCGTTAGCTTAGAATACATAGGGCATATCTCTACATAGGGAGCAGGTCCTCTTCACTGAGTCCGCCATGTTGCTTCGCCATGTTTCTACAGTTGCCCAGAACGGACAAACCAAATGGTGGCATCTAGTGGTGTGGTTGTAGATTGGAACCAACTGAGTACCTCTCTGTTCACTCCTCCCTTTCCAAGATTGTGGTAACGTGAGCCGCCGAGTGCAAAAGCGTGGTAACACCGTTCACCTCGCTCAGAGGTCATCCATACCATAATAACACTACTTTAGGAGCAACGGAAGTCAGACGGCGTCTGGCGGTACCACGGTTTTACACTCTGCAGCTCACGTTACCAGTTTCACTAGCGTGTCGAAAGAACTACGGTGCCCTTCAGGTAACGTAAAAACGTGAAAGTCTCTCTAGAGCCAGTGTTTGGTTTGTCCGTTTTGCTAATGTAGAAACATGGTGGACTCGGTGAAGAGGACCAGCTCCCTATGTAGATATGAAGGACTCATTCTAAGCTTACGAAAACACAACAATTCTTAGTTTCAGGTGATTATACACTAATGAAAACATAGTTCTGAATATTATATTCCTTTTCTGCTAACAGATCCCACGATTCGTTACACACTGTTCTTTTAAAGGAGATCACTGACTCTGCCAACCAGATTTCCTCGGGCAGTCAAAGTACGTATCGGCGCGTACGGTACTAAGAGGTCAGAGAGAGGGAGAGAGGCTGTAAAGAGCCTTAAAGGGACTGTTTGTAACTTCGTATGCGTATAAATCATTGCGGGTCGGTTTCCCATGCGCGCTCGCGTCTGGTTACGCTGTTCAGAGTCAGACTCCAACACAAACTACAGAGAAGCATCAAAACTGCAAAGTTATATCTAGTGAAGCCCGTCCTGCAAAACAGTGTTGGCCGCGGTCGGAGGACGCGGGGGAGACTGTAGTCTTGGTCTCCAGGGCCGGAGTCTCTGCTGTACTCTGCTCCTCTGCCTGCCTGCTTGCCTTCACTCACACAACGCGCTCGTTCTCACCCGCTCAGCTCGCTCCAACTCCACGTGCACACGCGCACACTACACACTGCAGACGATTTAGTTTAGCTCTGAGAATATCTAGTGAATGTACAGTGGACGTTTGTGCAGAAATAAATGCTGCAGCTCCTCCAGACCAACAGAGGTTTCCCGTGTCTTGTGAAGTGACGGGGCTCCGCAGCGAGTTACGTTATCGTCTCCGACCGGGTGTCGGTGTCCCCCCCCCCCCCCGTTCCCTCCGGCCGTGGTCGGGAGGCTGAAGCAGGAAAAGCACAACACTAGGATCAGCATTGATTCATGGAGAGACCTTCGTCTGGTCAGCTAACATTACTGCCGAGCAGGTGAAATATAGAGTGATATTGTGGTTTTAGCTGACGTGTGTCGCCTCGCTGTTTTAACGGATGCTCGCTCACATTCAGGTAGCGCGTGCACACGGGCGAGCAACAGGACGCTGACTGTCGTTGACCACACACCACAAGTGTCGCTGTTAACAAGCAATTTCTGATTCTTACAAACAGTCCCTTTAAAAGTAATCAGTAAAATCTATTCTAAAACATACTGGGAGTCAGTGTAAAGAGGCTAAAACAGGCGTGATGATCACATCTCTTGGTTCTGGTTAAAAGCCTGGCAGCTGAGTTTGGCACAGTCTGGAGTTGATTAATATAGATTTTTGGTTCTGGCAAGTAAAAAGGCTTTTGCATGAAGAGATGTATCACAGCAGCATTCAATTTTCTTCCAAAATCCCACTACAGATGGTTTTGCTCACTTGATATTTTTATTAAATTTGAAAACTACAAATTGTTGGTTTTCTCTTCTCTTCTTGTCTCTGTTTATAGTCTGAAATATCAGCTCTCAGTTCTGGATCCACTTAGAGGCATATAGAGACCTTGTATGTTGATGGTCATTGTTGTTTTTATACATTTACATACAGTATATACCTATTCTTTCACTTATGTACATAGTTCTATGTTTGTTCAGCTTTGTTGTCCTTGCATTTAGCTCTATGTCTATTTCTATCGTCATAGTTCTTGGAAATGTAAATACATTGAGAGCAACTTCAAACTGGAGTCTAATTCTGTGTATGTGGACACATATTTGGCCAGTAAAGTGGATTCTGATCCTTTTTCAGTCAAGCTGTGCAGCAACTTTACTTTCAACTGCCGTTTAACCATAAATACCACTAATGGCCAGGATTCAACAATACTTTATGTAAATAAAGTCGGTCATTTTATGTTGACCCACTGTGATATCTCTGTCTTTTTCTCATGTACATTTAAAGCCGAAGTTATACTTTCTGAGAGTGCGCGAGGGTCCGCGTGACGTAAATTTCGTCATCAGAGGGTGCGTACAGCATGATTTACTGCCGCATTCGCACGGCCCAAGTGACGTCACACCATCAGACATGGCCTTTCGCGCAGGTTCCGTGCGGCAGGTTTTTGCCTGTCCGTGCACATCTAAATTTGTATAACTACGCAGATGCGGATGGGTGGAGAAAATGGAGAAATTTGAGGAGCTTTGAGAATTTCCCGCAAGGAGCAACCCGTACAGAGTATAAAAAATCCAATCGTTTCCTCGTCACGATTCCGTGTCAGCTCATGTCCGTGCGACCGTCCTCGCAGAAGGCATAACCAAAGCTTACTGCCAATTTGCTGTGACCGCACGGACATGTCCGCGCGGCCACTACGCTACCCGATCAACTGCGCATGTGTTGAACGTATCCTCCAAACAAAACTACTATGCGTCCGTGGTGTCCGTGTACACGTTCGTTTGGGAGTATAACCGAGGTTAACAGGTGTGAGGGTAAATGTGGGATTTGTCGCACCGCTGTAGGAGGAGGAAGTTCTTGACCTCCAGTCAGTCGGGTCTTTGAATTACTAAATTCATTTAAACTCAAAAACCTAACCTGTACATGCAAACTAAGGAAATGATGTCCCCTGAATTGAATGAAAGTACACCTCATTATGATGACTTTGAAATAAATAAAGAACCTCCATAGTTAACTTCAACAGGTAGTACAATTAAATCAACTTTTACTTAATAAATATATATATAAATACAGTATGCTGGCTCTGTGCTGCTGCTTCAGTGAAAAAAGGTTGGGTTTTGTGGCTTTACATGGTCACCATAGCCTTCTTACTTTTGTTACAGAAGCTGAACTCAGAAAGAGAAAAAAAAAACGTTATTTTAATCGTCACATACATGAAATTTGACCTCTTTATGTAACCCATACTAAGCATTTTAGGAGCTGTGAACCTCCGGGGAGCAACTTGGGGTTAAGAGTCTCGCTCAAGGACACTTCCACATGCGGACAGTAGGAGCCGGGGATCAAACGGCCAACCTTGTGATTAAAGGACAACCCGCTCTACCTCCTGAGCCACAACTGCCAAAGCCAAAACATATAGCACTGCTTATTGAGTAACAATGGAATGGAAAACAATCTATCCACCATGTTTGCCAGTTTTACATGCATTGCATAATAAACTCATATCAATTGTGACAAGACACATTTATAGTTTAAATAAGGATAATAAAAATGAAACAGGAATAATCTGTACCTCTCCAGTCAAAGTCATTCACTCAGCATTGACTGCTCACACAGTAATATTTAAGGTTGTTAATTTTCACGATTGGATGTTCGACAGATCTGACGTGATGATTTTTGCTGTGATATGTATTAAACATCTGCAGTCTGAGGCAGGTAACAATAGCGCAACAGCAGAACATATTATTTACACTCATCAGTGTAATATAATGTCACTGCTTTGTCTATTATTTTACAGTATTTAGTTTATATTTACATTTTCAACATGCAAACCGATGTAAACTTTCTTTTCGTTTTATTAGTTTATTGTTTTTAAAAGAAATTTGGAACTGTGTAAATGCAATGTAAATGAGCTGTATACTATTATCATGACTGTTACTTGTGCAGTGAGTGTAGAATTAATACATGCAGAAGTAGAAGCAGAGGATTTAGCCTCATGCTGCAGCAGCCGGTGTGTGCAGATGGCAGGCCTAAGAGTGGATTGTGTATTAGAGCTTCGTGATGAACACGTCCCAACGTCCCCCGGAGAATCCACAACCAATATTAGCCTTGTTGCTGGAGAGAAGTGAAAAATGCTGTTGTTTTCAACATTGAGGCCATGGATTCATCATGCTGCTCATCATGCATCATGCAGTCACAAATGCATAGATATTTGAACACTTAAAGGAAATTTACTTGGCAAATAGCTGCCTTCTACTTTCACATTTGCTACTCCTCTTTAAACTTGCAACAACCATTTTTTTTTTTTTTTGGCCACTTAGGGGCAGCGGAAACAAGTTGTTTGACATATCATCACCTCCTAAGTTGATATGGTGAACATGTTAGTTACTTATTTAAACCTCCAGCAGTTACGGAGCAACATTATGATTCATTTAGAGTCGTGTTTCTGACCACCTGATGAATATAAGCCCAATATTCACTCTCTTTTAGCTGTGTTTTGGTCTCCACCAATTCCTGAGGGAAATATCTGGCTCTTTAGCTGCTAAATGCTCCATTATGTACACCAGCTAGTCTCTAACTGTGTCTGTCTGCTGCTTGATGCTGCTACTGTGGGTTTTTAGAGCTTTTTCGCTGTCTGCTGTGGCCGAAATCAACGCTATGGCTCCGTCCGAAATCGCTTACTATGCATTACATACCCAATATGTGTACTATCGTTCAACATACTTTTGTGTGAATAAACAGTAATATGCATATTTTCGGACGCACTGAGCAGTAATTTACATTGTCACTTCCCGAGAGCCCCCTTGCCGGTTGAAGACATGTAACCATGTTAACCTGTGCCATTGTGAGAATCATACAGTCTGAACCAGTGGGCGACTCTGGGGTCTGAAAAGTGAAGCCAATGCGGAAGTCCCTTAAACCTGCATTCTTTCTAACAGCCAGCAGGGGGCGACTCCTCTGGTTGCAAAAAGAAGTCTGATTGTATAGAAGTCAATGAGAAAATGAGCCTACTTCTGACTTGATTTATTACCTCAGTAAACATTGTAAACATGAGTTTATGGTCTCAATCACTAGTTTCAAGTCTTCTTCAAATACAGCATGATGTTCATGTATTAAATTATGGTCCCATTTAGAATCAAATAGACCATAAAACATATTCAGCGTTCGGTTGTACTTAAATTCACCCTCTCGCGTCGCTTCTGGTTTGCAAAAAAAAACATTGCGATGACTAAAAACAAAGATGGCGACGGCCAAAATGCCGAACTCGAGGTAGTCCACAAACCAACAGGTGACGTCACGTTGACTACGTCCACTTCTTGTATACAGTCTATGGTCTGAACTAATTTTAAAAATATATCACGACTAGAAAAGTGAAATCTTATACTTACACTTAAATTGAAGCGTTATTGACGTTACAGAGCTGCTCGCCAACGTCTGTTATGAACATTGTTGTCACTTCCACAATGCCTTGTGGGATATTTATGGCACCGTAGTGTCCAGTGTTTGCATACTGTAACATTTCACAGGAAATAGTATCTGCATACTATTGGTTTCATACTAAGGTTTCAGACATACTAACAAATCTCACTATTATAGCGTACTAAATGGCATGTTAGTGTGGACGCAACCTATGAGAGCAGTGAGAGTGAACCAAAACAGTAAAGTTGCAGGCCGGACAGATACACAACGAGCTGAAACTCACTCTAAAGCTCCGTAAAGAGGACTGAGGTGATAATTCTCTGTAGGTTCATCACTATGCGCGACTCCCTTTCACATTTGATACATTGCTGCAAAAATATTGATTACAGCTTCTTTAAAAATCACCTCACATTGAAAGAGGTCACATTTCGAGGCATCTTGGCCCATAGTGACACAACTGTTGGCTGTGACAATCCTAACTTTTCTCCAATGTTGCGTCAAGCTCCACCATCTGCACTGCAACAAAAGGCCAAGAGCTGGGCGAGTGCGTCCAGGCAGAGAGGCCGTGCATCAGCAACGGCAGGAGAGAATGGAGCCGAGCAGCCAGGCAGAGCCACTGACACCGCCACCAGCCCAACAACAACGGCCTCATTCATGGGGCAGACAAACGGCTGGCACAGAGCACACAGCATACGTGTGCACACTTAGGCGCGCACACACACACACGCACGCGACACGCACACAAAACACTTGCCTCATACCAGCCTCAGCACCAGGCTCCTGCTCCCTCTCAGTCCTCCTGACCTCTTCTTCTTCGTCTTCCCGTTGTGTTTGTTCAGCCCGAGTCGGTCGTCTTGCTCTGGATCCTAGATGTCTGTGGGAAAGGATAGAAAAGGGAGATAAAGAGAGATGTTAGAAGGAGACAAGGGGAAGAGAGGGAGTCTGTGTGAGCTCTGGTTTACATGTGTCGTGGGCAGCTCTGAATATGCGTTCAGGCATTTCTGGAGCTGTTCTTTGGCCCACTCAGCATTCCTTCCCTCGGCTCCACCATTTCCCCGATCCGTCCCATGTGTCTTAATGCTTTGAACTCTGAGCCTTGATCATATTTCCCTCTGAGGTCAAAGCAAATTATGTTGACATTAGTTGAACAGCTTCACGCTCGTGGCGCCCAAGACACAAGGTGCGCGATGAAAGAACGATGACTCAATATCACTTTGAGAGAGGCTGCGTTAGAGCAACATACGGAGAGTGGGAGGAACATAGAACTAGTGAGATGAACATGGCTGTGTAAATCACAGATTTACATTAGTTTCATACAGATTTTGATCTTAGAATGGTTCATTTGTTTAACATCACCACCTAAAAGAGCCTAAATCACAAATTATTTTTTTATTATCATGCTTTTTATTGTTTCCTTAAGAAAAAAGACTACAACAACCTAAATCACAACAAATAAAATAATATGTACATATAACGGATAGTAACTATAAATTGAAAAACAAACTATTCAAAAACAAAGGAGAGAAAAAAAGGTAGTAATAATAATAATAAAATAAATAATTAAAAATTACAAAATATTATAAATTATTTGTTTAAATGTATGAATAAAAATAAATAAATAGTAATGATAAATAAATAAATGAATAAAATAAATTCACACACCAGATTCCCAGCACCTACTTATATCCCTGTGGTCCCGCCACCCGCACAGGATAAATACAGAGGACATGTTGTGTGTTTAAGGTACATTTACAAAAGAGTAAATAAAACAGAATATAAAATAATTAAATAATAATCTGAATATAATCAACTAAAATATTAAAACAAAATTCATTCAATAAAGGTTGCAAGAAAAACTGTTCAGGAGACAATATTTGCGATTTACTCCCAGCCCTTTAACCCAAACATATACCACCTGTCAGAACCACAGGACTGTGACTATTTATTTTTAACTCTGAGATATGTCAAGTATAGAGTACTCTGTGTTAGTTTCAGTTTCCCTGAAAACTAAGGGAAGAAAACGTCTAATTTATTGTTAATCTTATAAATGAGGCACTCGTGTGACGCTAGAGTAGTAAGTCATTCTTAATAGTTTGGAGGTTCACTCTCTTTCCAGTGTCTAAGTATGACCCTCTTAGCTGTGGTAATGCTGACTTTAGCACTCACATCTTTGATATCTGTTGTAATGTTCAAGAAGCATAAACCTGGATTGATAGTTACTGATGTCCCCAGGCTGTTGCTGATCTTCCCTAAATCACACAATTAAACTCAAGAAAGTGTTTGAATGGGAGGCCACGTCTGGATGAATTTGAATTTCAGAGATGAAGAAAGGCTTCAGGGCACGATCATTGATCTTTCCAGCCGTATGCAGATCTAATATTTTCCCTGCTGAGGAATGTCTGTGGGCAGGGAGCACAAGCATGGATCCACTCAGACGTCCACCTAGTTTACATATAAGAGTAACAAAAGGGCAACTTGTCTTTCCAAGTGGCACTTTCCCCCCCCACTCTCATTGTTGCATGTAGGGTGAGTCACTGTATCCAAAAGCCTTTAGGCCACCGGCCAAGTGATGGCATCGACCGAGTCGTGGATAACCTCAAGGGAATCCCTCCGTAAACAGTCTGGGGAAGAGCTGAAGAGGAGAATGCTGCATTGACGCGCGTTCAAACGAATACGCGGCATGCCATACCCCCCCTACACACACACATGCAGCATAGGGCAAGCCAACACACTCCTCAGTGTGGGGTGTGCAGATATGTGACCTTCCTCTGCATCCCCTATGTGCTGTCTGTAAGATCAGCCTGCTCCATTGTCCTGCTGGGACTGTAGTCATTGTATGTATCCATTAAATGTACGAGAGCAGACGGAGTGAGCGTCCAATTGAACAGAATCATGTCACGTTTGTTTCTGTCGCAAAGAAAGAAGCAAAACGAACAAAAGAAATGTCGAAGAGTCTAATAAGGCTCAGTGGAGACTTGAAGATATGTAATCTAAAAGTACATCAGTGCGTGTTTGTCTTCATCTGATCTTTCTGCTGCCATGAGCAGAACCTCCTGTTCTAATACCTAAGGTAATCAAACCTCAACATAATCCCTTATTCCACATCACGCTTCAGGGACACACATGCTATCTGAACAATCAGCTCTGCTAAATCAGGCCACGACACCTTTTATGAGTCATTTTACATTATTGAAATTGCTCGCACACACCAAGAGGCTCACACAAACAATAGACTGTGCCAAGAAGAACATTTTCATTGTGAATATCGTCTGCGGCCCGTGTACAAGAGCTTCGCCGTGGCTCTTGGACGGGAGCGGGGTGGGGGAGAATGGGAACCTTGTATGCAGAACACTGCCCATTGTGCGGGGCAGAAACTGGAGGAATTTTTTCCGGAACAGGCCCGCTCACAGCTTGCGCTTTGCTGTTTGCCTGTGACGCGCGTTGGTCCACCACAAGCTAAGGCCCCCACTAAAATACTCGGAGGAGCAGATGGTCTTAAAACATGACTGCTCCCCCGCCCACACATGCCGCGATGAGCTGCGATGAGCAACGCACACACACACACACACACACACACACACACACACACACACACATAAACACACACACACACACACACACACACACGCACACCAGATACAAACATAAACACTGAGATATGCCAATATTCAGTCACACAGTCTGTCCAAGGTACTGCAGAGAGCGCTGGCATGAATAAAAGATTCAGACTGGACTTTGAGGTCATCAAAGAAAATAAAATCATTGCTGCTTACAGTAGATACTTTGAAGTGTATATAAGGTGCATAAAGTACCTCTATTTTATGTTTCTTGCCTATAATGTATGTGGTATATTAATATTTAATGGTGCTTTTTATCTATACTATGCGTCTGGTTTTGTATCTACATTTTCTGCAGTGACAATTAAGTTTTATTATCGTTCAAGGAAACTTTATTTTTAGGGAAGTGTTATTTTATATGAGACAGTCAGACTTGAGGATGTCGAGAGTGTTTTTCTAGGCATGCAGAGATCTGTGAGTGTGTGTCTCAATTAGAGCTGAAACGATTAATCGATTAGTTGTCAAATATTAAATTAACCACCAACTATTTTGATAATCGATTAAAGCTTCAGTAGGCAGAAAGTTTGGGGCATCATTGGGCAAAAATTCCATAATAACCTTTCAGCCTATTAATTCAAGTGTTCTGAGAGAAAACTACACTTCTGCACCTCCTCATGGCTCTGTTTTCAGGCTTTAAGACTTTGGCCAATCACAGGTCATTTCAGAGAGAGCGTTCCTATTGGCTGTGCTCCGGCTGGTGGGCGGTGCTTGGTATTTCTTCAGCTGATCTCAACATGGCTGCTGGGTCACAAACTTTCTCTTTTTACAGATAAACAGTACACTACAAGATGATTCTGAAACCATTTGAGGAGAGAAATAGGCATTACAGTAAAAGAATATTGATTCATGTTTGATCAGCGCTGCCTAGTTTGACTGTTTGATCGGAGTTCATGAGTGATTGACAGCTGCTCAGTGACAGCAAGACTCCAGATTAGCTCTGATTGGTTGTTTTCCTCCAGTCTGTGAAATCCTGCAGATGCCGTTAGGAGCACTGGAGGACACCAAGGTACATGATTTGTTTCAGATTACCTGTCTCATGCACTACTGTCTGGATATAGTGACCGTTTTATAAAAATAACTTTTTTTAATATTTGCTCCATTTCTACCCACTGCAGCTTTAATCGGTTTGAGTAATATTTTTAAGAAAAAATAAATACATTTCTCTGATTCCAGCTTCTTAAATGTGAATATTTTCTGGTTTCTTTCCTCCTCTATGACAATTAACTAAATATCTTTGAGTTGTGGAGAAAACAAGACATTTGAGGACGTCATCTTAGGCTTTGGGGAAACACTGATCGACACTTTTCACCATTTTCTGACAATCGATTAAATAATCAACAATGAAAATAATAGTTAGTTGCAACCCTAGTCTCACTCCCTGCCTACAAGTTTGTACTGATGCTACATGTATTTGTGCATTTTCCCTTTTACTCTGCATTTTGCTGTTTGATTTGAACTTCAAATGCATTTTTATATTACAAGACCTACAGAGATGGATCACATTTTAGGAGTATTTCAGAGCAAGAAATGACAGCAGAGTAGGCTTCAGCAAGCAGATCACTAACATAACAAGAGACCAGGAGCACCAAGAGCTTATTTCTATCTTTTGTACCTGGCCAACCCAGTGACTCTGGCAATCCCCGGCCCAGTGGGCAGATGGTGAGCCACAGGCCTCCTCTCTCATCAGAGCGCTCTCCCTTCCGCTCTGAACAAAAGGGGGCGACAAACAGAGCCGTCACCTGTTCAGCCACACAGACGGACAAAGTGTGGCCCCGTCCCAACGCTCGCTAAAACCATCCACTTGACTCGCTGTCTCAAAGTGGGACCATGCCTAAACGCCCTGAAGGTATAATTGGATGGAGAAACTTGCCGTACACGTCCATCCATTTTTACAAAATACATTAATTGGCCTAAAGGGGAAGCTATGATTAAAGGTCAAAATCTGAAACTCAAATGTGTCACCGCTGATGTGATTTAGCCTGACCTGGAGGGATTATGCATTTTTGCACTTGATCTGGTTAAAAATTCACCAATTAGGCCATAAGTAAGAATTTAAATTACACGGCTCCACCAACACCACTCTTGATTTTTATGAAACACTTGTGTTTCCTTTTAAAAACTGCACCGCCACTTTTTTTCTCTCTATAAACCTTCTATTTGCAGATGCAGTGAAGCAGTGGGAGTCATTAAAGAACACATATCTTTCACTCATATTCATAATGCAGACCACTGCTGTTAAAAATCCCAAACTGTTTGGGTTGGCTGTGTAATCACAGGCTCTTGTACCTGGCATCAGATGTCTGTTTGGATGTGGTAACACGCTCTGGTAATTACAGGAACGGCTCATCGCTAATGGCACAGGCAGCCAAATCTGTCCAGTAATGATTGGCTGAGCTTTTAGCAGCCCCCGCTAACACACACAGATAACACACTCACTCACTCATGTCCACGCTTACACATCATCACAAAACACGTTCACTCATGCATGCATTCATTAAGGCGCACAAACACTTATTCATTACCTAACTTGTGACTCATCCAACTCTCAATCTTTTCTCTCGCTCACTCATCACCTCATCTATGAACGCTCAGGCAAACAAGCGCACACTCACCCTGACTGTAGGTGTGTGACCTTAAAGAACAAAAATAACAAAGATAGATAGATCAGAGCGTTGTTGGAAGTTATTGCTTAGTCGTTGTCCTCGCCTATCCTCCTTCTTTTTTCTTACTAAAGAATATCCAATTCCAAAAGCTCCCAAGGGCATAAAAACATAACAAATCAGAATACACTGCAGCTGCTCACCTGTGTAGGTGACCGTGGTCGACCTCCAAGCGTTCAGCAGCTCCTGTATGAGCAGTCCCAGCAGCCTTCCCTCTGACACTCACATGCACAGCGTCACACCAGCCTGTTGCCAGCAAGACCTCTCGCCACTCTCTGTACCAAGCCCCAACGGTGGAGAATAAACTGCTCGCCCCACCGCCACCACCATCACCACCACCACCATCACCACCACCATCACCATCATCACCCCTCCCATATGAAAATCAGCCCTTCAGTGTAGCAGCATTGTTCTGAGGCTTCGCCCAGAGGCTCAGCCATTCATAAATACACACGGGTCCACAAAGGGCCACACTGTTCCCCCCTCGCCCCAACAAATACGGGTGAGGCTTTGAGCTCCGAGGCCTTTTCTATCCAACACGGCCAGTCGCTGTACGCTGGATGCAACTGAGCATATTTGAACATTTTGGATTGATGGAGAGCACATCCACATTTTTTTCTTTCATTGTAACAAAAGACAGGAAGTGAGTTTGGGAGGGGGTGAAGCGGATGATGAGGACCAATATGAGGGGAAGTAGTACGGAAGCCTTTTAGTCAAATCTGTCTCTGCTTTGAGTCTAGAAACCCAAGTCAACGCTTCAGAGGCCAGAGAAACCAAAGAACCAGAACAGTGTTTTTGCATGTTTCACCCCAGTGACCACAAATCTGCTTTTCAGAGCATGACACGGCCATGGTTAATACTCTTAGATGTGTTTTCCCACCTTCCAGGCAACGCTACCAAAGAAAAATCAACTTGCAGAAACATTACTTGCTTTTATTGTTTTTAAAGTGGTCACATAATTGCCATGTAATATATTGAGACAAACTGTAGGTTGACTTTAAAAATCTGGAATACATTGCATAGCATTATTACATCATTAATCTGATTGGTCAATCACAGCGTTCTACGGTCTGTTATTTCTCTATAACAGACCATCGCTATGTATAACAGACTGTTGCTATGTATAATAGACCGTTGCTATGTATAATAGACCATTGCTATGGACATAGTTTGGACTCTGGCGGACCGTTTTTGTGGCAAATTATCGATTTCTAAAGTAAGTAGCCGTGTAATAAGCAGGCAATGCAAGACCCGCATCGCCCTGTCGGGGTTTATTTCACAATGACCAGCCTGCTGCACATTATCCCTCACGGAATTTAAACTAACATGATGATGAAACCTATCTCAACAATTGCAATCTCTGCAAGTCGATTGATGGAAACAAGTGAAAGACTGGAGGCTAGTTAAAACATCTTACACAGTAAAGTTACATAATTTGTAGTAAACAGGCTAAAACATGCCTAAACTCTGTTTAGTTTTTTACACAAAGTCACACTTGTCTGCTCCAACACCAAGCTGCACCTCAATACAGCAGTACTTCAAAAAAGTTATATAACGGACTGGAAAAACATCACCTAATATAAGAGCATATATGTATATGTAGAGCTGCAACGATTAATCAATGAATGGATCTTGTGGTCTCATGATATAGAAAGCTGTATATTTGAATTACACTGTACATGTAAAAGCCCAACTAGGGACAAGAGTTTAAAATTAGCTATAAACTCTCTGTGCAGCACATCAGTTTCATGCCCTGTATCAGAACGATGTTAAACTGCATCGTCCCTGTCAAATAAAATCTAATCAAAGATTAGATGTCAACTATTAAATTAATCACCAACTACTCATTTTTTTAGGAAAAAAAGTCAAAATTCTCTGATTCCAGCTTCTTAAAGCTGCAGTATGCGAGATTGGCGCAAATATGATTTAAAAAAGTTATTTTTAGAAAACGGCCGCTATATCGTGACAGTAGTACATGAAACTGGTAACCTGAAAAAAATCCTGTTCCTCTGTGTCCTACTGTGTCCTCCGGTGCTCCTAACGGCATCTGAAGGATTTCACTTACCGGAGGAAAACAAGGTCCGCTGTCCAGCTGCAGTCTATGAGAGCCGGCTGTCAATCACTCGCGAACTCCGACCAAAAGGTCAAACTAGGCAGCGCTGATCAAAAATGAATCAATATTCTGTTACTGTAATGACTATTTCTCTCCTCAGATGTTTTCAGAATCATCTTGTAGTTACTGTTTAGCTGTAAAATGAGAAAGTTTGTGACGCAGCCGCCATTGTAAAATCTGTTGAAGGAAGCCAAGTTCTGGTCACATGACCGGAGCACAGCCAATAGGAACGCTCTGTCTCTCTGAAATGACCTGTGATTGGTCAAAATCTGCCGTCACGGGCTAGATTTTTCTAAAGCCTGAAAACAGAGACATGATGAGGAGCAGAAGTCTAGTTTTCTCTCAGAACACTTGAATTACAATATGCTGAAAGGTTATTATGGAATTTTTGCCAAATAATGCCAAAAAATTGTTGCCTACTGCCACTTTAAATGTGAATATTTTATGGTTTCTTTACCTGAATATCTTTGAGTTGTGGACAAAACAAGACATTTGTATGTATTGACGATGTAACACTATAACCATTGAATTTGGGTTAAATTACATTGATTGACAAACTTTTAGCTGACGTGAGGTGTCCATGTTTGTGGCACATCTGTATTATCGGTAATATCTGATGTTTCAGAAAAATGAAGATTAGATGTTGACGTAAGCAGTATTTACAAGTTGGAAACTCATAATTACAATAACTCTGATATGGCATGAGCGTGGAAATAGTGATGATGTTATTATCTGTGTCTTGTTTTAGAAATAAACTGTCACCGTCTTTGTTCCGATTAGATCAAAACAAAAGAGTTCAAATCTACTTAACTAGACTAAAACAGCCTAATTGTATATCTTAATGATACTTTTGCACTAATATAGCTGGACTACTGGGCTTTACTAGCCATCTCATCTTATTCATTTAGGGGGCGGTACACATGGCGCCTTTTTTGTGCCCTCAGATCCGTTTGTTGCCAATGTAGACTCGCTGCAGACGCGCTCAATGCGGGAGCGACACCGCCGCGATGCACAAGCGTTCCCAATTCGCTATTTTTCAGGGTGAAATGGCTGCACCCCAAAATGAACACAGTTCAACTTTTGGAACGCTGCCAAATAGTAGAACGGCAAAGACCCGACAGCCGCTGCCGCCATTTTGGACTGAAATATTTATATATTTATAATATTTTATTGTTCAACAGAGGCCATTTCGGTAGAATTTGACAATAGAATAGAAATAATTTTGTTTTACTTTGGTAAGGCACTTTGACGGCTGACATTTTACTGGCGTCCGGTAGTCGCTTTCAGTCCAAAATGGCGGAAGCGTAGCTTTGCGACTGGGCGCTGACGTTTTAATGGAACAAACAATTGACTTTCACTTCTATGCAATATATGTTCTTTGATGCTGCAGTGCGCAACGCATGTCCTGTGACGAGGAACAACCAATCACAGGAATCTTTTCTTTCTTCTGTAAATATCAGTCTACGGAAAACATATGGAGGAGAAGTTAATCACTTTAGTGCGGGCTACCCAGAGCTTTATGATCTGTCCCACGGACTATTTTACTTTCTTCTCTCTGTCCAAGAACATCACAACATCCGGTTGAAACGTCCGCCAAACTGACACAGAGAAATCAAGCAGTCATGTTACTACGGTGCTGGAAATCAGTTTATCCTTTTTTCTTTTTTTTTTTTTTTAAACTTTGTTTAGTTTAGTCTGTGAGGCTTTTACTGCTAAATTACCACAACTTCACAGTGTCATCACAGCGCACAGGTTTTGGTTGCTTAGTAACAGCAGGCGCGACAGGAGTGCAACCTCCCAAGCACCTTGGATAAATGGATGAAAGCGGCACGGCTGGCGGTTTCCATGTGTTTTTATACGCGACATATGTACGGCCCCTTATAAAGATGAACTGTTGAAGCTTCCAAACTACCTCACATCTCTTCTGTCATTTAAATCTAGTAACTACAGTACACGATCCAGTAACTACTTAACCTTAGATATCCCCCCCATGTACGCACTAATGTTAGCAGAAATGGTTTCAGGCACCTTTTAAATGGAATGAACTGCAAACTGCTCACATGTCTTGAAGATTTTAAAGCTTTATTATCTGATGGTTTTTTTATGATTCTTTTGTTTGTTTTTAATTCCTGTTTATTGTGTAGTTGTTCCTGTGAATATTTCTTCTTCTCAGGTCTCTCTTGGAAAAGAGATCTTAATCTCCATGAGACTGCCTGATTAAATAAAGATTAAATAAAATAAAAATACTACACTATACTTACTATAAAGCTGAGGCTGGCACACAGGGGTTGTGTACTGTATCAGAAACATCTCCACTGCCTCTGTGATCGAAGACACTACAGACTCCTTCTTGATGTCCTTTGACTGAACCACACAGTGAACTGAGGTCACTCTGAAGCTGCTTCTAAACACGTCCATCTTGTTTTCCTACAGTCTGTGTAATAGTTCCACTTTGCAACTGGTAATCTGGATAATTTGATTGAAGTGATGATATTGTGATTTTTCTACTAGTGAGTTTCGCCTGTTTTAAAGGTCACATCATCACATTGTGTTTGTTTTGCAGCAATTGTCCATCAAACTGAGCCTTTATCAACCAGCCAACTCATCCTTCCTACGACTGCCATTAATAAAAACACATTATTAAGCCTCGATGTGGCGTTAAGAGTATTCAAACAGTTGCATGGTGCTGTGACCGTGTCATGAAACCCCAAGACTCGTTAACACACCCCCCCCCCCCCTCCTCCTCCTGACACAGTAGCCATTGTCTCCCGAGGCCTTCTGGGACAGAGCAGCTCAGCTCGAGCCTGACACCGCACAACACTGAGAAGTCGATGTGCACAGATAATTGTCTTTTAATCACAACAATCCCCTTTTCTCTGGCCTCGCTCGTTTGTTTCTGTCTCTTGTTCGACCTTTCTGTCTTGGTTGTAACTCGTGTGGCTTTTAGCAAAGTTCGACCAGCCACATCGTACTTTTTTTAATGGAAGCAGGTCTGGAACGAGGAATGATGGGTTCCATACAAGAGGAGCAAACTGCCGTTATTAAAGGACCGGTGTGTAACAATTAGGGGGATCTATTGGCAGAAATGGAATATAATATTAATAAGTATGTTTTCTTTAGTGTATAATCACCTGATAACAAGAATTGTGTTTTTGTTACCTTAGAATGAGCCGTTTATATCTAAGTAGGGAGCGGGTCTTCTTCACAGAGACCGCCATGTTTCTTGTGGACAAACCAAACTCAGTTAACTTTTCCTGCTTGGGTCGGAGTCGATAACGTTACTCGTTCCTGTCGCCGCTGCTCTCTCTCTCTTTTGCTTCACCACTCACTTCCCACGTACACACACACACTCTACGCACAGGCTCTGCTCCAACTGGCTCTATAGAGGGACATTTGCGTTTTCGCGTCGGTCACCGTAGCTCTCTAGCACACAGTAGAGGCTTCAGTTGGTTGCAATCTCCTCACCTCACCGCCAGATCCTACACACTGGACCTTTAAATCTATCAGAAACATCTTTGTCTGCTACTACTACTCAAACCAACCCGATATCACGCCAAAGCGTGTAATAGACCCATCTGTCCGCCAGAGGATATCGTGTCTGAGGCACGTTTTGCCTCGCCGAGGCGTGAATATTACACGAGTGTATGAAGATTCAGTACCAGCATGGGGCAACAAAACCACTCACTTAAGTTTAGGCAACAAAACCACTTAGTTAGGTTTAGGAAAAATGTCATGGTTGGCCTTAAAATAAGTCAAATATGAACAAAATAACATCAGTACAGAAGACACATCACAAATGTCATTACAAAACATGTGACAAAAAGTAACTTACAAAACGCCGATCTCGAACAACGGTCTCTTGGTTAAAAGTCCTCTTTTTGTTGGACCTATCCACCTCCCCTCCTGCCCACCATCAGCGGTCTTTCTCCTCTTTTATTCTACATCACTAGCTCTGATCGTAGCATATTCACGGAGGATGCATTTATATTGCAGTCAGTACAGACTACATGAACGGCGTTCTTATTGCACGCTTTTGCCTCGCGCATTATCGTGTCATTCACACTCCTTTTTGTGCGAACGGGCTGACTTAAACATGAATTTACTATCCATTATCAAGCCTGTCGCTGAGTGAATATATGGCTTTTGATAACATTATTTGACTGATATAACAAAACTTCCAACCTGCTAAATATCTGCTCAGCTCAGGTAGAATATTGTTGTTGTAGGATGCCGTTCTACTTTGTCTCAACACTTCTATCATACAGACTTCACCAGAAAAACAACATCAGTTGTTTGTTCAACAAATGCTTTCTACTACTCATGTTTTCCTGTCAAGCGTCCTCCTGCGGTTGTGTAATAATGCCGGCCCCCCCCCACAAAATCAGATTATGAAATTGTCGTTTAGGGGTCAGTGCGCCTCAAACAAAGTTCTTTTCAGATGGTCTCCCACACACACACCTTTGTCTGGCTGTGTCTGACCATTTTTGTGCTTTTCGATACCTACAATTACATGTTAACACCCACTTCACCCTGTGATTGGTCAGCTGAGCAGGCTCTCTTTTTTCAGTCATTCTATCCTATTCTTCATTCTACACATTAGACTTGATTGACAGCTCTGTCACTCTCCTGTTGGATTTGTTGCACCCGTTAGGCCTAAATTACACCTTTATCATTCTCTTGATTTGCTTGTTACTCTTATTAAGGAATCCTGTTTAAGGTGGTTTTAAGGTTACTTTATATACTGCTGGGCAGCTTAAAGGAGCAGTGTGTAACATTTACGGGGATCTATTGGCAGAAATGGAATATAATATTAATGTGTTGTTTTCTTTAGTGTGTAATCACCTGAAAATATGAATCGTTAGAATGAGCCGTTTATATCTACATACGGAGCGGGTCTTCTCTTCTCGGAGCCGGCCGCCATGTTTCTACAGTAGCCCAGAACGGACAAAGCAAACACTGGATCTAGATAGGGACATTCACGTTTTCGCGTCGCCCACCGTAGTTCTCCTACATGCTTGGCACACGAGAAGTTTCAGTTGGACACAATCTGCAACCTCACCGCTAGATGCCGCCAAATCCTACACACTGCTCCTTTAAGTAAGGGATAATACAAGCTAGCGGGTCATTGTTGTGAAAGAATCCCCTTCAGGGCGATGCAGCATCGCCCTGAAGGGGACTCTTTCACAACAATGACCCGCTAGCTGTATATTATCCCGCTTATTACACGGCTACTTACTTAAGAAATCAATATTTTAACACAAAAACGGTCCGCCAGAGTCCGACATCAGAGCTGTGCCCATAGCAACGGTCTGTTATACATAGCAACGGTCTGTAATACAGAAATTACGGATCGCAGAACACCGTGATTGACCAATCAGAATCGAGTATTCAACACAGCCGTGTAATAACCTATAATAATATATCATAATGTATTTGTTGAGTTATATTTTGTATTAGCAATCAGAATCTGCACAGTAACTAATAACTAAAGTCATTAAATAAATGTAGTGGAGTAAAAAGTACAATATTTGCCTCTAGGATGTATGAAGTAGCATAAAATGGAAATACCTAAGTACCTAAAATTGTACTTAAGCATAGTACTTGAGTAAATGTACTTTTTAGGGACACTGGGTAGACAGAGTTACTATCCAACTTTCAAATCCACAAACAGACTTTTGTAACAGCTGTACTAAGAGTAAAACACACAGCAGGATCTAAATAGTGTAAACATGCTTTTACAGTATTATGGTGTAGACATGGAAGGTGGTGTGGGGGAGGGACGGCGTGCGGGTGGGTGAGGGGGTTGTTGGGATTGTGCTAGACAGAGACGGGTGACAGAACACACTGAGAATGGATCCATTGTCCCTCCGTCCACTTTACTGGACTGAAGCAGTGGATGGCTGCCCCTTTGCAAAACTGCTAGAAACGACTGCATTATTGCTCCACCTAGAAGGTGTTTACCTAAAATCATTTCACATTTTGGCCTTTTATTGGACACGCAGAAATAGATGGACAACAAATTACTAACGGCAGGCTTAAAACCTACTTTGAAAGACAAGACTAGTTTAAAAAGACAAAGTAAATTCTGAGGTTTTTCTAATTTTGACGAAAATATTTTCATTTGAAAGTCAAGGTCCAAAGTTAAAGTAATAATCTCGAAGATCTTCATTTAAATAAATGTCTGTTCGGTCACTATCTATCGCTGAATGAGGTAACACAGTGGTGACTGAGCCTACGGCCCACTGATGAAAGCTCTTGCATCTGCAGTATTACGAGCTGGTTGTCTGTGGCGACATTCCCGGGAAAAATCACAAGCTGTGATCTCAGAGAAGTGAGATTCAAAAACACACCTGCAGTTACCGCTCATCGCCACAGGTGCCGCCAAAGTGAGCTAAACAGAGATCTTTGAGATAGTATCATTAAATTCCAAAGTCAACGCCACGGCTGTCGCAATCACCGCAATATTGACAAGCCATCCGCAGGCGATGGTAAGCAACCGCCCCAACAGTTATGTTCACGTTTTTTCTTATTTGAATTCTTTGCAATGGGAGCGCCGCGTATTTACACGATGTTACAAACGCCAGCAGCGTGACGAGGAGCTGAGCAGTTATTTTGTGCTGAGCGCTGCACGTTTGCTGTTTTTTTCTGGTTGCAGAGAGTTGAAAAATGTCCAACTTTAGGTAAAATGCTGCGCTCGTCACTGACACTTTTTACACAGCCGTCCAATCACAATGGAGGAGGGGCGGGACAAATATCACAAAGACCAAACGTCACATCCTACATGTGCTGAACAACAACAATGATGGAGGAGAAATGAATACACATAGAGCGGCGGGTCGGTCGTCTCTCCCTACGTGCTTCAGGTTTGCCTTCATCCAGAGCAAGCTCTCTACCTTGTACCGACATTTTTACTTCCGCAGATATTCCGTATCATAGCAACCAGACGCAACCAAAGCGTCTCAGCTGAAAAAAACCTGCTGCGCCTCATCGCCCTTCTGTGTTCAGCATATAACAATAAACAGATATTTAATTAGTTTTAAAACTGTCATCTTTGTCATTTAAAAAGTAACAATATACCTAATAATAGCATAACAATAAAGCTTATTACCTCCGCCAAGGCCGAAGGCCTAGGACGGAGGTTATGTTTTCACCGGCGTTGGTTTGTTGGTTTGTTTGTCTGTTTGCAGTATTACTCCAAAAGTCCGCGATGGATGTGAAAGAAGTTTGTTGGAAGGGTGGGGTGTGGCACAATGAACAATCCATTCGATTTTGGTGGCGATCCGGATCATGATCCGGATTCAGGAATATATTTAAAGGATTCCGATCAGCCTGAGCATTAAAACCACAGAGTATAACACATGCGCAGTGTGACTGATGGTGCGTTGATGACGCGTGACCCCGCCTCCTTCTGAGAGCAGAGAGATACGTGTGTTGATGTGTGTGCGGGAGCTGCTGGGCGTCCACGGTGAGAAGAAAAAAGCTGTAGCTGACGGGATGACAGGCAACGTAGTGTAACGTTATACAGACATAAGAAGGCTGCTGAATGAGAGAGGCATCCGCCGATTCGTTACACGGAAACACACCGTGTTAATAACAAGCCGACCACCTCACGGTACCACCAGCTGTGATCTGTGATCTGTTTTTAAAGTCACGCGTTGGTGGAGGTCTGCGCTCTCCGAGTGCCATTGTAGTTTATATAGCACTAAAATCAGCATAAATGAAATAATTTGAAAAATAAATAATAATAAAGGCAATAATATCACATATTGCGCTGTTGAGCCAATCATTGTTACCGCAACAGCCCTACTCAATACTCAAACATATAACTTGGGACATTTCCAACTCAGTGGGACTTTGTAAACGTCCCAGATTAAATTTTAGACTCAATAAAACATTTAACATTTCATTTATTTCCTTTCTGAATGAAAATATTGTATTTACTTATTAGATTTCATGAATACCGTATATTTTAATGAGGGATTATTGACCCAATTCAGGATTTCATATCCACAGCCCTAGCATGCTGCTGTCCCTGTGTTACGTGGGATTTTTATTCCCAAAGGTGCAACTAATCTCAAATGTGTCCTACTTGGCTTAAGTTCCCATATTGCGCTCCAACTGCCGTTGTACGGCTTGGATTTGGAGTGTGTTTGATATGCAGGTCATTTTATAAAAAAAAATCTATAGCTTTTTTTCCCATTGTAGATTGTTGACATCCATTTTGCAGAAATGCAACACTCATCTGAGAAGGCATCAATATAAGTCTTAAAAAGTTGTTTCTTTGTTTTAATGATATTTTGACAGTATTTGTCCAATGACTGAAAAATGTGGAACTGAGCACCAAAGACATCTAAAGCAATGAGAGACAAACAATGTTGAACAAATAATTAGGTGATAATTTATCATGGTGAGAACGATATAAAACCCAATATTTGTTTTTTTCTTTAGTCAAAGATATTTGAAAAAACTGGGAGTTTTTCTAGTTACCAGTCTCCAGTCAATACATACTTAAATGAACACATAATACAGTCATCAAACAAAATAGATACACTCTTCTGTGAATCATTCTTGGCTGTAAACCATTAAAATTAATAAAGCATCAAATGTAGATAATAAAATGATGTAGAGGAGCTACATAATTAACTCCACATGTACGCCACACTGCTGTGAGATATCTGCCCCTTTATTGTTGCCACTAAATGATCACATTAGTCCACTCACTGCCGCTCAAAGGATTACAAAGTGAGAAATTTAAACCCAGAAGAGAAAAATAAATGACTGCGGTTGAAGCAAAACCCAGCAGCATGTTGCTCAAAAGGAGTCTAAAAGTAAAGAATAACAGTTACAGATTAGAGAGCAGCAGAGCTCTTACCTTATCAGCTGATCTGAAGCCAGTGAGGAGCTCAGAGTCGTCTTCTCTCCTTCAGCGTTTGCTTTCTCTGCTGCTCTCCCTCCTGCCTCCTCTTTCTCTCTCTCCGTCAGCAGATTGGGTCTTTGGCATCCAGAACCTGTGATTGGAAGGGGGGGGGCAGCTTTCAGGTTTTACATTCACACATTATTTTTGGGGCTGTCAATCGATTAAAATATTTAATACCGATTAATCAAATGATTGTCCGTAGTTATTCGCGATTAATCACAAATTAATCACACATTTTTTACTGTTCAAAATGTACCTTAAAAGGGAGATTTGTCAAGTATTTAACACTCTTATCAACATGGGAGTGGACAAATATGCTGCTTTATGCAAATGTATGTATATATTTATGACTAGAAATCAATTAACACAAAACTATGACAAATATTGTCCGGAAAAAATAAGCTGAAATCATAACATGGCAAACTGCAGCCCAACAGGTAACAACAGCTGTCAGTGTGTCAGTGTGCTGACTTGACTATGACTTGCCCCAAACTGCATGTGATTATCATAAAGTGGGCATGTCTGTAAAGGGGAGACTCGTGGGTACCCATAGAACCCATTTTCATTCACATATCTTGAGGTCAGAGGTCAAGGGACCCCTTTGAAAATGACCATCCCAGTTTTTCCTCGCCAAAATTTAGCGTAAATTTGGAGCGTTATTTAACCTCCTTCGTGACAAGCTAGTATGACATGGTTGGTACCGATGGATTCTGATGGAAACTGAGCCCGCTAGGGTCTGGGAACACGGTAACATCACTACAATGAAGTCCAGCGGGGCGATACATGATTGGCCAGACAAGCCGACAGTTCAGCCAGATTATCTAAACCACACTGTAAACAATTGCTGTTAATTTACAGCAGGATTTCAACAGTATTAACCTGTTATTGCTAAAAAACAGTGCTTTACTGTTAATACAAAAGAAAATCTGTTAAATAACGCTCATTGACCGTTTTTTAACTGAACTATAATGTATTCTTAAAAAACAGCACTTTACTGCTGATCAACTGTCTAAAGTGTCATAAGTAACAGCTTCATGCAGTATTTTTTGAATTCTGGGAAGAGCAATTTCACCTGATCTGCACATGTGAGGCTGGATCCGTTCTTTTCTTCATCCATCCCCATCTTACTGATTATTTGGTGAGTAGTAATTTTATTTAATTAATAAATCTGTGCAAAGTCTATCAGTGATGTTTCCAGTTAGTTTGCATTACTGAATATGTGCATATCATGATAGAGGGATTCAGCAGCTAGCTAGACTTTCACAGATGATTGCATATTAATCAGACAACACAAGTTGCTCATTTTAATTTCTATGTATCCAAGTTAATATCTAAGTTAATGTGTGGACACATGTATTTTGCCAGTGAATTCATGCATAACGATAGACTTGACGGTGTATACATTTTACAGTCTATGGAAGTCACTTCAACATTTGAAGTAACATTAACACTTCAGTGCACGTTGGTTATTGGGTGTTAATTCAGCTCAGCAGATTCAAAATTAAAGGCAAGGTTAAGCTAGCTAACTAGTGTTTTTGAATGGTATCTGAAAACACATGGTTTAGAAAAATGAGCACCATTGGACATAGAGTATTTGTTTTTGCATGTGGACTCTTCACATGTGGCTTCAAAACCACCTCTGATTGTACCATGGTGACTTAGTTGTATGAGCATCAAAATCAACAGTTCTTTTTTCTGCCACTACTTTTCTGTGACAATAACAACTTCACCTATCTGCATGTCACTGTGCTAATATTGTCACTTGGGGCAGATGAAATGAGAGGCAGCAACTGTAAGAAACATGTGGATTCAGGGTTCTATAGAAACAGACGGTCAGAATATTCATAATTGATCAAAAAATGGTTTCTCAACCAGTAATGCACACCACTCAACACAATAAATTTCAAACACTGACTAAAAATCCATTAAGTTGACTGAGGAAAATTCTTTCTATGTTTCAGGTGAAACAGCAGGAAGCTATATTTGACGCTGGATCGTCAGCCTTGAGGCTTCATATGAGGAGATCCAGCCCACCTTCTTGATGGGGCTTGCTGCATTATTTTCCACCTTCTACACCTGCACGCTCAAATTAATCTCAAGGTAAGATACTTTCAGTAAAACCTGTATTTTTAATGTGACATTAATTAAGTGATTTACACAACTTGATTTTAACACAGTGTCTGAAGAAACACTATCATTTTTCAGGTGCACCGTAGGAATAAACTATGAGAGAGGCACCAAGGATGGACAGGGCAAAGTCTTATCAAAGAAATCTGGCCAATTCACTAACAACAAGACAAGACAACAACCGTTTATCCACATGTATCCACTCTGCTGAGGAGACTCATGGACTTTGAGTGAGACTTCATTTAAAATGGTGAGTTTACATTATGACAAGGGGAAATGAGGGGTACACACTCTGATTTTGTATGTGAGACATTACAATGAAAGTTATTTTGGAACTCATATATCTCTCTCTCACACAGTCAGCGGGCTACCAAGGCTGGATTGAGAGGACTGGTGTCTTTGAGTGGGCCATAAGTCATTCACTAACTCACTCCCCCACCATCGCCCACTACTTGGACTTCCACTTATCCATGCGCCTTGTGAGAGCCTGAATATTCATACTTGGACATGATGTCACATGTCTGGTGGTGTTGGTGCTCATTATTATATAGATACATTATTTTTTATTTAATGTTAATTTTTTTAAAAATTTGAACCACTGATATGCCGTAAGGCTCAGCAATATATTCAGTATATTCACATGTTACATTATATACGGCAATATATTATTTGAGAGTTTTGTTGTAATTATATGATGTCGCTCAACTGTCTGTAACTGTTCCACAAAGTAAGGTTAGTACTTCAGAAATGTTATTTCTTCTGAAATTTGGTTTTTTATCTCTGTCAGGTTTTTGTTGGCGCTAGCATGCAATTATTCTGCATGTGCAGTTTTCAACTTTATATGAAAATAAAAAGTAAAGTGCAATAAGGTAAGATAAGCTGTAGATTTTCTTTTCTCACACATTGTACATGATTGGAAAATCAGTGAATTAGCTCTGTTCTTCACTCACATTTTGTTATGGTTTACATTCTGTGCTTGTAGCCAGCTATAGACAGACATTTTGGGAAAGGTGTCAACAAGCCTATTATATTCTTTTTCTTAAGAAGTGCCTTTAATTGTATTAAGTGTGACTAGTCCTATGAGTGTAACCTGCTAAGTCTTTTCATTTAGGCAAAAAATAATGTTTATTAAATGCATGTAAAAAATACAACCTAAATAGTGCATTAAAACAAATCAGTAAGATAATGTAAAAGAAAGGGGAAAACAGCTATATAATGTATCTTTAAACAGTAAATTAACTGTTAAATACAGTGAAATTAATCAAAAAACCAGTTCATACTGTATTTGTCATTAACAGTACAAAGCTGTAAATTTTATTTACAGTTATTTAACAGTAAGATAATGGCAACCACAGCTGCCAGTTCTTTACTGTTATTTTACGGGGAAATTCTTAACAGTGCAGTCATTCCCAAAAACTGGGTCGGGAACCACAGGAGATTTTATAAGGGCCAAATAAATGTACAGAATTTCTTCCAGTCTTTTATTTAACATTTATATCTGCAGTACACCTTTGAGCCACATCAGCGAGCCTGAATGTTCGTATTGTTATGATAATTGTAGCCTATTTAAAATGTTAAATCTAATATGAAAGGCGAGCGTACATTCTGTTTGTTTTACTGATGAGAGGAATAAAAACGAGAGCCTGTTAACTGTTTATTTGGTCTCATTTATAAAGTATTTAACGTGTATATCAAACGTGTCTCTTTGAAATGGCTGGTTTCCCTATTCAAGATAATATAAGGTGATGCGCATATGGCAGTAAAAATGGTCACGAACGTTCATTTACGCACAAATTCTCACGATTTATAGATACAGCCTATCATGAATTGGGTCGCGAACTCTGATCTAAACCATTATATTTGGAGGGTAAAACTGAAAGCAAGCACACTCCAAGTGTTGGTAATAATCCCTCACTGTACAGGAAAATTGTGTGGGTGCACGTCAAGGTCAAGTACAGCAGTAGTCTATAAACTGTGATGGACAGACATTTTTTTTATAATTTCTATGTTTACCTTCGTTTTCTCTTCCAAGCAAGTTAAAAAAAAGTCTCATCATCTGTCCTCTCTCTCCCCCCATTTGCCTTCCTTTTAACGATTTTGTACAAGATCTTAGCAATTACTTTACTGAGTAAAATGTTACTGCCACCAATAGGAACGATGGCCATGGTTCTCTGCCAGAAAACGGTGGATTGCGCCCTCCGGGTTGGGGGTGAGTCTTTGCCCCGAGCGAGGGAGTTTAAGTATCTCGGGGTCTTGTTGATGAGTGAGGGTTAAAATGGAGCGGGAGATGAACAGGTGGTTCGGTGCGGCGTCAGCAGTTATGCGGGCGCTGTACCGGTTCATTGTGGTGAAAAGGGAAGGCAAAGCTCTCGATTTACCGGTTCATCTTTGTTCCAATCCTCACCTGTGGTCATGAGCTTTGGGTAGTGACCGAAAGAATGAGATCGCGGATACAAGCGGCCGAAATGAGCTTCCTCCGTAGGGTTACTTGGCTCAGCCTTAGAGATGTAGGGTGAGGAGCTCAGACATCCGGAGGGAGCTCGCCTGCTCCGAAAGGGACCAGCTGAGGTGGTTCAGGCATCTGATCAGGATCCTCCTGGACGCCTCCCTTTGGAGGTTTTCCGGGCATGTCTAACTGGTAAGAGGCCCCGGGATAGACCCAGAACACGCTGGAGGGATTATATATCTCGTCTGGCCTGGGAACACCTCGGGGTCCCCAGGAAGAGCGGGCAAACGTAGCTGGGGAGAGGGACGTCTGGAATTCCCTGCTAAGCCTGCTGCCCCCGCGACCCGGCCCCGGATAAGTGGAAGAACATGAATGGACGGAGGAACGATGGCCAAAATTCGGAAAACAAGACTAAAGTTGTGCTAAACTGGAATTACCCTTTAAAATGTTACCATACATATTGACAAACCAGCCCAGTATCCCCGAGGATTCTGTACCTCACAACACCCGTGCAATCTCAACGCTCAGCGCCAACGCAGGAAATAGTGTTCGTTATATGTAGCAGGGGTGATACAAAATTTAAAAAAAACCGCACCAGCTGCATGCGGTTGGCCACCAGTGCGCAGAAAGTTTTATAAGCATATAGGGCAGCCGGCATGGCACTCGAAGAGCACCGTATAGAGGGCGAGTCCACCAATGGCGAGGAAGAGGTTGTAAAGGTGTGGAGGTCGGTGTGATGGATGGGGCGTGTAGCACGTCAGTCCGGCATTTTCCTCTTGTCACAGACCTGCAATTGTGTTTTTATTAACCATAAACTTAACCATACAATAGTTACCATGCAGACATATTGTGGAGTGCAATAATCATGAAAACACTGTGATTGAATCACCCAACATTGATATTCTTGTCTGAAGATAAGGAAGTGACAAACACCCCCTTTGGTGGTTCACTGATGCAAATGTCCATAAACACCCTGAGCTGTCTTCACTTGAGAAATCTCACATTACCATTCGTTACTGCTACATCAGGTGTGTCTGCTGTGAGTGTTAAAATATGAATATTCTGCAGACAGTGTTCAGCTTTGATTACTGCAATACCAGCCGAAAACAAACTCTTCCTATTTGCTTGGAAAATCTCTGGTGGGACACCTGGGCTGAAATAGCTACAAACTCCTCACTTTATAGTGGACAAGAGGAAGTATATGATTTAAAAACATGTATACTATACAATACTGGATGACAGAGGACTTACTTAATATTCTAATACATTTTTAAACATTACGTTAGAATTTAAAGGATGTAAAATAAAGTCACTATCACTCAACTGTACCAGATACTAGGTGTGTAACTATACATCGATCTGGATCGATATATTGATTCAATGATCAACGATCCAATAACATCGATGCAAAGACAAAACATCGATACGTATCGTCATCTTTAAGACACGCCTTTATTTTGAAATTCTTAATGGATAAAAAACGTTTGCACTTAAACATGACAAATGTGGCATTTTATAATGAACAACAGGAGGTCTATTATTATTTGTTTTATTAAAAAGAATAGATTTGTATTTAAATGTCTGGAAGAGCCCAGTAATATAACTGTCAAATCATATTTTAGTTGCTTCTTGTGAGTCGATATAAATGTAACTGATTGTGTTAAATGGGCGTAACAATATTGTCTCATATCGATCGCAGGCCCCGGAATTGAATTGAATCGAAATCGTATCGTGGCAGATTTTGTGGTATCGGCCAATTTCGTATCGTTGTCCAAAGAATCGATATAATATCGTATCATGATAAAACTTGTGGTTTACACCCCAGATACTTTCTACATTATATATATTGTAGGAGTTACAGCTAGAGCCCAAAATTCTCCAGGTCCGATATATCAAAGTATATTGCATATCACAGATACACTGATCAGCCATAACATTAAGACCACTGACAGGTGAAATGAATAACATTGATTATCTCGTTACAATGACACCTGGCAGTGGGGGGGGATATATTAGACAGCAAGCAAACATTTTGAACTTCGAACTTTGTGTTGGAAGCAGAAAAAATGGTCAAGCGTAAGGATGTGAGCGACTTTGACGAGGGCCAAATTGTGATGGCTAGACGACTGGGTCAGAGCATCTCCAGAACTGCAGCTCTTGTGGGATGTTCCCGGTCTGCAGTGGTCAGGACCGACCAAAAGTGGTCCAAGGAAGGAAACCGGTGAACCGGCCACGGGGTCATGGCCAAGACTCATTGATGCACGTGTGGAGCGAAGGCAGGCCCGTGTTGTCCGATCCAATAGAAGAGCTACTGGAGCTCAAATATCTGAAAATAGGCCATAACGCGTCTCCTGCTGCCTTCCTAATACTGTGAGCATAATCTATAATGAATTTCACGCTCAAATTTTTATGCAAGTGGAAATGGAGTAACTTTGACAATGAAATATTGTAAAAGAGGCTGTATGAAAGTGAAGGACACGTTATTTTTAAATGGAGAACGCAGCTAATTTCAAACACAAAGGTCAGTTAAGTCTGAGAAAATAACCCCTGATGGTGCCACAGTGACATCAGCAGGGTAATGTCATTTTAGGGTTGGAGATGAGAACTTTGCTGTTACACACTTGGAAATCAATCAATCAATCAATCAATCAATCAATCAGACTTTATTTGTGTAGCACCTTTCAAACAGGTTAGTGCAGCTCAAAGTGCTAGGTTTTAAGTTTACGTTTAAAAATTAAAAATGTAAAACGTAGCATCCAGCATTTTTGGCACTTGACCCATACCCCATGAGTATCTCGACCTCTGCTGCATGTTGCATCATTCTTCTTTAAAATCTGGCTTTTGTGAGTCTTCCAACTTTATAAAGTGCAACACTAAATCTCCCCAGCGCCTCCTCAAGATGAAATTGAAGCCAGTGTTTCTCCTCAGATTACTGTGCAGGAGCAGTCACTCAGGTAAATGGGTTTTTCTTTTCTGGAAGTTGATGGATCTCAGAGGTGAAACGAAGCTTTAAGTAACACTATAAACTGTAATAAGGTTCATGATATCAGTAGCCTTGTGTGACAGTGGTTCAATAGGTGTGCACTTGAGGGTAACAGTCTGTGGTTCCTAAAGTGGGTCCTGAGGACCATTAGGAGTCTCTCAGATGGTTACACAGTGTCCCCAGAAAAATACAATGAAATACAATTTCTATTAGACGAACACAACTGGTACGATGTGTCCTCTCTGCTGACTCCAACCTACAGAACAAATATAATTAATGTAACTATCAAAAATCTAATATCACAAAATCAGTGTGTAGGGCTTAAATGAAGGTTCTAAAAAAAGTTTGGAAATCTGATTTGGTGGATCCACCAGATCTCAGATCAGCTTTTTACATACTGGACATAGAATTGTGGTTTCTGTTTAGTATGAAAGTGGTGAAGCAGAACTAAAACCCGTCTGTGCAGATGCATCCTTTTTTTAACACAGTGAGCAGGATTAATGGAGAAGTTTATGAAGGAGGATCTTCTCTTGGCAAGCGATTTTGAACTATTGGATGCAATATTAGCCCAGTTATGTGCATTAAATTAAAATTACACTGTGATTTTTACTCGCTTCCTGCATTCCTTCACCAGCACTGAAAGTCTCAGGTTCAGTCCCACTTTGAACAGGTTAAGAGAAATGTGCAATTTTACCCCAACATTAGTTATTTATTTACGACGGCGTATTAGGGCCATTGTAGGTAAAAACATTTTTTAAAAAGGAGCAATTTCCAAGATTAAAGTCGTAAATTTACCATAAAAGATTTCGGATATTCGATGAGAGTAAAGTGGTAAATTTACAAAAAAATAATTCACAAATTTAAGAGAAAAAACTTGAATAGTCTCTGAGAGTATAAAGTCATAAATTTGCGAGAATATTTTTTGGATATTCTCTGAGATTAAAGTGGTAAATTTACGAGAAATTATTCACAAATTTCTGAGAAAAAAAACTTCAATAGTCTCTGAGATTATAAAGTCATACATTTGCGAGAATTTTTTTGGGAAATTCTCTGAGATTAAAGTCGTAAATTTACGAGAAATAATTCACAAATTTACAAGAAAAAAAAATTGAATATTCTCTGAGATTTTGAATTTTTAAATTTGTGAGAAAAAAAACTCTCTGAGATTAAAGTTACAAATGTACGATAAAGAAAATGTCATCAGTCATATATTTGTGAGAAAAAAAATATATCAGAAAACTCAGAAATTAAATTTACAAGAAATAAAGTTATTTTGTTAAGGAACCACATCGCTTCACTTTGCACGGTTGGATCAACCTCATCACACCACAGACGCCACCGTTAAATACTGTGGTAACTTGAGCCGCTGAGTGCAAAATTATATCAGTATTTATTTATGTTGGGAATATTACCCCCTCCCCGGCTCCGTAATTGTTTCTTTTACCTACAATGGCCTTAATATGCCGTCATATTCATTTGTATCAATTTTAAAATAATTGTTGTGTATGATGCCCAAATTAAGCTCCAATTGTGTAAAATCAGACATGATTTATAAAGCTGGCACTTGTTTTCATTTGTAGTCTTGAGTAGCTATGACATAAAATCAGCCTTAATGCAATCACAGAAAGTTAGCTATTGGCAGAAAACTTGCTTTGGAAAGAAAAATGCTGAAATCGGACGAACAAAAAGCAGAAGCGGCACAGCCTTCTCTGTCTAATGTGGTCATCCGTGATGTTCTCAAACACTTGCATTAATATGAAACCGTCAAGAAAAGCATCCTCCGGTGTAAAAGACTTCAGGGACTCATTTCGACAAAACTTCACTTGTGCCACATGCACGTAACCGGTGTCACAACTCGCATTGTGTGATAATGTGGAGATGATCGGCACAAACCTCCGTCACTGCAGCAGGAAGGACGTACGGCGTGAGGAGGAGATGGCCGCCATGGAGGAAGACAGAAATCAGGACACCTGAAGCAGAGGATCATGGGAGCTCTGAAAACAAGAGTGCAATTTTTATATAATTAGATTCTGAGTTAGTTGAACAACTTGAATGGCATGAATGCTTTTCTAATGTATTCTTACCTGTTGAGTGAAATCAAGTGATATAGGACAGCAGTTTCCAGCATGGGACAGTAGTTGCACTGCTATCTTATCACTATTACCACATCTAAAATATTAAAATGCTATTGTGTGTAAAGTCACATTTGATATTCTTATGTAATCAACTACAATCTATATACATACAGTACAGGAGCAGTGGATACATTTAATATCAAGTAATACAATACGTTTTCAATAAATCCCACCATTGTTTTAAGTTTAAAATTCAAATTTATGCTGAGATTGTGTCACTTTTATATTTTAAGCTTCACAAAGTAAGTATTAATCACAGATTTCTTATGATAGACTGTGTTACATTGTACCATCGTTCCTGTTATTGTGTCCAACACTGACGGGCCTCTCCTACAGCAACTTCTAATGAAGGAACAGACATGCTTAAGTTAGTAGCGAACTTCCAATAATAAACAATCAGAACTACCTCGGTGTCGAAGTAATTAATCAGTAAAGAAAGTTGCTTTTAGTCTTAAAAATCGTGCTATTACACATCCAACAGCAACTGTTGTGATTAATACATACCAAGACCCAGAGAAACACAACTACTGCGCCATTAAATGACACACTAACGTGATGGTGTCATCTAGTGGTAAAACTCTGCAAGTAAAATAAATGGCCTGGCAGTAGAGACCCTTTATTGTAAAATCAGTGAAACATTTGTGTTTTTAAGAGTGTATTCGGCTGTACAACATCCTGCAGGTTACAACTGAGAAAGAAAACAAACAAATAAAACACAAATTCTAACCAAAACTTCTGTTCACCAGGTTTCTAAATACATTGAGCATGCTAAAACACAACTAAAAGCAGAGATAAAATAAATTCCTTTAAATGTACATAGTTTTTCTTATAAAAACAATTCATTTTTCACACATAAAAAGCCAGAAAAATCTATAGAACCCTACAAATCTACATCAGTACCTGTGTAAGCTTACTGAAACTACATAAAAGTTTTAAAAATTTGAAACCAATTGGAACATGTTTACTCGTCAAGATGTAAAACACCTTTACAGATAATCATTGATCAACTTGACTTTCACATCTACAAGTAAAATTCTGTACACTCTCTAAGGCACTTGTGGCAGCCACAATGTTTTATACATGAAAAGGCACATTTAACATTTCATCTGTGCACCTCCTCCCTGTTTAGAAAAGTATACATACACATTCTGCATCAACTCGTGATAAGTTTACTGTAAATTATTGCAATATAACAATCAGCACAGTGAATTAGCAGCGTGACTAATATTTACAGTCTTAGAAATCAACTGGTCCAGAGCTGCGTTACTGGACATGTTGCTCAGGTCGTGGCTGGTTTTAAACCACCAGGCTCTCCCGACTCACAGCTCCATTCTGTAAGACAAGAAAAGTATATACAAGTAAATATAAATCCTACTAAATCAGACTTAAAGAATAAGGCTGGTGATATTATACAGCAGATATATACAGTGTTCCACGTTCATGAAAATAAAGTCAGCCAGTGCAACAGTGTGGCTCACTTTTTGACAATAATGGAGCTCTATGGCACAGAGGAATAAGATTTATAAGGCTTTGGCTGTACAGGTAATACTTTTTAGTAGAATTAATTCATTGTATATATATATCTCACTGCATTTATCCATTAATCTTACCGCTGAAGAAATAATGTGGCTTCCTCATGGCCTGTCCCTTTATAGAAGCCATAACTTTGATCATAATAATCATAAGATTTCCCATTTGAGGCTCCTACTTAAAGGAGACATATCATGTTCATTTTCAGGTTCATACTTGTATTTTGGGTTTCCACTAGAACATGTTTACATGCTTTAATGTTCAAAAAACATTATTTTTTTCACCCTGTCTGTCTGAATATACCTGTATTCACCCTCTAAAGCCCCCCTCCCGAAAAAGCCCAGTCTGTTCTGATTGGCTTGTGAGAAAAATATGGTGCACTTTTGCAAAGGTAGTTCTCAAGCAGTGGGTGGAGATACTCAGATGGGGGGGGTGGTATATTCTAATGAGCCTGCATGTGACTTAGGCTGCATTCACATCAGATCCGACGGTGTGATAGACTCACTTTAACGGCCCATTAAAGCTGAAGTAGGCGAGATTGGAGCAAATATGATTAAAAAAAGTTATTTTTATAAAACGGTCACTATATCCTGACAGTAGTACATGAAGCAGGTAACCTGAAAAAAAAACATGTGCCTCTGTGTCCTCCGGTGCTCCTAACGGCATCTGCAAGATTTCACAGACTGGAGGAAAACAAGCAGTCAGAGCTGATCTGAGGTCTGCTGTCCAGCTGCAGTCTATGAGAGCCGGCTGTCAATCACTCCCGAACTCCGACCAAACGGTCAAACTAGGCAGCGCTGATCAAATATGAATCAATATTCTGTTACTGTAATGACTATTTCTCTCCTCAAATGTTTTCACAATCATCTTGTAGTGTACTGTTTAGCTGTAAAATGAGAAAGTTTGTGACCCGGCAGCCATGTTGAGATTTCTTGGGGAATACCAAGCACCGCTCACATGACCAGAGCACAGCCAATAGGAACGCTCTCTCTCTGAAATGACCTGTGATTGGCCAAAGTCTCCCGTCAAGGCTAGATTTTTTAAAGAGGAGCAGAAGTCTAGTTTTCACTCAGAACACTTGAACTACAATATGCTGAAAGGTTATTATGGAATTTTTGCCCAATGATGCCAAAAACTTGTTGCCTACTGAAGCTTTAACTACAAAACGATTAACGTCTTTGTTCCCCCATGGCTGCGATGTACAGCTCTGGATCGCCGTTTACGTGATCGGCCACCGCAGCGTGGTATCGGGTTGCATTTCTTCAAAAGTTGATTCTGTTTCCACTTATCCAGCCCATTTTTTTTCGCAGACGCAGCCCAAACGCACTACCACCATTCAAAATGAATGGGAGGACTTGCGTTCTCACCGTACTGCCTTATCTGGTGTGAATGCAGACTTAGGAAGGGGGGGGGGGGGGGGTCAAATCTGAATGGCTAGTTCACATGTCACATGTTTACTGAAAAACAGACTGGGATGTCTTATTTCACAGTTCGTGGGTTGGTAGGCACTCCAGATACCCAAATGTATGTGCACAAGCACTGAAAAAGTGAGTTTTTCATGATATGTCCCCTTTAATGGTATAAGTTCACAGTTCACAACAAGATCCACAGCCCTTCTTCCAGGCAAAAATGTGTTCTGAAGTTAAGATGAGGCTTAAGCTGTCCCAAGTTATTCAAATCAATCACAATCGTTTTAGAACAAAATTCCTTCTTTTTGTTACCGTCCCTCCGCTGCAGCTCAACAGGGAAACACAAAGAGGGAATTTTAGATTTTACTGTTACTTTAGAAGATATCCACTTGATCTGACTGACTCATAAGCATCAGATACATCACTTAGATTAGGAAGGGATCTTTTAACAGCAAGCAGTACCTGTTTCAGTTCATATGACCGTTGTTTTAAGACAGACTTGAGAAATTGTGAACCAGTCCTTTAAAGTCACTCTGTACTTTCACAAACATGCATTGTGATGTTTCAGAGTTTTGCTGTGACTCACCTTGCGGAGGTTGCTTTTCTTTGAAGATGACACACTTCCATCATCACTGTACGGTGGTGGTAGAGGAGGTGGGTAGTCGTCACGGCGACCGGGGTGTCCAGAGGGCGGGATCTGAGGAAGTGCAGGGGGCCCACGCGGCGCCCTCCCCCGATCCGAGCGGTCGCTCTCGCTGTCCAGTCGCTCCCGACTGCGTGCCCTCTGCTGCTCGCCCATCTTCTTCCTCTCCATGGCTTCTCGCAGGAAGCTGTCATCATAATCATCTCTCCTTCCCCTGCGATCCTTCTCCAGGTCCATCAGATCGTCGCGGCTGCGGCTGCGTTTCCCTGGGAGGCCACCGTAGCCCCCTCCGTCTCCTCTCCGACGATCATCGGGGGAGTAGTCACGACGCCTGCGGTCGTCAAAGTCGCGGCTGTTGCCGCTGCGGGCACTGCTGCTCCACCCATCATCAGAGCTGAAGAGACAGAGAGCAGCGCACGGTGAGGGGAAACAGAAACATACAGAGGCTGTTGCTCCGTCATTAGATTAGCTGACACAAGTTTAAATTTAAGCTTAAACCTCACTGGTGTGTCCTCAGTTCCAGTTTAAAGCCCCCCTCCAGCCAGTTTTACGTTCTTTCTCAAACAGAGAATGGGGGGTGTGGTTGATCGTCAGATGTTATTCATTACCATGGCAACCAGATTGCATCGTTTTTCAACCCAGTTTAGATGAATTTACTGTTTATCAAACCACAAATGAGACAAGAATTAGCGCAACACACTGACTCTCTCTCTCGCTCTCTTCTTCACCGTCTCCTCCTGGCGAGGCGGCCGTCTGGCTGCTGCTGCACCGAGGAGCCGCAACGCCGGTCACAGCGCACCGGAGGACGGATAGACACGTTGCCGTCACCGGGCTGCACTGTGATTCATTTATTTCTCTAACGGGACTTTTCTCTTGTTTTCTTTTGCCGCTGCTCAGATGCAAACAGCATAAGTGCACCTATACTTCTGAAGTTAGCAAGCAGGGCTGAAATGATTACTCGAGTAATTTGATTACTAAAACTCCCCCCCCCCCACACACACACACACACACACACACACACACACACACACACACACACACACACACACACACACTTGAATTACAATATACTGAAAGGTTATTATGGAATTTTTGTCCAATAATGCCCAAAATATACTGTCTACCCCTCACTTAACTGATGAACTGATGATTGTCAATAAAGTAGGTGGGTGTGACGCGAGGATTATTCAATTACCTTTCACAAAAAAGCAACAATGAAAGACAGGTTTAAGTTTTATGTTGGCTTATTTTGATTATTGATTCTGGAAGCAGAAAGGAAGGAGGCAGAATTTTAAGTTATATTTTTAAAGTCCAATATTTTGCTGTGGTTGATTGGATCACCTACACCTACCTCTCCTGCACTGAAACACCACAAATGTACTGTTGGTACGCTTCTGGCGTGGGAAGACCAAGTTTAGATGTAGCTCGGCTGAGCTTGTTCTCATGTTGACAGTGAAACCTGGTAGGTTAAAACCACCGAAACTACCGGCATGTTGTGACATTTTAGTTTGGGGAGCCCAACCCAGTTCATAACGTCAGCTGGGAGGCAACTGATCTGGTTGTTTCTGAGATGACTGGACTAGAATCCACATCTATTTTTTTACACTTTACTTATAACACTATATACTATTTAAAAAATTAAAGCTTTATTTTTACATAAAAAATATGTTAAAAAAAAATAATAAGCATGAGCTTTGGTATCATCTTATTCTCTAGTTATGTCTCATCTAAACCTGACTACTAATGATATATTAATATTGGTTGTTATTTCCATATTTCTTTCCCTCCTAAATTAAACTTACCGCATCATGATCATGTTAACAAACATATCTTGCTGTTTGATTGACAATGGAGATGTAAAATTGAGGTAAAATCCTTGTGAAACGTTTCTTACCCACCTGCTGCATATTTAATCATACATCATGTCTAAATAACATGAGGTGATGATGGTAATATGGAGGTCCTCTAGGTGACCGAGCAACTTAGTATTTAATCTAAATTAGAGCTGCGTGATACCACCAAGAGTAATGTGAATGATGAGGGCAATAAGCACCAGAGTCCTTTGATGCTTTCATTTCACTAATCTAGAACAGTTAAATAAGTTTAGAAATCAATTAGTGGTATACAGGCTTCAAGATCACAATAAAACAAACAGAGGAGGAAGGAAAGGAAACAAATCACAAATAGTCAGGTACTTATCGTGGTATTATTATTACACTGATGCATCGCTCAGCTTAAGGGAGAGCACTTTTATCTTCTCATAATAAATATTAACCAGAGTAAGAGAAAGCCACATAGTGACTTCTGGGAAGCCCCACACCCAACGCACAGACTCAACTAGAAAGACACTGATAATGATGTTCTGAGAAACTGACACGAGATGAGATGGAACAGGAGTTTCTTTGCCCTAGATGCTTGATATGCATCACTAATTGAATATACACATACTATAAATATACTATATGTACCATAAAGCCACTACTAGAGAAATACAATTTACTGAGCTTTGAGAATTTTAGATTATTTTCAGATTTGTGCCTCGTTTATAAAATCCTAAATGGTTTGGCCCCTCCTCCACTGCGTGATTTTGTGCATTCTCGCTCAGTACACTGAAAAAAGTGTAACGACCGTGTCATTAACTTAAAGTGCACTTTTATATTGGTCTAATCGAAAATCATGGTTTCCAGTTTAAACCTGTTTTGTTCAGTTTGCCTAAAAGCAAATAATAGACCCCCTAGAGTAAAGTAAAAGCAATAATTTTACTCAAATAGTATTTTCACTTCAAACCAGAGATTTTCATGTCACATGACCACATGACGTCACATCAGCTCGCTCCCTCCGTGAAGTTTGCTGTCCGCCATTACCTCGCTTCGACAGAGAGGACCGTCTGTTGTTCAGGAAAACTCCTTTAAACAAGGTAAGAATTCAAAATTGTGTTGTTTTAAGGGGCACATGTGTTTTCCGTGCATATTTAAGGTTAGTTGCAGGATGGACAACTATTTTAGACTGTCTCTTGTATTTTGAGCGGGTGTTAGCTAACACTAGCTAAACCCCGTTATTTCATTAATTTGTCATGCAAAGGGTTACGCTTCCGTTGCCAACGTTTGACGAGTGCAAAGTCAATATTGTTGCTAATGTTAATGCTAACGTTGTTATCTAAACTTAAGTTCTCCGGACATTGTCCGGAGTTCATATGAGAAAAGGCCTGTGGTGCCGCTCCGTGTCTGGACATGTTTTTCCCGAGGGCGGGGCTGGGCTCCCCCCGCCACACACACACACAGACAGACAGAGCTGCAGCAGCAGCAGAGCCAGGTGAGGAGAAGAGGTGAAACTCCGCGGACACTTTAACGTTAATGAATTGACGACTGAAATGACGATACTGTAAGTGGCATAAACGAGTAAAACGAAAGAGCGATTTATTAAAACTTGTATTTAACAAATAAAACGTAATTAAACAGAGGTGACGCACGGTCGCCTGCCGTCTCTCATCCTCAGCAGGTCTGTTTACAGCCACAGCTCGCTCTCTGTTTACTGCAGTTACCGTTTTTCTAAGAGGAATATATTAGTTTATATGATGACTTTGCTCTTTTTGCTCTTGAAACAACATGTTGTAATATAAATATTGTGAACTCACATGAATACTGCTTTTATTCTTTTAAGCATAAATATAAATGATGAGAATGGATTAAGTACTATACAATGAGTAATGATTAAAGAGGAAGAATTCATACCCCATTCTTTCAGCTGTCAGTATAATGCAGTATAGTGCAATACCACCACTATGTCGAAGGCCTAATTAATAAATTATAGGCTGTAGTGACAATTATGGACAATGCTAACTATCCCAACAAAAAACTAAATGTGAAATCCCACCTTTTGCTTTGTGTTTATAGGTTTACTGTTGTTTCCTGAAAATGAGATAGTTTAGCCACATTCCTGAACTTGGTAAGTCCCAAAATGAACAACAGTGAACATCATTTTCATGTATGTTTAAATAGGAATGACAAACCCAAAACAGAAATACATTACTTTACTAATGTAGTATGTAAATGTAATTTCAATAATTTCAGTTGAATTAGTAATGTAGTGGAAATTACATGACAGTATAAACATTTGGCAGGTTCACTTCATATCAGTATTTTTACATGTTTTATGTATTATTATATTTCAAGAATTGTAAACACAAATAAAAAATGATTTCTTTTCAACAGAATTGTGAAAAGGAAGAATTGTGAATCAATGAATTTGTGAATATGAATGAGATGTAAGTTAATGGCCGATTTTGCACTACAACTAATACTACTGTTTTTATTCTTGCTTTTACTAGATCCTTTTTGATGGGCTGCCATGGCAGTGAAAAGGCCAGCCAAGTTGCGAGTTATTCTGAATCCTGATGACACCAGGAAGCTAATTCTGCCTGATGGAATTCCAGAGACAATGGAGCAGCTCATTGATGAAGTCAGGAAAGTGTGTGGGTTAAATGGGAATTTTAGACTGCAGTACCAAGACAGAGACTTTGGAGATGCACTAGTGAACTTGACATCGACTGCGGAACTTGAGGATTTTGCAACTGTCAAGGTTGTCCCCATAACTGATGATTGCAGCCAAGAATTTCTTCTCACGTTCTGTGATGATTTAGTTTCAACTCAATCAGATGACACAGAGCTCCTGTCCACACCCTCCAGCACTGTCTCTACAAGAACTCAGATGTGGCCAAGAGAATTTCCAATACCAACATTTTCCTATGACACTGAACTCCAGTTAGAAAAGGGAAATGCCGTGTATAGGTCAAACAAGACAAGGCTGACACTGAGTTCGAAAACAAATTCAGATATTTTGGAAAAGGTAGCTGAAGAGATATTCAAATACAAAGCCTATCCAACAGATGCTGACTTCAGTGACGTTGCTGAAACACTAATCAAGAAGCATCCATGCCTCTCTGAACCTGGTTCGTACAACGGTTGCTACGGGTGGAAGCAGCGGCTGAAGACAAAGATGGGCAACTACCGAACTCAGCTCAAGGGCATCGGGTGTTCTGAATTACTTGCAAATTCATTGAAGTCCAAAGCTCCAGAGGATGCATTGCCAGCAAAAAAAGTAAAGAGACCTAGGAGAGGAGAGGCCAACCACATACCTGACATTCCAACTGGAGAGACCAGTGAAAAATTAGAAAATGAGAGACTGTCACTTTTAAGTGAAGTGAAGAAGCGAAACAACCGTGCAGTGATAAAGGACAAAATGGACAAGACTTTTTCACTGCGAAGACAGGACGTTGTGGGAAAGGAATCAGGAGTGGAAGAGTTGAAAGAGAGATGGCCTGCATTGTTCACAATGGATGAGGTAAGTAACTTCAGTGGTGGGCTGTAAAGTAAATGATATTATCCCCTATCATAACAAAACCTGCTTAGAAATGAAGCCAAACCAATTCAAAATACATGTTTTGGCCCTTGATGTCAAAAATAAGATCTCACGCACCACACAGTTGTAATGTAACATGTAATGTAAGAACATTTGCATGTGCTGTTTTGTTTTTTAAAGATCAATGCTGAATTTAAGAGGATCACAACTGTTCCACTTCAGCCGCGATTCCTGGCTTCCTTGGACAAGCACCACAGCAAGCTGATTGACATCATCAGAAACATGGGAGGAATTGTCAGGGAGAAGACCCGGAACATACTGAAAGTTCTTGATCAAGTATGTACTGGTACATACAATACACCAAAATGTGTCTTATATCACATAAATAGTAACATTGTAAATAGAAGAAAAAGTGCTCATCCTGTCAACACATTTGATTGTGGCTTTAGATTACTATGTTTATCTTCTCAGTTTTACAGGCTTTTAACTGGTTTGCTCAAAGCATTTGTAAATCACAATTACTGTAACTCTCATTTGTGCATTGTGTAGTATTTGAATCTTCAGGTTGCAAAATTGGATAGCACAGTTTTGCATTATGTGTATTTGTGTTTATGCTCTCACCTAGAGCCTCGAGGTGAATCAAAAAAGAGAGTGTCTGCTGAAGTGCCTTATTGTGTACCTTGGGGAAGACGTGGACAAACTTATCAAGGAGTATCTGGTAAGTAGTTTTGCATGAATCACTTAAGTATTAGACAAGATAAAATATTGAATATTCAAACTTTAAAGCTCATATACATGGTCTCAGGTCCTATAAAAATACTCAAGCTTATCGTACATTCATGTACATTTGACTATGCATATAATTATTGTGGAGTTCTCTGCCCCCTCAGTGGTCATTAATCATCACCTTTTTTAGAACTAAATGTCTAACAACGACTAAAGTCTCTGTGCTTGTTTATATTTTATATTGTATAAAACACTATATAGTGTGGCTATATTTGGCTGGAACCTATTAAGATATTTTAATTGCAGTGTGAAATATTTGTCACTTCAGAGCAGCAGTAGTGCTGATGGAGCAGCGAAAGCCTGGACATAAACTGGATATTATGTCCAAATATTGGATTGTGGAAAGTGTCAGTCTGTGGCCAGAATCTGAAATTAATGAAAATATGAAAACACAAGGCAGTTGTATCATTTAACATTATAGTGAATCTTATAGTAGTATGTATACTACTGTATTGTACTATTTAAGATGTTATAACTTTTTGGACATAGCTATTATTATTATTATGTGTACGAATGGTTTATTTGCATTACAGTCAAATGTTTGCTATGAGGAAAATATTTGGAGGAGACGCCATTAACTATCTGCTGGACTTTGCAATTCATTAACATTTTCGCTTCACTAGAATACCAATTTAAGTTTTTATTGAGATTTGATTTGGAGAATTGTTTGTATAAATATTTTCTTATATTGGTACATCAGTCAGTGGTTTCATCAGAATAACTTTCTCATAAATGTCTTGTCTGTTATCAGGTTGTGCACAAGGATGAAGCTGAAACCGAGCTTGAGAGGTGTACAATGGCAGTGTTTGTCATCAGGAAGGAGGAGGATCCTCTCCAGCCACCAGATGACATTGGGATTGTTCTTGAAGGTGTGGAAGTCCTTAACGAGTTGCCATCGGTCGCACATGCATGTGCCATGTTATTTGGATTCATCTATGCTCTAAACTTGAGCTATCCAGGTGAGCTCAAATACACTTTTGATGCACTGCAGAAAATATTCATGGAGATAGAACCAAAGAAAATGACACGCAGAGTCTGCAGTCTGAGTGTCAAGCTCTAAATACTGGATCAATCACGAAAGACATTTGGATACAGCATGTTTTTTGTTCTGTTTTATAGCTTGTATTCAAATACATTCCGAGATGAAGGCTTTCATTGTTAATTGTAAATAAGTGAGAAACAGACTTTAATTCAAAACTGGCTCCTGAGGATGCATTGCCAGCAAAAAAAATTAAGTGGAAAGGTCAACCACATACCTAACAGAGACTGTCACTTTTAAGTGAAGTGAAGAAGCGAAACAACCGTGCAGTGATAAAGGACAAAATGGACAAGACTTTTTCACTGCAAAGACAGGACATTGTGGGAAAGGAATCAGGAGTGGAAGAGTTGAAAGAGAGGTGGCCTTAATTTCTGATTTTCTCTGTTAACAGAATTCTTTCTGTGGTATAAATATTGTGGCACTGATATCAACAGTGAAAATGTGAAAAATGCTAAATTCAGCAATTCAGTAGTACTAGTAATGGTAACGTTCTTAAACTGACTTATGCACAAAAGACCAAGTTTTGTTCATAGATTGCAACCCCAGCAATTGAACTGTATTTTTCCTTGGTTATTTGTTGTTGGGGTTTTTTTGGTCTCTTGATCTCGCATTTGTAATGGTTCAAAATAATGTGACATTCATACATTCTGGTCATTTTATCAAAGGATAGCCAAGTTTTAACACTGTCAGAAACTCTATTTTTACACTAAACATTACATTACATATCTGAAGTTTTGAAGGAGAGATGTACAAACCATGTTTTACATGTTAAGATTCTGTGTTTAAGGTTACAGAAAGATTGCATATGGTTTGAAAAAACATTGATAAGACTACATTGTTTTTTTCCTCAAGTGTTGATGTGCTATGTGATACTTGCTAGCTTTACTGGCTGCAAAATTCATTGTGGGGTTTTTTTTTTAGTACACAACAGAAAAGGTTATGCATATTTTAAAAAGACGTCACAATAAACATTAAGGTCTTTTGAAGAGAATATTCCTGTCTTAATGTATAGTAAACTAAATTCAACATTGATGTTTTTAATTTTATCTTAAATGAAAATTCTACTTGCTCTTTACTTGCTTGCTTTCTACTGCTTTTGTTTATGGTAAAATTGAAGTTGTAAAAAAGCAAAAAAATGCAATTATATTGACACACATTAAGTAATGTTTTGGCTTGCGACTAAAGAAAATATATTGATTAAGGTATAATTAAAAATTATAGTTTGTACTGAATCAGAAATTTTACTTAGTTTATTCCAAAGTAAAAACTATACTTGGATGTAATAGTAAACATATTGGGTTTTTCCAAAATGAAAAATTAAGTTGAGAAAAACTAATAAAATTGCCTGTAACAAAATTAGAGTATTTTAATTAGTTTATTCCAAAGTAAAAACTATACTTGGATGTAATAGTAAATATTAGGTTTTTCCAAATTGAAAAATTAAGTTGAGAAAAACTAATAAAATTGCCTGTAACAAAATTAGAGTATTTTAATTAGTTTATTCCAAAGTAAAAACTATACTTGGATGTAATAGTAAATATTAGGTTTTTCCAAAGTGAAAAATGAAGTTGCAACAAAGTAAAAAATGGTGTATGGTCTTCGCAATGAATAATCTTTTTACTTTGTGTGAATGTAAATGTTTTACTTTGTCCAAACAAATATTTTGATTGATATTAAATCATAATTTACGGTTTCAACCAAATCATAAATACAATTTGAGAAAAACTAATAAATTTAGCTGTAACAAATTAGAGCAATTTTTTTAAGTTAATCCAAAGTGCCATTTTTTTCAGTGTAGATTCTATTAGATCCTTAAGAAGATCTTCTATGCAAGATTGTACCGTACCATTTCGCCGCACTGCATTTGGGCAGTCAGCTTTTTCTGTAAAGGCCACAAATCAGTGGAACACCTGCCTGACGACGTGAGGAGCTGCAGCTCTATCAGCACTTTCAAAACCAACTTAAAACGTCTGTTAAAAGCTGCTCAGCTCTGTACTCACTGATCTCTAATACTACTCCATTGGTTTTCATGACTTTTACTTGACAAGCATACTTTGTGATGTGCTATTGTGTGTAGCTTTGTATTGTGTGTTCTGTATGTTCTGTCTTGTATGACTCTATAGTATCTTTCTTTGTCTTGACCTGCCAAGGGACTACAGGTGTGAATTAGCTAAAAGCTATAATCTGGTACGGTGAATCAAATGTTGACATTTATGTTTTAAACTATACATGGTCCCTTTTAAATAAAAATAAATAAATACATTCAACGTAAAATAAAATCTACATTCATACATACAAGAGTAAAATAGAATGAAATATAAGTAGTGCAGGGTACTGTTTCCAATGTTCCAAATAACAAGCAATGAATAAACTGTACGCCAAGCTGCATCTATATTATGATAAACCCTATGATCATCTGTGATGCTATGATAAGAGAGGCTATAGTCCAACTGATACTGGATTTTTGAGGTGGATACAAAGACTGTATATAAGAGGTGGAAGTAGTTACCGTGATGTCACCCATTGGTCTGTGGACTGTCGTTTTGAAGCCTCGAGTTTGGCATTTTGGCCTTTTTTGGTCTTTTGCAACCAGAAGTGACACGAGAGGGTGGAGCTAAGCACAACCGAATGCTGAATAAGACATTCAGGCAACCAAAAAGGTAATAATTAACTTTCATGAACTGAAAACACACCGTGAAAGGCTTAAAGTTCTAAGACGAAAACACGGGGAACTCCCAGATCGGCCAACGCCGTGGTAGCGACCTGTCAATCACAAGGTAGCCCCGCCCTAAAGCATCCCTGCTTTATCAGCTATTTGACTCTAAATGGAACCATAATTTACTAAATGAACATCATGCTGTATTGAAGAAGACTTGAAACTAGTGTTGAGACCATAAATTCATGTTTAAAATGTTTACTGAGGTAATAAATCGGGTAAGACTTCTTTTTGCAACCAGAGGAGTCGCCCCCTGCTGGGGGGTTTAATTCAGGTTTAAGGCACTTCAGCATTGGCTTCACTTCTCAGACCCTGGAGTTGCCCACTGGGTGGATACCAATATCAATTTGAGTGTTAAACAAATTAATTACCTATAACAAACAATATTATTGATAAGGATCTGTTAAATTTGTTGTTTTTACAGAATTGGGATCAAGATATGTACTGAGAGGGACATTTTGCAGTTGAAAAATAAACCCGCCAGTGCATTCTGATGAACCAACTATGTGCATAAGGCATCGCTGTTTTTAAACTATATTTTAGATTTCTGTACAGCAATGTCTTCAGCCACATTTGTCACTTGGGATCTACTGAAGGTTATCAGTTACCTCTGAAGGTAGAGGGAAAAAAACATCACGCTCAAACAAAGACAATACTTTTTTTTTTTCTTTTAAAGACCTGGAATGAATGTAACCACAATCAGAGTCCAAAAAGTACAAACAAGGGGTTTGTTTGCACACCCAAGTCTGTCAGATTGCTCCTTTAATTCAGTTCTCAGTTTCAAAGCAGAGAGGGATAATAATAATGTATGAACTTGTGCAAACCCTTTTGTGCAAACAGTTATCTCCCAAGTTCTTGTGAAAGTTACTGACTCACCTGCTGTACACCTAATCATGCATCAGGTGCTAAATGGCAGCGGCGGGCCAATAGAGGCCACTATCTACATACATACATCTACCGAGCTTAATTCAGAGTCAGCAAGCTTAATAAATGATGTTTAAACATTTCAAATAAGCAAATTAGTTTTAAATTTGTATGAATTTTGATGTTACTTCAAGTGACGTTATAAAGGATGAAATTAAGAGCAAAAATTAATCTATTTTGTATTCTCTCTCCTAAGGGGCGCCATCGCCTCCATGTAAAACAAACTAATTAAACACTAGCTTCCTTTTTTGATCCCGCATTCCTGTAATACAAGTAAATGGGTGTAAATAAGGGTGCAGAAGTCAGTGCCTTAAAACAACAACTGAGTAGCCAATCAAAAGCCCACACAAGGGGAGGCTGTCCCTGTTTGTAATTGTCACGCAATGAATAATTGCCTTATCTTTCTAAATCTATCTTAAAACAGAGTCTTTTCTTCATGCTGTGCTATAAGTATTACATTTGGTCTATTATAAGCTGTTGCTAGCTTTACTGGTCCAGTCAGATGGCGACAACACAACCACAAAGAAGCACCCAAAACTATTTAAATAAACTTTAAATACAAACAACATTTTGTGTTTAGTTTTCTAAAGGATCATTGAGCTTGGTGAGAAAAGAGACAGATAAATTAAGTAGCCAAGCTGAGCTGTTGGCTGTTTGATTTTCTAATTCAATCGTTGAGTAAATGTATACAGTCTCCTAAACCAGGTAAATAATCACCAGCTGGTGTTAACGGTTATAAGGAGGTCTTGCTCAAGGAAATAAGACTCACCCTCTCCTGCCTCTGAGCTCATCCGGACGCCGGTGTGGTGGGTTGTCGTCTCGGCCGTAGCGCCGTCCGATGTCGTCAAGGTTGTCCATGGAGCGGGCACGAACACGACCCTCCATGTACCCTCCACCATGGCGCGGGTAGTCATCGCGGCGGTGGCCTTGCTGGGAAACACTGCTGATGGTGCTCATGGCTTCATCCCTGTCATAGACCGTGGCCAGAGGCGGCGGCTGGGAACGCCCCCCGCGGCCTCGAGGGTCCGCGCTATCGTGCAGGGAACTGACTTCGGTCATAGCATCCACTGAGCGGGGAAAAAACAGAGAAGAAAAGATGGTAAATTAGAACAGAGGAAATAAAATGGTGCAGGATAAGCAAACTAAAGCCCCATTTGGACGGGATTAACATTACAGAGAAAGGTGTGGAATTAAATATTCACTGTGCTCCTCAGTAATTTCACTCATCTTTCCAGACGGCATTTTAACCATCAGGAAATTACAGAATATGGTCTGAAATAGACATCAAATATTATACAGGACTAAGCCTCCACAGGGGGGCGCAGGAGAATTAAAGGGGAGGCAAAGATACTGTATGAGGTGAATTTGAGTCAAAAATTGTACTCCTTCTCGGGTTCATTAAGTCAAATCTTAACACAAAGACATGAAACACAAATTAATATCATTCATTGTGACTTACACTTCCTGAGGATATCATTATATCCCATGTTCATCACAAATAAATGTCCATAAATCCCCTCAGAAGATCATAGAGAAAAGACGCTTCAGAACTTGCCTGAGAATCATCACATTTTTAAGTTTTCTACAGCATAGAAGTAATCCAGTGATAGTTGTCTGTACATTAAAGGGTATATTGTAAACAGGAACTGCTAATAGATAATTCGGCATACTTTTATTGGTGCCAATTTGCCAAAATGTAATCAAATATAGGCTAAAACAGTGAAAAATAAACGGCAACTAGCTACCTGTAGCTGACATTACAGCAGAACCATTTGATGAGCTTTTATAGGTTTTGCTCTCCTGATAACTTTAATTTTTTCCGTTATAATGCTCACGATATATCCAGATATCTCTCTATATGTTGGTTTTAATGAAAACATTTTTGAGTTCCTCATTTTCACACAAAAGTCAAATTTCACACTGAACTGATTAAAAAGAAAAAAAAAAAGTGGAAGGACAAGCAGCTCTGAGATCCACTTTAGCATACAAGGATACCGTTCTAGAACGGATTTAAATTACAGGAGGACCAGCCAGTATGACACGCTAAAAACGTAGGTTCTTGCGGCTATAATTGTGAAAAATTACCCAATCCATTATAGTAAAAGTGAAACTGAGTTCACAGTCTTTATATGAGTGTACAATAACTTTACCTACTGTTTAGGGTTTTCCCCATCACTACCATTACTGCTAGCTAACGGGACCAATATGTCAGTTTTTCCCACAGAATCTGGATCTTTATGGATACTGATTAAACATTATTAACAGTCATTCCCACCTTCACTTTATTCTGCTTCGTAACAGGAAGAAAAAATAAGATAGTTTACATATTTAGCGAATAATATAATTCAAGTTCAGCATGACAAGCTGCCAACTTGTTCTGCAAGTCGGTGATGTAATTCAAACACTGACAGGGACGTTTTACAGTCAGGGACGTTATTAATATCAGTTAATTGATGCAGCACACGTCCTTCAGTTTTTCATACACTGCTCAATTTTGAGATTTTGGGCTATTTTGCTTCCATAACCATATCCATTCTTTCAGACAAGAGGAAAGAAAACATCCAAAATACACATGTAGGTGTTTATTTTACTACTTTGTCTATTTACGTCTGCAGATTCCTCCTAAATTCACCAAAAGTTAGCATTAGATAATGCCTCATTGGCATATTTAAAAATAACATTTCAGAAAACTTGTATATAAAAAAATAATTGTCTTAATGTCAGTAATCAACCGGGGAAGTTTCATGGTGATATCTATTAGTTAACATTTTTTACCATGTTCACCTGTAGTGTCTTCAAAATGTATAGAATTTTACAATCCATATCTTTAAAGGCTGTTTTCTCAAAATTAGGTTTTTCTCAGACTCTGAGCCAGAAATCTCCTCTTCAGTAGCTCTTACATCCACCAAACTTTCCAGTTTCATTCCTCTATATTCTGAAGGTTTTTACAGAGGGGTTTGTTCATATATCATTCATAGCCTGATTTATAGAACATTTTATTACTAAAAACATGGCTAAAATAGTTTTTGTTTTTATGGCTTATTTATGGAGTGATAAAAAAGAGATATCCAAAATCCCCTCTGTAAAAAACCTTTGGCTCTAATATGTCAACGAAATTAAACAAGAATATTGAACCTGGCTTTATCTAATGTTCATATTTATGTTCTGGACATGTATGCAAATTAGCACATATTTAATAAGATAATGACCTATTGCATATTTAAACATAAAATTTCAGAAAACTTGTAATGCAAAAAAATAATTGCATTAATAAGTAATTAATTAATTAAGTAATCAACTGGGGAAGTTTGATAGTGGTATCTATTAGTTAAAAATGTGACCTTATTCACATCTTCTTAAAGTCTGTGCCTGGTTCATTCATTCAGTGGCTGTAATGTCGGTTCATTTAGCAGCTCTTTATTCAAAGTAGAAGGAATATTCATCATTTTGTTATGTTGTGAGACAAACCTTGATTTAGAGGAATGTGTGTAAGCTGAGAACTGGGCAATAATCCAATATTCCTTTCAGTTTAATAATATTAGATTAATATATGTTATAAAAAAATATATTCAATGTCCTGAGTTTGAATGTGATATACCTACATACCTCTTCCTCCCACCCTTTTTATAATACAATTTAATTAAAAATGAGTCGAACTGTGAAGGGAATGGACTTCACAACGAATTGGAGGAAATGTAAACTAGACACAGGCAGTAGTTAAGTGGCTGCCTCTTAACTCTTGACAGCTTTTACCAGAAGTAGATTTATTTTCTCCCACCGCAGTCTGCGGCACAGTAACTGTGACCAGAAGAGCAGGAAGTGATCGGTCACTCACAGCGGTTGTAGTTGCCCGGTCTGGATGGGTCCATGTTGGCCAGCTCCCTCTCCATATAGTAAATGGCACGTGTGGCGTTCCCATCGGGGTCAACCTGGATACGATACCCACTGCGAGCTGGTCAGAAGAAGAGAGGAAGGCAGATTTCAACTTCATGCAAATACATAAGGGTGTAAATCACGAGTTTCATCACAATACAATATTATATTGACTCTTTGGACAACGATACAATATTTGCTGATATCACAAAGTCTGCCACAGTACGATTTCAATTCAATTTAATTCAGGGGACTGCGATCGATATGAGACAATATCATATTTCATATATATTTAACACAATCAGATACTTTTATATCAACTAAATTATGATTTGACAATTTTAATACTGGGCTCTTTCAGACATTTAAATGAAAAACAATTATTTTTAACAAAAATAATAAAAATAGACATCCTGTTGTTTACTATAAAAGGCCACATTTCTCATGTGTAAGTGCAAATGTTCAGTTAAGAATTTTATAATAACGGCGTATCTTAAAGATGATGATTGGTATCAATTTCTTTCACTTTGCATCGATGGCACGGGATTGTTGATCACTGAATCGATCGATCCAAATCGATGTATCGTTACAACCCAAATAAAAATACACTGAATCAATGTGCTTTGAACATAACTGCAGTCCAAGGTCTACCCGCACACTGAAGTCAGATCCCTCTGTAATTTATTAATAGACGCCCCGATCAGAGTCCTTTAACATTGTGTATCTACCGATTCTGATTATGAATCCAGTCTTTTTTTCCTGATACTATTTACCGAAATGTTAATTTAATATGTATCTGACACATGGAAATAACAGGTGTAACCTACTAAATCTGACATGATGATATTTGAACATAATCACACTGCAAAAAATATCTGTTTTAATAAGTCACTTGATCTTTTCGTTAAAAACAAAGCAGAGCAGTCTAACAAACGGCTGCAACTCACTTCAAGAATTCTACTAGTGAGAAACCACACTGGAAACACCAGAACTTATCTTCCTATTGTACCATTTGAAGTGTGAAAACACCTCTCATTGGGAAGGTTTTGCGGTGGCAAGGCCAGAATACATAAGTGCAAAGACTGCAGTTTTGTTTTTTTCTCATTTTTACTCACTGTGGTCCCCTCCACCGTCTTGGTCATGCAGCAGAGGCACCTGGGAGCCCTGTCCAACTGTACAGACACAACAAAGCAAATTTAAAAAAAGCTCTACCTTGTGATTTTATGTCATTATGAAACTAGTCAGTGATTCATCCGTTGACATTAAGTTAGGACTGAAAAACAACTCTCACCCGAGCTGGCGCCATCATATTCACGACTGTAACCATTGTGCGGAGGTGGAGGTCCAGCCCCGTTTGGTAGAGGAAGCAGGGGCATACCGGGCTGGTTTATTAGCGGGCCACCGTATGCTGGCTGAGCATACATACTGGGTGCATAGAGGGTGGGAGCATAGTGGCTCATCGGAATACCCCCTTTCTTCACTGCCTTTCCTGCCTCGTACACTGCAAAACAATAGAATTTGGTTAAAGTGGAAAGAAGATATGACTGTGTGGAACAGTAGAGACACCTCATATGTCATTGGCTTTTCATTTGGTACTCACATGCTCGTGGGCAGCAGCAGCGTTCGGGGCAGCAGGGGCAGCTGATGTAGCAACAACAGGTGTGTGGACAGCACTGGCACCAGCAGATCCCGATCAGGAGCAGCAGCAACAAGAAGCCCAAAACCACCACAACAACCAGGAGCCAGTCTGTAGGCCAGCAGGGGGTGCAACAGATACATTTATTTATATCAAATATTCACATTATTAAGCCACAAAACTTGATTTTTCTCCTTTAACAGGTAACATCAGTCCAGAAAACAAGAAGATATGTTTTTATATTTATTAGGGGTGTAAGAAAATATAAAAATATTACTGTATCGATTCTCAAAAACACTATAGATTTTTAATTAATAGTTTACATGCAAAGATTAACTCAGTCAATACTTTATTTCATTTGCAAAGAGATGCACCCTCTCAGTGTAGTGCTGTGATGTTGGATGTTACAGGGACTCTGATTCATGCAAATGCAGATCCTACTTTTCTGATTGCATTACAGGTTAACTTTTTTTACTCATATTTTAGTCAGAAGGTGGTGTGTTCTTTATACTATGACAGTCTTCCTAAAATTAAATTAAAAAAAATCGCAATATATTGAATCGTAACCCGTGGATCATAATTGCCAATACACAGCCCTGATATTTATACAATAGTGAGATTTACAGATACATTACAGTTACAGTTAGGGCTGTCAAAGTTGTTTGTGTTGGTCTAATTATAGGCCGTGCTGTTTATAATTGCAAACAAATCTCAGATTTCATTTCTGTTATTGAGTGTTCAGATCAACAAAACATGCTGGCTACAGTGGTAATTTGTG